>OZ020556.1:45030281-46313615 GCA_963971465.1 Lepidochitona cinerea
ATTACAACGTTATCAGCCCAAAATTACTACATTATTGGTCGGAACAGTTTTAATGTTAGCGTTTTGCAATCGGTCGTTGCTACGTTATCGGGCAAGTGTTGATACATTATCGGAACTTAAGTGATACATTATTCGAAATTACTACACTATCGGTCGCAAGAACTCCGATGCGAGTTAATAAGTGTATAGTTTATCGCATAACTGGGATCACGACTGTACATGTCCGTCAATAGCCACCAAGAGATGTGTCACCGTGTCACCATGATTCTGGTCTTCTCTACATAGATGATGTGTGTTAGAGATGAAGTTATCAGTCATTCTGCTCTTACACAGCTCATGGAAGGTACTTGTAAACATTGGCTGCTATATACTATCACCATGATCGTTGAATCTTTTTAACCAGACAATTCTCGTTTACTACGTTGAAACACCTTTCAGCCAATTTGTCTGTGCAAATAAGAAAAAGTACGAAATCCTGTATTGGTATCAATATATTTTCAGCACAAATGATTGTAAAAGAAAATCGAGTTAAGCATGGTAATTTTCAAGGCTGGCTTATTCTCTTTCTCGTGGTTTTCTTCTGACTAGATACAGCTACTATCTAAACTTCCCTACAATAGACATCTACGCCTAGCTATCTCTCCCACTTATATTGATCTATGAAATATTGCAAACATGATATACATGGTTTCAAAGACCACCGTGATTTCCCCTGAGGGATAACATCTCCACTATCATCATGACATAACAGAATTAACAAACAAGAACAAGTCTTCATTAAAATACAGATCGAAGAGAAAGACGTATGGTCAACAATGTCGGCTATCACTAACCCAGTATATTCCACATCTTGTATTCTTTATTAAAGAGTATCTGAGTATTTTATCAAAGAGATCTAACAAATTACAATGCCAAGTCGATGATTTGTATAGGTCTTACATTTTAGGTTACGGATTGAAACATGTTAAAAGTAAGTGCGGGTGATTGTTGTCACACCGTGGTCTTCAAATAGAAAATAAATGTTAAAAGTAAGTGCTGGTGTTTGTTGCCACACTGTTGTCTTGATATTGAAACATGTTAAAAGTAAGAGCTGGTGTTTGTTGCCACACTGTTGTCTTGATATTGAAACATGTTAAAAGTAAGTGCTGGTGTTTGTTGCCACACTGTTGTCTTGATATTGAAACATGTTAAAAGTAAGAGCTGGTGTTTATTGCCACACCGTGGTCTTCACATAGAAACATGTTAAAAGTAAGTCCTGGTGTTTGTTGCCACACTGTTGTCTTGATATTGAAACATGTTAAAAGTAAGAGCTGGTGTTTGTTGCCACACTGTGGTCTTCACATAGAAACATGTTAAAATAAGTGCTGGTGATTGTTGCCACACTGTGGTCTTCACATAGAAACATGTTAAAATAAGTGCTGGTGATTGTTGCCACTCTGTGGTCTTCACATAGAAACATGTTAAAGTAAGTGCTGGTGATTGTTGCCACACTGTTGTCTTCACATTAGAAACATGTTAAAAATAAGTGCTGGCGTTTGTTGCCACACTGTTGTCTTCACATAGAAACATGTTAAAAGTAAGTGCTGGTGTTTGTTGCCACACTGTGGTCTTCACATAGAAACATGTTAAAATAAGTGCTGGTGATTGTTGCCACACTGTGGTCTTCACATAGAAACATGTTAAAAATAAGTGCTGGTGATTGTTGCCACACTGTTGTCTTCACATAGAAACATGTTAAAAGTAAGTGCTGGTGTTTGTTGCCACACTGTGGTCTTCACATAGAAACATGTTAAAAATAAGTGCTGGTGATTGTTGCCACACTGTGGTCTTCACATAGAAACATGTTAAAAATAAGTGCTGGTGATTGTTGCCACACTGTTGTCTTCACATAGAAACATGTTAAAAGTAAGTGCTGGTGATTGTTGCCACACTGTTGTCTTCACATAGAAACATTTTATAAATAAGCGCTAGTGGTAAAGAAGACACCCCCATACATATAATGAAAATGGTATATTTTGGATTTAGACCCTAACAGTAGCGTCTCTATAGAAGACCCCCCCCCCCCCCCGCCCCCATACATAGAATGAAAATGGTATATTTTTGGATGGAGACCCTAACAGTAGCTTCCCTATAGAAGACACTCCCATACATAGAATGAAAATGGTATATTTTGCAACGCTGCCATACCCTTTCGAATACAATATACGTGCCAAGGGAAACTACTCTTGAAATCAGAGCATCTTTTTGGAGTTGTCTACCCTGAGAAATCAGCAGATTTGAGAGGTCAGGCTAGTTACAAGTACTGTTTCAATCTAAAATAGAGATTGATCTATGTCTCGAGTTGAAGATCTCGTAGAATGGCACGAGGTCTCAATTGGTACTGTTTGTGTAATGTTATTGTCTGTTGGCGGTGTTTAAAATTAACTTTTCTTCGAAATCCCGTTTTCTTTATTTTATGCAGTGTATCAAAGCAAGTTTGACAATAATTCAAATGACATGACAAATATATATAAAATTTCCTTGAAACAGGTTTAACTAATTCTTCGTTATTTTAATCCAAAAGTACAAAATAAGAGCTTTCCGAAAATATCTATCTACTTTGAGGTGGTTTTATAAGCAACAAACTCCCCCAAATTTACTCGTGCATTCAGGGTATGTAAATGTTGTCCCTTATTTGTATGATCTTATGGGTCCAATTTTTGTGTACACGATTAAATACAATGTCAACTTCCTGATTGCGTTGAGTGGGTTTTAGAAAAGAATTAAGCTCTTTGATTTTATTATTTAAGAAATTTGGGTGGGTTTGGTCACGTAAATGTCCCTCAAGGATGCCAATATGGTAGGACATTGTAAAAGTTTGAAAGGGGCTTTCACCAGACCCGAGAATTCTGACTGTTCTGAGCTTCGGTATGTTGAATTTCAGACTCTGATTCATAAAACAGACGGGAAATAAGCAGGGCTTGTAGTAGTGTTAACCCGAAAACGACAGTTTTATATTGACTCAATATTTCGGCATTTATTATTCCATCATCAGGAGTGAGTTTTGGCCGAATATCATCCTCACAGAAATAGAAAAGGTAGTCGTCAGGGACGCTCATGGAAACAGGAGTAATAACATTTGATATAAGATTTGTTGATGACACACTGGCTCTAACTCTACCGCAACATTTGTAAATAATTCAAGATAAACATGTGAAGATTTCGTGGATAACAATTATGTTCAATTCCTTGACGTTTCCTATCGACATCTTCAATGACAATTTATAGAAAATCAACACGCACTGGTCAGTATGTCCATTCGCACAGTTTTGAGTCGTGGAGTACAATAGTGGTATAGGTTAGGTCATTGGTTTACCGTGCTTTTCGACTTTGCTCAGATGAAATAACTGTTAATGCTGGAATTAATAAATCACCCAGATTATGCTGTGGAAGGGTTATACTATTTCTACCACCAAAAGTCTCATAAGAAATTTTCTTGTCAAATTTGAACCACCCAACAAAATTTGTTACATTTGGTAATGAAGCTGGCGACAACGTTCTCAACTTTTCCAGTTTTATTAAGTTTTTCTACCAAAGTGTTCAGTGAAGGGCTTGTTATCCCCAGCGCTCTCAAACGAGTAAAAAAAAAAATCAGATTCGATGGTTGTGATACAATGGGCAAGTAAATAGGAAATGTTCTATAGTATCCTCGACCAGGCGGTTCTCACACAGACCTGTCCCCTGCATGTCGCTAAGGAAAACTTATTTTATAATTATTTGGTTTTAACTTTTATCTCTTGTACATGTACATGATTTATATGTTTGCCAGTCAACTCACTCCTGATGATGGTATCATACATGCCGAAATATTGAGTCAGCATGAAACTGTCGTTTTTCGGGTTAAACACCAGGCCTACTTGTGTATTGCGTTAAACTAATCAGTGGAACTAATGGATCTTAAAAAGGGCTTGAATAATTAAAGAGTATTGTTTGTTATCAAAAGGACACTAGTGTGAACAAGAAGATTAAGCTATTTAAACATTTAACTAAAGCATGGAGGTTTGGGAGAAAAGTTAGGTTTTAACATTAAAAGCTTGTACTTTAACCATTGAATAGTCCAGACGTAAAAGGACATATGGTTAGAGAGAGCTTGGGTAGAAATATCCTGTGTTTTTAAATACAGCAGCTTAAAATCAAAAGGAGATGACAGAACTGAAGAGTTACCATGAGATAGGAGGAGAAATAAGTAACTAGTAATAAAGGGTTGTTTACCTGCCGTCCTACCTCCTCAATCATGATCAAGTCTAGACATACATGTAATAATTATTATCAGCAGGTTTTATAACGTTATAGGTTTTGATTTCCCTTTAGCTAACTTTAGGCAAGACATTCTGAATAAGAAAGGTTATCTTGGTTTCTAGGATTAGCCAAACCATTATATTTCCTAGATACAGTCACGACTTACGTTTATATCTGGACCATACATGTGGGGAGGGGGGGGGGGGGGTGGGAGCGTGTAGCCGTTTTAAGACATACAAGAACAAGGACTACTTTACAAATAGAAAGTGTCCAGATAATGTGTGTAGGAGATAATTTAGAAAGTTATATTTACACCTTTGTTATTATTGACAAATCCAGAGTAAAACAACTCTCAGCCGCCTTTAATTTTTTGTATACACGTTTATATCCGACTCTTCTGTTTTAAATTTAATCTTAAAGGGGGAAAACTAGATAACATCGAACAGGGCCGTTGGCGGCTCACATGTTCTCAGTATCACCCACTATACTTACGTCAGAAGCGAATTTATTAACAGTTATTATTTACACTCGTGCATTTCATTTTAAACTCTATTTTACCACATTTCTCATCAGTAGTCCACAATCTTTTGTTAAGGAGAAACACTAGGATAACTGACCACCACTTTGTCAAATAACGAAATATTTTATATTTTTCAATGGCGAAGAACTATATTGAGTATAGGACGTGAATATATAGTTTTCGTGTGATAAATGTATATATACATGTATTTGTTTTTGTAAAATAGTTCACCGCATACGTATACCTTACAGGCATTTAAACCATTTGTGATTTTTGTTCCGCCTAAACTCGTTTCGGTTGAATAAACAGCTATATGAAGGAAAATTGCTATAATATATTTGGGGGGTAAACAGGACAGTTAAGGTAAAACATTTCATTGTTTAAAAACACAAGACCAAATAAAACACAATGACATAAAGTACAATGATATATTAATCCATTAATTGTTTGAATTCCCCTTCAGTTAAACCCCGTGTTTACACTTAAGTCTTGTCTCTGTGTCCTGCACTCACCCTCAATCAGAAATGTTCATCCCTTACCACGGGATGTCTTATAACAGACCTTACAGTTGCCCATGTAGAAGCATTGGAACGGGAGCGTGAGATAATTATATACAGACAAGGTAAGATCAAACAGAGAGGTTAATTCTAATTCGACACATTTCACGTATGTTAATTAAAGAATACTCGTGTTCGTTAATTTGATTTGCATGTCCCTATTACAATAGTTCAGTGTTTATTAAATCCGTGTGTTTTAGAAAAACAATACGCTTCGAATTTGTGGTTATAGAAAAATCAAAACGTTGTCTTTACCTTACATATTGCTAACGATCACGTATACAATTGACTCCGGTTAGTTTCCTGGTGAGCAAGTTGTTTTACGTCATTTCTTAATCGGCTTTCGGAGTTATAACATTTAATTCTATGTAATCACACATGCAACATAAAGGAAACATAACACTGCAGATAATACATGATCTTCACGTGTGGGTCCTTTCAACCATGATCGTCGTTTCTTTTAAAATCCTGACTCAAAAAAGATATTTATCATCTCAGTTCTTTTACTTGGCATGAGTATTTTATCTGCTCGATTTTCTTACTTGACTGGATAATGTGTTCAGCAATTTTATCAGCTTGACTTGCGTATTTTATATGCTTGTTCGGTAATGCTATAAACTTTTCTGTTTCACTTGAAGTGAAAATTTCATTTGTTTTGTTTAGTTATTTTTTGGCTAGTATATTTTTTTCGCTAATCTTATTTTCTTGGTGGCTTTTCTTGACGTGAACATTTTTGCTGAGTTCAGTAATTCTATCTTCTTAGTCATTTGAATTGCCTAGATTATTTTATCTGCTGTGTTCAGTAATTGTATCTTCTCGCTCCTTCCTGGAATGACAAAATTGGAGGCACATGAAAATTGCTACTAGCTTTGAACAAAAAACAAAACGTCATAAAATATAGGGAGAGTCTGATTTCAAAATTTGGCCGTGGAAATCTATATAAACCACTGGTGGAAGTAATCGCCAAGGAGGAAATGGTGTAACCTGTGAAGTATAACGTTTCAGTATAACCCACCTCGTTCAAAAAATGATAATCCCTGATATTGAACGGTTTTGTTCATTGGCTATTTACAGAACAATCAGATTCTACAGGATCAAATACAGATGTTGCCGAGTTATTAGCAGATGGTTTACCATCTACACAAAATACGCCCCAATCGTCTAAACTCTAAAGGCCATTCATTGCACATGATTTGAAGCACATCTAAAGGGGTTGTCTTTTAAGTCCCAGTGCATATTCTAAGAACAGTACACTGCACAGAACCAAGTCTTTTGTTATTTGATAGCGATGCTGACGAGTAAGATTCTGAACAATAGTCCAGCCTAGACCTAACTAGAGCTCAGTATAACAGTAATAAACAGGATTTGTCATCACCCCATGTTCTACCTGACACATTCCTCTTTTCGGTTGCTAGTGTGTTTTTCAAAGTATCGATATGTTTAACAAGTATTTTATCTCTGAGGTTTTTCAAAATAATGATATATTTAACGTCTATTTTATCTCTGATGTTTTTCAAAGTAATGATATATTTAACGTCTATTTTATCTCTAATGTTTTTCAAAGTAATGATATGTTTAACGTCTATTTTATCGCTGAGGGTTTTCAAAGTAATGATATGTTTAACGTCTATTTTATCTCTGATGTTTTTCAAAGTAATGATATATTTAACGTCTATTTTATCGCTGAGGGTTTTCAAAGTAATGGAATGTTTAACGACTATTTCATCTCTATGGTTGTTTTAACTAGTAAAAGGATCATTTGATTGTGTAGGGTGGCCTTATTTTTAAAATATTGAGTTCAATATTCTGGGAAACCCGTCCTTAGTAATTGCTATAGTGCGTGTATATGTCATTGGTGTGTGACTGCTTTTGGTAAAAGCTTAATGTGAACTGTAGGCTTGTCTGACATGAAGATATTTACCGTATTGTGGCAGAACAAAGGAAGCTAACCATAGATTTGTATCCATGATATCAAATTGCACAAGATGTGTTATGAACACAAAACTTCTTTTCATTCCTGGATACATGTTGGGTTTTTTCTAGGTACATTAATTGCTAGTCAATATTAAAGTGAACACAAAACATATTCTCAGGCTTGTAGGTTATTTAGACGCGATTATTCTCTACTCGTATTTCACGTAACCACATATTCACCTTAAAGACTCGACTGGACCGAGAAAAGCAGGAAACTGGTAAATGCAGTATATGTACGGTAAGACGTCCCTTCCCACGGTAACAAAGACATATTTTTAGATTTCTTTTCGCTAAGCTTTGCTATAAGAAAGCGGCAAAGCGCCATCAGATAAATCTCGTTCGGCCAATCAGCAGTCGTCATTTAGTAATATGCTACATCTTGGTATCAAATGGTCAACTGCAGATGCACCTGCCACATCTACTACTATCTTTCTGTAACAAGTAAAAACCAAGTTTGGATTTAAACTTTGAAAGCATCTCCCTGTTTTCCTTTTTCTTACACATTTTTCTGGTGTTTTGTAATCACTACTTTTCTTGATGTTACAGATTTGCTGTAGAATCCCCAAGATCAACATGGCATTACAGTGTAAATCAGTTATAAAGCAGCTCAAGGCGAACTTGCTGTTGATATTGATGATCATAGCTATGATAATTGGTATCAGTATGGGTTGGGGATTAAGGTTTGTCCAGCCACCCTTGTCCAAACGGGATATATTCTATCTCAAATTCCCTGGTGATTTGTTGCTGCAGATGTTGAAAATGTTAATTCTGCCTCTGATCGTCTCCAGTTTAGTATCTGGCATGGCAGCCTTGAATTTGAAGGAATCGGGTAGAATTGGAATCCGTGCTGTGATATATTATCTCTCTACAACACTTTTAGCCGTGATCATGGGTATAATTCTTGTAGTTTCCATTCAGCCCGGTACTCGTGGCAGGAAAGAAGATATTACCCGAGCTGGATCAGTTAAGATTGTTAATACAGCTGATGCTCTGCTAGATTTGCTCAGGTAATTTAAAACGTCCATTTAGTTTTATCCAGTTGTAAACGATAGTTGTGACGTCACACTATTGAATGCACAACTGTAAACATCATGTAGTACTGCATTTGTATAACACAAATAAAGGAAGTCGACGAGTAACCCAAGCAAGTCCAAATCGTTTACGTCAGAGAAACACCTTGTCAGCGGGCATTTCAGAAACAAATAATATCTTCGGTGCTTCGCGCCTGGGACATTATTTTTCTGGAATACCCGCTGCCTCGGTATCTCTCTATTACGTAATATGTTGGCAGCTCATTGTACTTTAAAGTGGCATGAGCTGTAAAAAATCGAACTTGTCTGATAAATTCAGACTGTTATGACACCAGAGGCTACTAAAGTAATTGAAAAGCTAAACGATTGACGGTTGAAACAAATCCATAGTCAGTGTTCTGTAGGATCCAAAATAATATCCGAAAAGTAAACACGTGGATTCATTCCAAGCCTATGTTAGCTCAAATCATTACTTTACCGTTCCATCTCGAGACTAGAAGCGTAATGAAGCCTGCGAGTCACGAGAAATATAGCTGGCAATTTCCACATTCTGTGTTAAAGTGGCATGAGCTGCAAAATTCACACTTTTTTCATAATTTCTGATCGTCACGACAGTAAGAGGCTTAGAAGGCTATCGAAAAACTAAATGATTTGCGTTGGAATGAGGAAAATCCATACAGTATGTGGCCTGTACGAACCGAAAACGTGTTCGAAAAGTAAACAAAATTTAAATAACCGGGACGACCATTCATTCATTCTAAGCCAAAGTTAGTTCAAAACAATACTTTATCGTTCATTTTCGAGACTAGAAGCACTAAAAAGCTTCTGAATTATACGTCCTGCGACAAATAGCCATTAATGTCAACATTCTGTTTTAACGTCAAAATATCAACATTTTGGCAGCTCATGTCACTTTAAGGTTAAAAATCAAACTTCGTGTCCAATGCTTCATACACAAAACATTTATAACGACTTGAATCGTTTATTTCAGAGTCAGTTTTCCGGATAATTTGATCGAGGCCTGTTTTCTAAAGGTACGTGGTAACTCACATATTATAAAGATAATAAACACTTGCACATATGTTCATCGGCAACTACCATCCATTTTACTACAAAAGTATAATTGTTTTTGTGTTGGTAAAGGATCGGTGACCTACATGTATAAACCTTTGGAGTTGTTCTAGATAAATATGTGAGATGAAACGTTAAACCCTATTGGTCAAAATGTTGTGACGTTTTTAAAAGTATTTCGTTAGTTTGAACCATATCTTCACAATAAAAATACATGTTGCATGTGCAAATTCAAAATAGTATACACGTATTTTATTTTATACAAAACTTTCCCCTAGTCTCAAATCCGATTTCGATTATCTCCTAAGACTTTCTTAGAGGGATGATTGCATATCCAAAAAGTTTAAATAACGTGATTTCACCAGGCCACATTAACCAACTATAATTATAATTGAAAGTTGGGCAATACTTGTCTTATATCAACTCTCTGAACAATCAATCATAACTTTCAGGGAATTCATAAAAATACAATTATTTAAAAAAAGTGTCTTTAAGAAAACGTTGAATATTGTATTTATAATCAAAATAAATGTATTGAATAATGTGGCCCTATTAAGTTAAGGACTTTTAACTCATATTTCATTTTTGAGCAGAAAATAACCAAGCAAATTCCGATAAAAGACAAAGAAGATAAAAATATCAGCAAAGGAGAAAACCTGACCGAGTCCGTCATGGGTATGTGGAATTCTACAAACACAACTGACACAGAAACAAAAAAAGGTAATTCCTGATATAATCACTTGTAATACGGTGCAATGGCGAATTGAATTTAGTCATACGACTTATATAACGGTGCAATGGCGAATTGAATTTAGTCATATGGCTTATATAAAGGTGCAATGGTAAATTAAATTTAGTCACATAACTTATAATACGGTGCAGTGGCGAATTGAATTTAGTCATACGACTTATATAACGGTGCAATGGCGAATTGAATTTAGTCATATGGCTTATATAACGGTGCAATGGTAAATTAAATTTAGTCACATAACTTATAATACTGTGCAGTGGTGAATTGAATTTAGTCACATAACTTATATAACGGTGCAATGGTGAATTGAGTCTAGTCACATAACTTATATAACGGTGCAATGGTAAATTAAATTTAGTCACATAACTTATAATACGGTGCAGTGGTGAATTGAATTTAGTCACATAACTTATATAACGGTGCAATGGTAAATTAAATTTAGTCACATAACTTATAATACGGTGCAGTGGTGAATTGAATTTAGTCACATAACTTATATAACGGTGCAATGGTGAATTAAATCTAGTCACATGACTTAAATTATTGTGCAATAGTGAATTGAATTTAGTCACACCACATATATAACGGTGCAATGGTAAATTAAATGTAGTCATATGACTTATAATACGGTGCAATGGTGAATTGAGTTTAGTCACATGACAATTATAACAGTGCAATGGTGAATTGAGTTTAGTCACATGACAATTATAACAGTGCAATGGTGAATTGAATTTAGTTACATGACAATTATAACAGTGCAATGGTGAATTGAATTTAGTCACATGACTTATAATACGGTGCAACGGTGAATTGAGTTTAGTCACATGACAATTATAACAGTGCAATGGTGAATTGAATTTAGTCACATAAATTATAATACGGTGCAATGGTGAATTGAATTTAGTCACATAACTTATAATACGGTGCAATGGTGAATTGAATTTAGTCACACTACATATATAACGGTGCAATGGCGAATTGAATTTAGTATCATGACATATATAACGGTGCAATGGTGAATTGAATTTAGTCACATGACTTATATAACGGTGCAATGGCGAATTGGATTTAGTCACATGACTTATATAACGGTGCAATGGCGAATTGAATTTAGTATCATGACATATATAACGGTGCAATGGTGAATTGAATTTAGTCACATGACTTATATAACGGTGCAATGGCGAATTGAATTTAGTATCATGACATATATAACGGTGCAATGGTGAATTGAATTTAGTCACATGACTTATATAACGGTGCAATAGTGAATTGAAGTTAGTCTCATTACTTATAATACGGTGCAATAGTAAATTGAAGTTAGTCTCATCACTTATAATACGGTGCAATGGTGAATTGAATTTAGTCACATGACTTATATAACGGTGCAATAGTAAATTGAAGTTAGTCTCATCACTTATAATACGGTGCAATGGTGAATTGAAGTTAGTCTCATCACTTATAATACGGTGCAATGGTGAATTGAATTTAGTCTCATCACTTATAATACGGTGCAATGGCGAATTGAATTTAGTCTCAACACTTATAATACGGTGCAATGGTGAATTGAATTTAGTCTCATCACTTATAATACGGTGCAATAGTGAATTGAATTTAGTCACATAACTTATAATACGGTGCAATGGTGAATTGAGTTTAGTCACATGACTTATAATACGGTGCAATAATGAATTGAATTCAATCACAGCACTTATATTATTGCTATTTTGTAGTTCTGCAGTATGACCCTGTGGTTGGCCCTGAGAATGGAATGAACGTTCTCGGACTGGTTGTCTTCTCCATATTCTTTGGTTGTATCGTGTCTGGAATGCAAGAAAAGGGGAGGATTTTGAGGGATTTTTTTGAAGCCCTTAATGATGCTACTATGAGACTTATTACATTGGTCATTTGGTATGTCTTTCACCCGCTCAATCTTCGGTAGCTTTCATTTGTACTCTTCCCTATGTTTTGCCTTTCAGTCGCCCAACATTCTGTAACAAATCATTTATACTTTCCCCAATCTTAGTGCGCCTTTCAGTCGCTCAACATTCTGTAACAAATCATTTATACTTTCCCCAATCTTAGTGCGCCTTTGAGTCGCTCAACATTCTGTAACAAATCATTTATACTTTCACCAATCTTAGTGCGCCTTTCAGTCGCTCAACATTCTGTAACAAATCATTTATACTTTCCCCAATATTAGTGCGCCTTTCAGTCGCTCAACATTCTGTAACAAATCATTTATACTTTCCCCAATCTTAGTGCGCCTTTCAGTCGCTCAACATTCTGTAACAAATCATTTATACTTTCCCCAATCTTAGTGCGCCTTTCAGTCGCTCAACATTCTGTAACAAATCATTTATACGTTCCCCAAACTTAGTGTGCCTTTTAGTAGCTCAACATTCTGTAACAAATCATTTATACTTTCCCCAATCTTAGTGCGCCTTTCAGTCGCTCAACATTCTGTAACAAATCATTTATACTTTCCCCAATCTTAGTGCGCCTTTCAGTCGCTCAACATTCTGTAACAAATCATTTATACTTTCCCCAATCTTAGTGCGCCTTTCAGTCGCTCAACATTCTGTAACAAATCATTTATACTTTCCCCAATCTCAGTGCGCCTTTCAGTCGCTCATCATTCTGTAACAAATCATTTATACTTTCCCCAATCATAGTGCGCCTTTCAGTCGCTCAACCTTTGGTATGAACTACTTTATAATTTCACCACTTGATAAGATACGCAGATCTGGTTTTCATGTAACAGTCCAAATACATACAGGTTGTAATTTCAAGCTACCACTTCATGACCAATTTGCTTCTCTGTGACATCTGTATGATAAGTTGATCACTGACATATAGTATGATACATTGTTACATAGAGAGCCCGTTTGTTATGAAGGATATCACTCGAGTCTATTAATTTTAAAAGTCACGAGCCTCTGGCGAGTTTTATTCTGAAATGCAGCTCCACATCCCATCGTTCAATCCAGCCAACCTTTCTGGATTCTAATGAGGTCAGACGCTTTACCGCGTTCACATGGAGACTGTATTCATTACGCTACACAAGAAAGGTCAGGCAGTTTTGTTGGTCACGAATTCTTAAGAACAAAGAGATAAAATATTTATCCTACAAATGAATGGCACTTCTTTGAATAAAACAAAAATAAACATATAAATAGTTCAATGTCTGCAATCCGATGTCGAAGTCAGGTTTTGCTCATCTTCTTTAGCCAAGTTAAAATCTGCATGTTCCCATTTCGTGTTTTACCTTGGCGGACTACTCCACCCAAACTCGTAAATCGAACAGCTCATTGTGTTCGATGCGAGTAAAAATTCTCGCGGCAAATCAAAACCTCGAGCACTTACACTGAAAATAACGTAATGGCGGCTGTGTACACCTTGAACTTGTTTAACGAGTGCTGATTGGCTAAGACTCTGTGAGTCTAGGAAAGACAACTCTTACGAGTGGGCGCTGTTCCATTTACGGGTTTGAGTGGAGTAGTCCGCCAAGGTAAAACACGGAATGGGGACATGCAGATTTTAACTTGGCTTGCGAAGACGGGTTTTGCTGTGACCTCTACACCGACACAATTACGATAACTAGGTCAATGCATCTTCTTTGAGAAATCTGCGAGACGCCAGTTTGGGTAGATTGATTGATTGAAAGTTTTAATTATCTTGTGTTTAATTATTGGTACAGAAAGTGTCATCGTTTGTAGTAATGAGTAAATACGGCTATGATATATTCGTATTCAATCGTAATTTGTTAGAAAAACGGAAGCAAGCAGACGAAGTAGTTTGTTTATGTCAAGAAATATATGTCTTGTGCATTCGAAGGCTTTCCTTATATGGAAGTAGCTGTGATGTGATCGTGGGAAAATCATACTATTTTGAATAAATATAGTCCGTTGTATGTAAACCATAACATGATTGGCTACCGACTCGCATGGCTGTGAGTTATACTGCCAATCACTTGTAATCTAACAAAGATGTCTTCAAGTTATTACATAAAAGGAGAACGAACGTATTATCCCTACGCTGAGAATGCAAGCTTGTGTTTTGATTAGTTGAACTTGGAAAATCATGTTTGTTAACCAATCAGCAGTAAGTTGGGCCATACTTATACTTGTTGATTATGACAAAAATAAACCCCTGCCTGGGAGTGAAATTATCGGGGGTGTGAGAAAGTATATCTGCTCCCAATTGATGCCTGACTTATCAAGTTTAACTTACAGTTTGAAATTTTGCAGGTATTCTCCAATCGGTGTCCTGTTCCTAATCGCCGCTAAAGTTGTGGACATGAATGATCCGGAATTGGTTTTTAGTCAACTGGGATTGTATTGTGTAACGGTTATAGCTGGTCTGGTTATACATGGTTATATCGTCTTACCGCTTATCTTCTTGGTAGCAACACGGAGAAACCCTTTTAAGTTTATCTACGGTATGATCCAAGCCTTAGTCACGGCCCTGGCAACTTCATCAAGGTAAAAACACCCAGTATTTACAGGACAATCTTTATAACACATGGCATCAATCTTAGCAGAGTTCACATTTGAGCGATTCGTCGTATTCTATAAATTATTTGT
The DNA here is from genome assembly GCA_963971465.1 of Lepidochitona cinerea. Taxonomy (NCBI): domain Eukaryota; kingdom Metazoa; phylum Mollusca; class Polyplacophora; order Chitonida; family Tonicellidae; genus Lepidochitona; species Lepidochitona cinerea. The sequence goes on from OZ020556.1 coordinate 45,045,050, forward strand.
TACTGTCAACAAGTTCAAAATTCCCAAAGCTTATCTTTTGAAATTGTCAGTCAAGAGACTTTCTATTCTTACAAACACAATACGAATCTGAATCACCATTATTTGGGATCGGTTTATCGACGAAATCGTCATGAGGCACTTTTTGCTCGACAACACTGTAACATGGCACAGATATGAGATTGGGACCATGTGAAATGATGACAAAAATGATCAACTCTGAACTGAACAAACCTCAGTAAGATTATGAAAATCTGAGTCAGTATGGAAAAGATTTCAGTGGACATTCGCCAGATACTTTTTAATCAATGTTTTTTTTTGCTTGAAAAAGTATTAAACTTTCTGATTGCTCTAACACGTAATAAATTTCTTTAAAAATAACTAAACACAAAACATGGAAGGAATTGATCAGAAATCAACAGTCTTCTTTTCAAAGAGGGAGAGTAGCCACTGCTCCAAGTCAGAATTTTTCAGAAGATCCCACTGAAATGAAAAAAAAAGACAGCTGAATGGATTGATTGCCCATGTCACCGAAACCCTATTTTCGACCGAACTGGGTGCGTGTAACCAAACAAACTAGTTAAACATTTATTACAAACAGTTGCTATTATTTTGTCATATTTTCAAAGATATTTGACTTTCTATATCAGTGAAATATCCAGAGGAAGATGAGGAAATGATACGTCAACTGTAATCTTGGTAATTTTGTAACAATACGTGCAGTACGTTGACGTGGTCGTCCTTTCATTTGTGATTAACAATCCACACATTTCCTAACGTTTTATATTCTTTTGTTAAATGGGGTAATTAAGCGATGGGTGGTCATCTGGGGTTTAAGGCGAGTAAAAGTGTCCGCCGATTCTCAACGATTGAACCACTATCGGCCTGGGGCCTGTCTTACAAAACTGGCGTTGAGTTGCACATAGGCCTACAGCATGAACTGGTTGCGTCCAGGGTGCAAGTTTCTATAGTTTTAACCCTGGTTTACGTCCGACGTAACTTACGCCAGCTTCGTAAGACAGGGTCCTGTTGTCGAACTTTGTTTCCTGTAAAATATATTTTAACAGTTTAATAAACTCAGAGACATTTTCAGCTCAGCCACTTTGCCCGTCACAATGAAATGCCTTGAAGAAAAGAACAACGTGGATCCGAGGATATCCAAATTCATCGCCCCTATTGGTGCTACGATTAACATGGACGGTACAGCTTTGTATGAAGCAGTGGCTTCAATCTTCATAGCCCAGGTTAACGGAATAGCCTTATCATTTGGCCAGATCGTTACAGTCAGGTAAAGAAACAATGTTCTATAGATACGTTATTAAACCCTCTGAACAATAAACATATAACATTATACATGTATAACCATATTGTCATTTAAAAAAAGGCTGCCTCAATATGAGATATTTTTTATTAAGATTTTAATTTAAAAAACCGGGGCCTCGGTGACTCAGTCGGTTACAGAGATAGTTTCTCAGTCTGACACAAGCCTTCCTTTGATACCACACGGGTCCGAATCCCACTAAAAATTTAAAAAGTTCCAAGTGGAAGTGTTGACAGGTTACCGCAGATGGTCGGTGATTTCCTCCGGGCAAACAGTCCTGTTTCCTGCCAACTTGAGTGCGGTGTAATACATCAATCAATCAAACTTATACATTCAGTTGAAGCAGTTTTTTTAAGTATCTTGTGTACACATATTGAAACTCAACATGTCTCTCTTCTTGTCTCTCTTATCTAGAACCAGTCAACCGAAAATTATATTTGTTAAAATTTTGGCTGATAAAAATGAAAATGTTCCCTTAAATAGATAAAAACCAATTACTTAGGCATCTCATATGTTTTATCGAAACTCACTCACCCGGTTAATGGCTTATCCACCCGTTTGTTAAAACATTTCTCATTACACCTAAAGTATTAATATATATATAGAATATGCTACTGCAGTGTTACAGCTACTGCTGCGGCTATTGGAGCGGCCGGTGTGCCCCAAGCAGGATTGGTAACCATGGTGATTGTACTGACAGCTGTCGGCCTGCCAACAGAGGACGTCACAGTTATCTTGGCTGTTGATTGGTTTTTGTAAGTTTAAATTTCTTTTTAAATACTTCAATGCAATCCCTTCATCCAGTCGGAACATCTTCGCTCACTACCGATCGGCTTTGACACGCCTCGGACAGGCCGCGCTTTTTATACGGTAAATCACCGTATATTTGGGCTGAATACAAATGGCGTCGAACGTACATATCAAATATTTTACTAGAGACGAAAAAAGTATACATATTATTCAGCCCGGTAAACCACATGATTGGTATAAATTGTAATCAGGAATCTCCCAATGCTTCAATTATGTAACTGATCGAGGCTGAAAGTTAACACGCCGAATGTTTCGGTCCCTTACATTATCACGGAGACACTTTTGTGGGACCTTAAGAGAATATTGAAATTGTACGTTTCACGGTTACCTATTTGGTCGCCACATACAAAATGACCTGCAGTCTATCAGAGGGTATTTCGTGTACGTAGATCCCTGAAGTTTTAGAGTGACCCTTTACCGTTACTATTCAGTTCAGGCAACATTTGTAACTTTAATTTGACATCTTTTTATCTCGGGTTTATTATGTAGATGTAAAACCCTAAACAGCACCCTTAAGCCTCCAAAAAGACTGTTGGGCACGACCATTTATTTCTGTTTGACCTTTGTTTTACAGGGATCGTTGTCGGACGAGCGTAAATGTTCTTGGAGATGCTTTGGGGGCTGGAATTGTTCATGCACTTTCAAAGAAAGAACTTGATGCAATGGACAAATCCAACTCTCAAACTCCAGCGGACACGGAAGCAGCCTCAGAGAAAAGAGAGGAGGTTTACCGCAAAGTCACTGGCGTCGAAAACCCCGTGTTTTCTTCAGAAACCTTCGATGATAGTGCTTCACTTAAGAAATATACGGTCCAAAAGTAAACACAGTTGTCAACAGTGTAAGGACGTTATTAATTCTGTTTTTGTAGACACATTCATAGATCATCAGGCGAAGAAATATCGTCGAGATCAACATTCATTATTAACCGTGGCAAGTGGGCACAGAAGCGGGTGGCTTCTCCTTGAAATTCCGTATCAATGAGAAAAGAATTGTATATAGCATTACTGTACCTGGACAGTGAAGGGAAGGGAATTGTATATAGCATTACTGTACCTCGACAGTGAAGGGAATTGTATATAGCATTACTGTACCTGGACAGTGTATATAGCATTACTGTACCTCGACAGTGAAGGGAAGGGAACTGTTCAAATCTCGATCATTTGTCACATATTATTACTTCTTTATGCTACATTATATCATGCAGTTCCACTCACACATTAACAAAGTGGCTGCCATCCCAGTACATCATGCAGTTCCACTCACACACTAACAAAGTGGCTGCCATCCCAGTACATCATGCAGTTACACTCACACACTAACGAAGTGGCTGCCATCCCAATACATCATGCAGTTCCACTCACACACTAACGAAGTGGCTGCCATCCCAGTACATCATGCAGTTCCACTCACACACTAACAAAGTGGCTGCCATCCCAGTACATTATGCAGTTCCACTCACACACTAACGAAGTGGTTGCCATCCCAGTACATCATGCATTTCCACTCACAAATTAACGAAGTGGCTACCATCCCAGTACATCATGCATTTCCATTCACAAACTAACGAAGTGGCTACCACCCCAGTCATTATGCAGTTCCACTCACACACTAACGAAGTGGCTGCCATCCCAGTACATCATGCAGTTCCACTCACACACTAACGAAGTGGCTGCCACCCCAGTACATCATGCAGTTCCACGCACACACTAACGAAGTGGCTGCCATCCCAGTACATCATGCAGTTCCACTCACACACTAACGAAGTGGCTGCCACCCCAGTACATCATGCAGTTCCACTCACACACTAACGAAGTGGCTGCCACCCCAGTACATCATGCAGTTCCACGCACACACTAACGAAGTGGCTACCATCCCAGTACACCATGCAGTTCCCCTCACACACTAACGAAGTGGCTGCCATCCCAGTACACCATGCAGTTCCACACACACACACTATTAAACGAAGTGGCTGCCATCCCAGTACATCATGCAGTTCCCCTCAGAAACTAATGAAGTGGCTGCCATCCCAGTACATCATGCAGTTCCCCTCACACACTAACGAAGTGGCTGCCATCCCAGTACATCATGCAGTTCCACTCACACACTTACGAAGTGGCTGCCATCCTAGTACATCATGCAGTTCCACTCACACAGTAACGAAGTTGCTGCCATCCCAGTACATCATGCAGTTCCACTCACACACTAACGAAGTGGCTGCCATCCCAGTACATCATGCATTTCATCTCACACACTAACGAAGTGGCTGCCATCCCAGTACATCATGCAGTTCCACTCAAACACTAACGAAGTGGCTGCCATCCCAGTACATCATGCAGTTCCACTCACACATTAACGGAGTGGCTGCCATCCTAGTACATCATGCAGTTCCACTCACACACTAACAAAGTGGCTGCCATCCCAGTACATCATGTAGTTTCACACACACACTAACGAAGTGGCTGCCATCCCTGTACATCATGCAGTTCCACACGCACACTAACGAAGTGGCTGCCATCCCAGTACATCATGCAGTTTCACACACACACGAACGAAGTGGCTGCCATCCCAGTACATCATGCAGTTCCACACACACACTAACGAAGTGGCAGCCATCCCAGTACATCATGCAGTTCCACTCACACATTAACGAAGTGGCTGCCATCCCAGTACATCATGCAGTTCCACTCACACACTTACGAAGTGGCTGCCATCCTAGTACATCATGCAGTTCCACTCACACAGTAACGAAGTTGCTGCCATCCCAGTACATCATGCAGTTCCACTCACACACTAACGAAGTGGCTGCCATCCCAGTACATCATGCATTTAATCTCACACACTAACGAAGTGGCTGCCATCCCAGTACATCATGCAGTTCCACTCAAACACTAACGAAGTGGCTGCCATCCCAGTACATCATGCAGTTCCACTCACACATTAACGGAGTGGCTGCCATCCCAGTACATCATGCAGTTCCACTCACACACTAACAAAGTGGCTGCCATCCCAGTACATCATGTAGTTTCACACACACACTAACGAAGTGGCTGCCATCCCAGTACATCATGCAGTTTCACACACACACGAACGAAGTGGCTGCCATCCCAGTACATCATGCAGTTCCACACACACACTAACGAAGTGGCAGCCATCCCAGTACATCATGCAGTTCCACTCACACATTAACGGAGTGGCTGCCATCCCAGTACACCATGCAGTTCCACTCACACACTAACAAAGTGGCTGCCATCCCAGTACATCATGCAGTTCCACACACACACTAATGAAGAGGCTGCCATCCCAGTCCATTATGCAGTTTCACTCACACACTAACGAAGTGGCTACCATCCCAGTACATTATGCAGTTCCACTCACACACTAACGAAGTGGCTACCATCCCAGTACATCATGCAGTTCCACTTACACACTAACGAAGTGGTTGCCATCCCAGTACATCATGCAGTTCATCTCACACACTAACGAAGGGGCTGCCATCCGAGTACATCATGCAGTTACACTCACACACGAACGAAGTGGCTGCCATCCCAGTACATCATGCAGTTCCACACAAACACTAACGAAGTGGCTGCCATCCCAGTACATCATGCAGTTCCACTCACACACTAACGAAGTGGCTGCCATCCCAGTACACCATGCAGTTCATCTCACACACTAACGAAGGGGCTGCCATCCGAGTACATCATGCAGTTACACTCACACACGAACGAAGTGGCTGCCATCCCAGTACATCATGCAGTTCCACACGAACACTAACGAAGTGGCTGCCATCCCAGTACATCATGCAGTTCCACTCACACACTAATGAAGTGGCTGCCATCCCAGTACACCATGCAGTTCATCTCACACACTAACGAAGGGGCTGCCATCCCAGTACATCATGCAGTTCCACTCACACACTAACGAAGTGGCTACCATCCCAGTACATCATGCAGTTCCACTCACACACTAAGGAAGTGGCTGCCATCCCAGTACATCGTGCAGTTCCACTCACACACTAACGAAGTGGCTGCCATCCCAGTACATCATGCAGTTCCACTCACACACTAAGGAAGTCGCTGCCATCCCAGTACATCATGCAGTTCCACTCACACACCAACGAAGTGGCTACCATCCCAGTACATCATGCAGTTCCCCTCACACACTAGCAAAGTGGCTACCATCCCAGTACATCATGCAGTTCCCCTCACACACTAACGAAGTGGCTGCCATCCCAGTACATCATGCTGTTCCCCTCACACACTAACGAAGTGGCTGCCATCCCAGTACATCATGCAGTTCCCCTCACACACTAACGAAGTGGCTGCCATCCCAGTACATCATGCAGTTCCACTCACACACTTACGAAGTGGCTACCATCCCAGTACATCATGCAGTTCCCCTCACACACTAACGAAGGGGCTGCCATCCCTGTCAGATCACTTTATAATCCTTATGTAACAAAACCCCTTGATTTGCCATTAGTTGGAAGGAACCAATCACATTCCCCGAAGTTTTCTCTGTCAAAATTTCCACTGGTTAAAGCGAGCTTCAGCAGAAAGTACCCCGGAGTGTCCGGTGTGGGTGTGGTGACTACTGGCTCAATTATACGGGAGGATATTTCTCAGCTACCAGGGGTGGCTCATTCCAAAACACCTGGTTTAATTTTCATCACAATCACTGAATGTAGTTATTCACTAATCACTAATATCCATCCCGGGATAAACACACTCCCGCTGTTATCTTTAAAAGGTAAAGGAGAATACAGTCGTCTTTGATTTGACTTTTTGAAGGAAATGATTGGCACTTACATTACAGAACTTATTTAAGACTTGTTTAATAAACTGATATTCATACGTACTAATATGTATATATATTTGTTTTCTATTGTTTTCACATATATAATTAATGTTTTACAGAAGCAGTCTTTTTGTTTAGTTCTTGGGCTTAAAAAAGGGGTAAACAAAATCATTTTAGGGCCCAGAGGAAGTGCGTGAATGTTTCCATGCAAACGGTACCAAATACATATTTTTGCGTTTTTTTACGCCTGACAGTTAAGTTAATTAAACATAACAATAAGCATAACAAATTGGTCCAACTTGCAAAATCTCCCATTAAAAGGAACAAGCCATGAACAAAAAAACATTAAAATATGTGTAATCGACTGTTGTTGTTATATAGGTTTCCAGATGGCCATTGGTAACTTTTCTAGCTCCCACTGGCCGCTGAATAGTGAGTTTTGATGGGGGAATCCTTTGTTTGTTAAAATATTGAGAATGGGCCTTAGTTAGGTCCTCAGTATAAGACCGGTGCGAGTGTGGTGCATTTTTGGCTGTTTGTTTACTGACTGTCAGACAGAAAACAAATTAACACAGAATTCACTAAATAACTTTTTTTCGGCGGAAATTCGACTTACAGTCTTTCATCCGAGATTAATCACTTCTTGTTTTTCTACTAATTTGAAGGTCAACGGAGAATCACAACAAACTTTAATACGCGGGGTCTCCTTTCAAGCCTAGGTCAAATTCAATCTCTTCTAGTCCATTATAACTCACCAATATGGCACGCAGACCAGTTGTTTTGCTAGTCACATTTTCCTCAAAGCTTCCTTTGTAATTCAATGTAAGTTTTGAGAAACTGAAAGCAGTTTTCTGGACATAGGAATACTTTGATGCGAGTGAAATTAACCTGGGTTTAAACGGGATATTTTGAAAGTTGACCAATTTGTTTTGTATAGGCCTATGTAGCATAAAATGGTATTTTATAAACTTCAACATGCGCCATGAAAAGATCGCAAAATATGTGTTTGGTACCGTTTGAAAGGAAAAATGTGTGTGCTTTTTCTGAACTAGGCTACTGTATAACGCATTTTTGGTTTTGTTCTTTAAGTGAACATCACGTCTTAATACCTAGAAATAAACAGAGTTTGTAGTTCGGTTTGATTGACATTCTTTTCAATGACAAGGTAAAGCTAAATACGTTTGATAAACTTTTGCTTCGGAACAGTGTCAGACGTTTAGATATTACAATGGGACCACCCAGACACCACACAATGGACGAAACGACCGGCTTTAAACGTTATGTTTCTATCATTTTGCTTATCGTCTGTGTAACGGTAGGACTGAAGGCTATCTGATTGTGACATAGTCTCATACCGTGGTCCCGTCTGTGTAACGGTAGGACTGAAGGTTATCTGGTTGTGACATATAGTCTCATACCGTGGTCCCGTCTGTGTAACGGTAGGACTGAAGGTTATCTGATTGTGATATAAAGACTCTTACCGTGGTCCTGTCTGTGTAACGGTAGGATTGAAGGTTATTTGGTTGTGACATAAAGTCTCATACCGTGGTCCCGTCTGTGTAGCGGTAGGACTGAAGGTTATCTGGTCGTCACATATAGTCTCATACCGTGGTCCCATCTGTGTAGTGGTAGGACTGAAGGTTATCTGGTTGTGACATATAGTCTCATACGGTGGCCCCGTCTGTGTAGTGGTAGGACTGAAGGTTATCTGGTCGTGACATATAGTCTCATACCGTGGCCCCGTCTGTGTAGTGGTAGGACTGAAGGTTATCTGGTTGTGACATATAGTCTCATACCGTGGCCCCGTCTGTGTAGTGGTAGGACTGAAGGTTATCTGGTTGTGACATATAGTCTCATACCGTGGCCCCGTCTGTGTAGTGGTAGGACTGAAGGTTATCTGGTTGTGACATATAGTCTCATACCGTGACCCCGTCTGTGTAGTGGTAGGACTGAACGTTATCTGGTTGTGACATATAGTCTCATACCGTGGTCTCGTCTCTGTAACGGTAGGACTGAATGTTATCTGGTTTAAAACGTGGCGACTGTCCAATCAATACAACGCAAACAAGCGTTTTCTTGGGTGAAGTAAGAAAATAGTAATTAAAATAATTAGAAGAAGAGAAATGTATTTAACAAAAATAAAGGTTGAATTGAGAGAGTCTCTGTTTGAGGGAATTTATTTCATCCTCTACCGGGTACCGTACGCCTACCGCTATCAATAATTTTAGCTCCATCCATTCTGCATAATAAATTGAAATTGAAATTGAATAGACAAAATAAGCACGATTTCAACGTCAGATTGGTCCTACTCAATGTAGCATCATTTTGCCATACACTGTGACTACTGCGCAAACGTCAGTTTTTAAGCCACGTATCCAATAGACCCCTTCGGCTTAAAGGATTTATGAACAACCTTTGGAAATATTTTCTAAATCTAAGTGTGCTGTATAACATGTACTTTAACAGTCTGACCAAAAAGAAAATTAAATTTCGGTCGCAGCACATACACAATTAAAGCTACGTTTGCCGATCTACAATGCTTACGAAAGTTAATTATCTCAGAGACTTATGACGTCAAACACGACTTCTGTTGTGTATGTACCCTCACAGCGATGACGTAATAAACGATTTCCGCTTAATGAACTATATGCGTGGAATGGACACGTCTCATTGGCTGGTTTGGATCTGATTTTGTAAAATGTGCCGCCATTGACAGTTGATAAGCGCGTGCAGAACAGATCTGGATAGACGCTCCACCATCTCCTGGTAATGGCGGCATTCGAAACATATCAAGCACCACGTGACCTCCGTTCCACGCATATATTTCATTGTTTCCGCTGTCTCGGTACGTCTTCGTGGCAGTTTGTAAACATCGAAGGTCGTGTATGACGTCATTTTTCCGAGTAGTTACGAAAAATACGGAAAATATGCATATTTCCTACCGGTTCTTTGTTTGACTACCAGGGAACTAACGCGAAGGTTGTTTCATTTCAAGTGATGTTTTTCAAATATACATTTAGCCCATAAACAAACACAAACCAGCTTTAAATCCTGTTCATAAATCCTTTAAGAATTGACGCTTGCGCAAAAGCCTCGTTGTATGGCAAAATGACGCTAAACTGAGTTTTTGGATCAATCTGACGTCAAAATCGTGTTCATTACATATATGACGTAATGCAAAAGAGACGTGTCACAGCGACCGCAACAGAGAAATGACGTCAATGCCATACAATTCGAACAACCTCATAAAAAACATCATTATAAGCCTATGTGTATAGCAAAATGACGCTACACTGAGTAGGATCAATCTGACGTCTGAATCCTGCTCATTTTGTCTATTCAATTTCAATTTCAATTTATTATGCAGAACTTTCATACAGAACAGTGCATAGTATAACTATAAGAGATATTAGAGCATAATGATATACACAACATAAAAAGAGATATGTGCCCGGCATAATAGGAAACATATCCAAAAGAACATTATATTCAATATAAAGCATGCTGCACTCGACTCCGCACAAAATATATACAGTAATATTTAGAATAACGGCAAAGACGATCCTCTCTTTGAATATACGTTTTTTTATGTCTGTCAGTCTCGATGCGAAGACCGTGGCTGCTGATTCTGAGCCTACAAAATGCTTGTCGATGTTTCCAGCTTCTACAATAGTTTAGATAGGGCTCGAAGTCAAGGTTTTCTTTAAAGCTAAGATATGTTGTCAATTTAGAAGATGGGTTTTGTTTGATGCTGTTTACATATAGATTAAGAAAGTGGTTCAAAATATTAGGTATGGTATGGTCTGATACAATACCAGAGGATTGTTGCCAATAATGCCACACACTAACCTCTTTACTTAAGGTTTGGAATTGCTGAAGCTAGCAACGACTTCCGCGGCGTAACATAGTTAAGTTACATATATAGGCATCATAAAGCAGTCGCGCAGGGCATACGGTGCTCAATCGCGAGGAATATTTCATAAAATTGATTAAAATGCAGTATGCTAACGGTAAACTACCAAGTTCAGCACGCACGACCCAATTTGACGCATATTTACCTGCGCCCAAAACATATCTACAGTACTTCGTGTGGACTTGCTCAATTGCAAGGCTATCAAATTTTCTAATGGAACAATGGTCTATGACGCAATGTGATCGAGGCGTGTCACAGCGCCTGCAACAGAGAAATAACGTCAATGCCACAAAAATCTAACAACGTCATAAAAACGTCATTGTAAGCTACATGTAAAAAGGTCTATTCAAACTCAGCGAAATAACTCTATGACGTCATGAATTTTTCAGCGTCACAAAACAAATACCCTGGGTGGCGCTGGCAGAGAGGTAAATTCTGGTATGACGTCACGCCATTGTTACTTGCAAAACCGACAACTGTAACATATCTCGTAATGACGTAAATGCCATATACGACGTCGGTAGTGTTTTCTTAGAATTTGAAGCGTCGCGTAATGACGTCAAGAAACGTCATGGAGACTCAATCACTGTAGATATGTCAAGACGCTGTGTTGTTACTATGTTCCAACCGCTAAAACATGGCGAACGACAGGACTATTTCGCCATTGTTATTAATACAAAGTGTAAGATCATCAAATGAACGATCGTTAGGTGTAATCGTACTTTAAATCGAATACCAAGTTTCTGGTAAGTACATACCTTTTATTCGCATATTATCGTATATTATTCTAAGCTACGGCGTGATCCTACCTTTATATATAACTTTCATTATTTCAACAACGGGTTTATAAATGCACTTGATAGATCTGCATAGGCGTCGAAAGCTCGTGCTGTTCACAAAACTTACTTCATGGCCTTGTCTTAGTAATTTCTCATTATCACTTGTTGAAAGTTTTTGCTTGTACCATTTTGTACGATATTTATGTTTGTCTGTATTTCACAGATTCGCTTTGGTAGAAGCCTACATCCATAACAACACGATATTGACATTTTTAATCGGAATTCTTCACAACACAGTAACGTATGCTGATGACGTGCCAATCATTGGAGAATTTTCCCAACATGTGTGACATTGAAGGCCAGTGTGACACTAATCAGGAATCAGCAAAAAAGAAAAGGAATACACGCGCAAGAAAATGCAGAGAAATTTTGTTAAAAAACATTTTCCTAGTGGTAATTGTCATGGCCATGTTGATTGGCATTTGTTTAGGAATTGGATTACGTCATGTTCAGCCCCCTTTAAGAACCCGGAGTATCCTGTACATCCGATTTTTAGGGGACCTTTTTCTACAAATGCTCAGAATGTTATTGCTGCCTTTGATTTTCTCTAGTCTTATTTGTGGCACAGCTTCTCTGGATACCAGATCCTCTGGAAAGATGGGCGTTCGTGCAATTGTATACTATTTGTCTACCACAGCTATTGCTGCCACAATAGGCGTCGCTTTATCGTTAATCATTCAACCTGGTACTTTAGGGGATTTTTCACCGTCCAGTCAAGCTCAGTCCGAACGATCCAATACTGCTGATACATTACTGGATTTAATCCGGTGAGTACACCCATATCTGTAATCGAAATGCAAAACAGTTGTCAGTTTATATTGGAATTTGTAAGGGTTACCGGCTACAGTTTCATTTCCCATTTGCGACAGTGTTAACGTTTCTATTTGTAGCTAACCACCAAAATCTCGCTACGGCCGTAAGGCCGTTAATGCGTGCTGGTTTTACTCTACACACGATTCAACATAGATAGCGGCCATTAGTCTCCACAGCCGAACTGATGTGGTATTTTCAAAATTGGTAATGAAATGAAAGATAGCTCACAGAAGTCTTCAATAAGGCATTGATTGAAAGTGTAAAATATGTACAGTAGATCTGGATTATTTTTAATCCAATATTATTGACTTTGATAACGATGTAAGAACTACATGGAAACGCCGCCACCCAATAAACCAAGAAGTTGTTATCCAAAAGTAATTCTTCACCTTACAATATTAACCCAGATATAAAAAAGTAAGCCACTTCCAAGCATAACCGAGATCAACTTTCATTGGTTGAAATGCAGAAACTGTGACCTTTGCCCTTAAGAAGCTATCTTATATGGATGTTCTGTTCGCCAAATTACGACACGTCGTATAACGGTGTTAGTATTCCAAAACGATCATCATTGGCTAGACTCCGCGCGGATTGACAAGAAACTAAACATACATTAACATATATATCTAATCAAGCGATCAATTATGTGTGTTGTCATCAGTTGCAACTCGTCGTTTGAATAATCTTGACAAATTTGCAAGTGATGTTATAAGTTATTAGCGCAATTCTTGAGAATTTAATGCCCTAATTGGAATACCTAAAACTAAGATAGCACTGACCCATTTTAATAATTCCACGTTCATTGCTGGTGTGTTTTCAACCAAACTTAATACCGGAAATAATATGTCAACTGTAGACTGGAAATTGATCAATTTAAGAGAGTTGATTTGTGTTAATTTTATGTTTCAGAAACCTTTTCCCTGATAATCTCGTGGAAGCGTGTTTTCTAAAGGTAAAGACATCTGTGAAAACGTATACTCTTCTCTTTTCCAACAGAGTTTGAATATATCTCTTTCTGTTAAATTTGGTTCAGGTCACTGAACATGCCCCTATATATCTTAACAAAATATCCGACCAGATAGTCAACGATGTGAGCGACCAGTTAGTCAATGATGTGAGCGATCAGTTAGTCAATGATGTGAGCGACCAGTTAGTCAATGATGTGAGCGACCAGTTAGTCAATGAATTGAGCGATCAGTTAGTCAATGATGTGAGCGATCAGTTAGTCAATGATGTGAGCGACCAGTTAGTCAATGATGTGAGCGATCAGTTAGTCAATGATGTGAGCGATCAGTTAGTCAATGATGTGAGCGACCAGTTAGTCAATGATGTGAGCGATCAGTTAGTCAATGATGTGAGCGACCAGTTAGTCAATGATGTGAGCGACCAGTTAGTCAATGATGTGAGCGACCAGTTAGTCAATGATGTGAGCGATCAGTTAGTCAATGATGTGAGCGATCAGTTAGTCAATGATGTGAGCGACCAGTTAGTCAATGATGTGAGCGATCAGTTAGTCAATGATGTGAGCGACCAGTTAGTCAATGATGTGAGCGATCAGTTAGTCAATGATGTGAGCGATCAGTTAGTCAATGAATTGAGCGACCAGTTAGTCAATGATGTGAGCGACCAGATAGCATTTTCCGTAACCCAAATACCTGACCTTTATACCTGATCCTTGTACCTGATCCTCGTATCTGACTCATGTACGTAACCATTGTACCTGATCCTCGTATCTGACTCATGTACGTAACCATTGTACCTGATCCTCGTATCTGACTCATGTACGTAACCATTGTACCTGATCCTCGTATCTGACTCATGTACGTAACCACTGTACCTGATCCTCGTATCTGACTCATGTACGTAACCACTGTACCTGATCCTCGTATCTGACTCATGTACATAACCACTGTACCTGATCCTCGTATCTGACTCATGTACGTAACCATTGTACCTGATCCTCGTATCTGACTCATGTACGTAACCACTGTACCTGATCCTCGTATCTGACTCATGTACGTAACCACTGTACCTGATCCTCGTATCTGACTCATGTACGTAACCACTGTACCTGATCCTCGTATCTGACTCATGTACGTAACCATTGTACCTGATCCTCGTATCTGACTCATGTACGTAACCACTGTACCTGATCCTCGTATCTGACTCATGTACGTAACCACTGTACCTGATCCTCGTATCTGACTCATGTACGTGACCACTGTACCTGATCCTCGTATCTGACTCGTGTACGTAACCATTGTACCTGATCCTCGTATCTGACCTTTGTGCCTGATGCTCGTACCTGACTCATGTAGCTCACCATTTTATCTGATCGTTGTACCTGATCATTGTAACTAACCCTTGTATCTTGCCCTTCTACCTGGCCCTTGTACTTGGTCATTATTGTACCTGACCATTGTACCTGATATATGTACGTGATCCTTGTACCTGGTCCTTGTACCTGGCCCTTGTGCCTGGCTATTGTACCTGGACCCAGTTTTACGAAGAGGGAACTCTCCTCAAGGGGAGGAGGGAAACTCCTTAGATACCGATGTTTCCTAGCTGATCACAAGGTTTTGTTAGAATTATCTAAAGCCAAAACTAATGTAACATCATGGATTTTAGTTTATTAAGACCGCCCATGTCTGGTTATAAAGGTCTAAATGACATACTCCCGACCCCCTTTTTAAAACAACTAGAGTTTTGTGACACATGGTTATGGTTTGATGGTTTAATCAAGAAAATTTTCTCTGTGCCTGTGCATTTTAGTGTCTATAAATATAACATTATCTAATCTCCATTTCGCTTTGATGAAGTGAGTTTATCACAATGAATTTTTGACTAACAGATACTTGGTTAATGTATGTGCTTCAATAAATTGTATAGCGTTTTTATCGCAAAAAGTATTCTCTAAAAAAAGTGAAATATAGGTCAGATACGATATTTATCCAAAGCTCATGCCAAAACACTGGTCGTAGTTTAAAACCATGATAGTGGGTTACCATGGTCACTTACGATCTCTTCACTCCAAGAGATCAAACATTAGGCCTATTATGTAAAATTGCTTTAGTTTTCAAATAATAAGTGGGTTGATATAAATGGCACTTCAAAGAAATTGATTTGTATATCAACTGGTTTCAATGAAGGTTATCGACGATCTATTTATGATATTTATTTCAGCTGGACACAAAGCAGGTGCTGGTCTATGACAATGTAACTAACATAACAGGTGAGAAACTTACAATACATCATTATAACAGGTGAGTAACTTATAATACATCATTATAACAGGTGAGTAACTTACAATACATCATTATAACAGGTGAGTAACTTACAATACATCATTATAACAGGTGAGTAACTTATAATACATCATTATAACAGGTGAGTAACTTACAATACATCATTATAACAGATGAGTAACTTACAATACATCATTATAACAGGTATGTAACTTACAATACATCATTATAACAGGTGAGTAACTTATAATACATCATTATAACAGGTGAGTAACTTATAATACATCATTATAACAGGTGAGTAACTTACAATACATCATTATAACAGGTGAGTAACTTATAATACATCATTATAACAGGCGAGTAACTTATAATACATCATTATAACAGGTGAGTAACTTACAATACATCATTATAACAGGTGAGTAACTTATAATACATCATTATAACAGGCGAGTAACTTATAATACATCATTATAACAGGCGAGTAACTTACAATACATCATTATAACAGGCGAGTAACTTACAATACATCATTATAACAGGCGAGTAACTTACAATACATCATTATAACAGGCGAGTAACTTACAATACATCATTATAATAGGTAAGTAACTTACAATACATCATTATGACATGTAAGTAACTTACAATACATCATTATAACAGGCGAGTAACTTACAATACATCATTATAACAGGCGAGTAACTTACAATACATCGTTATAATAGGTAAGTGACTTACAGTACATCATTATAACAGGCGAGTAACTTACAATATATCATTATAACAGGTAAGTTACTTACAATACATCATTATAACAGGTAAGTAACTTACAATACATCATTTAAACAGGCGAGTAACTTACAATACATCGTTATAATAGGTAAGTGACTTACAGTACATCATTATAACAGGCGAGTAACTTACAATACATCATTATAATAGGTAAGTGACTTACAGTACATCATTATAATAGGTAAGTAACTTACAATACATCATTATAACAGGTGAATAACTTACAATACATCATTATAACAGGTGAGTAACTTACAATACATCATTATAACAGGGGAGTAACTTACAATACATCATTATAACAGGTGAATAACTTACAATACATCATTATAACATGTAAGTAACTTACAATACATCATTATAACAGGTAAGTAACTTACAATACATCATTTTAACAGGCAAGTAACTTACAATACATCATTATATAAGGTAAGTGACTTACAATACATCATTATAACAGGTAAGTAACTTACAATACATCATTATAACAGGCAAGTAACTTACAATACATCATTATAACAGGTAAGTAACTTACAATACATTATTATAACAGGCGAGTAACTTACAATACATCATTATAATAGGCGAGTTACTTACAATACATCATTATAACAGGTAAGTGACTTACAATACATCATTATAACAGGTGAATAACTTACAATACATCATTATAACATGTAAGTAACTTACAATACATCATTATAACAGGCGAGTAACTTACAATACATCATTATAAGAGGCGAGTAACTTACAATACATCAGTATAACAGGTAAGTAACTTACAATACATCATTATAACAGGCGAGTAACTTACAATACATCATTATAATAGGTAAGTAACTTACAATACATCATTATAACAGGCGAGTAACTTACAATACATCATTATAACAGGCGAGTAACTTACAATACATCATTATAACAGGCGAGTAACTTACAATACATCATTATAATAGGTAAGTAACTTACAATACATCATTATAACAGGTAAGTAACTTACAGTACATCATTATAACAGGTGAATAACTTACAATACATCATTATAACATGTAAGTAACTTACAATACATCATTATAACAGGTAAGTAACTTACAATACATCATTATAACAGGCGAGTAACTTACAATACATCATTATAATAGGCGAGTAACTTACAATACATCATTATAACAGGTGAGTACCTTACAATACATCATTATAACAGGCGAGTAACTTACAATACATCATTATAACAGGTGAATAACTTACAATACATCATTATAACAGGTGAGTAACTTACAATACATCATTATAACAGGGGAGTAACTTACAATACATCATTATAACAGGTGAATAACTTACAATACATCATTATAACATGTAAGTAACTTACAATACATCATTATAACAGGTAAGTAACTTACAATACATCATTTTAACAGGCAAGTAACTTACAATACATCATTATATAAGGTAAGTGACTTACAATACATCATTATAACAGGTAAGTAACTTACAATACATCATTATAACAGGCAAGTAACTTACAATACATCATTATAACAGGTAAGTAACTTACAATACATTATTATAACAGGCGAGTAACTTACAATACATCATTATAATAGGCGAGTTACTTACAATACATCATTATAACAGGTAAGTGACTTACAATACATCATTATAACAGGTGAATAACTTACAATACATCATTATAACATGTAAGTAACTTACAATACATCATTATAACAGGCGAGTAACTTACAATACATCATTATAAGAGGCGAGTAACTTACAATACATCAGTATAACAGGTAAGTAACTTACAATACATCATTATAACAGGCGAGTAACTTACAATACATCATTATAATAGGTAAGTAACTTACAATACATCATTATAACAGGCGAGTAACTTACAATACATCATTATAACAGGCGAGTAACTTACAATACATCATTATAACAGGCGAGTAACTTACAATACATCATTATAATAGGTAAGTAACTTACAATACATCATTATAACAGGTAAGTAACTTACAGTACATCATTATAACAGGTGAATAACTTACAATACATCATTATAACATGTAAGTAACTTACAATACATCATTATAACAGGTAAGTAACTTACAATACATCATTATAACAGGCGAGTAACTTACAATACATCATTATAATAGGCGAGTAACTTACAATACATCATTATAACAGGTGAGTACCTTACAATACATCATTATAACAGGCGAGTAACTTACAATACATCATTATAACAGGGGAGTAACTTACAGTACATGATTATAACAGGGGAGTAACTTACAATACATCATTTTAACAGGTGAGTAACTTACAATACATCATTATAACAGGGGAGTAACTTACAATACATCATTATAACAGGTGAGTAACTTACAATACATCATTATAACAGGCGAGTAACTTACAATACATCATTATAACATGTAAGTAACTTACAATACATCATTATAACATGTAAATAACTTACAATACATCATTATAACATGTAAGTAACTTACAATACATCATTATAACATGTAAGTAACTTACAATACATCATTATAACATGTAAGTAACTTACAATACATCATTATAACATGTAAGTAACTTACAATACATCATTATAACAGGTAAGTAACTTACAATACATCATTATAACATGTAAGTAGCTTACAATACATCATTATAACATGTAAGTTACTTACAATACATCATTATAACAGGTGAATTACTTACAACACATCATTATATCATTATCCCACATCAGTAACTTGAGATGCCAAAATTCAGATTTTTCCCATAATCTTTGTTTTTAGAAGTGCCTTGACAAATTTACCGATCGACATTGAGAATCAAAATATCTGCAAAACCAGTTAACCGTAACAACGATTTAAAATAGCCGGGATGTATGAGTATGTTTTCGAGCCTTTGACGCTTATAAAAAAACAAACTTAACTCACCTCAACGCACATATCCAAGATAAATATATGTATCTTTTGGACAAAAATGACAAACAATTAACTAATTTTGTTTTAAAGAAAGCTTGACATCTCATGCCACTTTAAAAAACTACTTTTAATGGCTGTGTTCTATCCTCTTGGATTGCTCATGTATAAAAACTGTTATACTTCCCACAGAGTACATCCCCCAAGTAGGAACCGCTCCTGGAATGAATGTTTTGGGACTGATTCTGTTTTGTGTGGTTCTTGGAGTAGTTATTTCTTCCATGGGACCAGATGGCGAACCTCTTCAGAAGTTCTTTGATTCTCTCAATAAGGCCACCATGAGACTGATATCTATTGCAATATGGTAAGTTATTCAATAATGTACGTTTGTACCATCATCGATCACAACTATACAAACATATTTCCTTATGTACAGTTGTGTTCTTATGTGCTATTGACAAAGCATCATTGCTAAGCCTTACTACTTCACAAGTAGTTTGTATATTTTCCAAACTGATGCACAGCACATTTTATGTTTAATGTAAGTTCCTATATCAACCAGGACTTTTCTTCGTCTTCAGGTATGCCCCTGTTGGAATACTTTTTCTCATTGCTGCTAAAATCGTGGAAATGGAGGATGCGGAACGAGTTTTAGCACAACTGGCAATGTTTTCAGTTACTGTCCTACTGTCGTTTATTATCCACGGCTTTGTCATCGTCCCCATCATTTACCTGGTAGTGGTCAAGAAAAATCCTTACCGATTTATCTATGGGATGTTGGAAGCATTCGTCACAATGCTGGCAGTAGCCTCCAGGTCAGTTAAAAAATTGCCATTTTATAGTGTCTATTACAATTCAACGTAATATGGTTTTGTTGCCACCAGGCAAAGGCCCCATTGGTCAAAAGACTCGCCAGACAAACCCCAAAATAACTTTTTTATACTGACGGTCGTATTTTTGAGTCAAGGTTCATTGCAATTAAATAGCCGGAGGAGGCAGTCCGGTTTGTGCCACAGTATGTGATTCGATTTAGAAAGTGAAATAACAATTTGACCTACTCAAATCGTGTTAATACGACGTTCAGGAATATTTGAGCTTTCTGTAACGTAAATTTAACGTTTCAAGACTGAATCACAGCTGAACAGTGTTAGGTCATCAATGGTGTAGATGTTTCACACTCCAAAAATAATATGGAATCAAACGGACGAATAATATTTACTGAACGACCCTGTTCGTCCATACCCGACAGTGGTAGGTAAATGAATTATACATGAAAGCAATTATGACGGTTTTGACACGATTTGAGTAGGCTATATTTATTATTATTTCACCGTCTAAGTTGGATCCCATATTCTGCCCGCTCGGAAGCAGCCGTCAGTATGAAATATTCATTTTGGACAAATCTCCGCAGATATAAGCCCCGCAAGACGAAATCCCACTGAACAAACACTCCAATGACGAAATCCCTACGCCCTAAGGCGAAGTGAATGATAACCGGTATGCCCATTTCCTCCACACCATTGGCTTCGTTTGTTCGTGATTTAAAAAAAAAAAGGTATCAAAATCTTGGTACCCATGCACTGCCCGTGTATGGTGTGTTTATTTGATAGAGCTTTCGTCCAAGGGGGCTTTTTGTTGGGGGCTCTAACCACTTAATTGTTAGAGATAGAAAAACAATGTTTAAAGTTTTGTTAACCATTTATTGTATTCGGTTATAATCGGAATGGGGCCATGGAGATTTGAACTTGGCTTGGGAAGATGGGTCATAATACGCTCGGTTGAACTCTTATATTTTGTTTTGGCAGTGCTGCTACCCTGCCGGTAACGATGCGATGTTTGGTGGATAACAATGGTGTAGACGAGAGGGTTGTTATGTTTATTGCCCCGGTGGGAGCCACAATTAACATGGATGGTTCAGCTCTCTATCAGGCCATTGCCGCCATCTTTATAGCACAGATTAACAACGTTCAACTTAATCCAGGCGAGATTATCACTATTGCGTAAGTAGCACAGAAAGCTCAAATAAAGCGTCCCTCTCCCTCTCTATTCACGGGCCGTTCTCGCAGTGCGATAAGTTGCATGCAACTTGAAACTTCCCAGTTCGTAGAACGCGACTATTGTGCAGCACAGGTTGTCATTCTACAAGTTGCATTCGACTCGTCTCAATGCTAGGGTTGATGACGC
Source organism: Lepidochitona cinerea (assembly GCA_963971465.1). Lineage (NCBI taxonomy): Eukaryota > Metazoa > Mollusca > Polyplacophora > Chitonida > Tonicellidae > Lepidochitona > Lepidochitona cinerea. The sequence continues at coordinate 45,066,712 of OZ020556.1, forward strand.
GGCGACCGCGCTTTGTCATCCATACCTCTATTGAAAATATTTGGAAAGTTAAGTCTGCAATAAAATAAACAATTTTAGGGAAAAAGCTCTGCCATAAGAGAGTTAGCGATGATGGATAGGATGATGGCTATCCACTTTATATATCATATTTTAACTAGTGTGTCCAGAGTTGTTCCCCTTGTATTATTAAAATTAAGTATGAATGGGATTTGTAGGCCTAACTGTGTGACATCTGAGGAATAATCGTCTTTTGACAACTGTACCTTGAATATTCCCTTTTTCGGATGTTGCTTTAAAGAAAAATCTTGTTCAGATTTTGATTGATTGATTGTTTGGTGTTTTACGCCGCGCTCAAGATTATTTCAGATTTTGAAGCGAGAGCAAAGAAACTATTCATATAAACCCAGTCCGTGTTGGTCATGTTTGTTCGTATTGTCCCAGGAATCTTATGTATAATGACTGGCTGTTTCTATAAATCTTTATAAACCGTCTTAAAAATGATAAACCATAGGATAAACCATTATTAGGCAATTTGAAAATGGTTTTTAACAAAAACATGCTTTGTCGGAACGAGTCTGAACAACACGGTCAGAGTGAATGAAATCTTAACCTAATTTCCCTGTATTTTAATAAGTTTTATTAACACGTCGACATGAAGGTTTGTTTTAACCTGCTGTCTAACCACTGAATACTAACACCTATTTTTCCATTTAGCATCACGTCAATAGCAGCCTCAGTTGGAGCGGCGGCTGTACCCAGTGGTTCTCTGGTAGTAATAACAATGGTCCTGACATCAGTTGGTCTCCCTACGGACATTACACTGATAGCCACTGTAGACTGGCTTCTGTAAGTAGCTTTTTTACCTCATATGGGCCCTGTCTTACGAACCTGGCGTAAGTTACGTCGGACGTAAATCAGTGTTAACACTATAGGAACTTACGTCCTGGGGGCTGTTTCACAAAGCTGGCATAACTTTACGTCAACCGTAACTACTATGACAACGTATCTCTTAAGTATTGTGACGCCATGGCAATTGCGTTGAACGTAGCTTGCGACTCCTTTGTAAAACGGGCCCCTTGGCCCTGTCTTACGAAGCTGGCGTAAGTTACGTCGGACGTAAATCTGTGTTAAAACTATAGGAACTTGCGTCCTGGGCCCTGTTTTACAAAGCTGGCGTAAGTTACGTCGGACGTAAATCAGTGTTAAAACTACAAAGCGATCTTAGCTTAAGGTGATCTTAATTACCAATGGCAACGTATACCTCTAGCATTGGTTGCCATGGTAGTAAAGATCACACTTTTTTCCATTTTGGAACTTTCCATTGGTTAGCATAAGTTAATATTGTCTGATAAATTGTGTTTCACTGTTGCCTGTCGTTTCTTTCCAGGGACCGTGGACGGGGTATCGTAAATATCCTTGGCGATTCTATTGGAGCAGCTATTGTTCATCACCTGTCCCGAGAAGAATTGGCGGCAGCGGATGCCGCAGCACTTGAACAAGCAGCAATTGAACAGGCGGCTATTGAACAAGCTGCACAAGAACAAGCCGCCATTTTACAAGCAGCCATTCAACAAGCAGCAATCGACTTGGAGATTAAGTCAATTACCAGTACACATAGTAAAACAAACCAAACGGACCCGCCTTCTGTTTGACCCACCTATAAAGCACCAGTAAATCAGACGGATGCCGTATGTGTTGGATTTAGCTACATGATAACATAAACTAACCTAGGTTTCTGAACGTGCGTGTTTAAACGTAAACTGTTATAGAATAAGATACAGATTGGATCCTTTCTTTGAGATGTAGATCATAACGTTTTACAATATGGCCCGGCATTAGGGCGAAAAGTCACTCTTCAACATCGTCTATATCGGCTGATTCGTATGCTACAAAAATCTCCGTTATTTAAATTGTTATTTATGTTTCATTTGAATTATTTGGTTGTGATGAAGTATGAATCAGGTTTGACGTGAAAAATTCCCCTCATAACTGACCATAACTAAAATCTCCATACGAAAATAAATTATTGAATTTTTATAGAAATCATCTTTTTTACAGCTTTGTCAATGTTATTTAATTCTTTGTACTGTATATATATAATTATACAGTACAAACACTGAACGTGAACACTAAAACACACCGGCACAGGAATGATGTGAATGTGACTTTTAGTATATTTAAGAACACTAAAACACACCGGCACAGGAATGATGTGAATGTGACTTTTAGTATATTTAAGAACACTAAAACACACCGGCACAGGAATGATGTGAATGTGACTTTTAGCTTATTTATGAACACTAAAACACACCGGCACAGGAATGATGTGAATGTGACTTTTAGTATATTTAAGAACACTAAAACACACCGGCACAGGAATGATGGGAATGTGACTTTTAGTATATTTATGAACACTAAAACACACGGACACAGGGATGACGTGAATGTGACTTTTAGTATATTTATGAACACTAAAACACACGGACACAGCGATGATGTGAACGTGACTTTTAGTATATTTATGAACACTAAAACACACGGGCACAGGGATGACGTGAACGTGACTTTTAGTATATTTATGAACACTAAAACACACGGACACAGGGATGATGTGAACGTGACTTTTAGCTTATTTATGAACACTAAAACACACCGGCACAGGGATGACGTGAATGTGACTTTTAGTATATTTATGAACACTAAAACACACGGACACAGCGATGATGTGAACGTGACTTTGAGTATATTTATAAACACTAAAACACACGGACACAGGGATGATGTGAATGTGACTTTTAGTATATTTATGAACACCAAAACATACCTTTTTCCAAAAAAATTCAATTGATTGATTTTATTTACCACAAGAATTGAAAATTTGTGATATACAAATATTCACATGTCATATGTACATAACTAAATAATTGACATGGATGAAATTCGGCGGGAATAAATCACCATGATCTATCCCTATATTACTTTGAGCATATGAAATGACTGGTGTAAGTTTTAACTATTTTTTAACGGTTTTCGCTTTTTGTCATACATAATATTCCGGGGAGCTATGGAGAATGACCGGATTCTAACAGAAAATATTTGATTTTAGATTTTAATTATGAAATTTAATTAATTTTATTTCTCGAGGTCCCTTTGAACGCAAGACATATAGGAAGACAGAATAGACTTATGTAATGGTTTGTTAAGATCGAGATTAACTCTTCTTGTTGGATAGTTATGTAATTCTGTTTGGAGCTTAAAACAGTTATGCAGAAAATGAGGCTAGGAATGATAATGGTATAGGAATTTACGAATGATGATGAAGGAAGTATAGGAAACTGAGTTGGATGAGTGTCAGAATGTTAAGTTTAGTGAATATAGGTTGGTATGCTCAATTTGTTCCTGGAAAGGTAAATAGACCTGAACAGATCGCTTTTGTAGAAGAAAGAGTGGATGAAGGTGAGTTTGATAGGTATTTCCCCACAATACGTTACCAGATAAGAAATAAGGAAACATTAGGGAGAAATAGAGGATGAACGGCGTGGTTTTGGAAGAGTAAGAAAATAAGATTAGATTAAATGTTACATGCCTGTCCAGTAGGACAATTATCAATTGCCTTTTGGAAATGTAGCTCGAGATAAACACACCTTCAATGTTACGTGATTTAACCCAAGAGAAAATGATATTCAATAATTTTAGGGTTTGATATTTCAACGCAAGACAGATGGCCAAATCTTGTTTTAGGTTGGCATAGCAACGTTGCCGATCGATGGATAAAGTGGTCTTCGTATATTACGTTCGAAATAGACTGAAAACTACTATGCACAGTTATGGAAGCTTGCGTGATCATCATAATGTAGAATTAGGATCAAACATTTGAAGTGGGCGGGATGTATTATATGTTATTTCCCGGTCAGGCGGGATGTATTATATGTTATTTCTCGGCCAGGCGGGATGTATTACATGTTATTTCTCGGCCAGGCGGGATGTATTACGTTATTTCTCGGTCAGGCGGGATGTATTACGTTATTTCTCGGCCAGGCGGGATGTATTATATGTTATTTCTCGGTCAGGCGGGATGTATTACATGTTATTTCTCGGTCAGGCGGGATGTATTACGTTATTTCTCGGTCAGGCGGATGTATTACGTTATTTCTCGGTCAGGCGGGATGTATTACGTTATTTCTCGGTCAGGCGGGATGTATTATATGTAATTTCCCGGTCAGGCGGGATGTATTACATGTTATTTCTCGGTCAGGCGGGATGTATTACGTTATTTCTCGGTCAGGCGGGATGTATTATATGTTATTTCTCGGTCAGGCGGCATGTATTATAAGTTATTTCTCGGTCAGGCGGGATGTATTACATGTTATTTCCCGGTCAGGTGGGATGTATTACGTTATTTCCTGGCCAGGCAGGATGTATTACATGTTATTTCTCGGTCAGGCGGGATGTATTACATGTTATTTCTCGATCAGGCGGGATGTATTACATGTTATTTCTCGGCCAGGCGGGATGTATTATATGTTATTTCTCGGCCAGGCGGGATGTATTATATGTTATTTCTCGGTCAGGCGGGATGTATTATATGTTATTTCTCGGCCAGGCGGGATGTATTATATGTTATTTCTCGGTCAGGCGGGATGTATTACGTTATTTCTCGGCCAGGCGGGATGTAGTACATGTTATTTCTCGGTCAGGCGGGATGTATTACGTTATTTCTCGGTCAGGCGGGATGTATTACGTTATTTCTCGGCCAGGCGGGATGTATTACATGTTATTTCTCGGTCAGGCGGGATGTATTACGTTATTTCTCGGTCAGGCGGGATGTATTACATGTTATTTCTCGGTCAGGCGGGATGTATTGCGTTATTTCTCGGTCAGGCGGGATGTATTACGTTATTTCTCGGCCAGGCGGGATGTATTATATGTTATTTCTCGGTCAGGTGGGATGTATTACATGTTATTTCTCGGTAAGGCGGGATGTATTATATGTTATTTCTCGGTCAGGCGGGATGTATTACGTTATTTCTCGGCCAGGCGGGATGTATTACATGTTATTTCTCGGTCAGGCGGGATGTATTACGTTATTTCTCGGTCAGGCGGGATGTATTACGTTATTTCTCAGTCAGACGGGATGTATTACGTTATTTCTCGGCCAGGCGGGATGTATTACGTTATTTCTCGGCCAGGCGGGATGTATTATATGTTATTTCTCGGTCAGGCGGGATGTATTACATGTTATTTCTCGGTCAGGCGGGATGTATTACGTTATTTCTCGGTCAGGCGGGATGTATTACGTTATTTCTCGGCCAGGCGGGATGTATTACGTTATTTCTCGGTCAGGCGGTATGTATTATATGTTATTTCCCGGTCAGGCGGGATGTATTACGTTATTTCCCGGTCAGGCGGGATGTATTACATGTTATTTCTCGGCCAGGCGGGATGTATTACGAGTTATTTCTCGGCCAGGCGGGATGTATTACATGTTATTTCCCGGTCAGGCGGGATGTATTATATGTTATTTCTCGGTAAGGCGGGATGTATTACGTTATTTCTCGGTCAGGCGGGATGTATTATATGTTATTTCTCGGTCAGGCGGGATGTATTATATGTTATTTCTCGGTCAGGCGGGATGTATTACGTTATTTCCCGGTCAGGCGGGATGTATTACGTTATTTCTCGGTCAGGCGGGATGTATTACATGTTATTTCTCGATCAGGCGGGATGTATTACATGTTATTTCTCGGCCAGGCGGGATGTATTATATGTTATTTCTCGGCCAGGCGGGATGTATTATATGTTATTTCTCGGTCAGGCGGGATGTATTATATGTTATTTCTCGGCCAGGCGGGATGTATTATATGTTATTTCTCGGTCAGGCGGGATGTATTACGTTATTTCTCGGCCAGGCGGGATGTAGTACATGTTATTTCTCGGTCAGGCGGGATGTATTACGTTATTTCTCGGTCAGGCGGGATGTATTACGTTATTTCTCGGCCAGGCGGGATGTATTACATGTTATTTCTCGGCCAGGCGGGATGTATTACGTTATTTCTCGGCCAGGCGGGATGTATTATATGTTATTTCTCGGTCAGGCGGGATGTATTACATGTTATTTCTCGGTCAGGCGGGATGTATTACGTTATTTCTCGGTCAGGCGGGATGTATTACGTTATTTCTCGGCCAGGCGGGATGTATTACGTTATTTCTCGGTCAGGCGGTATGTATTATATGTTATTTCCCGGTCAGGCGGGATGTATTACGTTATTTCCCGGTCAGGCGGGATGTATTACATGTTATTTCTCGGCCAGGCGGGATGTATTACGAGTTATTTCTCGGCCAGGCGGGATGTATTACATGTTATTTCCCGGTCAGGCGGGATGTATTATATGTTATTTCTCGGTAAGGCGGGATGTATTACGTTATTTCTCGGTCAGGCGGGATGTATTATATGTTATTTCTCGGTCAGGCGGGATGTATTATATGTTATTTCTCGGTCAGGCGGGATGTATTACGTTATTTCCCGGTCAGGCGGGATGTATTACGTTATTTCTCGGTCAGGCGGGATGTATTACATGTTATTTCTCGATCAGGCGGGATGTATTACATGTTATTTCTCGGCCAGGCGGGATGTATTATATGTTATTTCTCGGCCAGGCGGGATGTATTATATGTTATTTCTCGGTCAGGCGGGATGTATTATATGTTATTTCTCGGCCAGGCGGGATGTATTATATGTTATTTCTCGGTCAGGCGGGATGTATTACGTTATTTCTCGGCCAGGCGGGATGTAGTACATGTTATTTCTCGGTCAGGCGGGATGTATTACGTTATTTCTCGGTCAGGCGGGATGTATTACGTTATTTCTCGGCCAGGCGGGATGTATTACATGTTATTTCTCGGTCAGGCGGGATGTATTACGTTATTTCTCGGTCAGGCGGGATGTATTACATGTTAGTTCTCGGTCAGGCGGGATGTATTGCGTTATTTCTCGGTCAGGCGGGATGTATTACGTTATTTCTCGGCCAGGCGGGATGTATTACGTTATTTCTCGGCCAGGCGGGATGTATTATATGTTATTTCTCGGTCAGGTGGGATGTATTACATGTTATTTCTTGGTAAGGCGGGATGTATTATATGTTATTTCTCGGTCAGGCGGGATGTATTACGTTATTTCTCGGCCAGGCGGGATGTATTACATGTTATTTCTCGGTCAGGCGGGATGTATTACGTTATTTCTCGGTCAGGCGGGATGTATTACGTTATTTCTCAGTCAGACGGGATGTATTACGTTATTTCTCGGCCAGGCGGGATGTATTACGTTATTTCTCGGCCAGGCGGGATGTATTATATGTTATTTCTCGGTCAGGCGGGATGTATTACATGTTATTTCTCGGTCAGGCGGGATGTATTACGTTATTTCTCGGTCAGGCGGGATGTATTACGTTATTTCTCGGCCAGGCGGGATGTATTACGTTATTTCTCGGTCAGGCGGTATGTATTATATGTTATTTCCCGGTCAGGCGGGATGTATTACGTTATTTCCCGGTCAGGCGGGATGTATTATATGTTATTTCTCGGCCAGGCGGGATGTATTACATGTTATTTCTCGGCCAGGCGGGATGTATTACATGTTATTTCCCGGTCAGGCGGGATGTATTATATGTTATTTCTCGGCCAGGCGGGATGTATTACATGTTATTTCTCGGTAAGGCGGGATGTATTACGTTATTTCTCGGTCAGGCGGGATGTATTATATGTTATTTCTCGGTCAGGCGGGATGTATTATATGTTATTTCTCGGTCAGGCGGGATGTATTACGTTATTTCCCGGTCAGGCGGGATGTATTACGTTATTTCTCGGTCAGGCGGGATGTATTTCATGTTATTTCCCGGTCAGGCGGGATGTATTACGTTATTTCCCGGTCAGGCGGGATGTATTACATGTTATTTCTCGGCCAGGCGGGATGTATTACATGTTATTTCTCGGCCAGGCGGGATGTATTACATGTCATTTCCCGGTCAGGCGGGATGTATTACGTTATTTCTTGGCCAGGCGGGATGTATTACATGTTATTTCTCGATCAGGCGGGATGTATTACATGTTATTTCTCGACCAGGCGGGATGTATTACATGTTATTTCTCGGTCAGGCGGGATGTATTACGTTATTTCTCGTTCAGGCGGGATGTATTATATGTTATTTCTCGGTCAGGCGGGATGTATTATATGGTATTTCTCGGTCAGGCGGGATGTATTACGTTATTTCCTTGTCAGGCGGGATGTATTACTTTATTTCTCGGTCAGGCGGGATGTATTACATGTTATTTCCCGGTCAGGCGGGATGTATTACGTTATTTCTTGGCCAGGCGGGATGTATTACATGTTATTTCTCGGTCAGGCGGGATGTATTACATGTTATTTCTCGATCAGGCGGGATGTATTACATGTTATTTCTCGGCCAGGCGGGATGTATTATATGTTATTTCTTGGCCAGGCGGGATGTATTATATGTTATTTCTAGGCCAGGCGGGATGTATTATATGTTATTTCTCGGTCAGGCGGGATGTATTACGTTATTTCTCGGTCAGGCGGGATGTATTACATGTTATTTCTCGGTCAGGCGGGATGTATTACGTTATTTCTCGGTCAGGCGGGATGTATTACGTTATTTCTCGGCCAGGCGGGATGTATTATATGTTATTTCTCGGTCAGGCGGGATGTATTACATGTTATTTCTCGGTCAGGCGGGATGTATTATATGTTATTTCTCGGTCAGGCGGGATGTATTACGTTATTTCTCGGTCAGGCGGGATGTATTACATGTTATTTCTCGGTTAGGCGGGATGTATTACGTTATTTCTCGGTCAGGCGGGATGTATTACGCTATTTCTCGGCCAGGTGGGATGTATTACATGTTATTTCTCGGTCAGGCGGGATGTATTACGTTATTTCTCGGTCAGGCGGGATGTATTACGTTATTTCTCGGCCAGGCGGGATGTATTATATTTTATTTCTCGGTCAGGCGGGATGTATTACGTTATTTCTCGGTCAGGCGGGATGTATTACGTGTTATTTCTCGGTCAGGCGGGATGTATTACGTTATTTCTCGGCCAGGCGGGATGTATTACATGTTATTTCTCGGTCAGGCGGGATGTATTACGTTATTTCTCGGTCAGGCGGGATGTATTACGTGTTATTTCTCGGTCAGGCGGGATGTATTACGTTATTTCTCGGTCAGGCGGGATGTATTACGTTATTTCTCGACCAGGCGGGATGTATTACATGTTATTTCTCGGTCAGGCGGGATGTATTACGTTATTTCTCGGTCAGGCGGGATGTATTACGTTATTTCTCGGCCAGGCGGGATGTATTACATGTTATTTCTCGGTCAGGCGGGATGTATTACGTTATTTCTCGGTCAGGCGGGATGTATTACGTTATTTCTCGGTCAGGCGGGATGTATTACGTTATTTCCCGGTCAGGCGGGATGTATTATATGTTATTTCTCGGTCAGGCGGGATGTATTACATGTTATTTCTCGGTCAGGCGGGATGTATTATATGTTATTTCTCGGTCAGGCGGGAGGTATTACGTTATTTCTCGGTCAGGCGGGATGTATTACATGTTATTTCTCGGTCAGGCGGGATGTATTACGTTATTTCTCGGTCAGGCGGGATGTATTACGCTATTTCTCGGCCAGGCGGGATGTATTACATGTTATTTCTCGGTCAGGCGGGATGTATTACGTTATTTCTCGGTCAGGCGGGATGTATTACGTTATTTCTCTGCCAGGCGGGATGTATTATATGTTATTTCTCGGTCAGGCGGGATGTATTACGTTATTTCTCGGTCAGGCGGGATGTATTACGTGTTATTTCTCGGTCAGGCGGGATGTATTACGTTATTTCTCGGTCAGGCGGGATGTATTACATGTTATTTCTCGGTCAGGCGGGATGTATTACGTTATTTCTCGGTCAGGCGGGATGTATTACGTGTTATTTCTCGGTCAGGCGGGATGTATTACGTTATTTCTCGGTCAGGCGGGATGTATTACGTTATTTCTCGACCAGGCAGGATGTATTACATGTTATTTCTCGGTCAGGCGGGATGTATTACGTTATTTCTCGGTCAGGCGGGATGTATTACGTTTTTTCTCGGCCAGGCGGGATGTATTACATGTTATTTCTCGGTCAGGCGGGATGTATTACGTTATTTCTCGGCCAGGCGGGATGTATTATATTTTATTTCTCGGTCAGGCGGGATGTATTACGTTATTTCCCGGTCAGGCGGGATGTATTATATGTTATTTCTCGATCACATTAACCGGTAAATACACGAAGGCCTATGCCACGGCAATGAGAAAACTCTCACTTCATAATATTTTTATTATTTGACTGGGCAAGTTCTTTCTTAGAATTAAACCTGGGACTGAGTAAAGATCAGTTCCCGACCAGTTCAATGCAAGTTTCTCAGTGCTGCAGCTGGGTTGTTCAAAAGTGTATGAAGTTGGGTCATATAGCATCACTGTCAAGTATACCTTTTAAACGTGGTCATCATTTAACCTCACTGTGAGCTATTAAGACACCATCGCCTGCAAACGTCATTCATCTGAGCAAGGCCAATATGACTTGAACCATATAGGGCTTATTGCAAATAGATCCTTTCTGATACCATCCCGAAGGTAGTATTCGGGTAGTCAAATAATTATTGGTTCGTACAATGAGCTGGCCTAACAATGTTAGCTCCAGTAGTAATTCTATTTATAAATATTCTTGTGGGTTTATAAATATAATCACTGTAATTATCCGATTAAAATGTGGCATTTCCAAGAAACTCGCTTGTTATATAACCGACTCGCTGTCTGTAATTCCATTGGTCAATAGCTGGTCACATGATAGTTAATACTTTCAGTTATTATGTACCTGTCATTGAAGCATGTAGAGGACTATCCATAAGATTTCCACCAGGGGGCGATGTTGTTATTTTTTTTACGTTTATTGCAAGAAAACGTTTGCTTGTTACCTTTATTCCAAGAAAACTATCAGTCCAATCTTAATCAAACTTAACATACATCACCCTATGGTCTAGTTGTGCACCGTACATTTTCATCTCATTTGCATATTCAATATGGCTGCCAGAGGGCGATATAATTTTTTTGTTAATTTTTTCCAAGAAAACTACCAGTCCGATTTTCACCAAACTTGGCCCACATTATCTTCCTATAGCCCTGTTGTGTACTGTTTATTTTCAACTCATATGCATATTCAATATGGCCACCAGGGGCGATGTTGTTTTTCTTTATCTCTATTCCAAGAAAATTACCTGACATTAATCAAACTCAACATACATTATCACCCTATGGATTAGTTATGCACTGTTCATTTTCATCTCATTTGTATATTCAATATGGCTGCAGGAGGACGATGTTGTTTTTTTGTTTTTTTTATTCCAAGAAAACTACTTGTCTGATTTTGACCAAACTTGGCCCACATTATCTTCCTAAGATCTAGTTGTGCACCCTACAATTTCATCTCATTTGCTTATTAAATATGGCCGCCAGGAAGCAATGTTGTTTTTTAACCAAATTTGAAAATGAAACTTATTATCATTATTCCAAGAAAACTACTGACCTGTTCTTAACCAAACATGACACACATCACCCCTTTACAAATTTTAGAAAATTGTCATTATCATTACAAACAGCTGATAGGGGTCACTTTGCACATAGACATAGGATGTTATAACAGACCAAAGCACGCCTAACAACTGATCTCCATCCACCTAAACTGGTCTCGTTCCATTTCTAAAATCATTTTCAGACAGTAATTCAACCCCTGTCCTTTCATAAAAAGCACAAAAATGCAGGGCCCAGGAAGAAATGATAAAAAAATAAAAAAACACACTCACACAAAAATATCCTACCAAAAACCGGAAGTAAGAAACAGTTTTAACCGATATCGTAAGTCAGAATAAAGGATAGAGAGAGTATTTAGACTTCTATATGTGTTTTACCAATGGAAACACAAGCAGGGCACCTCAATTGTCAATAAAGTATGTTATTTAAACGCTGGAAACGCTAGAATACAAAAAAGTTTGACGTGTCCCACAGAGCCAAATGGTACCGACCTGTAACTGGCAGTATAGTCACTCGGGGCTACAGCCAGGTCTACTTATCACAAAACAAGATTTCGTTTTTATGTGTTGTCGCAATTAAAGTGACCTCAAACGTTTGTTTTTGGAAATACGTAAAATCAATGATTTTAGCCAATTTTTGGAAACCAATGTTTTCACAAAAATAAACATTGAATTGCATGCTTTGCTACCGAAGTGCAATTAATATAGTACAATGACGATCAACTTGCCAGATTGTGAAATTTGCATATTCGCACATAAAGGGTGTGTGCGTGCGCGTCTGTAATAAAGCTGTTCACAAGATAAAACATAAATATCTGTCCCCCTTCCCACTCAATAAAACATGAATATTTTTTCCCCTTCCCACACGATGAGGGAGCATCAATGGCTCAACATATAGGTAGAGCGGTGGACGCTCAATCCGAACAGCCTTCCACCAATGGGTCGCGGATTCGAATCCCACTCAGTCCAAAAAAAAATTGGCAAATTTTCTGACTGGGTTTTCACTCGAACGACCTAGGTGGGATGGTTGACAGTTACCACCGGAAGGTCGTGGGTTTCCTTTGAGAATATAGCCCGGTTTCCTCCACAATAAATCTGGCAACGCCGCCAAATAAGTGAAATAATCTTTAGCGCGGCGTAAAACACCAAGCAATTAATCAATCCCACACGATGAAGCATAACTATCTTTTCCCTTCTCACACGATGAAACATAAATATCTTTTCCTTTCTTACACGATGAAACATAACTAACTTTTCCCTTCCCACACGATGAAACATAACTAACTTTTCTCTTCCCACACGATGAAACATAACTACCTTTTCATTCCCACACGATGAAACCTAACTATCTTTTCCCTTCTCACACGATAAAACATAAATATCTTTTCCCTTCTCACACGATGAAACATAACTATCTTTTCCCCTTCCCATGCACACGATAAAACATAAATATCTTTTCCCTTCTCACACGATGAAACATAACTATCTTTTCCCTTCTCACACGATGAAACATAAATATTTTTTCCCTTCCCACACGATGAAACATAACTATCTTTTCCCTTCTCACACGATGAAACATAACTATCTTTTCCCTTCTCACACGATGAAACATAAATATCTTTTCCCTTCTCACACGATGAAACATAACTATCTTTTCCCTTCTCACACGATGAAACATAAATATTTTTTCCCTTCCCACACGATGAAACATAACTATCTTTTCCCTTCTCACACGATGAAACATAACTATCTTTTCCCCTTCCCATGCACACGATAAAACATAAATATCTTTTCCCTTCTCACACGATAAAACATAAATATCTTTTCCACTTCCCACACGATGAAACATAAATATCTTTTCCCCTTCCCACTCGATGAAACATACATATCTTTCCCCCTTCCCATGCACACGATAAAACATAAATATATTTTCCCCTTCCCACACGATAAAACATAAATATATTCCCCCCCCCCCGCACAATGAAACATAAATATCTTTTCCCCTTCCCACACGATGAAACATAAATATCTTTTCCCTTCCCACAAGATGAAACATATGTATCTTTTCCCCTTCCCACTCGATGAAACATACATATCTTTTCCCCTTCCCATGCACACGATGAAACATAGATATATTTCCCCCTACCCACTCGATGAAACATAAATATCTTTTCCCCTTCCCATGCACACGATAAAACATAAAAATATTTCCCCCTTCCCACACGATAAAACATAAATATATTTCCCCTTTCACACACGATAAAACATAAATATATTTTCCCCTTCCCGCACGATGAAACATAAATATCTTTTCCCCTTCCCACTCGATGAAACATAAATATCTTCCCCTTCCCATGCACACGATGAAACATAAATATATTTTCCCCTTCCCACTCGATGAAACATAAATATCTTTTCCCCTTCCCACTCGATGAAACATAAATTTCTTCCCCCCTTCCCATGCACACGATGAAACATAAATATCTTTCCCCCTTCCCATGTACACAATGAAACATAAATAAATTTTCCCCTTCCCACTCGATGAAACATAAATATCTTTCCCCCTTCCCATGCACACGATGAAACATAAATATTTTTCCCTCTTCCCATGCACACGATGAAACATAAATATATTTTCCCACACGATGAAACATAAATATCTTTCCCCCTTCCCATGCACACGATGAAACATAAATATCTTTCCCTCTTCCCATGCACACGATGAAACATAAATATATTTTCCCACACGATGAAACATAAATATCTTTCCCCCTCCCCATGCACACGATGAAACATAAATATATTTTCCCACTCGATGAAACATAAATACCTTTCCCCCTTCCCATGCACACGATGAAACATAAATATATTTTCCCACACGATGAATTACTCATGGTATTCACATCTAGAACAATTCATATTGTAGCGAACATAGGTTTTCTACACATCTATTCTGTATGACATTCGAGGTCAAATGTGCTGTTTTCCACGGCTTATTATAAACTGAATGTGTGCTTTGAAATTTACACAAGTTCAAAATAACATGTCGTTGTTGCTGTTTAAGAGATAAAACTTGAAATTCACAGCAATTGCTAAATTAAATTGCCTATGCATGATATATTTCAAGAGATCGCTTCACTTTAAGAATTCATGTTTTACCCTGAGACGGTGGTTTAATATACTTGAAATACGATAGTTTTTTACCTAAAATATGTATGTAGAACAGATACTCGCCATGTTTGGCGCACAGACTTCAAAGTGAGATCGCGGCGATTACGGGCATATTTCAAGAACATGTTCCTTTGGGAAGAATATCGTTATTTGGCAGTCTAAATGAACATAGATCAGATATGGAATTATTCTAAATGACAAAACTTTCGGTGTATCGATGTTGGCCAATCAGAGTAAAGTTTTGCCACGTGACCCAACGTTCTATTCTGGACGCCTATAAAAGACGAGCATTTCATCAGGCAAGGTAGAGAATGGAGTCGCCAATCAAATTTTATAAGAAGAAGAAGAAAAAGGCAAGGTACATGTAGATGGGTAGCGATTAGATCATAGAAACAGGCTAACGGCTTAAGAGAGGACTCGTGAGAACTGAGACTGGAGCAGAAATGTCTAACCGCATAAGATTCATAAACGAATTCTAAAACAGAAATCAGTCAAATCACCATGTTTATTTTTGTTTTTGAAAGTTCATAATTTGCAATCAGTCTGGATCTGCTGGCCGTTGAAATGAATTCTGAGTAATTTGTTAATATCTTTAACGAGCATAGGACCTAATAACATACTATTAATTACCAAGGTATTTAACTGTTATTTATGAAATTCTGCCCGAGTTCGAACACCAACATTTATCTCCCTTTTACCAGGCAAGTAAGCGTTGATTTAATTTCGGGTAACCAGTGTACGGACATGATCAATCCTATTTTAGATTGCTGAGTTTCAGAAATCAAGTTTGGATTCAATCAATACTTTAACGCTTATTTCGTCAACGGAAATACGGAATTCGATCAGGCTTAATCTCCTTTTTTGTTAATTCGTTTTTCTCGGGAACAGATTGATTATCACCGTGAGTTGTATTTCAACACACAACCTGTTGCCGTTCGTCCTAGCCATTTCTCCCTATATTACATATCTACATAGAACACATAGCTTTAGATATATATGAGTTGTCCTGAATTTCTACTACAGCTGTTGCGTTAATCAATATTTTCCATCGCTAGTAAATAAACTGCACTATTTTTGTTGGCTATTTGTTCAGGCCGAATTGGTTTGTGTGTTCTGCTCTAATAAACAGTCTATACATGCGCACATGCAGACTCATTCTGTTTACAGGGAGTCCAAACCTGTATGATTACGGTCTATAGTCAAGTTTCTGGAGTCTGTATCATTTTGATAGGAGTTATTGGAACAGGATAATCTACTGTCTATTTGGGAGTTCATCGCATACTGGATCTTATGCCAAGTACTAATCAGGACATTGTTTGTATTTAGTTTGAATTAGATTTGAATGTAACATGATTTGCCGATGACAGAAACTAGCTGTGATCTTCATCGTTAACGATGTTCCAAATATTGCCGTTGACAAATTTGTGTGGCTCTGAAGACGGTCGTTGTTGTTGATTAGAGGAGAGTTTCTGTAACTTGTAGAAGTGAAGATGAAACAGAAAGGTGACCCTTCAGAGAAAGTGGCCCTCTTCCCTGGAAGCCAAAGGAAAGAAGTGAAGAGAGGTTGTGTTCAATTCAGATATGGAGTTAAAAAGCATTGTTTCTTACTGCTCATTATTTTGGCGTTAGTTGGTGGGTTTGCTCTAGGTGTTGGCTTGAGACATTTGGAAAAGCCTCTTACTTCACGACAAATATCCTATGTCCGCTTTCCAGGAGATCTGTTTCTGCAGATGTTAAGTATGCTTCTAATACCTTTGATTGTATCTAGTATTATAACGGCTACCACATCGTTAACCCCCAAGTCTTCAGGTCGGATGGGAGTGATTTCTCTCATTTACTACATCAGTACTTCCCTACTAGCTGTTCTTACTGCTATATTACTGGTTCTCCTGATTGAACCTGGATCGTCACACTCACTGGATTCCGATGAATGGGACGTTCTGAAGAATGATAATATTACGGCATCTGCAGAGGAGACCGTTCATACGTTAATGGATGTAATCAGGTAAGCGTGACTAATCCAGCGGCGAGGATCAGGGAATGTTGAACTACTTCTGGCTGGTTGTCATGCATTAAAATCCTTCTAAATACCCATTATAAATGCTATGTGGAAATGATGTGGAATGTGTTTATATGAATTAATATTTCTAAGATATAACAGACTCCCGAAGTTGAAAACGCATATAAGATATAAGTACATGTAAGTTGGAAACCAACAGCAGACAGCATCTAAATTACTAGAAATAGATTCCAATACTTCTGAAGCTCGTGGAATTCATTTTAATTATCAATTACACAAATATTGCCAGCTCATGTGTATTTATATCATTCTTCTAAGTAATCTTCATTTTGTTCTCAACCTTTGTCGTCGTTTCTTTTGTCAGAAACCTTTTCCCGCCAAATATTGTGGAGGCATCATTTAAAAGGGTAAGGAGATGCTATATATTACGTAAAGTTAAGGATACCACATGTATTAGATAAAACGACATGTATTAGGTAAGGGTAAGGAGACATGTTTTAGGTAAGGGTAAGGGGACAACATGTATTAGGTAAGGGTAAGGAGACAACATGCATTAGGTAAGGATAAGGAGACAACATGTATTAGGTAAGGATAAGGAGACGACATGTATTAGGTAAGGGTAAGGAGACGACATGTACCTGGTAAGGATAAGTAGACAACATGTACCTGGTAAGGATAAGTAGACGACATGTACCTGGTAAGGATAAGTAGACAACATGTATTAGGTAAGGATAAGGAGACAACATGTATTAGGTAAGGGTAGGGGGACAACATGTATTAGGTAAGGGTAGAGGGACAACATGTATTAGGTAAGGGTAAGGAGACGACATGTATTAGGTAAGGGTAGAGGGACAACATGTATTAGGTAAGGGTAGAGGGACAACATGTATTAGGTAAGGGTAAGGATACGACATGTATTAGGTAAGGGTAAGGAGACAACATGCATTAGGTAAGGGTAAGGAGACGACATGTATTAGGTAAGGGTAAGGAGGGACAACATGTATTATGTAAGGGTAAGGAGACAACATGTATTAGGTAAGGGTAGAGGAACAACATGTATTAGGTAAGGATAAGGAGACAACATGTATTAGGTAAGGGTAAAGAGACAACATGTATTAGGTAAGGGTAGAAGGACAACATGTATTAGGTAAGGGTAAGGAGACGACATGTATTAGGTAAGAGTAAGGGGACAACATGTATTAGGTAAGGGTAGAGGGACAACATGTTTTAGGTAAGGGTAAGAAGACAACATGTATTAGGTAAGGGTAAGGAGACGACATGTATTAGGTAAGGGTAAGAGGACAACATGTATTAGGTAAGGATAAGGAGACAACATGTATTAGGTAAGGGTAAGGAGACGACATGTATTAGGTAAAGGTAAGGGGACAACATGTATTAGGTAAGGGTAAGGAGACAACATGCATTAGGTAAGGGTAAGGAGACGACATGTATTAGGTAAGGGTAAGGAGACAACATTTATTAGGTAAAGGTAGAGGGACAACATGTATTAGGTAAGGGTAAGGAGACAACATGTATTAGGTAAGGGTAGAGGGACAACATGTATTAGGTAAGGGTAAGGAGACAACATGTATTAGGTAAGGGTAAGGAGACAACATGTATTAGGTAAGGGTAGAGGGACAACATGTATTAGGTAAGGGTAAGACGACAACATGTATTAGGTACGGGTAAGGAGACAACATGTATTAGGTAAGGGTAAGGAGACGACATGTATTAGGTAAAGGTAAATGGACAACATGTATTAGGTAAGGGTAGAGGGACAACATGTATTAGGTAAGGGTAAGGAGACAACATGTATTAGGTACGGGTAAGGGGACAACATGTATTAGGTAAGGGTAAGGAGACGACATGTATTAGGTAAGGGTAAGGGGACAACATGTATTAGGTAAGGGTAGAGGGACAACATGTATTAGATAAGGGTAAGGAGACAACATGTATTAGGTAAGGATAAGGAGACAATATGTATTAGGTAAGGGTAAGGATACGACATGTATTAGGTAAGGGTAGGGGGACAACATGTATTAGGTAAGGGTAGAGGGACAACATGTATTAGGTAAGGGTAAGGAGACAACATGTATTAGGTAAGGGTAGAGGGACAACATGTATTAGGTAAGGATTAGGAGACAACATGTATTAGGTAAGGGTAAGGGGACAACATGTATTAGGTAAGGGACGACATGTATTAGGTAAGGGTAAGGAGACAACATGTATTAGGTAAGGGCAGAGGGACAACATGTATTAGGTAAGGGTAAGGAGACAACATGTATTAGGTAAGGATAAGGAGACAACTTGTATTAGGACAGGGTAGAGGGACAACATGTATTAGGTAAGGGTAAGGATACGACATGTATTAGGTAAGGGTTGGGGGACAACATGTATTAGATAAGGGTAAGGAGACAACATGTATTAGGTAAGGGTAAGGGGACAACTTGTATTAGGACAGGGTAGAGGGACAACATGTATTAGGTAAGGGTAAGGATACGACATGTATTAGGTAAGGGTTGGGGGACAACATGTATTAGGTAAGGGTAGAGGGACAACATGTATTAGGTAAGGGTAAGGAGACAACATGTATTAGGTAAGGGTAAGGGGGCAACATGTATTAGGTAAGGGTAAGGGGACAACATGTATTAGGTAAGGGTAAGGACGCAACATGCATTAGGTAAGGGTAAGGAGACAACATGTATTAGGTAAGGGTACGGAGACAACATGTATTAGGTAAGGGTAAGGGGACAACATGTATTAGGTAAGGGTAGAGGGACAACATGTATTAGGTAAGGGTAAGGGGACAACATGTATTAGGTAAGGGTAAGGGGGCAACATGTATTAGGTAAGGGTAAGGAGACAATATGTATTAGGTAAGGGTAGAGGGACAACATGTATTAGGTAAGGGTAAGGAGACAACATGTATTAGGTAAGGGTAAGGAGACGACATGTATTAGGTAAGGGTAAATGGACAACATGTATTAGGTAAGGGTAGAGGGACAACATGTATTAGGTAAGGGTAAGGAGACAACATGTATTAGGTACGGGTAAGGGGACAACATGTATTAGGTAAGGGTAAGGAGACGACATGTATTAGGTAAGGGTAAGGGGACAACATGTATTAGGTAAGGGTAGAGGGACAACATGTATTAGATAAGGGTAAGGAGACAACATGTATTAGGTAAGGATAAGGAGACAATATGTATTAGGTAAGGGTAAGGATACGACATGTATTAGGTAAGGGTAGGGGGACAACATGTATTAGGTAAGGGTAGAGGGACAACATGTATTAGGTAAGGGTAAGGAGACAACATGTATTAGGTAAGGGTAGAGGGACAACATGTATTAGGTAAGGGTTAGGAGACAACATGTATTAGGTAAGGGTAAGGGGACAACATGTATTAGGTAAGGGTTAGGAGACAACATGTATTAGGTAAGGGTAAGGGGACAACATGTATTAGGTAAGGGACGACATGTATTAGGTAAGGGTAAGGAGACAACATGTATTAGGTAAGGGTAGAGGGACAACATGTATTAGGTAAGGGTAAGGAGACAACATGTATTAGGTAAGGATAAGGAGACAATATGTATTAGGTAAGGGTAAGGATACGACATGTATTAGGTAAGGGTAGGGGGACAACATGTATTAGGTAAGGGTAGAGGGACAACATGTATTAGGTAAGGGTAAGGAGACAACATGTATTAGGTAAGGGTAGAGGGACAACATGTATTAGGTAAGGGTAAGGAGACAACATGTATTAGGTAAGGGTAAGGGGACAACTTGTATTAGGACAGGGTAGAGGGACAACATGTATTAGGTAAGGGTAAGGATACGACATGTATTAGGCAAGGGTTGGGGGACAACATGTATTAGGTAAGGGTAGAGGGACAACATGTATTAGGTAAGGGTAAGGAGACAACATGTATTAGGTAAGGGTAAGGGGGCAACATGTATTAGGTAAGGGTAAGGGGACAACATGTATTAGGTAAGGGTAAGGACGCAACATGCATTAGGTAAGGGTAAGGAGACAACATGTATTAGGTAAGGGTACGGAGACAACATGTATTAGGTAAGGGTAAGGGGACAACATGTATTAGGTAAGGGTAGAGGGACAACATGTATTAGGTAAGGGTAAGGGGACAACATGTATTAGGTAAGGGTAAGGGGGCAACATGTATTAGGTAAGGGTAAGGAGACAATATGTATTAGGTAAGGGTAGAGGGACAACATGTATTAGGTAAGGGTAAGGAGACAACATGTATTAGGTAAGGGTAAGGAGACAACATGTATTAGGTAAGGGTAGAGGGACAACATGTATTAGGTCAGGGTAAGGAGACAACATGTATTAGGTAAGGGTAAGGAGACAACATGTATTATGTAAGGGTAAGGAGACAACATGCATTAGGTAAGGGTAAGGAGACAACATGCATTAGGTAAGGGTAAGGAGACAACATGCATTAGGTAAGGGTAAGGAGACAACATGTATTAGATAAGGGTAAGGGGACAACATGTATTGGGTAAGGGTAAGGGGACAACATGTATTAGGTAAGGGTAAGGAGACAACATGTATTAGGTAAGGGTAGGGGGACAACATGTATTAGGTAAGGGTAAGGGGACAACATGTATTAGGTAAGGGGACAACATGTATTGGGTAAGGGTAAGGGGACAACATGTGTTAGGTAAGGGTAAGGGGACAACATGTATTAGGTAAGGGTAAGGAGACAACATGTATTAGGTAAGGGTAGGGGGACAAAATGTATTAGGTAAGGGTAAGGAGATAACATGTATTAGGTAAGGGTAGGGGGACAACATGTATTAGGTAAGGGTAAGGATACAACATGTATTAGGTAAGGGTAAGGAGCCAACATGTATTAGGTAAGGGTAAGGAGCCAACATGTATTAGGTAAGGGTAGGGGGACAACATGTGTTAGGTAAGGGTAAGGGGACAATATGTGTTAGGTAAGGGTAAGGGGACAACATTTAATAGGTAAGGGTAGGGGGACAACATGTATTAGGTAAGGGTAGGTGGACAACATGTATTGGGTAAGGGTAAGGGGACAACATGTATTGGGTAAGGGTAAGGGGACAACATGTGTTAGGTAAGGGTAAGGAGCCAACGTGTATTAGGTAAGGGTAGGGGGACAACATGTATTAGGTAAGGGTAAGGAGATAACATGTATTAGGTAAGGGTAAGGAGACGACATGTATTGGTTAAGGGTATAGAGACGACATTTATTAGGTAATGGTAAGGATACGACATTTATTAGGTAAGGGTATGGAGACAACATGGATTAGGTAAGGGTAAGGGGACAACATGTATTAGGTAAGGGTAAGGAGATAACATGTATTAGGTAAGGGTAAGGAGATAACATGTATTAGGTAAGGGTAAGGGGACAACATGTATTAGGTAAGATTAAGGGGACAACATGTATTAGGTAAGGGTAAGGGGACAACATGTATTAGGTAAGGTTAAGTAGACGACATGCATTAGGTAAGGTTAAGTAGACGACATGTATTAGGTAAGGGTAAGGAGACAATATGTATTAGGTAAGGGTAAGGAGATAACATGTATTAGGTAAGGGTAAGGAGACAACATGTATTAGGTAAGGTTAAGTAGACGACATGCATTAGGTAAGGGTAAGGGGACAACATGTATTAGGTAAGGGTAGGGGGACAACATGTATTAGGTAAGGGTAAGGAGACAACATGTATTAGGTAAGGGTAGGGGGACAACATGTATTAGGTAATGGTAAGGATACGACATTTATTTGGTAAGGGTAAGGAGCCAACATGTATTAGGTAAGGGTAGGCGGACAACATGTATTAGGTAAGGGTAAGGAGACGACATGTATTAGGTAAGGGTAAGGAGACGACATGTATTAGGTAAGGGTAAGGGGACAACATGTATTAGGTAAGGTTAAGTAGACGACATGCATTAGGTAAGGGTAAGGGGACAACATGTATTAGGTAAGGTTAAGTAGACGACATGTATTAGGTAAGGGTAAGGGGACAACATGTATTAGGTAAGGTTAAGTAGACGACATGCATTAGGTAAGGGTAAGGGGACAACATGTATTAGGTAAGGTTAAGTAGACGACATGCATTAGGTAAGGGTAAGGGGACAACATGTATTAGGTAAGGGTAAGGGGACAACATGTATTAGGTAAGGGTAAGGGGACAACATGTATTAGGTAAGGGTAAGGAGACAACATGTATTAGGTAAGGGTAAGGGGACAACATGTATTAGGTAAGGGTAAGGGGACAACATGTATTAGGTAAGGGTAAGGGGACAACATGTATTAGGTAAGGGTAGGGGGACGACATGCATTAGGTAAGGGTAAGGGGACGACATGTATTAGGTAAGGGTAAGGGGACAACATGTAATAGGTAAGGTTAAGTAGACGACATGCATTAGATAAGGGTAAGGAGACAATATGTATTAGGTAAGGGTAAGGGGACAACATGTATTAGGTAAGGGTAAGGAGGCACATGTATTAGGTAAGGGTAGGGGGACAACATGTATTAGGTAAGGGTAAGGAGACAACATGTATTAGGTAAGGGTAGGGGGACAACATGTATTAGGTAATGGTAAGGATACGACATTTATTTGGTAAGGGTAAGGAGCCAACATGTATTAGGTAAGGGTAGGCGGACAACATGTATTAGGTAAGGGTAAGGAGACGACATGTATTAGGTAAGGGTAAGGAGACGACATGTATTAGGTAAGGGTAAGGAGACAACATGTATTAGGTAAGGGTAAGGAGATACCATGTATTAGGTAAGGGTAGGGGGACAACATTTATTAGGTAAGGGTAGGGGGACAACATGTATTAGGTAAGGATAAGGGGACAACATGTGTTAGGTAAGGATAAGGAGACAACATGTATTAGGTAAGGGTAAGGAGATAACATGTATTAGGTAAGGGTACGGAGACAACATGTATTAGGTAAGGGTAAGGGGACAACATGTATTAGGTTAGGGTAGAGGGACAACATGTATTAGGTAAGGGTAAGGAGGCACATGTATTAGGTAAGGGTAGGGGGACAACATGTATAAGGTAAGGGTAAGGAGACAACATGTATTAGGTAAGGGTAGGGGGACAACATGTATTAGGCAAAGGTACGGGGACAACATGTATTAGGTAAGGGTAAGGGGACAACATGTATTAGGTAAGGGTAAGGGGACAACATGTGTTAGGTAAGGGTAAGGGGACAACATGTATTAGGTAAGGGTAAGGAGACAACATGTATTAGGTAAGGGTAGGGGGACAACATGTATTATGTAAGGGTAAGGAGATAACATGTATTAGGTAAGGGTAGGGGGACAACATGTATTAGGTAAGGGTAAGGAGACAACATGTATTAGGTAAGGGTAAGGAGACAACATATATTAGGTAAGGGTAAGGGGACAACATGTGTTAGGTAAGGGTAAGGGGACAACATGTGTTAGGTAAGGGTAAGGGGACAACATGTATTAGGTAAGGGTAAGGAGGCACATGTATTAGGTAAGGGTAAGGGGACAACATGTAATAGGTAAGGGTAGGGGGACAACATGTATTAGGTAAGGGTAAGGGGACAACATGTATTAGGTAAGGGTAAGGAGACAACATGTATTAGATAAGGGTAAGGAGACGACATGTATTAGGTAAGGGTAAGGGGACAACATGTATTAGGTAAGGGTAAGGAGGCAACATGTATTAGGTAAGGGTAGAGGGACAACATGTGTTAGGTAAGGGTAAGGGGACAACATGTATTAGGTAAGGGTAAGGAGATAACATGTATTAGGTAAGGGTAAGAAGCCAACATGTATTAGGTAAGGGTAGGGGGACAACATGTATAAGTTAAGGGTAAGGAGATAACATGTATTAGGTAAGGGTAAGGAGCCAACATGTATTAGGTAATGGTAAGGATACGACATTTATTAGGTAAGCGTAAGGAGATAACATGTATTAGGTAAGGGTAAGGAGCCAACATGTATTAGGTAAGGGTAGGGGGACAACATGTATTAGGTAAGGGTATGGGGACAACATGTATTAGGTAAGGATAAGGGGACAACATGTGTTAGGTAAGGATAAGGAGACAACATGTATTAGTTAAGGGTATAGAGACGACATGTATTAGGTAATGGTAAGGATACGACATTTATTAGGTAAGGGTAAGGAGACAACATGTATTAGATAATGGTAAGGAGATAACATGTATTTGGTAAGGGTAAGGAGCCAACATGTATTAGGTAAGGGTAGGCGGACAACATGTATTAGGTAAGGGTAAGGAGACGACATGTATTAGGTAAGGGTAAGGAGACGACATGTATTAGGTAAGGGTAAGGAGACAACATGTATTAGGTAAGGGTAAGGAGATACCATGTATTAGGTAAGGGTAGGGGGACAACATTTATTAGGTAAGGGTAGGGGGACAACATGTATTAGGTAAGGATAAGGGGACAACATGTGTTAGGTAAGGATAAGGAGACAACATGTATTAGGTAAGGGTAAGGAGATAACATGTATTAGGTAAGGGTAAGGAGACGACATGTATTAGGTAAGGGTAGGGGGACAACATGTATTAGGTAAGGGTAGGGGGGACAACATGTATTAGGTAAGGGTAAGGAGATAACATGTATTAGGTAAGGGTAAGGAGATACCATGTATTAGGTAAGGGTATGGGGACAACATTTATTAGGTAAGGGTAGGGGGACAACATGTATTAGGTAAGGATAAGGGGACAACATGTGTTAGGTAAGGATAAGGAGACAACATGTATTAGGTAAGGGTAAGGAGATAACATGTATTAGGTAAGGGTAAGGAGACGACATGTATTAGGTAAGGGTAGGGGGACAACATGTATTAGGTAAGGGTAGGGGGGACAACATGTATTAGGTAAGGGTAAGGAGATAACATGTATTAGGTACAGTAAGGGTAAGGAGACAACATGTATTAGTTAAGGGTATAGAGACGACATGTAGTAGGTAATGGTAAGGATACGGCATGTATTAGGTAAGGGTAGGGGGACAACATGTATTAGGTAAGGGTAAGGAGACAACATGTATTAGGTAAGGGTAAGGGGACAACATGTATTAGGTAAGGGTAAGGGGACAACATGTATTAGGTAAGGGTAGGGGGACAACATGTATTAGGTAAGGGTAAGGAGACGACATGTATTAGGTAAGGGTAAGGCGACGACATGTATTAGGTAATGGTAAGGAGATAACATGTATTTGGTAAGGGTAAGGAGCCAACATGTATTAGGTAAGGGTAAGGAGATAACATGTATTAGGTAAGGGTAGGGGGACAACATTTATTAGGTAAGGGTAGGGGACAACATGTATTAGGTAAGGATAAGGGGACAACATGTGTTAGGTAAGGATAAGGAGACAACATGTATTAGGTAAGGGTAAGGAGATAACATGTATTAGGTAAGGGTAAGGAGACGACATGTATTAGGTAAGGGTAGGGGGACAACATGTATTAGGTAAGGGTAGGGGGACAACATTTATTAGGTAAGGGTAGGGGGACAACATGTATTAGGTAAGGATAAGGGGACAACATGTGTTAGGTAAGGATAAGGAGACAACATGTATTAGGTAAGGGTAAGGAGATAACATGTATTAGGTAAGGGTAAGGAGACGACATGTATTAGGTAAGGGTAGGGGGACAACATGTATTAGGTAAGGGTAGGGGGGACAACATGTATTAGGTAAGGGTAAGGAGATAACATGTATTAGGTAAGGGTAAGGAGATACCATGTATTAGGTAAGGGTATGGGGACAACATTTATTAGGTAAGGGTAGGGGGACAACATGTATTAGGTAAGGATAAGGGGACAACATGTGTTAGGTAAGGATAAGGAGACAACATGTATTAGGTAAGGGTAAGGAGATAACATGTATTAGGTAAGGGTAAGGAGACGACATGTATTAGGTAAGGGTAGGGGGACAACATGTATTAGGTAAGGGTAGGGGGGACAACATGTATTAGGTAAGGGTAAGGAGATAACATGTATTAGGTACAGTAAGTGTAAGGAGACAACATGTATTAGTTAAGGGTATAGAGACGACATGTAGTAGGTAATGGTAAGGATACGGCATGTATTAGGTAAGGGTAGGGGGACAACATGTATTAGGTAAGGGTAAGGAGACAACATGTATTAGGTAAGGGTAAGGGGACAACATGTATTAGGTAAGGGTAAGGGGACAACATGTATTAGGTAAGGGTAGGGGGACAACATGTATTAGGTAAGGGTAAGGAGACGACATGTATTAGGTAAGGGTAAGGCGACGACATGTATTAGGTAATGGTAAGGAGCCAACATGTATTAGGTAAGGGTAAGGAGATAACATGTATTAGGTAAGGGTAGGGGGACAACATTTATTAGGTAAGGGTAGGGGACAACATGTATTAGGTAAGGATAAGGGGACAACATGTGTTAGGTAAGGATAAGGAGACAACATGTATTAGGTAAGGGTAAGGAGATAACATGTATTAGGTAAGGGTAAGGAGACGACATGTATTAGGTAAGGGTAGGGGGACAACATGTATTAGGTAAGGGTAGGGGGACAACATTTATTAGGTAAGGGTAGGGGGACAACATGTATTAGGTAAGGATAAGGGGACAACATGTGTTAGGTAAGGATAAGGAGACAACATGTATTAGGTAAGGGTAAGGAGATAACATGTATTAGGTAAGGGTAAGGAGACGACATGTATTAGGTAAGGGTAGGGGGACAACATGTATTAGGTAAGGGTAGGGGGGACAACATGTATTAGGTAAGGGTAAGGAGATAACATGTATTAGGTAAGGGTAAGGAGATACCATGTATTAGGTAAGGGTATGGGGACAACATTTATTAGGTAAGGGTAGGGGGACAACATGTATTAGGTAAGGATAAGGGGACAACATGTGTTAGGTAAGGATAAGGAGACAACATGTATTAGGTAAGGGTAAGGAGATAACATGTATTAGGTAAGGGTAAGGAGACGACATGTATTAGGTAAGGGTAGGGGGACAACATGTATTAGGTAAGGGTAGGGGGGACAACATGTATTAGGTAAGGGTAAGGAGATAACATGTATTAGGTACAGTAAGGGTAAGGAGACAACATGTATTAGTTAAGGGTATAGAGACGACATGTAGTAGGTAATGGTAAGGATACGGCATGTATTAGGTAAGGGTAGGGGGACAACATGTATTAGGTAAGGGTAAGGAGACAACATGTATTAGGTAAGGGTAAGGGGACAACATGTATTAGGTAAGGGTAAGGGGACAACATGTATTAGGTAAGGGTAGGGGGACAACATGTATTAGGTAAGGGTAAGGAGACGACATGTATTAGGTAAGGGTAAGGCGACGACATGTATTTGGTAAGGGTAAGGAGCCAACATGTATTAGGTAAGGGTAAGGAGATAACATGTATTAGGTAAGGGTAGGGGGACAACATTTATTAGGTAAGGGTAGGGGACAACATGTATTAGGTAAGGATAAGGGGACAACATGTGTTAGGTAAGGATAAGGAGACAACATGTATTAGGTAAGGGTAAGGAGATAACATGTATTAGGTAAGGGTAAGGAGACGACATGTATTAGGTAAGGGTAGGGGGACAACATGTATTAGGTAAGGGTAGGGGGACAACATGTATTAGGTAAGGGTAAGGAGATAACATGTATTAGGTAAGGGTAAGGAGACGACATGTATTAGTTAAGGGTATAGAGACGACATGTATTAGGTAATGGTAAGGATACGACATGTATTAGGTAAGGGTAGGGGGACAACATGTATTAGGTAAGGGTAAGGAGACAACATGTATTAGGTAAGGGTAAGGGGACAACATGTATTAGGTAAGGGTAAGGGGACAACATGTATTAGGTAAGGGTAGAGGGACAATATGTATTAGGTAAGGGTAAGGGGACAACATGTATTAGGTAAGGGTAAGGAGACAATATGTATTAGGTAAGGGTAAGGGGACAACATGTATTAGGTAAGGGTAAGGAGACAACATGTATTAGGTAAGGGTAAGGGGACAACATGTATTAGGTAAGGGTAAGGGGACAACATTTATTAGGTAAGGGTAAGGAGCCAACATGTATTAGGTAAGGGTAAGGAGACAACATGTATTAGGTAAGGGTAAGGAGACAACATGTATTAGGTAAGGGTAGGGGGACAACATGTATTAGGTAAGGGTAGAGGGACAATATGTATTAGGTAAGGGTAAGGGGACAACATGTATTAGGTAAGGGTAAGGAGACAACATGTATTAGGTAAGGGTAAGGGGACAACATGTATTAGGTAAGGGTAAGGGGACAACATTTATTAGGTAAGGGTAAGGAGCCAACATGTATTAGGTAAGGGTAAGGAGACAACATGTATTAGGTAAGGGTAAGGAGACAACATGTATTAGGTAAGGGTAGGGGGACAACATGTATTAGGTAAGGGTAGAGGGACAATATGTATTAGGTAAGGGTAAGGGGACAACATGTATTAGGTAAGGGTAAGGAGACAACATGTATTAGGTAAGGGTAGGGGGACAACATGTATTAGGTAAGGGTAAGGAGACAACATGTATTAGGTAAGGGTAAGGAGACAACATGTATTAGGTAAGGGTAAGGGGACAACATGTATTAGATAAGGGTAAGGAGACAACATGTATTAGGTAAGGGTAGGGGGACAACATGTATTAGGTAAGGGTAAGGAGACAACATGTATTAGGTAAGGGTAAGGAGACAATATGTATTAGGTAAGGGTAAGGGGACAACATGTATTAGGTAAGGATAAGGAGACAACATGTATTAGGTAAGGGTAAGGGGACAACATGTATTAGGTAAGGGTAAGGGGACAACATTTATTAGGTAAGGGTAAGGAGCCAACATGTATTAGGTAAGGGTAAGGAGACAACATGTATTAGGTAAGGGTAAGGAGATAACGTGTATTAGGTAAGGGTATAGAGACGACATGTATTAGGTAAGGGTAAGGGGACAACATGTATTAGGTAAGGGTAAGGAGCCAAAATGTATTAGGTAAGGGTAAGGGACAACGTGTATTAGGTAAGGGTAAGGGAACAACATGTATTAGGTAAGGGTAAGGATATGACATTTATTAGGTAAGGGTAGAGGGACAACATGTATTAGGTAAGGGTAAGGAGACAACATGTATTAGGTAAGGGTAAAGGGACAACATGTATTAGGTAAGGGTAAGGAGACAACATGTATTAGGTAAGGGTAAGGAGACAACATGTATTAGGTAAGGGTAGGGAGACAACATGCATTAGGTAAGGGTAAGGAGACAACATGTATTAGGTAAGGGTAAGGGGACAACGTGTATTAGGTAAGGGTAGGGGGACAACATGTATTAGGTAAGGGTAAGGTGACAACATGAATTAGGTAAGGATAAGTAGACGACAGATACATTGTAAGGATAAGTAGACGACATGTACCTGGTAAGGATAAGTAGACAACATGTACACGGTAAGGATAAGTAGACAACATGTACATGGTAAGGATAAGTAGACAACATGTACCTGGTAAGGATAAGTAGACAACATATACATTGTAAGGATAAGTAGACAACATGTACATTGTAAGGATAAGTAGACAACATGTACATTGTAAGGATAAGTAGACGACATGTACCTGGTAAGGATAAGTAGACGACATATACATTGTAAAGATAAGTAGACAACATGTACATGGTAAGGATAAGTAGACAACATGTACATGGTAAGGATAAGTAGACAACATATACATTGTAAGGATAAGTAGACAACATGTATCTGGTAAGGATAAGTAGACAACATGTACCTGGTAAGGATAAGTAGACAACATTTACCTGGTAAGGATAAGTAGACAACATGTACATTGTAAAGATAAGTAGACAACATGTACATGGTAAGGATAAGTAGACAACATGTACCTGGTAAGGATAAGTAGACAACATATACATTGTAAGGATAAGTAGACGACATGTACATTGTAAGGATAAGAAGACGACATGTACCTGGTAAGGATAAGTAGACAACATATACATTGTAAGGATAAGTAGACGACATGTACATGGTAAGGATAAGTAGACAACATGTACCTGGTAAGGATAAGTAGACAACATATACATTGTAAGGATAAGTAGACGACATGTACATTGTAAGGATAAGAAGACGACATGTACCTGGTAAAGATAAGTAGACAACATAAACATGGTAAGGATAAGTAGACGACATGTACATGGTAAGGATAAGTAGACAACATGTACCTGGTAAGGATAAGTAGACAACATATACATTGTAAGGATAAGTAGACGACATGTACATTGTAAGGATAAGAAGACGACATGTACCTGGTAAGGATAAGTAGACAACATGTACATGGTAAGGATAAGTAGACAACATATACATTGTAAGGATAAGTAGACGACATGTACATTGTAAGGATAAGAAGACGACATGTACCTGGTAAGGATAAGTAGACAACATGTACCTGGTAAGGATAAGTAGACAACATATACATTGTAAGGATAAGAAGACGACATGTACCTGGTAAGGATAAGTAGACAACATGTACATGGTAAGGATAAGTAGACAACATGTACCTGGTAAGAGTAAGGAGACAACATGTACCTGGTAAGGATAAGAAGACGACATGTACCTGGTAAGGATAAGTAGACAACATATACATTGTAAGGATAAGTAGACGACATGTACATGGTAAGGATAAGTAGACGACATGTACCTGGTAAGGATAAGTAGACAACATATACATTGTAAGGATAAGTAGACGACATGTACATGGTAAGGATAAGTAGACAACATGTACATTGTAAGGATAAGTAGACAACATGTACCTGGTAAGGATAAGTAGACAACATGTACCTGGTAAGGATAAGTAGACAACATGTACATTGTAAGGATAAGTAGACGACATGTACATGGTAAGAGTAAGGAGACAACATGTACCTGGTAAAGATAAGTAGACAACATGTACATGGTAAGGATAAGTAGACAACATGTACCTGGTAAGGATAAGTAGACAACATGTACCTGGTAAAGATAAGTAGACAACATGTACATGGTAAGGATAAGTAGACAACATGTACCTGGTAAAGATAAGTAGACAACATATACATTGTAAGGATAAGGAGACAACATGTATTAGGTAAGGGTAAGGGGACAACATGTATTAGGTAAGGGTAAGGGAACAACATGTACCTGGTAAGGATAAGTAGACAACATGTACCTGGTAAAGATAAGTAGACAACATGTACATGGTAAGGATAAGTAGACAACATGTACATGGTAAGGATAAGTAGACAACATGTACCTGGTAAGGATAAGTAGACAACATGTACCTGGTAAGGATAAGTAGACAACATGTACATTGTAAGGATAAGTAGACGACATGTACATGGTAAGAGTAAGGAGACAACATGTACCTGGTAAAGATAAGTAGACAACATGTACCTGGTAAGGATAAGTAGACAACATGTACCTGGTAAGGATAAGTAGACAACATGTACCTGGTAAAGATAAGTAGACAACATGTACATGGTAAGGATAAGTAGACAACATGTACCTGGTAAGGATAAGTAGACAACATGTACCTGGTAAAGATAAGTAGACAACATGTACATGGTAAGGATAAGTAGACAACATGTACATGGTAAGGATAAGTAGACAACATATACATTGTAAGGATAAGTAGACAACATGTACCTGGTAAGGATAAGTAGACAACATATACATTGTAAGGATAAGTAGACAACATGTACCTGGTAAAGATAAGTAGACAACATGTACATGGTAAGGATAAGTAGACAACATGTACATGGTAAGGATAAGTAGACAACATGTACATGGTAAGGATAAGTAGACAACATGTACATGGTAAGGATAAGTAGACAACATGTACATGGTAAGGATAAGTAGACAACATATACATTGTAAGGATAAGTAGACAACATGTACATTGTAAGGATAAGTAGACAACATATACATTGTAAGGATAAGTAGACAACATGTACCTGGTAAGGATAAGTAGACGACATGTACCTGGTAAGGATAAGTAGACGACATGTACCTGGTAAGGATAAGTAGACAACATGTACCTGGTAAGGATAAGTAGACAACATGTACCTGGTAAGGATAAGTAGACAACATGTACCTGGTAAGGATAAGTAGACAACATGTACTTGGTAAGGATAAGTAGACAACATGTACCTGGTAAGGATAAGTAGACAACATGTACCTGGTAAGGATAAGTAGACAACATGTACCTGGTAAGGATAAGTAGACAACATGTACATGGTAAGGATAAGTAGACAACATATACATTGTAAGGATAAGTAGACAACATGTACCTGGTAAGGATAAGTAGACAACATGTACCTGGTAAGGATAAGTAGACAACATGTACATTGTAAGGATAAGTAGAAGACATGTACCTGGTAAGGATAAGTAGACAACATGTACATTGTAAGGATAAGTAGAAGACATGTATCTTTTGAAAATAATTAATACCGGTATCTTATTTGTTTATTCTTAAAATCTTATTTATTTAAGGCCTCGGTGGATCAGTCTGCAGAGTGAAAGTCACTCTGTTCATACCAGTGAATCAATATTCAATCAATATTGCCAATGTCAACGTTTTCTTTTGTAGTGCAGACCAACTTTAAACGCCGGCACTTTTTTGACAGTGGAAATGTATGAAAACAATCAGAACTTTTCTGCTCATACCACTTTAATACAAATGAAAAGAAAATAATGAAGTACCATAAATATTACATTCCTTTCCAACAGTTGCAAAAAACATATTTTTACGATTTTTTCTCGCAAAAAAGAGCTAAAAGACAAGTGTGATCCAGACAGCAGGCCATGATTTGATTTACAATTTCTGATGTTTTGACTCACCACACTTTACCTAATTTTCTTTGGGCCCAATCATTTGATGGGAGCCTTTCAAAGTCCTTCGGGAGTATTTTAAGCATAATGTAATTACAGCAGGAAGGTACAATTGTTTCACAATTGTAAAACCGAGTTGATAGGGACAATATGTGCGTTCTCGCAGTCAAGTGATTGAATTCGCCACCATCTTTGGGGTAACTATTATGGTCATTTCACAAGCGTGTAACAGGTATCCTCTTATGGTTATTTCACAAGCCCGTAATAAGTATCCTCTTACGGTTATTTCACAAGCCCGTAACAAGTATCCTCTTACGGTTATTTCACAAGCCCGTAACAGGTATCCTCTTATGGTTATTTCACAAGCCCGTAACAAGTATCCTCTTACGGTTATTTCACAAGCCCGTAACAAGTATCCTCTTACGGTTATTTCACAAGCCCGTAACAAGTATCCTCTTACGGTTATTTCACAAGCCCGTAACAGGTATCCTCTTATGGTCATTTCACAAGCCCGTAACAAGTATCCTCTTATGGTTATTTCACAAGCCCGTAACAAGTATCCTCTTACGGTTATTTCACAAGCCCGTAACAAGTATCCTCTTATGGTCATTTCACAAGCCCGTAACAAGTATCCTCTTATGGTCATTTCACAAGCCCGTAACAAGTATCCTCTTACGGTTATTTCACAAGCCCGTAACAAGTATCCTCTTACGGTTATTTCACAAGCCCGTAACAGGTATCCTCTTATGGTCATTTCACAAGCCCGTAACAAGTATCCTCTTATGGTTATTTCACAAGCCCGTAACAAGTATCCTCTTACGGTTATTTCACAAGCCCGTAACAAGTATCCTCTTACGGTTATTTCACAAGCCCGTAACAAGTATCCTCTTATGGTCATTTCACAAGCCCGTAACAAGTATCCTCTTACGGTTATTTCACAAGCCCGTAACAGGTATCCTCTTATGGTCATTTCACAAGCCCGTAACAGGTATCCTCTTATGGTCATTTCACAAGCCCGTAACAGGTATCCTCTTATGGTCATTTCACAAGCCCGTAACAAGTATCCTCTTACGGTTATTTCACAAGCCCGTAACAGGTATCCTCTTATGGTCATTTCACAAGCCCGTAACAGGTATCCTCTTATGGTCATTTCACAAGCCCGTAACAAGTATCCTCTTACGGTTATTTCACAAGCCCGTAACAGGTATCCTCTTATGGTCATTTCACAAGCCCGTAACAGGTATCCTCTTATGGTCATTTCACAAGCCCGTAACAGGTATCCTCTTATGGTCATTTCACAAGCCCGTAACAGGTATCCTCTTATGGTCATTTCACAAGCCCGTAACAAGTATCCTCTTACGGTTATTTCACAAGCCCGTAACAGGTATCCTCTTATGGTCATTTCACAAGCCCGTAACAGGTATCCTCTTATGGTCATTTCACAAGCCCGTAACAGGTATCCTCTTATGGTTATTTCACAAGCCCGTAACAAGTATCCTCTTACGGTTATTTCACAAGCCCGTAACAGGTATCCTCTTATGGTCATTTCACAAGCCCGTAACAGGTATCCTCTTATGGTCATTTCACAAGCCCGTAACAGGTATCCTCTTATGGTTATTTCACAAGCCCGTAACAAGTATCCTCTTATGGTCATTTCACAAGCCCGTAACAAGTATCCTCTTACGGTTATTTCACAAGCCCGTAACAGGTATCCTCTTATGGTCATTTCACAAGCCCGTAACAGATATCCTCTTATGGTCATTTCACAAGCCCGTAACAGGTATCCTCTTATGGTCATTTCACAAGCCCGTAACAAGTATCCTCTTACGGTTATTTCACAAGCCCGTAACAGGTATCCTCTTATGGTCATTTCACAAGCCCGTAACAGGTATCCTCTTATGGTCATTTCACAAGCCCGTAACAGGTATCCTCTTATGGTCATTTCACAAGCCCGTAACAGGTATCCTCTTATGGTCATTTCACAAGCCCGTAACAAGTATCCTCTTACGGTTATTTCACAAGCCCGTAACAGGTATCCTCTTATGGTCATTTCACAAGCCCGTAACAGGTATCCTCTTATGGTTATTTCACAAGCCCGTAACAGGTATCCTCTTATGGTCATTTCACAAGCCCGTAACAGGTATCCTCTTATGGTCATTTAACAAGCCCGTAACAAGTATCCTCTTACGGTTATTTCACAAGCCCGTAACAGGTATCCTCTTATGGTCATTTCACAAGCCCGTAACAGGTATCCTCTTATGGTCATTTCACAAGCCCGTAACAGGTATCCTCTGGTCGAACTATTGTGGTCATTTCACAAGCCCGTAACAGGTATCCTCTTATGGTCATTTCACAAGCCCGTAACAGGTATCCTCTTATGGTCATTTCACAAGCCCGTAACAGGTATCCTCTTATGGTCATTTCACAAGCCCGTAACAGGTATCCTCTTATGGTCATTTCACAAGCCCGTAACAGGTATCCTCTTATGGTCATTTCACAAGCCCGTAATAAGTATCCTCTTATGGTCATTTCACAAGCCCGTAACAAGTATCCTCTTACGGTTATTTCACAAGCCCGTAACAGGTATCCTCTTATGGTCATTTCACAAGCCCGTAACAGGTATCCTCTTATGGTCATTTCACAAGCCCGTAATAAGTATCCTCTTATGGTCATTTCACAAGCCCGTAACAAGTATCCTCTTACGGTTATTTCACAAGCCCGTAACAGGTATCCTCTTATGGTCATTTCACAAGCCCGTAACAAGTATCCTCTTACGGTTATTTCACAAGCCCGTAACAAGTATCCTCTTACGGTTATTTCACAAGCCCGTAACAAGTATCCTCTTATGGTCATTTCACAAGCCCGTAACAGGTATCCTCTTACGGTTATTTCACAAGCCCGTAACAAGTATCCTCTTACGGTTATTTCACAAGCCCGTAACAGGTATCCTCTTATGGTCATTTCACAAGCCCGTAACAAGTATCCTCTTATGGTCATTTCACAAGCCCGTAACAGGTATCCTCTTATGGTTATTTCACAAGCCCGTAACAAGTATCCTCTTATGGTCATTTCACAAGCCCGTAACAGGTATCCTCTTATGGTCATTTCACAAGCCCGTAACAGGTATCCTCTTATGGTCATTTCACAAGCCCGTAACAAGTATCCTCTGGTCGAACTATTATGCCTGGTAGTTTATTACACAAATAATAAATGTATACATACACTTAATACTTTTAACTTTATACACGAAAGGATTATAAGCTTATATTCTCTCAATAAAAACCTAATCTACAATGAAAAAAGACACCTGTCGAAAGTATATATTTTTGAACACTAAAACACACGGGCACAGGGAAAATCTTCTTGTCTAAAATAACCACGGAGACAAGTGTCGAACGTATATCATAAGTTATATCTAGCCTGCAAGACTGATGAAGTATCCAGCAAAATGAAATTGAACTCAAACTAGACTTTCCAGTGCATGGATTCTGTCGTTTAGACATTGATTGTCAACTGTATACTAGCCTGGGTCTATATGGACCATTTTAGGCTTGGCATTCATACGATAATGTAGTGCTTAAATGATTTCGTTTAAATTTCGTTTAAATACCTAAACAGATTTCGTAGCTAATCGAGAACACTCATAGTCCTATTACTCTATAGGCCTACCGGTACTATTTTTTAGGGTGAAAAAAAACCCAACACCTACTGGTTTACATATCATTGGTCTTAATTTTACGTTGGAATCGCGATGCTAAGCTCAGAATTTCTAAACAAAGACCCCGGGCCGTAACATTGGATGAAACTGCTTCGTTTGTGGCTGGTCGGCCGGAATAACTTCGTATGGCAATATCAATGAGTGATATTTTATATTTCGGCAGTTCCATGACCAGATATATTAGGTTTATACCGATAGTCTAATATAGTTATAGAACTACGGTGTTAATGTCCGAAGGGCAGTACCTTGATTTACCCCAAAACAAAGATTTCAGCTATGGTAGTCATGAATTGGCACGTGAATATGACGTCAGCATGACTGTGAGAATGGTCCACCGGATGTAAACAGACCAAAGCACACCCATCTTTCAGATCTCCATCTACCTAAACAGATCTCATTCCACTTCTCAAGGGGTTTGAAAACAGAAACTCAACCCATTTCCTTTCACAAAAATACCTAGAAAAATCCAGGGGCAAGAAGAAAAAAAAAAACGCTCGAAAACATCTTAAACTACCAAAACACCGGAAGTGAACCTGAATCCATCAGAAAACAACATATTGACTCTGTAGCTTAGACGGCCAGATCTCGTTCAGTCAATCTGCAGTCATTCTGAGTCAAATCACGAGAAGAGCAAGTTAAAGACATACATGTATAAATCAACTATATCAAAATATCTTCTTGTTTTTTCACAGTTGAAGACAGAAGATGTGCTAGTTCCGGAGGATATATTCTCTCGTCCAACCGTTATGAGTAAGTACGTTCAAATAGATCGTATATTTGTTATTTCTGTTTGAATTAAGATAGTTTTTGTCAGAGTTTCCTTCACAACTCAAACTTGTTTGTTTCCTGTCACCAGAAACTGTAACAACCACAGGGTATACGGATGGGACGAATGTTCTAGGTATTATAGCCTTCAGTCTGGCTCTGGGACTTATCATTTCCAAATTAGGAAATGAAGGCAGACCACTGGCAGGATTTTTCGAAGCTCTCAACTTGGCTGTTATGAAGATGATCTCTTTAGTTATTTGGTATGTATCATTTACTTATACCAAAAAAGAACAGACACATTCATCAATAATAATTATTTCTCATTTTAATGAAACCAGAGAGTTTCAAACAGTTCTTAAGGTGAAATATATATGTTTAGGCCATAATAATGAATAGTAATACAACACCATAATTCTGATAATGAATAGCAATACAATACCATAATTCTGATAATGAATAACAATACAACACCATAATTCTGATAATGAATAGCAATACAATACCATAATTCTGATAATGAATAGCAATACAATACCATAATTCTGATAATGAATAACAATACAACACCATAATTCTGATGATGAATAGCAATACAACACCATAATTCTGATAATGAATAGCAATACAATACCATAATTCTGATAATGAATAGCAATACAAAACCATAATTCTGATAATGAATAGCAATACAACACCATAATTCTGATGATGAATAGCAATACAACACCATAATTCTGATGATGAATAGCAATACAACACCAAAATTCAGATAATGAATAACAATACAACACCATAATTCTGATAATGAATAACAATACAACACCATAATTTTGATAATGAATAACAATACAACACCAGACTTCCGTATTTTGTTGCAGTTTTATATACTTAGTTGAATGATAATGATTGTATTTTAGGTTTGCACCAATTGGTGTTATGTCTTTGATTGCATCTAAAGTTGTGGAGGTTGATGAACCGTTAACAGTATTACATAAGCTGAGTTGGTTTGTGATAACCGTGGTAACGGGGTTTGCAATTCACGGTATCCTCACTCTGCCAATTGCCTTTGCCATCATCACCAGACGAAATCCGTTTTCCTACTTGGGTAATATGCTGGAAGCGCTAATTACAGTCTTTTCTACAGCCTCAAGGTAACGTGTATTCAAATTCTACTTCAATATACCATAAAGGCACGTCATTGATGTTAATGGCTTTGTTCAATACTGACAATGTTGTCCTAATAAGGGAAACCCAATATAAATACTTCATAATCCTAATAAATTTGCTTTTATTCATTTAGTGCGGCGACACTTCCGGTGACGATCAGGTGTCTTGTAGAGAACAATAATGTAGACAGTCGTGTTGTTCATTTTGTTACCCCTGTTGGTACAACGGTCAACATGGATGGTTCAGCTATCTACCAAGTCATCGCCGCCATCTTCCTCGCTCAGTTCAGCTCCATGACTCTTAGTGCTGGTCAAGTTGCTACCGTTGGGTAAGTGTAAAACTATCAGTGACAGTTTAGCTCCACGACCGTCAGTGCTGGTCAACTTGCTACGGTTGGGTAAGTGTAAATCTATCGGTGACAGTTCAGCTGCATGACCCTCAGTGCTGGTCAAATTCCTACCGTTGGGTAAGTGTAAAACTATCGGTGACAGTTCAGCTGCATGACCCTCAGTGCTGGTCAAATTCCTACCGTTGGGT
Organism: Lepidochitona cinerea; assembly: GCA_963971465.1. Lineage (NCBI taxonomy): Eukaryota > Metazoa > Mollusca > Polyplacophora > Chitonida > Tonicellidae > Lepidochitona > Lepidochitona cinerea. The sequence goes on from OZ020556.1 coordinate 45,106,611, forward strand.
AAGTGTAAAACTATCAGTGACAGTTCAGCTCCATGACCGTCAGTGCTGGTCAAATTGCTACCGTTGGGTAAGTGTAAAACTATCGGTGACAGTTCAGCTGCATGACCCTCAGTGCTGGTCAAATTCCTACCGTTGGGTAAGTGTAAAACTACCGGTGACAGTTCAGCTCCATGACCGTCAGTGCTGGTCAAATTGCTACCGTTGGGTAAGTGTAAAACTATCGGTGACAGTTCAGCTGCATGACCCTCAGTGCTGGTCAAATTCCTACCGTTGGGTAAGTGTAAAACTACCGGTGACAGTTCAGCTCCATGACCGTCAGTGCTGGTCAAATTGCTACTGTTGGGTAAGTGTAAAACTATCGGTGACAGTTCAGCTCCATGACCGTCAGTGCTGGTCAAATTGCTACCGTTGGGTAAGTGTAAAACTATCGGTGACAGTTCAGCTGCATGACCCTCAGTGCTGGTCAAATTCCTACCGTTGGGTAAGTGTAAAACTACCGGTGACAGTTCAGCTCCATGACCGTCAGTGCTGGTCAAATTGCTACCGTTGGGTAAGTGTAAAACTATCGGTGACAGTTCAACTGCATGACCCTCAGTGCTGGTCAAATTCCTACCGTTGGGTAAGTGTAAAACTACCGGTGACAGTTCAGCTCCATGACCGTCAGTGCTGGTCAAATTGCTACTGTTGGGTAAGTGTAAAACTATCGGTGACAGTTCAGCTCCATGACCGTCAGTGCTGGTCAAATTGCTACCGTTGGGTAAGTGTAAAACTATCAGTGACAGTTCAGCTCCATGACCGTCAGTGCTGGTCAAATTGCTACCGTTGGGTAAGTGTAAAACTATCAGTGACAGTTCAGCTCCATGACACTGAGTGCTGGTCAAATTGCTACCGTTGGGTAAGTGTAAAACTATCAGTGACAGTCCAGCTCCATGACCGTCAGTGCTAGTCAAATTGCTACCGTTGGGTAAGTGTAAAACTATCGGGGATAAAATAACTCTCTGTGTCAACTTCGTTTAGATTAGAGGCAGGACTTGGTATAATAAAATATGAATTTTTCAATCTCTTTACTGTGATTTGGTAATGTATATAGACAATGTATAATTTCAGTTGTGAAAGATGAGCTATAAATTATCATCATACCATTATTTATGAAAGGAAAAAGATAGAATCAATCTCATATTATTTTGATTCCCATGTTTTCTATATGTTAACTTTAATCCAGTCATCAAATCGTAATACAATGTGTTTCATATGGCAGGATAACCTCTATAGCAGCGTCCATTGGTTCCGCTCCTATACCGAGTGGTAGCCTGGTTGTCATGGTAATGGTTCTGACGTCAGTGGGAATTCCAACAGACATCGCTTTACTTGCCGCCGTCGATTGGCTCTTGTAAGTTATTTGTTTATACATATTCATTTATTGAATGATTGTCCAAGAAATAATGTTTTCGATCTCTGTCATTAAAGTGGGTTTTACATGAAAGCATGTAGATGAATGATGAATGAGGGGCGATCAGCTCTGAAACAAATATTTCACCTTCATGGAAGCGTTAACTGATTTTCTATAGAAAGGAAGTCCCACAATTGGACTGGAATTCAAACTAGATCTCGACCCAAGGTAGACCACTGTTTAGTGGTGTACATACTGAAAAATGAAAACTGTCGGAATAAATCTAATCACTTTGCTTACGGCGTCACTGATTGATCGATTGATGGTTTACACCGCATTCAAGTGAATCAAACGAAATAAAACATGAAAAAACCTTCACGGAACAGGATACGTAATAAAAAAAGTTTATCTGGAAATCTTTAAATTTTCTTTACAATGCGTTTTGTCTTTACTCTTTTGTCTTAGGGATCGTTTTCGAGGAATGATAAATGTTGAAGGTGACGCTTTTGCTGCTGGTATCGTGGCCTCCTTGGCTAAAGATGGCTTGCACAAAGAACGGGTTATTGTCGAACACAGTTTGTTTGGTTTGAAAGAAACATCTTTAACACACAAAGACGACTACTATGAACTGCCCTGAACTTTGCCTCCATTTGGAATTGGTTTTATCAAGGAATGTCTGCATGTTAGCAAAGACAAATGTTTTATTTATTTAACATACCATATCATGGGTTTCACACAAGGAACTTATCATATGAAACTGACTTGGAGTGTTCCGGGCGATGCCTTAACAGCGGTAACTTTCTTCTGACGAATACTATTTTCTATAGGCTGTATCAGTTTCCCAAGGGATTTCGCGAAAACCTGTGGCGGATTTTCTGACGACGTCGTCCTTTCGATTGGCGGTTTTTGTTCTACAACGTCAGAACTGAGCGTCACATTCGAACGGTAAAGGCTCCCCATATGATATATATGATAGATGACCGGTGACGGGAAACTTGTGGAATTCTCACGATACTTGTGGAATTCTCACGATACTTCCGCTCTCTGTAGATCCTTTCGACATCAGAATAGAGGCCTGTGCAGAAGCATCTGTGTAGGCAAAATGACGCTACGTTGAGGATTTTACCAATCTGACATTGAAATCGTGCTTATTTTGTCTAAGGGAGCGTTCCCATAAATCGTTCGTGATTCAATCGTGATTTTTTTGTAAAAATCACGATACATCGAATTTCAGGTGTTCGTGAAATTTAAAAAATACGATTGAAAAATGCGATTGTTTCACGATTGGTAAGTTCAAATCGTGATTTTTTTTCACGATATATTGAAATGCGATCAGTCACGCTGTGAGTGAAAGTAGTCCGACCGGTTGTCGCGTCAGTTGACAATGTCCCGCTGTGAAGTCCGCTTACAAATGGTGTGAGCATTGTTTAGCTATGAACGCTCTGTGTCTTATTTTGTAGTGACAAATGTCATGGTTATTTCACTGCATGTTGTAATACGATATTTATTTTATCAGCATATTGTTCTTTTTTAGATTTTGAATAATATCAAGTTTACTATAGCTTGATGTGCAACAACAACAACGAAGCTTTGTGATGAAACGACTCGATGCAGTTGTTCGTTCTATTATCAATGTTATGTTGTCAAAACTAATGTTTGTATGTATATGATTGTTTAAAACATCTAGCAAAAACTGACGTAACGTTCAAATTTTTTCTTACTTATAGAGTATTGTGTTCATTATATCTGAAGGTGGTACAGAATTAGAGTCGGTATATTTTGCCAGTAACCGACCTTGGGCACGGTGTGTTTGCAGACTGTAGTTTATCGTTTAAATAAATGTTATATACATACTTTAATCAACAATTTGAAAGCAGTGGACATGCTAGTCATTATCATAATCTTTGTCTAATATACATGTACATAATGTTCTGGCTTTAAAGCAGGCCCCTGAAACACATATTACAGAATATGTCTTACCGTTATAAAAACAGTAGGCCTGCCTATTTTCCCGCTCTGTCACGAATTAGTGGGGATCATAAATATGACGGCCAACTGGGTTGATAACTTTGCTGTGACATTTCTCGCCGAAAACACTGGCCATTTTGAAGGAAACTTATATTGTACACATTTAACTTACCTGGCTGTGTCGTAGGCCTACTTCAACCAAACATTATATATATTCCAGTTCGCCAATCAAAAAAATGGGGAAATAAGTCAAACGATTCAGTGTACTGCACCTTAATCTAAATAAAAGATTTGGAGCTGACTGTTCATAATTAAGACGATATATTTTTAATCTTTAATAATTAGAAGGGAGTATATTACAGAATAATGGGAGACAGACTGGTGAATTTCGAAACAGGTGGGGCGAGTTTGTTTGGCGGGCGGCGGGGCCAAAGTTGTCTTGGGTGGTTTAGCTCCAGTGTAGTTTTGTTAATCCTCTTAATTCGTCCGAGTGAGACTTGGTAAGTATTGTTCCTTGATAGATGAGGAAATGGGACTCTGTGAAGATGAAGGAAGACACCTGCAGAAGAACACCTGCGATGACCATGCAGGTTTACTATACCACAAAATGTTGAAATACACACAGATTGCTGGTTGATTGTTTCACGTTGCGCCGTACTATAGATGTTTTACTCCCGAATTCCTGCAAAATACAGTTGATTACTTGATTTTACTAACTCTGTATTGAATCAAGATTATATCACGTTTATGGCGGTGTTATCAAGCTTATTTGGGAAGATCAGGCTCCATACCCAGAGGAAGTCCCAGACCTTTCGTGACTTACTGTAACATAAACATCTATTTGACGAAATACCACAAGTTACAGGAAAGATACCTATACTTCATGTTTTATTAAAACTCGTATCATGAGAAGGGTTTAAAGGACATGGAATAAAACTTTAAGAGGACACAATATAAGCAACATATGCACAATTTATTTCCACAACAAAACTTGAAAAAGTGAAAGATATTTTCAAAAGTAGGCTGGCTGTTATAAATCTGTTCTTTGGCAAGATCATCTATACCATTGTTTTCCGAAGAAGAAAAAACAAAGCAACACAAGATGTTAATTTGTCAAACATACAGATTGGTAGACAAATGTTCCTGTTTATATTGGAACGACATTTATAAAATCTCACTTTATCAAAGTGCTTTTTTTTCGGTAAACTGAATGATTGAGGTGGAAATAATTAATATCCATACAATATGTGGCCTATGATAATTCAACTAAATTTATTTATTTTAGGTCTGAGTTAGTTCTAACCATTATTTAAGCGTACATTCTCGACACTGGTATCAAGTCTATTGCCTTTGGAGAATACTAATAAAGAATTTAAAAAAATGTTTTGGCACCTTATGTGTTGAGCTTGTTGGACAAGTTTGGTTTAAAATACGTTGTGTCTATCTTATCTTATACTATAAGTTATAGTTACCCAACATGAAAGAGATTAGCCCTACTGTTTGCGTATAGTTGCAAATTACCCCCTTCCACTCCCTTGAACCATGCGGTTGCAACTTCCTGAACACAAATTAAAAAAGCAAATAAAATGCCCACAATTTGTGTAGAGAAAGTGAGGCTTATTGCCTCTAAATGAATATCAAGGAAATATTTTAAATGCATCTGTAACATAAAAAAGTAAGAAGCCTCCCAAAACGAACTACAGATGAATGAATCTGAAAGCAGTTTTATGGAAGATCACAGAGCCATAGTCCTGAAGTCTGTTTTGCTGGATGAAATTTCCTGAAGAAAAAAAAAAGTTACAATATTTGAATTGCCATGATACAAAACAATACAATGGTTAATTTTTTAATTCAGTAATTTCCCTGCAAAAGAATACACTAGAAGACAATGGTATCCTTGAATCGTGAGAAAAGGTATTCACAGGTTTTGTCGTTATTATGATTAAGACCCCAAAGGACGATTTAGAATTTAAATTAACAAACCATTGTTGACATCAAAAAAGTTTATACAGTCAACGTACAACTTCACACGCTGATAAACTATACCTGTCAGATGTTTTGAATTTATAGGCCTACCACCTGTTTTATTTTATTTTTTTCGCAAACAACATTGTCGTAAAGTTGAATAAAATAATCTTTTGTACGCTAATGCAATTTTTCTGTCAGACAAATAATTTTTTTTTTAATTATGAAGGTACAGACTTTCCAAAAAGATTATTAAGGCGGATGGTTTGTGAAATGCAAGTTTGACAGAAATCCGACAACATTGAATTGATTGTCGCAAAACAAGTATTCCATAATATAGGCTCGTTACAAATCAAACTGGGTTTACATTTTGAGAGTCAAAATATGTCGTAAAACCTTATTTCTAGAATGATTTGTGTATAAAAAATTAACCTCACACGTAGTGGGGAGGGGTATCTCAAAGGTGTCGATTTTTTTTTATAAATCTGACGAAAGACAGGATGTTCATTGATATTAAACGACATGTTGAGATTAGTCAGATTGATTCTTAACCCCCCTAATAACGGATAAACAGCGTTGAGTTGAGTTCGCAAACCACACTTTTAGTTCACGAAATACCCCATGAAGCAAGCCATATACAGAACCAAGTCTTTAATCGACGGGGAAGAGTCAGTTGGGGGTGAGGGCCGATAAGTCGGCCTGAGCTACCGTTAGGGAGGCCCAATATCGAAATAACACTCCGCAGTATGAACGTTTCAAGCAGACAACACCGATTTCAATCTGATGCGTGAGTAGAGATTCGACCAATTTACAAAGTACAACAACAACATTTCCAGATTATATTTGTTTTCACTGATCAAAACGAACCAAAAGGTGGATAGCGAACTATTTAGTCTTGCGCGCTGTGTCAAAGTCTGGCAAGTAAACTACATATCAATGCGCGAAAGACAAGCTGATCGTGATTTCTATACATCGTGATTTTCAAGCCGCGACAGTTCAATCGTGATTTTAAAACTTTAGAAAAAAATCACGATTAAATGGAAACGTAAAAAACACGATGCAATCGTAATCCAATCGTGAAATTTCAGGGAAAAATACGATCTTTCTCAACACGATTAATGGGAACGCTCCCTAAGGTGCAATGCGCTAGAGATGCATCACAACACAAGCGTCATGAAAAACATTAATCTCAATATGGAATGGAACAAGTGCATTGAACAGGAAACATTCCGTTTGAATAAACAGCGTGTTACACAATTTCAAGGATACGAACTTATGGTGGATATATCACCCTTACGCCTTAGAAATATCAATAGACATGTGTTGACTCAGGATCTTCAATCTGCCATAGTATATAGAACTCTCTAAAGCAATAAAAACCTAGACGTATGTTCGACACGGTCTGTTAACACCCATCAAAGATTATACATGCAACAACGATTTGATAGAAATTGACATAATTAATATGATGTAGGCAAAACCTACATGCCAACGCGATGACTGTTTAGGCTTTATCCCTGTGAGGAAAAGATGCCAGGTACTCACCAAAGGTCCGAGGATTCTTGAAATCATGAGATACGTGTCATAGCCACACGTCACATCATGTCAACGTTTTTGTCCCAGCTGTGATGACATCAGCTTCCTGTCAGTCGTTTTTAAGTGAGGTCTACACGGATTTCACTTTATCGCCATCCTTACGTCTATGCTTTGCGTTCATGTCTGATGTCACGTCAAACCACTATCAGCGGACAGCTTTTTAAAGTGAGAACAGAACGAACCTGGGTCCACTTTCACGAACCCCCTTAAGCTAAGGACACCTTAATTTGCCCCCCAGGAAGAACTTAAGACTTAGATGCTATTTTACGAAACCCCCTTAGATTAAGGTCACCTTAACTTTTAAAGGAAGTTTTAAGGGTGTTTCAAAGTCACACTTAACTTCACCTAAAGTCATTTTTTAGCTTATGAATATAAGCACAATTGTTATTTTGGCATTAAACAGCGAGGAGTCTTTTGAAATCGTATAAAGAATCTCTTCTGATTTAATACGACATTCAAAATTCAATGGCAGTGCATTTTACTATTTGACGATATTTGCGCTCATGAGTTACTCCCCTTTGTGGAGTTCTAAGAGCTGCTTATGCAATGTACTAAAATTACAACAAGCTTTATCGGAAGAAAGCTTGTCGCTGTCCTATCATTCAAACAGTCGTTGGTTGAGAAAATAACAAACAGAAAGGTTTGTTTGAAGTTTTATTATCTAAAAAACCTTGTGATCTGCTATGAAACATTGGTGTCTAAGCAGTTGACCTCCTCCACTTGAATAGAGTTCCTTCTTAAGTTATCGCCAAGGTGAAACTCTTAAGATCGGGTTAAGAGGGCTTCGTAAAAGTGGCGTAGGTCCATCTTAAAATGTCCCTTAAGGTTTATCCTTAGCCACTAAGATCACCTTAACTAAGGGGCCTTCGTAAAACTGGGCCCTGAACTTCAAGTTCGCTAGCTTTGTGTGAAATTCCACACGGGTATTGGGAGTTTATGATTCAGATTTGATGTTTCTATTTGTTTATCTAACTTTTAATTCGTAAGTAGTGCGCGTTACAACACTATAGCAAATTTTCATAACTATTCGAGTCTCCCGGCATGCATCATTGTAATGGCAGCCTCCATAATAAAAACCGGAAATCGGAGCACGACACGTTTTTCTGATCCTAGGGTAGAGTATTCAAAATCTCATTTTGTCGATTTTATACTCGCGTTCGTCTAAGAACGCTTCGCATATCATCTTTTCAATGGTCACAATGCATGATGATTTGTGTAAGTAGTGTTAGGGGTGTGGACTGTTCTATCGAACTGTAATCGTCTGAATACTCGAAGAAAAGAGAAGTATTCTAGAGTTGGTTGACGAATTTATTTCCCTGACTGTATTATTCAATTGTATAATGTGAAAACTAGGTATTTCAGTCACCTACAAAATTCCTAATTCACCGCAGAGCGAAAACGCCTTTTGTGACTTTAGTCTGTGACTACTTGTCTTATGTACTGACGTCTGTTGTACAACTACAACGGTACAGTAACAACATACATTGTTTTAAAAGAATCAAAGCCATAAAAAACACATTTCATTTTCGATCGTATGTTGACAGTACTGTTGTTAAACTGTCGGCTTGGGTGAAGCGACCACAGAGTGTAATTACCCTTCAACTACCGGAACAGTGAAAGATAAACAGTTGACAGTAATGTGTGAAGGACTGAGATGCTGTTGTTTCATTGGTCCTTGGAATGTTTTCCTACGCCTGGTGAAAATATAATCCCACACAAGTTTGTGGATATTTGTAAATTATACTTAATAAACAGTTCCAAACGTAAAAAGGGACAGTGAAAATAACATTGTACAGTTCTGTTAAAATAAAATGTTTATATTTTTTCTCGTGAAAGGAGAGATTGCCAACTGGACGATTCGTGTCTCGTGCGTGTCGTTTGCTCTAATAAATTTGAGTGCTATTCAATAACAGTTATTCAATATACTCTGTATCTTTATGCTTTTTCTGTGTGAGTTATGATCTATCTTTTTATCAATATTTATCATAGAACAATGTTATTGGACGCATAATAAATACTGATGATTGGGTTCTTTCGAATTATGTTCTGTTTTAAATCGGTGGTTGTGGATTTCTTCATTTTATATCGCAAAAAGATTCGAACTTATTTTTACTTTTAAAATGTATCCGACATACGTCCATGCAGTTAGCAGAGGGTTCGCTATAGGCGGTAGGCGATTCGAAGGGACCAATTCATTATTTCTTTATTAAAATAAAACCATATAGTTTAAAACACATACAACATTTAATTCACCTTGGGGTAGCTATAAGAGAGCTATTAAAATAAATACACTAAATTTCATTTTATTTACACTATTCAGGTAAGCCCTTGTAAAAAAGTATAAATATCTGATTATTCCTTTAATCCATTTGTTTTGAATGAATGGCATTGTTAAAATGGACTCTTGTCGAACTTGGTGCCAAATTTCTTATTAACGGCATGCGTGAGAAAGCAATGTTACGTATATTTCGCACTCGAGAAACCTTGCCCTGTTAATGGTCTAAATGCTTCAAGTAATGAAGACTTACAAGTATTTTGTTTGTTTATAAATTTTCATCAGAGGTTTTATGAACAACCTTTAGCAATATTTTGCCTTAAGCATGTTGTGGAGCAAAATTCTAGCGCAGAACAAACAAAATTGTAATCCACGATTTTCGCGCTACTATGCATACAAGAGTTGATTATCACAGTGACATATGACCTCTGCTGTGTTTATAATAATGTTTATATTTTTTTCTCGTGAAAAGAGAGATTGTCAACTCGACGATTCGTGTCGGGCGTGTCGTTTGCTCGAAAAAAAAAAGAGTGCTATTCAATAACAACTGTTCAATATCCTCTGCATCTTTATGTTTTCTCTGTGTGAGTTATGGTCTAGCTATCTGCTGTGTTGTTGTCCAGACTATATAATGCAGAAATAAACTTAAGCATGCCGGCAATGCACAGTTACACTTCACAACTCACTACAGTAGCGTTCATCCATGTAGGATCTATTTACATTTATCATCATTGAGAGAAAGTTGTTTCGTAAGCACAGGCGCTGGCGAGGTACGTTTTGGTTGTCTCGGAGATCATGAAAACGGTTGTTCAAAAGTGCCTTAGACTTAAAACCAGTATAATCGAGTATAGAACAGCTCTGATGTATACACAGTTTTAAAAAACAAGTTGCTCTTAATGGTGATAAATTCATTATATGACGTTCTATACTCGATTGGACTGATGTTAAGTCAAAGGCACTGTTGAACGACCGTTTTCATGACCACTAAATCGTACCCCGCTTACCTACCTCTATGCTGACGAAATAACATTTTAAAACTGACGTCACCATTGGGTTTTGTCCTGACTTACGAATTTTGTGACGTACAAAGACCATCACTCCGTGGTAATATCAGCGCATGAAGCCTAGCACACATGAGAGGCGCCGGCTGAGCTGCCGGCTACGCGTGGCTGAGAGCTAAGCTGTTTCCCCCGTGTGCGCGTAAATTTTGGTGAGATTTTCACCTCGAGAGGCGGTGAGGAAAGTATCTAGCATGTTTGATATTTTCTGTCTCTCGTGGCAAGAATCGCACCGTGTGCGCACAACGTAAGCTGCCAGCTGAGCTGATAGGAGGGAAAGACCAATTGTGTGTACCTATTGAAACACGTGACAATTTAGAATATTAAGTAACACGGGTAGTGACACTTATGTAGGTCAGTGAACTTGGGTGACCAGCAACTTGCCTCAGCCGAGAGCTCATCGTCTGCGCTGAAATCTGTAGCTGCTTCCTGGGCCACGCGTGCCTTGTACATATAGCTCAGCCGGCGCCTCTCGTGTGCGCTAGGCTTAACTCCTTGTTGATATAGAATCAAATATATACACGGAAAGCACTCGGATACAGACTCACATTCTGAGCTAATATTATCATCATTCAGGGTAAATTATTAATCGTCAATGCTTTATTTGACCAATGGTTGTTGGTTGTGAAGGTCAGAAAACAAAACGATACCACATTTTGTTCAGCTCCCTCCCAATGACGTTTGACCTGTCCGGTTGAAATGATCATTCGATTTATGGGCATAGACAATCCTTATGGAATTTAACATAAAAAACATGAAAGCGATGAAATCATCTAAAAATTTTAACCTTATGTCAAACTGGCTTGGTTACACTGCATGGGTTAGAGAAAAAAATGGGCCTGGTCGTTCAGATCATTTCACACATTAGCGTGTTAGGCGTGGTCGTTCAGGTCATTTCATAAAGTAGTCTGTTGCCCCTGGTCGTCAAGATCGATTCATAAAGTAGTCTGTTGGACCTGGTCGTCAAGATCATTTCACACATTAGCCTGTTGGGCATGGTCGTCCAGATCATTTCACACATTAGCCTGTTGGGCCTGGTCGTCCAGATCATTACACACATTAGCATGTTGGACCAAGTCGTCAAGATCATTTCACACATTAGCGTGTTGGGCCTGGTCGTCAAGGTCATTTCACACATTAGCATGTTGGGCCTGGTCGTCAAGGTCATTTCACACATTAGCATGTTGGGCCTGGTCGTCCAGATCATTACACACATTAGCATGTTGGGCCTGGTCGTCAAGGTCATTTCACACATTAGCGTGTTGGGCTTGGTCGTCAAGGTCATTTCACAGTTAGCCTGTTGGATCTGGTCGTCCAGATCATTTCACACATTAGCGTGTTAGGCGTGGTCGTCCAGATCATTTCACACATTAGCGTGTTAGGCGTGGTCGTCAAGATCATTTCACACATTAGCGTGTTAGGCGTGGTCGTCCAGATCATTTCACACAATAGCGTGTTAGGCGTGGTCGTCCAGATCATTTCACACATTAGCGTGTTAGGCGTGGTCGTCAAGATCATTTCACACATTAGCGTGTTAGGCGTGGTCGTCCAGATCATTTCACACATTAGCGTGTTAGGCGTGGTCGTCAAGATCATTTCACACATTAGCGTGTTAGGCGTGGTCGTCCAGATCATTTCACACAATAGCGTGTTAGGCGTGGTCGTCCAGATCATTTCACACATTAGCGTGTTAGGCGTGGTCGTCAAGATCATTTCACACATTAGCGTGTTAGGCGTGGTCGTCAAGATCATTTCACACAATAGCCTGTTGGGCCTGGCCGTTTAGATCATTTCACACAATAGCCTGTCGGGATTGGTCGTCAAGATCATTTCACACAATAGTCTGTTGGACCTGGTCGTCCAGATCATTTCACAGATTAACATGTTGGGACTGGCTGTCCAGATCATTTCACACATTAGCGTGTTAGGCGTGGTCGTCCAGATCATTTCACACATTAGCGTGTTAGGCGTGGTCGTCAAGATCATTTCACACATTAGCGTGTTAGGCGTGGTCGTCCAGATCATTTCACACATTAGCGTGTTAGGCGTGGTCGTCAAGATCATTTCACACATTAGCATGTAGGGACTGGTCGTTCAGATCATTTCACACATTAGCATGTAGGGACTGGTCGTCCAGATCATTTCACATTAGCATGTTGGGACTGGTCGTCCAGATCATTTAACATTAGCATGTTGGACCTGGTCGTTCAGATCATTTCACACATTAGCATGTAGGGACTGGTCGTTCAGATCATTTCACACATTAGCATGTTGGGTCTGGTCGTCCAGATCATTTAACATTAGCATGTTGGGACTGGTCGTCCAGATCATTTAACATTAGCATGTTGGACCTGGTCGTTCAGATCATTTCACACATTAGCATGTAGGGACTTGTCGTTCAGATCATTTCACACATTAGTCTGTTGGACCTGGTCGTTCAGATCATTTCACACCATAACCTGTTGAGGCTGGCTGTCTAGATCATTTCACACATTAGCATGTTGGGCCTGGCTGTCTAGGTCATTTAACATTCGCATGTTGGACCTGGTCGTTCAGATCATTTCACATTAGCATGTTGGGACTGGTCGTCCAGATCATTTAACATTAGCATGTTGGACCTGGTCGTTCAGATCATTTCACACATTAGCATGTAGGGACTGGTCGTCCAGATCATTTCACATTAGCATGTTGGGACTGGTTGTTCAGATGATTTCACACATTAGCATGTTGGACCTGGTCGTTCAGATCATTTCACACATTAGCATGTAGGGACTGGTCGTCCAGATCATTTCACATTAGCATGTTGGGACTGGTTGTTCAGATGATTTCACACATTAGCATGTTGGGCCTGGTCGTCCAGATCATTTCACATTAGCATGTTGGGACTGGTTGTTCAGATGATTTCACACATTAGCATGTTGGACCTGGTCGTTCAGATCATTTCACACATTAGCATGTAGGGACTGGTCGTCCAGATCATTTCACATTAGCATGTTGGGACTGGTTGTTCAGATGATTTCACACATTAGCATGTTGGACCTGGTCGTTCAGATCATTTCACACATTAGCATGTAGGGACTTGTCGTTCAGATCATTTCACATATTAATCGGTTGGGCCTGGTTGTCCAGATCATTTCACACCATAACCTGTTGAGCCTGGCTTTCTAGATCATTTCACACATTGACCTGTTGGGCCTGGCTTTCTAGATCATTACACACTTTAACCTGTTGGAACTGGTTGTCCAGATCATTACACACATTAACCTGTTACGCCTGGCTGTCCAGATCATTTCACACATTGACCTGTTGAGCCTGGCTGTCTAGATCATTTCACACATTGACCTGTGGAGTCTGGCTGTCTAGATCATTTCACATATTACACTGTTGAGCCTGACTGTCTAGATCATTTCACACATTGACCTGTGGAGTCTGGCTGTCTAGATCATTTCACATATTAACCTATGGAGTCTGGCTGTCTAGATCATTTCACACATTAGCCTGTTGAGGCTGGCTGTCTAGATCATTTCACACATTAACCTGTTGAGCCTGGCTGTCTAGATCATTTCACACATTGACCTGTGGAGTCTGGCTGTCTAGATCATTTCACATATTAACCTATGTAGTCTGGCTGTCTAGATCATTTCACACATTAGCCTGTTGAGTCTGGCTGTCTGGATCATTTCACACATTAGCCTGTTGAGCCTGGCTGTCTAGATCATTTCACACATTAACCTGTTGAGCCTGACTGTCTAGATCATTTCACACATTAGCCTGTTGAGCCTGGCTGTCTAGATCATTTCACACATTAACCTGTTGAGCCTGGCTGTCCAGATCATTTCGCACATTAGCCTGTTGAGCCTGGCTGTCTAGATCATTTCACACATTAGCCTGTTGAGCTTGGCTGTCTAGATCATTTCACACATTAACCTGTTGAGCCTGGTTGTCCAGATCATTTCACACATTAACCTGTTGAGCATGGCCGTCCAGATCAAAACACACATTGACCTGTTGAGCCTGGCTGTCTAGATCATTTCACATATTACCCTCTTGCTTACTCGGTGTAAGAAACATATAGTTTAAACAATAAATGGCTACATTTAATAGTATGTAACCGTTTGTTTACCATAGAGTTATAATTATCTAGGATCGTCAAATTCCCACCTTGCCCATATGATTCTTTCTAATTAATTGTGGATGTAGTTTGGAAAATACCATGTTGTAGTTAAAGTTGAGTGTTGTTAATATAACATCATTTTGAAAATACCATGTTGTAGTTAAAGTTGAGTGTTGTTAATATAACATCATTTTGAAAATACCATGTTGTAGTTAAAGTTAAAACAGTACTGTACAGTTAAATTAGTATTTTTAATACAGCAAAAGCCTGTCAGTATCGTACTTGTAGTGAAATAGGAAGAATGTTAGTTTAACATAAGCTGGAAACTACTTGCTGCGGGGGTCGGTGTAGAGTGATAGTCGCACATCGATTTGTCACGGGTTTTAATTCTACTTGTGTAAGGAATTAATTGTGGAAGGGTTTGATACATACATGCAGAAGGCCGGGTTTTTTTTCTTCTGCGGTTCAAGATCGGCGCTCCAAGTGAAATCATTTTAACTGTGACGTAAAACGTCAATCCATCCATCAAGATAATTTACTGTTTGTTGTTTATAATGTATCACTGACCGAACAGTAGTTTATAATGTATCACTGACTTAACAGTAGTTTATAATGTATCACTGACCTAACAGTAGTTTATAATCTGTCACAGACCTAACAGTAGTTTATAATGTATCACTGACCTAACAGTAGTTTATAATGTATCACCGACCTAACAGTAGTTTGTAATGTACCACTGACCTAATAGTAGTTTGTAATGTATCACTGACCTAACAGTAGTTTAGAATGTATCACTGACCTTATAGTAGGTTGTAATGTGTCACTGACCTAACAGTAGTTTATAATGTATCACTGACCTAACAGTAGTTTATAATGTATCACTGGCCTAAGAGTAGTTTTTAATGTATCACTGACCTAACAGTAGTTTATAATGTATCACTGACCTAACAGTAGTTTATAATGTATCACTGACCTAACAGTAGTTTATAATGTATCACTGACCTAACAGTAGTTTATAATGTATCACTGGCCTAAGAGTAGTTTGTAGTGTATCACTGACCTAACAGTAGTTTGTAATGTATCACTGACCTAACAGTAGTTTATAATGTATCACTGACCTAACAGTAGTTTATAATGTATCACTGGTCTAACAGTAGTTTGTAATGTATCACTGACCTAACAGTAGTTTATAATGTATCACTGACCTAACAGTAGTTTATAATGTATCACTGGTCTAACAGTAGTTTATAATGTATCACTGACCTAACAGTAGTTTGTAATGTATCACTGACCTAACAGTAGTTTATAATGTATCACTGACCTAACAGTAGTTTATAATGTATCACTGGCCTAAGAATAGTTTATAATGTATCACTGACCTAACAGTAGTTTATAATGTATCACTGACCTAACAGTAGTTTATAATGTATCACTGGCCTAAGAGTAGTTTATAATGTATCACTGACCTAACAGTAGTTTATAATGTATCACTGGCCTAAGAGTAGTTTGTAGTGTATGACTGACCTAACAGTAGTTTGTAATGTATCACTGACCTAACAGTAGTTTATAATGTATCACTGACCTAACAGTAGTTTATAATGTATCACTGGCCTAAGAGTAGTTTATAATGTATCACTGACCTAACAGTAGTTTATAATGTATCACTGACCTAACAGTAGTTTATAATGTATCACTGGCCTAAGAGTAGTTTATAATGTATCACTGACCTAACAGTAGTTTATAATGTATCACTGGCCTAAGAGTAGTTTATAATGTATCACTGACCTAACAGTAGTTTATAATGTATCACTGGCCTAAGAGTAGTTTATACTGTATCACTGACCTAACAGTAGTTTATAATGTATCACTGGCCTAACAGTAGTTTATAATGTATCACTGACCTAACAGTAGTTTATAATGTATCACTGGCCTAAGAGTAGTTTATATGCTGGATGTACCATAAAGAACAACATCAGTAACGTATGAGGATATATGTCAATGGGGTATTTCATGGTATAAATCATACTGATTGTAAATACCACTAATTTGATTGTGTTCACACCTGGGTTTTTTGTGTTTTTTTTAGATTATTTTTGTCACGGAGGCAGATAATGACGATTATTAAGAGTTCGAGGTAGACGTTTCCATTCCATATACTTGAATTTGGTTCATTTCATCAAACGTATAGGACAAGAAAGATGTTGGTTTACAATGTTTACATTTACAAAGACGTTTTGAAATTATAGTACTGACGAAGGTGACATTACGGCTGATATTATATACCTAACAAGCAGTCGTTATACCATTTCATATAGACATACACGTAGAATTGTATAAAATGCTGGCGTTTACCAAAATATATTTAAACGGCAGCAAATGGCATCACGGGTAATATGAAATATCAAAGGATCTATATGTTCACGTTAGCCACTCGTGTTGAATGTGATCGAAATCATAGCTCTTGTCGCTACCTTACTGACGCTCTGGGGGATTTGTGTTATGCTGGTTGGAATTAAATGTTTGGTAAGAAAAGATAGATGTTCTGTAACGTAGATAGTTGAATGTATCTGGTTAGGTGGGAATCCTGTGCTTACCAACCACATGTCCCACTGGCAGTCCTGTACAGCGATGAACCATAGAGCAAGGGTAATCACCGCACCAGTCTTTCTTAGCACATCTGCCTGCGGAGTAACATCTTCATCTAAGTATCCGAGAATGAAGATTCCCTTCGTGAAGGAATTTCTATCAAGAAGAAGCAATAAACAGATCAACCTCTAGTTTTCTTCAAACAATCGGACCATTTAATAAGTGTCCTAACGAGTCTCCATAGCAACTCGATCGTCTACACACGAGAGGATTAGTCACAAAATACACTCATAACAGACAATACTTCAGATTTGTGTTTAAGCTGTTGTCAGATTTGTAATTAAAAACATTGGATGTGCCGTTGTTTGCAGGAACTGGGGAAGAGAGAAGAGATTTTCTGATCAAGACTCGTTCATTGTTCGCTAAGTCCTCATACAACAGACCATTTCATATGAAGCCAGTCTATGTATGAAATGTGATTAAGCTTATATTCTCAAGCCGTTGTTTGAGAAAGGAAGCAGGGCTAATGTGATATAGAGAGTTAATTGGAGTGACCAGCTCGGACTCACGATGACCAGCTTCCATACATCTATTGCCATTGTATTCCTAAGGGTATACCTGTTCCCTGCCACAGTTTTCTCTATGTCTGTATTTAGAAACTCAAGTTATGGAGATATAAAAGGCAGAGTTGAAGATACGGTGTTTCCTGAGAGAAAGGTGGAGACCTTTCGGGGAATTCCCTTCGCAAAACCTCCCGTTGGACACCTACGCTTTGAGGTAAGTTCATCAGATATTTATGATTTACAGAAATGCTATATTCATAATTTTATTTCACCAGTCAGGCTAGGTTTGGGTACTTTCAAATATGACAATCGTAAATTTTAACTTAAAACATAAAATTTGAAATCGTCTCTAAAAGATTATTTCGATTGCATACCTAGATTACCAGAATGCTTTTTGATACTGATTCAAATACACATTCTTGTTCAGGTTTAGCTTACGTGATATTTCCATTATATTACTCATTTATCTAAATAACCACTGAGCACTGCCAAATGCCACTGTAAAACCATATTGAAGCCCGGTGAAAAAAAAACCTGTCTGTGTAATATATTTTGAGAATATTGATATGTGTGAATATTTGCGGAAATGGAAATGATTGAGAGATTATAGGTGGAGGTAGTTGATTTATCACTTGTCGTCCTGATGCTCCTTTTGATAAAATCCATCGCCATATATACACTCCAAGCTGACGTCTTTATCCACCTAAGCACTTATCAAGCAGCCCGGGGAAAATCAATGGAACAGTAAACATTGATTTTATAATCTTCTACCATCGACAGTCTATCATTACCAATAAGACCTCATCGTAATGCCTTCCACTTCAACCACTATCCTATTTTCCTTTACCAAAGAGGACACATCTCTCCAGGCAAATTGAATAGCTAAATATACAAAGACACATACTTGTGTTAGTTTATTCAGCCGCCATACATCTTGACCATTCTTTAACCTCGGCGTCCTTTATTGAACACGGTACCATCATTTAGCAACGCTCGGCAATTAATTGGAGTGCAGATGTTAGGATATAAGTCAATGGTCAACCATTCTGCTTTGTGAACAATATATCGAACCTCAATAAAAACAATAATCAATATTTATTATAAATCAATTTGAGATTTTTGTTCTTTATAAGGACACAAAGAGACCTTTTAAAGAAAAGATTTGTTCGAAGATATGGTTCATTGTTTACCTTCCAAAGATCTCGTCTATTTATCCATAACATATGTGTTTCTGTCTTACGTTGTGATCAATATGATATAATGTTGACAGTCATTGCATTATACCTTGTCATGATTACACGCATGGGGAAGGTTACCAGCTAATCTCACAGGTTCTTAACCACTGAGATGGTCATCTTTTCTATTTCGGTGTACTTGTAATCAAATTAATCTGTATAAAATATAGCAAGTAAAGGCTTTTAGACGATGGATGTTACATGATACAGTTTCATTTCCCATTTGCGGTAATGTTAACGTTTTAATTAGTGGCTAATTACTTAAATCTCAATAAGGCTTTTCTTTCCATTTTCATATAGATCAACACAGGTGATACCCTTTGCAACCAAATTGACATATTGCATGTCGGTTTTACGCTACACACAATTCAACATAGGTACCGCCATTTTGGCTGTTTTACGATTACATATTCTCAGCCAAACAAATGTTCAAACAAACACAAAAATCTTCAACCAGGCATTGATTGAAAGCTTAAAGTATGTAAAGTAGATCTGCATTAGTTTCAATGTAATATCCAAATGACCCAGATACGAAACTATCGCTATGTTGATTGATTGGTTGGTGCTTTACGCCACGCTCAAGATTATTTCACTTATTTGGCGGCGTTGCCAGTTTTATTGTGTGAGGAAACCGGGCTCTATGCCCGGAGGCAACCCACGACCTTCCGGAGGTAACTGGCAACCATCCCACACAGGGCGTTTGAGTGAAAACAAAGTTAGAAAATTTTCCAAATTTGTTTTTGGGAGTGGGATTCGACTATCGCTTTGTAAGCCACTTCCTAGCTAATTTTCATTGGCTGAAAAACAGAAACTGGGTGTTTTGACCTATAGTAGGAGAGAAATAAAAGCTTGCGACTGAAATGTGGGAATAAACTTCTATTCACCAGAACCTTGTATAGTTGAGTGAATTATTCCCTAAGAATGATTGTTGTCGAATGATTGACCCCGGGACAATAAACCTTTGTCAGAGACTTGGTATACATCCCCCAGCTATATTGTAGTATTTCTTGGTCAACGTAACAAGAGGTTTTGGCCGCACCAGTGACACTTATTATATTCTTACATATTTATGGCTTTCAGTTCATGTACAAAACTAGACTGACTGTCCAAGGATTGCACAATGGTTTTTCATACGTACACTGTATGAGATAATAAATGTTAGATTTAATCCTAAAATATGAAAGAAAAAAAAACTGTTTCAGACTAAAAAATGTATCAGTTGACGGTTATTGCATATGCATTCCATGTGCTGTCTGTGATACAAGTAGGCCTATTCAGTTGCTATGAGTTTGAGATGGCTGGCTGATTCTCTTTGGAAGTAATTGTCGTTCTTTTATTTCATTTGTTTCAAAACTTCTCTTGGTAAGGTGAATATTAAGGAACTTGTCATAACTAATGTGCCGTATAACTGGATTCTGTGGTGAATATTAAGGAACATGTCACAACTGAAATGTCGTATAACTGGACTCTGTGGTGAATATTAAGGAACATGTCATAACTGATATGTCGTATAACTGGACTCTGTGGTGAATATTAAGGAACATGTCACAACTGAAATATCGTGTAACTGGACTCTGTGGTGAATATTAAGGAACATGTCATAACTGATATGTTGTATAACTGGACTCTGTGGTGAATATTAAGGAACATGTCACAACTGAAATATCGTGTAACTGGACTCTGTGGTGAATATTAAGGAACATGTCATAACTGATATGTTGTATAACTGGACTCTGTGGTGAATATTAAGGAACATGTCATAACTGATATGTTGTATAACTGGACTCTGTGGTGAATATTAAGGGACATGTCATAACTGATGTGCCGTATAACTGGGCTCTGTGGTGGATATTAAGGAACATGTCATAACTGATACGTCGTATAACTGGACTATGTGGTGAATATTAAGGAACATGTCATAACTGATATGTCGTATAACTGGACTCTGTGGTGAATATTAAGGAACATGTCATAACTGATACGTCGTATAACTGGACTCTGTGGTGAATATTAAGGAACATGTCATAACTGATACGTCGTATAACTGGACTCTGTGGTGAATATTAAGGAACATGTCATAACTGATATGTCGTATAACTGGACTCTGTGGTGAATATTAAGGAACATGTCATAACTGATACGTCGTATAACTGGTCTCTGTGGTGAATATTAAGGAACATGTCATAACTGATATGTCGTATAACTGGACTCTGTGGTGAATATTAAGGAACATGTCATAACTGATATGCTGTATAACTAGACTCTGTGGTGAATACTAAGGAACATGTCACAGCTGATACGTCGTATAACTGGACTCTGTGGTGAATATTAAGGAACATGTCACAGCTGATACGTCGTATAACTGGACTCTGTGGTGAATATTAAGGAACATGTCATAACTGATATGCTGTATAACTAGACTCTGTGGTGAATATTAAGGAATATGTCACAGCTGATACGTCGTATAACTGGACTCTGTGGTGAATATTAAGGAACATGTCATAACTGATATGCCGTATAACTGGTCTCTGTGGTGAATATTAAGGAACATGTCATAACTGATATGTTGTATAACTGGACTCTGTGGTGAATATTATGGAACATGTCATAACTGATATGTCGTATAACTGGACTCTGTGGTGAATATTAAGGAACATGTCATAACTGATATGTCGTATAACTGGACTCTGTGGTGAATATTAAGGAACATGTCATAACTGATATGTCATATAACTGGTCTCTGTGGTGAATATTAAGGAACATGTCATAACTGATGTGCCGTATAACTGGACTCTCTAGTGAATATTAAGGAACATGTCATAACTGATGTGCCGTATAACTGGACTCTATGGTGAATATTAAGGAACATGTCATAACTGATGTGCCGTATAACTGGACTATTGGGTGAATATTAAGGAACATGTCATAACTGATGTGCCGTATAACTGGATTCTGTGGTGAATATTAAGGAACATGTCATCACTGATATGCCGTATAACTGGACTCTGTGGTGAATATTAAGGAACATGTCATAACTGATGTGCCGTATAACTGGTCTCTGTGAAGAATATTAAGGAACATGTCATAACTGATGTGCCGTATAACTGGACAATGTGGTGAATATTAAGGAACATGTCATAACTAATGTGCCGTATAACTGGACTCTGTGGTGAATATTAAGGAACATGTCATAACTGATATGTCGTGTAACTGGACTCTGTGGTGAACATTAAGGAACATGTCATAACTGATGTGCCGTATAACTGGACTCTGTGGTGGATTTTAAGGAACATGTCAAAACTGATGTGCCGTATAACTGGACTCTGTGGTGAATATTAAGGAACATGTCATAACTGATGTGTCGTATAACTGGACTCTGTGGTGAATATTAAGGAACATGTCATAACTGATATGCCGTATAACTGGACTATTGGGTGAATATTAAGGAACATGTCATAACTGATGTGCCGTATAACTGGACTCTGTGGTGAATATTAAGGAAC
This sequence comes from Lepidochitona cinerea, assembly GCA_963971465.1. Taxonomy (NCBI): domain Eukaryota; kingdom Metazoa; phylum Mollusca; class Polyplacophora; order Chitonida; family Tonicellidae; genus Lepidochitona; species Lepidochitona cinerea. The sequence goes on from OZ020556.1 coordinate 45,128,864, forward strand.
ATGTCACAACTGATGTGTCATATAACTGGTCTCTGTGGTGAATATTAAGGAACATGTCATAACTGATGTGCCGTATAACTGGACAATGTGGTGAATATTAAGGAACATGTCATAACTAATGTGCCGTATAACTGGTCTCTGTGGTGAATATTAAGGAACATGTCACAACTGATGTGTCATATAACTGGACTCTGTGGTGAATATTAAGGAACATGTCATAACTGATGTGCCGTATAACTGGACTCTGTGGTGGATATTAAGGAACATGTCATAACTGATGTGCCGTAAACTGGACTCTGTGGTGGATATTAAGGAACATGTCATAACTGATGTGCCGTATAACTGGTCTCTGTGGTGAATATTAAGGAACATGTCATAACTGATGTGCCGTATAACTGGTCTCTGTGGTGAATATTAAGGAACATGTCATAACTGATGTGCCGTATAGCTGGACTCTGTGGTGAATATTAAGGAACAGGTCATAACTGATATGTCGTATAACTGGTCTCTGTGGTGAATATTAAGGAACATGTCATAACTGATATGTCGTATAACTGGTCTCTGTGGTGAATATTAAGGAACATGTCATAACTGATGTGCCGTATAACTGGATTCTGTGGGGAATATTAAGGAACATGTCATAACTGATGTGCCGTATAACTGGACTCTGTGGTGAATATTAAGGAACAGGTCACAACTGATGTGTCGTATAACTGGTCTCTGTGGTGAATATTAAGGAACATGTCATAACTGATATGTCGTACAACTGGTCTCTGTGGAATAACAAACACATTTATTACAAAATCAAGCCGTCTTTCCCCAGATAAAAATATGTATTATCGGAGTATAATTGCAAATCTGGATTTTGTAATCAGCCGAGGGAAGTAGAGTAGCGGGTCTATAGAAGGCAATGTGGTATATTATTAGCAGTAACTGTCAGAAAGAATCCTCCCTGATTGTTTTATCCTAAAGCTCCCAGCTGATCAATTTCTTTACACGGTTAACTCAGAATGGATTAGTGTTGCCAGTTCTACTTTCCAGTGCCATTTCTGCGCCAAACATTAACTTAAATCAATTATGTTAACATAATAGTGGAGCAATGGAGTATTCACGTGATTTTATTCTAGAAAACTGATGCAAATGTCAAATGTTTGTATAAATGCCGTTTGTCGTTTTGGTTTTATTTGATCATGGTGGTTCATTGTGATTTCGCCAGCCGTGTAGCTGAACAAAATTAGTTTATCCACCTATGCATAAAGACATCGTCTTCAGCCACTATTTTGTATTTTTCCCACCAGAAGTAGAATTTTAGATACGGTTTTCTTTCTGTGATTTAGATACTCAAAATTTTCATTTCTAACTATTTCGCGGAGTTTCACAAAGTATAACATGTAGAATACCATATTTTGCAAGACATCTTTTTTTCTATTTGTATAAAAAGCTTTCAAAGGACCTGATGCATTTCTTCTTAAAGTCTGAGACACATATACTTTCCATATGGAATAGATATCAAATGTTTACAATTGAATATCTTCTACTCGCTACCGTTTGGTATATTTTGGTTAAGAAAACTATAGGACAGTTCTTCACAAACTGTGAATTTGAATCATCGTATCTCGCATCGTCTAGATCAGACAACTGAATGCTCTTATACTATCTATTTGTAGATGAAGCATTATAACGTTACATTATATACCTTGTATTCTATTATACACTGAATTCCTATCAACGTAACGTCAATGTGTATGGGACAAAGAAAGAGTAAAAAAAAAAGAAGAAAATTGTCTTTGTTTTGGTTATTTTATCCTGGGCACGCTGATTAAATGGGGTAAGAGTAATGGCAGTATCGATTGGTCCTCTCACACTGAGATGGAGATGTTCGGGAGATACAACCTAAATGACCTCATCATTCACCCACACTAAATCACCTATTGCATCACATTAAACAACTATCTGCTGGCCCTGGAGACTGCACTCAAATTGTTAGTTAATGAAGTCAATGAATTTCTTCTCTATGTGGCAAGGTTTTCAGTCATTGATTTCATAACACTGACGATGTGAAAGATTGTGACCTGCATGTACTGTGCATGGTTTCCCAATAGCTTTGAACGATGTAACACAGACTATGAACAAGTACTTGTCCATGGTTCCCCAATAGCTTTGAACGATGTTACACAGACTATGAACAAGTACTTGTCCATGGTTCCCCAATAGCTTTGAACGATGTTACACAGACTATGAACAAGTACTGTGCATGGGTTCCCGATAGCTTTGAACGATGTAACACAGACTATGAACAAGTACAGTCCATGGTTTCCCAATAGCTTTGAACGATGTAACACAGACTATAAACAAGTACTGTGCATGGTTTCCCAATAGCTTTGAACGATGTAACACAGACTATGAACAAGTACTGTGCATGGGTTCCCGATAGCTTTGAACGATGTAACACAGGCTATAGACAAGTACTGTGCTTGGGTTCCCGATAGCTTTGAACGATGTAACACAGACTATGAACAAGTACTGTGCATGGGTTCCCGATAGCTTTGAACGATGTAACACAGACTATAAACAAGTACTGTGCATGGGTTCCCAATAGCTGTGAACGATGTTACACAGACTATGAACAAGTACTGTGCATGGTTTCCCAATAGCTTTGAACGATGTAACACAGACTATGAACAAGTACTGTGCATGGTTTCCCAATAGCTTTGAACGATGTAACACAGACTATGAACAAGTACTGTGCATGATTTCCCAATAGCTTTGAACGATGTAACACAGACTATGAACAAGTACTGTCCATGGTCTCCCAATAGCTTTGCACGATGTAACACAGGCTATGAACAAGTACTGTCCATGGTCTCCCAATAGCTTTGAACGATGCAACACAGACTATGAACAAGTACTGTCCATGGTCTCCCAATAGCTTTGAACGATGTAACACAGACTATGAACAAGTGCTGTCCATGGTTTCCCAATAGCTTTGAACGATGTAACACAGACTATGAACAAGTACTGTCCATGGTCTCCCAATAGCTTTGAACGATGTAACACAGACTATGAACAAGTACTGTCCATGGTCTCCCAATAGCTTTGAACGATGTAACACAGACTATGAACAAGTATTCTGCACGGTTTCCCAATAGCTTTGAACGATGTTACACAGACTATGAACAAGTACTGTCCATGGTCTCCCAATAGCTTTGAACGATGTAACACAGACTATGAACAAGTACTGTCCATGGTTTCCCAATAGCTTTGAACGATGTAACACAGACTATGAACAAGTACTGTCCATGGTCTCCCAATAGCTTTGAACGATGTAACACAGACTATGAACAAGTACTGTCCATGGTCTCCCAATAGCTTTGAACGATGTAACACAGACTATGAACAAGTACTGTGCATGGTTTCCCAATAGCTTTGAACGATGTAACACAGACTATGAACAAGTACTGTCCATGGTCTCCCAATAGCTTTGAACGATGTAACACAGACTATGAACAAGTACTGTCCATGGTCTCCCAATAGCTTTGAACGATGTAACACAGACTATGAACAAGTATTCTGCACGGTTTCCCAATAGCTTTGAACGATGTTACACAGACTATGAACAAGTACTGTCCATGGTCTCCCAATAGCTTTGAACGATGTAACACAGACTATGAACAAGTACTGTCCATGGTTTCCCAATAGCTTTGAACGATGTAACACAGACTATGAACAAGTACTGTCCATGGTCTCCCAATAGCTTTGAACGATGTAACACAGACTATGAACAAGTACTGTGCATGGTCTCCCAATAGCTTTGAACGATGTTACACAGACTATGAACAAGTATTCTGCACGGTTTCCCAATAGCTTTGAACGATGTTACACAGACTATGAACAAGTACTGTCCATGGTCTCCCAATAGCTTTGAACGATGTAACACAGACTATGAACAAGTACTGTCCATGGTTTCCCAATAGCTTTGAACGATGTTACACAGACTATAAACAAGTACTATGCATGGTTTCCTAATGACTTTCAACGATGCAACACAGACTATGAACAAGTAATGCGCGTGGTTTCCTAATGACTTTCAACGGTGCAACACAGACTATGAACAAGTAATGCGCATGGTTTCCTAATGACTTTCAACGATGCAACACAGACTATGAACAAGTAATGCGCATGGTTTCCTAATGACTTTCAACGATGCAACACAGACTATGAACAAGTAATGCGCATGGTTTCCTAATGACTTTCAACGATGCAACACAGACTATGAACAAGTATTCAGCATGGTTGGTGCCTACAAGTCTTGTACATGGTTTCCCAACAGCTAAGAACACAGTCGTACCTATGTGAGTTAAGTGTGATAAGAACAGATTCGTATCTATGTGATTTTAGTGTTCTAAGAACACAGTCGCGTTTCAGTCAAAATCTCTAGGTAAGGTTTTGGCCTCACTGTGTCCGGACATTGTTTTGCACTACAAATGACACATGTTTGAAAGCTAAAAAAGTTGACATATGTATATCAGTTTCACTCTACACACGGTTCAACACGGGTACTGTCATTTTGATTTGAGGCCAATACAATCTTACGCCTACTGTGGTATTTTCAAACTTAAAAATAAAAAAAATTCAATCAGTTGTTGATTTAAAGCTGAGCGTGTGTTCTCTGTATCTGCATTAGTTTTTGTCCAATATGCAAATAAGCCCGATATAAAACAATCGTTTAGTAAAGCACTTCCAGGCTACAGCTTAGATTGGCCCAAAAAAAACAAACTTCGGCCTATAACAAGGAAAACACTCTTCTCATATCTTTATTTAGCCATTTAATATTCAGATGATCGAAGGTTTTTGGTCAGTTATTTGTGAGGTGATTTACACACCCAGCCCCTTATGTTTTATGGTCTATATTTTAAAGCTTTTTTAAAGGATCCATTCAAAATGTTATTCCTCGCAATAAAAAGAGAATCATCTAATATCCTTCAAACTGACTGTAAATGATTGGTTGTTGATGGTGTTTTACTGTGAGCATCCTGCCGGTTTAGTCACCGTCACAAGGGAAGAGCCAAGGGGAATAACACTCTTCAAAAAATGTCCAAATTTCTAAAATATGGACCGTTTGTGGGTTAATAATTCCTTTTTGGTATTTTCAATGCTCTCAAATTTGATATCCCAGTCATTTCAGTGTATATACATAGAGAAAAAAAAGTATTTTGTACAGGTGGGGGAGGGTGGGGGGGGGGGGGGGTGTCTGGGTATTGAAATAGTCATTTGCTTTAAAACATTATTATTTCCAATATACGAAATGTCGCGGCTTCATAGATGTACATTGACCAACTTAAGCATAAACAAGTATTTTACATGCAAAACTCCGAATCTTCTATCTACTCAAACCTAGCCCTTGTCACCAAAATCTTAATATTCGGAAAAAGTGGTAAACATGAAAAAAATCCATGGAACTCAACTTTTGTTTTTAGTCTAGATACAACAACACCAAAAATATTGGTGGTTTGAAAGTTTAACACAAAATACCTAAATTTGACACAGTGCTATACATAGAGGATACCGTTACCACAGTGCTATACACAGAGGATACCGTTACCACAGTGCTATACACAGAGGATACCGTTACCACAGTGCTATACATAGAGGATACCGTTACCACAGTGCTATACACAGAGGATACCGTTACCACAGTGCTATACATAGAGGATACCGTTACCACAGTGCTATACACAGAGGATACCGTTACCACAGTGCTATACATAGAAGATACAGTTACCACAGTGCTATACATAGAGGATACCGTTACCACAGTGCTATACACAGAGGATACCGTTACCACAGTGCTATACACAGAGGATACCGTTACCACAGTGCTATACACAGAGGATACCGTTACCACAGTGCTATACATAGAGGATACCGTTACCACAGTGCTATACACAGAGGATACCGTTACCACAGTGCTATACACAGAGGATACCGTTACCACAGTGCTATACACAGAGGATACCGTTACCACAGTGCTATACACAGAGGATACCGTTACCACAGTGCTATACATAGAGGATACAGTTACCACAGTGCTATACACAGAGGATACCGTTACCACAGTGCTATACATAGAGGATACCGTTACCACAGTGCTATACACAGAGGATACCGTTACCACTGTGCTATACATAGAGGATACCGTTACCACAGAGCTATACACAGAGGATACCGTTACCACAGTGCTATACACAGAGCTATACACAGAGGATACCGTTACCACAGTGCTATACACAGAGCTATACATAGAGGATACCGTTACCACAGTGCTATACATAGAGGATACCGTTACCACAGTGCTATACACAGAGGATACCGTTACCACTGTGCTATACATAGAGGATACCGTTACCACAGAGCTATACATAGAGGATACAGTTACCACAGTGCTATACATAGAGGATACCGTTACCACAGTGCTATACATAGAGGATACCGTTACCACAGTGCTATACACAGAGGATACCGTTACCACTGTGCTATACATAGAGGATACCGTTACCACAGAGCTATACATAGAGGATACAGTTACCACAGTGCTATACATAGAGGATACCGTTACCACAGTGCTATACATAGAGGATACCGTTACCACAGTGCTATACACAGAGGATACCGTTACCACAGTGCTATACATAGAGGATACAGTTACCACAGTGCTATACATAGAGGATACCGTTACCACAGTGCTATACACAGAGGATACCGTTACCACAGTGCTATACATAGAGGATACCGTTACCACAGTGCTATACACAGAGGATACCGTTACCACAGTGCTATACACAGAGGATACCGTTACCACAGTGCTATACATAGAGGATACCGTTACCACAGTGCTATACACAGAGGATACCGTTACCACAGAGCTATACACAGAGGATACCGTTACCACTGTGCTATACATAGAGGATACCGTTACCACAGTGCTATACATAGAGGATACCGTTACCATAGTGCTATACACAGAGGATACCGTTACCACAGTGCTATACACAGAGGATACCGTTACCACAGTGCTATACACAGAGGATACCGTTACCACAGTGCTATACATAGAGGATACAGTTACCACAGCCATAAGCTGGTCATACCAATATAAAACTAATTTTAGATCAATGGTAAACAACGAACCTTTTGTCGACAATGAAATGATAAAAAACTTAAGACATCACCACGTCGTCAGATGTTTTTGAACCACACGAGCTTTCGACACCTGTGCCGGTGTTTTCGCCAAGTGTTACACAGGTGTCGAAAGCTCGTGTTGTTCAAAAACAACTGACGACGTGGTGATGTCTTAATTTTTTTATCATTGGTATGGAATCCACGTTTAAAGAGAGTTTCAAACATTTCTGACAATGAAATGGTCAACTGTATCCCCCAAGGTGTAGCCATTGTTGTTAGGATCATCGAGATTGACCGCGATGCCTTGGTCCAACTGTGGATGACCGCGGCTTTACACAATAGGTAAAGCAACGCTCTACCCATCCAGTACAACAAACCACAGACAAACAATAATACCACCACTTTTGGCAAAAACCCACCACCAAATGACCGCCTATGGTAACCTTGACCCAACACTAGCTCAGCTTCGGATTTATTTAATTGATTTATTGTTGTTTTAAAAAATATATTTTACTTATATGGCGGCGTTGCCAGGGAAAAGAAGGCCAGAGAGGACCGGGGAGGAAATCGGAAAAGAGGAAACCCCCGACCTTCGGCGAGTACCTGGCAACTGTCCCCAGCTTTGGACACCAATCCATTCGTCAACTTGAACAAATGCTGGATAACCGACTCTCATACAATATTGGTAACGCTAAGATTTACCAACCCAGCTAACCATGGTTCACTCTGGCCTGTTGACTATAACGATTAAGCAGCCAAACCGACACAATGCCATTATTGATCTATCGTGTGTGTGCTGTCTCAATCACCTAGGTAAATCGGGTATTGATAAAAAACTATCTTAACAAGAGAATAAAAGTAAATCGATAATCAGTAATTGACGTAAAACATTCAAATAAAGACACAAGGCACTCAATTAATTAAGAAAACAAAAAAACATTTAGTTAAACATTTTTGACTGACGCAGTTTTTTCTTTTGTTACAGCCACCTGAACGACCCGAATCTTGGCATCCCAATGTTTTAGAGGCTTTGCAATATTCTTCGTATTGTACTCAGAGTAACGGCGATAGGAGATACATATTAGACATCAGCCCGACACTGGGAAGGAAACTGACGAGTAGCGAGGATTGTCTTTACCTCAATATCTACACACCAATCACGGTAATTCTGATTTAATCTATCTCAATATCTACACACCAATCACGGTAATTCTGATTTAATCTATCTCAATATCTACACACCAATCACGGTAATTCTGATTTAATCTACCTCAATATCTACATACCAATCACGGTAATTCTGATTTAATCTATCTCAATATCTACACACCAATCACGGTAATTCTGATTTAATCTACCTCAATATCTACACACCAATCACGGTAATTCTGATTTAATGTATCTCAATATCTACACACCAATCACGGTAATTCTGATTTAATCTATCTCAATATCTACACACCAATCACGGTAATTCTGATTTAATCTATCTCAATATCTACACACCAATCACGGTAATTCTGATTTAATCTATCTCAATATCTACACACCAATCACGGTAATTCTGATTTAATCTATCTCAATATCTACACACCAATCACGGTAATTCTGATTTAATCTATCTGAATATCTACACACCAATCACGGTAATTCTGATTTAATCTATCTGAATATTTACACACCAATCACGGTAATTCTGATTTAATCTATCTCAATATCTACACACCAATCACGGTAATTCTGATTTAATCTATCTCAATATCTACACACCAATCACGGTAATTCTGATTTAATCTATCTGAATATCTACACACCAATCACGGTAATTCTGATTTAATCTATCTGAATATTTACACACCAATCACGGTAATTCTGATTTAATCTATCTGAATATTTACACACCAATCACGGTAATTCTGATTTAATCTATCTGAATATCTACACACCAATCACGGTAATTCTGATTTAATCTATCTGAATATTTACACACCAATCACGGTAATTCTGATTTAATCTATCTGAATATTTACACACCAATCACGGTAATTCTGATTTAATCTATCTCAATATCTACACATCAATCACAGAATGCCGGATTGAATTTATCTCAATATTTAGACACCAATCACTAGATGCCGTATTGTCTTTATCTCAATATCTACACGCCAATCACTGAATGCCGTATTGTCTTTATCTCAATATCTACACACCAATCACAGAATGCCGGATTGTCATTATCTCAATATCTACACACCAATCACTGAATGCCGGATTGTCTCTATCTCAGAATCTACACACCAATCACTGAATGCCGGATTGTCTTTATCTCAATATCTACACACCAATCACTGAATGCCGTATTGTCTTTATCTCAATATCTACACACCAATCACTGAATGCCGGATTGTCTTTATCTCAATATCTAGACACCAATCACTAAATGCCGTATTGTCTTTATCTCAATATCTACACACCAATCACTGAATGTCGGATTGTCTTTATCTCAATATCTACACACCAATCACGGAATGCCGGATTGTCTCTATCTCAGAATCTACACACCAATCACTAAATGCCGGATTGTCTTTATCTCAATATCTACACACCAATCACTGAATGCCGTATTGTCTTTATCTCAATATCTACACACCATTCACAGAATGCCGGATTGTCTTTATCTCAATATCTACACACCAATCACTGAATGCCGGATTGTCTTTATCTCAATATCTACACACCAATCACTGAATGCCGGATTGTCTTTATCTCAATATCTACACACCAATCACAGAATGCCGGATTGTCTTTATCTCAATATCTACACACCAATCACTGAATGCCGGATTGTCTTTATCTCAATATCTACACATCGATCACTGAATGCCGGATTGTCTCTATCTCAATATCCATACACCAATCACTTAATGCTGGATTGTCTTTATCTTAATATCTACACACCAATCACTGAATGCCGGATTGTCTCTATCTCAATATCTACACATCGATCACTGAATGCCGTATTGTCTTTATCTCAATATCTACACACCAATCACTGAATGCCGGATTGTCTTTATCTCAATATCTACACACCAATCACTGAATGCCGGATTGTCTCTATCTCAATATCTACACATAGATCACTGAATGCCGTATTGTCTTTATCTCAATATCTACACACCAATCACTAAATGCCGGATTGTCTTTATCTCAATATCTACACACCAATCACTGAATGCCGGATTGTCTCTATCTCAATATCTACACACCAATCACTGAATGCCGGATTGTCTCTATCTCAATATCCATACACCAATCACTTAATGCCGGATTGTCTTTATCTTAATATCTACACACCAATCACAGAATGCCGGATTGTCTTTATCTCAATATCTACTCACTAATCACTGAATGCCGGATTGTCTCTATCTCAATATCTACACACCAATCACTGAATTCCGGAATTTATTATTTCAATATTTACACACCAATCAGTGAATTTCGGATTGTCTTTATCTCAATATCTACACACCAACCACTGAATGCCGTATTGTATTTATCTCAATATCTATACACCAATCACTGAATGCCGGATTGTCTTTATCTCAATATCTACACACCAATCACAGAATGCTGGATTGTCTCTATCTCAATATCTACACACCAACCACTGAATGCCGTATTGTCTCTATCTCAATATCTACACACCAATCACTGAATGCCGGATTATCTATATCTCAATATCTACACACCAATCACTGAATGCCGGATTGTCTGTATCTCGATATCTATACACCAATCACTGTATGTCGGATTGTCTTTATCTCAATATCTACACACCAATCACAGAATGCCGGACTGTCTTTATCTCAATATCTACACACCAATCACTGAATGCCGGATTGTCTTTATCTCAATATCTACACACCAATCACTGAATGTCGGATTGTGTTTCTCTCATATCTACACACCAATCACAGAATGCCGGATTGTCTTTATCTCAATATCTACACACCAAGCACAGAATGCCGGATTGTTTTTATCTCATATCTACACACCAATCACAGAATGCTGGATTGTGTTTATATGAATATCTACACACCAATCACTGAAGGCCGGATTGTCTTTATCTCAATATCTACACACCAATCACTTAATGCCGGATTGTCTTTATCTCAATATCTACACACCAATCACTGAATGCCGGAATGTCTTTATCTCATATCTACACACCAATCACAGAATGCCGGATTGTCATTATCTTAATATCTACACACCAATCACAGAATGCCGGACTGTCTTTATCTCAATATCTACACACCAATCACTGAATGCCGGATTGTCTTTATCTCAATATCTACACACCAATCACTGAATGCCGGATTGTCTCTATCTCAATATCTACACACCAATCATTGAATGCCGGATTGTTTTTATCTCAATATCTACACACCAATCACAGAATGCCGGATTGTCTTTATCTCAATATCTACACACCAATCACAGAATGCCGGATTGTCTTTATCTCAATATCTACACACCAATCACTGAATGCCGGATTGTGGCTTTTTGATAATTATTTGAGCACGAACCTTAGCTTTCTTAACAGTAATTATGTCTGTATATACATGTAGGCTATGGATTACCCATTTGTCGGTCTATGGTTGATTGTTTGGTGTTTTACGCCGCGCTCAAGATAATTTCACTTATATGGCGGCATTGCCAGTTTCATTGTGGGAGGAAACCGGGCTCTATGCCCTAAGGAAACCCATGACCTTCCGGCAGCCATCCCACATAGGTCGTTCGAACCCGCGACCCATTGATGGAAGGCTGTTCGGATTGAGCGTCCAACGTTCTACCTACTGAGCCACGGAGACCCCCCAGTGTCGGTCTATGACTGGATGGAAGAAGATGAAGCGACTAGTGGTGATTTGACGGTCTATGGCTGGATGGAAGAAGATGGAGTGACTAGTGGTGATTTGACGGTCTATGACTGGATGGAAGAAGATGAAGTGACTAGTGGTGATTTGACGGTCAATGACTGGATGGAAGAAGATGGAGTGACTAGTGGTGATTTGACAGTCTATGACTGGATGGAAGAAGATGGAGTGACTAGTGGTGATTTGACGGTCTATGACTGGATGGAAGAAGATGAAGTGACTAGTGGTGATTTGACAGTCTATGACTGGATGGAAGAAGATGAAGTGACTAGTGGTGATTTGACGGTCTATGACTGGATGGAAGAAGATGAAGTGACTAGTGGTGATTTGACGGTCTATGACTGGATGGAAGAGGATGAAGTGACTAGTGGTGATTTGACGGTCTATGACTGGATGGAAGAAGATGAAGTGACTAGTGGTGATTTGACGGTCTATGACTGGATGGAAGAAGATGAAGTGACTAGTGGTGATTTGACGGTCTATGACTGGATGGGAGAAGATGAAGTGACTAGTGGTGATATGACGGTCTATGACTGGATGGAAGAAGATGAAGTGACTAGTGGTGATTTGACGGTCTATGACTGGATGGGAGAAGAAGAAGTGACTAGTGGTGATTTGACGGTCTATGACTGGATGGAAGAAGATGGAGTGACTAGTGGTGATTTGACGGTCTATGACTGGATGGAAGAAGATGGAGTGACTAGTGGTGATTTGACGGTCTATGACTGGATGGGAGAAGATGAAGTGACTAGTGGTGATTTGACGGCCTATGACTGGATGGAAGAAGATGAAGTGACTAGTGGTGATTTGACGGCCTATGACTGGATGGAAGAAGATGAAGTGACTAGTGGTGATTTGACGGTCTATGACTGGATGGAAGAAGATGAAGTGACTAGTGGTGATTTGACGGTCTATGACTGGATGGGAGAAGATGAAGTGACTAGTGGTGATTTGACGGTCTATGACTGGATGGAAGAAGATGGAGTGACTAGTGGTGATTTGACGGTCTATGACTGGATGGAAGAAGATGGAGGGACTAGTGGTGATTTGACGGCCTATGACTGGATGGAAGAAGATGAAGTGACTAGTGGTGATTTGACGGCCTATGACTGGATGGAAGAAGATGAAGTGACTAGTGGTGATTTGACGGTCTATGACTGGATGGAAGAAGATGGAGTGACTAGTGGTGATTTGACGGTCTATGACTGGATGGAAGAAGATGAAGTGACTAGTGGTGATTTGACGGTCTATGACTGGATGGAAGAAGATGAAGTGACTAGTGGTGATTTGACGGTCTATGACTGGATGGAAGAAGATGAAGTGACTAGTGGTGATTTGACGGTCTATGACTGGATGGAAGAAGATGGAGTGACCAGTGGTGATTTGACGGTCTAATCACTTCACTTCCGTCACTCTATCACATCTGTACTGATCTTCTGTTCCGTTGAATGGATAATTGGACTGCCTTGGTTACACGGCAATGCCTAAGAATTAGAGAGCCGCCAGTTGTTTCTCTAATGAAGACTGATCACCTCATTGTTATTTTACAAATTGCAGCCGATGTACAAAATGTTGAGGAGACATAGGCCTATCTTGAGGCCAATGTTAGTCGCTAGACTGCAAGCTGATTAAAATCGGTTCTAAAATGAAATATTGTCTTCATTGCTTAATGTAAGGTTGACTTTCTGAAGACACAATTATAGTGCATCTTCTCGTTTGTCCTTGCATTGACGGCAGCGAGACTCGATAAGGTATTTATAATTATTATATGGGATATAAATATGTTAGAAAGAATCATTTTACAAGTATTCCAAATAATACACGAATAACATGACAGATTTCTTGTTGGGAGCCTGGCGAGTAAGTGTTTAAAAATGTCTGATCAAACCAGCGAAGTAAATTAAACGAAACAAACATTAAGTTACAACACAATCTAATATGTATTTAAAAAAACCCTCGGTTTGATAATGATACTATATACTTACTAATTTTCTCTAACGTTTCCTGAAGTCTTTGGTTTTTATGGCATGAACTCTTTGTCCACCTTTGCGGACAAATAGACGGGGCCAGGTCCCTTAACGGACAAAGCGCATACGTGTCCTTAAATCTAAATCAAAAGTTTACTAAAAACGTAGACATATTACTTATATAATTTCTGATTTATATCATTTACTGTCGTTTTCGCCCATTTCTGACGAGCTTGTGTAGCTACGTTATTCCTGAACGCAATTACGACCGCTTTAATTCATGTGGATACTATTAGTATTTGACTGTTAAATGTCAACTTTCAGTCAATTTTGGCTTATTGATTGTTGTGATACCTGAATAGGTTTAAAGGTCTAAATGATATACCTCTTTTTACGACAATTGTCTACATGGTTATTTTAGACAAGAAGATGTTCCCTGTGTCCGTGTGTTTTAGTGATCATAAATATAATACACCAACTGATGGCTTCTCGTGGTACCTATATTCTGTTCTCCGATTCGTAGGGCAAACAACTGCCACTCGTAAGGTAGACGCGCTGTCCAGGCGGGTATTTCATAAACCACATATAGCCGACTACGGTCAGATAGTCATCTTCTCTAGCCAAGATAAAATCTGCATGTCCCCATTAATGGGGACATGAAGATTTTAACTTGGCTTGCGAAGATGTCAGATAGTCGACTAAGCAGTAATGTTAAAGCATTGCTATTCTAGTCGGCTAGGCCAGTTTAGCCGTCTAAACCTGTTTATGAAATACCCCCCAGGGGCTAGTATGACAAACAATGGTAACTCGCACAATTTGTTTGCTGCTCCCGTGTTGGTATGACAAATAATGGCTACACGTAAGACCTGTATGCTGCTCCCGTGTTGGTATGACAAATAATGGCTACACGTAAGACCTGTATGCTGCTCCCGTGTTGGTATGACAAATAATGGCTACACGTAAGACCTGTATGCTGCTCACATGTTCGTATGACAAATAATGGCTACACGTAAGACCTGTATGCTGCTCTTGGGTGTGTATGACAAATAATGGCTACACGTAAGACCTGTATGCTGCTCACATGTTCGTATGACAAATAATAGCTACACGTAAGACCTGTATGCTGCTCTTGGGTGTGTATGACAAATGCCGGCTACACGTAAGACCTGTATGCTGCTCACATGTTCGTATGACAAATAATAGCTACACGTAAGACCTGTATGCTGCTCACATGTTCGTATGACAAATAATAGCTACACGTAAGACCTGTATGCTGCTCTTGGGTGTGTATGACAAATGGCGGCTACACGTAAGACCTGTATGCTTCTCTTGGGTGTGTATGACAAATAATAGCTACACGTAAGACCTGTATGCTGCTCACATGTTCGTATGACAAATAATAGCTACACGTAAGACCTGTATGCTGCTCTTGGGTGTGTATGACAAATGCCGGCTACACGTAAGACCTGTATGCTGCTCACATGTTCGTATAACAAATAATAGCTACACGTAAGACCTGTATGCTGCTCTTGGGTGTGTATGACAAATGCCGGCTACACGTAAGACCCGTATGCTGCTCCCGTGTTGGTATGACAAATACTAGCTACACGTAAGACCTGTATGCTGCTCTTGGATGTGTATGACAAATGACGGCTACACGTAAGACCTGTATGTTGCTCTTGAGTGTGTATGACAAATGACGGCTACACGTAAGACCTGTATGTTGCTCTTGGGTGTGTATGACAAATGACGGCTACACGTAAGACCTGTATGTTGCTCTTGGGTGTGTATGACAAATGACGGCTACACGTAAGACCTGTATGCTGCTCTTGGATGTGTATGACAAATGACGGCTACACGTAAGACCTATATGTTGCTCTTGGATGTGTATGGCAAATGCCGGCTACACGTAAGACCTGTATGTTGCTCTTGGGTGTGTATGACAAATGACGGCTACACGTAAGACCTGTATGTTGCTCTTGGGTGTGTATGACAAATAATGGCTACACGTAAGACCTGTATGCTGCTCTTGGGTGTGTATGGCAAATGACGGCTACACATCAGTCCGATCGTCTTTGCTTCGTATGGCATGAACTCTTTTTTCTACCTTTGGGGACAAACAATGTTAATGTTAACCGAATTGAGGCTGTATCAGATACAAATTTCCATCAACGAGTTTCATCTTCTCTTCAGACATCAACTTATCTATTACCCGTCATGGTCTACATACATGGAGGATCGAATGCAGTTGGGACTGGTGCGATGAGGGATGGGGCCACCCTGGCCGCTTTTGGACAGATTGTTGTTGTTACCTTAAACTACAGGCTGGCAGAATTAGGTACAGTACATTGCTAAGGGTTAAAATATTGTAAATTTAATATATAGTCTCACATGAAATACACCCTTGTACAAATGTTACATGTTGATGTTCGTGGTAAATGATTAATGTAGCTGTAACGTTTCAACCCCAATATTAGCAGATTATTCTAATAGTTGGTCGTTTTGTATACCCCAAATCCCACTAATAAGCTGATATGTGGATTTTTTTAGAGGCCTGGTGTACCCAAATCCCACCAACAATCTGATTTGTAAACTTTGTTAGGGGCCTGGTGTACCCAAATCTCACCAATAATATAATCTGTAGATTCTGTTAAGGGCCTGGTGTACCCAAATCCCACCAATAATCTGATTTCCTCAGCTACTTATATAAACTTGCAATGTTTTTGGGTCTCAAACTCACCATTATTTTAGGTTTCCTTGGTTTGGGAGAAGAAGGGTTTCCTGGCAACTACGGATTGTTAGACCAGATAGCTGCACTGAAATGGGTACAAGAAAATATAAAGAACTTCAAGGGGGATCCAAGCAAAGTGACAGCCGTTGGCCACAGTGCCGGGGCGAATGACGTAGGGCTTCATTTGGTGTCTCCAATCAGCAAAGGTTTGTCTCGTCTGTTTCGTGAATTCGTATATCAAAATACTATGTCTGTTTTAGTATGTCTGGTGCTTAACATGTTGTTTGACGAGTTGTATGACGTGTACAGAACGAACGAGATCATATAATTGAATATAGCGTGACTACACTGGCCTGACGATCGGATCGAGGGAATTCAAAGAAGACCCAAGATTGCTGACAACTACTTCATTTGAAATGTTGCTCTCTTTGACAGGTTTGTTCCGGTTTGCCATTTTAATGAGCGGATCTCCAATGATGCCATACGCATCAACTAAAATGGAAAAAAGGCTGCGTACAAGAATACGAGAAAGTCTGTCTACGCTCAAGTGTAATTTTAAAGACAGTTTAACGGTGAAGACCTGCCTAAAAAAAGTTCACGTGGACAGCTTTCTGGTAAGTTATCCACAAATATTTACTTTCAGTAATTTAGATTCAATTAAAGTGTGTATCAGGGAGAAACCGGCTCTATCTTTACTGAACCCATAGTACCTTCTCTTTATAGCCGAATACAATATGGGCATGTTGACAGCCGTTCTGAAGGAGTAATTGAATACATGAAATAATGAGAAGCTGATTAACAGACAGATGGGACTTCACACAATTTAATCCATTTGTATCTTGGTAACGGAAATATAAGCCATCGGTAAATCAATCACATAGTGTGAAATAATCATTCTCTGCCAGTAAAGGCTGATCTTGACAGGATAATTTACCTCATCACAGCAGTCTGTCAGCCTCAGGCCTCACCACGCCGCCAATGTTGTTGTTGTAGTTTATATTTTTTCAGACTGCCGCTAACTTTCCGTGTGAGTTGTATTCTGGTATCATCGATAACTACTTCCTGTCTGACACGGGAGAAGCTTTACTTAAGACAGTAGAACTCAATGCTCAAGTTGTCATGGTTGGGATAACAAAAGATGAAGTAAACGACTTCAGTAAGACACCATTTACATTGGATCATTCATTATAAATGAGTTTTTGTAAAATAATTCTGATAAATAGGCTAATCAAGCAAATAATGCAGCTTATCGATGAAGTACATGGAACGATCAGTATCAAACATTTTAACATTAAGCGGTTTTGTTTTATAGATTTGTTAAACATCTCCCAATTATTTCTCTTATTTGGTGGTGTGAACGAGAAAGTTAAACTCTGGATTAAATCCTGACATTTCAATGAGAGATATGGCGACCATTATTACCGGAGGATTGAGTGTACGCATGATCTTTCGACTGCAGGCTTGTGATGGCACCAAATTGTCCTACCCAGTTGAGTCTCCCCTAGACTTCAATTGGCTTTATATTCAACATTACCATAGCTTTAGGACGTTGTCGATTGTCTCTAACCCTTCAACCCTCTATTGATGAATTACTTTGTTTTTTTTAAGCTCATAGCGTATCCTTCAAAGATGTTGTAAAAGAACTGGTCTTTTGTGGAGTACCACGCTACAAGTCCCTACATTGTAAGTCTTTGCTACCTTTACATGAAGATTTTTACAACAAAAATAGAATGCTAGTCAATCCCAGATTGGTTTTAAGTCACTGAACATAACGTATATTCCGGATTGGTTTTAAGTCACTGGTCATATCGTATATTCCGGATTGGTTTTAAGTCACTGAGCATATCGTATATTCCGGACTGATTTAAAGTCACTGATCATAATGTATATTCCGGATTGGTTTTAAGTCACTGAGTATAACGTATATTCCGGATTGGTTTTAAGTCACTGAACATAACGTATATTCCGGATTGGTTTTAAGTCACTGAGCATAACGTATATTCCGGATTGGTTTTAAGTCACTGATCATAACGTATATTCCGGATTGGTTTTAAGTCACTGATCATAACGTATATTCCGGATTGATTTAAAGATACTGAGCATAACGTATATTCCGGATTGGTTTTAAGTCACTGATCATAACCCATATTCCGGATGGGTTTTAAGTCACTGATCATAACGTATATTCCGGATGGGTTTTAAGTCACTGAGCATACCGCATATTTCGGATTGATTTAAAGATACTGAGCATAACGTATATTCCGGATTGGTTTTAAGTCACTGAGCATAACGTATATTCCGGATTGGTTTTAAGTCACTGGTCATAACGCATATTCCGGATTGGTTTTAAGTCAATGGTCATAACGCATATTTCGGATTGATTTAAAGATACTGAGCATAACGTTATCTTTCAGAAGCTTTAAAAGGATACGCCGCTAAAGTTTGTTATTAGAAAAATAAAAAGTGGTCAATCTCGGATAAAAGGTTGCAAGTCGACTTTTCACCAAACATGTATATTTAAAAAATTATTTAGATAATTCCCTGTTTCTATTGTTTGGTAGTCAATAAACAAACATCCTAAAACACACCACACGCGCAGCCACAATGCGCACCTAACCAGAACAAAGCGGACAAAGGAATTCCCAAATAAAACTGCCTATCCAGCGGTCAGTGGAGGCTAGGAAAGTTACCTCAGCTTTATATAAATGGCGGTCGAATAACGCACATTTTAACGCTCAACGTGTCGCTGGTTCCAGACAAGTCACTGAGCATAACATTATACTTTATATTGATCTAAAATATATACTCCTGACTGATTTAACCTATTGCTCTCCTTCAGATTGATTTTAAACTGAGTGCGAATAGTGTTATATTTTACATAGTCACTGAGCGTAGCCTTATATTCCAAAATGATTTAAAATCACTAAGCATAGCATCATATTTCATATTGAGATCAAGTCACAGAACATGATATTATAAGTCAGATTTAATTTACAGTGGCGGATTTAGGGGGTGGGGGTTGGGGGCGCAGGGGGCGCGCGCCCCCCTATCAGCCGACCAAAAAAAAAACGAAAAAAAAAAAGAAGAAGGAAAAGAGAAAAAGAGAGAAGTAAAAGAGAAAAAGGGAGTAGGAAAACGAAAATATCTTACATTACAATGAAGAAGGAAGCTTTATATGGAGCTACGATTCACATTTAAATTTTTCGTATAATTGCCTCATTGGTACGGGCCGTGCCTATGTGTGTTGAATATTTAAAACACCAGGTTCTGGGAGTAGTGGGTTCGAATCCCACTCAGTCCAAAAATTGGAAAATTTTCTGACTGGGTTTTCACTCGAACGATCTATGTGGGATGGTTGCCAGTTACCAGCGGAAGGTCCTGGGTTTCTCCGGGCACAAAGCCCGGTTTCCTCCCACACTAAAACTGGCAACGCCGCCATATAAGTGAAACAATCTTGAGCGCGGCGTAAAACACCAAACAATCAATCAATAAAACTTGGAGTAGTGGTAAGGAGAGTGGTCAAGTGGGGGGCGCAAAGCCACACGAGGCTAAGCGATGTGGACTGGTAGCGTTTTTACTCACAATTAGACCAGATAGGCAAAAAATATGGGGTTTCATCAAGAGAGAAATCGCTAAATTTTCGCGGCTTCCATAATTATCAATGCGTCATCACTTGAAAATCAGATGGGATCATTAACTTGTAGATGGCATAAAATACAATTTTGAAAACTGTGGACCATGGGGAGAGAATGAATGGACTTGCTCATCTGTATGTAAATAAAGATTTCCCGCTGAATTATTCCAGAGTTACGGATGAATTTTCGCGCAAAAAATCGCAAGCTGTCGTTTTAAAACTATACAGAACTCTTGAAACTGCCATTAGGCCCTAATCTTGACATAGTTTTGAAATTGTTACTGAGAGTATTACGTAAACAGGCAAAACATGCACAGTTCCATTTTGATTAATTTTTTTCAGCAAATAAAGTTAGCAACCGATAATTCATTATCAGGGGCTTGAACAAAAACAATTTTGTAACGTTTTACTTTGAGTTGAATTTAAAATACTTGATTAAAATAAGTGATACTCGAGAGGGACTAGAGGTATCACGCTTATGATGTAGGCCCATTGGACCTTCCCGTTTATTCAGACGTGGCTCTAAGCTAAAACATCTTTCTGGTAAACATATTTTTTCCGCCATCTCCCTTAGAAATCTTTTCACCGGCTATATTTATGAAGATGTACTCTGAAAAACAATGTCTAGTTTTACATGCCGAAATGGCTTAGAACGCATCTCCAGTGATCTAGGATCCCAGAGCTTCCGGGGCGGATAAAGGATTTTGTGAAAGGGGGGGGGGGGGGGGGGGGCGCAAGTCCTACATGCAGTAGGTAGCTGGACCCGCGCCTTATGGTGCTGTGATAGTTGCCCCCCCCCCCCCCCTCCCCTTCACAAGACTCATAGTTACCTACTGCATGTAGGACTTGCGCCCCCCCCCCCCCCCCCCCCTTTCACAAAATCCTGTATCCGCCCCTGATTTAAGTCAGTGAACATATGTCAGAAAGAGGTTTAGGTAGGCACGTTTGAAAAGAGAGACGAAAGATACATTTTTTCTTAAGTGTCGATTTTTCGGGTAAACGGCATCTCTGTCTTCCGATGATACAGCTATCTTTTTACAGCGTAGCTTTGGCTTAAACTCACTATTGGCACAAAAATGTGCAATGGTAGTAATCAAGTATAAAATCCCTATTCTTCTGTAGGTTATCTTAGAGCAAAAAGACTTCAGAATTTCACCTGACCTTTAACATTAAATAAATCAACGCTCGTCACTGCAAATGATCCTTCTATCAGTTTGTCTGGTAAATGTTAATATACTAATGAGAATTGATTAAGGCATCACCAGGAAATGAGTTGCTTGTGAACAACACGAGCTTTCTACAAATATACCTTTGATACAGACACCGGTATATGTGTCGAACAATCGTGGTGCCCTCATCATTTCTCACTAGTATGAAACCCCCGTTTACAGAGAGTTTCAAGCATTTCTTACAATGTTAATATAACAAGGCATTCTGTTGGTTCTCTCTGTGTACCTCCTTCTCCAGTCAACGGATTTTGTTAAATGTTTTATATAAAGTCAATCCTGGACAAGCAGTCACCTACCAACAGCAACCGACTGCTGTAAGCGGCCGCCCCACCACACCCACGAACAAAATGTTGTATTTGAGGCAATGTAATAAGCGTCCTTCTGTCTAACGTGACTGGCAGTGATGTATGCATAAACCATTTTATTAAGTCACTAAAACTTGGTTCTATAGTCGGTAAAACGCTCCAGCAAACACCTGGGCTCCATCGCGCATGTTTGGTTCGACAGCAGTAGGTAAACCCACGATTGTCCCTATAAAAGCCTACGTATACAGCCTGCCACTCATAGTTATGCAGATATTGGAGCTTAAACTCCCTTCTAAAAACGTTATTCGGGCTTGACGTATTTGAGAGAAAGCAGCGGAGAACAGTGGCCTAAAGTTTGTCTCATTAGATTCTTCATCCGTTTTTGTGTATGTTATAGACGTAATTAATAAATCGTCCGTTCTGGTAATCCGAACAGCCTTCCACCAATGGGTCGCGGGTTCGAAACCCACTCAGTCCAAACATTGGACAATTCTCTGACTGGGTTTTCCCATGAACGACCTATGTGGGATGGTTGCCAGCTACCAACGGAAGGTCGTGGGTTTCCTCCGGGCAAAAAGCCCGGTTTCCTCCCACAATAAAACTGGCCCCGCCGCCATATAAGTGAAATAATCTTGAGCGCGGCGTAAAACACCAAACAATCAATCAATTAATCAATTCGTTCTGTTAAGTTCACCAGCGGAGTTCTTAACGACGTGAATCTGTTCCAGGGATTTAAGGAATCAGGGTTAACAAAAAACCGCAGAAACGACATTAATATTTTCTACAGAGTTAAAGAGAGGAAGACTCAATCCCTGGGACTGACGTTTATTTCTTGGCGTCGATTTTAACCGATTTCATACTCGTGTTTACTAATTTTATCGTGCCAGTGCACGGAGTCAAGCTCGTCTTTTGTGATTCAAACGACGAAGTTATGAATGTGACGTCACAGATCAGTTTAATGTTCCTAGCACAAGGCCAATTTCAGTGTACATCGCTATAAGTGCTGCTATGTTATATTGCGCGAACGATCATTAAAGGCATCCACCGCTAGTACAAAATGTAATTAATGAAGGTATTTGGGATAACCTTAGTGGACAAGGATAGGTCAGGTTTGACTGTACACAATATCCTTATAGTGTCTCACTATTGCCTATGTACACTACAATTAAAAAGACAGTTTTATTGGAAATGTACGAATACATGACATAATTAACAAAACTATCCCCTGTTATAGCTTCTGTACATTATCTCTGTAAATCAATTTGACTTTCTCTATGAATGGTATAAATATTTACCTTATCCCTTTTCTAATCAGCCAATATGTCCTGAATGTTTATTAGAACTGGGGTCAGTTTAAAGGTTTTAATGGTTCGTCAGTAATTATTAGATTCGGTTATCATTGTTATCTAAGGTTTTAATGGTTCGTCAGTAATGATTAGATTCAGTTATCATTGTTATCCAAGGTTTTAATGGTCCGTCAATAATTACTGGATTCAGTTATCATTGTTATCCAAGGTTTTAATGGTCCGTCAATAACTACTGGATTCAGTTATCATTGTTATCAGAGGTGTTATTGGTTCATCAATAATTACTAGATTCAGTTATCATTGTTATCTAAGGTTTTAATGGTTCGTCAAAAATGACTGGATTCAGTTATCATTGTTATCCAAGGTGTTAATAGTTCGTCAATAATTACTGGATTCAGTTATCATCGTTATCCAAGGTGTTAATGGTTCGTCAATAATTACTGGATTCAGTTATCATTGTTATCCAAGGTTTTAATGGTTCGTCAATAATTACTGGATTCAGTTATCATTGTTATCCAAGGTGTTAATGGTTCGTCAATAATTACTGGATTCAGTTATCATTGTTATCTAAGGTGTTAATGGTTCGTCAATAATTGCTGGATTCAGTTATCATTGTTTAATATTTAAGGTGTTAATGGTTCGTCAATAATTACTGGATTCAGTTATCATTGTTATCCAAGGTGTTAATGGTTCGTCACTTATTACTGGATTCAGTTATCATTGTTATCCAAGGTGTTATTGGTTCGTCAATAATTACTGGATTCAATTATCATTGTTATCCAAGGTGTTAATGGTTCGTCAATAATTACTGGATTCAGTTATCATTGTTATCTAAGGCGTAATGGTTCGTCAATAATTGCTGGATTCAGTTATCATTGTTATTTAAGGTGTTAATGGTTCGTCAATAATTACTGGATTCAGTTATCATTGTTATCCAAGGTGTTAATGGTTCGTCAATAATTACTGGATTCAGTTATCATTGTTATCTAAGGTTTTAATGGTTCGTCAATAATTACTGGATTCAGTCATCATTGTTATCCAAGGTGTTTTGGGCTCTTCAATAACTACTGGATGCAGTTGTTATCCAAGGAGTTAACGATTCTTTCCTAATATTTTTTTTTTTTTTTTTTTTTTTTTTATATTTACACATGTCATTTTTTTTTTACCAAAGAAGAAATAAAGACATACACTTGTATACAAACGTTTCAAACAGAAAATTCTAGTAGAGAGTAATAAGTAATAACTACGTCTGTAAGATGAATTATTTTGACGCATACGGATAGTTCAAAATCTTTCAGTTTGTCATCAATATATAAATTTCCTTTTGACTAAATCAGTTCCCATAAGTCTTTCAATGACACTTTGTATCGCTAATATTTGTGTTAAACAAAATGGTCCAGGGCAATATTTTTAGACAAGTTACTTTGAATTTTCACTTTATATACAGAACGAAATTATACTAGCCTACGTCCCTGTGTTGATCATTATATATCAAACTAATACTAAGTTTTTTTTTGTTTTTTTTTTGTTTTTTTTTAATTTCACATTATTTCAAATTACAGCAGCTTGGGTTTGTGCCCAAACATATATAGTAGTATATTGAAAAAAAAAACAATGTTTACAGTTTGACAAAATTAGTAATCACATGAATATTTACCTTATACAAAAAAACATTACATATCTTGGACAATGTCTAATAGGCATCCCCATTTATACTCGAGGGCGTTAGCCTTATCATTTTTCCAGGCAATGTGCTTTTCAATATTTATGTTTTCCTTAAGGTAATATTTGAGACCGTATAACGATACATTTACCTCTCTACATCTACATCTGTAAATGTAGTAACGAGTACTCATTAAAATAAAGTTTATAGGACTGTGGTACATTGTAGAGAGACGTCTACCAAAAATACACTCATCCTTAGAAAGATGTAGTCGGAATCCAACACAGTCAAATATCCATTCTTCTAATTGTTGCCACAACTCATTAACTTTTTGACACTCAAAAAATAAGTGACTAATATTTTCATTTTCTACAACACAAAAGGTACATAGAGGGCTTGTCTTGATTTTAATCCTATAAAGGTAATCATTTGTGGCAATAATTCTGTGGTTTATTCTGTATTGAAACCATTGAATCTTTGTGTTTCGACTGGAGTTAAAAGGTATGTTATATATATATCTTTCCAGTCGTGAACGATAGGTTCAAGCCACTTTGACTGGCTGGTGGGCACACAGTTGTTGGCGACTGCAACATTTGTAGAAATCTCTACTTCCTTTTTTCGATTTTAGCAAAAGTTTCAATTTAAAAGGTAAAAACATGTCGGTTTTACATAACTTAACCTCCTCCAAATTTTTTACAGCCAATCCATACTGATTGTGTTTTTTGATTGTAACTTACTTTTAGACCTGACAGGGAAGCGTAAAATTTTAAAACGTCTAGTGAGTCTCTTAATGATTCCTCTGAACCATCTAACAGTAGTGATGTGTCGTCGGCATATAATGATATCTTAAACTCCGTTTCTCCGATCTTTATGCCTTTAATTTTCTTGTTTTGTTTTATAAAAATAGCTAAGATTTCGACACAAAGTAAAAATATATATGGCGAAATAGGATCGCCTTGTCTACAGCCTCTGTGAATGCTGAAAAAATCTGAGAGGAATCCATTCGGAGTTACAGCTGTTTTAATATCTGTATAAAACAGTTTTATCCATTTTACGAACGACTCGCCAAAATTGAATAGTTTTAGTACATCAAATATGAAGGGCCATGAGATGCTGTCAAACGCTTTCTCAAAATCAATTAGCACTAATAGTCCAGGGATTTTCCACCGCTCTGTATATTCCATTATATCGTAAAGTAGCCTGACGTTGTCACCTATGTACCTGCCTGACATGAACCCTGTTTGACTTTCGGATATGAGACAATCCAGGACAGACTTTAGTCTCGCTGCAATGCAACCAGAAGCCAATTTATAAGTTGTATTTAGTAGTGATATTGGTCGCCAATTTTTCAAGTACTGTTTTGGCTTGTCTCCCTTGGGAAGACAAGTTATAATTGCTTCCCTTTGCGTCGAGGACAGATACCCAAATCGGTATCCTTCATTTAGGGACCTCAACACAAATTTTCCTAGGTCTCTAAAAAAAAATTAAAAAAATTCAGAAGTAAAACCATCTGAACCTGGACTTTTATCCTTTTTCATTTTTTGCAAGCACTGTAGAAGCTCATTTTCAGAAATGGCCCCTTCTAAGTTTGATTTTTGATATGTATCTAATTTTTGAAGTATGAACGGCTTCATAATTTCTTCCAGTTTGGGAGAAGAATTTCTGTCATTTTGTTCCGAATACAAGTCTTTGTAAAAAGAGCTCACTTCGTTTAAAATACCCCACTGATCAGTGATATGCGAGCCATCTTCTTTTTCTATCTTGGGGATAGATTTACGAAATTTCGTTTTTCTAAGTTACAGAAATATTTTGTGGGTTTTTCTCCGTCTTCAATGAACCGAGCCTTTGATCGGAGCATATGCCCATTCATTGTTTTCTTTCGAAGAAGCTCTAGTTCTAACTTTAATCGAATGAGTTGATTTGGGTCTACATTTGTTGTTTGTTCTAGGTTGAAAATTGATTTTTCTAATTTTTTCTCTTTCTCTCCTCTAGTTTTCTTTTTATGTGATGAATATGAAATGGTTTTTCCTCGTATTTCCATGAGAAGTGTTTCCAAAAATAGTTGATCTGAAATAGTGAATTGTAACGAGGCTTTGTCTGCACATTTAACATAATTTAGGTCATATACTGGAATAGCATACTGGAGGCAGATATTTTGGATGCATAGTGTAACTTGGTCAACATATGTCTTATCATGGAGAAGGCTGTTGTTAAACTTCCATAGCCCTTTCCCACGCACAAATTCATTCAATTTTAGACAAAGTACTACTGGGGAATGGTCTGACCGATAACTGGTTTCTATTTTGATACTAGCAACACTGGAGAAAAGGTTTTCACTTATAAGAAAATAATCAAGCCTAGCTTGTTTCACAGGATTTTTTCGACGCCAAGTATATTGCTGAAGGCGTGGATATGATGCTCTGAAACAATCTGTCAGTCCTAAAACCTCCATAGTGTCTATTAAGGCAGATCGAGCGTTCAGATTATTTACATAATTATGTGTGTCGAGCTGTTGATTTAAAGCTAAGTTCAAATCCCCACATATTATACAGGTATCGTTGTCAAGATCTTCTATAGTATTTTGTACATATTTGTAAAAACTAGGAGAATCTGTATTTGGGCCATATATAACCGCTAATGTTAGACGTTTTGTATCTAGAAGCATATCGATGCACATTAGGTTTCCGTCAGAGTCTTTCGTGGTTGAGAAAACTTGATATGTAAAGTTATTATTAAATAGGACACAGACTCCCCTTGAACAACTGCTGAAAGAACTGAAAAATATTTCCCCGTTCCATTCAGACCGAATTTTGGATTCCATGTCAGCAGTAAAGTGGGTGTCTTGAAGGCAAATAATATTGTAGCATTTAGACATAAAGTATTGGAATATATCGTATCTTTTTGCAGGTTTCCCTAAGCCACGACAGTTATACGTTACTACGTTTATACCATTAACATGCCCCATAGTAAAAATTGTGTAAGACTCGGAAAGGGATGCATAGCATTTAAAACTATAAGGTCAAACTTGTAAACATGTAGGTGTGAAGTATTTTTGTTTGTCAAAAGAAAGCACAAAATAGGCCCACGTACGGCCATTGAACAGTAGAAAGTCCTACAATAGCTCCATGAGCTATGGAAACCTATAAAAAATATTTGAGGAGACATGGTGGAGTTGACTCCCTATATGTCCCAGGGTTGCCTTCAACATTATGGCAACTATCAATATAAATAAAAAAAAGTGGTAGAAAAAAAAAACTGGCTTTGTTGTAATAAATACCAGTTTTGACAATGCAATGGAAAAGAGAGAAAAAAAAAACAAAAAACAAAAAAGGGGAAAATTGGCCTGAAAGTTCATCGCAGTATTTGTAGGAGAGCAGGTTCGGTTGATAGATTTAATTGCTGAATAGGTTTCAATAGTCATTGAGATAGTCTATCTCTCTGGAGTGGCCCCTGTGATTACCTTCCCTTCCTGTCGAAATCCTATGACCAGTTCTGGCTCGATATCCACTGACTGTTTGATTGGTATCGGTACTTCGTGTTGTGCTTTGTAATTTTTTACATGCTTCATCAATGTCATTCACACTGTCAACACGTTGTACATCTGTGTCATTAACTCGAACAAATATTTTACCATTCCATGACCAAGCAATCAAACCATCTCTAGACAGAGCATTTGTTAGAAGTTTCTGGTTACTGGCACAAAGATCCTCACGAATTACAATCCCACTACCTTTAAGTTTCTTTCTTTCAGTTATTGCCATTAGCTTGTGTTTCCTCTTCAAAAATCTAACGATAACAGGTCTGCATGCATTCTGTTGCCTCTTTCCTAACCTGTGTGCCATGTCAATATCGTCAATATTAATATTCATATTAAGTTTCTCACACAGAATATCACTGACTTTTTCAGAAGTTTCTTGCCAGGTTTCTCTATTTTTGTCACCTTCTATGCCCCATATAATAATGTTGTTTTTTCTTGAATATTGTTCAAGGTCATTAGCCTGTTTAACTGTTTTTTCACACTGAAACTTCAAGTCCGAAGTCTCTCCTTCTTGTTTTTTCACTAGTGTTTTGAGAGTGTTATTTTCTTGTCGAAGGTCAAATACCTCACCCTCTAGAGCCTCTATTTTATTGACCAGAGAGCTGGTAATTTTTTCCTGCATACGAACTAGGGCACAATCTAAATCTTTTTGGTTAATAACATCAGCCTTTAGAGCAACAATCACTTCTGTTGTAACCATTGTTTGCTTTATTTCTTCAATAGATTTGGTTAAGTTCTTTAAAATTTCTGTCATTTTATCCTGTCTCTCATAGTCGTCTTTTTGGTTGGTTTCCTCTTGCTCTGTGTCTACAATTTTTGATTTTTTCCTATCTGGCTTTTGTTTTTCTGGTTTTTGAGGAGGCATTGGTTTGGGTGTACTACTATCAAAAGAGCTGGACGATGATGATACATCAAATGGCATAGCCCTTTTACTTTGTCTTTTTGATGTGTTAGGCATTTTTTTCAAATTTGTTCTGTTTTTCTCAACACAGTATGTGATTTAAAGATTCAGTCAAATATTGAAAGGCAAAGCTGTAATACTCACTGACACAGTCGCCGGCTTATCTCAAGAGGACCGATGTTTAACATTTTGTTGTGCTAACGTTGTTGTTGTTTTTTTTCCACTGGGTTATAGGGAGTCCAAATTCCGTTACTGAGTAATATTTTGACTATTTTTTATGGCTGAAAAGTTCTCGATATCGGCCTACAGATTGCACAAAGATCTCCAAGCACAGTTTAAACTTCTTTTAACATGATCCACACAGAAGATATCTCCATAATAGGCACAGAATTGTCATAGTTCATACCAGTGGCCAGTGGCCACTACTTCATACACCTACCTAGACGACCTCCTGTCTAGACGATTCTTTCCTAATATTAGCTTTTGTTTGACTTCTGACAGATGTAATTCAACATGAATACAATTCTGAAGGGGGCCATAAAGGTAAGGTAAGTGTATAATTGTATTCATGTTTCTGTAGTATATACTTCAGGTTGAAATATCTTCATCTACTTCTATTTAATTTTGAAATAGAAGAGGATCCTTATACCTTGACAACTGGACATGTTTAAAGTAGCATAGGCTGCCAACATATTTCAGTCTTGTTATAGTAGGCTATAAATACCTTAAAGTGGCATGAGCTGCCAAAATGTGGATATTTTGACGTTAAAACAGAATGTTGAAATTATTGGCTGTTTTTCTCAAGACGTACAATTCAGAAACTTTTTAGTGCTTTTAGTCCCGAAAACGTACGATAAAGTATTGTTTTTAACTAACTTTGGCTTAGAATGAATGAATGGCCGTCCCGGTTATTTAACTTTTGTTTACTTTTCGAACACGTTTTCGGTTCCTACAGACCACATACTGTATCGATTTTCCTCATTCCGGTGCCAATCATGTAGTTTTTAAATGACCTTCAAAGCCTATTGCAGTCGTGACGATCAGAAATTATTTAAAAAAGTGTGAATTTTGGCAGCTCATGCCACTTAAAATATGATCCAGCACACTATAAGGTAGCTGAATGTGTGTTAAAAAACACAATCACATTTTATACCACACGCTGTAGGGCTATAATTACACCCAATATCATTTGAAATTAGTTTACAAATAAACTTATCGTGAAAATAGATATTGAAGAGATGGTAATGAGCAAGTGAAATAACGTAGATAATATTGTCAAACTGAGATTAAATGTTAAAAACTTTAGACTTGAGCCCTAACTATTTTCAGCTTGAGGAATGCTCTTTGTTAACAGTTAATGTCATTTTGGTAGCAATGTGTTCATCCTGGCGAACATGTGAATAAATTGAATAGATCTAATGCCATTATCTATCTTCAAATCTTTGTCATGTCAAAACTCATTATACCAGTAGCTTTTCTCGTCGCTAACTCACTAAAGTAAAATGAAGCCTCAGCCAATTTACCGAGTTATCATTTTTAAAAAAAATCCCGTTCTTTCTGAGAAAATCGATGGTAAGTTGATAGCTGGAGATGTTACTGCTCAGATAATCTTGTCTAAACTCACTAGTAGGGAAATTTATCATCTGTTGTATTCAATTGAAAACTGGCAGTCTTGACATCAGAGACAAATGATGTATTTTTATAATTCCATTCCATCGGTCTGTTTTATAATTGGTGATAACCATTAAACATGAACACCTTTGTTATCCTGCCCGTTTCAATCAGGACTATATAAATGCCAATGCCATTTGTATTTTATTCGCTTTTGATTTGATTAACCTTTATTCAGATTTTTAGTGACTATTTGATGAATTCTCCGGTGAAGCGATTTGCTGACACACTAGTTCGTCGAAATCTACCGGTGTATACGTATCAGTACGACTACCCTTCTGTGGAAGACAAACCTAGTGATATGGCTGTTCATAGGGGTAACTAACTCAGTCGTCGTGCATCATTATAAAGCTATCCCTCAGACAATTTGATTGAAAAATTTCTCTTATCAATTGATTTGCAAATTATCAAATCTCGAAGTTCGTTTGCAAATAAAGGAAAATATCCAGAATATTTAACAGTTATGTTTTCATCTTTGTATCAGTAGAGGTTCCCCATGGGCTAGACGTCAGGTATATCTTCGGTAAACCTCTTGAAGACTCCGAGCTTAGCAAGAAAAGATTTACCGAAAATGATAAGAAGATGAGTCGGATCATGATGCACATTTGGAGCAGTTTTGTTAAATATGGGTAAGATTCCAATGTGAATAGTTTTGTTAAACACGAGTAACATTCCAATAGGAATTGTTTTTTAAACACATGTACGAATTCAATGGGAATAGTTAACACGGATAGGATTTCAATGTGAACAGTTTGTCTAAACACAAGTAAGAATTCAACGTGAAAATTCTTAGATTGTTCAGAGGACATTCAGTTTATAGTAATATTTATTGATTTATTGATGCTATGCGCCGCACTCAAGATTATTTCAATTATACGGCAGTGTTACCAGGTTTAGTGGAGAATTGAACCGGGCACATTGCCGAGAGGAAACCCCCGGCCCTCGGTGATTAACTGGCAAACGTTCCACATGCGGCAATCTAGTGAAAAATTCACTCGGGAATTTTTCAATTTTTATTTGGTCCGAGTAGGATTCAAACCTGTGCTGCATCGATGAAAAGCATGAACAACGCCGTAAAATTGTCTTTTTAATGGTAACAAAATCACATTTGTACATTTCTCCGCATGCTGTTCTTTTGGCCAAAGCTGTTTCGTTCGACCAAACAGCGGACGCATAGCTCATTAATTAGCACGCGAGAGCGATTGATTAACGCTGGAAGTCCATTTAAACCAAAGCCATTTCGATCCATTTCAACGTCCTGATTACCGATGACAATCACTCTAACTTCATTGAAATATATACCACCTTATAAATCAACCTTTTGCAAAACGTAAGAGAGTACATTGGGTATCTACACGACCTCTAATGCCTTGTTTAAAATATCAAAAAGGTAGTTTGTAGTCTGATACCGTAGGTTATAGCCATAGAAGATACTACAAGCTTGCAAGGAAGTAATTAACTAAAACGGTCAAATGCAAAGTAATCGTATACTGCCGGCCACAGAAAGACTTTATGGAACAATTTGCTTTTTTTCCGAAATAATGAAATGGTCTTAAATTGTTGAATATATATTCAAATCAATATTTATTCCTTCAACGTAATTTTAAAATATCCGAACAGTAGTTTGTTATTATGACAGACCAAGTATAAATCATGAACAACAGAGGCCTGTGTATTGTACATGAGTGGATTGGGTACTAAACGTTCGCCCTTGGGCATTATATATTACAAAGTTACCACTTCAGTCATTTACATTGGAACTTAAATATATCAGCCAGAACACAAGAAAGTAAACATAAATGTAATTTTATTGCCTATTCCATGAACTTTATCAACTTTACGGAGCTTTAACAAAACATGCTCAGACTCAATATAAGAACATCAAAATTAATACAAAATTTCAGATGTCTCCTGAAAAACTGTTCCAGAAAGCAAAATGGTTATATTTTTCAGATTTGGGCATATGTTTCGGAAAATATATCAGGAGCAGTTCAATATAACTAACTGTAACAAAAAACAAAACAAAAAAACTATAAAGGAATCTAAAACGTCCAGGCTGAAATGTATAATCTATGTAAGATTAACCATTCGTATAGAGTTTAACTGTTTATTGCCTGTGTATCATATCTGTTACCCAAACACTGTCTCCCGCCACATCTTTAACCACAGCTGCCAAATATTTAACATTTTACATTTTGAATTGGTTTTTTTTTATAAAATTACAAAACAAAAGCAATTTCAAATGGTTTGTGTACATGCCATAAAGTAATGATAATTTGCTTTGATCGTTTAATGATGTGCAGTTTTAGTTTTTTATGCTAGGTTTGCCATAACCTTTCTAAACAGGTTATTGTGCTCTTAGCGTGAGCTATTAAACTTCCAATGGTTTTTGCCGTCGTTTCAATTCAAACGCCATCCGAGTTTATCCCCAACTGTATCTAACCAAATCATAGGACACCATTACGAGCCAAGGTAAAATCGCCAAAACCATTCTGTGTTTTACCATGGTAGATTTTGATGGTTTAACCTGTAAATAGAATATCGCCCACTGGTGGGAGTGTAAGAGTTGTCTTTCCTACTCTTGGCCAATCAGTATTCGTTAGACAAAAGTTCAAGGTGTATACATGCATTGCCAGCCGGTATTATGTCCTTTCTGAGTTGGTGGAAGATTGCAAGCGTTGGACGTTTTACTCGCATCCAATCAAAAGTCGCTGTACGATTGACGGGTTAAACAGCAATAATACGTCAAGGTAAACCACGGAATGACTATGGAGATTGTATCTTGGGTCGAGAACATGCAGTACTAACAGTCTGGTTTACCAATGTTTTACAAAGGAATTGTGAAGATCTGCTTTTGGTGGTGTACTGGCCAAAATCATGGTTATCTGGTTTCTTTTCTAGTTTCTTAGCTGTCAAAGAGTCATTAGATGCTGGCAATTCAATTCGGTCTTTTCTCGGGGTTTTATTTTTGGCTAAACACGAAAAACGAAAATACATTAAGATAGAGGGGAGGGATGGGTGTCTTATTCTAGTAATGAATTCATAGTTCTTCTAATCCAGAAGGTATGCCCTGTCACAGATTGTTTTTAATTAGAAAATCTATTTTGTTGATGACGGGTCTAAACTGTCTTTCTTTTATTTCAGATATCCCACGTTCAAAAGTGAGTTGAATAACATGAGTATAATATGGGATAAAGACACGGCTCCGCTGTATGATCTTCATAATAGTTCTTACATGAGGTTAGGTGGTCAAGACTCTCCAGATGTACAAATAACACGACCATTTCTCAGCAATAAAAGTGAATTCTGGAATCAAGTTGTACCCCGCATAATAGGCTATATAGAATCGGGTGTTTTACCAGAAGATGTGAGCCAAGATTTAGAAAGAGATTATTTTATATGTCGTATAGTGGCGGGAATATTTGTTACCACAACACTTATACTCTTAATAACATTAGTTGTGCTTATTTGTCTAATTCGTCCAAAACGCACCAATGTTTAACATTGGACAGTTTTTTTTAGCAGAATATGCACTTGTTTATACGCTCTTGTATCAATTATCATAACAACAAGCTATTGTCGGACAACAATAGTCAGAACTGATTTCATTTTTATACGTACATCTAACAGTCGTGTTGAGATTGGAATATCTTGTACCTGTATACATCTAACAGTCGTGTTGAGATTGGAATATCTTGTATCCGATGGCTGACATATTGTGAGAACATTTTACCTGGATAATTCACATCACAATTCCGAGACACTAAAGGTTAAAGGGAGATAGACAAGGAAAGCCATTACTCTCGCAGAGTTAAAATGCACGCCGACGACAAACAAAATGAGAGTGAAAGTCATTTCAAGAATGACAAGGTTGAATGTTCAGCCTGTCATCTGTATAAGATACCACATGTAGAGTAGCAAATCTTAATGCCCACTATATCATATAGCTGTATGTTGTCTGTATCTCGTGTTGTATATTACCCAAGATCAACTACCTTGATGCAGCCACCATAATTCCTAATTTTTATTGGTTGTAATTCTTCACTTATATATTCTCATCTTTCGTCAAACATATTTCTAAAAAAAAATAATGATTCATGGGCTTGACTGTTTTGACAACCATTAAGAGATTAGTTCAGTGTCAGATTTGTAAATATCTTCGCAATATTGACGATATACATTGGGTCAATTTAGTAGTTTGATCACGTAAATGCATGAAAAGGTTTGTTGAGATTTTATTATTTTGTTTACTTAAAGGGGAATCGTTAATTTTGTGTTGTAAATCAACCAATGTAAATATCCTGACATTATAAGGACAATGCCATTCATCACTAGAGTGTACAGGCCAGAAGATACCATAGTTTATCTTATGTATATGTTTGTTCTCATTGGGTGTTTAACTGGCCACATTCTACCAAGAGTTTTCATTGGGTGTTTAATTGGCCACATTCTACCAAGAGTTTTCATTGGGTGTTTAATTGGCCACATTCTACCAAGAGTTTTCATTGGGTGTTTAATTGGCCACATTCTACCAAGAGTTTTCATTGGATGTTTAATTGACTATATCAAGAGTTCCGATTGGGTGTTTAATTGATAACATTATATCAGAAGTTCTAATTGGATGAAATGGCCACATTATACCGAGAGTTCTCATTGGGTGTTTACTTGGCCACATTATACCGAGAGTTCTCATTGGGTGTTTACTTGGCCACATTATACCGAGAGTTCTCATTGGGTGTTTAATTGGCCACATTATACCGAGAGTTCTCATTGGGTGTTTACTTGGCCACATTATACCGAGAGTTCTCATTGGGTGTTTAATTGATAACATTATATCAGAAGTTCTAATTGGATGTTTACTTGGCCACGTTATACCAAGAGTTCTTAATGGGTGTTTACTTTTCCTCACTGTACTGCCATCTCTATTCCTACCGCATTCTCATTGGGTGTTTAATTGAGAATTTGCTTAAACCCCAGTGGAATCAGAAAGTAAAACACAGACGTCGACAAACTCATCAGCTCAAGTTTACATCTTTTCATTTTTTTCAGTTAATTTATATTTTGTAACATTAAACTCGATGTACGATTTGAGACTTCGCGATTGGTTATATGTTCGAGTTATAGGCCTACTTAATATTTCCGCATTTATAAATTGTATTTAACTAAAATTGTATTATTTTTATCGGTATCAAGTTTATAAATAAATATTACACTGATCAGATGGTGGAGTCATTGCATCTCCTTTACATAGTAACATACATATATCAGGAGATAAAAAAAACTGCTTGCAGCTTATGGTTTGATCAAGAAAACGAATGAATATTAATGATCCAATTGAATGATACTAGATCACATTTCTGGGTAACCAAATCTCATTGATCAATTTCACATATGTAGCAGCCGAGTTAGGAAACGAATGACAAAAAAAAAGAGTACTTTAATACAAGGTATGAAGTAAATCGGCGTTAAGAAACCCACCACGGGAATGTTATCCCACAAAACGGTTAAAGGAGGGGAAATCTCTAGAAATACATAGGGATTATCGTCGATAACAACCTTCAAAGTAATTAAAACATTTCACGTCAATTACCTCCAGTGACCCTCAAGCTAATAAAAACAGACAGAAGTATTTCCTTTCAGTGGCTTATCTGTGTAGCCATTTTTCCGTTTTAGGATGACGTGATGTTGGTATAGCTATTTTTAGATCAATAATGACGTATTTTTACCGCTCTCTAATGTATAAGGGT
Organism: Lepidochitona cinerea; assembly: GCA_963971465.1. Taxonomy (NCBI): domain Eukaryota; kingdom Metazoa; phylum Mollusca; class Polyplacophora; order Chitonida; family Tonicellidae; genus Lepidochitona; species Lepidochitona cinerea. The sequence goes on from OZ020556.1 coordinate 45,165,673, forward strand.
AGATTTAGGTCCAAAAAAAACATGGCGACAAACTTGAAGTGGGAAGATTGTCTCCGAATATATAGGTCAGTATGCAACCGCGCGCCATTACTTAGCCAGCTATTGGCTAAATTGCGTCACATGACTACTCTATAACGCACTTAAATTTTTATTCAGCAATAATTGGATAAAACTAATGAAAAAATGGTGGCGGCCTTGTGAATGGCCTATGGAGCTTATTCTCTATTGTAACGCCACCTTCAAATTTAAATTATTCACTTACGAGGGGATAAAACATACATTGGACAGTTGTTTTGGACTAAATGAACTCTACTCTTTCCATCTAAACTAGTCTAAAGCTAAGATTTTCTTTCCCTTTAAGCAAGACAATCAAGCAATTAAAGCCTGGGTTTAAGGTCACCGGAGGTCATGCCTTATTGACTTGTTCTATTTCCGCCTTTATATAGTATCAACAATACATGTATGAATATCACATAGCTTATAGCGATTTCGTGGGAATGTTATAGCCACATTATGTAACTATTGTTTGGAATCCTCAATCAGTTTTGTATTTTCATATTTCAGGAAGTTAGCCTAAATAAATATATTTGACTCAGTGTTTGTTGATGGTCGTTTTTCCGGGATTTGCACGCCATGCATATTGTTAGTTTTCTGTTCATTAAGTAAGTACGCTATATTTATATAAATCTGCCCCTTGTTTAATGTGGAGGATTGCACAGAGGTTGTGAAACAGGATTCAATCAACACACCCCAACAGTGGAATATACTCTACACTTTTCCTTTTTTACTCTTTTACAAATTAATTAATGAAAAGAGTAAATATTTTTGTTTTGACATTTCCGTATTTGTTGCTGTAACCTTAGTATTGTTTTATGTTATCGTTAGCCGAATGCTATACAGCTATAGTATATCTTTATAAGCACCGATTATTTTTTTACCAAGAAATATTATTTAATGCCACCGAAGAATAGTCAAATACAAACATTTTAAAGCCTTCTGACTTAATAAAAATATCAGCCAGAAGATTTATTGACCCGCCATTGTTTAGTAGAACCATTAAACGTTGGATTGCTCGGGGATATTATTGACAGTGTAAGTGATTTGGATCGGCTCCTCGGTCACAGCCGTGTGTTTTATAGCAAGCAGAAGTTAGCAACGGGTTAGTTATTAGTTATTAGTGATTTGAATAACTAATAACTAATTCAGCAGCGGGTTAGTTATTCGAATAACCAATAACTAATTCAGCAGCGGGCTAGTTATTCGAATAACTAATCGTTAATCCAGCAGCGGGTTAGTTATTTGGCAACGGTTTGGTGATTGGAATAACTAATTCAGCAGCGGGTTAGTTATTCGGCGAATAACTAATAACTTATTCAGCAGGGGGTTAGTTATTCGGCAGCGGGTTGGTTATTCGAATAACTAATCACTAATTCAGCAGCGGGTTAGGTATTCTGCAACGGGTTGGTTATTCGAATAACTAATCATAGATTAGGTTATTCCAATAACTAATTCAGCAGCGGGTTAGTTATTCGAATAACTAATAACTATTTCAGCAGCGGGTTTGAGATTTGAATAAATAATAGCTAATTCAGCAGCGGGTTAGTTATTCGGCAGCGGGTTGGTTATTGGAATAACTAATAACTAATTCACCAGCGGGCTAGTTATTCTGCAGCGGGTTGGTTATTCGAATAACATATCATAGGTTAGGTTATTCCAATAACTAATAACTAATTCAGCAGCGGGTTAGTTTTTCGGCGAATTTCGGTTTTTCGAATAGCTAATCACTAGAGTGTTTATTCGAATGACTTTTCACTAGAGTGCCAATGAATCGAACATATGACCAGTAATACAGCAAGGTTTTTAACTAATCAGTCAACGTTGACAAAAGTGTGGTGCACAATAGTCACGGTTTTATTCTGACTGATCATGCAAATGTTTTAAAAAGTAGCAAAATGCACCACAGCTTTAGCAAAATTATATAAGAAAATTCCAATTACAAGGATATAAACACGCTTGACTGATTGGAACTTGACGTGAAGTGACGCGCAGTTATTAGCTGCAAGTTCACCCATCTGGGGAATCGCGAGGATGAAAAGTCTTTAAAGACAAAGACCGAGAAAATGCTAACTACATATGGCGCGAAAGAGCATTTATTACTGATTCCAAATATGGACTCTTTAATTTTGTACCATGTTTTGTTCTTGAGAAAAATGAAAACAAGAATCTACGGGGAAACAGTTGGACCATTTACATTTACTTGTTCGTCAATGACGTCACGCAACTACATGTATTAAGACACTCAATATTACATGCTGGCTGCAGTTGTGAAAAGGGATCAACTAGGCCATTTCTTACTACAGCATATCATATTAAGCGTCTGAAAAGTTTCGAGACATCTTTGACGAACAAGTATGTGTAAATGGTCCTACTGTTTCGCCGTAGATTCTGCCTTTCATTTTCATTTTTCACAAAAACAAAGCATCGTACAAAATTAAAGAACCCATATTTGGAATCTGTAATAGATGCTATTTCATGCCATATGTAGTTGGCATTTTCCCGGCGTATGTCTTTAAATAAAAAGGTAATTGCTTCTTGGCAGAAGTAAATGCTTTTACAGATTTCAAGGAAAATGACAGTTACATATGATATATATATACAAGGGGTTATTTCAGGGAAAGATACGTCCCTGTGGGCCAAATTAGTTGGTAGAAGGCACGAGTGATTAGTTATTAGTGTTTCGAACTCGCTGCTGGATTAATGATTAGTTATTCGCCGAATAACTAACCCGCTGCTGGATTAGTGATTAGTTATTCGCCGAATAACTAACCCGCTGCTGAATTAGTTATTAGTTATTCGCCGAATAACTAACCCGCTGCTGAATTAGTTATTAGTTATTCGAATAACTAACCCGCTGCTGGATTAAATATTAGTTATTTGAATAACTAATCCGTTGCCGAATAACTAACCCGCTGCTGGATTAGAGATTAGTTATTCGAATAACCAACCCGCTGCCGAATAACTAGCCCGCTGCTGAATTAGTTATTAGTTATTCAAATAACTAACCCGCTGCTGGATTAGTGATAAGTTATTCTAATCACCAACCCGCTGCCGAATAACTAACCCGCTGCTGGATTAGTGATTAGTTATTCGCCGAATAACTAACCCGCTGCTGGATTAGTGATTAGTTATTCGCCGAATAACTAACCCGCTGCTGGATTAGTTATTAGTTATTCCAATCACCAACCCGCTGCCGAATAACTAATCCGCTGCTGAATTAGTTATTAGTTACTCGAATCACTAATAACTAATAACTAACCCGCTGCTAACTTGTTTTATAGGGTCTCTGTGTCAGCCAGCCAAATCCTCAGTCACTGCCATGTGATCATTTGCACGCTTGCGCACTTGGAGGAAAGCGACAGCTGGTTGCTTTCTTCACCGCAGATGAGGAGGAAACGTCCATGCGTGGCCAAAATTATCAAACACGATAGATATTCGGCTCTCAGCCACGAATGACCAATAACTCTTGCAAAATTACCCGCAGACGGGAGTTATCTGCTTACGCCAAGTGGCACGAATGGAAATTTGCGAATGCGATAGCTCTCGTCTGCGGTGGGCTATAGCTAAAATAAATTTGACGCACGCTTCATCACTTTGGCCGGTAATGCACACATGTTAGCCTAACCAGATATGCTTCCCGAACTTGGAGTTTGTCTTCCGGGGAGACTTCGGATATGGGAAACCCGGATATCGGACATGCGCAATCAGTCTTCTGAATTTATCTCTCAATGTCAAATTGGACTTCGAAGGGCCTCCGTGGCTCAGTAAGTAGAGCGCTGGACGCTCAATCCGAACAGCCTTCCAGCAATGGGTCGCGGGTTCAAATCCCACTCAGTCCAAACAAAAATTGGAAAATTTTAACTGGGTTTTCACTCGAACGACCTATGTGGGATGGTTGCCAGTTACCACCGGAAGGTCGTGGATTTCCTCCGGGCATAGAGCCCACAATAAAACTGGCAACGCCGCCATATAAGTGAAATAATCTTGAGCGCGGCATGAAACACCAAACAATCAATCAATCAAATTGAACTTCATAAAAGGAACAATGTCTGGAAACCGTATCTGAATCGATACTGGATTTGTGCTGGTAATGTTGATATTTGACTGTTTGTTGATAAAAGAAAAACAGAATTTAATCCGGAATATTAATTTTAAAAATGAACGTGCTTTATAACCATAGCATGTTGTATGAACTCGAGTCATCGTGGTAACGTCGATATTTAAAATACCGACCGACAGACAGACAGAGTGTCGCAGCTAAAAGACAACCCGGTACTTTATGTAACGTAATCACAAATATGACGTCTATATTCATATAGTTACCCCACCAGAATGCATTTGTCGATGCTAAGTTACGTATTTTAGGAATTGTCTTTAATAGATAAAGGTGTCCATTTATTGTGATTATGAAAATCAAAATTTGACCGCACAGTAGGCATTAATATAAGCCATAATTTGCAATTATTGTAAAGAATTTAAATTGTCAGAAGGGGAAAGACTGTAACTTTCCGATCTTCGATATGGCCATCTCCATCTTCTCGCGCCAAGTTAAAATCTATATGGGACCCATTCCGTGTTTTAAATTGGTGGAATACTTCACTCCAACCAGTAAATTGAACATCACCCACCGATGAGAATGTAAGAGTTGTCTACCCTGATAGAGCCTTGGTCAATCAGCACTCAATGTTATATATAGCCGCAATTACGTTCTTTCTCAGCTACGTGCAGTGGAAGAGTGTATTAAGCTGAGCGCAGACGTGGGGATTCAGCTCAACTGCAAGGCGTGGCCGAGGAGGAGCAGCAACAAATTTCAGCGCAGACGATGAGCTCTCGGCTGAGGCAAAGTCCTGCTCACCCAAGTTCAGTGACCTATATACATGTTACTACCTGTGTTATGTAATATTCTAAGTGATCACATGTTTCAATAGGTACACACACGATTGGCTTTTCCCTCCTCTCAGCTGAGCTGACAGCTTACGTTGTGTGCACACGGCGGAGAATAGGAAACATGCTAGTTACTTTCCTCACCGCCTCGAGAGGCGAAAATCTCACCACACACGTGGGAAACAGCTTAGCTCTCAGTAACGTGTGTCCGGCAGCTCAGCCGGCGCCTCTCGTGTGCGCTAGACTTTAAAGAGCCCAAGGTTTTTGTTAGCTATTACTTTTACTCGCACCCATTCAAAAAGGCACTGTTTGATTTTCAAGATGGAGTGAAGCATTCCATCAAAAGGTAAAACACGCAATGGGTCCCATGAACATTTTAACTTTGCTCAACAAGATGGTAGATCTCACTCAGTTGCCAGTAGCTGTCAGTTACAGTGTGTTTGGAGTTAGTGGAATTGGTCCCATTCCCATCGTTTAGCTCCCTCAAAGACAGCATTGCTTGAGTTAGTAGCTCTATCAAAATACGGCGTTGTCAGAGTTAGCGCTGATACACAAGACAGCGTTGCCAGAATAAATGCTCGTACAAGAGAGTGTTGCCAGAGTTAGCGCTCATACTATAGAGCTTTTCCAGAGTTAGCGCTCATAAAAGAGAGGTAGCCAGAGTTGGTGCTCATATTATAGAGGGTTGCCAGAGTTAGCGCTCATATAAAAGAGGTTGCCAGAGTTAGCGCTCATATAAAAGAGGTTGCCAGAGTTAGCGCTAATAAAACAGAGCGTTGCCAGAGTTAGTGCTCATATAAGAGAAGGTTGCCAGAGTTAGCGCTAATGTAAGAGAGGGTTGCCAGAGTTATCGCTCATATAAGATAGCGTTGCCAGATTTAGCGCTCATATAAGAGAGGTTGCCAGAGTTAGCAAAATTATAAAAGAGGGTTGCCAGAGTTAGCGCTGATAGAAGAGAGGGTTATTAGAGTTAGCGCTCATATAAGACAGCGTTGCCAGAGCTAGCGCTCATATAAGAGAGGTTGCCAGAGTTAGCGCTCATATAAGAGAGCGTTGCCAGAGTTAAGACTCATATTATAGAGCGTTGCCAGTTAGCGCTTATATAAGAGAGCGTTGCTAGAGTTAGCGCTGATAGAAGAGAGGGTTGCCAGAGTTACCGCTCGTATAAGAGAGGTTGCCAGAGTTTAAACTCATATAAGAGAGGGTTGCCAGAGTTAGCGCTCATATTATAGAGCGTTGCCAGAGTTAGCGCTCATTTAAGAGAGCGTTGCCAGAGTTACCGCTCATGGTGTAAAGTGTTGCCAGAATTAGAGCTCATATTATAGAGCGTTGCCAGAATTAGCGCTCATATAAAAGAGCGTTGCCAGAGCAAGCGATCATGGTATAGAGCGTTGCTAGAATTAACGTTCATATAAGAGAGGTTTCTAGAGTTAGCGCTCATATAAGAGAAGTTGGAAGAGTTAACGCACATATAAAAGAGCGTTGCCGGAATTAGCGCTCATATTAGAGAGGTTGCCAGAGTTAGCGCTCATATAAGAGAGCGTTGCCAGAGTTAGCGCACATGTCAGAATGCGTTACCAGAGTTAGCGCTCATATAAGAGAGCGTTGCCCGAGTTAGCGCTTATGTAAGAGAGCGTTGCCACAGTACCCTGTTTATATGGCAGCGTTGTCAGAGTTAGTTTTCTTATAAGAGAGAATGTCAGAAGTACTCTCTTAAATGACAGCCTTGCCAAAGTTACATATCTAAGATGATAGTGTTGCCAGGGTGAGCTCCCTTAAAAGTCTCGCCAGAGTTACCTCTCTTATATAACAGCACTTAGCTATTTTGTAGAACAACTTTCTCAGTTAGTTGTCTTATATGACTGTGTTGTCAGAATTACTTCTTTTATATGATAGCGTTGCCAGAGCTATCTCTTTTATTTGATAGCGTTGTTAATGTCAGCTCTCTTATATGTCAGCGTTGACAAATTTAGTTATCAGACAGCCTTGCCAGAGATACCTCTTTTTCTTACAGTCAAAACAAAGAAAAAATGTCTTAGAGGGGGGGGGGGGAGGGGGGGGGGGTTCCACTCTATGGCCTTATGTGGAATAGTTACCAACTACTTGCAGAAGGTCGGGGTTACTGTGGGAAGGCAAAATGTCAGTAAAGACTCGTACGCCAAGTTTCAGATATATCATCAATCACACCAATGCACCAGTGTCTCATATGATAAGCTCCAGATATATCGCCAGTGATTCTTGAACCAAGTCGAACGTCTATCGTCATATGGTTATGAAACAAATTATTAACGAAGAAAGAAAAAAAAGACTAGCAGATTTATGTACAAATTGTAAGCCATCATTCTCGTCATTAATCCACCACTCCGGCCATCAAGTCATTATTCTGGTAGATAATCCATGATTTGGGTCCTTAATCGATCATTCTGGCCGTTCAGTGACCATACCAATCGAATATCCATGATTCCGGCTGCGAAGTAATTATTCTGGTCACTTAACTCCGCTCGTTAAGTCATCATTTCGACCATTAAACCCGTATTCGGTCATCAATCATTCCGATCGTTAAGTTATCATTCGGTCATCAATCATTCCGATCGTTAAGTTATCATTCGGTCACCAATCGTTCCGATCGTTAAGTTATCATTCGGTCACCAATCATTCCGATCGTTAAGTCACTATTCGGTCACCAATCATTCCGATCGTTAAGTCATCATTCAGTCACCAATCACTCCGATCGTTAAGTCATCATTCAGTCACCAATCATTCCGATCGTTAAGTCATCATTCAGTCACCAATCATTCCGATCGTTAAGTCATCATTCGGTCACCAATCATTCCGATCGTTAAGTCATCATTTCGACCATTGAACCCGTATTCGGTCATCAATCATTCCGATCGTTAAGTCATCATTCGGTCACCAATCATTCCGATCGTTAAGTCATCATTCAGTCACCAATCATTCCGATCGTTAAGTCATCATTCGGTCACCAATCATTCCGATCGTTAAGTCATCATTTCGACCATTGAACCCGTATTCGGTCACCAATCATTCCGATCGTTAAGTCATCATTCAGTCACCAATCATTCCGATCGTTAAGTCATCATTCAGTCACCAATCATTCCGATCGTTAAGTCATCATTCGGTCACCAATCATTCCGATCGTTAAGTCATCATTTCGACCATTGAACCCGTATTCGGTCATCAATCATTCCGATCGTTAAGTCATCATTCGGTCACCAATCATTCCGATCGTTAAGTCATAATTCGGTCACCAATCATTCCGATCGTTAAGTCATCATTCAGTCACCAATCATTCCGATCGTTAAGTCATCATTCGGTCACCAATCATTCCGATCGTTAAGTCATCATTTCGACCATTGAACCCGTATTCGGTCATCAATCATTCCGATCGTTAAGTCATCATTCGGTCACCAATCATTCCGATCGTTAAGTCATCATTTGGTCACCAATCATTCCGATCGTTAAGTCATCATTTGGTCACCAATCATTCCGATCGTTAAGTTATCATTCGGTCATCAATCATTCCGATCGTTAAGTCATCATTCGGCCAGCAATCATTCCGATCGTTAAGTTATCATTCGGTCACCAATCATTCCGATCGTTAAGTTATCATTCGGTCACCAATCATTCCGATCGTTAAGTCATCATTCGGTCACCAATCATTCCGATCGTTAAGTTATCATTCGGTCACCAATCATTCCGATCGTTAAGTCATCATTCGGTCACCAATCATTCCGATCGTTAAGTTATCATTCGGTCACCAATCATTCCGATCGTTAAGTTATCATTCGGCCACCAATCATTCCGATCGTTAAGTCATCATTCGGTCACCAATCATTCCGATCGTTAAGTCATCATTCGGTCACCAATCATTCCGATCGTTAAGTCATCATTCGGTCACCAATCATTCCGATCGTTAAGTCATCATTCGGTCACCAATCATTCCGATCGTTAAGTTATCATTCGGTCACCAATCATTCCGATCGTTAAGTTATCATTCGGCCACCAATCATTCCGATCGTTAAGTCATCATTCGGTCACCAATCATTCCGATCGTTAAGTCATCATTCGGTCACCAATCATTTCGACCATTGAACCCGTATTCGGTCACCAATCGTTCCGATCGTTAAGTCATCATTCGGTCATCAATCATTCCGATCGTTAAGTCATCATTCGGTCACCAATCATTCCGATCGTTAAGTCATCATTCGGTCACCAATCATTCCGATCGTTAAGTCATCATTCGGTCACCAATCATTCCGATCGTTAAGTCATCATTCGGTCACCAATCATTCCTATTGTTAAGTCATCATTTCGATCATCAATCCATTATTCCGGTTTGTCGGTTAGAATGATAACAAGAATATGAATTATTGTCAGTTTGTCGGTTAGAATGATGTAAAATTATCGGTACGGAATGTTTCCGTTTCGTATTATTCGTGAAAATTTTAAATTGTTTACTTTTTCAGCTCACTTAGGCTATCAGAACTTTTGTGTCTAATTAACAAGTAAATATCTTTGTAAGAAGCATTGGGGAATACTATGTTACAGAAGAACAAATAATGCGTTATTAAATGATATAGAACAGGCTTTTTTAAACACTTAATTATCATGTACATTCTGACAACCCCGACGACTCCTTTTTTGCTGTTGCAAAGATCGTCATAATATATTGGTTAGCAAGCTCATTTCGATTGTTATAACACAAATGTTGACTTGGGGGCAGTGGTTAAAACGAAACAACGACGAGAATTGTTGGCCAGTTTTCTTTGATCAACAGGTAAATAGTTAGCGGTGCAGAACGAAATCACAATCCTCTAGATGGATATGTAAAAAAGTTGTCCTAATCGATCCGATAGCTTGACAGTTGAGAACAATGTATGCTGACGGGGTTTAACCTCCCCACGTTAGATCCTTCTCATAAGTTTGTCGATGGGGAAGAACTTGCACAAATGTGTTTGGCCCACATCCAAACTCTTACGTGTTTAGTGCTAACAAAAATTTCAGTTCTCTAACCCACTTAAACTTAAAAATTGAGTAAACAAGTAAGTTGGATAAAGAAGAAAAATAAGCGTTATAAGAGAGAAAGGCCGACAATAGATTTAGAAGGCTTACACTCTGGACTAGTATAACCATTGGCATATACAGTATTTATTCTCCTGTATTTTTGTGAGGAGGAGTTATTTGGTTGCCAGCTATAGACAGGGCGTGGAGACATTATTAGCCTTCTAAACTCATCACCTATCATTAAACAGTGATTGAAGAGGCTTATAACAGCTGTTCAAGATTACCCTAAAATCCACCTTCTTTTTTAAAATTGAGTTATTCGGAAACAGTTTTCCGACACCTGCTCCAAGTGGCACTTCGCTGGTGTTTGTTCGCCTGTAGTTGTCTGTCTATACAGGCCGGTTTGGTGGACTATGTTTTCAAAGATACACATTATGGCCGATTACGCGGTCAGAGTGAGGAGATCTTCCCCAGGCATCCAGTGGATATATTCCTCGGAATACCATACGCCCAACCACCTATAGGCCAGCTCCGCTTTGAGGTATGGGCTTTCTTTTACTTTCATATCATTCTAACTTTTGCATGTTAGTTATGAGTTAAGCTGTCCAACACATCTAGGCAAATTTCTGCAGCTTATGCATTCATTTTCCAATTCAGTTAATAACGTTTAGGTCTGAAAGTATGTTTATAGTCAGATAGATTATCCAAAAGACTATTTTAATTGAATAAGCTCAGTGTTCTTCCCCTTATAGTCTATAAGTATTCCCGGCTTAATAGGGTCAGCCCGGACCTGTTACCTGAACACATTTGTATCCCACAGAGCACATTACATCTCCTACATACTGTCAGTAATTGTAGTAGTGTCCGAGTGAAGATCTAACCTGACTAACTGTGTAAAGACATTCTGCTAGGTGATCTATTTCACAGCAGCCGCTTCCAGCAATAACCTCTATATTTAAACACTGTGAGTGACGTTTGTATCTGCTGCCTATCCTAAATTCTAAAAACTCACTATGTTATGTATATCACTTGAAAGTAAATAATTCTTAGTTTATGCGTCTTCTGCAACAGACTTTCGAGACACGCCAATGTTAACGGAACGTTTAAAGTTAATTATCTGACAATAAACACACCTATATATGATTACTTTATTCGGTTTTATTTGTGTACACTCATCTTACATAACGTATATGACAATATCGACCGTGGTGTTTCCAAACTCATGCATTCGTCATGGAAAGTTTTCCAGCCGTTGTGTTACCAAACCACGCTTCCCTATTTGTTAGAACAATAGGTGGTCTAGGTCATGGAAATACTGACAGCACAGCATAACATCAGGGATACCATCGGCCAGACGACAGGTTATTTGAATGTAGCGACATACTTTTTGAGATGTGAAAAACAAATAAAAAACGAACTGATTAAATATTGAGTGAGTAGACTCTTCCATAGGACGGAGAATCACTGAAAATCTAAATTTTCTGTGACATGACACCATTTTTGAGTTTCTTTTCATACACTCACACAGTACATAACAAATTTATATTGTTACATTTCCCTAAACAAAAAAACCTTTCCCCTTTATAAAATAACGAATACACAGGTTAACAAGAGACGTCAATGTCTTTATTGTTATGCTGATAAAGAGCCGATATTTCAGACTAGGTTTGTGTGCCTAACTATGGAATGCTCTGAACTAGGATGTTATTGAATTGGTGAATGGAGCTACCAGGATCTGTCGGCAGAAACATGTATTACATTTTGCAGCCAGTATTCCCAAACCTCTCGAAAAAGGGCGAATTTCATCCTCAGGAAAAGCATCAGAACGCGTATTTGGCCATCTTTGGAGCGTTTGAGGCCCTGGACTCTTGATTATAGAATCGTCAGCCCAATACACCCAACGGTCAAAAACGTTTATCTTGTTAAATTGAATTTATTTGTTTGTGTTGTTTAGATAGCGAAAAAAAGCAAAAAAATAAATAAATAAACAAAACAGAAAAATGCGACATGGAAGCACACTGGCGTTGGAATATTTCCACAGTTTGGAATGTCTATCGACGGAAATATCTTTCGGCCAACAAAAACTGAAATTTTGAAGAAAAAAACCATTCCCCCAAAACCAATCCGTTTTATCCCTAGGAAACCCTTACAATGGAAGTTTCCGCGACATGAGCGGCCCCTGGACCCTCGCCTTGTGTCCGGAGATGGTCAACCGGTGGGTCCGTCATTTAAGACGACGTTAAAATTAATATATATATATATATATCTCTGAAGTATGTCAAAAGACGAGCGGAAACGAACTTTTGTCACCATAGAAACTATTATTTTAACTTCTTTTGTATTTCATGAATATTGAAGTCCTGAATAAAATGACATGTAGTATCTGAAGTAGCACTCGACCAATATTAACAAACACAGGGAAAGATGTGAGAGGAATAAAACATTTCCGAAGAGCTATTTATATTGGTCACTTTTTTCATTTTCTAATCGTTCAAACAATCATTTATATACTCAAACAAGACTTAAGTATTTATGTACTCAAACAAGACTAAATTACTGAAGTACTTAACCAAGGCTAAGCGGCCAATACACGATCAATAAAACCATCAATATTATTGACTCAAAACATTGATTCATTATAATGATAGGACATTATTGAACCTGTGCGGATCATATGGATGAAAAGTATTGTCAATGATCATCATTGAGTCAATCTATTAACGGAACAAAATCATTAGATTGATAGACAGAACACAATGCATTGGCCATGTGTGGAGAAACTATCAATATGTTCCCGTTAACAATTGAAAATTGCATTCCATCGCTGACTTTGGAGGAGCAAACATGACTTCTGAGAAAGAAAAAAAAATCGAGATGCGAAAAAAAAACCCACTTCATGTTGGAGGTATCGAAATCTACAAGGATTTGCCGGCCCTCTGGAAGATCAAGTCGGATGCCTGCAACAAAAAGGAAAAAAAAAAAGCCGAGGCGTATAAAAACTCCTCAAAAAATAAAATGAACGTTATCTGGATATCACTTTGGAAGACCTAAAGAAAAAGGTGAACACATTGCGTACTAAATTCGCATGTGGCTGTACTCCCCTCGCCTCAGGAGCCATCCTTTACGCCATTTTCTACGTTTTCTTTGCGGTTCTTCAACCAACGCCATGAGCAGCGCAACAGTAATCAAGGTATCCATTTGAAAAATTTTCAAGAACTGGTGGAATTATTGATATACATATTGAATCGTGTGTTGGAAATTTACGTCAATAATATTGTCTCAATGTATTGAATCAATAATATAGACAGTTTCATTGATCGTGTATGGGCCGCTTAAAGTGGCATGAGATGCCCAAATTCACACTTTTTTCATAGTTTCTGACCGTCACGACACTAAGAGGATTTGAAGGCCATCGATTGAAAATGATTGGCGTTGGAATGAGGAAAATCCATACAGTATGTGGCTTGTACAAACCGAAAATGTGTTTCAAAAGTGAACAAAATTTAAATAACCGGGACGACCATTCATTCATTCTTAGCCAAAGTTAGTTTAAAACAATACTTCGTCGTACATTTTCGAGACTAGAAGCACTAAAAAGCTTCTGAATTATACGTCTTGCGAAAAATAGCCAACAATTTTTACGTTCTGTTTTAACGTCAAAATATCAACATTTTGGCAGCTCATGCCACTTTAAGGTATTTATAGCCTACTAAAACAAGACTGAAATATTTATGTACTCAAACAAGACTTAAGTACATGTATTAATATCCCAGACACGACTTAAGCACGGTGTTTACTTAACACGTAAAGGCCTGGGTTTAATTTGTATGTATACTTTAGAAATGAATACAGCAGTATTTTATTTAATTTTGGGTTACACCTTCTTGAAGAAATCCAGAACGTCTTATAGTAGCATAGGTTGAGTCCCGGACCGAGATTCGATCCCACGTCCCAGAGTATGGCATATATGGCATCTATCGCCAGTACTTGGTTGAATGGGCAAGATACCCGACGATAGGTACCATACAATCGAGCACGGGTTGGATTCCCACTGTGGGATTTGTGCCTTTGTCATTGTGATGTCAGATTTAAGATTAGCCAATCTCCATCTTTCCTTGTTCTTTGTGTACTTTACTTATGTAAAGGTCTTACTCCGTTATTTGATAATTTCTGATATTCATTGGTCGTCGACCAGGTACCGACCAATACATTTTTCAAACTTAGATAACGAGGTACCTGAGTGCTCTGTGTACCCCTGTTACATCGTTCTAGACCATTTGATAGTGTTGTTATTTTGTAAATATAGAATAGACTAATCTTCTGACTCTCATATCACCCGCTTGGGTATTATCATTAACGTAATGCATCAGTTCCACTGGTCAGTTTTGTGTAATACACCAGGTTAATCTCAAGTTAACTCAAAATATTGACAGTTTTATTTACATGGGTCTTACGTTTTTCAGAGCGCCACAGATTGTATAGAACTATCATAGGGTTTGTAATTTGGACGACATTTGTCATCATTTTGTATTATTTTATACGGCTGCTTATCGTCTTCGGGTGTGCCATTTTTACGATACTGTAAGGTTTTACATTTTGGACATCTCCCTGTCTTTTAATTTTTTGTATAATTTTCTTTTTTATTACTGATGTAATTAACTTGTTCAAACAATAAGTTTGTCTGTGTTTTCAAGCTGACTTCTTTTAAACACGAACATGTTCTGCCTATGTCATGCTTCCTGCCCAGGTCAAGTGGTTACTTCAGAAATGTTAACAGAACCTAATGCCCTCAATGTAGAACTCCGGCTGAATTTCTGCAATCAGTGTGCTCTTATACAAGCGATTGTAATTAAATCGTGACTAATGGTATTAAAGCTGTTATTAAAACAGCATGCATCCGTTAATATATCAACAACGCTTTTGAAAAAATGAAAATTGAAAATTGTTATATCAATACAAAAAAAAAAAAGTTTTTCCGACACTTTTGTGTTCTGCCATAGCCGCACTCGTGTGTCTCATCCTGTTTTACCTTCTTCAGGTCAAGCCGGCCACGGGTGTTTAAAAAATACAGGACACAAACGTATGAATGAAAAGTCCGTAAAACATTTCTCAACGTTTATTTTTAAAAGGAAAGAAAAAGAAAACGTTTACATTTACCAAATACAGGAATCTAAAATCTTTCAATAGAAGCATGCCGTTTATTCTTACGAAATCTTGTGCTTTTCGAGATTTTTAAATTCAGCTGTACGCGTATAAGCGACAATGTAAGTAGATCATTCATTTTGATTTAGGCAGGTCGCCTGCTAACGGAGCACGCCAATTAAAGTGTGTCAGTCACATGTCCGTGTTCAGCCCAAGTTGCATTTGAATCCCCACATGGAGAGGTACTAATTTCCATTCTCCATTTGAAATACATTAGCGCTATGTCTAAAGAAATTTGCGAAGCGTTGTCAGAGAAAACTTACTGAATTGGTAGCCATCTTCACAGCAGGGCGTGGGATGGTTGCCAGTTACCAACGGAAGGTCGTGGGTTTCCTCCGGGCCCGGTTTCCTCCCACAATAAAACTGGCAACGCCGCAATATAAGTGAAATAATCTTGAGAGCGGCGTAAAACACCAAACAATCAATCAATCAATCAATCACAGCAGGGCGTAGAGGTGTGTCTCGTTTGGCTCACCAACAAATGCTCACGCGCAAGATAAATTGCTCATCTCTTAAAGGCCCACGTAGCCAGTGAGGCATTTGTTAAGAAAACCAATTTACAGGAGCTAACTACAGCTTAAACCACTAAAATTAAACATAGAACACATAAAACACGTCCAGTTAGGTTTAGAATGTAGAAATGGGAGAAAAAACCAAACGAAGAATTGAAGCCTGATTACAACAACAACGATCAGTGTCTGTTGTGTGTCGGATTACCCTCATTTCAGGCCTTTTTATTTGTGGTTTACACTAAAAAAAATTTCGGCAGGGTTTTCGATTCCCTTTTACCCGATCGCCAGTATGTATTTCTCAGATAAAGTACGTAAATTTACACTGTGTCGTTAGATCCCTCACACGACTAAAAGCATTAAGACGCTTGTGCGCATATTGAGAGTACCTGGTAAATGTAATTTTAAATTTCAAATTAAAAATACTAAATGATGCCAAAACTTTCTATTTTTGGTAAAAATAGTTCCTAACTTATTCTGTCAGGGAAAATACAGAAACCGCAATATTCTAGATCTTTGCGGCGAGTGTGCCTTTAAAGCCTGTTAATTAAAGCGAACTTCAGGCCTTATTTTTTTCATGAAAACCTTAGTTCAGTATATAGCTGCCGTTTATGACAATATTGTATGCATGCTAGGAATAAGTTTACATACGGTATATATTTTTTCGCTAAATAAATAAGTTTTTCCAAGTTCATTTAAACTAAGATTATATATAAAATTATTCAATATAAAAAAAGTCCGTGTCGTTTAAAAAAAGAAATAAAAAGTTTGACAGAAATACGTTTAAAGGAAGTGAGTATCCTAGCATTGCAAGCACTAACATATACCACAGGCGTAGAGCGATTTAGTTCTATTGTGGCTCTACGCCTGCGGTATATGGTAATGCCTGCAAAGCTAAAGTTTCCTTAACGAGCTAACTTTTCACATCAAATTTGCAACTATTAGTGCATATTACTGCATATTTGGTTCTGACGTTTTGGAAGGCTCTCGGTGGCTAAGTCTGTATTGGAGTGATAGTCCCTTTATAGTAAGACACAGGCCTTCCATCGCTGCGGATCGGGTTCGAATCCCACTCAGACCAAATAAAAATTGAAAACTTTCTGAGCGGATTTTTTGATTCGATAGCCGTACGTGGAAGAGTTACCAGGTAATCGCGGAGTGTCGGGGGTTTCCTCCGGGCAAAAGGGTTCGACCCTCCCACCCCCCGGACTTAACTTGGCAACGCCGCCATACAAGTGAGATAATCTTGAGGGAGTAAAACATCAATCAATAAATCTTTCCGCATGGACCTGACGCCTCTTCCTAATAATTGGAACGTTCCAATAATTGCTCTTCTGGCCCGGAAAATAACACGGGAATCAGTTTCTTATCGGGGGGGGGGGGGGGGAGAGTTTAATATTGGAGGAAAACGTCCATACATGTACCTACGGGAAAGTTGATTGAGCTTAAACATCGTTTTATATATTATCTAATATATAAGCCTCTTTCGAGTTTGGCTAAATCCCCGCGAGATCACGCGAGAAATGAGTTTAGGGGTATAACTTTCTCGGACTAGCCGTTCATTTAACATTAGCGTCTATGGTGATCGGCGGTTATCGTGTGGTTTTGTCTTTGATTCTTTATTTCTAAATCATTCCTTTAATCCATTTTTTTTTAAAACACACTAGAAGCTATCAGTTGCGTTTTTGTCAGTTGACTGTCAATTTATATCGCGTGGATACGCTTCGAAGTTGTCAAAAACCAATGGTGAAAACACAACTTTCAACAACGACGTGTTTTTTTGTGTTAGAAATAATAATAATATGTTTTTGTCCGTCAAAAAGAAGTATCTAATGACTTTGTATATATCTTGATATGTCTCAAAAAAGACTTTTGTAAAAAGTATAGATTGTAAGCTGAGAATCACAGATAAAACAACAGGGTGACAGCCGATCTCCATAAGCACTAATGTTAATCGGACAGCCGATCGGTGAAAGTTATACCCCTAAACACGGGTCTCGCGTGATCTCGTGGGACTTCCATCAAACCCGAAAGTGGCTTATTGCCGCACAGGGAGACGTTTCTCAGTCTCGATAAGTTCAATCAGATATTACTTCCGGGCCCGTGACAGACGCTCAGATTATCTGCACTGAAACACCTACCCAAACAATTAAATCTGTGCAAAAGATGCAGTAAAGAGTTGCAAATTTGATGCTGAATTGAGCTATATTATTTAGTAAAAAGGTATTACATCACGCCAGTAGAATATGAAACTTTAGATCGTTAGGGAAACTTGACATATCAATGTGACTTGCGCACATTGGACTTCCTTTAAGCGTATTTTCTCACTTCCTCTACACCTATGTCTATAAAACTTGTATAGTTATATAACGTTTTATTTATTTATGTAAACGACACGGACTTATTTTTCTATATTAAATGATTTTTTATATATAATAATATAAAATCTTTGTTTGAATAAAAGTGGTGAATTTCATAAACAAAAACATTCATTCCTCCTGGCAATGGGCCCGGATTCCTCCCCCAATAAACCTAGTAACGCCGCCATAGAAGCGGAATAATCTTGAATACGTTTTGAGTGCAGATAATCTGAGCGTCTGTCACGGGCCCGGAAGTAATATCTGATTGAACATATCGAGACTGAGAAACGTCTCCCTATGCGGCAATAAGCCACTTTCGGGTTTGATGGAAGTCCCACGAGATCACGCGAGACCCGTGTTTAGGGGTATAACTTTCACTTTTTATTTTTGTTAACATCAACGCAAGTTCAGGCCAAATAAAAATTGAAAAATTTCTTAATAGAATTTTTACTCGGTCGCCGTATGTGGAAGAGTTGCCAGGTGCTCGCCGAAGGTCGGGGCTTTCCTCCTGGCAATGAGCCCGGATTCCTCCCCCAATAAACCTAGTAACGCTGCCATAGAAGCGGAATAATCTTGAATACGTCGTAAAACATCGATTAATTAATTAATCAATCAATCAACCAAGCGCAAGTGAAGGTTGATGACAAGAAGGCTGATTGGCCGACGGATCCCATCCGAGTTGGCTAGGAGATAACCTGAGCTTTTCCCGGTAACTCTCAGATGTTCTTTCCCATTAACATCTTGGCTTAAGTCATATTGGCGCAGACATCAAACGTCCAACATTACTACACAGATAAGCTAGTACCGTGTCTATGGGGAGATGGTAGTATGTCTTCAATCTTTTAGAAAATATTAAGAAAAGTAGATCTTAGAGAGGGTTTGGATGTTTCGCCTAATTATACATGAATTTGTATCGAGGAACTCTATATAAACTTATACCACTGTTTACTTTTCAGCCGCCTGCTCCACCAGAACGATGGGAAGGAATTTTAAATGCTACGGATATGCCTGCAGCCTGTCCACAACTCAACTCCGATTTCAGTTACATCTCTGCTCATGTACCTGGCTTCAATAGAACGGACGAGGACTGTTTATACCTAAACATTTATGCTCCTTATGTAAGTTTCCTTACATATCCAACATGTTATATACGCATGCCCAAGGAAATAGACTAAATCTGCATTAAGAACCACTGAGTCTGTGGTGGTTTGTTAATTGTCATTCCATACAATAATGACAAAGCCAAACATTAACCCCTCCCAGTCTCCAAGGTTTACAAATAAACATCTAAAGAACTAAGGGACAACGAAGCAAACTAAAATGACTGTAAAGACTGATTGCTGTGGGGTTATTGATGATTTATTCATGTATTTCAAGCATTCAAGATTAACATATTCTGAACACAAATTTGCTAAACCAAATTTCTTATAGAGCTGTACAATGGCTTCTGTGTGTTCGATCGTAAGTGAACAAATGAGAATATACAGCTCTATTTAGAGAAATGATAAAATCCGTTTAGGAAGCAAAGGGAGTTCAATACCTAATGAACATCGTCAATTGTTTGCCTTTGGAACAAAACCTAATTGTGGTTCTTTATAGCTATATAACTTCTCACACTTCATTTATCATCTATATTGTGTCCATGAACTTAACAGTTACAACATCTTATACCCGCTTTAGCTGTATTTCTGTTGATTTGACTACAGGAAACGTAATAAAAGCAAAAACCCCAGCATCGTAACAAGGATTGTTGGCGGAAATATAATTTGATAATCCATGCATTACATAGTAAACAATATTAGCTAAAATAATATTCATTTTCAACTGCGGAAATACCGTTTCCTTAAATTAATATTGCCCATTTCATATCATAAGTCGTAAGCTTGGAAGCTCTATAACAGTCTGTTATTCAGTGAAATCTATCTTTCTTCACGCACTGTATAATAATTGGATTTGATTTGGGGTCAAAGTCTGAGTTATCGTTACCATGAATAATTGATGGGGTCAAAGTTCGAGTTATCGTTCCCATGAATGATTTCTGGGGTCAAAGTTCGAGTTATCGTTCCCATAAATGATTTATGGGGTCAAAGTTCGAGTTATCATTAACATGAAAAATTTATGGGGTCAAAGTTCGAGTTATCGTTACCATGGATAATCTATGGGGTCAAAGTTCGAGTTATCGTTACCATGAATAATTTATGGGGTCAAAGTTCGAGTTATCATTAACATGAATAATTTATGGGGTCAAAGTTCGAGTTATCATTACCATGAATAATTAATGGGGCTAAAGTTCGAGTTATCATTAACATGAATAATTTATGGGGTCAAAGTTCGAGCTATCATTAACTTGAATAATTTATGGATCAAAATTCGAGTTATCATTACCATGAATAATGTATGAGGTCAAAGTTCGAGTTACCAATAACATATATTATTTTTGGGGTCAAAGTTCGAGTTATCATTACCATGAATAATTTATGAGGTCAAAGTTCGAGTTATCATTACCATGAATAATTTATAAGGTCAAAGCTCGAGTTATCATTACCATGAATAATTTATGGGGTCAAAGTTCGAGTTATCATTAACATGAATAATTTATGAGGTCAAAGTTCGAGTTATCATTAACATGAATAATTTATGAGGTCAAAGCTCGAATTATCATTAACATGAATAATTTAAGGGGTCAAAGTTCGAGTTATCATTACCATGAATAATTTATGGGGTCAAAGCTGGAGTTATCATTGCCATGAATAATTTATAAGGTCAAAGCTCGAGTTATCGTTACCATGAATAATTTATGAGGTCAAAGTTCGAGTTATCATTAACATGAATAATTTATGAGGTCAAAGTTCGAATTATCATTAACATGAATAATTTAAGGGGTCAAAGTTCGAGTTATCATTACCATGAATAATTTATGGGGTCAAAGTTCGAGTTACCATTAACATGAATAATTTATGTTGTCAAAGTTCGAGTATTAATTACCATGAATAATTTATGGGGTCAAAGATCGAGTTATCATTAACATGAATAATTTATGCGGTCAACGTTCGAGTTATCATTAACATGAATAATTTATGAGGTCAAAGTTCGAGTTTTAATTACCATGAATAATTTATGGGGTCAAAGTTCGAGTTACCATTAACATGAATAATTTATGGGGTCAAAGTTCGAGTTACCATTAACATGAATAATTTATGGGGTCAACGTTCGAGTTATCATTAACATAAATAATTTATGAGGTCGAAGTTCGAGTTATCATCAACATGAATTATTTATGTGGTCAAAGTTCGAGTTTTAATTACCATGAATAATTTATGGGGTCAAAGATCGAGTTATCATTAACATGAATAATTTATGAGGTCAAAGTTCGAATTATCATTAACATGAATAATTTATGAGGTCAAAGTTCGAGTTTTAATTACCATGAATAATTTATGGGGTCAAAGTTCGAGTTACCATTAACATGAATAATTTATGTTGTCAAAGTTCGAGTATTAATTACCATGAATAATTTATATGGTCATAGTTCGAGTTACCATTAACATGAATTATTTATGGGGTCAAAGTTCGAGTTATCATTACCATGAAAATTGTATGGGGTCAAAGTTCGAGTTACCATTAACATGAATTATTTATGGGGTCAAAAATCGAGTTATCATTACCATGAATAATTTATGGGGTCAAAGTTCGAGTTATCATTACCATGAATAATTTATCTGGTCAAAGTTCGAGTTATCATTACCATGAATAGTTTATGGGGTCAAAGTTCGAGTTATCATTACCATGAATAATTTATGGGGTCAAATTTCGAGTTATCATTACCATGAATAGTTTATGGGGTCAAAGTTCGAGTTTTCATTACCATGAATAATTCATCTGGTCAAAGTTCGAGTTATCATTACCATGAATAATTTATGGGGTCAAAGTTCGAGTTATCATTACCATGAATAATTTATGGGGTAAAAGTTCGAGTTATCATTACCATGAATAATTTATGGGGTCAAAGTTCGAGTTATCATTACCATGAATAATTGATGGGGGCAAAGTTCAAGTTATCATTACCATGAATAATTTATGGGGTGAAAGTTCGAGTTATCATTGCCATGAATAATTTGACAGAGCCTTATTATGTTTTCCCATGTTTAACTGTTTAAAGTGGCCGATATATGGAACTACATAACAATTTATTCCAAACGACATCTCTTTGTATCGTGACGGGCGGATTCTAATCAAACTATATTAATATGTTCTTTAGTAAACATAGGGTACATCAACGTTCTTGGGTTTCTTCCAAATCATATATTAATAAATGTGAAAATATATTTTCTCTGAACTTGCTGATACAGTATGTTTGTTTGGTGGGTTGAATGGTGCATGCAGTTTATCAGAAGAAAGGGATTAATTTGTATGTATGTATACAATGTTTGGGTTTTGAATTACTGGGACAAATGATTAGATGCACAATCCTGATTGTATTTTCCCAGACAGAAGAAGTTCGAAACTTTCTTTTTTTGGTATCATTTTGTATTTTTAATTTAAAATTTAAAATTTGATTTGTTTCGTTCTGGCAATGTAAACAGACTCTGAGCCTGTGCCTAAAGCGCCCTAGTGATTTGAACCGTGTGAGCAATCTAACAGTACAGTATCATTTTAGAAAATCTGACAAATACAGACCGAGCAATCTAACAGTACAGTATCATTTTAGAACTTTATCTGACAAATACAGACCGAGCAATCTAACAGTACGGTATCATTTTAGAACTTTATTTGACAAATACAGACCGAGCAATCTAACAGTACAGTATCATTTTAGAACTTTATCTGACAAATACAGACCGAGCAATCTAACAGTACAGTATCATTTTAGAACTTTATTTGACAAATACAGACCGAGCAATCTAACAGTCCAGTATTATTTTAGAACTTTATCTGACAAATACAGACCGAGCAATCTAACAATCCAGTATCATTTTAGAACTTTATTTGACAAATACAGACCGAGCAATCTATTATAAACAGTCCAGTATCATTTTAGAACTTTATCTGACAAATACATACCGAGCAATCTAACAGTCCAGTATCATTTTAGAACTTTATCTGACAAATACTGACCGAGCAATCTAACAGTCCAGTATCATTTTAGAACTTTATCTGACAAATACAGACCGAACACTTTAACAGTCCAGTATCATTTTAGAACTTTATCTGACAAACACAAACCGAGCAATCTAACAGTCCAGTATCATTTTAGAACTTTATCTGACAAATACAGACCGAGCAATCTAACAGTCCAGTATCATTTTAGAACTTTATCTGACAAATACAGACCGAGGAGCAATCTAAAAGTCCAGTATCATTTTAGAACTTTATCTGACAAATACAGACCGAGCAATCTAAGAGTACAGTATCATTTTAGAACTTTATCTGACAAATACATACCGAACAATCTAACAGTACAGTATCATTTTAGAACTTTATCTGACAAATACAGACCGAGGAGCAATCTAAAAGTCCAGTATCATTTTAGAACTTTATCTGACAAATACAGACCGAGCAATCTAACAGTACGGTATCATTTTAGAACTTTATCTGACAAATACAGACCGAGGAGCAATCTAAAAGTCCAGTATCATTTTAGAACTTTATCTGACAAATACAGACCGAGCAATCTAACGGTACGGTATCATTTTAGAACTTTATCTGACAAATACAGACCGAGCAATCTAACAGTACGGTATCATTTTAGGACTTTATCTGACAAATACAGACCGAAGAGCAATTTAAAAGTCCAGTATCATTTTAGAACTTTATCTGACAAATACAGACCGAGCAATCTAAGAGTACAGTATCATTTTAGAACTTTATCTGTCATATACATACCGAACAGTCTAACAGTACGGTATCATTTTAGAACTTTATCTGACAAATACAGACCGAGGAGCAATCTAAAAGTCCAGTATCATTTTAGAACTTTATCTGACAAATACAGACCGAGCAATCTAAAAGTCCAGTATCATTTTAGAACTTTATCTGTCAAATACATACCGAACAATCTAACAGTACGGTATCATTTTAGAACTTTATCTGACAAATGCAGACCGAGCAATCTAAAAGTCCAGTATCATTTTAGAACTTTATCTGTCAAATACATACCGAACAATCTAACAGTACAGTATCATTTTAGAACTTTATCTGACAAATACAGACCGAGCACTTTAACCGTACAGTATCATTTTTGAACTTTATCGACAAATACAGACCGAGCAATCTAACAGTACGGTATCATTTTAGAAGTTTATCTGACAAAAACAGACCGAGGAGCAATCTAAAAGTCCAGTATCATTTTAGAACTTTATCTGACAAAAACAGACCGAGGATTTGGTTTGAGAGACAGAATGCCTGCTGATTAATTTTAGAACGTAAACCACGAACAAAAAAGCCTAAAATTAGTGTCATCAAACGCTGAAGCTAACCGGCTTCTAGTCGTTGATGTTGTTCTGGAGTCATCGGCTTAAATTTCTAGTGCTAAGCTCTAATTATTCATTAAGATATTGCTGTAAACAGCTACCAGTGTCAACTTTCTACATGTTCCGGTTGTCTTTGAGATTATTCTCGGAAAGAGAACGAACCTACGTCCGATGATACCCGAGTACAATATTAAACGTACAATAACACATTTTAACGACCTACAAGACGTCTAAAGCGACCAATATGGTTCTTGGTTATGGGTGGTAGTAATACGATGTTTTCATTGGATAAGATATTTAGGTGTATATTATTAGATGTTAGTGATGTGGATATTTAAGGAATGAAATTGTACTTAGCATAAACAATTTGGGATACAAAACCAAATGTTAGCGGTAGGGATAATTGAGGAATGGAATGGTATATACCATACACCAGTACTGATACTTGACTATTCGTATTGGTCAAGACGAGGTAGATGTCGAGTCTATATGGTCATTTAAACCAACTAGGACCAGAACATTAAATTTAATTATTAATTGACTTTCAATGTTATTGGCAAAATACGGAAAAACGGTCACACTCATACAGGGCTTACCAGGGCCAATACGAACAAACTAGGCTAATACGAACAAACAAGGCCAATATGGACTGGGCCAATACGAGATCGAACATGGTGACCGTTTCATTGCTATCACTTCAAAATCCAAACGCCATTTTTCTTGAAATCATCAACAGAAAAAAAAGAAAATAGCCATTGCACAGTTAAAGAAAAACAAATATTCCGTCTATGTCATTAGACAAACTAAAAATTGCATTAATAATTATTTGTAAAAATAAAGAAATATGTTCCTATGTTTGATGTACAAAAGGCGGACAACTCTTGGTACACTACACCTAGATTTTTTAAAAGATTTTTTTAAGAAAATAATAGTCAACTTTCTTTGCGAATATGTCTATAAAAACACTATTATTTTTAAATTAAAAATTGGTTTGGTATTATCCTCCGATAGAGAAAGAACCTACGTCAGATGATATCCAAGCCCTGTAACACAGGTACAGTAACACTTTCGGACGCGGACAGAGTTAGGGATGTAATTCTAAATGTTACTGATATTGATATTTGGGCAATGGAATGGTATATTGTATAAACAGTTAGGGATGTAATTCTAAATGTTACTGATATTGATATTTGGGCAATGGAATGGTATATTGTATAAACAGTTAGGGATGTAATTCTAAATGTTACTGATACTGATATTTGGGCAATGGAATGGTATATTGTATAAACAGTTAGGGATGTAATTCTAAATGTTGCTTACTGATATTGATATTTGGGCAATGGAATGGTATATTGTATAAACAGTTAGGGATGTAATTCTAAATGTTGCTTACTGATACTGATATTTGGGCAATGGAATGGTATATTGTATAAACAGTTAGGGATGTAATTCTAAATGTTGCTTACTGATATTGATATTTGGGCAATGGAATGGTATATTGTATAAACAGTTAGGGATGTAATTCTAAATGTTGCTTACTGATACTGATATTTGGGCAATGGAATGGTATATTGTATAAACAGTTAGGGATGTAATTCTAAATGTTGCTTACTGATATTGATATTTGGGCAATGGAATGGTATATTGTATAAACAGTTAGGGATGTAATTCTAAATGTTGCTTACTGATACTGATATTTGGGCAATGGAATGGTATATTGTATAAACAGTTAGGGATGTAATTCTAAATGTTGCTTACTGATATTGATATTTGGGCAATGGAATGGTATATTGTATAAACAGTTAGGGATGTAATTCTAAATGTTGCTTACTGATACTGATATTTGGGCAATGGAATGGTATATTGTATAAACAGTTAGGGATGTAATTCTAAATGTTACTGATATTGATATTTGGGCAATGGAATGGTATATTGTATAAACAGTTAGGGATGTAATTCTAAATGTTGCTTACTGATACTGATATTTGGGCAATGGAATGGTATATTGTATAAACAGTTAGGGATGTAATTCTAAATGTTGCTTACTGATACTGATATTTGGGCAATGGAATGGTATATTGTATAAACAGTTAGGGATGTAATTCTAAATGTTGCTTACTGATACTGATATTTGGGCAATGGAATGGTATATTGTATAAACAGTTAGGGATGTAATTCTAAATGTTACTGATATTGATATTTGGGCAATGGAATGGTATATTGTATAAACAGTTAGGGATGTAATTCTAAATGTTGCTTACTGATACTGATATTTGGGCAATGGAATGGTATATTGTATAAACAGTTAGGAATGTAATTCTAAATGTTAGTCGTGCTTCTTCTCT
The DNA here is from genome assembly GCA_963971465.1 of Lepidochitona cinerea. NCBI lineage: Eukaryota > Metazoa > Mollusca > Polyplacophora > Chitonida > Tonicellidae > Lepidochitona > Lepidochitona cinerea. Next base: position 45,192,525 of record OZ020556.1, read on the forward strand.
ATGTGGTATTTTCTTAAAGTGGCATGAGCTGCCGAAATTCACACTTTTTTGATAATTTCTGATCGTCCCGACAGTAAGAGGCTTTGCAGGCCATCGAAAAACTCAATGATTTGCGTTGGAATGAGGAAAATCCATACAGTATGTGGCCTGTACGAACCGAAAACGTGTTCGAAAAGTAAACAAAATTTAAATAACCGGGACGACCATTCATTCATTCTAAGCAAAAGTTAGCTCAAAACAATACTTTAACGTACATTCCCGAGACTAGGCGCACTAAAAAGCCTTTGAATTATACGTCTTAGGAAAAATAGCCGATAATTTAAACATTCTGTATCAACGTCAAAATATCAACATTTTGGCAGCTCATGCCCCTTTAATCTTTGTCTGAACACTACATTTTGATTTTTCAGCTCCGTCGCAATGCTGCTTCAATGCCCGTAATGGTTTACATACACGGAGGTTCAAACGAGCACGGAATGGCCGGGATGTTTAACGGAACTGTCCTGGCTTCCTGGGCGGATATTGTTGTGGTTACCGTCAACTACAGACTCGGCCCTTTAGGTAGTGTATATTAATAATAATAATAATATAATTTTATTTCAGACACATAATAGGTCCATATGAGTGGAGAGAAAAAAAAACAATAATAAATACACCAATAATAATATATTGTTGTGGTTACCGTCAACTACGGACTCGGCCCTTTAGGTAGTGTATATTGTTGTGGTTACCGTCAACTACAGACTCGGCCCTTTAGGTAGTGTATATTGTTGTGGTTACCGTCAACTACATACTCGGCCCTTTAGGTAGTGTATATTGTTGTGGTTACCGTCAACTACAGACTCGGCCCTTTAGGTAGTGTATATTGTCTAATGGTGTCACACGAAAAACTTTGACATGATCCATAACGTTTGGGATTTGAATGTTGCGTCTGTGGCAGTCACCTTTCCATTATGCAGTCAACATTCCATTGGAGAGTCACCATTCCACCAGCAGGCAACATTCCATTAGGCAGTCACCCTTTCATCAGCCAGTCATCATTTCATTGAGCAGTCACGCCAACTGAACGTGGGCTTGTTCCCGTTATACTTGAATTTGACGGCTGCTAGGGGTGAAAGGCTGTTGGATAAGACAAGAGAAATCTGTTATGACGCGATGACGTTATCCCGCTCTGCAATCTTTTTCTTCTGTGATTGTTACGTCACTTTGAGTTGTTGATTTTATGATGAAGTTGCCTACAGCGCGCGTTTGTTTGTCTAAACTTCCTGCTTCCTTCAAAAGCCTGCTGCAGACGAGAGCTATCTGCTGAGCTAAATTTCATTCGTGGCACTTGCCTTAAAGTGGCATGAGCTGCCAAAATGTTGATATTTTGATGTTAAAACAGAATGTTGAAGTTATTGGCTATTTTTCTTTAGACATGTAATTCAGAAACTTGTTAGTGCTCCTAGTCTCGAGAAAGTAGGTTTAAGGGTTTAATACCGCCGTAGCGGTGTTTGTTGCGTAACCCGATACCGCTGAACGTTGGTTCGTACCGAGTCAAACCACGAGAATGTGCAGCATTCGAGGGGTTTGACGAGGTGCGAACCAACGTTCAGCGGTATCAGGTTACGCAACAAACACCAAGACGAAGGTATTAAAGTCGATTCTATCCCGATAATTGAGAAAAATGAGGAAAAAGTGACCTGTTGAGGATTGCCGTTCCTTTTCCCTCCCTCGGGACAGAGTGGGAACTTTTAACCAATCAACGATAAGCTTTGGTCACGTGCGACGGTTGACCCAGATATTTTGAAGCAGAATGACATAATGTCACTATGGCTACCGCGTTGACAGGCTGGGTTGCTGGCGACGCTATCGTGGGAAATGTTGTGAAATCAACCCTTTGATGGCTGTCTACGCTCATGACAGCCCAGTTTTCAATACAAAAGCACAGAATATAACCACACTCACAATATTATCAGGTTAAATCCTTTATTTTGTATGATAACAAGCAAAAGATCACTTCTTCCGGGGGAGGTAAACCTACCGGCCGGTATGTTGCACTACACACTCGATGTTGTTTAAAAAGTCATCTCTACTTAACATGTATATTTGCACACGGCACGCACGTGCAGGAGGGGTAGAATAGAAAATCGGCCTATTATCAGCGCATAAGTAATAATAAAGCCTGCATTTTATGATTTTAATACCAGGCTTTTTGAAATGAGAAAAAAACGTTTACCATTAACCTGCATGTATTAAATAACTGAACACACGTCTGCATCTGATTGAATAGCAGATACTTCTTACTCAAAGATTGGCGTATACAAAATAAAGTGGGCCGCTGTGTGGATGTTTGTAAGAAGAAAAAAGGGAAAATCTTCTTGTCTAAAATAACTATGGAGACAAGTTTCTAATTGTGTTAAAAGAAGTATATCATTTAGACCTTTATACCCCATAAATTGTTGTAATAAACTAAACCTATGGTTTTTCATTAGGTTGACGACTGACAGGAGCTTAGCCGTGGTCAGTCGAATTTTCTGGGATCATTTTTCAGTGCCAAATGTTCTAATATGTGTCATTTGATGTACTAGTTACCGTATATAATTACGTTACTTTACAAACCTCCCGTTTAGGAGTCGTCAAAGTGCAAATTGTTTTCCTTAGGGAATTGTCTAACTGGCCACTATATTATATTACCAGTATCATATTCAAGTCTCTCGTTTTTTCTGATAAAAAAATGCCTAATGGATTTATCTATAGACAATTACCTGTTCATATAGCACACACAGATAGTCTTAATGCTATATTTTAGACTAACTTTGGCAAAATACAGGTCATTGACTGTATACATTTTCCTTACCAGGATGTAAACCATACAATTTTAATTCCGATATTTAGAGTATATGGAAATGTGAATTTAACAGCTTTTGTAAGGCAAAAAATGATTATCCGTGTTCAGATGTTTATTGCAATGATTAGAACCATTATTTTTACTCAAGAATTGTTTTTTTTTTTGGGGAACAGGATTCCTTAGTCTTGGTGATGACGTCATGCCCGGAAACTATGGCCTTCTTGATCAACTCGCGGCTCTGAAGTGGGTGAAGAACAACATACATTCATTTGGGGGAGACCCCGATCGTGTGACCTTGGCAGGTCATAGTTCAGGAAGTTGTGATGTCAGTCTCCATATGGTGTCACCGTTAGCCAAAGGTAAAGTCACGCTCGTGTAGGAGATTTACCAGTGGTATTCTCCATATGGTGTCAACGCTAGCCAAAGGTAAGGTCGCGCTCGTGTAGGAGATTTGCTAGTGGTATTCTCCATATGGTGTCAACGCTAGCCAAAGGTAAGGTCGCGCTCGTGTAGGAGATTTGCTAGTGGTATTCTCCATATGGTGTCACCGCTAGCCAAAGGTAAGGTCGCGCTCGTGTAGGAGATTTACCAGTGGTATTCTCCATATGGTGTCACCGTTAGCCAAAGGTAAGGTCACGCTCGTGTAGGAGATTTCCTAGTGGTATTCTCCATATGGTGTCACCGCTAGCCAAGGGTAAAGTCGCGCTCGTGTAGGAGATTTGCTAGTGGTATTCTCCATATGGTGTCACCGCTAGCCAAAGGTAAGGTTGCGCTCGTGTAGGAGATTTGCTAGTGATATTCTCCATATGGTGTCACCGCTAGTCAAAGGTAAGGTCGCGCTCGTGTAGGAGATTTGCTAGTGGTATTCTCCATATGGTGTCACCGCTAGCCGAAGGTAAGGTCACGCTCGCAAACTGGATTCCCTAGTGGTATATTCTCCATATGGTGTCACCGTTAGCCAAAGGTAAAGTCGCGGTCACAAACTGGATTCCCTAGTGGTATATTCTCCATATGGTGTCACCGTTAGCCAAAGGTAAGGTCACGCTCGTAAACTGGATTTCCTAGTGGTATTCTCCATATGGTGTCACCGTTAGCCAAAGGTAAAGTCACGCTCGTAAACTGGATTTCCTAGTGGTATATTCTCCATATGGTGTCACCGTTAGCCAAAGGTAAAGTCACGATCACAAACTGGATTCCCTAGTGGTATATTCTCCATACGATATGACCATTAGGTAAAGATAAAGTCACCCTCGTGTAGGAGATTTCCCGGTAAAGGCTATAGTAGCCGATTTCCTGGATTTATTCTCTATATGGTACCACCGTTTTTTCGCCCATACATATGCTTAGGCGTTTATTCATTTAATGCCACTATTTTAAAGGCTTATGTTGTCTTCACATGGACTGGAGATGCAATATTTGTTAATTTTAGTAGAGACGTATTACCAGCCAGGTATATATGTTGTATCTTACATAACAGCCTACGTTGTTTGTACCTTTACTATGTATGTATATAGAATGACAAATGTCCACAACAGAAGTGAAAATATGAGAGTATAATACGCACATTTTAACCCACAGAAACGATATTACCCGTTATTTCACAAATTCACAAAACACCACAGAGACAGTATTACACATTATTACACACATTTATAAAACACCACAGAAAAAGTATTACCCGTTATTACGCACGTTCACAAAACATGACAGAGAGACAGTATTACACATTATTACACACATTTATAAAACACCACAGAGAAAGTATTACCCGTTATTACGCACGTTCACAAAACATGACAGAGAGACAGTATTACACATTATTACACACATTTATAAAACACCACAGAGAAAGTATTACCCGTTATTACGCACGTTCACAAAACATGACAGAGAGACAGTATTACACATTATTACACACATTTATAAAACACCACAGAGACTGTATTACCCATTATTACATTCGTTCACAAAACATGACAGAGACAATGTTTATAAATGATTTATAAATAATGTTTTTAATTTATAAGTTGTTTTATGAAATTGTTATTTTATAATATCATATTTTATTATATTAGATACATTATCTTTCTCCACATTTTGTAATTTTTATGATTTATGTTATAACAAATTGTTATAGCCCTCGACCTTGATGTATACACAATGTAGGTATTAACCTATGAAGTTATCGAGTTTCTAAATAAAGATCATCAATCAATCAATATAACGAGGTCGTCATCCATGACAACTGTCTTATTTTCTATATTAGGTCTATTTCGGGCTGTCATAGCACAGAGTGGTTCCCCTACCGCTGCATGGGCAATGATGAAGCCTCCCCTCAAACCGGCACCATTCTCACGGAAGATGGGGGCCAGTATCGGGTGTTCTTATATCGAGTCGGCTCTCTTTAAAGAATGTCTTCAAAACAAATCCGTTGAAGAGATTATAAACGCAAACATTGAGGTGGGTAATTACTTGTGGCTTGATGAGTGTATTTATGTTGGTGATACATATTTAGACCTTTAAGCTACTTTCTCTCTTCATCAACTTTATGAAAGCATCAGATTAACAATGGCCAGCTATACAAGGATATTATACTACCTAAAATAAATATATAAATAGATATATATTGATAAGCACCAAATTGGCATACCATACAGTGATACCATGGAAACGTTATCCTCTTTAGGTGTGTCCATTTGCATTGGTAAACTGTATTATTGCTTTGTTCTATACTATTTTTAAAAAGTTCTATGTCCAGAGACCAAATGCTTTGCTCTACCATATCGTTAACCAGTTCTATGTCCAGAGACCAAATGCTTTGTTCTACCATATCGTTAAACAGTTCTATGTCCAGAGACCAAATGCTTTGCTCTACCATATCGTGAACCAGTTCTTTGTACAGAGACCAAATGCTTTGTTCTACCATATCGTTAAACAGTTCTATGTCCAGAGACCAAATGCTTTGCTCTACCATATCGTGAACCAGTTCTTTGTACAGAGACCAAATGCTTTGTTCTACCATATCGTTAACCAGTTCTATGTCCAGCGACCAAATGCTTTGCTCTACCATATTGTTAACCAGTTCTATGTACAGCGACCAAATGCTTTGTTCTACCATATCGTTAACCAGTTCTATGCCCAGCGACCAAATGATTTGCTCTACCATATTGTTAACCAGGTCTATGTCCAGCGTCCAAATGCTTTGCTCTACCATATTGTTAACCAGTTATATGTACAGCGACCAAATACCTTGTTCTACCATATCGTTAACCAGTTATATGTCCAGCGACCAAATGCTTTGCTCTACCATATTGTTAACCAGTTCTATGTCCAGCGACCAAATGCTTTGCTCTACCATATTGTTAACCAGTTCTATGTCCAGCGACCAAATGCTTTGCTCTACCATATTGTTAACCAGTTCTATGTACAGCGACCAAATGCTTTGCTCTACCATATTGTTAACCAGTTCTATGTACAGCGACCAAACGCTTTGTTCTATCATATATTTATCTGATTCTTTGTACAGAGACCAAATGCTTTGTTCTACCATATTGTTAACCAGTTCTATGTCCAGAGACCAAATACTTTGTTCTACCATATCGTTAACCATTTCTATGTCCAGAGACCAAATGCTTTGTTCTACCATATCGTTAACCAGTTCTATGTCCAGCGACCAAATGCTTTGCTCTACCATATTGTTAACCAGTTCTATGTACAGCGACCAAATGCTTTGTTCTACCATATCGTTAACCAGTTCTATGCCCAGCGACCAAATGATTTGCTCTACCATATTGTTAACCAGGTCTATGTCCAGCGTCCAAATGCTTTGCTTTACCATATTGTTAACCAGTTATATGTACAGCGACCAAATACTTTGTTCTACCATATCGTTAACCAGTTCTATGTCCAGCGACCAAATGCTTTGCTCTACCATATTGTTAACCAGTTCTATGTCCAGCGACCAAATGCTTTGCTCTACCATACTGTTAACCAGTTCTATGTACAGCGACCAAATGCTTTGCTCTACCATATTGTTAACCAGTTCTATGTCCAGCGACCAAATGCTTTGTTCTACCATGTCTTTATCTGATTGTATGTCCAGAGACCAAACGCTTTGTTCTATCATATATTTATCTGATTCTTTGTACAGAGACCAAATGCTTTGTTCTACCATATCGTTAACCAGTTCTATGTCCAGAGACCAAATGCTTTGTTCTACCATATCGTTAACCAGTTCTATGTCCAGCGACTAAATGCTTTGCTCTACCATATTGTTAACCAGTTCTATGTACAGCGACCAAATGCTTTGTTCTACCATATCGTTAACCAGTTCTATGTCCAGCGACCAAATGCTTTGCTCTACCATATCTTTAACTAGTTCTATGTCAAGAGACCAAATGCTTTGTTCTACCATATTGTTAACCAGTTCTATGTCAAGAGATCAAATGCTTTGTTCTAATTTATCGTTATCTGATTCTATGTCCAGAGAACAAACGCTTTGTTCTAATATATCGTTAACCAGTTCTATGTCCAGAGACCAAATGCTTTGTTTTATCATATCGTTAACCAGTTCTATGTCCAGTGAACGACTGGTTTGTTCTATCATATCTTTATCTGATTCTATGTACAGAGACCAAACGCTTTGTTCAAATACTACCCAGTCATTGACAAACATTACATGCCAGCCATTCCTGAAAACTTAATGGAGACTGGAAGGTTAAATGCCTGGGGGTATTTGACAGGGGTTACAAGTGATGAAGGGTCGCTTACTGGTGAGTAGTATCAATGTCTTATCTTTAAATACGTTAAATGTAAAGCCCATAAGTAATCTATCAGATTTCACAGTAAGCGAATGTTGATTGAATCATTATTTGGCGAACAATTCCACAATCATTATAAAGAACAAACTAAACATTTCGTAACTCTGTGTATCACTAGTGGAAGTATTTGTTTCTATATGTAAGTTCTATTTAATAACAGAATGGATTGTAAATAACGGTTTCCTATTATAGATGTTATTCTGATCTTGTCTGATTCCAGCACAAGGTGTGTTAGATTACTATGGAACTGAGAATATCACTCCAGAATATCTCCGAAATGTACTCCGAGACAACATTCATAACTTTCCCAATATTTCAGGAATATTAGGTAAGTCATAATAAAGTGTTAACTTCGTATATATTCATGGTGTAATCTCAATATTTAACTACCTAGCCAGGCTAATCAAATAAGCAAACATGTCACTTAATTCGAAATATTGAGGTTTTTCTATGACTATTTACGGAGGTTCCTTACTACTTAATTATGTTAAGTTGTTCAGTGGATCAAATAGGTGTCATATAAGGTATATTTCTATATAAGAAAATAAATCATGTGGTCACCATCATAGAGTCCGTGCAAATAATGTTACAATATATAATCTTTGTAGCATCATGCGGAAAATTTCACTTAATAGGTCAGTTTCTGTAACTATACTCGTGTATTAGTTAAGTTATGTGCATGTATACGTGCGTTTTCTCAGTGAATTTGTAACAGACTTAAAGCGGGATGAGCTCCCAAAATTCAGACTCTGTTATCACATTACGATTTCCCACCGAAGTTCAGCGTTTGAAGTACCTTGATGAACTAAATGATTGTTGTGTCATAAAAATTATTGGTAAATGTACCCCATGCAATCCGAAGAAGGGACAAATAATGGACAAAATCCAAAAAGGCGAGATGTATGAGTACATTTATTGTCATTCGGTTGCTTACAAAACTACCTAATTTTACATCTGCTAGACAGGTATCAACAGAAAGCTGTTATTTTGTACTTTTGATAATTATAACAAACAGGTAAATGTAGCTGCGGTTAATGAAATCCTATACATAGATATGGACTACAAATCAAATTGATTTTGATCCATATGACCTTTTTTACTCGTGATGAGAAAAAAGTGCAATCGTGTTGTTCACTTACCTGTATATAAAAATATCAAATGGCAGAGGCCCTTATTGCGACTCCTCTAACGTCGTATATGTAATATCATGTGCAAAAAATGTCGCAAGCAATATGTAGAGGAAACTCAGAATTATCTACGACAAAGATTCAGCAACCATTTATAAAGACATTAGACTACCCCAGGTCATTGGGTTAAGGGCATTTTGAAATCCTGCCTATTGAAAAAGATCCCTCTTCTCACTTCCGCTGAAGAAACTAAGCACAAACGTTTGGAAAAGAAACTTTTTGGATCCAAACGTTACAAACTGTTTACCCTTTGGGAAGGTGTCGTGAAAAACTATTACAACATTTGTTTAATAGTGTAATAAGGCTAGCATGAATATGGCCCAGATTATAACAAAATACAAAATGTTTCAAAATAAAATAGCTTGATCTAAGAGCCAGTGGCCAATCTTTGCTTATTAAAGAGTTTGAAAGATCTATGAGTAAGGACTAAACTCCCTCGTCTGTTTTCTATTTAGGAACCAAATGACATATTTTCACTTTCTTTTCCTTTTATCATATTTAGTTCAGTTTCAGTATAGCCGATTTCTTGCCATAGCTGAAGAACCGTACAACTTCATCAATATATTACTAAGTATTCCAGCACACTCAGTTAGTGCCATCCATATAACAGTCAGTTCAGTCTTAAACCCCCAGTTAGTGCCATCCATATAACAGTCAGTTCAGTCTTAAACCCCCAGTTAGTGCCATCCATATAACAGTCAGTTCAGTCTTAAACCCCCAGTTAGTGCCATCCATATAACAGTCAGTTCAGTCTTAAACCCCCAGTTAGTGCCATCCATATAACAGTCAGTTCAGTCTTAAACCCCCAGTTAGTGCCATCCATATAACAGTCAGTTCAGTCTTAAACCCCCAGTTAGTGCCATCCATATAACAGTCAGTTCAGTCTTAAACCCCCAGTTAGTGCCATCCGTATAACAGTCAGTTCAGTCTTAAACCCCCAGTTAGTGCCATCCATATAACAGAGTCGGTTCAGTTTTAAACCCCCAGTTAGTGCCATCCATATAACAGAGTCGGTTCAGTTTTAAACCCCCAGTTAGTGCCATCCATATAACAGAGTCAGTTCAGTTTTAAACCCCTAGTTAGTGCCTTTAATTTCCATATAACTGAGTGAGTTCAGCAATCCAGCCAAATATGTACACTCATTAGACTGGCGACAATCATGTTAGTATAAGAAAATTTGAGGAAACCGCGTCCTGATGGTCAGTTACATGTATTGCAGGTCCTGGGGCTTCTCTTACATTTCTCTGCCTAATAATGACACTGGAACGCTCCGCTCTAAAAGAACACACCCATGTGATATTAAAACCATCACACGACTTTCATATGTGTAATAAAAACAATCCGACATGGGCCAGGATAAAAGAAATATACCGGCGCGTCATGTCACAATTAAGATTAACGATGGCAACCTCCACCGTCTGAGATGTTTGATCTACGTCCCTCAAACAACACTAAACACACGGAGACACATTGTGTGGAATTGTATGAACACGCAATTTGTGGTATGTATATAGGAGACTTGAAAAGAATTATAGTGACCTAATTCATACAAACCATGCTGCAAAATACTCAAATGTAAAAAAAACATTATTACTGAAGTCTTATGTCAAGCTGCAAGGCTATCTCAGGAAGTGGCTTTCCACATTTGATCAGAGCTGGACTATTTCTTTTTCAGAAAACATTTTTCTTGCTGTAAACTGGGTTATCATAGTGAATCATTTTAAAAGTTGGTTGGTTGGTGTTTTACGCCGCACTCAAGATTATTTCACTTATATGGCGGCGTTACCAGGTTTAGTGGTGGAGGAAACCGGGCATTTAAAAGGTAAGAATATATCTAGACTATCGTGAACACTCACTAAACACAGAATCCAGCCAAACGTGTACAATCACTAAACAGAGAATCCAGCCAAACGTGCACAATCACTAAATAGAGAATCCAGCCAAACGTGTACAATCACTAAACAGAGAATCCAGCCAAACGTGTACAATCACTAAACAGAGAATCCAGCCAAACGTGTACAATCACTAAACAGAGAATCCAGCCAAACGTGTACAATCACTAAACAGAGAATCTAGCCAAACGTGTACACTCACTAAACGGAGAATTCAGCCAAACGTGTACTTTCACTAAACAGAGAATCTAGCCAAACGTGTACACTCACTAAACGGAGAATTCAGCCAAACGTGTACACTCACTAAACAGAGAATTCAGCCAAACGTGTACTCTCACTAAACAGAGAATTCAGCCAAACGTGTACTCTCACTGAACACAGGGTCCAGCCAAACGTGTACACTCACTAAACAGAGAATTCAGCCAAACGTGTACTCTCACTAAACAGAGAATTCAGCCAAACGTGTACTCTCACTGAACACAGGGTCCAGCCAAACGTGTACACTCACTAAACGGAGAATTCAGCCAAACGTGTACACTCGCTGAACACAGGGTCCAGCCAAACGTGTACACTCGCTGAACGGAGAATTCAGCCAAACGTGTACTCTCACTAAACGGAGAATTCAGCCAAACGTGTACACTCACTAAACGGAGAATTCAGCCAAACGTGTACTCTCACTGAACACAGGGTCCAGCCAAACGTGTACACTCACTAAACGGAGAATTCAGCCAAACGTGTACACTCGCTAACGGAGAATTCAGCCAAACGTGTACTCTCACTAAACACACGGTTCAGCCAAACGTGTACACTCACTAAACGGAGAGTTCAGCCAAACGTGTACACTCGCTAACGGAGAATTCAGCCAAACGTGTACTCTCACTGAACACAGGGTCCAGCCAAACGTGTACACTCACTAAACGGAGAATTCAGCCAAACGTGTACACTCGCTAACGGAGAATTCAGCCAAACGTGTACTCTCACTGAACACAGGGTCCAGCCAAACGTGTACACTCACTAAACGGAGAATTCAGCCAAACGTGTACACTCGCTAACGGAGAATTCAGCCAAACGTGTACTCTCACTAAACACAGGGTCCAGCCAAACGTGTACACTCACTAAACGGAGAATTCAGCCAAACGTGTACACTCGCTAATGGAGAATTCAGCCAAACGTGTACTCTCTCTAAACACAGGGTTCAGCCAAACGTGTACACTCACTAAACGGAGAATCCAGCTAAACGTATTTCTAACAATCAAAGCAATCAGTTTGTCATGTGCCCACTTTTAGTCCGAGTTGGCTTTGAATCCACCAAGTGGAAGGGTCTGCACTGATTTCTATTCCCCGTTTGAAAAATACATTTTCGCTCAATCCACATATTCTGTAGTTAAAATGTTTTTTTTTTCATTAATTGAGCTGTTCCTGATCCACTACTTTGTATATTGCCAAATTGTGTTTTATACGCTAAGTACTGTAAGTAGTACAAGTAGCGAATGGGATGAGTTCTCTGATTTATACGACATAAATATAAACCATGATGTACAATATAGTACGGATTGTCCTATGTGTTTTGGCTTCAGTAGAACCACTCAATCGCAGAATTTATCTAGTCTACAATCACAGTCTTACTTGTGTTTTTATCCATACTTTCTGCATTTGCAAACTTTCACTCATGTATATGAATACATCTCTTCTGTATTTTCAGACTTACTGATGTATGAATACACCCCTTCTGTATTTACAGACTTACTGATGTATGAATACACCCTTTCTGTATTTTCAGACTTACTGATGTATGAATACACCCTTTCTATATTTTCAGACTTACTGATGTATGAATACACCCCTTCGGTATTTTCAGACTTACTGATGTATGAATACACCCTTTCTGTATTTTCAGACTTACTGATGTATGAATACACCCCTTCTGTAGTAACAGACTTACTGATGTATCTCTTTCTGTATTTTCAGACTTACTGATGTATGAATACACCCTTTCTGTATTTTCAGACTTACTGATGTATGAATACACCCCTTCTGTATTTTCAGACTTACTGATGTATGAATACACCCCTTCTGTATTTTCAGACTTACTGATGTATGAATACACCCCTTCTGTATTTACAGACTTACTGATGTATGAATACACCCCTTCTGTATTTTCAGACTTACTGATGTATGAATACACCCTTTCTGTATTTTCATACTTACTGATGTATGAATACACCCCTTCTGTATTTTCAGACTTACTGATGTATGAATACACCCCTTCTGTATTTACAGACTTACTGATGTATGAATACACCCCTTCTGTATTTACAGACTTACTGATGTATGAATACACCCTTTCTGTATTTTCATACTTACTGATGTATGAATACACCCCTTCTGTATTTTCAGACTTACTGATGTATGAATACACCCCTTCTGTATTTTCAGACTTACTGATGTATGAATACACCCTTTCTGTATTTTCAGACTTACTTATGTATGAATACACCCTTTCTGTATTTTCAGACTTTACTGATGTATGAATACACCCCTTCTGTATTTTCAGACTTACTGATGTATAAATACAACCCCTTCTGTATTTTCAGACTTACTGATGTATGAATACACCAACTGGCAGAATATAACCGACTCAAATGTCACCCTTCATCTTATGTCAAAAGTAAGTAGTTTGAGTGGATTTCTGTCAGAACGATCCATTTTTTCCGTGACATGTGCGTTTTTGTCAGAAAGACCTATTGTTCTTGGACATTTGGGTTTCTGATAGAAAGACCTATGGCTTCAGGAACATTTGGGTTTCTGTCAGAACGACCTATTGTTTAGGGACATTTGAGTTTCTGCCAGAACGACCGATTGTTCAGGAACATGCAAGTTTATGTCAGAACGACCTATTGTTCTGTAACATTTAGGTTTCTGTCAGAACGACCTATTGTTCTGGGACATTTGGGTTTCTGTCAGAACAACCTATTGTTCTTGGACATTTAGGTTTCTGTCAGAACGACCTATTGTTCTGGGACATTTGGGTTTTTGCCAGAACGACCTATTGTTCAGGTACATTTGGGTTTCTGTCAGAAGGACCTATTGTTCTGGGACATTTGGGTTTCTGTCAGAACGACCTATTGTTCTGTGACATTTGGGTTTCTGTCAGAACGACCTATTGTTCTGTGACATTTGGGTTTCTGTCAGAACGACCTATTGTTCAGGTACATTTGGGTTTCTGTCAGAACGACCTATTGTTCTGTGACATTTGGGTTTCTGTCAGAACGACCTATTGTTCAGGTACATTTGGGTTTCTGTCAGAACGACCTATTGTTCTGTGACATTTGGGTTTCTGTCAGAACGACCTATTGTTCTGTGACATGTAGATTTCTGTCAGAACGACCTATTGTTCTGGGACATGTTGGTTTCTGTCAGAACGACCTATTGTTCTGTGACATTTGGGTTTCTGTCAGAACGACTTATTGTTCTTGGACATTTGGGTTTTTGCCAGAACGACTTATTGTTCAGTGACATTTGGGTTTCTGTCAGAACGACTTATTGTTCTGGGACATTTGGGTTTCTGTCAGAACGATCTATGGCTTCAGGAACATTTGGGTTTCTGTCAGAACGACCTATTGTTTAGGGTTTATTTGAGTTTCTGTCAGAACGACCTATTGTTCTGGGACATTTGGGTTTTTGCCAGAACGACCTATTGTTCTGGGACATTTGGGTTTCTGTCAGAACGACCTATTGTTCTGGGACATTTGGGTTTTTGCCAGAACGACCTATTGTTCTGTGACATTTGGGTTTCTGTCAGAACGACCTATTGTTCTGTGACATGTTGGTTTCTGTCAGAACGACCTATTGTTCTGGGACATGTTGGTTTCTGTCAGAACGACCTATTGTTCTGTGACATTTGGGTTTCTGTCAGAACGACTTATTGTTCTGGGACATTTGGGTTTTTGCCAGAACGACCTATTGTTCTGTGACATGTTGGTTTCTGTCAGAACGACCTATTGTTCTGGGACATGTTGGTTTTTGTCAGAACGACCTATTGTTCTGTGACATTTGGGTTTCTTTCAGAACGACGTATTGTTCTGGGACATTTGGGTTTCTGTCAGAATGACCCAATGTTCTGGGACATTTGGGTTTCAGTCAGAACGACCTATTGTTCTGAGACATTTGGGTTTCTGCCAGAACGACCTATTGTTCTGAGACATTTGTGTTTCTGTCAGAACGACCTATTGTCCTATGACATTTGGGTTTCAGTCAGAACGACCTATTGTTCTCGGACATTTGGGTTTCAGTCAGAACGACCTATTGTCCTATGACATTTGGGTTTCTGTCAGAACGACCTATTGTCCTAGGACATTTGGGTTTCTGTCAGAACGACCTATTGTTCTGAGACATTTGGGTTTCTGCCAGAACGACCTATTGTTCTGAGACATTTGGGTTTCTGCCAGAACCACCTATTGTTCTGAGACATTTGGGTTTCTGTCAGAATGATCTATTGTCCTGGGACATTTGAGTTTCTGCCAGAACGACCTATTGTTCTGAGACATTTGGGTTTCTGCCAGAACGACCTATTGTTCTGAGACATTTGGGTTTCTGTCAGAATGATCTATTGTCCTAGGACATTTGGGTTTCTGTCAGAACGACCTATTGTTCTGAGACATTTGGGTTTCTGCCAGAACGACCTATTGTTCTGAGACATTTGGGTTTTTGTCAGAATGACCTATTGTTCAGGGACATGTTGGTGTCTGTCAGAATGACCTATTGTTCAGGGACATGTTGGTGTCTGTCAGAATGACCTATTGTTCAGGGACATGTTGGTGTCTGTGAGAATGATATTTGGTTTCAGGGACATGCTATGCTTTTTTTTTCTTGGAGTTTGGTGTCGGATAAATAACCATTGAGCTCCAAACTATTCAAATAATACACAGAATATGCTGAATGCTGATAGACCAGACAGTTACTCTTATTGTACTGCAGTGGGCTACAACACAATCCGCAAAGTTAGGGGTGCTAGCTTCTGATTGATGATCTTTCGGCTTGTAAGATATAACACAGAAAAAGTGAATCTTCATAATGTAGAAATGAAATTTACTTTACGGACAGCAACAAATACATAATATATGCAAGTAGGGTACGGTACTTTAAACCCTATTTAATTTACAAGCAGAACAAGCACGTGGTTGGCACAGTCAACACGTCGTGGGCGCTAATATTTCAGTATGTTTGCACAAATTAAAGGATGAGTCTAAACATTCCGTATCCACGGTGAACAGTACAGTTCATCATGTGCTTGAGCGGCTGAAAAATATTGTGGACTGTGGCACGTCGCTGTTTTATGAAACCACCTTATCCTAGGGTCACCTTAACTATAAGATAATTTTGCAGGGTGCCTCAAAGGCGCCAGCTCATTATTGAGCTTATAAACATGAGCACAATAATAAATGGGACACAAGCGCATTTTTCTCTTTGACGATATTTACGCACATGAGTTGCTCCCCTTTGTTGAGTTCTTATGCAATCTACTAAAATCACAACAGGCTTTATCCGAAGAAACTTCGTAGCTGTTCTATGACTCAAGCAGTCGTGGGTTTAGAAAATATGTAAAAGAAAACATTGTTTTTAGTCTTATATTCTAACAAAACCTTGCGATTTGCTAGGAAACGTCGGTATCTAAGGAGTCTTCCCCACGGTATAGGGGCGTATACTTAAAGCGAGTTCCCTCTAAATTTATCGCTGATGCGAAAATCTTAATATTGGGTTCAATTCAAGCTTTAATTACTGTCTGGATAGAAAGAAAATCAAGCAAACATACATAACATCAGAAACAATCCCTAAAAATCCGATCCGTCTTAATAAATGGATAATTTCCTATTTACAAATCAAGAATAAACCAACCAGCTCATCTCACAGGCAATATAACCAGGTGGGCCAAAAATAAGGAAGAAGCGAGTCTCTCTGTCAAGCCTCGTAAAGTTTATACCCAAGATCTCTAGTTTCTTCAGAAGGAAAACTCAGCATATAATAAACAGTCCAAGAAGAATTGCTGTTTATCTTCATTGATTCAACCCTTAAACACATCCCTCGTCAGCTAAGACGCCACAGCTTCCAGAGCATAGGTGACCACTGGACATTCAGTGGACAATCACGTGGCACACATCCTCTTATTCATAAAATACTCACCAGCACCTGAGATATTCCCCCACAGGTATATCAATACTCGTATCTGTAATCGGGGATTAACTTCACAATACACACTTTGGTCTGTTGTTAACTTAACAGCACACCCTTTGGTCTGTTGTTAACTTCACAGCACACCCTTTGGTCTGTTGTCAACTTCACAGCACACGGTTTGGTCTGTTGTTAACTTGACAGCATACCCTTTGGTCTGTTGTCAACTTCACAGCACACTTCACAGCACACTGTTTGGTCTGTTGTCAACTTCACAACACACTGTTTGGTCTGCTGTTAACTTCGCAGCATACTGTTTGGTCTGTTGTTAACTTCACAGCACACTGTTTGGTCTGTTGTTAACTTTGTATCATACTGTTTGGTCTGTTGTTAACTTCACAGCACACGGTTTTGTCTGTTGTTAACTTCACAGCACACCCTTTGGTCTGTTGTCAACTTCACAACACACTGTTTGGTCTGTTGTTAACTTTGTATCATACTGTTTGGTCTGTTGTTAACTTCACAGCACACGGTTTTGTCTGTTGTTAACTTCACATCATACTGTTTGGTCTGTTGTTAACTTCACAGCATACTGTTTCGTCTGTGTTAACTTCACATAACACTTTTTGATCTGTTGTTAACCTCACAGCACACTCTTTGGTCTGTTTTTAACCTCACACCATACTGTTTGGTCTGCTATTAACTTCACATCATACTGTTTGGTCTGTTGTTAACTTCACAGCATACTGTTTGGTCTGTTGTTAACTTCACATTACACTTTTTGGTCTGTTGTTAACCTCACAGCACACTCTTTGGTCTGTTGTTAACCTCACACCATACTGTTTGGTCTGTTGTTAACCTCACATCACACTGTTTGGTCTGTTGTTAACCTCACACCATACTGTTTGGTCTGTTGTTAACCTCACAGAAAACAGTTTGGTCTGTTGTTAACTTTGCATCAAACTATTGGTTCTGTTGTTAACTTTGCATCATACTGTTTGGTCTGTTGTTAACTTCACAGCACACTGTTTGGTCTGTTGTTAACCTTACAACATACTGTTTGGTATGTTGTTAACCTTACACCATACTGTTTGGTCTGTTGTTAACTTGACAGAAAACAGTTTGGTCTGTTGTTAACTTTGCATCATACTGTTTGGTCTGTTGTTAACTTCACAGCACACGGTTTGGTATGTTGTTAACTTGACAGCATACTGTTTGGTCTGTTGTTAACTTCACAGCACACCCTTTGGTCTGTTGTCAACTTCACAACACACTGTTTGGTCTGTTGTTAACTTTGTATCATACTGTTTGGTCTGTTGTTAACCTCACACCATACTGTTTGGTCTGTTGTTAACCTCACAGCACACTGTTTGGTCTGTTGTTAACCTCACAGCACACTGTTTGGTCTGCTATTAACTTCACAGCACACCCTTTGGTCTGTTGTTAACTTCACAGCACACGGTTTTGTCTGTTGTTAACCTCACAGCACACTGTTTGGTCTGCTATTAACTTCACATCATACTGTTTGGTCTGTTGTTAACTTCACAGCATACTGTTTGGTCTGTTGTTAACTTCACATAACACTTTTTGGTCTGTTGTTAACTTCACAGCACACCCTTTGGTCTGTTGTTCACTTCACAGCACACCCTTTGGTCTGTTGTTAACCTCACAGCACACTGTTTGGTCTGTTGTCAACTTCACAGCACACTGTTTGGTCTGTTGTTAACTTCACAGCACACCCTTTGGTCTGTTGTTAACCTCATAGCACACCCTTTGGTCTGTTGTTAACTTCACAGCACACCCTTTGGTCTGTTGTTAACCTCATAGCACACTGTTTGGTCTGTTGTTAACTTCACAGCACATCCTTTGGTCTGTTGTTAAATTCACAGCACACCCTTTGGTCTGTTGTCAACTTCACAGTACACTGTTTGGTCTGTTGTTAACTTCACAGCATACTGTTTGGTCTGTTGTTAACTTCACAGCACACCCTTTGGTCTGTTGTTAACCTCACAGCTCACTGTTTGGTCTGTTGTTAACCTCACAGCATACTGTTTGGTCTGTTGTTAACTTCACAGCACACCCTTTGGTCTGTTGTTACCCTCAAAGCTCACTGTTTGGTCTGTTGTTAACCTCACAGCATACAATTTGGTCTATTACAGCTATTTGGTGACGGAGGTTACGAAGCCCCCATGGTTCATACTGCTGATATACTCTCCAGGAAGAACGTCAGTGTTTATGTGTACAAGTTTGAGCACCGGTCTCACAAGCACCCCCTTAGTCCATGGTTAGGTAAGCAAGAAATGCATATGTCATTTATTCTGCCCTTTAAATCAAAATTCTATACCAGCAGTATTTATCTCCAAAGATGTCAATAACAATACTTGTACATTCATCAGAGGCTTGTTAACTATGTATAATAAGCGCATCATAAACTGACGGTAGCTATGTTTGAAATATGGAAACCCTAAAAAGAGCCACATTACGCAAAGACTATCAACATTCTGGTTTACCCCCCCACACCCCCCCCCCCCCCACTCCCCCCAAAGATACTTTGCTCCATCTTAATATCTTATAGTATTATATTAGCATGGGCTGTTGATATTTTGCCATTAGGGCAGAATACTGAAGTTATCCACTATTTTTATCAAGACGTACAATTTTTGCTTCTAGTCCCTAAAATGTACGAGAAAGCATTATTTTCAACTAACTTAGGCTTAGAATGTATAAACGTTATATTTAAATTTTGTTTACTTTAGAACTAACTTTGGCTTAGAATGAATGAATTGTCGTCCCGGTTATTTAAATTTTGTTTACTTTTCGAACATGATTTCGGTTCGTACAGGCCACATACTGTATGGATTTTCCTCATTCCAACGCCAGCTCATGCCACTTTCAAGTCCATTCCACAAGAAGCTGTGTTAATACTATTTTAGTTCGTACCAGCTACAGACTGCAGGCCTATGGATATTCATCCTGCCAATGTCGATCATTTAGTTTTCCCATGAGATTTAAAGCGCCTTACTATTGTGAGAAATATATTTTATTGAAAAGATCATGCCACTCACATCCCAATGTTATGTCACCTGTATAATATAGAAGACTTTAAGTATATACACATAACGCAGGGAATATTCTATCAATAAAGAGACTATATTAAAGTGGCATGAGCTGCCAACGTTCACACTTTTTCATAATTTCTGATCGGCACGACAGTAAGAGGCTTTGAAGGCCATCGACAAACTAAATGATTGGCGTTGGAATGAGGAAAATCCATACAGTATGTGGCCTGTACGAACCGAAATCATGTTCGAAAAGTAAACAAAATTTAAATAACCGGGACGACAATTCATTCATAGTTCAAAACATTACTTTATCGTACATTTTGGAGACTAGAAGCACTAAAAAGCTTCTGAATTTTACGTCTTTAGAAAAATAGCCAATAAGTTCAACATTCTGTTTTAAGGTCAAAATATCAACATTTTGACAGCTCATGCCACTTTAAAGTAAATTCCAGAAAAAGCTGTGTTAATACTTCCTCAAATACACCTTGACTAACAGAAAGGATTATTTATCATTATTTTCTCGTCTCACGACTAGTTTCTTTGCAGCGAAGTAATATTGTCGTTTTTTTTTACCGTCAACATCCAGGCGTTCCACATGGTGATGATTTATTTTATGTTTTCGGATCACCTGTAATTGGGAATCCTCTTTATAACTATACAGAAGAAGATAGGCGGATTAGTGAGATGATAATGACTGCATGGGGTAACTTTGTACGTCACGGGTAAGTCACGAACAGTATAGATGATAACTGATATGGTGATAATTGTATGGGTAACTTTGTACGTCATGGGTAAGTCAGGAGTTGTAGAGGGCCTACATAATAGCTGAAATGATGATAACTGTATGGGGTAACTTTGTACGTCATGAGTAAGTCAGGAGCAGTATAAATAATAACTGGGATAATGATAACCGTATGGGGTAACTTTGTACGTCATGGGTAAGTCAGGAGCAGTATAAATAATAACTGGGATAATGATAACTGTATGGGGTAACTTTGTACGTCACGGGTAAGTCACGAACAGTATAGATGATAACTGATATGGTGATAATTGTATGGGTAACTTTGTACGTCATGGGTAAGTCAGGAGTTGTAGAGGGCCTACATAATAGCTGAAATGATGATAACTGTATGGGGTAACTTTGTACGTCATGAGTAAGTCAGGAGCAGTATAAATAATAACTGGGATAATGATAACCGTATGGGGTAACTTTGTACGTCATGGGTAAGTCAGGAGCAGTATAAATAATAACTGGGATAATGATAACTGTATGGGGTAACTTTGTACGTCATGGGTAAGTCAGGAGCAGTATAAATAATAACTGGGATAATGATAACCGTATGGGGTAACTTTGTACGTCATGGGTAAGTCAGGAGCAGTATAAATAATAACTGGGATAATGATAACCGTATGGGGTAACTTTGTACGTCATGGGTAAGTCAGGAGCAGTATAAATAATAACTGGGATAATGATAACTGTATGGGGTAACTTTGTACGTCATGGGTAAGTCAGGAGCAGTATAAATAATAACTGGGATAATGATAACTGTATGGGGTAACTTTGTACGTCATGGGTAAGTCAGGATCAATATACATAATAACTGAGATAATGATAACTGTATGGGGTAACTTTGTATGTCATGGGTAAGTCTGGATCAGTATATGTAATTACTGAGATGTGTACGTCATGGGTAACTCATAGACAGTATAGGAGCTTACACGTTGGACAAGATGAACATTTTTGACAATATACTGGGTTACAAAATTAGATAAATTGATTTTTTTCCCTTTATTTCAGTGTCCCTGGAGCGGGAAGTAAATCCAACAAAAAGGCTACTTTTCCAAAGTACGAATATCCAACAAAGAAATATACTCGGCTTATAAGTGACAAGGGTGTGGGGAAAACCGTAACTGGTTCAAACATGCGCTCCCGAAAAATGGCATTTTGGAATAAATTACTTCCTAATCTAAAATATGGTGCCGTTGGACGACCTTCACCTTGGATGACGTCACGTATTCATGGCTTAGACTTTGAACTTCTCACATGGATTTTAGTTGCTGTCTCAGTGGCTTTATTAGTTCTTATATTTATAGTTACGTTATATGTAATGAGACTTAAAGGAAAACTGTCCAAAGTGTCCAAACCTATAACATCCAATGAACAAAGTTAAAAGCTGTGACTATTATTGCCTGGTAAGATCCATACCCTCCGAAGCCATAGCAAAGGATCCGCTACAAATATCTCTGCATCGCATGTTGTAGCATATCCCAAACATGGATATTTAACTTTTGTTCTACATATATCCAAGAAATCCCCAGGTATGGATACTTAATTATCGTTCTACAGATATCATAGAAATCACACAGAATGGATATTTAATTACTGTTCTTCGGATATCCTGGAAACCGTGCAAACCCTACAGTATGGATTTAATAACTGTTCTACGGATGCCCTAGAAATTCCACAACTATTGTAGAAATAATGAATACAGTAGCCTTTAAGAATTTAATTATCTATTTACAGAATTTTATTTCCATAGGACAAGGAACAAACAACAATAATATAAAGTAATACCCCAAATTGACTGTTTAGTGACAATTTATTCTCAGTTACAGGTTTAGAGCCTGTACCTTACCAATGTCATATGTGCCTCCAACAATAAACACTTTTAAACAATCTATATTTTAATGATACATGGTGTACTTCCAAACACAGCACATGGACGTGTATTATAATAATGCATAGTGTACTTCCAAACACTGCACATGGGCGTGTACTATAACGATACCTGGTACACTTCCAACAACAGCACATGACCTCTATTAAAATGATGCATGGTATACTTCCGAAGACAGCCCATGGACGTGTATTATAATGATATACGGAACACTTTCAACCTTAGCACATTGGCGTGTATTGTAATGTTATATGAATAACTTCCAACATTAGCACATAGGCGTGTATTATAATAATGCATGGAACACCTCCAACATCAGCACATAGGCGTGTATTATAATGATGCATGGTATACTTTCAACCACATCACCTAATCATCCATGGTACATTTCAAAACACAGTACATGGGCCAATCTAAAATTAGAAGTTACCCTAGTCCAAAAGGCCAGATTTAACCTCTAAGGCCATTGAGCGACATTTTTATAGGAAATATCCATTGGAATGGGGTTAGAGAGTTCACATGGGAGGTCAATTGATCATGTGACTTTTAAGTTTTCAACAAAACAGCAACACCGTGGAATTTTACCTGGCATTTGCTCGCATCTACGTGCTTTTCTATTATTCTCTTACACTTAGCTAGAGCTATTGTTAGTTACATCACACATTTAAACACTAGCAGTTATTGGAAACGCCCCGTTGAACCTATCACAGTGGCCAGTTCAAAGTGAATCGGATCGACAGGGAACGTCGCCGTTTTGCCAGTTTTCGTAAAAATGGGACTATTTCGTGAATTGACTTTACGTTTCCGTTACTAGTTTAACGTTTTCTTAAATTCAAAATATATATTCATGTACAGCGTAATGTCAGGATTTTTATATTTATCTGATAGCTTTTAAAAATGTTACCCTAGATCGAACGCGAAAATCCTTGCGCTATGTCCTGTAAAGTCGTACGAGGTCTATCTTAGCCACGTCTAAAGGAGATTTCGCGAGAATACGATTGTACATGGGCGTGTATTATAAAGAGGCATGCTACATTTCCAAACACAGCACACGGGCGTGTTTTATAATGATACATTTCCAAACACGGCATATGAGCGTGTGTTATAATGATGCATGGTACACTTCCAAACACGGCATATAGGCTTGTATCATAAAGATACATGGTACACTTCCAAAGTGTACAATTTAAAATTGTGTAGTATGCCTTAATGTCTATGATGGAAACTGAAATAATTAGGAACAGTTCCGTTTTCCAGATTTTGCAAATGGATGAAATGTATGTACATGTAGACATGTATATTGTATATATTATTGGAAACATGATTTTGTATAAAATGTTGACTTTATATTTGCTTTATGTTTTGTTGATTTTCGTTTTATTCATTTTCAATAAAAACGTTTATTTATCGAAAATTTGAAATAATTGTTAAAATATGTCCAAAAAGTTAGTGAAGTAATTGTTCCACAGTGTTGGCGGTGTTTGATCAATAGTGACCAATCAACGCAACACCTATTTCTACTTTTGTGAGTGCTGAATAGCAAACTTAAGGCAAAAGTCGACAGGGTGTGCGTGCTCAAATATTTTACTTGAGAAGGGAATAGAAAATAATAGGAAATTAATCAAATCTTAAAATCATTCTTAAAGTTATTGTTTATACGCATTATTTAGTCCTGTAAGCCAAACGTTGTGTGATACAGACGGATACAGACGTAGTTACGGTAGTGCTCTTCTGTGAGCTGGAAACTCCTCAAAGGTGTTTCTAGATTGTGTTGTGGTTATCATGGTCTTAATATAGAAAAGGGAAGATATCTTGATATACCAAAAATGGAAAGACTTTGTATTGAAAATGAGTACCATGTTATATTAGGTTGTCCAGCCTATTCACACCTAAGACGTCTATACTTCCATAAATATTACCTATCCTGGCCAATTTTACATAGGTTTCACAAATTAATAAATGTTTCCAGTAGAAAATTCTTTTTCTCATTGGCAAAATTGATTCTCTCAATTATTGATGAGAGAAATGCGCTGCCTGATGTATCAATTAGTTTTTTATTTTATTTATTATTTTATTGTCTGTATTCTGTATATGTTGTAATTCTATTATGTACTTGAATTGTTTTGGGAGAGAAACCAATTGGCTTATCATGTAATAAACTAAACTAAACTGTTTCACCCAAAGTTAAACCCTCCGGCTAGTACATGTCCTAGATGCAATATCCACTAAAGACCGTGTCAGGTCGCCGCGATTCGACAACTCGACTCGACTCAACTAGTTTTTCGAGTGCATAGGTCGGTTACCGGGGCCAATCGTTCGACTCGGAAAGATTTGCCGCCTCTGGATAGAACCGATCGCTCAAGCAGCATATGTCACTGAGATTACTCGGCGCCCAGATACACGGTAACACATGTATTCCTTTTAATCAGTTTTGGTTCATTGTGCCGAGTAGCAGTCACCTTACTCACATTAAAAGGCACACTCACAAAATGTCGAAAACTGTTTACAGATACCAAAGCAAAACACGTGTTTTTGTACTTTTAAAAACTTAAATATGTTAAACGTTCTTATATTTGGGGAAAATCGAAGGTTCCTAACTTCTTGTTTCTGAAGAAAACAACACAGAAACCCATGGATGTTTTGGGCTAAATGTAACCAGTTTTCGACAGTTTGGCGGCGAACGTGCCTTTAATTTCTTTAAATTTATTATATATGGCTGTTTGCTTACCAGTACTGATTTCATATTTCTATTCGCCGCCATATAAGTGAAATAGTCTTGATTGCGGCGCAAAACACCAATCAATCATTCAATCAATGATATTTCTAAAAATATTCTAAAATTGAAAATGACTCTAATTACCAGTTGCTAAAAACCGTAAGGTGACTGCTACTCTCTCCGCTGGTGTAATGACCATATGGAAATTGGTGTCTTCTGTTTGAATGATTGGTGTAACTCTTTGTACGACCTCATGTAACTTTTCTGGACTCATGCAAAAGAAGTTATAGAATGATGCTGTGTCTTGCGACTCTAGCTCCTTAACAAGATTCATATAGCAGCCTTGGTCATCATGCTGGTATAACCATGTTTTTTTCCATTCTTTTCTGTACTTTCTTTTTTTCCTTTCGTTCAATATATGAGCTATACAGCGGCTGCTGCTAACCTTTTCCTCCACATGGCGGTTCGATATAATCCGAATTGTTGGTGATTTTTCATCTGTTTCAAATTGAAGAATAAATTTATAGCATTGAATTGGCGTATTGTGTCTTCTGGGTGAAAGATCGTTTAAGTAAACATTGATTTGATCGAAACGACAGATAAACTAGTGAGATGCAAGAAAGTGTGGGTTAACTAGAAAATATACAAACCTACACTGGCGCCAAAATCTAATCAAACGTTTATATGTATATCTATATTGTCTAGATTTCGTTGTGGTCATCATGGTCTTAATATAGAAAAGGGAAGATATCTTGATATACCAAAAATGGAAAGACTTTGTATTGAAAATGAGTACCATGTTATATTAGGTTGTCCAGCCTATTCACACCTAAAACGTCTATACTTCCATAAATATTATCTATCCTGGCCAATTTTACATAGGTTTCACAAATTAATAAATGTTTCCAGTAGAAAATTCTTTTTCTCATTGGCAAAATTGATTCTCTCAATTATTGATGAGAGAAATGCGCTGCCTGATGTATCAATTAGTTTTTTATTTTATTTATTATTTTATTGTCTGTATTCTGTATATGTTGTAATTCTATTATGTACTTGAATTGTTTTGGGAGAGAAACCAATTGGCTTATCATGTAATAAACTAAACTAAACTGTTTCACCCAAAGTTAAACCCTCCGGCTAGTACATGTCCTAGATGCAATATCCACTAAAGGCCGTGTCAGGTCGCCGCGATTCGACAACTCGACTCGACTCAACTAGTTTTTCGAGTGCATAGGTCGGTTACCGGGGCCAATCGTTCGACTCGGAAAGATTTGCCGCCTCTGGATAGAACCGATCGCTCAAGCAGCATATGTCACTGAGATTACTCGGCGCCCAGATACACGGTAACACATGTATTCCTTTTAATCAGTTTTGGTTCATTGTGCCGAGTAGCAGTCACCTTACGGTTTTTAGCAACTGGTAATTAGAGTCATTTTCAATTTTAGAATATTTTTAGAAATATCATTGATTGATTGATTGATTGGTGTTTTGCGCCGCAATCAAGACTATTTCACTTATATGGC
Source organism: Lepidochitona cinerea (assembly GCA_963971465.1). Taxonomy (NCBI): domain Eukaryota; kingdom Metazoa; phylum Mollusca; class Polyplacophora; order Chitonida; family Tonicellidae; genus Lepidochitona; species Lepidochitona cinerea. The sequence goes on from OZ020556.1 coordinate 45,219,401, forward strand.
GGCGAATAGAAATATGAAATCAGTACTGGTAAGCAAACAGCCATATATAATAAATTTAAAGAAATTAAAGGCACGTTCGCCGCCAAACTGTCGAAAACTGGTTACATTTAGCCCAAAACATCCATGGGTTTCTGTGTTGTTTTCATACTTAAGTTTTGAAAAGTACAAAAACACGTGTTTTGCTTTGGTATATGTAAACAGTTTTCGACATTTTGGCGATGAGTGTGCCTTTTAGATAAATTTGTATTAATACTATACGCGGTAGAGCGCATACGACGCTTTCAACTTGTTGAGATGAGACGAGTCGAGTCTTTAGTGCTAGAACTTGTTCAACTGGCGAGAACCAGTGGAGTCTCAGTTGAGTTAGATCGCCAGGCTGTATAATCTATATGTCGGACCGATTTATCTGAAATCTGGAGGCGGTCAGATGCGGCCAGTCGCTAAAAACCAGTCGAGTTGGCGTCGAGTCGAGAATTCCGGGCGACCTGAGCCCGCCTTTAAGGCTTTAAGGCGGGCTCAGGTCGCCCGGAATTCTTGACTCGACGCCAACTCGACTGGTTTTTAGCGACTGGCCGCATCTGACCGCATCCAGATTTCAGATAAATCGGTGCGACATATACACCCTGGCGATCTAACTCAACTGAGACTCCACTGGTTCTCGCCAGTTGAACATGTTCTAGCACCAAAGACTCGTCTCATCTCAACAAGTTGAAAGCGTCGTATGCGCTCTACCGATTGGCTGGAACCGAATCCAGCCAATCAGAACGCTTATAGTATTTATACAAATTCAATTAAAAGGCACACTCACAAAATGTCGAAAACTGTTTACAGATACCAAAGCAAAACACGTGTTTTTGTACTTTTAAAAACTTAAATATGTTAAACGTTCTCATATTTGGGGAAAATCGAAGGTTCCTAACTTCTTGTTTCTGAAGAAAACAACACAGAAACCCATGGATGTTTTGGGCTAAATGTAACCAGTTTTCGACAGTTTGGCGGCGAACGTGCCTTTAATTTCTTTAAATTTATTATATAGGGCTGTTTGCTTACCAGTACTGATTTCATATTTCTATTCGCCGCCATATAAGTGAAATAGTCTTGAGCGCGGCGCAAAACACCCATCAATCAATCAATCAATCATATTTCTAAAAATATTCTAAAATTGAAAATGACTCTAATTATATGTATCAGTTGCTAAAAACAGTAAGGTGACTGCTACTCTCTCCGCTGGTGTAATGACCATATGGAAATTGGTGTCTTCTTTTTGAATGATTGGTGTAACTCTTTGTACGACCTCATGTAACTTTTCTGGACTCATGCAAAAGAAGTTATAGAATGATGCTGTGTCTTGCGACTCTAGCTCCTTAACAAGATTCATATAGCAGCCTTGGTCATCATGCTGGTGTAACCATGTTTTTTTCCATTCTTTTCTGTACTTTCTTTTTTTCCTTTCGTTCAATATATGAGCTATACAGCGGCTGCTGCTAACCTTTTCCTCCACATGGCGGTTCGATATAATCCGAATTGTTGGTGATTTTTCATCTGTTTCAAATTGAAGAATAAATTTATAGCATTGAATTGGCGTATTGTGTCTTCTGGGTGAAAGATCGTTTAAGTAAACATTGATTTGATCGAAACGACAGATAAACTAGTGAGATGCAAGAAAGTGTGGGTTAACTAGAAAATATACAAACCTACACTGGCGCCAAAATCTAATCAAACGTTTATATGTATATCTATATTGTCTAGAAAGCTCATTTAGATACTTGTCTCCATAGTTATTTTAGTCAAGAAGATATTCCCTGTGCCAGTGTGTTTTAAGTGGCATCAGCTGCCAAAATGTTTTGATATTTTGACGTAAATCAGAATGTTGAAATTATCGGTTATTTTTCTCAAGACGTATCATTCAGAAGCTTTTTAGTGCTTCTAGTCTCGAGAATGTACAATAAAGTATTGTTTTGAAATAAATTTGGCATAGAATGAATGAATGAATGGTCGTCCCGGTTATTTAAATTTTGTTTACTTTTCGAACACTATACTGTACGGATTTTCCTCATTGCAACGCTAATCATTTAGTTTCTCGATGGCCTTCAAAGCCTCTTACTGTCGTGACGGTCAGAAATGATGATAAAAGCGTTAATTTTTGCAGCTCATGCCACTTTAAAATATATTATCTATAAATATCCGTACGTCGGCTTTATACGGCACAATGAACCAGCAATGATTAAAAGGAATACCGTGTTACCGTGTATCTGGGCGCCGAGTAATCTCAGTGACATATGCTGCTTGAGCGATCGGTTCTATCCAGAGGCGGCAAATCTTTCCGAGTCGAACGATTGGCCCCGGTAACCGACCTATGCACTCGAAAAACTAGTTGAGTCGAGTCGAGTTGTCGAATCGCGGCGACCTGACACGGCCTTAAGGGATACACGCGACTCGTCTGTTTCACCCCAATTTAAACCCAAAGTCTCTCAAACAATTACCTCAGTTGCATTAATCGGCGGTCGTCTCTCAAACAATTACCTCAGTTGCATTTATAATCGGCGGTCGTCTCTCAAACAATTACCTCAGTTGCATTAATCGGGGATCGTCTCTCAAACATTCATAACTGTTGCATTAATCGGCGATCGTCTCTTATACATCCACCTGAGTTGCATTAATCAGGGATCGTTTCTCAGACATTCATAACTGTTGCATTAATCAGGGATCGTTTCTCAGACATTCATAACTGTTGCATTAATCAGGGATCGTCTCTTATACATCCACCTCAGTTGCATTAATCAGGGATCGTCTCTCAGACATTCATAACTGTTGCATTAATCAGGGATCGTTTCTCAGACATTCATAACTGTTGCATTAATCAGGGATCGTCTCTCAAACATTCATAACTGTTGCATTAATCAGGGATCGTCTCTCAAACATTCATAACTGTTGCATTAATCGGGGATCGTTTCTCAAACATTCATAACTGTTGCATTAATCAGGGATCGTCTCTCAGACATTCATAACTGTTGCATTAATCGGGGATCGTTTCTCAGACATTCATAACTGTTGCATTAATCAGGGATCGTCTCTCAGACATTCATAACTGTTGCATTAATCGGGGATCGTTTCTCAAACATTCATAACTGTTGCATTAATCAGGGATCGTCTCTCAGACATTCATAACTGTTGCATTAATCGGGGATCGTCTCTCAGACATTCATAACTGTTGCATTAATCAGGGATCGTCTCTCAGACATTCATAACTGTTGCATTAATCAGGGATCGTTTCTCAAACATTCATAACTGTTGCATTAATCGGGGATCGTTTCTCAAACATTCATAACTGTTGCATTAATCGGCGATCGTCTCTCAAACTTGCATCTCTGTCAACTATTTACTGGCTGCGCACTTTACAATTCATAGCTATCGATATTGTTTGTTTGCCTGTTTATTTCAACCAATATGTACAGAAATAATAAGTAGTATATAACAAAGGGTAAAATAAACCTAGGCGAGAATAAAGACAGGGACTTCTTTCCCGATAAATAAAGAAATTTATATATTTTTGAACACTAAAACACACGGACACAGAGGAAAATCAGTATATTTTATAAAGCTAACATGCGGCAGTTACCCCTTCAACAGATCCGACTTCTCGCTGGAGGGTTGAGACACAGGTTTGAAGCAAATGGAGGCTACACGCGCTATTGACCTTCTGCTCTAGGGATGTGTTCTACACACTCAAAGTGACATTTTTACTTCAATATATTCGCCCTGTGAAGCCAGATAGACTCTGAAGTTTCATACTTACAAGCATCTTTTTATTTTGTTAAAATACACTTTTGATTTGGCTAACAATATCCTGTATAAATTGTATAGCTTATTGGCATTAATGGGAATTTCTTATCACCAGAATGTTGCATTGAAGGCTTGAGTCATTTTTCAATGGGATTGTGTATTTCCAAAATTTAGAGAACCCCGTTTTCAGAATCAAGGTCAGATTCCAAAGAGCAATACTGTTATATCATTACTGCAGCCTTTTTCTTCAAGGGAACGAAGAATTCTACTGCAATTTCCAACATCTTCAGGCCTAACGTCCTTTTTTTGTTAAAAAAAGGTTTGTTTGCATGGTGGCAATGATTGTTGTATATGCGTGGTAGTGAATAATTTTAGGATGTGCGTGGTGGTCAATGGTTGTAGGATATGCGTGGTGGTCAATGGTTGTAGGATATGCGTGGTGGTCAATGATTGTATTATGTGCGTCGTGGTCAATGATTGTAGGATATGCGTGGTTGTCAATTATTGTAGGATGTGCTTGGTGGTCAATTGTTATAGGATGTGCTTGGTGGTCAATTATTATAGGATGTGCTTGGTTTTTTAATTATTGTAGGATGTGCGTGGCAGTCAATGATTGTAGGATGTGCGTGGTGGTCAGTGATTGTAGGATGTGCGTGGTGGTCAAATATTGTAGAATATGCGTGGTGGTCAATTATTATAGGATGTGCTTGGTGGCCAATGATTGTAGGATGTGCGTGGTAGTGATTGTAGGATATGCGTGCTGGTCAATGATTGTAGGATGTGCGTGGTGGTAAATTATTGTAGGATGTGCGTGGTGGTAAACTATTGTAGGATGTACGTGTTGGTCCATTATTGTAGGATGTGCGTGGTGGTCAATTATTGTCGGATGTATGTGGTGGTCAATGACTGTAGGATGTACGTCGTAGTCAATGATTGTAGGATGAGCGTCGTAGTCAATGATTGTAGGATGAGCGTGGTGGTCAAACGCTCGCGAATATAAAATGGCTGCAAAGTTGACCGGACAAGGATGGAAGTGCAGACGACACCCACGTGACGGAATATAGTGAGATGATTGGATAAGAATTACATAAACTGCAAAAAACCCGCGAAGAGCAATGTGTGATGAAAATTTCGCCTAGAGGCGGGTAAGAGCAATTGAAGCACACCACAAAATCAGTTGCATTCTGCGACTGTTCATTTGCAAGAACATCTCAAGAAACACTGGTATAATCAACCACATAATAACGACCTAAATAAGAAATCCCTTCTTATCCTATATCATTCCTTTATTTATCCATACCTGACATACGGTTGAACTCTTTGGGGGAATACATATGAAACACATCTGACACCCATTTCCCTCATCCAAAAGCTCCCCATTCGATTAATAAATTTGTCAAAAAGACTGGAACATACTGAACCAATCTTTTCTCATCTGAACATCTTACCATTTCCCCTTCTTGTTGGATATATTAATACAAAGTTATCCTGTAAATGTTTTAACTATCAGCGTATAATCCCTTCTTCATTTTCCAACTACCTGGTTAGGCGGATATCGGTTCAAGCGCAAATTAACACTAGACAAACATTATTTGATTTCGCCATCCCTTTCTGTAGAACAAATACATCCTACCATCTTTTCAAATCAGCCGGTCCCAGAGCTTGGAATAAATTGCCAACATCATTAAGATCAATAGAATCGTCATCCCTATTTCAATCTAAAGTAAAAACTTATTTACTCACCAAGATCTCAGAGTGTTGTTAAAAACCTGTTAATATGCCTCATGTTTTTGCAAAAATAATTCAAATTTTCCGCCCTCACAATATATATAAATATTCAAAATATAGAATAATTAATAATTTTATATATCTAACAATTAACTAACGGGATAGAACAAGCCATATGAGCTTTATTCCCCACAATTTAGAACTGATTCTTTAAATATTCATGTCATGTACACATTTATGAATTGAGTGGTTAATAAAAGAAATGAAATGAAATGAAATCTGTAGTGGTAGCATCCAGCCGTCGTACAAAGCCGACCTGTAGCGAGCTAAGACAGCCAAAGGTATTTCCGTCTGACGGTGACACTCAAAGTTAAGCTCTCGGACTTGTATAAATCGAAAAAGGACTCCTATTTTGACGTCAGTTGATATATTGGTGGAGATAATGGCTCTTATGACAATAAGTATATAAACATGCCAATATGCTAATAGTATCAAATTGAAGTATGAACCCTTTGTCAAAATTGGTTTGTTACTTTGCATGAAAACAGAGATACAAACAAAAACAATTTCACCTATTGAAAAAGGTTAATGCTGCCTTGAAGACCAGAAAACGCGAAAATATTAACATAGGAAACGAAGTCGCTTTTAGTCTTTATAGTGCCACCCAATCTAAAAATTTGATTGTGGCAAATGTTAATGTCTGTTGAGATGAAAATGCAAAAGGGCGATAATGCGAAAACGTGAAAATACGTCACGGTATGAAAGCATTCATGCACTAAAGATAAACTCTGGCCAGATACAGTTTGGTGGTCCATTTATTATTAAGACGGGCTGTGAGCTAACACGTGGTACACCCTTTGGCTGGTAAATAGATATGTTTATTACAGATAAGCCGAGTCTTTGAACATACAGAAGGATGTTCTATGTATGCAGTATTCAACTCTCTGCAACTGTCGATACACCGAACTTTCCCAGGAACACATATTAAACCACTTAGACAGCCTTTCTTTATGCGGCCACTATTAACTGCACTGCCTGTGTTGAGAAACGGACTTTGGGAGACTGACTACACGAGATAGAAATGTAAAAACTTTCCCTTGTCGATAGCTGTATCAATGGAGATTTGTTTGGAGTACAGCACATGGCTACCTGTCAATACTGCCCCCTAGCGGTATGTTTGATGTCACCCCCGTGAAAAAGCTGCAGTCTTCTCATAGCGATTTCAGGTAGCTAACATAGGAGTTCCGACTTCCCAACAGTTTGGACATGATGTGTTATAGAGTTATTACTCTCCTCCTGTCCTTGGTGTCTGTAGTTATCTCACAGGGGTTTGGTAACCACGAGACTAACTACGTCCTGAAGGAAACCACATACGGTCAGATCAGGGGATATACACAAGAAGTCTTTCCACGAAGACCTGTTGATATATTTCTGGGAGTTCCTTATGCAAGCCCTCCGATAGGAAAACTTCGTTTTGAGGTACGTGAATAAGTACGACAAAATCTTTGGTCATTGATAATACCATTTCACGGAAACTAGAGATAAATCATTTTTATAAAGTATCTAAATAATGTGTAACTTCAACGTTTGACAACCTTTTGGATTTCCCATTCAAACCAATGCAAAATAACAGAGGAGGTTGACAAATCTGCATCTGTATTTTGATTTTTGAATAATATAGAATATTTTCAGCTGATAAAAGGTTCAATTATGTGATATGTTAACGACATAATAGAAAGAAATATGTATCTCCTGTCGACTTAAAGCAAGTACAACTTTTATTGCTCTTAAATACTGTTTGAAAGATTCAACAATGTGATTAGAAAATGGCCAAGTAAAAGATGCTTATTCTAATAGCAATTATAGTAATGCGCAGGCGAAACTCAGAATTCTCTACGACAAAAAGCCCCCAACTATTTATCTGGTATTAGAATTGAATATGCTTTGCCCGTGGCACAGAATTTCAACACTCCAGGTCATTCGGTTAAGGACCAGTTCGAAATCATACCCTTTGAAAAATCCCTTTTCTCACTTCCGCTGCACATTCCGAGCGCAAACATTTGGAACGTTTTTGTATTCAAACGTTATAAGCTGTTTATCCTTTGGGTTTGAGTTTGAATATGATCCAGATTATAATAGAAAAATGCAAACTACTTCAGAGTAAAATGGCCAACGGCCAGTCATTGCTTATAAAAAGAACAAGAGTTTAAAGGATCGTCAGGGCCAAACTTCCTTGGTTGTCTTCTGCTTAGAAATTTCTGATGGAACCAAATTACAAATGTTCACTTTTTCTCGATGGTCATATCTTGTTTAATCTCAGATTACAGCCATAGCTGGAGATCCGTACAATCTTGTTAATATAATACAGAGTACTCCAGAAAATTCTTCTGAACAAAGCCAAACTCCTGTTTTTCTTCCACTTATGGTTGGGTATAAAGGTCCAAATGACATACCCCCTCCAACCCACCCCCTTTATTAACACAATTAGAAACGTGTCTACATGGTTATTTTAGTCATTGGGATTTTCCCTGATACCGTGTGATTTAGTGTTCAAAATTCGGATTATTTTTCATAAAGTCTACTGTAAAGGTAAGTAGAGCGTTTGAAGTACTTTGAAAAACTAAAGGATTGGCATTTAAATAGAAAATAACGTTAAAGCCATTCAGTAACCCATATACGAACCGACGCAAATAACGGTAACGCCATTCAGTAACCCATATACGAACCGACGCAAATAACGGTAACGCCATTTACGAACCGATGCAAATAATGGTAACGCCATTTAGTAACCCATATACGAACCGACACAAATAACGCTAAAGCCATTCAGTAACCCATATACGAACCGACACAAATAACGGTAACGCCATTTAGTAACCCATATACGAACCGACACAAATAACGCTAAAGTCATTCAGTAAGTCATATACGGACCAACGCAAATATGGGTAAAGTCATTCAGTAACCCATATACGAACCGACACAAATAACGGTAAAGTCATTCAGTAACCCATATACGAACCGACACAAATAAGGGTAAAGTCATTCAGTAACCCATGTACGAACCGACACAAATAAGGGTAGGCCTAAAGCCATTCAATAACCCATATACGAACCGACGCCAATAACGGTAACGCCATTTAGTAACCCTTATACGAACCGACACAAATAACGGTAACGCCGTTCAGTAACCCTTATACGAACCGACGCAAATAACGGTAAAGCATTCAGTAACCCATATACGAACCGACGCAAATAAGGGTAGGCCTAAAGCCATTCAGTAACCCATGTACGAACCGACGCCAATAACGGTAACGCCATTCAGTAACCGTTATACGAACCGACGCAAATAACGGAAAAGTCATTCAGAAACCCATATACGAACCGGCACAAATAACGGTAAAGCCATTCAGTAACCCATATACGAACCGACACAAATAAGGGTAGGCCTAAAGCCATTCAGTAACCCATGTACGAACCGACACAAATAAGGGTAGGCCTAAAGCCATTCAGTAACCCATGTACGAACCGACACAAATAAGGGTAGGCCTAAAGCCATTCAGTAACCCATGTACGAACCGACACAAATAAGTTTAAGCCTAAAGCCATTCAGTAACCCATATACGAACCGACACAAATAAGTGTAAGCCTAAAGCCATTCAGTATTATACGAACCGACGCAAATAACGGTAAAGCCATTCAGTAACCCATGTACGAACCGACACAAATAAGGGTAAAGTCATTCAGTAACCCATATACGAACCGACGCAAATAACGGTAACGCCATTTAGTAACCCATATACGAACCGACGCAAATAACGGTAACGCCATTTAGTAACCCATATACGAACCTACGCAAATAACAGTAACGCATTCAGTAACCCATATACGAACCGACGCAAATAACAGTAACGCATTCAGTAACCCATATACGAACCGACGCAAATAACGGTAACGCATTCAGTAACCCATATACGAACCGACGCAAATAACGGTAAAGCCTATCAGTAACCCATATACGAACCGACGCAAATAACGGTAACGCCATTTAGTAACCCATATACGAACCTACGCAAATAACAGTAACGCATTCAGTAACCCATATACGAACCGACGCAAATAACGGTAACGCATTCAGTAACCCATATACGAACCGACGCAAATAAAGGTAACGCATTCAGTAATCCATATACGAACCGACGCAAATAACGGTAACGCATTCAGTAACCCATATACGAACCGATGGACACGATTGAAATAACCAAGATGAATGGTTACGTTTGGGTATTTTTGTTGATTATAAAACGAACGTCTGCAAGTTTGGTATTAACGAAAAGTTTTTTATCTTGTAATTACTAATAAAAATGACAAGCAAATAGCTCATTTTGTTCCCAGGAAATGTTCCTTATATTTGGCAGCTAATGCCACCTTAAAGTAAAGTAGAGAGTCAGTTCCGATGGAGAAATGAAGACGGATCATTACATGTATAATATCAAAGTCGTCTTCACTAACAAGTGTGTGGAATTTCGTGTATTCCTTCTGTTAGAAACATTTTCTCAGACTGCAAACGTTTTCGAAACGGAAATCATTACATTTGATTCAAATCGGCCTATATCTCGTAATTGGCAGTACGGTAAACCTAATGCAGAAGGCTTACACTCCTGTGAACTTTAATACAAAACCTTTTGCGTGATGTCATCTGATTTCTACCATTTTAGTTTCTATTTACTTGGCAGTGTTTATCTACAATATCGTTTACTAATTCAAGGACGGCTAATCTCGGCCACGTAGACAATAATCACAGTTAACTTGCCTATAGGTGTCTAGGAACAAATAAATCGGGGAGAACAAACACGAGATGTCAGCACAGAGAACAACTCGATCGTACACTCTGGCCTGACGCTGCAAAATGTCTACTGGACTTGTTTGAACGTTAAGTGTTTAGAATAAGTCTGTAGTTAATGCTGAATTAGTTTTGATTGGCTAGCTGGCTGTGACATACCCATCCTACACAGTATAACTAGTCGATAGTTAATCCGAATGTCGCATGACTTCATAATGAAGATTCATTGTCCGGAATGGTTGTTGCACACTGCAACGGTAACAAGGATAGTCCCATCGAAGATATTAACTAAAGATAATTTAGATTTCTGCTTAACGTTTGTTTTAATTCCAAACTCGCAATCAATTGTGACAATCCAACAGAGACATATCGATTATCGCTTTCTCGGGACAAAAACGTGAGCGATCGAAGAGGAGCCCAACATGGGGTTGATAGGCCAATATACACGTGCTTGCTGTCAAAGACCAGCGGCGTTAAATTGATCTGATCATGACAAACATCATAATACACGTGTCAAAGCTTGGATAAAACGTTTCAAATTCTTTATTGCTTGTTCAGACGAAGACACATCCTCGGACGCCTAGGGTTAACATTTTAACTACTCGCTTTTCTACCCGTGGACAAACTGAACGAAAAAAGTCGTTTTTCATCGTCACATATAAGGTATGGTTATCGAATTGTGCACAACAAATAAAATAATCGCCAGTTCAAGTAAATTCGACCTGGAATTCCTCCTATACATTAGAGTCAGCTGTTATTACATAAACATCTCGCCAGTAACGGATTAACATAGGCCCTCAGTAGTTGAACTCTCCCTTCATATAATATACAAGTATTCAATCAGTGAGTAAATAAACTGAATTCTCAACATAGTGATATATGGACAATAGCTCAGATTAAGAGCCTACATGATGGCGGACTTTGTGCTGTCTGAGGCATCTACTCTTCAATTGTTTAGAACAAAAGTTGACATGAGTCCATACACACCTAACATTTGCCCGTCTAAACACATATTTATGATAGGTTTTTTTTTCTGAAACAGAATTAGCTTATTATTCGTCAATTTTATCTGCTGGTGCGTGTACCTTTCTCGGAGATGTATGTTAAGGTAGCTTTATAAGCAACAAAGAAGCTTAAATGTGCTCTTTCAGCCCGGCTACACTGTATCAAATTGTGTCCGTTATTAGCACAAGTCTCAACTTGAAATGATTACCGGTTTTGCCGATATTTTTATTTCAACATCAATCCTTCAAGCAATACTCTAAAGAGGCAACATTCGAACATTTTTCAGATATTCCCATTGTAAAGAGTAGTTTGAAGTACTTTTAAAAGATTGACGTTGGAATTAAAAATATCGATAACGCCAGTAGACTGTATGAAGACATGTGTCAATAACGACAAAATTCAAATAGTTGGGATGTATGAATGCTTTTTTTAGTTTTTGTTACGTAAAACCTAAGATTAATATATGAGGAACACTCCTGTTTCATACTTCTGGATAAAGATGACGAACAACTAGATAATTCTGTTTCAACGAAATTTTTCTTATATTTGGTAAATCATGCCACGTTAGTTCAAAGTCTGGAGGAAAACCAAGCAACTTAATGCAAAGTCTGGAGGAAAACCCAGCAGCTTAATGCAAAGTCTGGAGGAAAACTGAGCAACTTAATGTAAAGTCTGGAGAAAACTGAGCAACTTAATGCAAAGTCTGGAGGAAAACTGAGCAACTTAATGCAAAGTCTGGAGGAAAACCAAGCAACATAATGCAAAGTCTGGAGGAAAACTGTGCAACTTAATGCAAAGTCTGGAGGAAAACCGAGCAACTTAATGCAAAGTCTGGAGGAAAACCAAGCAACTTAATGCAAAGTCTGGAGGAAAACCAAGCAACTTAATGCAAAGTCTGGAGGAAAACCAAGCAACATAATGCAAAGTCTGGAGGAAAACCAAGCAACAGAATGCAACGTCTGGAGGAAAACTGAGCAACTTAATGCAAAGTCTGGAGGAAAACCAAGCAACTTAATGCAAAGTCTAGAGGAAAGCCAAGCAACTTAATGCAAAGTCTGGAGGAAAACCAAGCACCTTAATGCAAAGTTATCAATATTTGTGATCAAACTGACGTCATAGCCTTTTTGACATTTGTGAAGAAAGTGATTTTACACGAACTTGTTACACGAAAAAAAAAAACACTATAACTAAACCTCGGCCACGTTATTTATGTAAAACAAACGTAAAAATGAAGCCACAACATCAATGGACCGATCCGAAACCACGTAACTTAGCTTTTGGATAACACCCACTGAAGGTCTTTTTGTCCATAGTTTACAATCTAAAATTTAGGGAAAGCCTTTTATCGTGTGTCTTGAACGATACAAATCTAAAAGATCTGATGATAGAATCAAATATAGACAGTTTAGAAACATATTAACTCAACTCATTAGGCTATCAAGGAAAAAATATTTTGAGGACAAATTTAACGCTAACAACAGTAATATAAAAAAGACATGGAAAACAATAAACGAATTGACTGGTAGGACAAATCGACAGGAGGTCCCTAAATGCATAGTGAACAATGGTGAAGAAATCAGAGACAAACAGGCCATTGCCCAAACATTTAGTGACTATTATAGCTCATGTGCTGGGAAGCTCGAATCTGAAATCCCCGTCGTTCCTAATCACTTTTCTGAATACCTTGGTTCTCCAAATCCGAACTCTTTTAAATTTGCTGAAGTAAACTCCAGCGTTGTCATGTCAACCATCTTAGAACTTAAGTCCTCTGCACCCGGTGTTGACTGTATCCCAATGAGTGACATCAAAATAATTGCATCTGACATTGCACAACCTTTAGCTCATTTAGTAAACCTTTTGTTTTGAAAGTGGCAGAGTACCAGAATCTTTGAAGTCTGCCAAAATGGTTCCAATTTATAAATCTGGTGACAAGAAGCAAGCGTCCAACTATCGTCCTATTTCAATACTTCCGTGCCTTAGTAAAGTCCTTGTAAAGCTCGCAGCAAAACAGATTACACATTTTCTTGATACAAACAACCTCATCTCTCCACACCAATATGGATTCCGCTCGTTTCATTCTACTGTGCACGCCGCTACGGTTCTTCATGATCACCTCATCACTACAAAGGACAAAAAGTATTTTAGTGCACTTGTGTTTCTTGACTTATCTAAAGCCTTCGACACGGTAAACCATTACATACTTTTAAATAAACTTTCACACTATGGCTTTAGAAACGATTCAAATATTTGGTTACAAAATTACTTATCCGGTAGAAATCAGACTGTCTTTTGGGACGCTTGTAAATCGTCATCCTCTCAAATCACGTGCGGCGTCCCTCAGGGATCAATTTTGGGACCAATTGTGTTCTTGGTGTATATAAACGATATACTAAATTCATTAAATCAAGTCAAGTTCACTTTATTTGCCGACGATACCAGTATAGATTCAAGATTCAAGATTTATTGTACGAACACCCGACAAGGGCAGAGTACACAAAACAGAATAAACAAACTGTAAACATTAACAAACAAACAGAAAAGTTTTAGGTATAAACATTTGCACAAGTGGGTTACAATATTATATACACTATCATGAGATCTACGTAAATAATACTTAGTTGCATGGGAACATAAATAATAAAAAATAATTAAGGCTGTAAGGCATTGTACCATTTAAGTAATGATCTCGTAACAAGGTTTATACAATCTTCACAGGACATTATAGCTATAAATTTATGTTCATCCGCTGAGACTGTTACCAGTGCCATTGACACAGTGTTGACGGAGCTGGAGAAGATCTCAATATGGCTGTCTGCTAATAGACTCTCTCTTAATGTCTCGAAGACCAAACTTATGGTTATCCCCCTTCTTAAACCTGCCCTGAAATACCAAAGCTCTACCTGAATAACAATCTGATTGAAAAAGTAAATGAATTTAAGTTTTTAGGTATTGTGTTTCATGATAAACTTTTATGGTCATCTCATATAAATTTCATTAGTAAGAAAATTTCACAAAATATTGGCGTCTTAAAGCACATTAAAAAAAATGTAAATAAACACACCCTATATATTCTCTATCATTCCTTAATTTATCCTTACCTCTCATATGCGAACGCGCTCTGGGGAAATAGCTACCATTCTCATCTTCGCCCTCTTCAATTACTTAAAAAAAAAGCTATCAGAGTCATAACCTTCTCACATCGACTTCAACACACTCAGCATTTATTCAAAAGTCTAAAAATCCTTCCCATTCAATTGTTGAATAAGTTCCATCATCTCATTACCATTCATAAATTCATGCATCACCAAACCAAACTTCCGATCTCCTTCCAAAGCCTCTTTATTCCACAGTCAGCAATCCATACCTACCAAACAAGGACTTTAAATCTTAACTTATCTCGACCACTCTATCAGTCAAATCTATCCTTTTGTTCCATACGCATAGCCGGACCACGGGAATGGAACAGACTACCGGTTGCATTAAAATCTATCAATTCACTATCTCTTTTTAAGTCATCCATTAAAGATTATCTATTGGCGCTATAGATGTCATTTGTCGACATTCTCCACCCAGACTGTTATGTAAATGTAGGTACTCTGTAAATAATTTATATTGTTGTTTTTTTTGTTTTTTTTTTATATCCTTACTATCAATCAAAACTCTATCCACCTGTAACGCATGACTCAGTTGATAACACTAGCTTTATAATTGGGATAAAACAAGTCCATTGGACTTTATTCCCGCCGTCTAATGTCTGTCTCCATCAATCTGTATGTATTTTTAAAGGTGAATAAATGAAATGAAATTAGTTGAATATTATCGTTTACATTTCTCATAATGTCTCTACTAATTTGAAAAATAAGATTGTTTTGGATGAAAGGTAGTAGGTTGATTTTCAGCCAAAACTGTATGATTAACCAATAATTAAATGTAATTCCATGTTGCATTGTTTACTGTCTGACGGTTTCTGGTGGACGTACACAGAGGTGCTACATGGGCAATCCCTCCAATCCCTATACTGTAGTGAATTGTGAAAGCGTAACTAATATTTATCTATCTGTTAAACTGTGAAGTGCCCACCTTTATAGAAGTGTCTAGCTAAAACTAAAAGTAAACAAACCAGCTACAAATGAACCCAAATGAAACTTGCCATTAAACGGTATATCAGGAGAAAAAGTTTACCACTGATCGCCCCAACACCTTCGACATTAAAATGTGTGAATTCTTTTGATCAGTAATTTGCCTCAGACACACGGTCCCCTTTTAAAACCAATCCCCCGTCTGTATTTCTCAGGTCCTTTCAATACGTCTACTGTCAGCTAGACGATTACAACGATTGAGCAGCCTCTGTCGCTTTGTTTACACTGCGGGTGCCAAACATACGAAATGATGATAAAACGTTTAAACTTTGGCAAAAATGTCGTTGAGAGAGTTATAGTGAAATGTTTGTGACATAGTGAACTCTTGTCTCTAGCATGTGCTTATCACAGATCCGACAACTTAAAACCCACCTTTTGACGCTTTTCTGTGAGCGTCTGTTGACATTGTGTTGTGTGAGGGCCGTTAACCCAAAATGACATTGTATCACAGTGACTTTGTTAGCATCACAAACAGCTCCCATCGATTTGCCAGCTGGACTGTTTGTCCATTAGAGTTACCCTATCCCATCAAGAAACCTATAAAGACAGTCGGGCTGCTGTTCGGAACCGTTCAAACTGACATAGGGCATGTTGTCCAAACTTACCGTGTAACACCTCGAGAGGGGAGGGGCGATCACCTGCACTGTTCATGGTTAGCCTGAGTAATGATTCCGTCAGCCACAATCAATTAGATAAAATTCCACTCAAACTCCAAACTTCAAGTTCGTATAAGTTAATTTTATTTGAGGATACACTTGAATAGAGGGAATCGTCAATGAATAATAATGTAATTTATGTGATAGGCCTAACTGTTTTGCCCGTGCTATAATTATTATCTTCCACCTTTAGTTGTCTGAGAATGATTTCTTAAGGAAACACTACTGGTAAAACACACTGCTCATATAACTTAAAGTGGCATGAGCTGCCAAAATTCGCAGTTTTTTTTATAACTTCTGATCGTCACGACAGTAAAAGGCTTTGAAGGCTATCGAAAAACTAAATGATTGGCGTTGGAATGAGAAAAATCCAAACAGTATGTGGCCTATACGAACCGAAAACGAGTTCAAAAGTAAACAAAATTTAAATAACCGGGACGACCATTCATTCCTTCTAAGCCAAAGTTAGTTCAAAACAGTACTTTATCGTACATTTTCGAGACTAGAAGCATTAAAAAGCTTCTGAATTCTTCCTTTTGAGAAAAATAGCCAATAATTTCAGCCTTCTGTTTTAACGTCAAAATATCAACATTTTGGCAGCTCATGCCCCTTTAAGTGAAACAAAAACTTTGGCCCAACTAAAAACTCCATAGGGACGTCTGTATCCCGCACCTATCGCTATTATCAAGGCTCCGATTGTTGTATTGAAGCCCTAATCACCTTGATCTATGGCCCGAAATGTGCACGTCCATTGTTTGAGTTTGTCCAGAAACCGTCCACACCTGAACAGACTTGTATACACGTTATAGTGTTAACGAGGTCGTTTACTCGGCACACTCTTACCAGGCTGAGAATAACCGGAGATTATCCTTTATGTGCTGTAATCCCAACACAATTATATACCGACCATTGGTATGTTTAACTAATGCCGATTAGCTCTTCTCTTCAAACTGCCAGATTGGTCTAATATACGTCACTAATGGCGATTTAGTTAACCTTTGACGTCTCTATCGAAAGTGGGCCTATAAAACCAAATCTCAAATGATTTGTTTTAATTTATTCTGCTAAAAGTGTTAACGTACTGGAACATGTTTCAGATATAAAACCAGTGATAGTGATAGACATACATGCTGCTGTGGACTGAGTAAGGTTCGAACCCGGGTCAAATCGATTGAGAGATTGTATCGAACTGAGGGAATAGACAACATGAAATATTGATCTATATTGAAACCGATTTTTATCCTATTATTTGAGTAATAACATCTTATATCCTCCAACCGTTCTTGTATGTTTGTCCAAAGTAATTTTGTTTTTAAGTGGAAAGGGGCGGGCTATCCCAATCGAATCTATGGGTCGCCTATGACCGACACTCCTGAAAGCAGTGGGTACCCCTTCGTTCAACACTGCTATACTTACTAGACAGATTTATCACTGATAAATTTAGAGACCAGCCAATAATAGTTAAGAATTCCCCGTATCTAGTCAATAAGTGAGGTAGTCAATGTTGTTACATCGGCCTATTGACCAGCCACAAATCTGACCTAGAAGTATAGTTGTAGGATATTTTACCCGGTGCTTATAGGAGTCGTAACTAGGACCAAAGTCCTGCATAGCTAAAATGCTTTGAGGCTACATAAAATGCAGTCGCTGTAGTTCTGTTTTCAACAAAAAATAGGAAATAACAAGTTGTAAGGGCGTTTGTATAAATTTTTGTTCAAATTCCTCATGGAGCATAACTCCAGTTATATTGTTGGTGCCAAGAACAATTTAGATTTGTTAGTTTCATTAAAACGTTTTAACGTGCTTAATCCTGGAAGAGCTAAATGATAATGGATGCGCCACGTTAATGAAGAGTACCGCTAAAGCCTTTATTTTAGATAGGTGTTACTATCTGGAAACATACATGGGAGGGATTCAATAGGTATATTCATATTTGTAAGGGTCATCTTGCTTTGATGTTTTTAACTATATGTTTGATATGAATGTAATCAATTGAAAGCTATTCTGCTACTTTCATTTGTCAGACGATTCTAATCCCACTACACGGGATGTATTCAACCTGGACAAATGGATAAATGTTTTAGGGATGTGTAAAGGTTTGTTCGTTCTGACTGTGAAGTTGACAGTCAACAGAAGTGTTTCCCCAAGCGCTATGTTATTAGCAAACCGTGAGAAAGTCTAATTTTCTGTCTATGGAGATATGGTTTTATGATATTATTGTTTATCACAATTATGTGGTGATTATTAACAATGGTGTTATTCAAGTCAAATGGAATTAACGCGTCATACTTTTTTTCCGGCGGGTAACTTCATTGAGCTTTGCACTGCTACGGCTGTCTTCCTCGTGACATTACTATCGGTACACTTTTCAATCCCTAATGACCCAGTCACAATGTCGGCGATCTGTCGGGGATTAGTTTTGGCCGGGGGTCGTCGTAGAAAATAAAGAATCCTTGAACAATCCTATCAATAATCCTAATAAAAGTGGAGCAGTCACATTTTCTGAGATTTTTTCAAGGATTTTGACCCGGTTTTGTCGAAAAATCGTGGGATTAGCCTCCGATCGCCTCCGATCGCATCGGAGGCGATCGGAGACGATATCTGCGAGGGTCTTTTCTTTTAATTCCCCCCCCCCCCCACCCTGGGTATATGTGGGGGAAAAGGAGGGCGATTTACTACGATTCCACACTACGATTCGTCGGAGACGATCACAGAAAGCGTACGAATCGTCGCAGGGCGCCTCCGATTTAGTTGGAGGGCGCCGGAGACTACTCGCAGACATTTAATCTCAACCTGAATTTCCAATCCTACACAGAATCTTGCGACTAGTCTCAGATTATTCGGAGGACGCCTCCGATTAATCGGAGGGCATCGTAGGTCATCGGAGATTGGATCTGGGATGGCCAAAATGGGTGAAAAATCTTGCGAGCAATCTTAAAATTTTAAGTTCAAAGTTGGGGATGCCAAAGGCTGTGGCGATGCCTAAAAAATCTGCGACAAGCCGCAAGCATCTGGAGAGCGCCTCCGACGGGTGCAAAATCGTGAGATCTGTCTCAAGATTTTGTTAAAATTTCTCGGGTTTTACCCATTGCCGACGCATCGCAACTGATTTGTGACTGGCCCAAAATGTCTTGTTTCGATATGCGATAAACATAACTTCACAATCTTGTTCATTTGATATGGCCATTGGTTGGAAACCCTCTATAACTGGTCCAAAACGGTGGTGGTGAAACAACTTCGAGAGAACATGAAATTGTTTAGTGGACAGGTTAGATTTATCACACCAGTTGTTAAAAACCAAACTCTGGAATATAAATGAAATTTTTTTCAACAAACTCAGCCTTTTGAATGAAACCATACACCTTTAAAATGGCTTATATCCATTCTTTATCCTCGAAACATTAAGGTACTTAAAACCTTAAAGTGACATGAGCTGCTAAAATTCTGAAAATATAAAATAAATGTCGATTGTCAATAGAGGGCCTACAACTTGTTATCTTTGTTGTTAAAGGCACACTCGCTGTTAAAATCCAAAATATTGTTTACCTAAAAAACAGTGGGCGGTTTTCCAGACAGTTAGGAACTTTCTATTTTTACAACAATTTGAAAATTTTGACATACCGGGTAATTTAGTATTTTTGATTTGAATTGGAAAACAGATTTGTCAGCTACCCGCGACGTATAAGTACACTCTGAACCTGAGCATGCACACAAGCGCTCTAATGTTTTGAGTCGTGTGAGTGATCTAACGACACAGTATAAACTTACGAACCTTAACTGAGAAATACAGACTGACGATCGGGTAAGATGGACTCGAAAAGCCTGCCCATTAATTTAGAATGTAAACCACAGACAAAATGCCTGAAATGAGGCTACTCCAACACTAGAGTTAGCCGACGCTGATTTTCGTTGTTGTAATTGAACTTCTATGATTCGTTTGTTTTCCAACCCCATTTATACATTCTGAACCTAAATCCACGTTATATCCATTAACTTTATATCATTTTTATCTTTTTCTTTTCACTATCTTTCCCGGTTTATTCACCTGCACGTTATATCCAATGACGTGATTATTTCCGTTTCCATAGATCTGGTTCATTTAACCTTTCTCTCGCGATTGTTATGATATAGAGCATATTATAGAGAAAGGAACTAAGTAGGGTTTAGAACTTATTTCTGCTGGAAAATGCCTGGATAAAATAGAGAATTAGACCGAGGAAGATACAAAATTAAAAGCAAAGTATAATCCCTTTAATATGCCTGAATTAATACAGACAGCGTTTATTCGCAGTATTGTTAATGTATGTACTACTATACGTCATGTTTGACTGTTGTTGCTATTTCCTCAGCCACCACAGAGTCTGCGTGTATGTACTACTATACGTCATGTTTGACTGTTGTTGCTATTTCCTCAGCCACCACAGAGTCTGCGCCGATGGGATGGAGTCATCAACACGACGGAGTTATCTCCCGCTTGTGCTCAGTCCAATTCCAGTCTCCTCTATCTGCAGGCTCATTACCCAGGCTTTGATTACCATAGTGAGGATTGCCTCTATCTCAACATATTTGCCCCTCAGGTAAGCATGAATGGCGTCATTATTCTAACACTGCTGATTATAAACACTTCCGTTAAATAAAGTGACCGTTATCGTCAATCCATGAATGATTGACACTAGCCCCTGAGACTCGTTCTGCTAAGCTGGCGTAAGTTACGCCTGTCACAAATGCGTGTTGAATGATAGTAACATACACATGGTCGCAATTTCGAAGCGCAACTCTATGCTGTATATGCGTAACTTTACGCCAGTTTAGTAGAACAGGGCCCAAGGGCCTGTCTTACAAAGCTGTGTTTTGTGCCAAATTGTATACGAAACAACACTATACTGAGGGAGAGATCGCTATTTTGTTTTCCTCTGGTGTGTTAAGGGGTATCGTAGGTCAAAATGGACCATAGAAAGAGTATTTAGACTTTTTTTTGGATTTTTACAATTGGAAACGCAAGCGGAACACCCAAACTGTCAATAAAGTATGCATAGAAAGGCCTGATAAGGCTACAAGACCAAACGATTGAACCGTCCTACAGAGCCAAATGGTAACGATTTGTGACTATACAACAGGCTGGCAGAATAGTCACCTGTGGCTAGATTGACACTTGTTTTTTAACACGCCTGTAATTTATTTATTCTTCAAAAAGTGGCTTTTTGTTGACAGCTGAGGAAGGGTATGACTTCTCTGCCTGTATACGTGTTTGTCCATGGAGGCTCCAATGATGCGGGGATGGGAGGGATGTTTGACGGCAGTATTATCTCCTCTTTCACTGACATTATCCTCGTTACATTTAACTACAGACTCGGACCTCTAGGTGAGATTTATTACATCTTTTCAAATCCTGGATTTGTTTTTAGAATAAACACATTCCTGTCTTATTTAACTAGCATTGCGTTTTGATAATAAACCGTTGAAGGCGCATCTGAAGAGATTGGTATGAATCCAATGATTGTCACGTGATCATAATTATAGTATTTATTTGTATAGAAATAAATAAATTGTAAAGTTGTACTAATCAAGTGTCTGCTGTTGAAGGGTTCCTAAGCATGGGCGACGAGACTTTTCCTGGTAATTACGGTCTACTCGATCAGTTGGCTGCTCTGAGATGGGTCCAAGACAACATACATTCATTTGGCGGTGATCCAGAGAGAGTAACCCTTGGCGGACACAGTGCCGGAAGCTGTGATGTTGGACTCCATGTTGTTTCCCCTTTGGCTAGAGGTTAGACAGTCTCTGAATACAATGTATAGGCTATTTTATATGGATTTGCAATACTTACACGCCCATTCCTTAGTCGCCATGGAACTCCAGTGCTTCACATAGAAATTGCGTTCATCTATTTGATTCAATCTTTTGGACCTGTGTCTTTTCGACATGCTTTCCCGCAGGATGGTCGTATTTGTTAAGAACCAAATCGTTTATTTGTTGATATGCAATCAATCTGCAGTTCGTGAAACAAACAAAAGCCACAGATGGTTATTTTGTCAGCTATCATAAGCTACTGGTGATTATCTCAGCAGCTATCATAAGCTACTGGTGATTATCTCAACAGCTATCATAAGCTACTAAGGATTATTGTAGCAGCTATCATAAGCTACTGGTGATTATCTCAGCAGCTATCATAAGCTACTGGTGATTATCTCAACAGCTATCATAAGCTACTGGTGATTATCTCAGCAGCTATCATAAGCTACTGGTGATTATCTCAACAGCTATCATAAGCTACTGGTAATAATCTCAACAGCTATCATAAGCTACTGGTGATTATCTCAGCAGCTATCATAAGCTACTGGTGATTATCTCAGCAGCTATCATAAGCTACTGGTGATTATCTCAACAGCTATCATAAGCTACTGGTAATAATCTCAACAGCTATCATAAGCTACTAATGATTATCTCAGCAGCTATCATAAGTTACTGATGATTATTTTAGCAGCTATCATAAGCTACTGGTGATTATCTCAGCAGCTATCATCAGCTACTGCTGATTATTTTACCAGCTATCATAAGCTACTGCTGATTATTTTACCAGCTATCATAAGCTACTGGTGATTATCTCAACAGCTATCATAAGCTACTAGGGATTATTTTAGCAGCTATCATAAGTTATTAAGGATTATTGTAGCAGCTATCATAAGCTACTGGTGATTATGTCAACAGCTATCATAAGCTACTAAGGATTATTGTAGCAGCTATCATAAGCTACTGGTGATTATCTCAACAGCTATCATAAGCTACTAAGGATTATTGTAGCAGCTATCATAAGCTACTGGTGATTATCTCAGCAGCTATCATAAGCTACTGGTGATTATCTCAACAGCTATCATAAGCTACTGGTGATTATCTCAGCAGCTATCATAAGCTACTGGTGATTATCTCAACAGCTATCATAAGCTACTGGTAATAATCTCAACAGCTATCATAAGCTACTGGTGATTATCTCAGCAGCTATCATAAGCTACTGGTGATTATCTCAGCAGCTATCATAAGCTACTGGTGATTATCTCAACAGCTATCATAAGCTACTGGTAATAATCTCAACAGCTATCATAAGCTACTAATGATTATCTCAGCAGCTATCATAAGTTACTGATGATTATTTTAGCAGCTATCATAAGCTACTGGTGATTATCTCAGCAGCTATCATCAGCTACTGCTGATTATTTTACCAGCTATCATAAGCTACTGCTGATTATTTTACCAGCTATCATAAGCTACTGGTGATTATCTCAACAGCTATCATAAGCTACTAGGGATTATTTTAGCAGCTATCATAAGTTATTAAGGATTATTGTAGCAGCTATCATAAGCTACTGGTGATTATGTCAACAGCTATCATAAGCTACTAAGGATTATTGTAGCAGCTATCATAAGCTACTGGTGATTATCTCAACAGATATCATAAGCTACTGGGGATTATATTAGCAGCTATCATAAGCTACTGGGGATTATTTTAGCAGCTATCATAAGCTACTGGTGATTATCTCAGCAGCTATCATAAGCTACTGGTGATTATCTCAACAGCTATCATAAGCTACTAGGGATTATTTTAGCAGCTATCATAAGTTATTAAGGATTATTGAAGCAGCTATCTTAAGCTACTGGTGATTATCTCAGCAGCTATCATAAGCTACTGGTGATTATCTCAACAGCTATCATAAGCTACTAAGGATTATTGTAGCAGCTATCATAAGCTACTGGTGATTATCTCAGCAGCTATCATAAGCTACTGGTGATTATCTCAAAAGCTATCATAAGCTACTGGTGATTATCTCAACAGCTATCATAAGCTACTGGTAATTATCTCAGCAGCTATCATAAGCTACTGGTGAATATCTCAGCAGCTATCATAAGCTATGGGTGATTATCTCAGCAGCTATCATAAGCTACTGGTGATTATCTCAACAGCTATCATAAGCTACTGGTGATTATCTCAGCAGCTATCATAAGCTACTGGTGATTATCTCAGCAGCTATCATAAGCTACTGGTGATTATCTCAGCAGCTATCATAAGCTACTGATGATTATCTCAGCAGCAATCATAAGCTACTGGTGATTATCTCAGCAGCTATCATAAGCTACTAATGATTATCTCAGCAGCTATCATAAGTTACTGATGATTATTTTAGCAGCTATCATAAGCTACTGGTGATTATCTCAGCAGCTATCATAAGCTACTGGTGATTATCTCAACATCTATCATAAGCTACTGGTGATTATCTCAACATCTATCATAAGCTACTGCTGATTATCTCAACATCTATCATAAGCTACTGCTGATTATTGTAGCAGCTATCATAAGCTACTGGCGATTATGTCAACAGCTTTCATAAGCTACTAAGGATTATTGTAGCAGCTATCATAAGCTACTGGTGATTATCTCAACAGCTATCATAAGCTACTGGGGATTATATTAGCAGCTATCATAAGCTACTGGGGATTATTTTAGCAGCTATCATAAGCTACTGGTGATTATCTCAGCAGCTATCATAAGCTACTGGTGATTATCTCAACAGCTATCATAAGCTACTAGGGATTATTTTAGCAGCTATCATAAGTTATTAAGGATTCTTGTAGCAGCTATCATAAGCTACTGGTGATTATGTCAACAGCTATCATAAGCTACTAAGGATTATTGTAGCAGCTATCATAAGCTACTGGTGATTATCTCAACAGCTATCATAAGCTACTGGGGATTATATTAGCAGCTATCATAAGCTACTGGGGATTATTTTAGCAGCTATCATAAGCTACTGGTGATTATCTCAGCAGCTATCATAAGCTACTGGTGATTATCTCAACAGCTATCATAAGCTACTAGGGATTATTTTAGCAGCTATCATAAGTTATTAAGGATTATTGTAGCAGCTATCTTAAGCTACTGGTGATTATCTCAGCAGCTATCATAAGCTACTGGTGATTATCTCAACAGCTATCATAAGCTACTAAGGATTATTGTAGCAGCTATCATAAGCTACTGGTGATTATCTCAGCAGCTATCATAAGCTACTGGTGATTATCTCAAAAGCTATCATAAGCTACTGGTGATTATCTCAACAGCTATCATAAGCTACTGGTAATTATCTCAGCAGCTATCATAAGCTACTGGTGATTATCTCAGCAGCTATCATAAGCTATGGGTGATTATCTCAAGAGCTATCATAAGCTACTGGTGATTATCTCAACAGCTATCATAAGCTACTGGTGATTATCTCAGCAGCTATCATAAGCTACTGGTGATTATCTCAGCAGCTATCATAAGCTACTGGTGATTATCTCAGCAGCTATCATAAGCTACTGGGGATTATTTTAGCAGCTATCATAAGCTACTGATGATTATCTCAGCAGCTATCATAAGCTACTGGTGATTATCTCAGCAGCTATCATAAGCTACTGGTGATTATCTCAGCAGCTATCATAAGCTACTGATGATTATCTCAGCAGCAATCATAAGCTACTGGTGATTATCTCAGCATCTATCATAAGCTACTGGTGATTATCTCAACATCTATCATAAGCTACTGCTGATTATTGTAGCAGCTATCATAAGCTACTGTCGATTATGTCAACAGCTATCATAAGCTACTAAGGATTATTGTAGCAGCTATCATAAGCTACTGGTGATTATCTCAACAGCTATCATAAGCTACTGGGGATTATATTAGCAGCTATCATAAGCTACTGGGGATTATTTTAGCAGCTATCATAAGCTACTGGTGATTATCTCAGCAGCTATCATAAGCTACTGGTGATTATCTCAGCAGCTATCATAAGCTACTGGTGATTATCTCAGCAGCTATCATAAGCTACTGGGGATTATTTTAGCAGCTATCATAAGCTACTGATGATTATCTCAGCAGCTATCATAAGCTACTGGTGATTATCTCAGCAGCTATCATAAGCTACTGGTGATTATCTCAGCAGCTATCATAAGCTACTGATGATTATCTCAGCAACTATCATAAGCTACTGGTGATTATCTCAACATCTATCATAAGCTACTGGTGATTATTTTAGCAGCTATCATAAGCTACTGGTGATTATCTCAGCAGCTATCATAAGCTACTGGTGATTATCTCAACATCTATCATAAGTTACTGATGATTATTTTAGCAGCTATCATAAGCTACTGGTGATTATCTCAGCAGCTATCATAAGCTACTGGTGATTATCTCAACATCTATCATAAGCTACTGGTGATTATCTCAACATCTATCATAAGCTACTGCTGATTATCTCAACAGCAATCATAAGCTACTGGTGATTATCTCAACATCTATCATAAGCTACTGCTGATTATTGTAGCAGCTATCATAAGCTACTGGTGATTATGTCAACAGCTATCATAAGCTACTAAGGATTATTGTAGCAGCTATCATAAGCTACTGGTGATTATCTCAACAGCTATCATAAGCTACTGGGGATTATATTAGCAGCTATCATAAGCTACTGGGGATTATTTTAGCAGCTATCATAAGCTACTGGTGATTATCTCAGCAGCTATCATAAGCTACTAGTGATTATCTCAACAGCTATCATAAGCTACTAGGGATTTTTTTAGCAGCTATCATAAGTTATTAAGGATTATTGTAGCAGCTATCATAAGCTACTGGTGATTATCTCAGCAGCTATCATAAGCTACTGGTGATTATCTCAACAGCTATCATAAGCTACTAAGGATTATTGTAGCAGCTATCATAAGCTACTGGTAATTATCTCAGCAGCTATCATAAGCTACTGGTGAATATCTCAGCAGCTATCATAAGCTATGGGTGATTATCTCAGCAGCTATCATAAGCTACTGGTGATTATCTCAGCAGCTATCATAAGCTACTGGTGATTATCTCAGCAGCTATCATAAGCTACTGATGATTATCTCAGCAGCAATCATAAGCTACTGGTGATTATCTCAGCAGCTATCATAAGCTACTAATGATTATCTCAGCAGCTATCATAAGTTACTGATGATTATTTTAGCAGCTATCATAAGCTACTGGTGATTATCTCAGCAGCTATCATAAGCTACTGGTGATTATCTCAACATCTATCATAAGCTACTGGTGATTATCTCAACATCTATCATAAGCTACTGCTGATTATCTCAACATCTATCATAAGCTACTGCTGATTATTGTAGCAGCTATCATAAGCTACTGGCGATTATGTCAACAGCTATCATAAGCTACTAAGGATTATTGTAGCAGCTATCATAAGCTACTGGTGATTATCTCAACAGCTATCATAAGCTACTGGGGATTATATTAGCAGCTATCATAAGCTACTGGGGATTATTTTAGCAGCTATCATAAGCTACTGGTGATTATCTCAGCAGCTATCATAAGCTACTGGTGATTATCTCAACAGCAATCATAAGCTACTGGTGATTATCTCAACATCTATCATAAGCTACTGCTGATTATTGTAGCAGCTATCATAAGCTACTGGTGATTATGTCAACAGCTATCATAAGCTACTAAGGATTATTGTAGCAGCTATCATAAGCTACTGGTGATTATCTCAACAGCTATCATAAGCTACTGGGGATTATATTAGCAGCTATCATAAGCTACTGGGGATTATTTTAGCAGCTATCATAAGCTACTGGTGATTATCTCAGCAGCTATCATAAGCTACTAGTGATTATCTCAACAGCTATCATAAGCTACTAGGGATTTTTTTAGCAGCTATCATAAGTTATTAAGGATTATTGTAGCAGCTATCATAAGCTACTGGTGATTATCTCAGCAGCTATCATAAGCTACTGGTGATTATCTCAACAGCTATCATAAGCTACTAAGGATTATTGTAGCAGCTATCATAAGCTACTGGTAATTATCTCAGCAGCTATCATAAGCTACTGGTGAATATCTCAGCAGCTATCATAAGCTATGGGTGATTATCTCAGCAGCTATCATAAGCTACTGGTGATTATCTCAACAGCTATCATAAGCTACTGGTGATTATCTCAGCAGCTATCATAAGCTACTGGTGATTATCTCAGCAGCTATCATAAGCTACTGGTGATTATCTCAGCAGCTATCATAAGCTACTGATGATTATCTCAGCAGCAATCATAAGCTACTGGTGATTATCTCAGCAGCTATCATAAGCTACTAATGATTATCTCAGCAGCTATCATAAGTTACTGATGATTATTTTAGCAGCTATCATAAGCTACTGGTGATTATCTCAGCAGCTATCATAAGCTACTGGTGATTATCTCAACATCTATCATAAGCTACTGGTGATTATCTCAACATCTATCATAAGCTACTGCTGATTATCTCAACATCTATCATAAGCTACTGCTGATTATTGTAGCAGCTATCATAAGCTACTGGCGATTATGTCAACAGCTATCATAAGCTACTAAGGATTATTGTAGCAGCTATCATAAGCTACTGGTGATTATCTCAACAGCTATCATAAGCTACTGGGGATTATATTAGCAGCTATCATAAGCTACTGGGGATTATTTTAGCAGCTATCATAAGCTACTGGTGATTATCTCAGCAGCTATCATAAGCTACTGGTGATTATCTCAACAGCTATCATAAGCTACTAGGGATTATTTTCGCAGCTATCATAAGTTATTAAGGATTCTTGTAGCAGCTATCATAAGCTACTGGTGATTATGTCAACAGCTATCATAAGCTACTAAGGATTATTGTAGCAGCTATCATAAGCTACTGGTGATTATCTCAACAGCTATCATAAGCTACTGGGGATTATATTAGCAGCTATCATAAGCTACTGGGGATTATTTTAGCAGCTATCATAAGCTACTGGTGATTATCTCAGCAGCTATCATAAGCTACTGGTGATTATCTCAACAGCTATCATAAGCTACTAGGGATTATTTTAGCAGCTATCATAAGTTATTAAGGATTATTGTAGCAGCTATCTTAAGCTACTGGTGATTATCTCAGCAGCTATCATAAGCTACTGGTGATTATCTCAACAGCTATCATAAGCTACTAAGGATTATTGTAGCAGCTATCATAAGCTACTGGTGATTATCTCAGCAGCTATCATAAGCTACTGGTGATTATCTCAAAAGCTATCATAAGCTACTGGTGATTATCTCAACAACTATCATAAGCTACTGGTAATTATCTCAGCAGCTATCATAAGCTACTGGTGATTATCTCAGCAGCTATCATAAGCTATGGGTGATTATCTCAAGAGCTATCATAAGCTACTGGTGATTATCTCAACAGCTATCATAAGCTACTGGTGATTATCTCAGCAGCTATCATAAGCTACTGGTGATTATCTCAGCAGCTATCATAAGCTACTGGTGATTATCTCAGCAGCTATCATAAGCTACTGGGGATTATTTTAGCAGCTATCATAAGCTACTGATGATTATCTCAGCAGCTATCATAAGCTACTGGTGATTATCTCAGCAGCTATCATAAGCTACTGGTGATTATCTCAGCAGCTATCATAAGCTACTGATGATTATCTCAGCAGCAATCATAAGCTACTGGTGATTATCTCAGCATCTATCATAAGCTACTGGTGATTATCTCAACATCTATCATAAGCTACTGCTGATTATTGTAGCAGCTATCATAAGCTACTGGCGATTATGTCAACAGCTATCATAAGCTACTAAGGATTATTGTAGCAGCTATCATAAGCTACTGGTGATTATCTCAACAGCTATCATAAGCTACTGGGGATTATATTAGCAGCTATCATAAGCTACTGGGGATTATTTTAGCAGCTATCATAAGCTACTGGTGATTATCTCAGCAGCTATCATAAGCTACTGGTGATTATCTCAACAGCTATCATAAGCTACTAGGGATTATTTTAGCAGCTATCATAAGTTATTAAGGATTCTTGTAGCAGCTATCATAAGCTACTGGTGATTATGTCAACAGCTATCATAAGCTACTGATGATTATCTCAGCAGCAATCATAAGCTACTGGTGATTATCTCAGCAGCTATCATAAGCTACTAATGATTATCTCAGCAGCTATCATAAGTTACTGATGATTATTTTAGCAGCTATCATAAGCTACTGGTGATTATCTCAGCAGCTATCATAAGCTACTGGTGATTATCTCAACATCTATCATAAGCTACTGGTGATTATCTCAACATCTATCATAAGCTACTGCTGATTATCTCAACATCTATCATAAGCTACTGCTGATTATTGTAGCAGCTATCATAAGCTACTGGTGATTATGTCAACAGCTATCATAAGCTACTAAGGATTATTGTAGCAGCTATCATAAGCTACTGGTGATTATCTCAACAGCTATCATAAGCTACTGGGGATTATATTAGCAGCTATCATAAGTTACTGATGATTATTTTAGCAGCTATCATAAGCTACTGGTGATTATCTCAGCAGCTATCATAAGCTACTGGTGATTATCTCAACATCTATCATAAGCTACTGGTGATTATCTCAACATCTATCATAAGCTACTGCTGATTATCTCAACATCTATCATAAGCTACTGCTGATTATTGTAGCAGCTATCATAAGCTACTGGTGATTATGTCAACAGCTATCATAAGCTACTAAGGATTATTGTAGCAGCTATCATAAGCTACTGGTGATTATCTCAACAGCTATCATAAGCTACTGGGGATTATATTAGCAGCTATCATAAGCTACTGGGGATTATTTTAGCAGCTATCATAAGCTACTGGTGATTATCTCAGCAGCTATCATAAGCTACTGGTGATTATCTCAACAGCTATCATAAGCTACTAGGGACCAGTAGCTTATGATAGCTGCTACAATAATCCTTAGTAGCTTATGATAGCTGTTGACATAATCACCAGTAGCTTATGATAGCTGCTACAATAATCCTTAATAACTGATTATCTCAACAGCTATCATAAGCTACTAAGGATTATTGTAGCAGCTATCATAAGCTACTGGTGATTATCTCAGCAGCTATCATAAGCTACTGGTGATTATCTCAAAAGCTATCATAAGCTACTGGTGATTATCTCAACAGCTATCATAAGCTACTGGTAATTATCTCAGCAGCTATCATAAGCTACTGGTGATTATCTCAGCAGCTATCATAAGCTATGGGTGATTATCTCAAGAGCTATCATAAGCTACTGGTGATTATCTCAACAGCTATCATACGCTACTGGTGATTATCTCAGCAGCTATCATAAGCTACTGGTGATTATCTCAGCAGCTATCATAAGCTACTGGTGATTATCTCAGCAGCTATCATAAGCTACTGGGGATTATTTTAGCAGCTATCATAAGCTACTGATGATTATCTCAGCAGCTATCATAAGCTACTGGTGATTATCTCAGCAGCTATCATATGCTACTGGTGATTATCTCAGCAGCTATCATAAGCTACTGATGATTATCTCAGCAGCAATCATAAGCTACTGGTGATTATCTCAGCAACTATCATAAGCTACTGGTGATTATCTCAACATCTATCATAAGCTACTGGTGATTATTTTAGCAGCTATCATAAGCTACTGGTGATTATCTCAGCAGCTATCATAAGCTACTGGTGATTATCTCAACATCTATCATAAGTTACTGATGATTATTTTAGCAGCTATCATAAGCTACTGGTGATTATCTCAGCAGCTATCATAAGCTACTGGTGATTATCTCAACATCTATCATAAGCTACTGGTGATTATCTCAACATCTATCATAAGCTACTGCTGATTATCTCAACAGCAATCATAAGCTACTGGTGATTATCTCAACATCTATCATAAGCTACTGCTGATTATTGTAGCAGCTATCATAAGCTACTGGTGATTATGTCAACAGCTATCATAAGCTACTAAGGATTATTGTAGCAGCTATCATAAGCTACTGGTGATTATCTCAACAGCTATCATAAGCTACTGGGGATTATATTAGCAGCTATCATAAGCTACTGGGGATTATTCTAGCAGCTATCATAAGCTACTGGTGATTATCTCAGCAGCTATCATAAGCTACTAGTGATTATCTCAACAGCTATCATAAGCTACTAGGGATTATTTTAGCAGCTATCATAAGTTATTAAGGATTATTGTAGCAGCTATCATAAGCTACTGGTGATTATCTCAGCAGCTATCATAAGCTACTGGTGATTATCTCAACAGCTATCATAAGCTACTAAGGATTATTGTAGCAGCTATCATAAGCTACTGGTGATTATCTCAGCAGCTATCATAAGCTACTGGTGATTATCTCAAAAGCTATCATAAGCTACTGGTGACTATCTCAACAGCTATCATAAGCTACTGGTAATTATCTCAGCAGCTATCATAAGCTACTGGTGATTATCTCAGCAGCTATCATAAGCTATGGGTGATTATCTCAGCAGCTATCATAAGCTACTGGTGATTATCTCAGCAGCTATCATAAACTACTGGTGATTATCTCAGCAGCTATCATAAGCTACTGGTGATTATCTCAACAGCTATCATAAGCTACTGGGGATTATTTTAGCAGCTATCATAAGCTACTTATGATAATCTCAGCAGCTATCATAAGCTACTGGTGATTATCTCAGCAGCTATCATAAGCTACTGGTGATTATCTCAGCAGCTATCATAAGCTACTGGTGATTATCTCAGCAGCTATCATAAGCTACTGGTGATTATCTCAGCAGCTATCATAAGCTACTGGTGATTATCTCAGCAGCAATCATAAGCTACTGGTGATTATCTCAGCAGCTATCATAAGCTACTGGTGATTATCTCAGCAGCTATCATAAGCTACTGGTGATTATCTCAGCAGCTATCATAAGCTACTGGTGATTATGTCAACAGCTATCATAAGCTACTAAGGATTATTGTAGCAGCTATCATAAGCTACTGGTGATTATCTCAACAGCTATCATAAGCTACTGGGGATTATATTAGCAGCTATCATAAGCTACTGGGGATTATTTTAGCAGCTATCATAAGCTACTGGTGATTATCTCAGCAGCTATCATAAGCTACTGGTGATTATCTCAACAGCTATCATAAGCTACTAGGGATTATTTTAGCAGCTATCATAAGCTATTAAGGATTATTGTAGCAGCTATCATAAGCTACTGGTGATTATGTCAACAGCTATCATAAGCTACTAAGGATTATTGTAGCAGCTATCATAAGCTACTGGTGATTATCTCAACAGCTATCATAAGCTACTGGGGATTATATTAGCAGCTATCATAAGCTACTGGGGATTATTTTAGCAGCTATCATAAGCTACTGGTGATTATCTCAGCAGCTATCATAAGCTGCTGGTGATTATCTCAACAGCTATCATAAGCTACTAGGGATTATTTTAGCAGCTATCATAAGTTATTAAGGATTATTGTAGCAGCTATCTTAAGCTACTGGTGATTATCTCAGCAGCTATCATAAGCTACTGGTGATTATCTCAACAGCTATCATAAGCTACTAAGGATTATTGTAGCAGCTATCATAAGCTACTGGTGATTATCTCAGCAGCTATCATAAGCTACTGGTGATTATCTCAAAAGCTATCATAAGCTACTGGTGATTATCTCAACAGCTATCATAAGCTACTGGTAATTATCTCAGCAGCTATCATAAGCTACTGGTGATTATCTCAGCAGCTATCATAAGCTATGGGTGATTATCTCAAGAGCTATCATAAGCTACTGGTGATTATCTCAACAGCTATCATACGCTACTGGTGATTATCTCA
This sequence comes from Lepidochitona cinerea, assembly GCA_963971465.1. Classification (NCBI taxonomy): domain Eukaryota; kingdom Metazoa; phylum Mollusca; class Polyplacophora; order Chitonida; family Tonicellidae; genus Lepidochitona; species Lepidochitona cinerea. The sequence continues at coordinate 45,253,278 of OZ020556.1, forward strand.
GCAGCTATCATAAGCTACTGGGGATTATTTTAGCAGCTATCATAAGCTACTGATGATTATCTCAGCAGCTATCATAAGCTACTGGTGATTATCTCAGCAGCTATCATAAGCTACTGGTGATTATCTCAGCAGCTATCATAAGCTACTGATGATTATCTCAGCAGCAATCATAAGCTACTGGTGATTATCTCAGCATCTATCATAAGCTACTGGTGATTATCTCAACATCTATCATGAGCTACTGGTGATTATTTTAGCAGCTATCATAAGCTACTGGTGATTATCTCAGCAGCTATCATAAGCTACTGGTGATTATCTCAACATCTATCATAAGTTACTGATGATTATTTTCGCAGCTATCATAAGCTACTGGTGATTATCTCAGCAGCTATCATAAGCTACTGGTGATTATCTCAACATCTATCATAAGCTACTGGTGATTATCTCAACATCTATCATAAGCTACTGCTGATTATCTCAACAGCAATCATAAGCTACTGATGATTATCTCAACATCTATCATAAGCTACTGCTGATTATTGTAGCAGCTATCATAAGCTACTGGTGATTATGTCAACAGCTATCATAAGCTACTAAGGATTATTGTAGCAGCTATCATAAGCTACTGGTGATTATCTCAACAGCTATCATAAGCTACTGGGGATTATATTAGCAGCTATCATAAGCTACTGGGGATTATTTTAGCAGCTATCATAAGCTACTGGTGATTATCTCAGCAGCTATCATAAGCTACTAGTGATTATCTCAACAGCTATCATAAGCTACTAGGGATTATTTTAGCAGCTATCATAAGTTATTAAGGATTATTGTAGCAGCTACCATAAGCTACTGGTGATTATCTCAGCAGCTATCATAAGCTACTGGTGATTATCTCAACAGCTATCATAAGCTACTAAGGATTATTGTAGCAGCTATCATAAGCTACTGGTGATTATCTCAGCAGCTATCATAAGCTACTGGTGATTATCTCAAAAGCTATCATAAGCTACTGGTGACTATCTCAACAGCTATCATAAGCTACTGGTAATTATCTCAGCAGCTATCATAAGCTACTGGTGATTATCTCAGCAGCTATCATAAGCTATGGGTGATTATCTCAGCAGCTATCATAAGCTACTGGTGATTATCTCAGCAGCTATCATAAGCTACTGGTGATTATCTCAGCAGCTATCATAAGCTACTGGTGATTATCTCAACAGCTATCATAAGCTACTGGGGATTATTTTAGCAGCTATCATAAGCTACTTATGATAATCTCAGCAGCTATCATAAGCTACTGGTGATTATCTCAGCAGCTATCATACGCTACTGGTGATTATCTCAGCAGCTATCATAAGCTACTGGTGATTATCTCAGCAGCTATCATAAGCTACTGGTGATTATCTCAGCAGCTATCATAAGCTACTGGGGATTATTTTAGCAGCTATCATAAGCTACTGATGATTATCTCAGCAGCTATCATAAGCTACTGGTGATTATCTCAGCAGCTATCATATGCTACTGGTGATTATCTCAGCAGCTATCATAAGCTACTGATGATTATCTCAGCAGCAATCATAAGCTACTGGTGATTATCTCAGCAACTATCATAAGCTACTGGTGATTATCTCAACATCTATCATAAGCTACTGGTGATTATTTTAGCAGCTATCATAAGCTACTGGTGATTATCTCAGCAGCTATCATAAGCTACTGGTGATTATCTCAACATCTATCATAAGTTACTGATGATTATTTTAGCAGCTATCATAAGCTACTGGTGATTATCTCAGCAGCTATCATAAGCTACTGGTGATTATCTCAACATCTATCATAAGCTACTGGTGATTATCTCAACATCTATCATAAGCTACTGCTGATTATCTCAACAGCAATCATAAGCTACTGGTGATTATCTCAACATCTATCATAAGCTACTGCTGATTATTGTAGCAGCTATCATAAGCTACTGGTGATTATGTCAACAGCTATCATAAGCTACTAAGGATTATTGTAGCAGCTATCATAAGCTACTGGTGATTATCTCAACAGCTATCATAAGCTACTGGGGATTATATTAGCAGCTATCATAAGCTACTGGGGATTATTCTAGCAGCTATCATAAGCTACTGGTGATTATCTCAGCAGCTATCATAAGCTACTAGTGATTATCTCAACAGCTATCATAAGCTACTAGGGATTATTTTAGCAGCTATCATAAGTTATTAAGGATTATTGTAGCAGCTATCATAAGCTACTGGTGATTATCTCAGCAGCTATCATAAGCTACTGGTGATTATCTCAACAGCTATCATAAGCTACTAAGGATTATTGTAGCAGCTATCATAAGCTACTGGTGATTATCTCAGCAGCTATCATAAGCTACTGGTGATTATCTCAAAAGCTATCATAAGCTACTGGTGACTATCTCAACAGCTATCATAAGCTACTGGTAATTATCTCAGCAGCTATCATAAGCTACTGGTGATTATCTCAGCAGCTATCATAAGCTATGGGTGATTATCTCAGCAGCTATCATAAGCTACTGGTGATTATCTCAGCAGCTATCATAAACTACTGGTGATTATCTCAGCAGCTATCATAAGCTACTGGTGATTATCTCAACAGCTATCATAAGCTACTGGGGATTATTTTAGCAGCTATCATAAGCTACTTATGATAATCTCAGCAGCTATCATAAGCTACTGGTGATTATCTCAGCAGCTATCATAAGCTACTGGTGATTATCTCAGCAGCTATCATAAGCTACTGGTGATTATCTCAGCAGCTATCATAAGCTACTGGTGATTATCTCAGCAGCTATCATAAGCTACTGGTGATTATCTCAGCAGCAATCATAAGCTACTGGTGATTATCTCAGCAGCTATCATAAGCTACTGGTGATTATCTCAGCAGCTATCATAAGCTACTGGTGATTATCTCAGCAGCTATCATAAGCTACTGGTGATTATGTCAACAGCTATCATAAGCTACTAAGGATTATTGTAGCAGCTATCATAAGCTACTGGTGATTATCTCAACAGCTATCATAAGCTACTGGGGATTATATTAGCAGCTATCATAAGCTACTGGGGATTATTTTAGCAGCTATCATAAGCTACTGGTGATTATCTCAGCAGCTATCATAAGCTACTGGTGATTATCTCAACAGCTATCATAAGCTACTAGGGATTATTTTAGCAGCTATCATAAGCTATTAAGGATTATTGTAGCAGCTATCATAAGCTACTGGTGATTATGTCAACAGCTATCATAAGCTACTAAGGATTATTGTAGCAGCTATCATAAGCTACTGGTGATTATCTCAACAGCTATCATAAGCTACTGGGGATTATATTAGCAGCTATCATAAGCTACTGGGGATTATTTTAGCAGCTATCATAAGCTACTGGTGATTATCTCAGCAGCTATCATAAGCTGCTGGTGATTATCTCAACAGCTATCATAAGCTACTAGGGATTATTTTAGCAGCTATCATAAGTTATTAAGGATTATTGTAGCAGCTATCTTAAGCTACTGGTGATTATCTCAGCAGCTATCATAAGCTACTGGTGATTATCTCAACAGCTATCATAAGCTACTAAGGATTATTGTAGCAGCTATCATAAGCTACTGGTGATTATCTCAGCAGCTATCATAAGCTACTGGTGATTATCTCAAAAGCTATCATAAGCTACTGGTGATTATCTCAACAGCTATCATAAGCTACTGGTAATTATCTCAGCAGCTATCATAAGCTACTGGTGATTATCTCAGCAGCTATCATAAGCTATGGGTGATTATCTCAAGAGCTATCATAAGCTACTGGTGATTATCTCAACAGCTATCATACGCTACTGGTGATTATCTCAGCAGCTATCATAAGCTACTGGGGATTATTTTAGCAGCTATCATAAGCTACTGATGATTATCTCAGCAGCTATCATAAGCTACTGGTGATTATCTCAGCAGCTATCATAAGCTACTGGTGATTATCTCAGCAGCTATCATAAGCTACTGATGATTATCTCAGCAGCAATCATAAGCTACTGGTGATTATCTCAGCATCTATCATAAGCTACTGGTGATTATCTCAACATCTATCATGAGCTACTGGTGATTATTTTAGCAGCTATCATAAGCTACTGGTGATTATCTCAGCAGCTATCATAAGCTACTGGTGATTATCTCAACATCTATCATAAGTTACTGATGATTATTTTCGCAGCTATCATAAGCTACTGGTGATTATCTCAGCAGCTATCATAAGCTACTGGTGATTATCTCAACATCTATCATAAGCTACTGGTGATTATCTCAACATCTATCATAAGCTACTGCTGATTATCTCAACAGCAATCATAAGCTACTGATGATTATCTCAACATCTATCATAAGCTACTGCTGATTATTGTAGCAGCTATCATAAGCTACTGGTGATTATGTCAACAGCTATCATAAGCTACTAAGGATTATTGTAGCAGCTATCATAAGCTACTGGTGATTATCTCAACAGCTATCATAAGCTACTGGGGATTATATTAGCAGCTATCATAAGCTACTGGGGATTATTTTAGCAGCTATCATAAGCTACTGGTGATTATCTCAGCAGCTATCATAAGCTACTAGTGATTATCTCAACAGCTATCATAAGCTACTAGGGATTATTTTAGCAGCTATCATAAGTTATTAAGGATTATTGTAGCAGCTACCATAAGCTACTGGTGATTATCTCAGCAGCTATCATAAGCTACTGGTGATTATCTCAACAGCTATCATAAGCTACTAAGGATTATTGTAGCAGCTATCATAAGCTACTGGTGATTATCTCAGCAGCTATCATAAGCTACTAGTGATTATCTCAAAAGCTATCATAAGCTACTGGTGACTATCTCAACAGCTATCATAAGCTACTGGTAATTATCTCAGCAGCTATCATAAGCTACTGGTGATTATCTCAGCAGCTATCATAAGCTATGGGTGATTATCTCAGCAGCTATCATAAGCTACTGGTGATTATCTCAGCAGCTATCATAAGCTACTGGTGATTATCTCAGCAGCTATCATAAGCTACTGGTGATTATCTCAACAGCTATCATAAGCTACTGGGGATTATTTTAGCAGCTATCATAAGCTACTTATGATAATCTCAGCAGCTATCATAAGCTACTGGTGATTATCTCAGCAGCTATCATAAGCTACTGGTGATTATCTCAGCAGCTATCATAAGCTACTGGTGATTATCTCAGCAGCTATCATAAGCTACTGGTGATTATCTCAGCAGCTATCATAAGCTACTGGTGATTATCTCAGCAGCAATCATAAGCTACTGGTGATTATCTCAGCAGCTATCATAAGCTACTGGTGATTATCTCAGCAGCTATCATAAGCTACTGGTGATTATCTCAGCAGCTATCATAAGCTACTGGTGATTATCTCAGCAGCTATCATAAGCAACTGGTGATTATCTCATCAGCTATCATAAGCAACTGGTGATTATCTCAACAGCCATCATAAACTACTGGTGATTATCTCAGCAGCTATCATAAGCTACTGGGGATTATTTTAGCAGCCATCATAAACTACTGGTGATTATCTCAGCAGCTATCATAAGCTACTGGTGATTATCTCAACAGCTATCATAAGCTTCTAGGGATTATTTTAGCAGCTATCATAAGCTGCTGGTGATTATCTCAACAGCTGTCATAAGCTACTGGTGATTATCTCAACAGCTATCATAAGCTACTGGTGATTATCTCAACAGCTATCATAAGCTACTGGGGATTATATTAGCAGCTATTATAAGCTACTGGGGATTATTTTAGCAGCTATCATAAGCTGCTGGTGATTATCTCAACAGCTGTCATAAGCTACTGGTGATTATCTCAACAGCTATCATAAGCTACTGGTGATTATCTCAACAGCTATCATAAGCTACTGGGGATTATATTAGCAGCTATTATAAGCTACTGGGGATTATTTTAGCAGCTATCATAAGCTACTGGTGATTATCTCAGCAGCTATCATAAGCTACTGGTGATTATCTCAACAGCTATCATAAGCTACTGGTAATTATCTCAGCAGCTATCATAATCTACTGGTGATTATCTCAGCAGCTATCATAAGCTATGGGTGATTATCTCAGCAGCTATCTTAAGCTACTGGTGATTATCTCAGCAGCTATCATAAGCTACTGGTGATTATCTCAGCAGCTATCATAAGCTACTGGTGATTATCTCAGCAGCTATCATAAGCTACTGGGGATTATTTTAGCAGCTATCATAAGTTACTGATGATTATCTCAGCAGCTATCATAAGCTACTGGTGATTATCTCAGCAGCTATCATAAGCTACTGATGATTATCTCAGCAGCAATCATAAGCTACTGGTGATTATCTCAGCAGCTATCATAAGCTACTGGTGATTATCTCAGCAGCTATCATAAGCTACTGGTGATTATCTCAGCAGCTATATTAAGCTACTGGTGATTATCTCAGCAGCTATCATAAGCTACTGGTGATTATCTCAGCAGCTATCATAAGCTACTGGTAATTATCTCAGCAGCAATCATAAGCTACTGGTGATTATCTCAGCAGCTATCATAAGCTACTGGTGATTATCTCAGCAGCTATCATAAGCTACTGGTGATTATCTCAGCAGCTATCATAAGCTACTGGTGATTATCTCAGCAGCTATCATAAGCAACTGGTGATTATCTCATCAGCTATCATAAGCAACTGGTGATTATCTCAACAGCCATCATAAACTACTGGTGATTATCTCAGCAGCTATCATAACCTACTGGGGATTATTATAGCAGCCATAATAAGCTACTGGTGATTATCTCAGCAGCTATCATAAGCTACTGGTGATTATCTCAACAGCTATCATAAGCTTCTAGGGATTATTTTAGCAGCTATCATAAGCTGCTGGTGATTATCTCAACAGCTATCATAAGCTACTGGGGATTATATTAGCAGCTATTATAAGCTACTGGGGATTATTTTAGCAGCTATCATAAGCTGCTGGTGATTATCTCAACAGCTGTCATAAGCTACTGGTGATTATCTCAACAGCTATCATAAGCTACTGGTGATTATTTCAACAGCTATCATAAGCTACTGGGGATTATATTAGCAGCTATTATAAGCTACTGGGGATTATTTTAGCAGCTATCATAAGCTACTGGTGATTATCTCAGCAGCTATCATAAGCTACTGGTGATTATCTCAACAGCTATCATAAGCTACTGGTGATTATCTCAACAGCTATCATAAGCTACTGGTGATTATCTCAACAGCTATCATAAGCTACTGGTGATTATCTCAACAGCTATCATAAGCTACTGGGGATTATATTAGCAGCTATTATAAGCTACTGGGGATTATTTTAGCAGCTATCATAAGCTGCTGGTGATTATCTCAACAGCTATCATAAGCTACTGGGGATTATATTAGCAGCTATTATAAGCTACTGGGGATTATTTTAGCAGCTATCATAAGCTACTGGTGATTATCTCAACAGCTATCATAAGCTACTGGTGATTATCTCAGCAGCTATCATAAGCTACTGGTGATTATCTCAGCAGCTATCATAAGCTACTGGTGATTATCTCAGCAGCAATCATAAGCTACTGGTGATTATCTCAGCAGCTATCATAAGCTACTGGTGATTATCTCAGCAGCTATCATAAGCTACTGGTGATTATCTCAGCAGCTATCATAAGCTACTGGTGATTATCTCAGCAGCTATCATAAGCAACTGGTGATTATCTCATCAGCTATCATAAGCAACTGGTGATTATCTCAACAGCCATCATAAACTACTGGTGAATATCTCAGCAGCTATCATAAGCTACTGGGGATTATTTTAGCAGCCATCATAAACTACTGGTGATTATCTCAGCAGCTATCATAAGCTACTGGTGATTATCTCAACAGCTATCATAAGCTTCTAGGGATTATTTTAGCAGCTATCATAAGCTGCTGGTGATTATCTCAACAGCTGTCATAAGCTACTGGTGATTATCTCAACAGCTATCATAAGCTACTGGTGATTATCTCAACAGCTATCATAAGCTACTGGGGATTATATTAGCAGCTATTATAAGCTACTGGGGATTATTTTAGCAGCTATCATAAGCTGCTGGTGATTATCTCAACAGCTGTCATAAGCTACTGGTGATTATCTCAACAGCTATCATAAGCTACTGGTGATTATCTCAACAGCTATCATAAGCTACTGGGGATTATATTAGCAGCTATTATAAGCTACTGGGGATTATTTTAGCAGCTATCATAAGCTACTGGTGATTATCTCAGCAGCTATCATAAGCTACTGGTGATTATCTCAACAGCTATCATAAGCTACTGGTAATTATCTCAGCAGCTATCATAAGCTACTGGTGATTATCTCAGCAGCTATCATAAGCCATGGGTGATTATCTCAGCAGCTATCTTAAGCTACTGGTGATTATCTCAGCAGCTATCATAAGCTACTGGTGATTATCTCAGCAGCTATCATAAGCTACTGGTGATTATCTCAGCAGCTATCATAAGCTACTGGGGATTATTTTAGCAGCTATCATAAGTTACTGATGATTATCTCAGCAGCTATCATAAGCTACTGGTGATTATCTCAGCAGCTATCATAAGCTACTGATGATTATCTCAGCAGCAATCATAAGCTACTGGTGATTATCTCAGCAGCTATCATAAGCTACTGGTGATTATCTCAGCAGCTATCATAAGCTACTGGTGATTATCTCAGCAGCTATATTAAGCTACTGGTGATTATCTCAGCAGCTATCATAAGCTACTGGTGATTATCTCAGCAGCTATCATAAGCTACTGGTAATTATCTCAGCAGCAATCATAAGCTACTGGTGATTATCTCAGCAGCTATCATAAGCTACTGGTGATTATTTCAGCAGCTATTATAAGCTACTGGTGATTATCTCAGCAGCTATCATAAGCTACTGGTGATTATCTCAGCAGCTATCATAAGCAACTGGTGATTATCTCATCAGCTATCATAAGCAACTGGTGATTATCTCAACAGCCATCATAAACTACTGGTGATTATCTCAGCAGCTATCATAACCTACTGGGGATTATTTTAGCAGCCATAATAAGCTACTGGTGATTATCTCAGCAGCTATCATAAGCTACTGGTGATTATCTCAACAGCTATCATAAGCTTCTAGGGATTATTTTAGCAGCTATCATAAGCTGCTGGTGATTATCTCAACAGCTATCATAAGCTACTGGGGATTATATTAGCAGCTATTATAAGCTACTGGGGATTATTTTAGCAGCTATCATAAGCTGCTGGTGATTATCTCAACAGCTGTCATAAGCTACTGGTGATTATCTCAACAGCTATCATAAGCTACTGGTGATTATTTCAACAGCTATCATAAGCTACTGGGGATTATATTAGCAGCTATTATAAGCTACTGGGGATTATTTTAGCAGCTATCATAAGCTACTGGTGATTATCTCAGCAGCTATCATAAGCTACTGGTGATTATCTCAACAGCTATCATAAGCTACTGGTGATTATCTCAACAGCTATCATAAGCTACTGGTGATTATCTCAACAGCTATCATAAGCTACTGGTGATTATCTCAACAGCTATCATAAGCTACTGGGGATTATATTAGCAGCTATTATAAGCTACTGGGGATTATTTTAGCAGCTATCATAAGCTGCTGGTGATTATCTCAACAGCTATCATAAGCTACTGGGGATTATATTAGCAGCTATTATAAGCTACTGGGGATTATTTTAGCAGCTATCATAAGCTACTGGTGATTATCTCAACAGCTATCATAAGCTACTGGTGATTATCTCAACAGCTATCTTAAGCTACTGGGGATTATATTAGCAGCTATTATAAGCTACTGGGGATTATTTTAGCAGCTATCATAAGCTACTGGTGATTATCTCAGCAGCTATCATAAGCTACTGGTGATTATCTCAACAGCCATCATAAGCTACTGGTGATTATCTCAGCAGCTATCATAAGCTACTGGTGATTATCTCAACAGCTATCATAAGCTTCTAGGGATTATTTTAGCAGCTATCATAAGCTGCTGGTGATTATCTCAACAGCTATCATAAGCTACTGGGGATTATATTAGCAGCTATTATAAGCTACTGGGGATTATTGTAGCAGCTATCATAAGCTGCTGGTGATTATCTCAACAGCTATCATAAGCTACTGGTGATTATCTCAACAGCTATCATAAGCTACTGGTGATTATCTCAACAGCTATCATAAGCTACTGGGGATTATATTAGCAGCTATTATAAGCTACTGGGGATTATTTTAGCAGCTATCATAAGTTACTGATGATTATCTCAACAGCTATCATAAGCTACTGGGGATTATATTAGCAGCTATTATAAGCTACTGGGGATTATTTTAGCAGCTATCATAAGCTACTGGTGATTATCTTAGCAGCTATCATAAGTTACTGATGATTATCTCAGCAGCTATCATAAGCTACTAGGGATTATTTTAGCAGCTATCATAAGCTACTGGTGATTATCTCAGCAGCTATCATAAGCTACTGGTTATTATCTCAGCAGCTATCATAAGCTACAGGTGATTATCTAAGCAGCTATCATGAGCTACTGGTGATTATTTTAGCAGCTATCATACATGTAAGCTACTGGTGATTTTGCAAGCTGGTGTCTGTGATAGGAAAGTGGTCTGATATGTCAGTTAAAAGAATTCGGGAAAGAAGATTGTCAGTATGGAAATTTGTAAATATGTTATCAGTAAGAGTGACAGAGCGTGATTGAAGTCTCGTTGGCTTGGTGATCTGTGGGAAGACAAAAATAAGAACTAATGGTACCGGTATTGAAAAATGTTTTGATGGTGGATTGTGGTCCAGTTTCTTTTCTTGCTGGCATGTGTCTAGAATTGAAGATGGACGTTGAGTTCGGTTACATTTTATACATGTACTGCTATTTTAGCTATTTTATTACCTCCATATTTATTTAATAGGTTTGTTCAACTCCGTCATAGCTCAGAGTGGCGCCCCGACGGCCTCATGGGCAGTACTTAGAACCCCTAAAACTCCAGAACGATCTACAAAAGATGTTGGTCTGGAGCTAGGCTGTGACCAAGAAGACGCGAAATCCCTCAAACAATGTCTGCAAACTATCCCCGTTGACCAATTGGTTAATGTTCGTATTCAGGTAAAATTAAATTATACAGTTTACTTAATGTAAAACGTCAATACTCCCCTAAGGATACTAAATACGTCAGGAAAATAGGGTAATCATAGTTTACGTTAATACACCTGTATTCCTGTATTTTAATTCAATTTCTGAAGTATAAAACAGCTTTTGACATTCTTGAGATCCATCCCAATATGTCATATAGTGATAACGTCATATATCTTAATTTGTTACACTAGAATTGACCAGTATATCATTATTTCGTCCTGTCATTCCAGGGTCAAGCCAGTATATCGTTATTTCATCCTGTCATTCCAGGGTCCAGCCAGTATATCATTATTTCATCCTGTCATTTCAGGGTTCAGCCAGTATATCATTATTTCATTCTGTCATTTCAGGGTTCAGCCAGTATATCGATGTTTCATCCTGTCATCTCAGAGTTCAGCCAGTATATCATTATTTCATTCTGTCATTCCAGGGTCCAGCCAGTATATCATTATTTCATCCTGTCATTTCAGGGTTCAGCCAGTATATCATTATTTCATCCTGTCATTTCAGGGTTCAGCCAGTATATCATTATTTCATCCTGTCATTTCAGGGTTCAGCCAGTATATCGTTATTTCATCCTGTCATTTCAGGGTTCAGCCAGTATATCATTATTTCATCCTGTCATTCCAGGGTCCAGCCAGTATATCATTATTTCATCCTGTCATTTCAGGGTTCAGCCAGTATATCATTATTTCATCCTGTCATTTCAGGGTTCAGCCAGTATATCATTATTTCATTCTGTCATTTCAGGGTCCAGCCAGTATATCATTATTTCATCCTGTCATTTCAGGGTTCAGCCAGTATATCATTATTTCATTCTGTCATTTCAGGGTTCAGCCAGTATATCATTATTTCATCCTGTCATTTCAGGGTTCAGCCAGTATATCATTATTTCATCCTGTCATTTCAGGGTTCAGTCAGTATATCGTTATTTCATCCTATCATTCCAGGGTTCAGCCATTATATCATTATTTCATCCTATCATTCAGGGTTCAGCCAGTATATCATGATTTTATCCTGTCATTTCAGGGTTAAGCCAGTGTATCATTATTTCGTCCTGTTATTTCAGGGTTCAGCCAGTATATCGTTATTTCATCCTGTCATTTCAGGGTTCAGCCAGTATATCATTATTTCATCCTGTCATTTCAGGGTTCAGCCAGTATATCGTTGTTTCATCCTGTCATTTCGGGGTTCAGCCAGTATATCGTTATTTCATCCTGTCATTTCAGGGTTCAGCCAGTATATCATTATTTCATCCTGTCATTCCAGGATTCAGCCAGTATATCGATGTTTCATCCTGTCATCTCAGAGTTCAGCCAGTATATCATTAATTCATCCTGTCATTTCAAGGTTCAGCCAGTATATCATTATTTCATCCTGTCATTTCAGGGTTCAGCCAGTATATCATTATTTCATTCTGTCATTTCACGGTTCAGCCAGTATATCGTTATTTTATCCTGCCATTTCAGGGTTCAGTCAGTATATTGTTATTTCATCCTGTCATTTCAGAATTCAGCCAGTATATCATTATTTCATCATGTCATTTCTGGGTTCAGCCAGTATATCATTATTTCATCCTGTCATTTCAAGGTTCAGCCAGTATATCATTATTTCATCATGTCATTTCTGGGTTCAGCCAGTATATCATTATTTCATCCTGTCATTTCAAGGTTCAGCCAGTATATCATTATTTCATCATGTCATTTCAGGGTTCAGCCAGTATATCATTATTTCATCCTATCATTCAGGGTTCAGCCAGTATATCATTATTTCATCCTGTCATTTCAGGGTCCAGCCAGTATATCATTATTTCATCATGTCATTTCTGGGTTCAGCCAGTATATCATTATTTCATCCTGTCATTTCAGGGTTCAGCCAGTATATCGTTATTTCATCCTGTCATTTCAGGGTTCAGCCAGTATATCATTATTTCATTCTGTCATTCCAGGGTTCAGCCAGTATATCTTTATTTCATCCTGTCATTTCAGGGTTCAGCCAGTATATCATTATTTCATCCTGTCATTTCAGGGTTCAGCCAGTATATCATTATTTCATCCTGTCATTTCAGGGTTCAGCCAGTATATCATTATTTCATGCTGTCATTTCAGGGTTCAGCCAGTATATCGTTATTTCATCCTGTCATTTCAGGGTTCAGCCAGTATATCATTATTTCATCCTGTCATTTCAGGGTTCAGCCAGTATATCATTATTTCATCCTGTCATTTCAGGGTTTAGCCAGTATATCATTATTTTATCCTGTCATTTCTGGGTTCAGCCAGTATATCATTATTTCATCCTGTCATTTCAGGGTTCAGCCAGTATATCGTTATTTCATCCTGTCATTTCAGGGTTCAGCCAGTATATCGTTATTTCATCCTGTCATTTCAGGGTTCAGCCAGTATATCATTATTTCATCCTGTCATTTCTGGGTTCAGCCAGTATATCATTATTTCATCCTGTCATTTCACGGTTCAGCCAGTATATCGTTATTTCATCCTGTCATTTCAGGGTTCAGCCAGTATGTCATCATTTCATCCTGTCATTTCAGGGTTCAGCCAGTATATCAATATTTCATCCTGTCATTCCAGGGTTCAGCCAGTATATCATTATTTCATCCTGTCATTTCAGGGTTTAGCCAGTTTGTCATTATTTCATCCTGTCATTTCAGTGTTCAGCCAGTTTATCATTATTTCATCCTGTCATTTCACGGTTCAGCCAGTATATCTTTATTTTATCCTGTTATTTCAGGGTTCAGCCAGTATATCTTTATTTTATCCTGTTATTTCAGGGTTCAGCCAGTATATCATTATTTCATCCTGTCATTTCAGTGTTCAGCCAGTTTATCATTATTTCATCCTGTCATTTCACGGTTCAGCCAGTATATCTTTATTTTATCCTCTTATTTCAGGGTTCAGCCAGTATATCATTATTTCATCCTGTCATTTCAGGGTTCAGCCAGTATATCATTATTTCATCCTGTCATTTCAGGGTTCAGCCAGTATATCTTTATTTTATCCTCTTATTTCAGGGTTCAGCCAGTATATCATTATTTCATCCTGTTATTTCAGGGTTCAGCCAGTATATCGTTGTTTCATCCAGTCATTTCACGGTTCAGCCAGTATATCCTTATTTCATCCTGTCATTCCTGGGTTCAGCCAGTATATCATTATTTCATCCTGTCATTTCAGGGTTCAGCCAGTATATCATTATTTCATCCTGTCATTTCAGGGTTAAGCCAGTATATCATTATTTCATCCTGTCATTTCAGGGTCCAGCCAGTATATCCTTATTTCATCCTGTCATTCCAGGGTTCAGCCAGTATATCTTTATTTTAAACTGTTATTTCAGGGTTCAGCCAGTATATCTTTATTTTATCCTGTTATTTCAGGGTTCAGCCAGTATATCATTATTTTATCCTGTCATTTCAGGGTTCAGCCAGTATATCATTATTTCATCCTGTCATTTCAGGGTTCAGCCAGTATATCATTATTTCATCCTGTCATTTCTGGGTTCAGCCAGTATATCATTATTTCATCCTGTCATTTCACGGTTCAGCCAGTATATCGTTATTTCATCCTGTCATTTCAGGGTTCAGCCAGTATGTCATTATTTCATCCTGTCATTTCAGGGTTCAGCCAGTATATCATTATTTCATCCTGTCATTTCACGGTTCAGCCAGTATATCATTATTTCATCCTGTCATTTCAGGGTCCAGCCAGTATATCCTTATTTCATCCTGTCATTCCAGGGTTCAGCCAGTATATCTTTATTTTAAACTGTTATTTCAGGGTTCAGCCAGTATATCTTTATTTTATCCTGTTATTTCAGGGTTCAGCCAGTATATCATTATTTTATCCTGTTATTTCAGGGTTCAGCCAGTATATCATTATTTCATTCTGTCATTTCACGGTTGAGCCAGTATATCTTTATTTTATCCTGTTATTTCAGGGTTCAGCCAGTATATCGTTATTCCATCCTGTCATTTCAGGGTTCAGCCAGTATATCATTATTCCATCCTGTCATTTCAGGGTTCAGCCAGTATATCATTATTTCATCCTGTTATTTCAGGGTTCAGCCAGTATATCTTTATTTTATCCTGTTATTTCAGGGTTCAGCCAGTATATCTTTATTTTATCCTGTTATTTCAGGGTTCAGCCAGTATATCGTTATTCCATCCTGTCATTTCAGGGTTCAGCTAGTATATCATTATTTCATCCTGTCGTAGACGGACATTACTTACCCGACTATCCAGAGAAATTGATGGAAACAGGATCGGTTAATACAAAACGCTTTTTCACCGGAGTTACAAGTGACGAAGGCTCTCTTTCAGGTGAGAACGTGCTGAACTGCAAAGTACAGCATTTGACCTAGTTATTGTGATGACATAGGACAGCATTTGACCTAGTTATTGTGACAACATAGTACAGCATTTGACCTAGTTATTGTGACAACATAGGACAGCATTTGACCTAGTTATTGTGACAACATAGGACAGCATTTGACCTAGTTATTGTGACAACATAGTACAGCATTTGACCTAGTTATTGTGGCAACATAGGGCAGCATTTGACCTAGTTATTGTGACAACATAGGACAGCATTTGACCTAGTTATTGTGACAACATAGTACAGCATTTGACCTAGTTATTGTGGCAACATAGGGCAGCATTTGACCTAGTTATTGTGACAACAAAGGACATCATTTGACCTAGTTATTGTGGCACCATAGGACAGCATTTGACTTAGTTATTGTGACAACATAGGACAGCATTTGACTTAGTTATTGTGACACCATAGGACAGCATTTGACTTAGTTATTGTGACAACATAGGACAGCATTTGACTTAGTTATTGTGACAACATAGGACAGCATTTGACTTAGTTATTGTGACAACATAGGACAGCATTTGACTTAGTTATTGTGACACCATAGGACAGCATTTGACTTAGTTATTGTGACAACATAGGACAGCATTTGACTTAGTTATTGTGACAACATAGGACAGCATTTGACTTAGTTATTGTGATGACATAGGAAGACATTTGACCTAGTTATTGTGACAACATAGGACAGCATTTGACCTAGTTATTGTGACAACATAGGACAGCATTTGACTTAGTTATTGTGACAACATAGGACAGCATTTGACTTAGTTATTGTGACAACATAGGACAGCATTTGACTTAGTTATTGTGACAACATAGGACAGCATTTGACTTAGTTATTGTGACAACATAGGACAGCATTTGACTTAGTTATTGTGATGACATAGGAAGACATTTGACCTAGTTATTGTGACAACATAGGACAGCATTTGACCTAGTTATTGTGACAACATAGGACAGCATTTGACTTAGTTATTGTGACAACATAGGACAGCATTTGACTTAGTTATTGTGACAACATAGGACAGCATTTGACTTAGTTATTGTGACAACATAGGACAGCATTTGACTTAGTTATTGTGACACCATAGGACAGCATTTGACTTAGTTATTGTGACAACATAGGACAGCATTTGACTTAGTTATTGTGACAACATAGGACAGCATTTGACTTAGTTATTGTGACAACATAGGACAGCATTTGACTTAGTTATTGTGACAACAAAGGACATCATTTGACCTAGTTATTGTGGCACCATAGGACAGCATTTGACTTAGTTATTGTGACAACATAGGACAGCATTTGACTTAGTTATTGTGACAACATAGGACAGCATTTGACTTAGTTATTGTGACAACATAGGACAGCATTTGACTTAGTTATTGTGACAACATAGGACAGCATTTGACTTAGTTATTGTGACAACATAGGACAGCATTTGACTTAGTTATTGTGATGACATAGGACGGCATTTGACTTAGTTATTGTGACAACATAGGACGGTATTTGACTTAGTTATTGTGACAACAAAGGACGGTATTTGACCTAGTTATTGTGATGACATAGGACATCATTTGACTTAGTTATTGTGATGACATAGGACGGCATTTGACTTAGTTATTGTGACAACATAGGACGGTATTTGACTTAGTTATTGTGATGACATAGGACGGCATTTGACTTAGTTATTGTGATGACATAGGACGGCATTTGACTTAGTTATTGTGACAACATAGGACGGTATTTGACCTAGTTATTGTGACAACATAGGACAGCATTTGACTTAGTTATTGTGATGACATAGGACGGCATTTGACTTAGTTATTGTGACAACATAGGACAGCATTTGACCTAGTTATTGTGACAACATAGGACAGCATTTGACTTAGTTATTGTGACAACATAGGACAGCATTTGACCTAGTTATTGTGACAACATAGGACAGCATTTGACTTAGTTATTGTGATGACATAGGACAGCATTTGACCTAGTTATTGTGACAACATAGGATAGCATTTGACTTAGTTATTGTGACAACATAGGGCAGCATTTGACTTAGTTATTGTGATGACATAGGATAGCATTTGACTTAGTTATTGTGACAACATAGGGCAGCATTTGACCTAGTTATTGTGATGACATAGGACAGCATTTGACTTTAAGTTATTGTGATGACATAGGAAGACATTTGACTTAGTTATTGTGATGACATAGGACAGCATTTGACTTAGTTATTGTGATGACATAGGATAGCATTTGACTTAGTTATTGTGATGACATAGGATGGCATTTGACTTAGTTATTGTGACAACATAGGACAGCATTTGACCTAGTTATTGTGACAACATAGGACAGCATTTGACCTAGTTATTGTGACAACATAGGACAGCATTTGACCTAGTTATTGTGATGACATAGGACAGCATTTGACTTAGTTATTGTGATGACATAGGAAGACATTTGACCTAGTTATTGTGATGACATAGGACAGCATTTGACCTAGTTATTGTGATGACGTTGGATTTTCACGTGTCTGTCTTTACATAGAATCATTATAGAAACAATTTGTAGAAGATTCCATCTTTCCTATTTCTAAGATATATGATAAACAATCTGCTGCAATCGTTCTGACTAAAATTTTTTCTTTCTTCCTCAAAATTTGTTTTTATCATATTGTGAGACACAAAATTTCTTTTTGTAAAATGTTAGTTTTGTGTTAACATAAGATCACATGAATAAACCCTTTTGCCTTGCGACAATATGTTATCATGGTGCGGTTTTTGCTACCTGATCAGTTAGGTAATATAAGGAAAGTTAAGCCTATGGGAATTCTCCGTTGTATTAGTGGCGAATGGTAATCCAATGTACGAGATGATTATTGTCTAATGATTAACCCTCTGTCATTCCATCAGCCCGGGCTACCCTGGACCAATTTGAACCAACCTCAATCTCTCCTCAATTCTTCCGGCGTGTTCTTCGGGGAAATTTAGCACTATTTCCAAATGTACCAGGAGTTTTAGGTAAAGTCATTTCCATTCCCTCTCTACAACAAATGTATGGTTTAACTGTCATATTTAAAACTGCTGTTCTGGCTTGATTAATCATTCGAAATTCAATTACGTTTCATTCTTTCGAGATATTGCTTAGCAGACCTTAACTGAACATGAAACATTTTTGCAGAGTTTACCGGCATTATAAAGGTATATGCGCTGCAATTCAATCCATCGATGGTTCTCCAAACGACTACGATGGCACGATGCGATTTCCGATGCTATTATTTAGTAGATTCTTCTATGGAGCGGTTTTACTAAAACCAAAACACATAGGACAACTTGTACTACTTTGTGTTGCTGTAATTTCTGATGATGAGAGTAGTTTCTCTCGAAAGCTCATATTAAAACATCACCATGTACAAAGTAGTACAAGTTGTCCTATGTGTTTTGGTTTTATTATTTAGTAAGATATAGAAAGTAGATTTAATGTTAATCTGGTGTTCTTACTGTAGATTTATTGATGTATGAATACACTGATTGGATTCGGGCAAATAGCTCCATGGCCGCCCTGCAACAATTCTCAAACGTAAGTCCGCAATTTTTACCCTTTATCAGCACCTATATTTCTTGCTAATCGCCTTTCAAATTGTTCATAGACAAAAACAAATATTGCTTGCTAACCGCCTTCAACACTTTGCATAAGTAAACGCAAATATATTCCATGCTAACTGATATTGGTTATAGCTAAACACAGTTATATTTCTTGCTAACCACTTTGAATATTAGTTATAGTTAAACACAGTTATATTCCTTGCTGACCACTTTGAATATTGGTTATAGTTAAACACAGTTATATTTCTTGCCAACCCCACTTTGAATATTGGTTATAGCTAAACACAGTTATATTTCTTGTCAACCACTTTGAATATTGGTTATAGCTAAACACAGTTATATTTCTTGTCAACCACTTTGAATATTGGTTATAGCTAAACACAGTTATATTTCTTGCCAACCGCTTTGAATATTGGTTATAGTTAAACACAGTTATATTTCTTGCCAACCACTTTGAATATTGGTTATAGTTAAACACAGTTATATTTCTTGCCAACCACTTTGAATATTGGTTATAGTTAAACACAGTTATATTTCTTGCCAACCACTTTGAATATTGGTTATAGTTAAACACAGTTATATTTCTTGCCAACCACTTTGAATATTGGTTATAGCTAAACACAGTTATATTTCTTGCCAACCACTTTGAATATTGGTTATAGCTAAACACAGTTATATTTCTTGCTAACGGCTTTCCGCACTCTTTAAAAATTGATAGAAATGTCAAATAAAAGTAATTATCATATACCTATCAATAATATGTGGTATTTTGCATATGCGATATCGGTAGCGTTAGCCTGCCGCAGACGAGAGCTATCTGCTGAGCTAAATTTCATTCGTGGCACTTGCAAAAAGTCGTAAGCAGTTAGCTCACGTTCACCGCACACGAGAGGTAAGTTGCACGAATGAACAAAATTATCAAACACGTTGGATATTTGACGCAGCGCCACGAATGACGAAATTCTCACCAAAAGTTCACCGCTAACGTGAGCTATGTGCTTAAGGTAAGTGCCACGAATGAAATTTAGCTCAGCAGATAGCTCTCGTCTGCGGCAGGCTTTACAGCACACATATCTCACCCCGGTCCGAAAATCCACATCAGCCATATCAGACCGGTCCGAAAATTCATATCAATATCAATGTGGGGGGTCTTTGGATTAGAGTTATCTCCCTTTGGGTCGTCTGCTAGGAAGATGGCTGCCAGTGAAAGAACACTACAATCACTGGAAACAGAACTCTTTATTTGCACAACTATCACTTTTTGATTGGTACGGAACTCAACTACTTTACCCAATATTTCTGGTCAACATCAATCACTCTGTGGGTTTTCTTTCCTTCTAAGACAAAAAAATGGCATTGCTTTTCGGTAGTCTTGACCCCAATTCCGATAAATCAGGAATCCCGCAGCAATTATCCTTAATCACCCCAATTGATCATTTACCCACTAATATCACCCCAATTGATCATTTACCAATGGGTCTCTTTGACTGAATACTGGTAGAAATGGAAATTCAAATATACTGGTCTGTTTCAATGGCAATTTAATGTTGTTTTCGTTTTTTTATGTTTTAGTTATTATCCGATTCCATATTCGTGGCCCCAATGACACAAACGGCTAACCTGCTTTCCTCGAGGAATGTATCAGTGTTTATGTACACCTTTGAACATAGATCTCGGTTACATCCCATGCCAAGATGGACAGGTAGGGAGATTTAGACTGTTACAGCCAAACGGTGTGGTAGTTTGATTATATCATTAAACAATTGCCTTTACAAATACCTAATAAACAAGTTAGATGCCAAAAGTGATTTTCATTCCACTGGTTGTAGGTGTGAATCATGGCGACGATCTGTTTTATATATTCGGAGCCCCTCTCAGTGGTCATCCGTTATATAACTATACAGACGGAGATAAAAGAGTGAGTGAAATGATGATGACCATTTGGGGAAATTATGTCAAATTCGGGTAAGGCTATTTTTCTTTATTTACTATCATGTATACATATTTGGATGTTTTTATTGAGATTGTTCAGCTAGGTTACACTCTAACTGTGAATAAACCGCATGTATGTGTCATTAACATGAAATAGGTCTCTTTATGAGCCTTTTATCCCCAACCTTCCAAAATAGCTACCTCCTCTTAGCTTTAAATAATGTCACGTACTATTTTTCAGAGTCCCAGGTACATATAAAGAGCCGTCTGAGAATCGACGGAAGTTTGAAGCCTTCAATCCTCCGAAGAACAGTTATACAAGACTAATGAGTGATAGGGGTGCCCCTAAAACTAGAATTGAGAGACATTTCCGGGGGAGAAAAATGGCTTTTTGGAATGACCTGTTACCTAAACTGCGGAATGCATCCGACCAACAAGTGGAGAAATTATCAAGTGTAACAAAGGAAGAACTAGATTTTGAAATGATGACTTGGATTTTTGTAGCTGTTTCCGGTGCCTTGTTGTTAGCCCTTTTGATCTTGGGAATTTACATTTTGCGTTTAAAAAGTGAGTTGACTAAAGCTTATGACTCGAACAGTTATCAAGTTAATTGAGTTCAGCCAACTGGACATTGCTGCGCTTCCATTTGTACAACATGCTTATCTCCCTTGCTGCTCTGATTATGCCCAACAAGCTAGCTTCATAATGAGATTAGCCGATTCTATCTGTGTTGCTAATAAATCAGACGCTTGAAATCTGACCCTGGTGTTTTATTTTCCAGGTGCGACCCAAAGATAGATTGGCCGTAGACTGTGGACGATGAGACCATATTCCCAGCAGAGCAGTTAGGCCGTTGGAATTGTATGATCAGAAAAATTGTACTCATTTCAAAATATATCTGATGTTTTAACCGTATTCATTTAAATATGTCTCAAGTACTCGTATCTATTGAAAGCATCCGTTGTTTATGTAGAACAAGGGGAATAACTCTGAAGGAAATCTAACGTTGGATTACACATTTTCAAAAAATGACTTAGATGTCAAATCAGCTCCCTGGTCACGTGGGGAATGTATTTGCGTCTAAAGTATGTACAACCATGGCATTTATTCAATAACCACATGTGCCACTGTACAGACTTGACAAGTAAAACAAATAAAGAAACCCGTTATCGAAAATAATTTTCAATGATTCATGAATATATATAGACAGAAATCAGTTGTAAATAAGTTAGATTATTGTCCATGTGCTTCCTATTGAATATACGTTTGTAAGGTAATGTTATGAACAAGAATTACATATAAGAATAATGTTATATCCATTAATGGCAGTGTATATAATAATATTATATTGGTTGATCTTATTTATCTTTTTAAGACTATGATATGTATTTCACAATTCAGAAATAAAGACGTTTGTTATATGATGTAAAATACTTTTAGGCAACTGTATTTTATTACTTTTCTTGTTTAAACATAATTATCTAATATTATTAGTGTGCAAGTTATATAGTGACATTGGCTAAGCGGATTTCCAATAGACCTCATGGGAAGGCTAAAAGATTCCTATTGAAATATAAAAAAAAATGGCTATCTATTGTCTAATCACATTTAACGGTTTGGATGTCATTTAGAATAATAACGATTTCCAGATTAGAAAATTGTGTACAGTGAAGTATAACCACTTGTTATGGAAGGTTGTGTTAATTCAGATTATTTCAATATTATCAATTAAAATGCACGTCCATTAATTATAAACAAAAGTCAGCCAGAATATTTACAGAAGTTGTTATCTATAAAAAGAGATTAACATGGGTGTTGCGATCTCAATTGCCATGACTGCCAATGCTACCATGTTATTTAATCAATCGCAGACCGAGTGCCAATGTGGCTGGCCCAGGACTTGTGACAAAGCCTATAGGGAATGTGACTATAGATGCGGTTTTTCTTCAAATACATATCTTAAAGAAATAGCGTTTTTATGTTTTGGTTCAAAATCATAACAATTCCACATTGTTTATTATAAGACATTTTATTCCCAACGAAAAGTTTTCCAAGATTCCTTATTTAATCATTAAAATAAAAATATACAATCAGACATCTCGACCAACGCCCATACACAACCAAAGTTGATCGCTATCTGGGCATGATATACCTAGCTATACATGTATTTGCATTTGCAGAGATAGTTTGGTCCAAGTGCTGTAGCTACGAAAAGGTCTTGCAAATCAAATGTCAGAGCGTTTAAAGCGGAGATATGTAGTGTGCCGAGAGTTGTCCCCCTTTACATATTATTTCAATTTGAATTAAAGGAAGTGAATATCATAGATGGAATAGCAGTTTTTCGTCTATAGTAGTTTTGCTATTTATTCTTTCTGATGTTGATTTGAAGAAAAGAAGGCAATGAAACTGTGGCAATTTTGGACCCCAGTCCGTATTGCCCAGTCAGAGGACCTGTGACAATGCCAATAGGGAATATCCTGATTATTGAACATATTATTAATTGACTATTGGTTTTTTTTTTATAAAACTATTATATTCTTAAAGGTTACTGTGTGACATAGACAGGGTGCCCTTTTTTGCTGTACTTTTTTCTCTTTTGTGTTGATGATATGAAGAAAAAAAGGCGTTGAGATTTTGAACAATGTAAATGAATCTCGTATTGGCCCAGTCAATATTGACCTTGTTTGTTCGTATTAGCCTAGTTTTACCAAGGTTACCCACGTATGAATGTGACCATTTCTCAATACTTTACCAATAACATCGAAAGTCAATTAATAAAACATCATATTAACAGGGAATCAATAACTGTATAATGATAATGGTCAACAAACTCTGCACCAATGTCAAGATGGCCCATTCGAAAGTAGCGTTTGCCTTTTATAGCTAAAGGATCCCAATGTGACTTTATGTATGATATTACGGGTCTATTGTTATGTCCAACTGAGTCTAATTATTATCTACACTACTGCCTTCGAGTCCTACTATTACGTACCTGCTACATATTTCCCCTGGTCAACTGATCAGGTGTATGTGTTCATGTGTTTTGCCATTCTTTAGCACAGGCTTAAAGTCCCCACAATTTGCAACCATATAGAGTAGTACAGACTTGAAGTCCCCACAATTTGCAACCATATAGAGTAGCACAGGCTTTAAGTCCCCACAATTTGCAACGATATAGAGTAGTACAGGCTTTAGGGCCCCATAAGTTGCCACCATATAGAGTAGTACAGGCTTTAGGTCCCCACAATTTGCAACCATATAGAGTAGTACAGGCTTAAAGTCTCCACAATTTGCAGCCATATAGAGTAGTACAGGTTTAAAGTCCCCACAATTTGCCACCATATAGAGTAGCTTAGACTTTAAGTCCCCACAATTTGCCACCATATAGAGTAGTATAGGCTTTAAGTCCCCACAATTTACAACGATAAAGAGTAGTATAGGCTTTAGGTCCCCACAATTTGCCACCATATAGAGTAGTACAGGTTTTAGGTCCCCACAATTTGCAACCATATAGAGTAGTACAGACTTTAGGTCCCCACAATTTGCAACGATATAGAGTAGTACAGGCTTTAAGTCCCCACAATTTGCCACCATATAGAGTAGTATAGGCTTTAAGTCCCCACAATTTACAACGATAAAGAGTAGTATAGGCTTTAGGTCCCCACAATTTGCCACCATATAGAGTAGTACAGGTTTTAGGTCCCCACAATTTGCAACCATATAGAGTAGTACAGGCTTTAAGTCCCCACAATTTGCAACGATATAGAGTAGTACAGACTTTAAGTCCCCACAATTTGCAACGAACAGTAGAATAGGCTATAGAGTACCCAGGCTTTAACATTTTATATTCGAATTGTTAAAGTGGCATGAGCTGCCGAAACTCACACTTTTTTCATAATTTCTGATCGTCACGACAGTAAGAGGCTTTGAAGGCCATCGAAAAACTAAATGATTGGCGTTGGAATGAGGAAAATCCATACAGTATGTGCCCTGTACGAACCGAAAACGTGTTCGAAAAGTAGCAAAATTTAAATAACCGGGACGACCATTCATTCATTCTAAGTCAAAGTTAGTTCAAAACAATACTTTATCGTACATTTTTGAGACTAGAAGCACTAAAAAGCTTCTGAATTATACGTCTTGAGAAAAATGGCCGATAATTTCAACATTCTGTGTTTACGTCAAAATATCAACATTTTGGCAGCTCATGCCCCTTTAATATATATACAAGCAGACATTATAGAAGCCTATTTTAAGTACACGAAAAGCCTATCTAACTTTCTGAATGTAAATTCTCTTTGTTTCTGTTATTCAAATAAAACCATAATGTTATGCCAAGATAATACAACTTCTCAATTACCATAAAAAGTGAAAAGACGAAGACAACAAAGAAAATGGCTGCCATATTGAAGAGACTCTTGTCTATCCAATCTTTGTTGTCATAAAACGTGTTGGATTGTTGTTTGAGACTCAAGAAACTCGTTCCATGTAAGTTTATAGTGAGTGACCACAGCCTTTAAGGTCAAAAAGGTTTCGCTTATTTCCTCCTGTGCTGTGCTCAATGGCAACCACTGAGTGTTTAAATCAGCTGGACCTAGGGCAGGCATAGTACTTAGGCCTACAGTTAACACAAATTCAACCCAAAAAACTTTGGTCTTGTTTCTTTGATGCAGGTCACATCTTTGTTTACAAATGCACGCGAGTGTTTTCTTAGTATTTTTCTACTTTATATCACAATGATAAATCTAATGTTGGCGGACGAATATGTAAATATTTCACATGAACAGTTTTACTGCGACCTGCCTAAAGTATGTTGCTCCCCTAGTCAGATGTAAAAATGTGTGTGATTTGGGACGAACGGAATTTTTATTTGTTTATATATGACTGGCATAATTAAATAATGTTTGAAATCATTCTATGAATACAACCACCTATCTGAGCCTCCGGCTCTCTGTGAGGGTGGCAAACACGAACAAATTATTTTCTTTCGAAGAAATTTTTTCACTTGTACAACGGCGGCTTTGTTCCTGATGACTGATGCGTGGAGTAAATGTATATTCTTTTTGACACGAGATGTCAAAACCTAGCCTTTATTGTCGAATAGTTTTGACTGTGATTACGTGATTTAGTCAGGTCGTCAATGTAGGTTGTCAGACGATACTAACAGCCCGTAACACGGAATACCTAATTGCCAGACCTCTAACTAACCTTTGATTGAGGGGAATAGAATTGAATGTAACCCCTGAACAATTCTGGCTGTCTTATCGCAACACCCATGGAAGACGGTTTGCCGGAGAAATACATGTTAACGACATGTAAGACAGATCGTCGACAAGAAAACAGTAACATATACCTACATTGTTACCCACTTTAAGGTGTATCCATTTATTACGGAACAAAAACATGTGGAAACCAATATTTGTCGTCAGGATATTCGTCTGTTATAACAAAAGAGCTCGGCAAAAAGGTCGATGTGATCTGCGCAGTCAGATGTTGTGATAAAACACGGGTTGGGAAAAAACGGACATTTCTATTTCTTAGACAGTGTTAGGATAAAACCGACATTTGTATTTCTTAGACAGTGTTGGGATAAAACCGACATTTCTATTTCTTAGACAGTGTTGGGATGAAACCGACATTTTTATTTCTCAGACAGTGTTGGGATAAAACCGACATTTCTATTTCTCAGACAGTGTTGGGATGAAACCGACATTTCTATTTCTTAGACAGTGTTGGGATAAAACGGACGTTTCTATTTCTTAGACCGTGTTGGATAAAACCGACATTTCTATTTCTTAGACAGTGTTGGATAAAACCGACATTTCTATTTCTCAGACCGTGTTGGGATAAAACCGGCATTTCTATTTCTCAGACCGTGTTGGGATAAAACCGACATTTCTATTTCTTAGACAGTGTTGGGATAAAACCGACATTTCTATTTCTCAGACAGTGTTGGATGAAACCAACATTTCTATTTCTCAGACAAGGTTGGGATAAAACCGACATTTCTATTTCTCAGACCGTGTTGGGATAAAACCGACATTTCTATTTCTCAGACAGTTTTGGGATAAAACCGACATTTCTATTTCTCAGACAGTTTTGGGATAAAACCGACATTTCTATTTCTCAGACAGTGTTGGGATGAAAACGAGAAATAGAAACGTCAACTATATCCTAACAGCCCGAAAAATAAAAGTGTTGACTGTATAAGAACCGATTTGGGTAAATAAAAGTGATGACTGTATAAGAACCGAGCCCAATAAATGAAACTGTTGACTGCATAAGAACCGAGCCCAAGAAATAAAAGTGTTGACTGAAAAAGAACCGATTTCGGGGAATAAAAGTGATGGCTGTATAAGAACCGAGCCCAAGAAATGAAACTGTTGACTGCATAAGAACCGAGCCTGAGAAATAAACGTGTTGACTGCATAAGAACCGAGCCTGAGAAATAAACGTGTTGACTGCATAAGAACCGAGCCTGAGAAATAAACGTGTTGACTGTATAAGAACCGGGCCCAAGAAATGAAACTGTTGACTGAAAAAGAACCGATTTCGGGGAATGAAACTGTTGACTGTATAAGAACCGAGCCCAAGAAATGAAACTGTTGACTGCATTAGAACCAAGCCCAATAAATGAAACTGTTGACTGCATAAGAACCGAGCCCAAGAAATGAAACTGTTGACTGCATAAGAACCGAGCCCAAGAACTGAAACTGTTGACTGCATAAGAACCGGGCCTGAGAAATAAAAGTGTTGACTGCATAAGAACCGTGCCCGAGAAATAAAAGTGTTGGCTGTATAAGAACCGAGCCCGAGAAATAAAAGTGATGGCTGTTTTAGAACCGAGCCCGAGAAATAAAAGTGTTTGCTACACTGTTAGGATTTGGTCGAATCGCCCTTAAAACATTTGGTAACCTGTAACCAAGCAAAACCTAATGCATATTTGATTCTAGATTTTTTTGTTACTTTTTCTATTTCTCAGACAGTTTTGGGATAAAACCGACATTTCTATTTCTCAGACAGTTTTGGGATAAAACCGACATTTCTATTTCTCAGACAGTGTTGGGATGAAAACGAGAAATAGAAACGTCAACTATATCCTAACAGCCCGAAAAATAAAAGTGTTGACTGTATAAGAACCGATTTGGGTAAATACAAGTGATGACTGTATAAGAACCGAGCCCAAGAAATGAAACTGTTGACTGCATAAGAACCGAGCCCAAGAAATAAAAGTGTTGACTGAAAAAGAACCGATTTCGGGGAATAAAAGTGATGGCTGTATAAGAACCGAGCCCAAGAAATGAAACTGTTGACTGCATAAGAACCGAGCCTGAGAAATAAACGTGTTGACTGCATAAGAACCGAGCCTGAGAAATAAACGTGTTGACTGCATAAGAACCGAGCCTGAGAAATAAACGTGTTGACTGTATAAGAACCGGGCCCAAGAAATGAAACTGTTGACTGAAAAAGAACCGATTTCGGGGAATGAAACTGTTGACTGTATAAGAACCGAGCCCAAGAAATGAAACTGTTGACTGTATAAGAACCGAGCCCAAGAAATGAAACTGTTGACTGCATTAGAACCGAGCCCAATAAATGAAACTGTTGACTGCATAAGAACCGAGCCCAAGAAATGAAACTGTTGACTGCATTAGAACCGAGCCCAATAAATGAAACTGTTGACTGCATAAGAACCGAGCCCAAGAAATGAAACTGTTGACTGCATAAGAACCGAGCCCAAGAACTGAAACTGTTGACTGCATTAGAACCGGGCCTGAGAAATAAAAGTGTTGACTGCATAAGAACCGAGCCCGAGAAATTAAAGTGTTGACTGTATAAGAACCGGGCCCGAGAAATAAAAGCGTTGACTGTATAAGAACCAGGACCGAGAAATAAAAGTGTTGACTGCATAAGAACCGTGCCCGAGAAATAAAAGTGTTGGCTTCATAAGAACCGGGCCCGAGAAATAAAAGTGATGGCTGTTTTAGAACCGAGCCCGAGAAATAAAAGTGTTTGCTACACTGTTAGGATTTGGTCGAATCGCCCTTAAAACATTTGGTAACCTGTAACCAAGCAAAACCTAATGCATATTTGATTCTAGATTTTTTTGTTACTTTTTCGACCAATTAAATATAAACCGAGACATATAAACTGACATTTCATTTGGTTTATCCGAGCAGATATTATGTGGTCAAATATTTAGGCTCTAGTTAAGATAAGTTCGAGTGAAGACAAAATATTTCGACAGCGGTCTAAATAGTTTTTGAAAGTATTTTAATTAAAAGTCCAAATAGTTTTGACTTGTCCTAATGATTTCAACCGAGGATGAAATATTTGTTGACAGGTTGATTTCGCTTGTCGAAGACGTCTCTATTTCTCAAGCTGATTTCATATTTAGTTGATGTCTGTATTTACAAACCTGATTTCATATGCAGTCCACCTTGTTGCAACCGATAATGTAACAATCCCCGATAATGTAACAATCCCCGATAATGTAACAATCCCCGATAATGTAACAATCCCCGATAATGTAACAATCCCCGATAATGTAACAATCCCCGATAATGTAACAATCCCCGATAATGTAACAATCCCTGAAAATATAACATTCCTCGATAATGTTACATTACCGCAAATGGGAAATGAAGGAAAATGAAACTGTGACCTGCTGCCAACATCATTGTGATTTCCGGATGTTTTCGCTCAGGTCCGCGCCTACATATTCCGTGTAGAAACATACCATGTATTTTAATGCATATTTTGTAAATACATCGTTCAAAAGTGCCATTTCGAAGGGCCACGCTGTTGTTCCCAATGATACCACGTTTTTCTTATCCACCACTTCAATCGAGCCCTCTAAACGTATCGCTCAGGGAAGAGGGCCAGGGGGAGATGGTTGGGCAGCACGGGGTGAGGGTGGACAGTCTTTTTTGGGAATCACTGTTCTACAGGATTTGTCGCGTGGTCCTTATTGGGACCTTTTTTCATTACGATCGTGGGGATAAAGGAACACTGTGTCCATTGGCTTTTATTTCTATTTCAGAATAAAAATCTGGAGGTAAATATGTGTGGCCAAAATGTTAAGTTCGGCTACCGTATCTACAACTTAACTTAGTTCGGATAAAACACTTATTTTGAAGAAGTGTGTTCGAAGATGGTCGACTTAATCTGTTGTATATACATTGTCGGGCAAATGTACTGACTGGCGAGTCGTTGTTAAAAACCATTCGTAACTTGGATTTGGCGAGAATTTTTTTTTACTAATTTCCTGTCTTTTCCTAACCTGATGTTGATATTTTTATTACTGAATATACATTCGATAAGAAACCGGTAAATGTGACTATTTATCTAACCTCTCATATAGGATACTTTACAATTCAGAACCCGGATTCACAAACGGAGAATTCTAATCTGGAGCGGGAAGTTAAGGAGGTGTTTATCCCCTTCTTCGTTTTCAAGACGACAAGCAGAGACACCTTACTGATATAAACATATCTAAAGAGGTGAGGGATTTGTCGAAGTGACAATCTACGTGACGATACCCTCTCCTCTCTCGCCAATACACTGATAGGATAAGTGGATTAAGACAGCTAATGTAGGCTATATACGTGTGATTTGGGGGCAAATTGAAATATATATAGGTAACAAATACCTTGGTACAACAATATATATTACTTGGTCGGAATTACACCTAGAGGCAAACTGACCATTCATGTTTGATTTAAACATTAGGCTCAATTCAGATAAAGGATGAAAAACATCATCACAAAAACACGGTTATGTGACATTATGACAGTTTAGAGGGAGGGGGGATATTGAATTAACTCAAACTCGTTTTTATTATTGGCCAAAGTTTCATACATTTTCCATATATTCCAACGAATAACCCAATAAAGGCAATATACTCGTTCCTGGTTACTGGGTGAGATATTGTCTCGTCTGTTATATTGATTAGCATTACCTGAATGAGAATTGCAACCCGCACGTTTTCTTCCCAAGGTGTTTCGCTAACAACTGTGCGTGTGAACAATGCTCGGCTTTTATGCCGGTTTATCTACGTGTGTTGTAACCGTTCAATTTGCAATTCAATCAGTGTATATGATAAACTATAATTAAGTGTACTTTAACTGAAATGTAAATGGTTGTTTTAAACTACTCTTTTATGGTACATCTTTTATGGAAAATCTACCTGTAACCCTCGTCCGATTTAAATTCTCGATCGGGTCGAAGGTTTCCTCCCAGCGAACAGCCCTATTTCCACCCCCATAACTTTACAAAGTCACCATGCAAGTGAAATAATCTGGAATACAGCGCAAAAGATCTATCAACCAGCCAAAACAATCAAAGGGGCTGGAAAAAAACATTATGTGCAGTGGAAAGGGCTGAGACACAGTCAATTCTCTCGCCTTACGGAATAACAGGAGACGAGTCTATATTCTTAGTACTTATGAACACTAAAACACACGGACACAGGGAAAAGTCTTATTATTCTGAACTTTCAGAAGGCGTGGGAATTGCATGCATGTATATGTTATCGGTAGGATTTTAAATTTCATGCGTTGATATGTTAATTAAATTTACTGCCCAACTATCTAGTTTTGTTTGGTTGGTTTATTGGTGTGTAACACTTTTACATTGTATCCCATGGTCTGCAATTGTCAGAATACGTCTCTTGGGCAGGTGTGTGTCCCAGGCAACCGATTATAACCCGTCATATAAACATCGTCCTTATCTGACTGGGGTCATTTTATGTTGCCAGGTAAGTTTTATTGTAAATGTTATACCCTGAGTTGCAATATTGAAGAGTGGGACATTTAGTTCATGTAGATTAACTTCTTGTCTCAATATAGATACACAGGTCGAACATACCTCCGAAACTTCTGTCGATAGGTCGCTGGTTCGAATCTTAACTCAGTCCACCTAAAGAAATAACACATATTCCTGATTAAGCTTTGTCTTGATGGTTTCCAATTACCAGTGAAAGGTCGGTGGTTTCCCCTAGAGAGAACCTAGACATAGAGGGGAAAGAATCTTGACTGTGGTATAAACAGAAATGATGAATCACTATGAATTAACGTTATTCCAATATGATGTGTTATATAACAAAGAAATCGATCCGAAAAGCCTGTTTCCTTCATCAGATTGCCTTCTTTTATCGTTGTAGTTTTAGAGACAAGATTTAATACAAGGTGAGATGAACGGTTTAGATTAAATTCATTCATCTTTAGTCGTTTGATAAAGGGCTGTTGCGTGTTTTATTATATCATTATTTCAGTGTTCGGGTCACTCAACATCGTAATTCCGGGTAGCGGTCTATATCCAAACACAAAGATTACAGGTAGCGGACTATATCCAAACACAAAGATTACAGGTAGCGGACTATACCCGAGCGTAAAGATTACAGGTAACGGACGACTATACCCAAACACAAAGATTACAGGTAACGGACGGCTATACCCAAACACAAAGATTACAGGTACCGGACGACTATACCCAAACACAAAGATTACAGGTACCGGACGACTATACGCAAACACAAAGATTACAGGTAGCGGACAATACCCGAGCGTAAAGATTACAGGTAACGGACGGCTATACCCAAACACAAAGATTACAGGTACCGGACGACTATACCCAAACACAAAGATTACAGGTAGCGGACAATACCCGAGCGTAAAGATTACAGGTAACGGACGGCTATACCCAAACACAAAGATTACAGGTAGCGGACAATACCCGAGCGTAAAGATTACAGGTAACGGACGACTATACCCAAACACAAAGATTACAGGTACCGGACGACTATACCCAAACACAAAGATTACAGGTAGCGGACTATACCCGAGTGTAAAGATTACAGGTAACGGACGACTATACCCAAACACAAAGATTACAGGTAGCGGACTATACCCGAGCGTAAAGATTACAGGTAACGGACGACTATACCCAAACACAAAGATTACAAGTAGCGGACTATACCCGAGCGTAAAGATTACAGGTAACGGACGGCTATACCCAAACACAAAGATTACAGGTACCGGACGACTATACCCAAACACAAAGATTACAGGTACCGGACGACTATACCCAAACACAAAGATTACAGGTAGCGGACAATACCCAAACACATTGATTAGATGTCCTATTGCTTCCATTACAGAATTATATATAAGTCATACTCAATTACATCAAGGTTAAACGGATCTAATCCCATATTTTAACATACCATTGACATCAACGTAGTGCTATAATTTTTACTCTTTGTAAAAAACTGTTTTGTAATGAGAAGGCTGTTGTGGGTGTTAACTTTGAGTGGGATCAACTATAATGTTCACGGTCTTCTACAAGCCAGATTGGTTAGGTAATTCAAAATACACCACCGCAATGGTGCAGGAGTTTGATGAGTCGATTGTCATTCTTTTGGCTAGTGAGCATTCTTTTGATCCGGACACCGTCTCGTGGATTGGATTTGCTTTATTTTCGTTTAGTTTACGTGAACTTCTCAATGTGGCACAATACTGTATTTAATGTTTTTTCGTTTAAGTTCAGATGTAGCTAATATATATATAATGTACCATGCCTTGTTTGTATACATCGTTATGAGGTGAGTGGTTGTCTCCCGGATAACCATCTCATTGGGGTGGATGGACGGTTTGTTCAGATGACAAACTGTATTCTGTTCAGACAGATTGATCCCTACAGCCACAGGTAAATCCAATATTCTAGACCTTACCGTATGGACTGTGGTAACACAGGAATGAGGTCGTGTTTTAATGAGACAAACATTGAAATACAATCATAAGATACAGATGGTCGGCTGTTTGATCCCCCGAACCAGCTCACTTGTTTGTGCAACTAAAGAGATAAACAAAGTAAAAAAACTCCGCACTTTGTCGACCAATTAAACAAGCACTCAAGTTCTCCAATCTTTTGATAGTGATATATGTCACATGTGTCCATATCTTGGGAGATGAAGCCAGGGCAATATATTATACAATTTCCATTCTGGGACGCTGGAGGAGAAATCAATCAATAACATGCAGTATGAAGTGGATATTTCTGTCGAACAGGACAATTTCGCAAGAATACATTGTGTTTTGTGTGAACATAATACATTGTGTTTTATGCCAATACATTGTGTTTTGCGCCAACATAATACATTATGTTTTGTTTAATGCAGGGTTAATGGCGGAAGTTACCGTCAATGTGGAAATAAATGACGTTAGGGTAAATTATGTTTTGTTTAATGCAGGGTTAATGGCGGAAGTTACCGTCAATGTGGAAATAAATGGCGTTAGGGTAAATTATGTTTTGTTTAATGCAGGGTTAATGGCGGAAGTTACCGTCAATGTGGAAATAAATGACGTTAGGGTAAATTATGTTTTGTTTAATGTAGGGTTAATGGCGGAAGTTACCATCAATGTGGAAAAAAATGGCGTTAGGGTAAATTATGTTTTGTTTAATGCAGGGTTAATGGCGGAATTTACCATCGATATTAGAGAGATTTAACATCGTATTTTTACCCTTGTTAAATATTTGTTTCCTAGTTGTGTTCATTACGAGCTAATATGGATAAGGATGTTGTTTGTGATGTCTACAGTCCCTGTAACACATATCTCGGTTAATGATCATCTTCAATCAAAGGATGAGACAACTTGTGATGTGTGATACAGCCAGTCCGGGTAAACTTTAGCAACAAGACATCATATCTCTTTACCGCTGAGTTATTTACACGGACGGAGATGTCAATATTTATTAAAGCTACTCGAATCAGTTTAAATATAAATGTTATTCCGAATACGCTCAAACTTTTAAACAATACAACAAAATCTGTCAACAAAATCAGCTGTGACGTCACACTACCGGCACTAGTCCGGCAGTAGTTTTTTTTAAGAATCTTGGACTACAGTTTTGTATTTGACGGATGGCTTCCGTTACAAACAGTTGTAACACATCAGAACTTAGTCAGATAAAACACCTGTATCTGCCGATTCTTTAAAAATAATCTACTTAGCTTGTAATTTACCATCATTTTCCACAAACAATTCGTATGTGTAGATAAGAAACAACATAACGTATTGGTTCGTTGGATTTCTGATGATATCTGGCCGTATATCTCGATATTTCTGTATCTGTAATGACTTCTGATGATATCTGGCCTGTATATCTCGATATTTCTGTATCTATAATGACTTCTGATGATATCTGGCCTGTATATCTCGATATTTCTGTATCTGTAATGACTTCTGATGATATCTGACCTGTATATCTCGATATTTCTGTATCTATAATGACTTCTGATGATATCTGACCTGTATATCTCGATATTTCTGTATCTGTAATGACTTCTGATGATATCTGGCCTGTATATCTCGATATTTCTGTATCTATAATGACTTCTGATGATATCTGGCCTGTATATCTCGATATTTCTGTATCTGTAATGACTTCTGATGATATCTGACCTGTATATCTCGATATTTCTGTATCTATAATGACTTCTGATGATATCTGACCTGTATATCTCGATATTTCTGTATCTATAATGACTTCTGATGATATCTGGCCTGTATATCTCGATATTTCTGTACCTATAATGACTTCTGATGATATCTGGCCTGTATATCTCGATATTTCTGTATCTATAATGACTTCTGATGATATCTGCCCGTATATCTCGATATTTCTGTATCTATAAGGACTTCTTCTAGTGTCACTACATAAACGTCTTATGCATACTTAGATTCAAATTCCAACAAATAGGTCCTTTAATAGTATAATTAGAAATTCCTTACACCTGCCAATGTATTCAATTACTTCCCAAATTAAATCCGCGCACGCTGGTGACTGTAGTTGAAACTGACCTTGTCAATTCGCACCTCATATTGTATTAATGAAGGATTGGTTGGGAGTGGGGGGGGGGGGGGGGGGCGGGGGTGGTTAGAAGTTTTCTTTATTCACATCTTCAATTTAAACACTTATTTCATCCGAATGGAGGACTAATCATGAACTTGGTAGGCTATCAATAACGTCCTGTTAGAAACACGACTGACACGCAAACCAATCGAAGTACCAGGGACCTGTTTCACGGAGCGACGTTATGTCAGATTTTACGTAACTACCGTGACAATACGTTCTGTTAAGATCCGTTGTTATAAAAGTTAGGTAAAAAAGGTACGGGTACGCTATTTGATGAGCAGGTTTTTGTCCCCCCCCAAACCTGGCCTGGGTTTTTCTTGTTACCCATGTACCTGGTCTGGATACTTTAATGTTACCCATGTACCTGGTCTGGGTACTTTCTTGTTACCCCTATACCTGGTCTGGGTACTTTCTTGTTACCCCTATACCTGGTCTGGGTACTTTATTGTTACCCCTATACCTGGTCTGGGTACTTTATTGTTACCCCTATACCTGGTATGGGTACTTTATTGTTACCCCTATACCTGGTCTGGGTACTTATTGTTACCCATATATCTGGTCTGGGTACTTTATTGTTACCCATATATCTGGTCTGGGTACTTTATTGTTACCCCTATACCTGGTCTGGGTACTTTATTGTTACCCCCTTACCTGGTCTGGGTACTTTATTGTTACCCCTATACCTGGTCTGGGTACTTTATTGTTACCCCCTTACCTGGTCTGGGTACTTTATTGTTACCCCTATACCTGGTCTGGGTACTTTATTGTTACCCCTATACCTGGTCTGGGTACTTTATTGTTACCCCTATACCTGGTCTGGGTACTTTATTGTTACCCCTATACCTGGTCTGGGTACTTTATTGTTACCCCTATACCTGGTCTGGGTACTTTATTGTTACCCCTATACCTGGTCTGGGTACTTTATTGTTACCCCTATACCTGGTCTGGGTACTTTATTGTTACCCCTATACCTGGTCTGGGTACTATATTAATACCCCTATACCTAATCAGGAATCAGGGATTTTAAAATGATTTCTTCGTGGGTTAAATAACTTTTTGACTTATTATATGACAAGGAAAAATGAGAGGTGATGTTATAGTGATTAGCCATAATTAATAAGATGTCATGTAATTACTGCCACGACTTCATACATCTGACACGATGTCTCCTTGCCCATCTTATTATACTTGTGTAAGACATTAATCATGATTTAACGTCTTAAGTGTACATATAAGACTTTGCAATTATTTAACTGAATGTAGACATTAATTAATCAAATCCTAATGACAGGTAGATGGACGGCCATTTTGACGCCAGTCCTTACATTATCATACCTGTATTTCTGAATTTCGTTGGTAAAGGCCTTATACTTACACGGTTTACAAAGAAGTTAACGATACCAACAAAAACACACAATCATCTGACTTGTATTGAAAGTAATTAAAATGGTTTCTGTGACAGTAATGATGAATGAGATGCGGACGGCTGTACCACGCAGACAATGCTGACTAGGGTTATAATGGCTGAGCTTAGGAAAGTCATCCACAGAGAAGACAACGAATTAAGTATCCTGAAATGTTGGTCTGAGCACCTCAGGTTGGCGATAATGTCAACGTTATTTTACATGTTTGGTGACTTAGTCATGCGACTTTTTAAATGGCATTAAATTGCATGAATTAAGTTTGTAAAGCAAATAATATTGAACGCATTTGCTATGTTTGAAACACAGTCAATGTAGAAGGTCTGATCTCCACAGATCCATAAATCTGTCTCGAGATTTTCATAACGGAGATATACATAAAGCTCTTAAATCAAGTAGAATTGGCATGATAAAGGAAAGGAAACTTGACAAACAACAATGTGAAGCACTGGTGATTTTTACGCTAAGCTAATTATCTGAACAATACTGTTATAAAAAGATGCAAGCAGAATCATAGAGTTGTTTTTGTAAGACACTTCATGAACTTAAAACGCCGCAACTGATCGAGGCACGGATGTCGATTCCGTATTGAGTTCAGACTTAAAGGGACGTGCCCCGAAGGAATATCTATAAAATATGTGCTATTCTACCGTTGTTTATATAAAGATGAGGTTTCCGGATGTCTATTGGTAACTTTCGCAGCTGCCCCAGTCCACGGGATGGGGATTTTTTTTTACGATTCCAATGTCTGCTTTGTTGTGGTAAAAAAAATTGCGTTCGCAGTGGAGTAATTTCGGGCTGCGCGGTTGGTCTACTTTTGACTGTTAGTTTACTGACTGTCAGACACAAACAATATCAGCACGGGATTCCATATATGACTTGTTAAACGTACATTTATGACGGAAAGTTGACTTGCCGTCTTTTATCCGAGATTGGTCACTCTAAGGAACATGTCCGGGACCAGCGACTCGTAGAGAGTTAAAATGTGTGTCATGCGACTGTCATTTATATAATTATGATCACTAGGCCTAAAACACAAGGGCACAGGGAAAATCTTCTTGTCTAAAATAACCATGGAGACACGTTTCTAATTGTGTTATAAAGAGGTATATCGTTTAGACCTTTATACCCCATAAATTGTGGTAACAAACCAAACATATGATATTCCATTAGGTTCACGACTGACAACAAGAGCTTAGCCTTGGTCAGAAGAATTTTCTGGAATCCTCGTCTTTGTTGTGGATAGATGCTCGGTACGGACCCATAGTGGGTGCGCGTGTGTTCCATTTTAGGATGTTTGTTGACTGACTGTCAGGCAGAAAACAACAGCAACAGGGAACTCTTTACATGTACATTCTTGTTGGAAAGTCGACTTGCTGCCTTTCATCCGAGATTGACCACTTCTTATTTTTCTAATAATCTGAAGTTCATCGGGGAATGACAACAAACTTTAATCCTTTTAAGTTGTAAAGAGTACAAATGGTCAGAAAATCCACTCCATGAAAACTCAGACTACCCGCCTTCACAATCCATTATACGATCAGATCATACGCTTCAGGAAGAACCCGGTCATTCTACAACATACCTAACAAGGCATGATCTACCACCATCCCATATACGATCAGATCATACGCTTTAGGAAGAACCCGGTCATTCTACAACATACCTTACAGGGCATGATCTACCACCATCCCATATACGATCAGATCATACGCATCAGGAAGAACCCGGTTATTCTACAACATATATTACAGGGCATGATCTACCACCACCCCATATACGATCAGATCATACGCTTTAGGAAGAACCCGGTCATTCTACAACATACCTTACAGGGCATGATCTACCACCATCCCATATACGATCAGATCATACGCTTTAGGAAGAACCCGGTCATTCTACAACATACCTTACAGGGCATGATCTATCACCATCCCATATACGATCAGATCATACGCTTTAGGAAGAACCCGGTTATTCTACAACATACCTTACAGGGCATGATCTACCACCATCCCATATACGATCAGATCATACGCTTTAGGAAGAACCCGGTCATTCTACAACATACCTTACAGGGCATGATCTACCACCATCCCATATACGATCAGATCATACGCTTTAGGAAGAACCCGGTCATTCTACAACATACCTTACAGGGCATGATCTACCACCATCTCATATACGATCAGATCATACGCATCAGGAAGAACCCGGTTATTCTACAACATATCTTACAGGGCATGATCTACCACCACCCCATATACGATCAGATCATACGCTTTAGGAAGAACCCGGTCATTCTACAACATACCTTACAGGGCATGATCTACCACCATCCCATATACGATCAGATCATACGCTTTAGGAAGAACCCGGTCATTCTACAACATACCTTACAGGGCATGATCTATCACCATCCCATATACGATCAGATCATACGCTTTAGGAAGAACCCGGTTATTCTACAACATACCTTACAGGGCATGATCTACCACCATCCCATATACGATCAGATCATACGCTTTAGGAAGAACCCGGTCATTCTACAACATACCTTACAGGGCATGATCTACCACCATCCCATATACGATCAGATCATACGCTTTAGGAAGAACCCGGTCATTCTACAACATACCTTACAGGGCATGATCTATCACCATCCCATATACGATCAGATCATACGCTTTAGGAAGAACCCGGTCATTCTACAACATACCTTACAGGGCATGATCTATCACCATCCCATATACGATCAGATCATACGCATCAGGAAGAACCCGGTTATTCTACAACATATCTTACAGGGCATGATCTACCACCACCCCATATACGATCAGATCATACGCTTCAGGAAGAACCCGGTCATTCTACAACATACGTTACAGGGCATGATCTATCACCATCCCATATACGATCAGATCATACGCTTTAGGAAGAACCCGGTCATTCTACAACATACGTTACAGGGCATGATCTACCACCATCCCATATACGATCAGATCATACGCTTTACGAAGAACCCGGTCATTCTACAACATACCTTACAGGGCATGATCTATCGCCACCCCATATACGATCAGATCATACGCTTCAGGAAGAACCCGTTCATTCTACAACATACCTTACAGGGCATGATCTATCGCCACCCCATATACGATCAGATCATACGCTTCAGGAAGAACCCGGTCATTCTACAACATACCTTACAGGGCATGATCTATCGCCATCTCATATACGATCAGATCATACGCTTTAGGAAGAACCCGGTCATTCTACAACATACCTTACAGGGCATGATCTACCACCACCCCATATACGATCAGATCATACGCTTTAGGAAGAACCCGGTCATTCTACAACATACCTTACAGGGCATGATCTACCACCATCCCATATACGATCAGATCATACGCTTTAGGAAGAACCCGGTCATTCTACAACATACCTTACAGGGCATGATCTACCACCATCCCATATACGATCAGATCATACGCTTTAGGAAGAACCCGGTCATTCTACAACATACGTTACAGGGCATGATCTATCACCATCCCATATACGATCAGATCATACGCTTTAGGAAGAACCCGGTCATTCTACAACATACCTTACAGGGCATGATCTATCACCATCCCATATACGATCAGATCATACGCTTCAGGAAGAACCCGGTCATTCTACAACATACCTTACAAGGCATGATCTATCGCCACCCCATATACGATCAGATCATACGCTTTAGGAAGAACCCGGTCATTCTACAACATACCTTACAAGGCATGATCTATCGCCACCCCATATACGATCAGATCATACGCTTTAGGAAGAACCCGGTCATTCTACAACATACCTTACAGGGCATGATCTATCGCCACCCCATATACGATCAGATCATACGCTTTAGGAAGAACCCGGTCATTCTACAACATACCTTACAAGGCATGATCTATCACCATCCCATATACGATCAGATCATACGCTTTAGGAAGAACCCGGTCATTCTACAACATACCTTACAAGGCATGATCTATCGCCACCCCATATACGATCAGATCATACGCTTTAGGAAGAACCCGGTCATTCTACAACATACCTTACAGGGCATGATCTATCGCCACCCCATATACGATCAGATCATACGCTTCAGGAAGAACCCGTTCATTCTACAACATACCTTACAGGGCATGATCTATCGCCACCCCATATACGATCAGATCATACGCTTCAGGAAGAACCCGGTCATTCTACAACATACCTTACAGGGCATGATCTACCACCACCCCATATACGATCAGATCATACGCTTTAGGAAGAACCCGGTCATTCTACAACATACCTTACAGGGCATGATCTACCACCATCCCATATACGATCAGATCATACGCTTTAGGAAGAACCCGGTCATTCTACAACATATCTTACAGGGCATGATCTATCACCATCCCATATACGATCAGATCATACGCTTCAGGAAGAACCCGGTCATTCTACAACATACCTTACAGGGCATGATCTATCGCCACCCCATATACGATCAGATCATACGCTTTAGGAAGAACCCGGTCATTCTACAGCATATCTTACAAGGCATGATCTATCACCGCCCCATATACGATCAGATCATACGCTTTAGGAAGAACCCGGTCATTCTACAACATACCTTACAAGGCACGATCTACCACCATCCCATATACGATCAGATCATACGCATCAGGAAGAACCCGGTTATTCTACAACATATCTTACAGGGCATGATCTACCACCATCCCATATACGATC
The DNA here is from genome assembly GCA_963971465.1 of Lepidochitona cinerea. Lineage (NCBI taxonomy): Eukaryota > Metazoa > Mollusca > Polyplacophora > Chitonida > Tonicellidae > Lepidochitona > Lepidochitona cinerea. The sequence continues at coordinate 45,295,564 of OZ020556.1, forward strand.
AGATCATACGCATCAGGAAGAACCCGGTTATTCTACAACATATCTTACAGGGCATGATCTACCACCATCCCATATACGATCAGATCATACGCTTTAGGAAGAACCCGGTCATTCTACAACATACGTTACAGGGCATGATCTACCACCATCCCATATACGATCAGATCATACGCTTTAGGAAGAACCCGGTCATTCTACAACATACCTTACAAGGCATGATCTACCACCATCCCATATACGATCAGATCATACGCTTTAGGAAGAACCCGGTCATTCTACAACATACCTTACAAGGCATGATCTACCACCATCCCATATACGATCAGATCATACGCTTTAGGAAGAACCCGGTCATTCTACAACATATCTTACAGGGCATGATCTACCACCACCCCATATACGATCAGATCATACGCTTCAGGAAGAACCCGGTTATTCTACAACATACCTTTCAAGGCATGATCTACCACCACCCCATATACGATCAGATCATACGCTTTAGGAAGAACCCGGTTATTCTACAACATACCTTACAGGGCATGATCTATCACCACCCCATATACGATCAGATCATACGCTTTAGGAAGAACCCGGTCATTCTACAACATACCTTACAAGGCATGATCTACCACCACCCCATATACGATCAGATCATACGCTTAAGGAAGAACCCGGTCATTCTACAACATATCTTACAGGGCATGATCTACCACCATCCCATATACGATCAGATCATACGCTTTAGGAAGAACCCGGTTATTCTACAACATATCTTACAGGGCATGATCTACCACCATCCCATATACGATCAGATCATACGCTTTAGGAAGAACCCGGTCATTCTATAACATATCTTACAAGGCGTGATCTATCACCATGCCATATACGATCAGATCATATGCTTTAGGAAGAACCCGGTCATTCCACAACATATCTTACAGGGCATGATCTATCACCATCCCATATACGATCAGATCATACGCTTTATGAAGAACCCGGTCATTCTACAACATACCTTACAAGGCATGATCTACCACCGCCCCATATACGATCAGATCATACGCTTTAGGAAGAACCCGGTCATTCTACAACATACCTTACAAGGCACGATCTACCACCGTGCCATATACGATCAGATCATACGCTTTAGGAAGAACCCGGTCATTCTACAACATACCTTACAAGGCATGATCTACCACCGTGCCATATACGATCAGATCATGCGCTTTAGGAAGAACCCGGTCATTCTACAACATACCTTACGAGGCACGATCTACCACCGTGCCATATACGATCAGATCATACGCTTTAGGAAGAACCCGGTCATTCTACAACATATCTTACAAGGCGTGATCTATCACCATCACATATACGATCCGATCATACGCTTCAATAAACGGTTTTAACATAGACAGTCGCCATGTCGTGAATTCTACGATTAAAGTAATTGATTGAGATTGGACTATATCTTTACTATAAACACTATCCGCGGTAAATTTGTTGACCGAAGTTTAACGATTCCATCCTCAAACCCTTCTTATAATATCGTTTTTATTAAGTTCTTTCGAAAACAGCCAACTCGGTCAATATTTAGACGAGCAGCGCCATCTGGTATCAATACAACACAGACAAGATTTGAGTCGATTTTCCTCTCTCCTTACACCTTTCAACGTACATGAATTCATAGCCGATTAAATCACGTCGATAAAGAAGATAATCCGGTCAGCAGTTTCTCCTCAAGTGATCCCTAATTACCTAGCAGGTTCTGTTTCTCTTAGAAGATGTATCGATTGAACTGGCTGGTTTCCGGCACTGATGAAATAGGAAACCAGGTATATCAGTCTTACCAGCTATTGGTAGTATCATTGAAGCTGTTTGTCTGCATTGTCATGTCAGCGCCAATTAAACCGTCTAGATGCTTAAATATCATCGAACAGATATGATAACACGTGAATATCATCGTACATATATGATAACACGTGAATATCAAATAATCTCACATATATGATAACACGTGAATATCAAATAATCTCACATATTAACATTCTCTTTTCAACTTCATTTCTCAGCTAATAAAAAACTGTTTTGTATAAATGATTGGAAAAGTTAGGATTTCTAAAAGGGACTTCTAGTACATGTGGGGGCCTCGGTGGTTCAGTAGGTTAGAGTGATCGTCGCTCAGTCCCACACAGACCTTCCATCCATGCGACACGGGTTCGAATCCCACACAGAACAAATACAAATTGAAAATTTTCTGAGTGGATTTTTCTCTCGGTCGCCGTATGTGGAATAGTTGCCATGTACTCACAGAAGGCCGGGGGTTTCCTCCGGACAATGAGCCCGGTTTCCGCCCCGACTAAACATGGCAACTCCGCCATATAAGTGAAATAGTCTTGAGTGCGGCGTAAAACACCAATCAATCAATCAGTCCATCTAGTACATGTACATATACACTGTACATGTCCATAAATACATATACACTGTATTAAGATTGATTGATTGTTTGATGTTTTATGCCGCACTCAAGATTATTTTACTTACATGGCACCGTTGCCAGGTTTAGTAGGGGAGAAAACCCGATTCTTTGAACGGAGAAAATCCCCGACCTTCCGTGAGTTCATGGCGATCGAGAGAAAAAAAATCTATTTGAGTGGTATTCGAACCAGCGCGCATCGATGGAAGGCCTGTGTCGAATTGAGGTACATTCACTATGCCGACTGAATATCTAGACAATTAAGATATGATTTAGTTGAAGCGATCAGAAAAAAAATTTAATTAAGTATCTCATAACTGCTTGATTCGTTCATCATTTTACAGAATAGATACAGGTACATTTCATATTAAGACCAATAAAACTTAATGTACACTCTAGAAATAACTTTACTTTTCTTCAAATTGGACATGTGATTGACGGACGTAAGACACACCCGTTTCTGTTCAAAAGATCCAATCAAGTGTTTCCGCTCAGCAAGCTGTGGCCAGCATGTTGTACAATGTTTGTTTTGGGGCGTGACATCGGTGTCTGAAAGTAACTTTAGACTATAGAGTGAGATAGTCAATGATATTCACGTGTGAGTAGTCACAACTATTCCCCTACTCAAAGATTTCAATTCCCATTGAGAATGTGTAGGATGTGAAAAGCTGCCAGTAGATTTGGCGAGCGTCAAACATTGGTCGATGTGCGGGTCGGTGTGAGCGGATTTAATACAATACAGACAGCAGGATTATGGTAGATATCCTCCCGCTCTAATGTATACGCTGACTGTTTGAAGACAACATGGATATAAGCTTCTCTGTGTTTTTTTCTTGTGGCTGGCTGTGGGTTTTATCCAATTGTTATAATTCTATGACAAGTGAACTAATTACACGCTCCACACGCTATGGTAAAGTACGTGGTACAGTGGCGGTGGTTTATGGTAAACAACAAGTGGAAGCTTATCTGGGGGTTCCATATGCCAGGCCCCCTATTGGTTCATTACGCTTTGAGGTAAGTCTAATATTTATGGTCCCCTTCTAAAGCAAATGTTTTAGACAAAACAAAAATCTAAATCATTTATTTTCTCCAAATAATTGACGGCAGCTTGTCAATTGAAAAACAATATAATTTTTCCCCCATCTGACTGACCCCACAAAGTATAATTCGATTAAATGAAACCGAGGGAAATAGTTTAGAGTCAACGTATGTACCACACCTAAAATAACATACTGATGTGAAATGTAGCAGACTGATCAAAGGCAATGAAGGTGTGTTTTATAGCAATCATAAGATGTTGAAATACCTTTATTTGTAAAACAACACCCACCGCTTCTGCAATCAGTTTACTTATTCACTTATGTTGACAATGACTGGTTGATGTTTCGGTCAGTGTTTTTCCCCATCCATCAGTTAGGAGAGATTAACCGGCACGGTGAAGCAAACTCTTCCATTTCCTTACTAAATCAATGTGTAAAAAGTTAACAGAAAGTACCATTTGTGTTTATCAGGACCACTTCATTCTTCACCAACCCCTAACATTCATTTATAAACGATACTAGAATCCACGCAATTAGAATTCTGTTCATTAAATGTCTAAATTAAACTGATTACGGTTATGTGTGTCTGATTGCACATAGAAATCTAGACATGTTTATATTAACTGATTACGGTTATGTGTGTCTGATTGCAAATAGAAATCTAGACTTGTTTATATTAAACTGATTACGGTTATGTGTGTCTGATTGCAAATAGAAATCTAGACTTGTTTAAATTAAAATGATTACGGTTATGTGTGTCAGATTGCACATAGAAATCTAGACTTGTTTAAATTAAAATGATTACGGTTATGTGTGTCTCATTGCACATAGAAATCTAGACTTGTTTAAATTCAAATGATTACGATTATGTGTGTCTGATTGCACATAGAAATCTAGACTTGTTTAAATTAAAATGATTACGGCTATGTGTGTCTGATTGCACATATAAATCTAGACTTGTTTAAATTAAACTGATTACGGTTATGTGTGTCTGATTGCACATATAAATCTAGACTTGTTTAAATTAAACTGATTACGGTTATTTGTGTCTGATTGCACATAGAAATCTAGACTTGTTTAAATTAAACTGATTACGGTAATGTGTGTCTGATTGCACATATAAATCTAGACTTGTCTAAGTTATATCTGATTTCTATTCGTATTAGTAATTTGTCTGATCGTCATTTTAATGTTAGCAAAAGGACGCGGCTATTAAAAGAAATATGATTTATCGCTTTAAGTTGTATGAGCTGCTAAAATCTTGGAATTTAGCGGTAAAACAAAACTTGCTATTTTTCTCACGAAGTACAAAATTGAAACCTCTAAGAGTTACTAGTCTCGAGAATGTGCGTTAAATTGGTGTTTTAAATTAACTTTATAGGTATAGAAGAAATGAACGTTCGCCCAGGTTATATAGATTTTGTTAACACTTTTTTTAACACTATTTCAGTTAGCACAGGTCTGATGCTGTATGCATTTTCCTTATCCCAACGTCAATTCTTTAGTTGGTTGATAAACTTCAAACCCTAGATTAGCTCGGTGATCATATTTGAAAATGTGTAAATTTGGACGGTTCATGCCACTTATACGTAGTTTGTATCACCAACTATCCTCTCGAAACGATGTATCCGTCAAGGAGATGTTCTCCGAGGACTGTTTTACCTTATAACGATAGCTAAAGTTCACGCATTCTAAGTTTTATTTGAGAAATTAGGATGGGATTTTACCGCGAGTCTTAGTCAACGCAAAGTAGATCCCTCTAGTTCACACTCGGTCTTATGCAAACGCCACAGTTGACACTCGATCCTATGGACACGCCACAGTTGACACTCGGTCCTATGCAAACGTCACAGTTGACACTCGGTCCTATGGATACGCCACAGTTGACACTTCGTTAATATAAATGCCACAGTTGACACTCGGTCCTATGGAAACGCCACAGTTGACACTCGGTCCTATGGAAACGCCACAGTTGACACTCGGTCCTATGGAAACGCCACAGTTGACACTTCGTTAATGGAAATGCCACAGTTGACATTCGGTCTTATGGAAACGCCACAGTTGACACTCGGTCTTATGGAAATGCTATAAAACAACTGAAATATCTTCCAAGGGCTAAAAGTTACGACGAGAGTGGGTGTATTGGTGTAAAGAGGGTAGCTATGCCTCAGGGGTTGCTTGAGTACTCAGGCGGTCCGAGTGCTGTAGTTAAAGTGTACGGATCTTATCGGCATGAAGATATAAGAGAGTATCTCACGACCATGTAGAAACAATATGAGTGCTATCTCAGTGACTTTCTTGCTTTAGTAAAAGAAGTAGGCATGTGTTTGTAACAAACTTGAACTTCTCAAGAAGACGGGGCCAAATGCCAAGTCGACAGAGGATAGTGTTTTCTTACCATACCCGTGAACTCGTCGCACCATGTGGCTTTAAACAAGACCCTGTCTGAGGGAACTGGAGAACTATGTACTCACGTGTGGTATAAATTTAACCACATAGTCCTCCGGTGTTTATATTGGAAACTGTTTACCAGTGGCACAGCTATACGGGATATAGATACAATCTATCGATTCTCAACAAATCACTTTGCTAAGCGTTATTTATTTTTTTTGACCAACTTAGTTTAGTTAGTTAATGCAATGACTGCTTGATTTGTTAATAAATGACTGATTTGTTTACATGATCCACCTTTCACGTTATTTTGTTTTTGTCATTCCTTGGACTTATCCAGGTAAAACATTTGGCCTCTCTCGCAATTTCTTTAAAGATGGATGAAAGCCGTGGTGATTGACAGCCTCTTATCGATGTTTTATATTTAATAATCCGGGCCTTTTTGATAGCAAATGGCATTACGAAATTGTTTACCTTTAACAAGTGCCTGTTTATATTATCTTTGTACTCAGTTTGTCCTCAGACCATAATGATTGATTGATTGTTTGGTGTTTTACGCCGCGCTCAAGATTATTTCACTTATATGGCGGCGTTGCCAGTTTTATTATGGGAGGAAACCGGGCTCAGTGCCCGGAGGAAACTCACGACCTTCCGCGGGTAACTGGCAACCATTCCACATAGGTCGTTCGAGTGAAAACACAGTCAGAAAATTTTCCAATTTTTGGCAGAACGTAATGAGACGCTACTGAAATTACACAATTAGTAATTGTTCGAAAAATAATAGGAGATTTCAAATGAAAACGATCCGATCTAGGCCTATCAGTGGATGTATGTTTTCAACTTTACTGTTTTTGAGGTTGATTCTATTTTCATTTCCCTTTGGTGTATGCTAATTAATGAAATATTTAGTGTAAAATAAAGTAAATAAACACACTGAATAAAAAATATTTTAGTTGTAAGATTTACTCGGCTTTGTTGGTATGGTTTTCATCGCCGTGTCAAGGTATGTCAGGGTTCTATCAAATAATGAACTGGCTGTCAGTTTGAACCCCCGGGATAATGGAAGGTTACTTTTTACATTTCTTTCATCTCTTTTGTGTCACACATAGAACAAAGCACCTCAGAATGAGATGAAGAAAGTTTTGTGAACATCACAAGCTTTTGGTACAACTGTCCAACAGTTCTTGCATCTCCATATAGTTAACTCCATACGCAAAACAGTAAATTAACTTTTAGTTTCGTGATTTAAACATTTGATATTCACGTTCATTTTTCTTGGTATATTAAAACAGATAAGAATTTATGCATTCCATTACTGGTAATTATAGGACAGTTTTCTCTCTCAAATATTGACGAAGATGTTGTTGGTTTGATTGAGATATTCCATATTTGAGGTGATTGCAGCGCAGAGAAGTAACCTGTACTCAGACCACACCGGGTGTTTGTATCACACTATCACCTGACGTCCACTGTGCTGTACTCAGACCACACCGGGTGTTTGTATCACACTATCACCTGACGTCCACTGTGCTGTACTCAGACCACACCGGGTGTTTGTATCACACTATCACCTGACGTCCACTGTGCTGTACTCAGACCACACCGGGTGTTTGTATCACACTATCACCTGACGTCCACTGTGCTGTACTCAGACCACACCGGGTGTTTGTATCACACTATCACCTGACGTCCACTGTGCTGTACTCAGACCACACCGGGTGTTTGTATCACACTATCACCTGACGTCCATTGTGCTGTACTCAGACCACACCGGGTGTTTGTATCACACTATCACCTGACGTCCACTGTGCTGTACTCAGACCACACCGGGTGTTTGTATCACACTATCACCTGACGTCCACTGTGCTGTACTCAGACCACACCGGGTGTTTGTATCACACTATCACCTGACGCCCACTGCGCTGTACTCAGACCACACCGGGTGTTTGTATCACCCTATCACCTGACGTCCATTGTGCTGTACTCAGACCACACCGGGTGTTTGTATCACACTATCACCTGGCGTCCACTGTGCTGTACTCAGACCACACCGGATGTTTGTATCACACTATCACCTGACGTCCACTGTGCTATACTCAGACCACACCGGGTGTTTGTATCACACTATCACCTGACGTCAACTGTGCTGTACTCAGACCACACCGGGTGTTTGTATCACACTATCACCTGACGTCCATTGTGCTGTACTCAGACCACACGGAGTGTTTGTATCACACTATCACCTGACGTCCACTGTGCTGTACTCAGACCACACCGGGTGTTTGTATCACACTATCACCTGACGTCCACTGTGCTGTACTCAGACCACACCGGGTGTTTGTATCACACTATCACCTGACGTCCATTGTGCTGTACTCAGACCACACCGGGTGTTTGTATCACACTATCACCTGACGTCCATTGTGCTGTACTCAGACCACACCGGGTGTTTGTATCACACTATCACCTGACGTCCACTGTGCTGTACTCAGACCACACCGGGTGTTTGTATCACACTATCACCTGACGTCCACTGTGCTGTACTCAGACCACACCGGGTGTTTGTATCACACTATCACCTGACGCCCACTGTACTGTACTCAGACCACACCGGGTGTTTGTATCACACTATCACCTGACGTCCACTGTGCTGTACTCAGACCACACCGGGTGTTTGTATCACACTATCACCTGACGTCCATTGTGCTGTACTCAGACCACACCGGGTGTTTGTATCACACTATCACCTGACGTCCATTGTGCTGTACTCAGACCACATCGGGTGTTTGTATCACACTATCACCTGACGTCCATTGTGCTGTACTCAGACCACACCGGGTGTTTGTATCACACTATCACCTGACGTCCACTGTGCTGTACTCAGACCACACCGGGTGTTTGTATCACACTATCACCTGACGTCCATTGTGCTGTACTCAGACCACACCGGGTGTTTGTATCACACTATCACCTGACGTCCATTGTGCTGTACTCAGACCACACCGGGTGTTTGTATCACCCTATCACCTGACGTCCATTGTGCTGTACTCAGACCAAACCGGGTGTTTGTATCACACTATCACCTGACGTCCATTGTGGTGTACTCAGACCACACCGGGTGTTTGTATCACACTATCACCTGACGCCCACTGTACTGTACTCAGACCACACCGGGTGTTTGTATCACACTATCACCTGACGTCCATTGTGCTGTACTCAGACCACACCGGGTGTTTGTATCACACTATCACCTGACGTCCACTGTGCTGTACTCAGACCACACCGGGTGTTTGTATCACACTATCACCTGACGTCCATTGTGCTGTACTCAGACCACACCGGGTGTTTGTATCACCCTATCACCTGACGTCCATTGTGCTGTACTCAGACCACACCGGGTGTTTGTATCACACTATCACCTGACGTCCACTGTGCTGTACTCAGACCACACCGGGTGTTTGTATCACACTATCACCTGACGTCCATTGTGCTGTACTCAGACCACACCGGGTGTTTGTATCACACTATCACCTGACGTCCATTGTGCTGTACTCAGACCACACCGGGTGTTTGTATCACACTATCACCTGACGTCCACTGTGCTGTTCTCAGACCACACCGGGTGTTTGTATCACACTATCACCTGACGTCCATTGTGCTGTACTCAGACCACACCGGGTGTTTGTATCACACTATCACCTGACGTCCATTGTGCTGTTCTCAGACCACACCGGGTGTTTGTATCACACTATCACCTGACGTCCACTGTGCTGTACTCAGACCACACCGGGTGTTTGTATCACACTATCACCTGACGTCCATTGTGCTGTACTCAGACCACACCGGGTGTTTGTATCACACTATCACATGACGTCCATTGTGCTGTACTCAGACCACACCGGGTGTTTGTATCACACTATCACCTGACGCCCACTGCGCTGTACTCAGACCACACCGGGTGTTTGTATCACCCTATCACCTGACGTCCATTGTGCTGTACTCAGACCACACCGGGTGTTTGTATCACACTATCACCTGACGTCCATTGTGCTGTACTCAGACCACACCGGGTGTTTGTATCACACTATCACCTGACGTCCATTGTGCTGTACTCAGACCACACCGGGTGTTTGTATTACACTATCACCTGACGTCCACTGCGCTGTACTCAGACCACACCGGGTGTTTGTATCACACTATCACCTGACGTCCACTGTGCTGTACTCAGACCACACCGGGTGTTTGTATCACACTATCACCTGACGTCCACTGTGCTGTACTCAGACCACACCGGGTGTTTGTATCACCCTATCACCTGACGTCCATTGTGCTGTACTCAGACCACACCGGGTGTTTGTATCACACTATCACCTGACGTCCATTGTGCTGTACTCAGACCACACCGGGTGTTTGTATCACACTATCACCTGACGTTCACTGTGCTGTACTCAGACCACACCGGGCGTTTGTATCACACTATCACCTGACGCCCACTGTGTCACACCGGGTGTTTGTATCACACTATCACCTGACGTCCATTGTGCTGTACTCAGACCACATCGGGTGTTTGTATCACACTATCACCTGACGTCCATTGTGCTGTACTCAGACCACACCGGGTGTTTGTATCACACTATCACCTGACGTCCATTGTGCTGTACTCAGACCACACCGGGTGTTTGTATCACACTATCACCTGACGTCCATTGTGCTGTACTCAGACCACACCGGGTGTTTGTATTACACTATCACCTGACGTCCATTGTGCTATACTCAGACCACACCGGGTGTTTGTATCACACTATCACCTGAGGTCCACTGTGCTGTACTCAGACCACACCGGGTGTTTGTATCACACTATCACCTGACGTCCACTGTGCTGTACTCAGACCACACCGGGTGTTTGTATCACCCTATCACCTGACGTCCATTGTGCTGTACTCAGACCACACCGGGTGTTTGTATCACACTATCACCTGACGTCCATTGTGCTGTACTCAGACCACACCGGGTGTTTGTATCACACTATCACCTGACGTTCACTGTGCTGTACTCAGACCACACCGGGTGTTTGTATCACACTATCACCTGACGCCCACTGTGTCACACCGGGTGTTTGTATCACACTATCACCTGACGTCCATTGTGCTGTACTCAGACCACATCGGGTGTTTGTATCACACTATCACCTGACGTCCATTGTGCTGTACTCAGACCACATCGGGTGTTTGTATCACACTATCACCTGACGTCCATTGTGCTGTACTCAGATCACACCGGGTGTTTGTATCACACTATCACCTGACGTCCATTGTGCTGTACTCAGACCACACCGGGTGTTTGTATCACACTATCACCTGACGTCCACTGTGCTGTACTCAGACCACACCGGGTGTTTGTATCACACTATCACCTGACGTCCACTGTGCTGTTCTCAGACCACACCGGGTGTTTGTATCACACTATCACCTGACGTCCATTGTGCTGTACTCAGACCACACCGGGTGTTTGTATCACACTATCACCTGACGTCCATTGTGTCAAAGTAACCTGTACTCAGACCACACCGGGTGTTTGTATCACACTATCACCTGACGTCCATTGTGCTGTACTCAGACCACACCGGGTGTTTGTATCACACTATCACCTGACGTCCATTGTGTCAAAGTAACCTGTACTCAGACCACACCGGGTGTTTGTATCACACTATCACCTGACGTCCACTGTGCTGTACTCAGACCACACCGGGTGTTTGTATCACACTATCACCTGACGTCCATTGTGCTGTACTCAGACCACACCGGGTGTTTGTATCACACTATCACCTGGCGTCCACTGTGCTGTACTCAGACCACACCGGGTGTTTGTATCACACTATCACCTGACGTCCACTGTGCTGTACTCAGACCACACCGGGTGTTTGTATCACACTATCACCTGACGTCCGCTGTGCTGTACTCAGAACACACCGGGTGTTTGTATCACACTATCACCTGACGCCCACTGTACTGTACTCAGACCACACCGGGTGTTTGTATCACACTATCACCTGACGTCCACTGTGCTGTACTCAGACCACACCGGGTGTTTGTATCACACTATCACCTGACGTCCATTGTGCTGTACTCAGACCACACCGGGTGTTTGTATCACACTATCACCTGACGTCCATTGTGCTGTACTCAGACCACACCGGGTGTTTGTATTACACTATCACCTGACGTCCATTGTGCTATACTCAGACCACACCGGGTGTTTGTATCACACTATCACCTGAGGTCCACTGTGCTGTACTCAGACCACACCGGGTGTTTGTATCACACTATCACCTGACGTCCACTGTGCTGTACTCAGACCACACCGGGTGTTTGTATCACCCTATCACCTGACGTCCATTGTGCTGTACTCAGACCACACCGGGTGTTTGTATCACACTATCACCTGACGTCCATTGTGCTGTACTCAGACCACACCGGGTGTTTGTATCACACTATCACCTGACGTTCACTGTGCTGTACTCAGACCACACCGGGTGTTTGTATCACACTATCACCTGACGCCCACTGTGTCACACCGGGTGTTTGTATCACACTATCACCTGACGTCCATTGTGCTGTACTCAGACCACATCGGGTGTTTGTATCACACTATCACCTGACGTCCATTGTGCTGTACTCAGACCACATCGGGTGTTTGTATCACACTATCACCTGACGTCCATTGTGCTGTACTCAGATCACACCGGGTGTTTGTATCACACTATCACCTGACGTCCATTGTGCTGTACTCAGACCACACCGGGTGTTTGTATCACACTATCACCTGACGTCCACTGTGCTGTACTCAGACCACACCGGGTGTTTGTATCACACTATCACCTGACGTCCACTGTGCTGTTCTCAGACCACACCGGGTGTTTGTATCACACTATCACCTGACGTCCATTGTGCTGTACTCAGACCACACCGGGTGTTTGTATCACACTATCACCTGACGTCCATTGTGTCAAAGTAACCTGTACTCAGACCACACCGGGTGTTTGTATCACACTATCACCTGACGTCCATTGTGCTGTACTCAGACCACACCGGGTGTTTGTATCACACTATCACCTGACGTCCATTGTGTCAAAGTAACCTGTACTCAGACCACACCGGGTGTTTGTATCACACTATCACCTGACGTCCACTGTGCTGTACTCAGACCACACCGGGTGTTTGTATCACACTATCACCTGACGTCCATTGTGCTGTACTCAGACCACACCGGGTGTTTGTATCACACTATCACCTGGCGTCCACTGTGCTGTACTCAGACCACACCGGGTGTTTGTATCACACTATCACCTGACGTCCACTGTGCTGTACTCAGACCACACCGGGTGTTTGTATCACACTATCACCTGACGTCCGCTGTGCTGTACTCAGACCACACCGGGTGTTTGTATCACACTATCACCTGACGCCCACTGTACTGTACTCAGACCACACCGGGTGTTTGTATCACACTATCACCTGACGTCCACTGTGCTGTACTCAGACCACACCGGGTGTTTGTATCACACTATCACCTGACGTCCACTGTGCTGTACTCAGACCACACCGAGTGTTTGTATCACACTATCACCTGACGTCCACTGTGCTGTACTCAGACCACACCGGGTGTTTGTATCACACTATCACCTGACGTCCACTGTGCTGTACTCAAACCACACCGGGTGTTTGTATCACACTATCACCTGACGTCCACTGTGCTGTACTCAGACCACACCGGGTGTTTGTATCACACTATCACCTGACGTCCACTGTGCTGTACTCAAATCACACCGGGTGTTTGTATCACACTATCACCTGACGTCCATTGTGCTGTACTCAGACCACACCGGGTGTTTGTATCACACTATCACCTGACGTCCACTGTGCTGTTCTCAGACCACACCGGGTGTTTGTATCACACTATCACCTGACGTCCACTGTGCTGTACTCAGACCACACCGGGTGTTTGTATCACACTATCACCTGACGTCCATTGTGCTGTACTCAGACCACACCGGGTGTTTGTATCACACTATCACCTGACGTCCATTGTGCTGTACTCAGACCACACCGGGTGTTTGTATCACACTATCACCTGACGTCCACTGTGCTGTTCTCAGACCACACCGGGTGTTTGTATCACACTATCACCTGACGTCCATTGTGCTGTACTCAGACCACACCGGGTGTTTGTATCACACTATCAGCTGACGTCCTCTGTGCTGTACTCAGACCACACCGGGTGTTTGTATCACACTATCACCTGACGTCCACTGTGCTGTACTCAGACCACACCGGGTGTTTGTATCACACTATCACCTGACGTCCACTGTGCTGTACTCAGACCACACCGGGTGTTTGTATCACACTATCACCTGACGTCCATTGTGCTGTACTCAGACCACACCGGGTGTTTGTATCACACTATCACCTGACGCCCACTGCGCTGTACTCAGACCACACCGGGTGTTTGTATCACCCTATCACCTGACGTCCATTGTGCTGTACTCAGACCACACCGGGTGTTTGTATCACACTATTACCTGACGTCCACTGTGCTGTACTCAGACCACATCGGGTGTTTGTATCACACTATCACCTGACGTCCACTGTGCTGTACTCAGACCACACCGGGTGTTTGTATCACACTATCACCTGACGTCCATTGTGCTGTACTCAGACCACACCGGGTGTTTGTATCACACTATCACCTGACGTCCACTGCGCTGTACTCAGACCACACCGGGTGTTTGTATCACACTATCACCTGACGTCCACTGTGCTGTACTCAGACCACACCGGGTGTTTGTATCACACTATCACCTGACGTTCACTGTGGTGTACTCAGACCACACCGGGTGTTTGTATCGCACTATCACCTGACGTCCATTGTGCTGTACTCAGACCACACCGGGTGTTTGTATCACACTATCACCTGACGTCCACTGTGCTGTACTCAGACCACACCGGGTGTTTGTATCACACTATCACCTGACGTCCACTGTGCTGTACTCAGACCACACCGGGTGTTTGTATCACACTATCACCTGACGTTCACTGTGCTGTACTCAGACCACACCGGGTGTTTGTATCACACTATCACCTGACGTTCACTGTGGTGTACTCAGACCACACCGAGTGTTTGTATCACACTATCACCTGACGTCCACTGTGCTGTACTCAGACCACACCGGGTGTTTGTATCACACTATCACCTGACGTCCACTGTGTCAAATTAACCTGTACTCAGACCACACCGGGTGTTTGTATCACACTATCACCTGACGTCCACTGTGTCAAATTAACCTGTACTCAGACCACACCGGGTGTTTGTATCACACTATCACCTGACGTCCACTGTGCTGTACTCAGACCACACCGGGTGTTTGTATCGCACTATCACCTGACGTCCACTGTGCTGTACTCAGACCAAACCGGGTGTTTGTATCACACTATCACCAGACGTCCACTGTGCTGTACTCAGACCACACCGGGTGTTTGTATCGCACTATCACCTGACGGAGAAGTAACCTGTACTCAGACCACACCGGGTGTTTGTATCACACTATCACCTGACGGAGAAGTAACCTGTACTCAGACCACACCGGGTGTTTGTATCACACTATCACCTGACGTCCACTGTGCTGTACTCAGACCACACCGGGTGTTTGTATCGCACTATCACCTGACGGAGAAGTAACCTGTACTCAGACCACACCGGGTGTTTGTATCACACTATCACCTGACGTCCACTGTGCTGTACTCAGACCACACCGGGTGTTTGTATCACACTATCACCTGACGGAGAAGTAACCTGTACTCAGACCACACCGGGTGATAGTGTGATACAAACACCCGGTGTGGTCTGAGTACAGCACAGTGTACGTCAGGTGATAGTGTGATACAAACACCCGGTGTGGTCTGAGTACAGCACAATGGACGGCAGGTCCGCTGTGCTGTACTCAGACCACACCGGGTGTTTGTATCACACTATCACCTGACGTCCACTGTGCTGTACTCAGAACACACCGGGTGTTTGTATCACACTATCACCTGACGTCCACTGTGCTGTACTCAGACCACACCGGGTGTTTGTATCACACTATCACCTGACGTCCATTGTGCTGTACTCAGACCACACCGGGTGTTTGTATCACACTATCACCTGACGGAGAAGTAACCTGTACTCAGACCACACCGGGTGTTTGTATCACACTATCACCTGACGTCCACTGTGCTGTACTCAGACCACACCGGGTGTTTGTATCACACTATCACCTGACGTCCACTGTGTCAAAGGTTATGTCAGACAGAAGGCGTGTCATCAGAATGATTACATTCGCCTCAAGGTTAATACAAATTAAATTAGCCAGATATGATCTATCCAGGTCACACTGGAATCCCACTGTAAACAATGTACTCAGATGATAAAACACGTTATCTGTTTTCAGTTAAAGTCACAGAAGCACATGGATATTAGCAAAAAGCTATACCAGTTTCAATAATTACAAGTTGTTCAATTTAACGTCAGTATTTGGTGGAAAAGAAATAAAGAGTCCCCTGAGAAGTAATTCAATTGGAACCCCTTGTATATCCAATGATTCAGTCGCTTTGATAGCCATAATCTGTCCAATTGGCAGCCCCTGTACGTTCAATGGTTCAGTCTTTTTGATAGCCATGGTCTGTCCAATTGGCAGTCCCTGTACACCCAATGATTCAGTCTTTTTGATAGCCGTAGTCTATTCAATTGGCAGCCACTGTACATCCAATGATTCGCTCTCTTTGATAGCCGGGATCTATTCAATTGTTAGTCCCTGTACACCCAATGATTCAGTCTTTTTGATAGCCATGGTGTATTCAATTGGCAGCCCCTGTACATCCAATGATTCGCTCTCTTTGATAGCCGTGATCTATTCAATTGGTAGTCCCTGTACACCCAATGATTCAGTCTTTTTGATAACCGTGATCTATTCAATTGGCAGCCCCTTTACATCCAATGATTCAGTCTTTTTGATAGCCGCGATCTATTCAATTGGCAGCCCCTGTACATCCAATGATTCAGTCTCTTTGATAGCCATGGTCTATTCAATTGGCAGCCCCTGTATATCCAATGATTCAGTCTCTTTGATAGCCATGGTCTATTCAATTGGCTGCCCCTGTATATCCAATGATTCAGTCTCTTTGATAGCCATGGTCTATTCAATTGGCAGCCCCTGTACATCCAATGATTCAGTCTCTTTGATAGCCATGGTCTATTCAATTTGCAGCCCCTGTACATCCAATGATTCAGTCGCTTTGATAGCCATGGTCTATTCAATTGGCAGCCCCTGTATATCCAATGATACAGTCTATTTGATAGCCATGGTCTATTCAATTGACAGCCCCTGTATATCCAATGATTCGGTATCTTTGATAGCCATGATCTATTCAATTGGTAGCCACTGTACATCCAATGATTCGCTCTCTTTGATAGCCGGGATCTATTCAATTGTTAGTCCCTGTACACCCAATGATTCAGTCTTTTTGATAGCCATGGTGTATTCAATTGGCAGTCCCTGTACAGCCAATGATTCGCTCTCTTTGATAGCCGTGATCTATTCAATTGGTAGTCCCTGTACACCCAATGATTCAGTCTTTTTGATAACCGTGATCAATTCAATTGGCAGCCCCTTTACATCCAATGATTCAGTCTTTTTGATAGCCGCGATCTATTCAATTGGCAGCCCCTATACATCCAATGATTCAGCCTTTTTGATAGCCGTGATCTATTCAATTGGCAGCCCCTGTATATCCAAGGATTCAGTCTTTTCGATAGCCATGGTCTATTCAATTGGCAGCTGGTCGCAGGTTCGAATCCTACTCAGTCCAAAAAAAAGGAAAATTTTCTGACTGGATTTTCACTCGAACGACCTATGTGGGGTGGTTGCCAGTTACCAGCTGAAGGTCGTGGGTTTCCTCTGGGCACAGAGCCCGGTTTCCTCCCATAATAAAACTGGCAACGCCGCCATATAAGTGAAAAAATCTTGAGCGCGGCGTAAAACACCAAACAATCAATCACTCAATTGGCTGCCCCTGTATATCCAATGATTCAGTGTCTTTGATAACCATGATCTATTAAATTGGCAGCCCCTGTACATCCAATGATTCAGTCTCTTTGATAGCCATGGTCTATTCAATTGGCAGCCCGTGTACATCCAATGATTCAGTCTCTTTGATAGCC
Source organism: Lepidochitona cinerea (assembly GCA_963971465.1). Taxonomy (NCBI): domain Eukaryota; kingdom Metazoa; phylum Mollusca; class Polyplacophora; order Chitonida; family Tonicellidae; genus Lepidochitona; species Lepidochitona cinerea. The sequence goes on from OZ020556.1 coordinate 45,313,723, forward strand.
ATGGTCTATTCAATTGACAGCCCCTGTATATCCAATGATACAGTCTCTTTGATAGCCATGGTCTATTCAATTGGCAGCCCCTGTACATCCAATGATTCAGTCTCTTTGATAGCCATGGTCTATTGAATTGGCAGCCCCTGTACATCCAATGATTCAGTCTCTTTGATAGCCATGGTCTATTCAATTGGCAGCCCCTGTACATCCAATGATTCAGTCTATTTGATAGCCATGGTCTATTCAATTGGCAGCCCCTGTACATCCAATGATTCAGTCTCTTTGATAGCCATGGTCTATTCAATTGGCAGCCCCTGTATATCCAATGATTCAGTCTCTTTGATAGCCATGGTCTATTCAATTGGCTGCCCCTGTATATCCAATGATTCAGTCTCTTTGATAGCCATGGTCTATTCAATTGGCAGCCCGTGTACATCCAATGATTCAGTCTATTTGATAGCCATGGTCTATTCAATTGGCAGCCCCTGTACATCCAATGATTTAGTCTCTTTGATAGCCATGGTCTATTCAATTGGCAGCCCCTGTATATCCAATGATTCAGTCTCTTTGATAGCCATGGTCTATTCAATTGGCAGCCCCTGTATATCCAATGATTCAGTCTCTTTGATAGCCATGGTCTATTCAATTGGCAGCCCCTGTACATCCAATGATTCAGTCTCTTTGATAGCCATGGTCTATTCAATTGGCAGCCCCTGTATATCCAATGATTCAGTCTCTTTGATAGCCATGGTCTATTCAATTGGCTGCCCCTGTATATCCAATGATTCAGTCTCTTTGATAGCCATGGTCTATTCAATTGGCAGCCCCTGTACATCCAATGATTCAGTCTCTTTGATAGCCATGGTCTATTCAATTTGCAGCCCCTGTACATCCAATGATTCAGTCGCTTTGATAGCCATGGTCTATTCAATTGGCAGCCCCTGTATATCCAATGATACAGTCTCTTTGATAGCCATGGTCTATTCAATTGACAGCCCCTGTATATCCAATGATTCGGTATCTTTGATAGCCATGATCTATTCAATTGGTAGCCACTGTACATCCAATGATTCGCTCTCTTTGATAGCCGGGATCTATTCAATTGTTAGTCCCTGTACACCCAATGATTCAGTCTTTTTGATAGCCATGGTGTATTCAATTGGCAGTCCCTGTACAGCCAATGATTCGCTCTCTTTGATAGCCGTGATCTATTCAATTGGTAGTCCCTGTACACCCAATGATTCAGTCTTTTTGATAACCGTGATCAATTCAATTGGCAGCCCCTTTACATCCAATGATTCAGTCTTTTTGATAGCCGCGATCTATTCAATTGGCAGCCCCTGTACATCCAATGATTCAGTCTTTTTGATAGCCGTGATCTATTCAATTGGCAGCCCCTGTATATCCAAGGATTCAGTCTTTTCGATAGCCATGGTCTATTCAATTGGCAGCTGGTCGCAGGTTCGAATCCTACTCAGTCCAAAAAAAAGGAAAATTTTCTGACTGGATTTTCACTCGAACGACCTATGTGGGGTGGTTGCCAGTTACCAGCTGAAGGTCGTGGGTTTCCTCTGGGCACAGAGCCCGGTTTCCTCCCACAATAAAACTGGCAACGCCGCCATATAAGTGAAAAAATCTTGAGCGCGGCGTAAAACACCAAACAATCAATCACTCAATTGGCTGCCCCTGTATATCCAATGATTCAGTGTCTTTGATAACCATGGTCCATTAAATTGGCAGCCCCTGTACATCCAATGATTCAGTCTCTTTGATAGCCATGGTCTATTCAATTGGCAGCCCGTGTACATCCAATGATTCAGTCTCTTTGATAGCCATAGTCTATTCAATTGGCAGCCCCTGTACATCCAATGATTCAGTCTCTTTGATAGGCATGGTCTATTCAATTGGCAGCCCGTGTACATCCAATGATTCAGTCTATTTGATAGCCATGGTCTATTCAATTGGCAGCCCCTGTACATCCAATGATTCAGTATCTTTGATAGCCATGGTCTATTCAATTGGCAGCCCCTGTATATCCAATGATTCAGTCTCTTTGATAGCCATGGTCTATTCAATTGGCTGCCCCTGTATATCCAATGATTCAGTCTCTTTGATAGCCATGGTCTATTCAATTGGCAGCCCCTGTACATCCAATGATTCAGTCTCTTTGATAGCCATGGTCTATTCAATTTGCAGCCCCTGTACATACAATGATTCAGTCGCTTTGATAGCCATGGTCTATTCAATTGGCAGCCCCTGTATATCCAATGATACAGTCTCTTTGATAGCCATGGTCTATTCAATTGACAGCCCCTGTATATCCAATGATTCGGTATCTTTGATAGCCATGGTCTATTCAATTTGCAGCCCCTGTACATACAATGATTCAGTCGCTTTGATAGCCATGGTCTATTCAATTGGCAGCCCCTGTATATCCAATGATTCAGTCTCTTTGATAGCCATGGTCTATTCAATTGGTAGCCCCTGTATATCCAATGATTCAGTCTTTTTGATAGCCATGGTCTATTCAATTGGCAGCCCCTGTACATCCAATGATTCAGTCTTTTTGATAGCCGTAGTCTATTCAATTGGCAGCCACTGTACATCCAATGATTCGCTCTCTTTGATAGCCGAGATCTATTCAATTGGTAGCCCCTGTACATCCAATGATTCAGTCGCTTTGAAAGCCATGGTCTATTCAATTGGCAGCCCCTGTACATCCAATGATTCCGTCTCTTTGATAGCCATGGTCTATTCAATTTGCAGCCCCTGTACATCCAATGATTCAGTCGCTTTGATAGCCATGGTCTATTCAATTGACAGCCCCTGTGCATCCAATGATTCACTCTCTTTGGTAGACATGATCTGTCCAATTGGTAGTCCCTGTACATCCAATGATTCGCTCTCTGTGATAGCCGTGGTCTGTCCAATTGGTAGTCCCTGTACATCCAATGATTCGCTCTGTTTGGTAGACATGATCTGTCCAATTGGTAGTCTCTGTACATCCAATGATTCGGTATCTTTGATAGGCATGATCTGTCCAATTGGTAGTCCCTGTACATCCAATGATTCACTCTGTTTGGTAGACATGATCTGTCCAATTGGTAGTTCCTGTACATCCAATGATTCGCTCTGTTTGGTAGACATGATCTGTCCAATTGGTAGTCCCTGTACACCCAATGATTCGGTATCTTTGATAGGCATGATCTGTCCGATTGGTAGTCCCTGTACATCCAATGATTCGCTCTGTTTGGTAGACATGATCTGTCCAATTGGTAGTCCCTGTACACCCAATGATTCGGTATCTTTGATAGGCGTGGTCTGTCCAATTGGTAGTCCCTGTACATCCAATGATTCGCTCTGTTTGGTAGACATGATCTGTCCAATTGGTAGTCCCTGTACACCCAATGATTCGGTATCTTTGATAGGCATGATCTGTCCAATTGGTAGTCCCTGTCATCCAATGATTCGCTCTGTTTGGTAGACATGATCTGTCGAATTGGTAGTCCCTGTACATCCAATGATTCGGTATCTTTGATAGGCATGATCTGTCCAATTGGTAGTCCCTGTCATCCAATGATTCGCTCTGTTTGGTAGACATGATCTGTCCAATAAGTAGTCCCTTTACACCCAGTGATTCGGTATCTTTGATAGCCGGGATCTATTCAATTGTTAGTCCCTGTACACCCAATGATTCAGTCTTTTTGATAGCCATGGTCTATTCAATTGGCAGTCCCTGTACACCCAATGATTCAGTCTTTTTGATAACTGTGATCTATTCAATTGGCAGCCCCTATACATCCAATGATTCAGTCTTTTTGATAGCCGTGATCTATTCAATTGGCAGCCCCTGTACATCCAATGATTCAGTCTTTTTGATAGCCATGGTCTATTCAATTGGCAGCGGGTCGCAGGTGCGAATCCTACTCAGTCCAAAAAAAAGGAAAATTTTCTGACTGGATTTTCACTCGAACGACCTATGTGGGGTGGTTGCCAGTTACCAGCTGAAGGTCGTGGGTTTCCTCTGGGCACAGAGCCCGGTTTCCTCCCACAATAAAACTGGCAACGCCGCCATATAAGTGAAAAAATCTTGAGCGCGGCGTAAAACACCAAACAATCAATCAATCAATCAATCAGTCAATTGGCTGCCCCTGTATATCCAATGATTCAGTGTCTTTGATAACCATGATCGATTAAATTGGCAGCCCCTGTACATCCAATGATTCAGTCTCTTTGATAGCCATGGTCTATTCAATTTGCAGCCCCTGTACATACAATGATTCAGTCGCTTTGATAGCCATGGTCTATTCAATTGGCAGCCCCTGTATATCCAATGATACAGTCTCTTTGATAGCCATGGTCTATTAAATTGACAGCCCCTGTATATCCAATGATTCGGTATCTTTGATAGCCATGGTCTATTCAATTTGCAGCCCCTGTACATACAATGATTCAGTCGCTTTGATAGCCATGGTCTATTCAATTGGCAGCCCCTGTATATCCAATGATTCAGTCTCTTTGATAGCCATGGTCTATTCAATTGGTAGCCCCTGTATATCCAATGATTCAGTCTTTTTGATAGCCATGGTCTATTCAATTGGCAGCCCCTGTACATCCAATGATTCAGTCTTTTTGATAGCCGTAGTCTATTCAATTGGCAGCCACTGTACATCCAATGATTCGCTCTCTTTGATAGCCGAGATCTATTCAATTGGTAGCCCCTGTACATCCAATGATTCAGTCGCTTTGAAAGCCATGGTCTATTCAATTGGCAGCCCCTGTACATCCAATGATTCCGTCTCTTTGATAGCCATGGTCTATTCAATTTGCAGCCCCTGTACATCCAATGATTCAGTCGCTTTGATAGCCATGGTCTATTCAATTGGCAGCCCCTATACGTCCAATGATTCAGTCTCTTTGATAGCCATGGTCTATTCAATTGACAGCCCCTGTGCATCCAATGATTCACTCTCTTTGGTAGACATGATCTGTCCAATTGGTAGTCCCTGTACATCCAATGATTCGCTCTCTGTGATAGCCGTGGTCTGTCCAATTGGTAGTCCCTGTACATCCAATGATTCGCTCTGTTTGGTAGACATGATCTGTCCAATTGGTAGTCTCTGTACATCCAATGATTCGGTATCTTTGATAGGCATGATCTGTCCAATTGGTAGTCCCTGTACATCCAATGATTCACTCTGTTTGGTAGACATGATCTGTCCAATTGGTAGTTCCTGTACATCCAATGATTCGCTCTGTTTGGTAGACATGATCTGTCCAATTGGTAGTCCCTGTACACCCAATGATTCGGTATCTTTGATAGGCATGATCTGTCCAATTGGTAGTCCCTGTCATCCAATGATTCGCTCTGTTTGGTAGACATGATCTGTCGAATTGGTAGTCCCTGTACATCCAATGATTCGGTATCTTTGATAGGCATGATCTGTCCAATTGGTAGTCCCTGTCATCCAATGATTCGCTCTGTTTGGTAGACATGATCTGTCCAATAAGTAGTCCCTTTACACCCAGTGATTCGGTATCTTTGGTAGCCGGGATCTATTCAATTGTTAGTCCCTGTACACCCAATGATTCAGTCTTTTTGATAGCCATGGTCTATTCAATTGGCAGTCCCTGTACACCCAATGATTCAGTCTTTTTGATAACTGTGATCTATTCAATTGGCAGCCCCTATACATCCAATGATTCAGTCTTTTTGATAGCCGTGATCTATTCAATTGGCAGCCCCTGTACATCCAATGATTCAGTCTTTTTGATAGCCATGGTCTATTCAATTGGCAGCGGGTCGCAGGTGCGAATCCTACTCAGTCCAAAGAAAAGGAAAATTTTCTGACTGGATTTTCACTCGAACGACCTATGTGGGGTGGTTGCCAGTTACCAGCTGAAGGTCGTGGGTTTCCTCTGGGCACAGAGCCCGGTTTCCTCCCACAATAAAACTGGCAACGCCGCCATATAAGTGAAAAAATCTTGAGCGCGGCGTAAAACACCAAACAATCAATCAATCAATCAATCAGTCAATTGGCTGCCCCTGTATATCCAATGATTCAGTGTCTTTGATAACCATGATCGATTAAATTGGCAGCCCCTGTACATCCAATGATTCAGTCTCTTTGATAGCCATGGTCTATTCAATTGGCAGCCCGTGTACATCCAATGATTCAGTCTCTTTGATAGCCATGGTCTATTCAATTTGCAGCCCCTGTACATCCAATGATTCAGTCGCTTTGATAGCCATGGTCTATTCAATTGGCAGCCCCTGTACATCCAATGATTCAGTCTCTTTGATAGCCATGGTCTATTCAATTGGCAGCCCGTGTACATCCAATGATTCAGTCTCTTTGATAGCCATGGTCTATTCAATTTGCAGCCCCTGTACATCCAATGATTCAGTCGCTTTGATAGCCATGGTCTATTCAATTGGCAGCCCCTGTACATCCAATGTTTCAGTCTCTTTGATAGCCATGGTCTATTCAATTGGCAGCCCCTGTACATCCAATGATTCAGTCTCTTTGATAGCCATGGTCTATTCAAGTGGCAGCCCCTGTACATCCAATGATTCCGTCTCTTTGATAGCCATGGTCTATTCAATTTGCAGCCCCTGTACATCCAATGATTCACTCTCTTTGGTAGACATGATCTGTCAAATTGGTAGTCCCTGTACACCCAATGATTCACTCTCTTTGGTAGACATGATCTGTCCAATTGGTAGTCCCTGTACATCCAATGATTCGGTATCTTTGATAGGCATGATCTGTCCAATCGGCAGTCCCTGTATATCCAATAATTCAGTCCCGATAGGCATGATCTGTCCAATTGGTAGTCCCTGTACACCCAATGATTCAGTCTCTTTGATAGCCATGGTCTATTCAATTGACAGCCCCTGTATATCCAATAATTCAGTCCCGATAGACACTCTCTGCTCCTGTCAAAATGTAATAGTTGCTGTGAATTTAGGGGTTTTACTTGTCTATTAAGTTGATTGATGTTTCATGCCGCATAATATTCTGACTATCTGAAGTTGCCTTGGTTAGTGATAGGAGCCGAACTCTTTGTCCATCGGCAGATATCTGACAAGCCTTAGTTAAAGAGACCTGCCCAATGCCACCGAGACTAGGTTCGTTTAAATGTATGCTATTCTTGTGACATTTATATAAATATAAGGTTCCCATATGACCATTGGTAACGATGTACTTCTGTATCAACCAAATGTCCCTTATATTTGGCAGCTCATGCCACTTTACAAATTTGGTCATCGAGAGAACGACCATTCAAGCCTTTTTCCATGTTTTAGACTGAGTAGGATTCAAACCCGCGACACATCGATTGAGAAACAATCGCTTTTCCGTCACTGGAAAGTGGCCAATTGTAAAAGTATATAATAAAGACCACAGTAACTTCTAACAGGTTCATGAAATCATCTCTTCCTTGTGTACCGGCTGATGTTCGAAAAGTAAACCAAATTTAAAACGGAATGAGATGAACTTTTTTCATGAATTCTGTCACGATAATAAGAGGCAAGTTATCAATGAACTTAAAGACGAGGTTTGGATGAAGAAAATCCACACAACCTGCACCAATCTAAATAGTGTGCGAAAAGTCAAGAAATTTGAAATAAGCGGGAGAAGACGTATCATTCTAAGCCTAAATTAAAACACTACTTTAACGTTCATTCTCGGTACTAGTAGCAATTAATTGTACTTTGTGTGCAAAATAGTCAAGATTATCAGTTTGGCATCTCACATCAAATTGAGCATCCTATACTACATAAAGACAACTCCTATGAAACAGAAGTAACTAATTGGTCCTGTTTTTTATCAACAAGTACTATTATTTCCGTTTCTAGCATTTAACGGGTTTTAACTATATATTTTTTTCAATGTTAATCTTTTAGTTTTTCAACGTACTTTAACCTCTCATGAGTTAAAATAATTAGTGTTTTTAATCCCAAAATAACGAGAATACTGTTTAACCTCTCAGCTTGACAATCAGAAATAAAATAGAAAGTTAGAATTTTGACAGCCCTTGTCACAGAACGCATCGACGTAAGAAAGTACAGCTGTGGTGTAAATTCTCAATTGGAAGGCATTCACTGTAAGAGATTAAACTCTTTGAAGTTTTGTCTTTTGGTGTTTTGACTCTCGTGATCAGCTGTGTTCGTGTCAGCATGAAGTTAAATGGTATGTTTCTTACTCTCCCAGCGTCTAAGTCCGCTATTGTTGTGAGGAGTAAGCCAACTGACGGGTCTATTCAACCAGTCAAGTGAAATCTCCCCCTATCGAATCAGAGATCAAAGTCGGGATAAAAACTGATTGACGTCTAATCAAATCGCTCAACAGAGATAAGTCGGTCATGTGGCATTCATGGAAATATTCCTCGGCCATTTTTTTTAATTAAAAGCATGTCAGAAATAGTTGGTGTGATTGTCAGTCAATGCAGATAGGCGGGGGATTCATTCGGATAGAATCACATTGTTAGCATGTGAAAAGGGGAAGATATTGTGTTACATGTTATGTTATAGGAAAATCTACAACTAAGCCCTAAAGTAATCACTCGATTTTAACTTACATGAGCTGCCAAATTTCGATCACAAAATAAGTGTACATATTCTTAAATTGGTATGAGCTGCCCAAATTGGCATTTTGTTTTCATAAATCCCGATTGTCAAGACAAAAAGAGGACTTCAAGCTCAGCAAAAAACTAAATGATGGATTTTTTTTAGACCCCCCCCCCCCCCCCCCAAAAGCACTCTGTGGCCTATATGAACGAAGACAGTGTTCGAAAAGTAAACAAATTGATAGCCCAGGCGAACGTTCTTTCATTTTTGGCAATATGCTACTTTAAAGTGGCACGAGCTGCCAAAATGTTGATATTTTGACGTTAAAACAGAATGTTGAAATTATTGGCTAATTTTCTCAAGACGTATAATTCAGAAGCGTTTTAGTGCTTCTAGTCTCGAAAATGTACTATGAAGTATTGTTTTGAACTAACTTTGGCTTAGAATGAATGAATGCTCGTCCCGGTTATTTAAATTTTGTTTACTTTTCTAACACGTTTTCGGTTCGTACAGGCCACATACTGTATGGATTGTCTACATTCCAACGCTTATCATTTAGTTTGTCGATGGCCTTCAAAGCCTCTTACTGTCGTGGTGATTATGATTATGATGTCAAATTATGAAAAAAGTGTGAATTTTGGCAGCTCATGCAACTTTACGGTACTTTCTCCAGACTGACACCAATCTAACGTGTACTTCCTTGGAAAAATAGCCGATACTTTCGGAATTTTCTTTGACCGGAAAATAACATTTTGGAAGCTCATGTCTCTATAAAGAATACAAAACAAGAATTGTCTATTGATTCCACTCCCGTGTAGGTAACTTTCTCCCCATGATTCCACTCGGGCCGGGAGGGCCGGGGGATACCCCTCTTTTCAGCCTGAGTATATCTCACACAACATGTCCATCTCACACACACATGTTAACAGCCGAGAAGCGGGGCACGGATACACCTTATCAACCTGACTGGACTTCACACAACTTGTTTATCTTACACACACACCACCTGACGGGGTAGGCACACACCTCTGTGTCAGCCAGACCGTACATCACACAACCTGTCCATCTCCCACACACATCTCACCAGACGGGAGAAGGGGAGAGATACCCTTGTGTCAGCCAGACCGTACATCACACAACCTGTTCATCTCCCACACACATCTCACCAGACGGAGAAGGGGGAGTGATGCCCCTGTGTCAGCCAGACTGTACATCACACAACCTGTTCATCTCCCACACACATCTCACCAGACGGGAGAAGGGGAGAGATACCCTTGTGTCAGCCAGACTGTACATCACACAACCTGTCCATCTCCCACACACATCTCACCAGACGGGAGAAGGGGAGAGATACCCTAGTGTCAGCCAGACTGTACATCACACAACCCGTCCATCTCCCACACACATCTCACCAGACGGGAGAAGGGGAGAGATACCCTTGTGTCAGCCAGACCGTACATCACACAACCCGTCCATCTCCCACACACATCTCACCAGACGGGAGAAGGGGAGAGATACCCTTGTGTCAGCCAGACCGTACATCACACAACCTGTCCATCTCCCACACACATCTCACCAGACGGAGAAGGGGGAGTGATGCCCCTGTGTCAGTCTGACCGTACATCACACAACCCGTCCATCTCCCACACACATCTCACCAGACGGGAGAAGGGGAGAGATACCCTTGTGTCAGCCAGACTGTACATCACACAACCCGTCCATCTCCCACACACATCTCACCAGACGGGAGAAGGGGGAGTGATGCCCCTGTGTCAGTCTGACCGTACATCACACAACCCGTCCATCTCCCACACACATCTCACCAGACGGAGAAGGGGGAGTGATGCCCCTGTGTCAGTCTGACCATACATCACACAACCCGTCCATCTCCCACACACATCTCACCAGACGGAGAAGGGGAGAGATACCCTTGTGTCAGCCAGACTGTACATCACACAACCCGTCCATCTCCCACACACATCTCACCAGACGGGAGAAGGGGAGAGATACCCTTGTGTCAGCCAGACTGTACATCACACAACCTGTCCATCTCATACACATATCTCACCAGACGAGAGAAGGGGGAGAGATACCCCTGTGTCTGCAAGACCGTACATCACACAACCTGTCCATCTCCTACACACATCTCACCAGACGGGAGAAGGGGGAAAGATAAGCCTGTGTTAGTCTGACCGTACAACACACAACCTGTCCATCTCCCACACACATCTCACTAGATGAGAGAAGGGAGAGAGATACCCCTGTGTCATTCTGACCGTACATCACACAACCTGTCCATCTCACACACACATCTCACCAGACGGGAGAAGGGGGAGAGATACGCCTGTGTTAGTCTGACCGTACATCACACAACCCGTCCATCTCCCACACACATCTCACCAGACGGGAGAAGGGGGAGAGATACGCCTGTGTCAGCCAGACCGTACAACACACAACCCGTCCTTCTCCCACATACATCTCACCAGACGGAGAAGGGGGAGAGTATACCCCTGTGTCTGCGTGACCGTACACCACACAGCCTGTCCATCTCCCACACACATCTCACCAGACGGGAGAAGGGGGAGAGATACCCCTGTGTCTGCGTGACCGTACATCACACAACCTGTCCATCTCCCACACACATATCACCAGACGGAGAAGGGGGAGAGATGCCCCTGTGTCAGTCTGACCGTACATCACACAACCTGTCCATCTCCCACACACATCTCACCAGACGGGAGAAGGGGGAGTGATGCCCCTGTGTCAGTCTGACCGTACATCACACAACCTGTCCATCTCCCACACACATCTCACCAGACGGGAGAAGGGGAGAGATACGCCTGTGTCAGTCTGACCGTACATCACACAACCTATTTACCTCGCACACACATCTCACCAGTCGGGAGAAGGGGGAGAGATGCCCCTGTGTCAGTCTGACCGTACATCACACAACCTGTCCATCTCCCACACACATCTCACCAGACGAGAGAACGGGGAAAGATACCCTTGTGTCGGTCTGACCGTACATCACACAACCTGTCCATCTCCCACACACATCTCACCAGTCGGGAGAAGGGGAGAGATACGCCTGTGTCAGTCTGACCGTACATCACACAACCCGTCCATCTCCCACACACATCTCACCAGTCGGGAGAAGGGGAGAGATACGCCTGTGTCAGTCTGACAGTACATCACACAACCTGTCTATCTCACACACACATCTCACCAGACGGGAGAAGGGGGGAGAGATACCCCTGTGTCATTCTGACCGTACATCACACAACCTGTCCATCTCCCACACACATCTCACCAGACGGAGAAGGGGGAGTGATGCCCCTGTGTCAGTCTGACCGTACATCACACAACCTGTCTATCTCACACACACATCTCACCAGGCGGAGAAGGGGGAGTGATGCCCCTGTGTCAGTCTGACCGTACATCACACAACCTATTTACCTCCTACACACATCTCACCAGACGGGAGAAGGGGAGAGATGCCCCCTGTGTCAGTCTGACCGTACATCACACAACCTAACCATCTCCCACACACATCTCACCAGACGGAGAAGGGGGAGTGATGCCCCTGTGTCAGTCTGACCGTACATCACACAACCTGTCCATCTCCCACACACATCTCACCAGACGGAGAAGGGGGTGGGAGGCCCCTGTGTCAGTCTGACCGTACATCACCCAACCTGTCCATCTCCCACACACATCTCACCAGACGGAGAAGGGGGAGTGATGCCCCTGTGTCAGTCTGACCGTACATCACACAACCTGTCCATCTCCCACACACATCTCACCAGACGGAGAAGGGGGTGGGAGGCCCCTGTGTCAGTCTGACCGTACATCACACAACCCGTCCATCTCCCACACACATCTCACCAGACGGAGAAGGGGGAGTGATGCCCCTGTGTCAGTCTGACCGTACATCACACAACCTGTCCATCTCCCACACACATCTCACCAGACGGGAGAAGGGGGTGGGCCCCTGTGTCAGTCTGACCGTACATCACACAACCTGTCCATCTCCCACACACATCTCACCAGACGGGAGAAGGGGGTGGGAGGCCCCTGTGTCAGTCTGACCGTACATCACACAACCCGTCCATCTCCCACACACATCTCACCAGACGGAGAAGGGGGAGTGATGCCCCTGTGTCAGTCTGACCGTACATCACACAACCTGTCCATCTCCCACACACATCTCACCAGACGGAGAAGGGGGTGGGAGGCCCCTGTGTCAGTCTGACCGTACATCACACAACCCGTCCATCTCCCACACACATCTCACCAGACGGAGAAGGGGGTGGGAGGCCCCTGTGTCAGTCTGACCGTACATCACACAACCTGTCCATCTCCCACACACATCTCACCAGACGGAGAAGGGGGAGTGATGCCCCTGTGTCAGTCTGACCGTACATCACACAACCCGTCCATCTCCCACACACATCTCACCAGACGGAGAAGGGGGTGGGAGGCCCCTGTGTCAGTCTGACCGTACATCACACAACCTGTCCATCTCCCACACACATCTCACCAGACGGAGAAGGGGGTGGGAGGCCCCTGTGTCAGTCTGACCGTACATCAAAACAACCTGTCCAATTCCCACACACGCCACCTGGCGGGATCACGGAGAGGGATACCCGTGTCTAAATGTGACTGTATTTCACACAGCCTTTCTATCTCACAAACACTACGTACCCTCATAATTGTGACGTAGTAAACGATCAATGTTGTGTCATCGCGTCTGTATAACAGTTTTTACACATTGAAGGTCGTGTATGACGTCACCTTTGACGAGTTGTTTTGAGTAGACCACTTATGCAAAATACGGAAAATATACATATCCCACCCCCTTTTTTAGCTACCACGGCACTAACGCATGGTTTGTTTCGTTTCAACTGCTGTTTTTTTTCTTCAAATAAACATATAACCTATAAACAAACACAATACAGCTTTAATCCCTGTCGATAGGCAGAGTACAATAGAAGTACAAGGGTAAAATAAGAAAGTAAAATTGTAGTTCTCTTTCAAAATGTTTAAATTGCTTAATAAGTAAAACAGGAAGGATTGTCTATCTTATTGTTTGTTGTAGCCGCCGGAACCACCTCTACCATGGGGTGATCGAGTGATAGATACCGTCACACTACCTCCAGCCTGCCCCCAGCCCAGTGAGGGAATCAACTATATAGAATTCCATGTACCCGGATTTAATTCAAGCAGTGAAGATTGTCTTTACCTAAATATTTATATCCCCAAGGTAGGCCATTTGAAGATTTTCTGTACTTAAATATTTATATCCCCAAGGTAGGTCATTTGAAGATTGTCTTTACCTAAATATTAATATCCCCAAGGTAGGCCATTTGAAGATTGTCTTTACCTAAATATTAATATCCCCAAGGTAGGCCATTTGAATATTGTCTTTACCTAAATATTTATATCCCCAAGGTAGGCCATTTGAAGATTGTCTTTACCTAAATATTAATATCCCCAAGGTAGGCCATTTGAAGATTGTCTTTACCTAAATATTTATATCCCCAAGGTAGGTCATTTGAAGATTGTCTTTACCTAAATATTAATATCCCCAAGGTAGGCCATTTGAAGATTGTCTTTACCTAAATATTTATATCCCCAAGGTAGGCCATTTGAAGATTGTCTTTACCTAAATATTTATATCCCCAAGGTAGGTCATTTGAAGATTGTCTTTACCTAAATATTTATATCCCCAAGGTAGGCCATGTGAAGATTGTCTTTACCTAAATGTTTATATCCCCAAGGTATGCCATTTGAATATTTTCTTTACCTAATTATTTATATCCCCAAGTTAGGCCATTTGAAGATTGTCTTTACCTAAATATTTATATCCCCGAGGTTGGCTATTTTAATTATGTTGACCCAATATACACATAGGCGTATATATACCTCAAAGGTACTCCGTTCTAATGGTATTAATGTTAAAGTGGCATGGGCTAACAAAAGGTTGATATTTTGACGTTAAAAAAGAATGTTAAAATTATTGGGGTTTTTTCTCACGACGTATAATTCAGCTTTTTAGTGCTTCTAGTCTCGAAAATGTACGATAAAGTATTGTATTGTATTTTCGGTTTGTACAGGCCACATATACTAAATGGATTTTCCTCATTCCAACGCTAATCATTTAGTTTTTCGATGGCCTTCAAAGCCTCTTGCTGTCATGACGATCAGAAATTATGAAAAAAGTGTGATTTTGGTAGCTCATGCCACTTTAATTTATATACCTCAAAGATACCCCATTCTAAGTATAATAACCAGAGCATTTACAAAACCAAAATGCATTATGACTGATATTTAAAACAAAACATTTATCAATAAAGTTTGTTCGATTTTGACTGTCAGAATGGTTGATTTTGACTATTCGGAAATCGAATATATAACCTAGTGCATGCATTTGACATCGATCTTACATAGAGTATCAATTTCATTTGTTTGATTCTAACACTTGGTTTACGGTGTGGCATTGGAAATGAATGTCACATTTGCTATAATTCGACAATTAGTGGACCCCGCCATTTATAAGAACAATTTACCGGAAAGAGTATAATTGATTTACTACCTTATCGGGCTTATCGTATTACAATAACCTGCAATTTCACACTCCATATTGTTTGTAATTTCTACAACATCATCCATAAGCCATGCAGACACTTAGTGCAGTCTCGCATTTTCCTAAAAGGTTGATTTATTAGGCAGTATACATTTGAAGAAGTTAGCGGAATTGTCTTTGTGTAAAGATTGTTACAGAGTCAGTCGGTCGTTTTCTGATAGCGCTTCAAAACTTTCTTATCTGGCGAGCGACAAATCGTTCAAATATTGTTTTGATACCATTGGAAAGGAAAATGTACGGCGCTTGTAAATGAATTGTTTTGTTTTTGCTTCCCTCTCAAGTGAACCTCGTCATTACTAATACTAAAGCCATGGGGTCTCCTGGATAGAAACAGTGCAGCAATGCTGAAGTAGATCAGCCGTGGAATACAATGTATCGACAATTGTACAGCTTGTGTGTTATAAGTAGGCTTATTGTATTGACATGCTAAGATAAGGAATATGGGCGTTGGTTGGAAGCAAATCAATAGCATCCTCTCCAATTGCCTGAAACATCTTTAACTGTTCTTTTTCCATGTTACAAACATGACCTGTTGTTGTCACGCTGTTGGTTTCTTTAATCCCATATGCCGCGCCCTAAAACTGGTGAAAAATACAATATTTTAAGCTGTTCCACATCTTAAGATTTCCTTTCAAAAACTATTTTATTCATATCAAGTGGTTGGCTATTACCAAACGCCATCAGGTAGCTAAATATGACAGACGCCCAGTAACAAAATATATAATTTTTAGTGTACAAGAACTAGGAGTACCAGGCGTTTATAACCTCCAACAGTCATTATCTGTATCAAATTTTATTTGTAATGCTCTTTTATTGTTGATTCGTTGTCAATGAAATACTTGACAATATGCTTGATAGCAAAGAACTGTTTGAAAACGTGGGTTTCATTCTATCGAAATATAATCAAGGCATAGCCACAGACATTTAATTTGTGGTGATGTGTTAAACCTTGATGATGATCCCCGTTACGGGGGAAACTATGCACCACGCAGTGTAAACTAATGGATAATCAGCAAATTGGATTTTTATGAAGACATAACTTCCGAAAGGATTGTGCTACTTTCCCAAAATAATTACCTTTTTTCTTTACGAAAAGACAAGTTTTGATTATGACATGAAACGAACTTTAACCGTTTATGCCTAAAAACAATCTAATCCCATATCTTCATACAATAATATTCCAAGAAAAATAGATTCAAATCTTCTTTGTATGTTTATAACCTGTTATCAACGATATTTTAATTTACTCTAGGATTCAGTCGAGGAAGGTTAAACTATAGTTGTTGTTGTTTCATCGCTGAGATTCAAATCTGCTTCCCTACATTGTTTTTATTACAAATGTATTGCATGAATTGACAGCCCAACTGGCCTTCCATTGGAAGAGTTTGTTAATAACATGTAGAAAACGATGTTATCTATTTGAATGGAATAGTTTTACATCTCATCAACAGAAGGGAACGGATATACAACACATCTGTATTTGTTTTCAACTAACTTCAAGATGTCTTTGGTAATCGATGTTTGTTTTCGATTAGAAACCACGGAAAACAAGCTATAAGGAAGTTCATCAATGGAATACAGCGCTATTGGTTTCCTTTTAACCGACACTATTGAGTTTCTTGAGGTGACATAAAGTCATTACTTCTGTTTTGTCTCGAGATGTTGGATATCGATCCAGCCGATCGAACGTTTAGAATTTCGTATTCTTAAAGAAGGGCATTGCTTCAAAGAGAAGTTCCATTGATACTGTCGGTCAATCAAATCGGGAGTTCATGTTTGAAGTACTTTAATTGCGGGAGTAAACAAGTTATCTCCCCTGGTAACACAAATATATAAAAGCATTTAACCAAAGAAAGATAAAACAGTCTGTTTGATATAGAAAGGTTGGATGACAAAACAAAAACAAGAAATTCATTCAGGTAGACATTAGTAATGGATTTAAATCGTTTTCCATACAGGTCTCACTTGGTGTGGATGTCATGTTCAACATCTTTATGATGAGATTATCTGTATAGTTCCCACGTGGTGTGGATGTCATGTTCAACATCTTTATGATAAGATTATCTGTATAGTTCCCACTTGGTATGGATGTCATGTTCAACATCTTTATGATAAGATTATCTGCATAGTTCCCACTTGGTATGGATGTCATGTTCAACATCTTTATGATAAGATTATGTGTATAGTTCCCACTTGGTGTGGATGTCATGTTCAACATCTTTATGATAAGATTATCTGTATAGCTCCAACTTGGTGTGGGTGTCATGTTCAACATCTTTATGATAAGATTATCTGTATAGTTCCCACTTGGTGTGGATGTCATGTTCAACATCTTTATGATAAGATTATCTGTATAGCTCTCACTTGGTGTGGATGTCATGTTCAACATCTTTATGATAAGATTATCTGCATAGTTCCCACTTGGTGTGGATGTCATGTTCAACATCTTTATCAGTGATAAGATTAACTGTATAGTTCCCACTTGGTGTGGATGTCATGTTCAACATCTTTATGATAAGATTATCTGTATAGTTCCCACTTGGTGTGGATGTCATGTTCAACAGCTTTATGATAAGATTATCTGTATAGTTCCCACTTGGTGTGGATGTCATGTTCAACATCTTTATGATAAGATTATCTGTATAGTTCCCACTTGGTGTGGATGTCATGTTCAACATCTTTATGATAAGATTATCTGTATAGTTCCCACTTGGTATGGATGTCGTGTTCAACATCTTTATGATAAGATTATCTGTATAGTTCCCACCTGGTATGGATGTCATGTTCAACATCTTTATGATAAGATTATCTGTATAGTTCCCACTTGGTATGGATGTCATGTTCAACATCTTTATGATAAGATTATCTGTATAGTTCCCACTTGGTATGGATGTCATGTTCAACATCTTTATGATAAGATTATGTGTATAGTTCCCACTTGGTGTGGATGTCACGTTCAACATCTTTATGATAAGATTATCTGTATAGTTCCCACTTGGTGTGGATGTCATGTTCAACATCTTTATGATAAGATTATCTGTATAGTTCCCACTTGGTGTGTATGTCGTGTTCAACATCTTTATGATAAGATTATCTGTATAGTTCCCAATTGGTGTGGATGTCATGTTCAACATCTTTATGATAAGATTATCTGTATAGTTCCCACTTGGTGAGGATGTCATGTTCAACATCTTTATGATAAGATTATCTGTATAGTTCCCACTTGGTGTGGATGTCATGTTCAACATCTTTATGATAAGATTATCTGTATAGTTCCCACTTGGTGTGGATGTCATGTTCAACATCTTTATGATAAGATTATCTGTATAGTTCCCACTTGGTGTGGATGTCATGTTCAACATCTTTATGATAAGATTATCTGTATAGTTCCCACTTGGCGTGGATGCCATGTTCAACATCTTTATGATAAGATTATCTGTATAGTTCCCACTTGGTGTGGATGTCATGTTCAACATCTTTATGATAAGATTATCTGTATAGTTCCCACTTGGTATGGATGTCGTGTTCAACATCTTTATGATAAAATTATCTGTATAGTTCCCACTTGGTGTGGATGTCATGTTCAACATCTTTATGATAAGATTATATGTATAGTGCCCACTTGGTGTGGGTGTCATGTTCAACATCTTTATGATAAGATGGTCTGTATAGTTCCCACTTGGTGTGGATGTCATGTTCAACATCTTTATGATAAGATGGTCTGTATAGTTCCCACTTGGTGTGGATGTCATGTTCAACATCTTTATGATAAGATTATCTGTATAGTGCCCACTTGGTGTGGGTGTCATGTCCAACAGCTTTATGATAAGATTATCTGCATAGTTCCCACTTGGTATGGATGTCATGTTCAACATCTTTATGATAAGATTATCTGTATAGTTCCCACGTGGTGTGGATGTCATGTTCAACATCTTTATGATAAGATTATCTGTATAGTTCCCACTTGGTGTGGATGTCATGTTCAACATCTTTATGATAAGATTACCTGTATAGTTCCCACTTGGTGTGGATGTCATGTTCAACATCTTTATGATAAGATTATCTGTATAGTTCCCACTTGGTGTGGATGTCATGTTCAACATCTTTATGATAAGATTATCTGTATAGTTCCCACTTGGTGTGGATGTCATGTTCAACATCTTTATGATAAGATTATCTGTATAGTTCCCACTTGGTGTGGATGTCATGTTCAACATCTTTATGATAAGATTATCTGTATAGTTCCCACTTGGTGTGGATGTCATGTTCAACATCTTTATGATAAGATTATCTGTATAGTTCCCACTTGGTGTGGATGTCATGTTCAACATCTTTATGATAAGATTATCTGTATAGTTCCCACTTGGTATGGATGTCATGTTCAACATCTTTATGATAAGATGGTCTGCATAGTTCCCACTTGGTATGGATGTCATGTTCAACATCTTTATGATAAGATTATCTGTATAGTTCCCACTTGGTGTGGATGTCATGTTCAACATCTTTATGATAAGATTATCTGTATAGTTCCCACTTGGTATGGATGTCATGTTCAACATCTTTATGATAAGATTATCTGCATAGTTCCCACTTGGTATGGATGTCATGTTCAACATCTTTATGATAAGATTATCTGTATAGTTCCCACTTGGTGTGGATGTCATGTTCAACATCTTTATGATAAGATTATCTGTATAGTTCCCACTTGGTATGGATGTCATGTTCAACATCTTTATGATAAGATTATCTGTATAGCTCTCACTTGGTGTGGATGTCGTGTTCAACATCTTTATGATAAGATTATCTGTATAGTTCCCACTTGGTGTGGATGTCATGTTCAACATCTTTATGATAAGATTATCTGTATAGTTCCCACTTGGTATGGATGTCATGTTCAACATCTGTATGATAAGATTATCTGTATAGTTCCTACTTGACGTGGATGTCATGTTCAACATCTTTATGATAAGATTATCTGTATAGTTCCTACTTGACGTGGATGTCATGTTCAACATATTTATGATAAGATTATCTGTATAGCTCCCACTTGAAGTGGATGTCGTGTTCAACATCTTTATGATAAGATTATCTGTATAGTTCCCACTTGGTATGGATGTCATGTTCAACATCTGTATGATAAGATTATCTGTATAGTTCCTACTTGACGTGGATGTCATGTTCAACATCTTTATGATAAGATTATCTGTATAGTTCTCACTTGGTATGGATGTCATGTTCAACATCTGTATGATAAGATTATCTGTATAGTTCCCACTTGGTGTGGATGTCATGTTCAACATCTTTATGATAAGATTATCTGTATAGTTCCTACTTGACGTGGATTTCATGTTCAACATATTTATGATAAGATTATCTGTATAGTTCCTACTTGACGTGGATGTCATGTTCAACATATTTATGATAAGATTATCTGTATAGCTCCCACTTGAAGTGGATGTCGTGTTCAACATCTGTATGATAAGATTATCTGTATAGTTCCTACTTGACGTGGATGTCATGTTCAACATATTTATGATAAGATTATCTGTATAGTTCCTACTTGAAGTGGATGTCGTGTTCAACATCTTTATGATAAGATTATCTGTATAGTTCCTACTTGAAGTGGATGTCGTGTTCAACATCTTTATGATAAGATGGTCTGTATAGCTCCAACTTGGTGTGGATGTCGTGTTCAACATCTTTATGATAAGATTATCTGTATAGTTCCCACGTGGTGTGGATGTCATGTTCAACATCTTTATGATAAGATGGTCTGTATAGTTCCCACTTGGTGTGGATGTCATGTTCAACATCTTTATGATAAGATTATCTGTATAGTTCCCACTTGGTGTGGATGTCATGTTCAACGTCTTTATGATAAGATTATCTGTATAGTTCCCACTTGGTGTGGATGTCATGTTCAACATCTTTATGATAAGATTATCTGTATAGTTCCCACTTGGTGTGGATGTCATGTTCAACATCTTTATGATAAGATTATCTGTATAGTTCCCACTTGGTATGGATGTCATGTTCAACATCTTTATGATAAGATTATCTGTATAGTTCCCACTTGGGGGTGGATGTCATGTTTTTGTAATATATAGTTTTGGTATAGCTCTAACATGTCTTAACATACCTACTCGATACGGCATTGGGCGTGTGGGTGTTTGAGACTACTTGTTAAGTGGGGCCACCACCTGCTGCATTCAGTAGTTTATATGAAATAAGCGATTTGAGTTTGAAGAGTGAACGAGGAGCAAACATTTACATTGTCATATTATATTCATGTCATATTATTTTACTGTTATGTCCTTAATAATTCTGACACTGGTAGACTTTTCGTCCTGTTCGTTTTCGACAACATGAAAACAAACAGCAAATAGCATTCAATTAGTCACGCTCACTCAATGATTTGATTGACGGCTGTCTGTTTATGACAACCCAGTCTGTATAAAGACAATCTGCTGACAGCAGTGACTTAACCTTCCCACACGAGGAGCCGGGTTGACGTATACTGAACAAAGGTTACTCCCCTAAGTCACGGGGTGTGGTGACACTGGTATCTTTCAGTGTCAAAACTGTAAGACGGCCTCTGTGATCTGACAATCCGCCCCAGGACCTGCCGATATGCATAACGTCTACACGTTTGACGGCTGTATATATTATACTGCACAACATTGGCAAACAAAATTTAAAAGCGTGTTAATTTACCATTCTAAAATATAGACAGTTGTTTAAATTTTAAATTTCAAATAAAATCTACCGTCTTTCCGCAAATTGTGTGGCGATTTTTCTATTGATAGATAGAACACTATTTGGAATTACAGCCAACAGCTTAAATATTAATGATGAAAATTAAGACATCACCACGTCGTTAGTTGTTTTTGAACAACACAAAATATTAAATATTGTTGTGAACGGTACCGGTAACAATTTCAATGAATTAGCTATATATTTTGTTTGATCGACTGTAAATTGCTAACACACTGCTTATGGTTTACAGTAGCAATTCCAATGTCCCGAAACGACAGTGTCCCCAATTGAAAGTGTCCCCGGCGACAGTTTCTCCAAATGACAGTTTCCCCGGCGACAGTGTCCCCGATCGACAGTTTCTCCAAATGACAGTTTCCCCAGCGAAAATGTCCCCCTGGCTGTGTCTGAAGCGTCCACGTTGTGTAATGTTTGGAGATTGCAAAATGTTTACCAAAAAGGAACGACTTACAGAGTGAATAATGTTAAAGATCTGAACTTTATAGAAGAACACTGATGTATTTTGAATTAAAGAGAGAGTTACAAATATAAAAAAACACTAAAATTTAGTGAAATATTCCAAATGTTTTTTGGAAAATGAAAAATATTTGTTTGATTTTCGTGTAAAGTGTTAACTTTTGTGTTCAGTGGCAAATAAAATCATTGGCGTATGGAGATTGTTGGCAAACTGATATTGCAGAAACGATTGTGATCATAAAGGGCAACATTCTGGCGATAAGAAATCACCATTAATTATACAATTTATTCAGGATATCATTAGCCAAAGAGTACTTTAAATAAAAAAAAATTTGATTTAGTCAATAACCTGTGCGAATCCAAACTGTGAGCAAATAACGGACAGAATTCAAATAGCCGGAATGTATGAGTGCATTTAAAGCTGGACGGGCCACAAGGGTCTGTAATTTTGAATTTGAAGACCTGATGTTCAGATCGCGATAATTTCTGGCCTCAGACGACCGTTTAGATCTAATTAAACAGATGCCGCAATGTTTCATTTGTTGAAAATTGTAATTTGCATTAAAAACTAACTTTCTTCAGTATTCTTCACCTGTCAACCACCTCTACCACTTTTCCATTTTGTCGATGTTACATGCGCTTATGCGGAAATGTTCCCCTACATGGAGGACTAGAGGCGGCCCTTCGACCAACGTATAATTTTAGTGACCGTGACAAATATTTATTTCGTTCTGGAAAACCTATGTTAGGATTTTCATAAAATTTGCACAACCGCCTCGTCTTAGTTTAGTCTTTACGAGAAAAATAATACCAAGTGTGTCAAAATTCGTTTACACTAACTTTTAGTCACTCTCGTGGCCCGTCCAGCTTTAAGGGTTACCGTTGCTTATAAAAACTACCTCACCCTACATTCCCTAGATTAATTGTGAGTTGGCTCTGGTCTTCTCTAAACCTGTTTTTGTAAGTTTTCGTTCTTCCTAAAACCTGTAAGTTGTTGTTCTTCCTAAAACCTGTAAGTTGTTGTTCTTCCCAAAACCTGTAAGTTGTTGTGGCTTTTTTCAGTTGTATGTGGAAGAGTTGCCAGGCACTCGCCGAAGGTCGGGCGGTTTCTCCGGGCAAAGATCCCGGTTTCCTCACCCAATAAACTTGGCAACGCCACCATATATGGGAAATAATCTTGAGTGGGGCGTGAAACATCAATCAATCAACCAATCAATCATTCTTTTCAGTATAGGGGTTTTAAAGCGGATACCTCCTAAACTCTGGGTACTCCAACTCTTAAGTACATTCCCTCAAACTGAATAATATCCAACTAGAGAGAATTAAGTGATTTATTAATGAACTATTAGCCATTGTACCACGTGTCAATCTGGTATCAGTCCATATTGGATGTAAGTTCATAACTTTATAACACGAACACTAATTGAACCCATCCTTAAAGTGGCACGAGCTGCCAAAATGTTGTTATTTTGATGTTGAAACAGAATGTTGAAATTATCGGCTATTTTTCTCAAGACGTGTAATTCAGAAGCTTTTTAGTGCTTCTAGTCTCGAGAATGTACGATAAAGTATTGTTTAGAAGTAACTTTGGCTTAGAATGAATGAATGGTCGTCCTGGTTATTTAAATTTTGTTTACTTTTCGAACACTATTCCGGTTCGTATAGGCCGCATACTGTATGGATTTTTCTCATTTCAACGCCAATCATTTAGTTTTCCGATGGCATTCAAAGCCTCTTACTGTCGTGACGATCAGAAATTATTAAAAAAAAGTGTGAATTTTGGCAGCTCATGCCACATTAACGCTGCATTTAGATTTAACGTGGTTCTTTGTAATGCTGTTGATAATTGTCTATCTCAGAATTTTCAGAACAAATATATTGATCATAATTTTATAATATGCCATTATATCACTTATTCCATCTGGATGTACTTCCATAGAATGTATTTCTTGCAAACTGAGCTTAAACATATCTGTATCCTATTTTATACACAAAAGGCTTGTCAACAATATGGCGCTATTTACGATAATAGTACACCTCTAAGTTTTACTCGGCTTAAACGTCGCAAATCTCGCGTTCAAAGGCAGCCAACACAATCTCAAATTGCAAGGTTTCAAAAAGCAAAATTATATCCACTGTAAAGATCTGTTCGCGTGAGAAAGTCCAGTTATTTTACCCCGTCGGGATACATTCCATTGTAAATCGTCCCTACACACGTCCGGCCAGTGTGTATCACAGACGTCCGACCAGTGTGTCCGGCCAGTGTGTATCACAGACGTCCGGCCAGTGTGTATCACAGACGTCCGGCCAGTGTGTATCACAGACGTTTCCGACAATGTGTTCCGGGGCATATTTTGGTTGGATTTCAGTAGCAGAATATTTAGTCAATGACATGTTTATATCAAACACATGTCTCTTTTATCTGTAATTTATGCATGTGCCAGAAAATCAGAATGGCTGATATACATGGAATACAATTACCGATTAAGGGCTAGTCAATGTTTTTTGTTTAGAACAAATGCCGAGAACTCAATTTGCTGACAGACAACATGTATACACCTACACAATTTATACCTACTTTATTTAGGTTTAATCATCGAAAACAATAACACGTTTATGGTTTGGACATGCTAACTGTTCTAGCCGTATGAAAATTTAGTTGTTTATAACACAAACTTGTTTAAGATGGGGCTGTCCTGGATTTCACAGTGAACTAGGGGATTGCTGAACTGTGGTTTGTTAGAGCCGAGTTGTAATTTTGCTACAAGCGTCTCAATAACTATAGCCTCATGGAAGCCAGACTTTACCTATACTGTTATACGTTAACTAAGAATAACTTTCTCAATGCATGCAGCTACTAATTAAGTGATATTTCTAATGGTAAATTCCGTCATGGTGTCATCACAAAACGAGTTTATGTGAACTTTAAAGGCACTCTCTCTAAATACTGTTCATTATGTGAATAAAATGATATATGGAAAAATGTTACATTCTAAATTAAACTGTAGGCCTGTATTAACTAATGAAAACTGTTTCACAGATAAAAGATAAATCCGAAAGTTATTTTGAATTCGAAATTGAAAAGTTGAATTGTTAGGTACCAACATTATCAGCAAGCACCCAAAATGATGTGAACTATACCTATGTGTCTAAATGGTAGACCTATTTTAGGGAATCTATCCCAGAAATACAGTAACAGAATTTTGCTGAGGACCCTACTGATAGATTTGAGATTTTAATGTAAAAACAAAAAAGTTATGAATTGAGAGAAATCCCACATAAAAGTCTGGCCGTTCCTTATCAATCCGCTTCGGACTCCATTTATATTTATGAACACTAAGGCACGGGAAAACTTTTGTCTACTAAAATAACCATGGCGACAAGTTTCTAATTGTTTGTCATATGGATCGTTATACGCAATCATAAGTTGTTGTAATAAACCATAACCCATGGCGTTTCATTAAGTTAAAGAGAGATGGGACTTCATTTATACTTTTGTTTTACATTGTGATTTAAGTATTTTAAACATAACTGGGCGTATCCAATGTGCCCCATGTTTAATTTAATTGATTAATTTATAGAAAGCTCATTTAAAGTCGCTTTTTTACAACAAGGATACGGTAGCGAGTGGAGCTGTTTCTTAAACAAACGGCAAATTGAGAATGTGGCAATTTTAGCTACCTTTGGGAAAGGGGTATATTATTTCAGATTAACTTTACTTTGACTTAAGAAGAAATCAATTCTATTTGTATCTTCTTTTAGAAACGGAATACAGAGAAGCTTCCAGTTCTGGTCTTCATACACGGTGGGTCATACCAGAACGGAATGGGTGCCATTTTGGATGGTCGGATGCTGGCCTTACAAGACATGGTGGTAGTGAGTTTTAACTACAGATTGGGACCATTAGGTAAGAGTCGGCTGCCAGTAACATTTCACTTTAAATCATTTGAATAAAATGTTGTTGTAAGACTTGAAAACCATTTGGCTTTTGAAATACGACTTTTGAAAATTGCTTATGTAATATCCGAAAGAACATCTTCTGGTGGGTGATTGCGATGTTTCGGATGTCCCATAATGTTTCCAGGAATAATTATTGGTTTTGTTTGAGTTGTAACAGTTTGTTAATCTAGACACTCCTAAAGTTTTGTTGTTGTCTATAACAGGCTTTCTGACCTCTGCGGACGACAATATGCCGGGAAATTACGGTATGTTAGATCAAGTTGCTGCTCTAAAATGGATCCATGAAAATATAGCAGATTTCGGCGGGGATCCCAATTCTGTCACCATTGATGGCCATAGTGCTGGGGGATGTTCTGTTGGACTCCATCTTCTCTCTCCACTGTCTAAAGGTAACTAACATTTCAAACATGATCATATTACATGGGGTGATCTCCATTTTCAGCTGGATTATTTCAGAGGGAAATGTAGTTCAATGGTATGTATCTTGTTTAATATGTATATTTAGTTGGATACGGAATCTTTTTTAATACTTACTTTTTACTTTATACTTACTCATTTGTTGGTATTTTTATCAGGTTTGTTTCAAAAAGTGATTGGCCAAAGTGGTTCCCCCTTAGCTCACTGGTCAGTCACAAGATACCAGGAGGGATCTGACTATTTCTTCAAAGTTGTTTCCGCCTCATTGGGATGTACCGGAAATGATACAGCATTGGTAAAAAGATGTCTGCAGGGTATTTCAACAGACGATTTTGAGAAATTCATCTTAAACGAATTTGAGGTAAGTAAATAAAATGCTGATGATTATATAACTATTGGTATTTACCAAGAACAAGTCAATGCTCAATGATAAGAGCCTATTGGCACTTTCTTAGTATATACACAAAAAAATGTTAAGCACCCCACTGAAAAGTCTGCACACAGGAGATTGTTGGCAAACTGATGTTGCAGAAACGATTGTGATCATATGGGCAACATTCTGGCGATAAGTAATCACCATTAATGGCAATAAGCTATTTTAAATGTATTCGAATTTTTTTTTGAATTTATTCAGGATATCGTTAGCTAAATCAAAAGTGTAATTTAACAAATTAAAAAAGATGCTTGTAAGTATGAAACTTCAGAGTCCATCTGGCTTCACAGGGCGAACATAATGAGGTAAAAATGTCACTTTGAGTGTGTAGAACACATCCCTAGAGCAGCAAGTCAACAGCGCGTATGACCTCCATTAGCTTCCAACCTGCGTTTCATCTCTCCAGTGAGACGTTGAATCTGTTGAAGGGGTAACTGCCGCCAATACCGATGTAATGCGGCTTTCTATTCCTGCAGATTTTGTACAGGAGGCTCTAGGGCTTGACTGTTTCTGCCCATCCTGTCCCAAATGTGCTCTAAAGGATTCAAATCCGCGCAGTTACCCCTTCAACAGAACTGGTGGGAACACATTGGGCCCTCTGGTCATGACAGTTATTTTCTGTACCGAATATAACAGCAACCATTCTAGTGGGAACATATCGGACGCTCCGGTCATAGTAGATATTTTCTGTACCGAATATAACAGCAACCATTCTAGTGGGAACATATCGGACGCTCCGGTCATAGTAGATATTTTCTGTACCGAATATAACAGCAACCATCCTGATGGGAATATATCGGACGCTCCGGTCATAGTAGATATTTTCTGTACCGAATATAACAGCAACCATTCTAGTGGGAACATATCGGACGCTCCGGTCATAGTAGATATTTTCTGTACCGAATACTATAAGTTACACAGCCTGTTTTGATTGTGACCCAATACAGAAATATATGGGGCTAGTAAAATTCATATGCGGTTTTACTCACCCCATATATTTCCGTATTGGGTCACTAACAGACTGTGTAACGAATTTATCCCGGTGAAGACCTTCCTGATAGAAACGGTTGCATGCTTGATAGCTCTTTACTCAGCGAAAGTGTTTACAACTACAACTCTGGCGATACGGGCGAAAGGTCTACTCAGCACTGTGAACTAACCAAGTAACCTACCTTCTGCAGATCTTGAGATCATAAGTTGGCTGGTTATTATTTGGTAACGGTTTCCTTAGCGCTCAAAATTATAGCCATGCACATCGATATGTTCTGTTTGTATTGTTGGTTATGTTGACTCAATTCAGCAGACGACATGTTCTTTACATGGTGTAGCGGCGTGTATTCAGGTGCAGGTCACCTAGAGTTACCTGCACCTGAATACACGCCGTACGAACTCGTCTGCCTGATACGGAAAAATATCACGTCTCCACGTGATCGACGACGTCCAATCAAATGCAAGTATTTTGTCTGATGCGGGATAAAACAGTAACCATCCTGGTGGAAACATATCGGACCCTCTGGTCATAGTAGATATTTTCCACAGCGAATCCAATACCAACAATCATAGGGTGGACATATTAGGGATCCTCGCCACAGCAGATATTTTACGCACCGAATCCAATACCAACCATCTTGGGCCCACGTTTACGAAGCCACCTTAGTTAAAGTGGGTAAGAATAAAACTTATTTTAAGATAAACTTAAGCTACTTTTTTCGAAACCCGCTGAACCCCTTATCTTGAATGGAGGAGAGAAATTATTTAGATACCGATGTTTCCTTGCAGACCACAAGGCTCTGTTAGAATATAAGACTAAAAACCTAAAACTATTTATGATAGGATAGCTACAAACTTTCTTCGGACGAAGCCCTTTCTGATTTTAGTAAATTGCTTGAGAACTCCATTAAGGGAAGTAGCTCATGCGCTCAAATATCGTGAGGTTAAGTGTGCATTTGAGACACTCTTGATAATTCTCTTAAAGTTAATGCGACTTTAGGCTAAGAGGTTTTGTAAAATAGTCTTACGGTAATTCCTAAGGGGAAAATTAAGGCGTCCTTAGCTTAACGAGGTTTTGTAAAAGTGCGACAACAGTAGTTTATTTTCCCAGTGTCCTCGCTAGTCCCCCAGTACAAAAAGTCTGTGTACGACGACATTAGTTTATCCTGTCAGTGTCCTCGCCAGTTCCCCAGTACAACAAGTCTGTGTGCAACAATAGTAGTTTATCTTTTCAGTGTCCTCGCTAGACCCCCAGTACAACAAGTCTGTGTGCAACAACAGTAGTTTATCCTTTCAGTGTCCTCGCTAGTCCCCCAGTACAACAAGTCTGTGTGCAACAACAGTAGTTTATCCTTTCAGTGTCCTCACTAGTCCCCCAGCACAAAAAGTCTGTGTGCAACAATAGTAGTTTATCCTTCCAGTGTCCTCGCTAGACCCCCGGTACAAACACTCTGTGTGCAACAACAGTAGTTTATCTTTCCAGTATCGTAGCTAGACCCCCGGTACAGTACAACAACAGTAGTTTATATTTCCAGTATCGTAGCTAGACCCCCGGTACTGTACAACAACAGTAGTTTATCTTTCCGGTGTCGTCGCTAGACCCCCGGTACAGTACAACAACAGAAGTTAATCCTCTTAATGGTTTGCAATGTTGTTTTGTTTCAGTGGACACCGTCTCTAGTACCGCAGTACAAACCAATAGTTGATGGTTACTTTCTTCCTGACACTCCGGAGAAACTAATCCTTTCTGGTGAGCTCAATGCTGATCGTTATATGACAGGAGCCACTAAGGACGAGGGTCTTATCGCCGGTAAGTCTCAATAAAGTGGCAGAAATTACCTTTTTATGGGATAGTTAATGGAATATTGATTCGATAAAAATATCTTGGTATAACAAAAAGTAATCCTACAGGCAAATCTGTCTTACATGATGGTAATGCAAGATTTTCTCTTAACAATTCACAGTTAGTGTGAAGGACGAATATGTTCTTAATTAAATAGAAAAGCATACAAACAAACGAAAGATAGAAGTGGACAATTGAACACATGACCCCCATGGTATCTAGTCCCGCTTCTATCTACCATTTGCCAGTGGATTTTTGGGTGAACTAAGCGATTAGGTAGTAAATATGTGAATGGGGAAGTTTTAAAGGTCGTATTACCCCATATCCAGGGCACTGACGCCTTCGGCCTGCTTATACTACATTATGGGATGTTTATGAGCGGTAGATTTTTAAATTGTCAAATCAGAAAGTTAAATCGTTCTCCACTTAATGGACCATCAATATATATCAGCAATGCCAGTAACCACAGTTCAGAGAATGCATTGGTTCTTATAAAAGCTTTTCCGAGCTTACGACTCCGACATCTCCGACTCAAAACGTTCCAAACAAGGCTTCTTGTCACATGTTCAAGTATATGAAGTTCTTCTGAAACTTTAACCGTGGCTCCATCAAGTACTGTTGTCACGTCTAAGACGTTCGCCATGTTTTTCCTTATGTATCCCATAATAGTTCATACAAGCAAGAGAAGAAAAGCCACTGTAACTGACTAACAGAGAGAGGGCGCTCTTTATTGTGACCTTTGGGTCGAAAGGTGTCAATGCCCTGAAGATGGTGTAATCGGACGTTTCACATTTCCCCTTCATAGACTTCTGGTAGTATCAACTTACCTGGAAATTTTCGGAAACTTTGACAATCTGATTCCAGATATTGGGTTTGCCATCTGTCATTTAGGGACCGTTATTTGATTGGTCTGTGCTGTCGCTCTGATATAAAATTTCAAACAACATGTTGATTATGTGTTGGGGATATGAAGGGTGTGTGTGTCTGGGTGGGAGTCACCGTCAATGGGGCTATGAAGGGTGTGTGTGTCTGGGTGGGAGTCCCGATCTATGGGGCTATGAAGGGTATGTGTGTCTGGGTGGGAGTCCCGATCAATGAGGCTGTGAAAGGTATGTGTGTCTGGGTGGGAGTCCCGATCAATGGGGCTATGAAGGGTATGTGTGTCTGAGTGGGAGTCACCGTCAATGGGGCTATGAAGGGTAAGTGTGTCTGAGTGGGAGTCACCGTCAATGGGGCTATGAAGGGTATTCGTGTCTGGGTGGGAGACCCGATCAATGGGGCTGTGAAGGGTGTGTGTGTCTGGGTGGGAGTCACCGTCAATGGGGCTATGCAGGGGTATGTGTGTCTGAGTGGGAGTCACCGTCAATGGGGCTATGAAGGGTGTGTGTGTCTGGGTGGGAGTCACCGTCAATGGGGCTATGAAGGGGTATGTGTGTCTGAGTGGGAGTCACCGTCAATGGGGCTATGAAGGGTACGTGTGTCTGGGTGGGAGTCCCGATCAATGGGGCTATGAAGGGTATTCGTGTCTGGTGGGAGTCACCGTCAATGAAGGTTAGCAATATAACACATGGAATGTCAGTGAACAGTAGGTCTGTTCCAGTATAGAACATATACATTCAGAAACTAACACCAGTTTATTTGTTGGTAAGTACCATATTAACAAAACTCAGCCTAAGCCCATTAAAGGGGCAAGTGAAATTCTTCCGTTTGCCTCAAACGTTTGTTGACTACAAAACAGATCGCTTCTTTTAGATTGCGGAAAACCGTCTGAAGTATATCGAAATAGTGTTTAAGCTAGAGGCCATTACAGTGTGGAATTTCCCTAACAGCTAACCACATCATGTATGATCAGCCCACAGCTGTACACAATTAGTACTCCACTTTCATTAGTGGAACTATGTGAAGAGCAGGTTTATAAGAACTTTATAAACTTTAGAAATACCAAAGACAAGTGTTTCTTTGTCTGCCCCAGATTCAAACATCTGATGACTTTTAACTTCAAAAACGAAAATACAGATATGAGAAAATACAACCCGCACACAATAATAAAACAATTAGGTCCAATTTAAACCCTGACTTTTCGGCTAATAAGAACAAAGCGGTTTTATTTATACAAGACGACTTGGTGGATAATTAAATTGTTTTATCAATGCCGATTATGGAGTATGCATCGTTATGTAAGGAATCTAAACTCATCGCTTCCCAACTGTATAGGTGGTGTTTGGAGCCGATGCACATTTAACATTTGTATATGAAAGAAGAAACAGACAACAGTCGTCATGATGTCTTCAGAAACAGCTCGTCGTGATGTTTACAGAAACAGCTCGTCGTGATGTTTACAGAAACATCTCGTCATTAGAGTTTTATGGAAACAGCTATTAATAGTTATTTGGACACAGCTCGTTAAGAGGTCTTTAGAAAAAGTTCGATAAAGGGTCTGCAATAACAGCTCGTAAAGAGGACTGTGGAAACAGCTCGTTAAGAGGACTGTGGAAACAGCTCGTAAAGAGGACTGTAGAAACAGCTCGTAAAAAGGACCGTGGAAACAGCTCATAAAGAGGACCGTGGAAACAACTCGTAAAGAGGACCGTGGAAACAGCTCGTTAAAATATGTCTGTCGAAACAGCTCGTGAAGGGATTGTAGAAACAGCTCGTGAAGAGGATTGTAGAAACAGCTCGTGAAGGGATTGTAGAAACAGCTCTTGAAGAGGATCGTGGAAACAGCTCGTGAAGAGGATCGTGGAAACAGCTCGTGAAGATGATCGTGGAAACAGCTCGTGAAGAGGATCGTGGAAACAGCTCGTGAAAGGATGTCTGTGGAAACAGCTCGTGAAGGGATTGTAGAAACAGCTCGTGAAGAGGATCGTGGAAACAGCTCGTGAAGAGGACTGTGGAAACAGCTCGTGAAGAGGACTGTGGAAACAGCTCGTGAAGGGATTGTAGAAACAGCTCGTGAAGGGATTGTAGAAACAGCTCTTGAAGAGGATCGTGGAAACAACTCGTGAAGAGATTGTAGAAACAGCCCGGGAAAAGGACTGTGGAAACAGCCCGTGAAAAGGATTGTAGAAACAGCTCGTGAAGAGATTGTAGAAACAGCTCGTGAAGGGGACCGTAGAAACAGCTCGTCAATATGTCTGTATAAACAGCTCGTGAAGAGGACTGTGGAAACAGCTCGTGAAGGGATTGTATAAACAGCTCGTGAAGAGGACTGTGGAAACAGCTCGTGAAGGGATTGTAGAAACAGCACGTTAAGAGGATTGTTTTAACAGCTCGTGAAAGGGATTGTAGAAACAGCTCGTGAAGAGGACGGTGGAAACAGCTCGTGAAGGGATTGTAGAAACAGCACGTTAAGAGGACTGTAGAAACCGCTCGTTAAGAGGACTGTGGAAACAGTTAGTAAAGAGGACCGTGGAAACAGCCCGTAAAGAGGACTGTGGAAACGATTCGTTAAGAGGTCTATGGAAACATCTCGTGACGGGATTGTAGAAACAGCCCGTGAAAAGGACCGTGGAAACAGCTCATAAAGAGGACCGTGGAAACAACTCGTAAAGAGGACCGTGGAAACAGCTCGTTAAAATATGTCTGTGGAAACAGCTCGTGAAGAGGACTGTGGAAACAGCTCGTGAAAAGGATTGCTTTAACAGCTCGTGAAAGGGATTGTAGAAACAGCTCGTGAAGAGGACGGTGGAAACAGCTCGTGAAGGGATTGTAGAAACAGCACGTTAAGAGGACTGTAGAAACCGCTCGTTAAGAGGACTGTGGAAACAGCTCGTAAAGAGGACTGTGGAAACGATTCGTTAAGAGGTCTATGGAAACATCTCGTGACGGGATTGTAGAAACAGCCCGTGAAAAGGATTGTAGAAACAGCTCGTGAAGAGGACGGTGGAAACAGCTCGTGATGGGATTGTAGAAACAGATCGCGAAGAGGACTGTGGAAACAGCTCGTGAAGAGGTCTATGGAAACATCTCGTGACGGGATTGTAGAAACAGCCCGTGAAAAGGATTGTAGAAACAGCTCGTGAAGAGGACGGTGGAAACAGCTCGTGATGGGATTGTAGAAACAGCTCGTGAAGAGGACGGTGGAAACAGCTCGTGAAGAGGACTGTGGAAACAGATCGCGAAGAGGACTGTGGAAACAGCTCGTGAAGAGAACCGTGGAAACAGCCCGTGAAAAGGATTGTAGAAACAGCTCGTGAAGAGGACTGTGGAAACAGCTTGTAAAGGGGGGTGTAGAAACAGCTCGTGAAGGGGACCGTAGAAACAGCTCGTAAAGAGGACTGTAGGAACAGCTCGTAAATAGGGATGTAGAAACAGCTCGTTAATGGGACCGTAGAAACAGCTCGTTTAGAGGACTGTCTAAAAAGCTCGTTAAGAGGACTATGGAAACAGCTTGTAAAGAGGTCTATGGAAACAGCTTGTAAAGAGGTCTATGTAAACAGCTTGTAAAGAGGACTGAAGAAACAGCTTGTAAAGAGGTCTATGGAAACAGCTTGTAAAGAGGTCTATGGAAACAGCTTGTAAATAGGTCTATGGAAACAGCTTGTAAAGAGGTCTATGGAAACAGCTTGTAAAGATGTCTATGGAAACAGCTTGTAAAGATGTCTATGGAAACAGCTTGTAAAGATGTCTATGGAAACAGCTTGTAAAGAGGTCTATGGAAACAGCTTGTAAATAGGTCTATGGAAACAGCTTGTAAAGAGGTCTATGGAAACAGCTTGTAAAGAGGTCTATGGAAACAGCTTGTAAAGAGGTCTATGGAAACAGCTTGTAAATAGGTCTATGGAAACAGCTTGTAAAGAGGTCTATGGAAACAGCTTGTAAAGAGGTCTATGGAAACAGCTTGTAAAGAGGTCTATGGAAACAGCTTGTAAATAGGTCTATGGAAACAGCTTGTAAAGATGTCTATGGAAATAGCTTGTAAAGGGGTCTATGGAAACAGCTTGTAAATAGGTCTATGGAAACAGCTTGTAAAGAGGTCTATGGAAACAGTCTGTAAATAGGTCTATGGAAACAGCTTGTAAAGATGTCTATGGAAACAGCTTGTAAAGAGGTCTATGGAAACAGCTTGTAAAGAGGTCTATGGAAACAGTCTGTAAATAGGTCTATGGAAACAGCTTGTAAAGAGGTCTATGGAAACAGTCTGTAAATAGGTCTATGGAAACAGCTTGTAAAGAGGTCTATGGAAACCAGCTTGTAAAGAGGTCTATGGAAACAGCTTGTAAAGAGGTCTGTAGACAGCTCGTAAAAACTTCTGTAGGAACACTGTCCCTAGTTACGGATCTAAATCGTGTTATGTTAGAAGATTTCTCACTGGTATGTAAGCCTTTAGAAGTCACAAGGATATATTTACCATGTTTGAAATTCCTCACCCAAACGCTTATGATAACTTTTTGATCTCCAGAAAGACCAGTTGTCAACAAGTCCCTGAAATGTGGTACAGTGTGCAGCTACTTGTCTCCCAAATACTCCCATTAGTTTCTAATGTTTGAGAAAAACAGTCGTGTTGTTTGTTATTTTGAGGGAGATGGGCGACAAGCACCCTCGCCTAGCCGAAAACACTCGATCTTTCGAAAATAAATCCAAGTCAGGCATCAGATAAACTAGTGAGAAGTGTCGGTTAACTTTAGCACCGTACACATCTCCCAGTATTCACATTGTTATTCCAGCAAATCTCCTCCTTAAAGTTGAAATTTCTTTGACGGATAGAAAAAGACATAACTAAAAACAAATACATGATAGCAGGCTTCCTTTGACTTAAAAGATGCGTTTGTTTTTATGTAGACCAAGCCAAAACCAAATATTCTTTTAGCATTTGTCCTTAGTATTAGTCCTCTATCGGCGAACTAGCGGATTTTTGGGGTTATGGGTCAACCATGACGAGTTACAGACCAGTTTATATTTCATCCCACTCGACTGATTTTCACCGAAATCACTTACTTTGGACTTTTCTTAAAATTTTCTTAAAAATTAGAACTATTCGGACTTTGTTTCGAACGCTTTTAGATTCTTGGCTGATTTTTTGGTATGTGAGTCAACTATCTTGAGTTACATGTCGAGTTAACGTTTCGTTTCACTCCGCTTGAACTTAAAAATTTCATAGGAATTTGAGTTTTTCCGACATTTTTATCTAAAAGTTTGAAGATATTGAGTCAATAGATTTGAGTCTATCATAACGAGTTACAGATCAAGATTACATTTTGGAATTACGGCTTTTGAATTTTTCATAGAAATGACGGACTAGGGATTCAGGGAATGTGCTTACATTTTATATTTGAGTCTACCAGGGTGAGATACATACCATTTTCTTCTGTTTAAGAATTTTTGACAGAAATAGTTCGATTTTTAAAAGGATTTACCGCTCATGGAGATTCTCACGAAAATTGCAATAATATGCATTCAATGTTTGGCAGGGAACTATGTATTGTAGTGCAATACTCTCAAAATACTTGATTTATTTGACAACTCATACCACTTTAAGTAAGTGTCAATATCAATATTGTGTTTATACCTGATATCATATTATATCTTTAAGATATTATTTTGTTAGCCAACGTAATGATATATTTGATTTATACATTGACTACATTATTCCATTGTGTAGCAAAGAGGATGGAATTTTGCAAAACAGTAAATATGATTTTAGCTGTCGTCTCTTAGAATATATATTAGATAAAGTGGCAAAGGCATTACTAATCAGGATATTCCCTATTGGCATTGTTACAGGTCCGAGGATAGCCGTATTGGTCCAAGGCCGAGGGCTAATACGGCTGTCCGAGGATATCAATGTTATCTTTTCATAAAATATTCATATTATTTATAAAAAAAATAGTGTTTTATAGATACATTCGCAGGAAAAGTTATTATTTTTTTGTTTTTATTTTATTTTTTTCATGTAGCTCAGGATTGTTCTAAAGTGAGCTAGGTGTAGCGTACCAAGAATTGTCCTCTTTTGTACACAAAACATTGGAACATATTTCTTTATTTTTTACAGATTATTATTAATGCAATTTTTATTTTATGTAATGGCATAGACGGAATATTTGTTTTGTTTTTTAACTGTAGGTTGACTATTTTCTTTTTTCTCTTGGAATTTTTAAGAAAAATGGCGTTAGGATTTTCAAGTAGTAGCAATGAAAGGGTCGCCGTGTTAGATCTCGTATTGGCCGAGTCCGTATTGGCCTTGTTTGTTCGCATTAGCCTAGTTTGTTCGTATTGGCCCTGGTAAGCCCCGCATAAGTGTGTCCGTTTCTCCGCATTATGTCAATAACATTGAAAGTCAATTGATAATATAATGTTATTTATCAGGATATTTCCTATTGGCATTGTTACAGGTCCGAGGACCTGTGACAATGCCAATAGGGAATATCCTGATTAGTGAAAATTTTATTAATTGAGTATCAATGTTATTTTTCATAAAATATTTATATTATTTAAAAGACACATTCGCGAGGAAAGATGACTTTTATTTTTTGTTGTTTATTTGTATGACTCCTGTACATGTAGCTGAGTATGTATCATGTCATCTTTAGATTGATGATTGTTCTCTTTGTTAGTAGGGATAACGATTAAAAGTCAATTAAAAATTATCTGTACAGTCGTACAGTAGGTATATATACCTACCGTGTAACTCTACCAACTGATTGTCTCTGAATATAATGTTTTGGTCGTACAGTAGGTCTATATGCCTACCGTGTAACTCTACCAACTGACTGTCTCTGTGTACAATGTTTTGGTCGTACAGTAGGTATATATGCCTACTGTGTAACTCTACCAACTGACTGTCTCTGTGTACAATGTTTTGGTCGTACAGTAGGTCTATATGCCTACTATGTAACTCTACATACTGACTGTCTCTGTGTACAATGTTTTGGTCGTACAGTAGGTCTATATGCCTACTGTGTAACTCTACCAACTGACTGTCTCTGAGTATAATGTTTTGGTCGTACAGTAGGTCTATATGCCTATCGTGTACCACCAGTGATTGAAAATCTCTGAAATCGATGTTTCGGTCGTACGGTAGGTATACATGCCTACCATGTACCACCAGTGATTGACAATCTCTGAAATCGATGTTTCAGTCGTACGGTAGGTATACATGCCTATCGTGTACCACCAGTGATTGACTGTCTCTGATATCGATGTTTCAGTCGTACGGTAGGTATACATGCCTACCATGTACCACCAGTGATTGACAATCTCTGAAATCGATGTTTCAGTCGTACGGTAGGTATACATGCCTATCGTGTACCACCAGTGATTGACTGTCTCTGATATCGATGTTTCAGTCGTACGGTAGGTATACATGCCTACCATGTACCACCAGTGATTGACAATCTCTGAAATCGATGTTTCAGTCGTACGGTAGGTATACATGCCTATCGTGTACCACCAGTGATTGACTGTCTCTGATATCGATGTTTCAATCGAACGGTAGGGTTATTTGCCTATTATTATCACAGAAGTCAATGTTTCGGTCGTACAGTATGTCTGTATGCCTACCGTGTAGATATTTATGTTATTAGGATCCCGCTGATTGATTGATGTTTTACGTTACACTATTACTATCAGAGGGATGAAATGTACTTTGGCAGTTACGTCACAAATTGTTATGTAAAGCGCAACGCCTTTCCACACTTGACGAATTCAGTAGGCTATATTCCACAAGCATAGACTTTGTTGAGATATCGCTTTTGCCTGGCAGATTAATAAACATATACATTTTCTTTACTTATAAAGCGGTGAAATTGACCAGCTACTTGCTTTATGTTCATCTACACATTCGGTTAAATGCAAAACTCATAAGTTATTTGATGTTGGTTTTTGTCAGCTATCCCTCTTGCCACAATTTTTGGAGTTGGAAAGAAAAGTACCCGGAGACTTTTAACTTTATTGAACTGTTTTCGAGGAGATTTACCGGAGGTCAGGGGAATTGTGGGTAAGTTATTACATCGGAAATATCCCGCGGGAATTGTGGGTAAGTTATTACATCGGAAATATCCCGCGGAAATTGTGGGTAAGTTATTACATCGGAAATATCCCGCGGGAATTGTGGGTAAGTTATTACATCGGAAATATCCCGCGGGAATTGTGGGTACGTTATTACATCGGAAATATCCCGCGGGAATTGTGGGTAAGTTATTACATCGGAAATATCCCGCGGGAATTGTGGGTACGTTATTACATCGGAAATATCCCGCGGGAATTGTGGGTAAGTTATTACATCGGAAATATCCCGCGGGAATTGTGGGTAAGTTATTACATCGGAAATATCCCGCGGAAATTGTGGGTAAGTTATTACATCGGGAATATCCCGCGGGAATTGTGGGTACGTTATTACATCGGAAATATCCCGCGGGAATTGTGGGTAAGTTATTACATCGGAAATATCCCGCAACTTACACGAAGGCTGTATTTTTTCCAAAAATAATGTTCTTGAAGGAGGTAAGAAGGGACCAGTTTCTCAAAACATTTACACCCGACGTAATTCCAATGCAAGGCCTAACTGCCATGCCAACACCATTACGACCATACAGCATATACCGTACAATACAGCTATTACCTTACGATCAAGTGCAAAGTTACTTCGGGCGTAAATATGTTAAGAGACATATCTATGATGTCGGTATATCATCAAATTGTTTTACCCAAATTTCGGAGAGCCTAAAAATCACCCCCCGAGTATTTCACAAACACAGCTGATGTGAAAAGTCCTATCTCGAGGCCAGGTTGCTATCATTATAAACATAGTATACCTTCTGTCTGTTTTAAGCTCCCTCGTCCTATCTGGTGGAATTCACAGAGCTTCAAACTGTCTGGATTCTACTAAATGTATATGAATATAATAATATATTCTTCTATATTTTCTATGATCATTTCAGACAATGTTTTGGAACAGTACACACACTGGCCTTACCAGCCCACACCAGAGGAAATCAAAGGTCAATTTGCAGAGGTAAGAGTTTTTACAGTTTCGTGTACGTCTACTTAATTTATCTTTTATAGATGGCACTGATAAATTGTTAGACACCTGAAGTCTTTATTCAAGCTCGCCAATGTTGCCAGGCAAAATATTTTACGAACAAGTAACACATTACTATATTAAATGTTATACAAACAGTGTCCGAGAACTCACAAGTTCACAGGTAGAAATAAAATTCACAGAATAAAATCACTGAAACGCACTGGTAAACCCTTTGTCCAAACGGAAGAATTCGCAGTTCACACAAATAACTGTAATATTGATAAAAGTTCGCAGGCTGATAATCCAACTCGTCAAATAAGAATAAACAGAGAAATATAGCATACTATAGCATTCTATGTGACATTACTGAACTGAATGACTAAATACAAATATTATGCCCTTTAAATAGATCACAGCTAATAATAGGTTTCTAGACAGATCTACTCCATAAAGTAATACACGTAATATAGAAATCTTATAAATATGAATTAACCATATTCATTAAGTACAATGAGAAAAGCCTTCCAACCAGCCATGCCAACAACCAGATACAGTTTGATCAGCATTGTTATTAAACAGCAACAGGTATGACCGACTGGGAAGAATTTCTTTTGGGTCGATTTCTCTTAAAGGTTCAGTGAAATAAGAAAAAGGAACTACGGCACATGTTTCAACTGAAGTGCTATTGTTCTCGGCAAACATTCTAACATGGTGCTATAGATAGATAACCGGAATCAGCTGTGTGTTTTATCGAATTTCATACCCAAAACAAATTCATTTCACCGTTCGCTCTGTTAAGATAGGTTATGTCTCGTGGATTTCGGCTGCATTAGTTGGTTGGCTGACTGGATGTTACACCCGGTATTTAGTACTGGTGATATAGGTTCACGTCCACGGATCACCAATAGTAGTAGAAGAATTTCTGACATTTTTTAAGAAAGTGTAATCCCAAAATTAAAGAATAGCTATTTTGTAATGAGTGTTAATAAGAGCATATTATTAGGTTACTATAGGTGAGTTCAGTAGTTTATGTTCTACTCCCACTTCCTAGCAGACTCCTCACTATATTTCAATTATTCAAGTGAAGGAGACTAGGACCACGGGGTTACGTAAGCATGCAGTTTAATCATTACAATCGAAAATAGTTTTCTGTGAACAGCGAGATCTCCGCAGGTTAGATATGTATGGTGTAACGCAGGCTGACGGCTTTTATTAACATCAGATGTCATTATATACGTGTAATACAACCAAGGTCGACAACTCGCAACATTCCACATATTTCACTGCGACTTTATTTCGTTTATTCATAGAGAGATAATTTTGAGGAGTTCCAAACTAAATAAATATACCTTTTTGCAGATTTTTTTAGCTATAACTCCGGTGAAAATTATTTATATCTAAATAAGATGTACAAACATCAGTTCTGTTCAAGGGTTTTATTATTGCATGGCTTCACACTCTCTTGTCGGTATGCCATATGTACTCCAAGTGTATTTTTCCCTTAGCAATGCAGTCCCAACGGCTGTATATAAATATTACAAAAGGTTCAACTTTGCTACTAAACAAAATAGTTGTGTTTTGGTCCTCTCAAAATTTGCCAGCGATAAAGAATAAAGTTTATATACATATTGGTTAATGAGAAAAGCTAAAGGCATCATCACGAAGTAAGTTTTTTTAACAACACGAGCTTTCGACTCATATGCCGGTGTATTTATCAAATGCAATTTTCCAATTGCACTTGATGAAGATACCGGCATAGATGTCGAAAGTTCGTGTTGTTAAAAACAACTTACTTCGAGGTGACGTATTTATCATTTGTATGCAACCCACGGTTAAAGAGAGTTTCAAATATTTCTTATAGATAATGATTATCTAATTCCCCTGGTCACGTTTTCTTGTCCTTCTCTATTTCCTTTGATCATTTCTCTTACTTGGTATCTACATCATGTATACCTTCCTAGCCATGGGGATGTGTGCAGTAGTTTGCAAATTGTGGTTTGTTGTAATAAATGTCCAAAAGTCTGTCCTGGGGTTTTAAATAAAGTCACGGTTTGAATCAAAAAGTATTCCCCAACAGCCCCTCCTTGACAGCGAGAGCTATGTAGTAAGCCTATGTTCGGGATGATAGAGCCTCACCAATAGGCCTATACGGCTCAACCTAACCAATCCGACAGAAGGGGAATAACCCAAGCATTTCAAGAAAGTAAAAAAAAAAATCTTTTGGCTGAGAGAATCGCGTCAACATTTTTCTTTTCAAACGATACTACTGTTACGTTCTTCGTGTGATGCATTGACAACAAAGACTTGAATAAACTTTAAAATTGAAGGAGAGAGTTTACTGTGCCGTGATTGTACATTGAGCGAGAGTCCAGAGAGAGAGAGAGAGAGAACTCACTGAGCATGCGCGAGAACAAATACAAAGTATTACATAATGCAACATCCTCCCTTTTTTAGCTTAACAAATTGAACAGAACATAGTCTCAATTTATACTTAACTTTAACACGGATAAAGAGGTAAAGTAATTAACTTTAAGAGAGAAAGTCCAAAGTCACTGAAATTCTGAAATAAAACATGATCAAAACACCAAACAACATGCTAATCATCAAAGTTAGAGGAGTTGCTGATTACGAATTAAATTAATCATCAAAGTTAGAAAAGTGACTATAGGGTTTGATATTGTATGGCAAGAATTATCAATGTCACTGAGTAATAATTAAAGTCCAAGTTATTTAGTAAGAAAGTCCTCCAAATAAGTGGGTTTCTTGATTTGACGACCTGCACGTGACATGTTAGGAGTCTTACTTTGCGGTGAAGGTGTTTGATTAGATATCACTGATTGTTCCTTAATTTTACATGGAGAAGATAAGGTAATATTTTCCGTCTCCGGGCTTGGCGTTGTATCAGGTAAGATAACCATACGTTGACGTTTCACAGGTGTTTTCGGTGGAGGTTCGTTCGATTTCCTCAGGTGTTGTCTATTCCTTCTAAAACAACCTTGTGGAGATTCTACTTCATAGGATCTTTCATCTAATCGTCGATTAACAACTGCTTTCTGCCATTCTCGGTTTCCTTTAATATAGGGTCTCATGCGAACAGTATCACCTTCTTGGAGCACAGGTAAGTCATGGGCGGACTTGTTATACTGTTTCACTTGTTTGTCTTGTTTTTGTTTCAGTCTCTCTTTATAGTTTGTTTTATCAGAACCAGACGGCTGGAGAAGATTGCTTGTCATTGGGAGAAGAGATCTCGTCCGTCTGTTCATAAGACGTTGAGCCGGACTATTTCCAACTCCTTGAGTAGGGGTGTTTCTGAAATCTAACAGGGCCAAAAACGGATCTGTGTTTGCGTCTTTATTTTTCCTTAAAAGACGTTTAGCTGATTTAACGGCAGACTCAGCCTTGCCATTTGCTTTCTGATTGGCTGGACTTACTAACAAATGTTCAAAATCCCATCTCTCTGAGAAATGTTGAAATTTAGTTGCTGTGAATTGAGGTCCAGGGTCAGAAATTAGTTGACATGGAATTCCATAGCGTGCAAAGTGCGATTTTAGTTTTTTAATCACTGTCACTGTAGTAGTATCTTCCAATCGGTCTATTTCCCAAAAATTCGAGAAATAATCCACAGTTACTAAGTAGTCCTTATCATCAAAACAGAATAAGTCGACACCAACTTTCTGCCAGGGTCGATCAGGTATGTCATGTGGCATCAGGGTTTCCTTTGGTTGATCCACATCAAATTTGCGACAAGTTTCACAGGTAGATATATAATCTCTTATTTCATTAGTCATTCCGGGCCAAAACACACATTCCCGGGCACGTCTCAAACAACCATCAATTCCAATGTGAGAAGAATGAATTGCTCGCTTTATCTCAGGTCTTAAACTTAAAGGTATAAGAACACGTTCACCTTTAAAAATTAATCCATCTTGTGCAGACATTTCATCACGAGCATGAAAGTAAGGAAAAAGCTGAGGAGATAACTTATCCTTATCATCAGGCCAACCTTGTAGTATAACCTGTCTTAACAGTACAGCAACCTCATCAAGCTCAGTAGCTTGACGAATGC
Organism: Lepidochitona cinerea; assembly: GCA_963971465.1. NCBI lineage: Eukaryota > Metazoa > Mollusca > Polyplacophora > Chitonida > Tonicellidae > Lepidochitona > Lepidochitona cinerea. The sequence goes on from OZ020556.1 coordinate 45,357,835, forward strand.
GTTTAAGTCTTTCATCTCTAATGGGTAAGAAAGTCACCATATTGACATGTTCAAACTCTTTTTGCTGGTCGCTTGAGTTTGGAAGAAATGCACGAGATAACATGTCAGCAATGTGCATATCTTTACCTTTAATATATACCACATCAATGTCATATTGTTGAGCACGCAACAACATACCCTGCAATCTCTTAGGTGCCTTTGCTAGGGGTTTTTTCATGATTGCTTCTAGAGGTTTATGGTCACTATGTACCACCGTATGTCGACCATATGTATACTGATGGAATTTGTCCAATGAGAAATTTATGGACAGCATCTCTTTCTCAATTTGGGCATACCTGGTTTCCGTGTCAGTTAATGCCCTACTGGCATATGCCACAGGTTTCCCACCTTGAAGTAAGGCTGTACCAAGACCTTTTTCACTAGCATCGCACTGAATAACTAAATCTTCCTCAGGATTATAGAAGGTAAGTATAGGAGCTTCAGTTACTAGACGTTTAACTTCTTGAAAAGCTTTATCTTGCACATTAGACCAGTTCCATTTAACATCTTTACGAGTTAATTGTCTGATAGGCTCCATTACAGTGGATAGGTGAGGTAAGAATTTTGCAAGATAGTTCACAGTACCATTTAGGCGTTGTACCTCTTCAACATTAGAAGGGGGTTGAAGTTTAGAAATAGCTTCTACTTTAACTGGATCAGGACATAACCCATCACGTGTTATTTTGTGACCAAGAAAAGTAATTTCAGTTTTCCGAATTTCAGATTTTTTCGGATTTAACTTTATGCCTTTTTCACGACATCTTTTCAACAGACATTCAAGTTTATTATCATGGTCAGTTGAAGCAGAGTTATCATCGTCGCCACTACCATATACGACAATGTCATCAGCCACACAGATGACACCTTCCAGATCATCTAGTGCTAACAGCAAACGTTTCTGAAATATTTCAGAACTTACACTTATGCCAAATGGCAATCTTAGCCATCTGTATCTTCCAAAGGCTGTTTGAAAGGTAGTGAGTAAACTAGAGTCATAGTCTAATTTAACATGCCAGTAACCTGAAGTGAGGTCTAGTTTAGTGAAGTATTTGGCTTTTGTCAGAGAAGGAAGTACTTCATCAATCACAGGTAGTTGATACCTCTCACGTTTTAAAGCTTTATTAAGTGGTTTAGGATCTAAACAAATCCTTAGATCACCTGACTTCTTAGTAGCAATAACAAGACGACTGTTCCAATCAGTAGGTTCGTCTATTGGAGCAATTACTCCAATTTCTTGAAGTCGGTTCAGTTCAGCTTTTACCTTGGTTTTTAAGGCCACAGGAACTCGACCGGGAGCTGAAGTATGAGGAATTATAGATTCATCAACACTGAGATGAACTTTACCAGGGAGAGTGCCTAACTCGCCGGTAAAAACATCAGAAAAATCACTCAGGATTTTGTCACATCTTGAATTAGTTTCAGTACACAGAGATGAAACAGAGTTAAAATTATTATAGTTAATAGTGATGAAACCCATATGCTCAGATGCTCGTTTTCCTAGGATAGGAGTAAGATTTTCCTTTACCATCACAAATTCAACAGAATATTTTTTTCTATTGTTTGGGTTCCGTACAACTAGTCTACATTTACCTACAGGCTGTAAGCTGTCTCCATTCCACATTTTAAGTTGTGAATAATAAGGTTGTAGTTTAGTCTTTCTAGCATATTTTACAGGTAGGAGATTTACTGTTGCTCCAGAATCTACCTGAAATTTAATCTGTTGTTCATCAAGCAGTAGATTAGCATATACAGTGTTGCTTTTACTTTCTTTCAAATTAGGTTCAACAGTCATGACAAAGTCAGTGTCACTAGACTCGTCGGAGTCTTTTCGTACAGAATTTATTTTCTTTTGTCTTGAGTTTCCTAATTTTGAGCACTTATTAGAAAAATGATTTTCCTCGCCACAGTTATTACAATTTTGTCCCCAAGCCGGACATTTTTCTTTTCGTTTTTCGTGAATTCTGCCACAGAATTTACAGTTCACTTGAACAGTACGAGAAGATTTTTGTTTTGGGCGAAACGAGTTATTCCCCTTGGATTTATTTTTAGCAGCTGGCCTAGAAGTAGAAGAAAGTTTGTTTACCACGTCCATTTGACCTCCCATCACTTTAAGCTGAGAAGCAGTCGCTTCAGTACTACGACAAATATCAACACAGTTTTGCAATGTTAAATTACCCTTTTGTAATAACAATTTGCGAGTGTGATTGTCCTTAGTTCCTTGAACAATACGATCACGTAGAAGAGAGTCATGCATACAGTTACAGAAATTGCATGTTTTTGCCATGTTGCGTAGAGAAGTGACGTAAGAGTCAATGTTTTCAGAGTCCTCTTGATCTCTCTGGTTAAAGACATAACGTTCATAGGTTTCGTTTGTCTGTCCAATAATATGCTGGTCAAATTTACGTAAAACACAGGCTAGATCTTGATTACTTTCAGTATCAGTGAAATTAAAACCGTTGTAGATTTTTAATGCATCAGGCCCAATACAGTGTAGAAATAAAGCAGTTTGGTAGTGTACCTCGTGTTCAGTGAGTTTAGCTACCACAGAATAATTCAGCCACATTTGTTTCCAGAGTTTCCATTGCTCTACGGGGTTTGAATGCAAGTCTAATTTTCCTGGGGGAGAGATGTGTGTGTTCAGCGCGGGACTGGGTAGACCGCCTTCAGCCATCGCTAACACAGACAGACAGCACGCACACAGTACTAAGATAAATTCAACACGATGCCGGTATGAATGGCAAGTCATCAGGCTTTAGAATATAGTCTCTTTCGAGAAGAAAGAACGTCTCCACCGCTGCCACCATGTTACGTTCTTCGTGTGATGCATTGACAACAAAGACTTGAATAAACTTTAAAATTGAAGGAGAGAGTTTACTGTGCCGTGATTGTACATTGAGCGAGAGTCCAGAGAGAGAGAGAGAGAGAACTCACTGAGCATGCGCGAGAACAAATACAAAGTATTACATAATGCAACAACTACATGTGCATACATAATTTGGGATTTTTCTCAATCAACTGTGAAGATCACTAAATACCACGACCAGCCCTCCCCGCCAAAAACAAAATGCCAGGTCAATTTCATCCCCTTCATAGTCTTAACTGTTTATCACATAGCCACATTGTCTTCAAAGCTTTCTACGTAACTCTATGTCTGAAGAGCTGTTTTTAGACATCGATAGATTGAAATAAACCTGGGTTTAAATGGTGTGAATTTTTGAAAATTAGCTAATTTGTTTTGTGCGTAGTAGTATAAACCCGAATTGTATAAACCTCACCATTGTGGACCAACAATGTAACCCACTGCTCTACTGCTCTAATTTGGTTTTGTGGAAGAGAAATGTGCTTGCTCTGTTCTTGATTGATTTGATTTATTGTTGTTTTACGCCGCACTCAAGATTATTTCACTTATTTGGTGGCGTTGACAGGTTAAGTGGGGGAGGAAACCCGGCTCACTGCCCGGAGGAAATTACGTTCGGCGAGTACATGGCAACTCTTCCACATACGGCAACCGAGTGAAAAATTCACCCAGAATTTTTTCAATCTTGTTTGGTCTGAGTGTGATTCAAACCCACGCCGTTCTTGAGTGAAGAGTGTTTTTCTGTAAGTGTTTTCGGACCATATATATGCCCTACATACTTTTTTCCTTGTACGGTATTATTCTGTTTCTCTGTAGATTGTTGGAGATTATTTCATCACAGCACCGACCCATCTCCTCGCCCAGATTCTTTCCGCAAGAAATGTCACTGTGTATATGTATAACTTTGAGTATCAATCTATATACGATCAATGGGACGGTAAGTAACGTTTGTTTGTTTGTTTTTTTGGCGTATATATTTTTCCTGTCAACGCATGCCACTAGCGTACAAATAATGTTTAAATGAATGGCTTTAGTTCTGGTTTATCTTGTTTGGGTCACAGGATGGTGAAAGTTTTAGTTATGATAATCGCACTCCTCTTCTAGGTGTGGTACATGGGGCCGAAGTGTTCTATCTCTCTGGATTGCCTCTAACTGGTCATCCAAGCATCCGATATGAGGAGAATGACAGAACTATGACGGAAATGCTTCTTACTTTGTGGGCAAATTTTGTTAAATACGGGTAAGTAAGAAACTGTGTAATACTGGTAGGTTAGTAACAATGAACTGCTTAACTGAGTAATACTGGTAGGTTAGTAACATTGAACTCGTTAACACTGTGTTATACTGGTAGGTTAGTAACACTGAACTCGTTAACTGAGTAATACTGGTAGGTTAGTAACATTGAACTCGTTAACTGAGTGATACTGGTAAGTTAGTAACATTAAACTCGTTAACTGAGTAATACTGGTAGGTTAGTAACATTAAACTCGTTAACTGTGTTATACTGGTACTGTAGGTAGTAACATTGAACTCGTTAACTGTGTAATACTGGTAGGTTAGTAACATTGAACTCGTTAACTGTGTTATACTGGTAGGTTAGTAACACTGAACTCGTTAACTGTGTAATACTGGTAGGTTAGTAACATTGAACTGCTTAACTGTGTAATACTGGTAGGTAAGTAATATTAAACTCGTTAACTGTGTATTACTGGTAGGTTAGTAGCATTGAACTCGTTAACTGTGTAATACTGGTAGGTTAGTAACATTAAACTCGTTATTTGTACTGGTTGGTTAGTAACATTGAACTGCTTAACTGTGTAACGCTGGTAGGTTAGTAACATTAAACTCGTTATTTGTACTGGTTGGTTAGTAACATTGAACTGCTTAACTGTGTAACGCTGGTAGGTTAGTAACATTGAACTCGCTAACTGTGTAATACTGGTAGGTAAGTAATATTAAACTCGTTAACTGTGTATTACTGGTAGGTTAGTAGCATTGAACTCGTTAACTGTGTAATACTGGTAGGTTAGTAACATTAAACTCGTTATTTGTACTGGTTGGTTAGTAACATTGAACTGCTTAACTGTGTAACGCTGGTAGGTAAGCAACATTGAACTCGTTAACTGTGTAATACTGGTAGGTTAGTAGCATTGAACTCGTTAACTGAGTAATACTGGTAGGTCAGTAACATTGAACTCGTTAACTGTGTAATACTGGTAGGTCAGTAACATTGAACTCGTTAACTGTGTAATACTGGTAGGTCAGTAACATTGAACTGCTTAACTGTGTAATACTGGTAGGTCAGTAACATTGAACTCGTTAACTGTGTAATACTGGTAGGTCAGCAACATTGAACTCGTTAACTGTGTAATACTGGTAGGTCAGTAACATTGAACTCGTTAACTGTGTAATACTGGTAGGTTAGTAACATTGAACTCGTTAACTGAGTAATACTGGTAGGTTAGTAACATTGAACTTGTTAACTGAGTAATACTGGTAGGTTAGTAGCATTGAACTCGTTAACTGAGTAATACTGGTAGGTTAGTATCATTGAACTCGTTAACTGTGTAATACTGGTAGGTTAGTAACATTAAACTCGTTATTTGTACTGGTTGGTTAGTAACATTGAACTCGTTAACTGAGTAATACTGGTAGGTTAGTAGCATTGAACTCTTTAACTGTGTAATACTGGTAGGTTAGTAACATTGATCTCGTTAACTGTGTAACGCTGGTAGGTTAGTAACATTGAACTCGTTAACTGTGTAATACTGGTAGGTTAGTAACATTGAACTCGCTAACTGTGTAATACTGGTAGGTTAGTAACATTGAACTGCTTAACTGTGTAACGCTGGTAGGTTAGTAACATTGAACTGCTTAACTGTGTAACGCTGGTAGGTTAGCAACATTGAACTCGTTAACTGTGTAATACTGGTAGGTCAGTAACATTGAACTCGTAAACTGTGTTATACTGGTAGGTTAGTAACACTGAACTCGTTAACTGTGTAATACTGGTAGGTTAGTAACATTGAACTCGTTAACTGTGTAATACTGGTAGGTTAGTAACATTGAACTCGTTAACTGTGTAATACTGGTAGGTTAGTAACATTGAACTCGTTAACTGAGTAATACTGGTAGGTTAGTAACATTGAACTCGTTAACTGAGTAATACTGGTAGATTAGTAACATTGAACTCGTTAACTGTGTAATACTGGTAGGTTAGTAACATTGAACTCGTTAACTGTGTAATACTGGAAGGTTAGTAACATTAAACTCGTCATTTGTACTGGTAGGTTAGTATCATTGAACTCATTAACTGTGTAATACTGGTAGGTTAGTAACATTGAATTCGTTATTTGTACTGGTAGGTTAGTAACATTGAACTCGTTAACTGTGTAATACTGGTAGGTTAGTTACATTGAACTGGTTAACTGTGTTATACTGGTAGGTTAGTAACATTAAACTCGTTAACTGTGTAATACTGGTAGGTTAGTAGCATTGAACTGGTTATTTGTACTGGTAGGTTAGTAACATTGAACTGGTTATTTGTACTGGTAGGTTAGTAACATTGAATTCGTTATTTGTACTGGTAGGTTAGTATCATTGAACTCGTCATTTGTACTGGTAGGTTAGTATCATTGAACTCGTTAACTGTGTAATACTGGTAGGTTAGTAACATTAAACTCGTCATTTGTACTGGTAGGTTAGTATCATTGAACTCGTTAACTATGTAATACTGGAAGGTTAGTAACATTAAACTCGTCATTTGTACTGGTAGGTTAGTATCATTGAACTCGTTAACTGTGTAATACTGGTAGGTTAGTAACATTGAATTCGTTATTTGTACTGGTAGGTTAGCAACATTGAACTCGTTAACTGAGTAATACTGGTAGGTAGTAACATTAAACTCGTTAACTGAGTAATACTGGTAGGTTAGTAACATTAAACTCGTCATTTGTACTGGTAGGTTAGTAACATTGAACTTGTTAACTGTGTAATACTGGTAGGTTAGTAACATTGATCTCGTTAACTGTGTATTACTGGTAGGTTAGTAACATTGAACTCGTTAACTGTGTAACGCTGGTAGGTTAGTAACATTGAACTCGTTAACTGAGTAATACTGGTAGGTTAGTATCATTGAACTCGTTAACTGTGTAATACTGGTAGGTTAGTAACATTGAATTCGTTATTTGTACTGGTAGGTTAGTAACATTAAACTCGTTAACTGTGTTATACTGGCAGGTTAGTAACATTGAACTCGTTAACTGTGTAATACTGGAAGGTTAGTAACATTAAACTCGTCATTTGTACTGGTAGGTTAGTATCATTAAACTCGCTATTTGTATTGGTGGGTTAGTATCATTGAACTCGTTAACTGTGTAATACTGGAAGGTTAGTAACATTAAACTCGTCATTTGTACTGGTAGGTTAGTATCATTAAACTCGTTATTTGTATTGGCGGGTTAGTATCATTGAACTCGTTAACTGTGTAATACTGGTAGGTTAGTAACATTGAACTAGTTATTTGTATTGGTAGGTTAGTAACATTGAACTCGTTATTTGTATTGGTAGGCTAGTTACATTGAACTGGTTATTTGTACTGGTAGGTTAGTTACATTGAACTGGTTATTTGTACTGGTAGGTTAGTTACATTGAACTGGTTATTTGTACTGGTAGGTTAGTGACATTGAACTGGTTATTTGTACTGGTAGGTTAGTAACATTGAACTGGTTATTTGTACTGGTAGGTTAGTTACATTGAACTGGTTATTTGTACTGGTAGGTTAGTTACATTGAACTGGTTATTTGTACTGGTAGGTTAGTGACATTGAACTCGTTATTTGTACTGGTAGGTTAGTTACATTGAACTAGTTTTTATAATAGTGGTGAATCGTTACTTGAATTTGTTTAAGAAAGTGTAACTAAATTCAGCTTATCAAAGTAAATTTGCTTTCTGAATTCCAATGTTTATTTTCAGAATCCCTTCAATGGTACCATTTGAAGAGTTTCATTTCCTGCCGTACTCAATGTATGGTCCAGTTTATGGTAAGATGTACAAACAGGGTAAACATCCAGCCATCACCATGGAAACTAACTTAAAACCAGAAAAACTAAACTTTTGGAACAAGGAAGTGCCAGAGTTGTACAAAGAGCAAATGGGTACAATTAATTACATCATAACCGATGACGTCATCAAAACCAACCGTGTAACTGTCATCCGGGCCTCTCCTACATGGATTCTGACCACAGTCTGTGTGATTCTAATGGTCATTTTAATTCTCTTAACAATTTGTTATTGTAAATCGAGAAAACAAGTAAAAACATTGCTCAGGTGGAAGGAAACAGAAGTCATTTCATAATTCAAACAAACATTGGAACCGGAGAATAAACTGTAGCCTACCATTTTAGAGTGGACCAGTTCGTCTAGAAGGTCATACTTTTGTTGGAAGAACAATTCTCGAAAACTGGACAGATATCCTACATACATGTATGTACCCTGTAGCACGTGTAGAACAATGTTTGAGACCGGACAGATATCCTACATATGTACCCTATAGCACGTGTAGCACAATGTATGAGACCGGAAAGATATCCTACATATGTAGGCCTACCCTAAAGCACGTGTAGAACAATGTATGAGAAAGGACAGATATCCTACACGTGAACCCTATAGCACGTGTAGAACAATGTATGAGACTTGTTTGTGTGTCTTTACGCGTGTTATTCGTCGATGTGACCGAAATGACCAAAGCATGATTCTTGAATGAGGAAAGTTTAATGGTTGTTATAATCATTTTGATGTGACGATTGAAATCACCTTCTTTTACACAGCACGTCATTACTAGTCAACCTTTATCACTAACCTCGTATTTACTGTTGTTGCTTATACTCAGTGTGTTAGGTGATACATTTACTAGTGAGAATCAAGACCAAACTGGTCACTATATAGATATTGAGATCTGTGTTATATAGAAGTGTCATTCGTGTTTCAGTTAAAGTCTATCTCTGTGACGAATGGTTTCCTTGTAATAAAATATGTTACCTTTGACCTGGACATATGAACTCGTTATAGGACCAAACCAGGTTTCGGAACGGGACTGGGATCTTACTATATCATACTATAATTTTGTTCTAACGATAACAGACTATATTTAGTATTCTGTACCTCGGGGGTAGTTAAAAGTAGTTATTTTCTTATTCTTCGACTAGAATCGACCGGATATCATGTGAGTTGTTGACCAATTAAGATGGCTTTTCTAACAAGATCACTTGTGGTCCGTATATACGGGTAGGCCTATGGCAATACTTCAATAGAATTGGAAATATAATATCAAAGAATATAATTTTCCCCAAAATTTCATAATATTTTTAGATATTATACCTCTAGCTGTGGATTTCCAACAAATAACTATTTTATTAGATAAAGAAGAAGAAATGACAGGAAAGTGTTATCATTCACAAACCGACCATTATTCTATTATTATATTGAAACGTGTTCCAGTTTAGAATAGATATAATTACTCTGTACATTTTGACGTGTTCTCAGTTGTCAGATTAACATTGTCTCCAGTACAGTAAATGAGTATTTCGTCAATGAATTATTTTCCACACCCTCAGACCCCCATCTTCCACACCCTCAGACCCCCATCTTCCCCACCCTCAGACCCCCATCTTCCACACCCTCAGACCCCCATCTTCCCCACCCTCAGACCCCCATCTTCCACACCCTCAGACCCCCATCTTCCACACCCTCAGACCCCCATCTTCCCCACCCTCAGACCCCCATCTTCCACACCCTCAGACCCCCATCTTCCCCACCCTCAGACACCCATCTTCCCCACCCTCAGACCCCCATCTTCCCCACCCTCAGACACCCATCTTCCACACCCAAGACCTCTTCTCAGAGTCTCTGTTGGGTTTGTTATGAACACTCTTCTCACAGTCTCTGTTGGGTTTGTTATGAACCCTCTTCTCAGAGTCTCTGTTGGGTTTGTTATGAACCCTCTTCTCAGAGTCTCTGTTGGGTTTGTTATGAACCCTCTTCTCAGAGTCTCTGTTGGGTTTGTTATGAACCCTCTTCTCAGAGTCTCTGTTGGGTTTATTATGAACACTCTTCTCAGAGTCTCTGTTGGGTTTGTTATGAACACTCTTCTCACAGTCTCTGTTGGGTTTGTTATGAACCCTCTTCTCAGAGTCTCTGTTGGGTTTGTTATGAACCCTCTTCTCAGAGTCTCTGTTGGGTTTATTATGAACACTCTTCTCAGAGTCTCTGTTGGGTTTGTTATGAACACTCTTCTCACAGTCTCTGTTGGGTTTGTTATGAACCCTCTTCTCAGAGTCTCTGTTGGGTTTGTTATGAACACTCTTCTCACAGTCTCTGTTGGGTTTGTTATGAACCCTCTTCGCAGAGTCTCTGTTGGGTTTGTTATGAACCCTCTTCTCACAGTCTCTGTTGGGTTTGTTATGAACCCTCTTCTCAGAGTCTCTGTTGGGTTTGTTATGAACACTCTTCTCACAGTCTCTGTTGGGTTTGTTATGAACCCTCTTCGCAGAGTCTGTGTTGGGTTTGTTATGAACCCTCTTCTCACAGTCTCTGTTGGGTTTGTTATGAACCCTCTTCGCAGAGTCTGTGTTGGGTTTGTTATGAACCCTCTTCTCAGAGTCTGTGTTGGGTTTGTTATGAACACTCTTCTCACAGTCTCTGTTGGGTTTGTTATGAACCCTCTTCTCAGAGTCTCTGTTGGGTTTGTTATGAACACTCTTCTCACAGTCTCTGTTGGGTTTGTTATGAACCCTCTTCTCAGAGTCTCTGTTGGGTTTGTTATGAACACTCTTCTCACAGTCTCTGTTGGGTTTGTTATGAACCCTCTTCGCAGAGTCTGTGTTGGGTTTGTTATGAACCCTCTTCTCAGAGTCTGTGTTGGGTTTGTTATGAACCCTCTTCGCAGAGTCTCTGTTGGGTTTGTTATGAACACTCTTCTCAGAGTCCCTGTTGGGTTTGTTATGAACACTCTTCTCAGAGTCTCTGTTGGGTTTGTTATGAACACCCCTTCTCACAGTCTCTGTTGGGTTTGTTATGAACACCCCTTCTCACAGTCTCTGTTGGGTTTGTTATGAACACCCCTTCTCACAGTCTCTGTTGGGTTTGTTATGAACACCCCTTCTCACAGTCTCTGTTGGGTTTGTTATGAACACCCCTTCTCACAGTCTCTGTTGGGTTTGTTATGAACACCCCTTCTCACAGTCTCTGTTGGGTTTGTTATGAACACTCCTTCTCACAGTCTCTGTTGGGTTTGTTATGAACACCCCTTCTCACAGTCTCTGTTGGGTTTGTTATGAACCCTCTTCTCAGAGTCTCTGTTGGGTTTGTTATGAACCCTCTTCGCAGAGTCTCTGTTGGGTTTATTATGAACACTCTTCTCAGAGTCCCTGTTGGGTTTGTTATGAACACTCTTCTCAGAGTCTCTGTTGGGTTTGTTATGAACACCCCTTCTCACAGTCTCTGTTGGGTTTGTTATGAACACCCCTTCTCACAGTCTCTGTTGGGTTTGTTATGAACACCCCTTCTCACAGTCTCTGTTGGGTTTGTTATGAACACCCCTTCTCACAGTCTCTGTTGGGTTTGTTATGAACACCCCTTCTCACAGTCTCTGTTGGGTTTGTTATGAACACCCCTTCTCACAGTCTCTGTTGGGTTTGTTATGAACACTCCTTCTCACAGTCTCTGTTGGGTTTGTTATGAACACCCCTTCTCACAGTCTCTGTTGGGTTTGTTATGAACACCCCTTCTCACAGTCTCTGTTGGGTTTGTTATGAACACCCCTTCCCACAGTCTCTGTTGGGTTTGTTATGAACACCCCTTCTCACAGTCTCTGTTGGGTTTGTTATGAACCCTCTTCTCACAGTCTCTGTTGGGTTTGTTATGAACACTCTTCTCAGACTCATATCGTAATTAATGACCGATACGGGCCTTCCTCACTGTGTGATTTGTCAGACCCGTTCTCACGTATGTGTGATTTGTCGTACCGACCTGTAGCAGGCGATTCAAATGGATGCATTTGATTGGTTGACAAATCGTATCGACCAATTAAAAACATCCATTTTAATCTCATCCTACAAGTTAGTACGACAAATGGCACAGTGAGAACGGGCCTGGTGTATTTGGCGTCAATATTACCAGACCACTTTAGAGTTCATTTATAACATTTTGTTGTTCTGTGTTGTAATGTGTTTTGTGTAGGGCCTACAGGTTAATGTTAATTGTATATATATTTTCAAGGACATATTCCTTGAAAATAATCGCTATGTTTGAAACTGCAGTCGGAATATACATAATGTAAAAAGTTGAGAAGGCGTTTCTTCTTTTTTTCTATTTAACTTCTCCTCGTCTGGGGGATTTTCCTCATTCCTTTTTTTCTCTACATACATAAGTATTTATATATTGTACTGTTTTCTCTGTTATTGGTGTGACGTTAATCCCTGTAGAAATATATGTATATCTATTTTTGTATATTTATAGTTAACAGGGTAGTTTTGTTAAAGGATGTGTATCCATCTATAGATTTACAGGTTGAATTTAAAAGCCAATTAATGTAGGTTTAGAAGAAAATCATTCGTGAATTCAATTTCTATTTTGAATAACAATAATCTGACGATGTTATTTGTATTGATGACTTTTGTATGTTTATACATGAATCTACTCACTTTATACTTTCTCAAGCGTTAGAAATAAAGTATGAAAAGAAAACAATAGGTTTGTCGTATGTTGGGTATAAAACTGCGTTTCTTATTTATGGTCGATATAATCATTTTCAATGAGAATCGTCAGTTCAAACAATCCACGTGTTTTATTCAGGTTACAAAATATTGATAGTCTTATCAATAGACGGATGATGGGGCCCTATCAATAGACGGATGATGGACTATCAATAGACGGATGATGGGGGCTCTACCAATAGACGGATGATGGGGGCTCTACCAATAGACGGATGATGGGGGCTCTACCAATAGACGGATGATGGGCTCTATCAATAGACGGATGATGGGGGCTCTACCAATAGACGGATGATGGGGGCTCTACCAATAGACGGATGATGGGGGCTCTATCAATAGACGGATGATGGGCTCTATCAATAGACGGATGATGGGCTCTATCAATAGACGGATGATGGGGGCTCTACCAATAGACGGATGATGGGGGCTCTACCAATAGACGGATGATGGGGGCTCTACCAATAGACGGATGATGGGCTCTATCAATGGACGGATGATGGGGGCTCTACCAATAGACGGATGATGGGGGCTCTACCAATAGACGGATGATGGGGGCTCTATCAATAGACGGATGATGGGGGCTCTATCAATAGACGGATGATGGGCTTTTATCAATAGACGGATGATGGGGGCTCTATCAATAGACGGATGATGGGGGCTCTACCAATAGACGGATGATTGGGGCTCTATCAATAGACGGATGATGGGGGCTCTACCAATAGACGGATGATGGGGGCTCTATCAATAGACGGATGATGGGGGCTCTATTTGACGGATGATGGGGGCTCTACCAATAGACGGATGATGGGGGCTCTACCAATAGACGGATGATGGGCTCTATCAATAGACGGATGATGGGGGCTCTATCAATAGACGGATGATGGGGGCTCTATCAATAGACGGATGATGGGGGCTCTATCAATAGACGGATGATGGGGTTGTATCAATAGACGGATGATGGGGGCTCTATCAATAGACGGATGATGGGGTTGTATCAATAGACGGATGATGGGGGCTCTACCAATAGACGGATGATGGGGGCTCTACCAATAGACGGATGATGAGGGCTCTACCAATAGACGGATGATGGGGGCTCTACCAATAGACGGATGATGGGGGCTCTATCAATAGACGGATGATGGGGGCTCTATCAATAGACGGATGATGGGGGCTCTATCAATAGACGGATGATGGGGCTCTATCAATAGACGGATGATGGGGGCTCTATCAATAGACGGATGATGGGGGCTCTATCAATAGACGGATGATGGGGCTCTATCAATAGACGGATGATGGGGGCTCTACCAATAGACGGATGATGGGGGCTCTACCAATAGACGGATGATGGGCTCTATCAATAGACGGATGATGGGGGCTCTACCAATAGACGGATGATGGGGCTCTATCAATAGACGGATGATGGGGGCTCTATCAATAGACGGATGATGGGGCTCTATCAATAGACGGATGATGGGGGCTCTATCAATAGACGGATGATGGGCTCTATCAATAGACGGATGATGGGGGATCTACCAATAGACGGATGATGGGGGCTCTACCAATAGACGGATGATGGGCTCTATCAATAGACGGATGGTGGGGCTCTACCAATAGACGGATAATGGGGCTGTATCAATAGACGGATAATGGGGCTCTATCAATAGACGGATGATGGGGCTCTATCAATAGACTGTCATGTCATGTCGTTTAACATATATGTCATTATACGTACTGAAAATATGGTCTTGGTGTAGATTGGGACATTGTAAATAAGTCGCAGCTATAATATTTATATAACAGAAATAGAGCACTCCAAAATAGAGTACAAAACTATGTAGCCTATACCATTCTTTGTTGAGATTTTGTCTCTATAAGTCCGTCGTGTTGTTTAAAATCTTCCTATTTCTTTTGTAACTTTTCTCACCTATTGTCGTATTTTATGGCATGGAAATCTTTCTAACATATATAACAGATTGTTCTACAATACAGTTAATAACGAGGTCGTGAGATTCATGTTCCTCCTGAGTTCTGGGCTAAATTGGAAATGTATTCTATACGTTCGTGTTATCGGCAGAACCCGATCCTGAAGATGCGAATTTACACAACATTTTTTGAGTGTTAACGAGTTAGTATATGCCAGCTTGCTATTATATACACAAAGAAAACAGTTAAGCACCTCCCTGGAAAGTCTGCACCGACCGATAAAACCATTGGTGTAGGGAGATTGTTGGCGAACTGATGTTGCAGAAACGATTGTGATCATAAAGGGCAACATTCTGGTGATAAGAAATTCCCATTGATGGCAATAAGCTATACAATTTATTCAGGATATCGTTAGCCAAATCAAAGTGTATTCTAACAATATAAAAAGATGCTTGTAAGTATGAAACTTCAGAGTCCATCTGGCTTCACAGGGCGAACATATTAAAGTAAAAATGTCACTTTGAATTTACAAACCGAAAGTATAATTTCAGTATTCTGGAATTTACGTAACTCACTAGAGAAGTATAACGGGAAAGTTGCACTAACCACGCCAATATAGCCAATTGAACGAACGGATTCTAACACTTCCCGTCGCTGTAGGGTAAACTTTGGGCAAGTGAGAAGGTAGTGTTCAGCTGTTTCTGAGGCGTATCCGCAAAAACATCTCGGTGAGTTGGAAACATAATTATCAAATAAGTCATGCAAGGAACTACAACGATTTCGCATCGATCTACAAAGAATAATATTGGATAATCTATCGCCGATGTAGTACCATGATGGAGGCCTAGCCGTACTATACATCCGTAAAATTTTGGTTTTGAATTCTTTGGGATTGGTAATATTTTTGATGTTGTCTGGTAAGGCATTCCACTCTTTGATAGTTGTTGGGAAAAATGATTCATTGAAGGTAGCTGTATTACATAAAAAAGGTTGTGAAATTAGTTTTTGATCGCCGAGGATACGGGTTTCTTGAAGATACTTTCCCCAGTATTTTTCTATAAATATTTAAATCGTTTTTATATGTATACAAATATTAGGTGAAACGCACTCAGACGGTGGATTTTTCGCCGCTGTCTAAGTGTGTTAAATCAGGACCCTTCATGTAACAACGGTTGTTATCCGAAGGCACTCTTTTTGCGAAAGTTCCAAAGCATTCACTTGATATTCCATTACATTATCCCACACCACATCAGCGTATTCAAGACAGGGGCGGATAAAACTTTTGTACATTATTTCGAGGGATTTCCTGCTCAGGAGATATTTCACTCCTCGGAATAGTGAAATTTTCAAATTAGATGATATGAGGTTATCAATATGACTTCCAAGATTATTGAAAGTCAAGCCCCAGTGTTTATGGGTTTCAAATGGTGCAATATCACCGCCCATAAAATTGATATCTATTCACGAGGAATGACGTCGCCTGGAGCATTAAAGTGTCTTCGTTTTAGATGCATTAAATACCACATGCCATTTGTCAGCCCATGATTGGATTGATGACAAATCTTGGTTTATCGAGTTACTTCAGGTAGTTCTAAATTGTCCGAGATTATATAGAGTGTTGTATCATCCGCAAAAAGATGGACATTGTTGATAATCGTGCTATAGGCAAATCATTAATAAAGATGACGAAAAGCAGAGGCCCGAAACAGAGCCTTGGGGCACTCCCGCAGTTAATTCATTCAACTTAGAACAACACTCATTGTATAAGTGGAACATTTTTACTGTCATTTTTAGGGACTTAAATAGGCAAAATCCGTAAATCCTTAGTCTGTGTGTCAAAATTAAACATTTACCACTCAACACAAAAGTTAACACTTTGCACAAAACTTGTAAACATTCTGAATTCGATTGGACGGCGATTGAGTTAAGCTAAACTCTTCCAATTTCGCCGCATTTTGGATAGGTCCATCGTCCAAATTGATAACTTAGTTAAAAAATGCATGCTCGATTGTGCAGGCCTATAAAACGTAATTTTGGTTTTCCTGGCATAAAGAAATTGAGTTGTACAGCAGGGGCGCCGTTACACGCCGTATTGGTCGCCACATTCAAAATGACCTGCAGTCTATCAGGGGGTATTTCACGCACGTAAATCCCCGAAGTTATCAGACTGGCCTTGGACAGTCTGCACTTTTTATACGGTAAATCCCCGTATTTTTGGACTGAATACAAATGCCGTCGAAAGTAAATATCAAAGTGTTTGAATACAGACGAAAAAATAAAATAAAAATAATTATAAATTTATTAATTGCTAATATAATTTAGAAAGATATTTGTTTATGTATTTTAATTAGCCCGGTAAACCACATGCTGTAGACTGACGCAGTTTCGGTACATATCAGGAATCCTCCATTGATGTTTTCATTATGTACGGTAACTGATCGAGACTGGAAGTTAACAAACCGAGTGTTTCGGTCCCTTACATTATCACAGGGACTCTTTTGTAGGGCCCTTAAGATGATATGGAAATTGTACGTTTCACGGCTACCTTGCTCTGCACTCTGAAACTTCGGGGATTTACGTAGCCTGCGTGAAGCCGATCGGTAGCGAGTGAAGAGAGTCGGCAGTCGGAACACCCTTCGGCTATCTTCGCTCACTACCGGTCGGCTTTGACACCAATCTCATTCTCGCGAGATCCCCTGCTACTACGTGAACGCGACTGACCTCTCAGGCCGTTCCAAGTCATTTGCCTTCGTCTGCTAAGGGGAATCCCCTTTTGCCAGTGCTGCGGAGGAATACTCTCACTATAATCGCATGACGTAGACATACAAAATAGCATGTTGGACGCTGGCCTGTTCACAATGGCGGAGGGTAGAAATATAGTCCCTGTATTTCATCAACGATAATTCAAAACTTCAGGGCGTGTACCAGAAACGAAATACAAGCCAACATATAGAATCAGGTACAGATCATGTACAAATCAATTTTGAAAGTAAGTTTGATTACCCAAATTTTGGGTAAAATGGCTTGGAACGGCCTGAGAGGTCCGTCGCGTTCACGTAGTAGCAGGGGATCTCGCGAGAATGAGATTGCTTTGACACGTCTCAGACCAATCTAAAATTAGAAGTTACCCTGGTCCTAAAGTCCAGATTTAACTTAGCTACGTCTGTCATGTACTAAGCCCAAAACACTGGTAAACTTTAACTATTTAATGAACTACAACAAAACACGTCTTCATAGTAGGGGCGCCAAGCCAACTCTGCCTGACCATGTGCTGGCAGGGAACCTTCTAGAACATTCTGATTACGTCACAATAATAATAGGGGGCATCTTACAATTACTTTTATATTAAAGTCCAGATACACTACATTCCCCCATCTTTAAGTTTAAACATAGAAATATCCCTGTTCACTTTAAAGACATGAAACAATCATAAACTTTGTTGAAATAAACCAGTAGCTTTAACAAGCAATTTGCTTTAGAATTTACCAATTAAAAGTTTTTCTTTAGATGTCCTGAAATAGACTGATAGTTAAGAAATGTTTCAAATAAAGTTCTTCAAACAGTCGACTTGAAATAAAAGGAATATCAAAAACAGCTTATAATATCGATAAAAGTAAAACATTATAAGTCAAGGCGTTCAGGTGATTTGCGAATACGTTCTGATCTTCGTAAAGGTGTGGTATTTTCAGAACCACTATTATCTTCACTAGTATTTTCACAAAGTTCAGATGGAGAACTCTCCAAGGGTGGAGAATAAGGAACTGACGGTATTTTCTCCAGTATATCCGGAACATGAACAACTGTAATGTCGTTAACAGTCAAACGAACATGATCGATATGACGACGAACCACTCGATCATCATTTAGCCTAATTACAAACTGAGAACCAATTTTCTCCACAACAACACCTTTAAGCCAACGCACACCAGCGCCAAAATTTAACACATAAACTTGGTCACCTGCTTGAATAAACTTTTCTTTCGCATGCGTATCATGCGTGTCTTTCTGTTTTTGTTGACACTTTCTAACAATGACATGTTCATCAGGCTGCAACAAATCCAGGTGTGTTCGTAGCTTTCTCCCCATTAGAAGTTCAGCGGGAGACTTTCCAGTTGTGCTATGTGGAGTTACTCTGTATTTAAACAAAAACCTCGATATTTTAGACTCGATAGTTCCACTTTTATTTTCTTCATACCTTCCTTGAAAGTCTGAACAGATCGTTCAGCAAGGTCATTAGATCCTGGGTGGTAGGGAGCTGATGTCAAACATTTAATACCATTAACACGCATAAACTTTTGAAATTCCTTACTGGTAAATGAAGTTCCATTGTCTGACACAACAGTACTTGGTAATCCGTGAGTTGAGAACGCAAGCCTCAGTTTCTGAATAGTAACCTCCGATGAAGTTGATGACACCGGATACACTTCCATCCACTTGGAATATGCATCAGTTACAATCAAAAAAGTTTTGTTCATAAAAGGTCCAGCATGATCAAGGTGAATGCGGTCCCAAGGTCTTGTAGGCCATTCCCATGGATGCATGGGAGTAGAAGCTGGCAATTTAGCATTTTCTTGACATGTTTCACAACTTCGCACTTTTGACTCAATGTCATTGTCAAGACATGGCCACCAAACATAACTTCGTGCAAATGCTTTCATTCGCACAATTCCTGGGTGTGATTCGTGTAACATTTCCATAACACGAACTCTACCTTGTGGCGGAACCACCACTCTAGAGCCCCACAATATGACTCCATCATGTACACTCAGTTCATGTCTTTTTTGATAATAAGGCTGGATTTCTGTATCAACCTTTCCTGGCCAACCATTTGTAATAAATCTCCTTACTCGTGACAGATATGGATCTACATTGGTCCATCTTTTAACATCCTCTGAGGTAATGGGAGAAGAGTCCAAAAATTCCGTAAGTAAAATCGTATCCTCTGGAACTGGAACATTAATTGTTTCAGTTTTCATGGGTAATCGACTCATGGCATCAGCATGGTTCATCTGTGACCCCGGCTGGTATTTCAGAGTATAGTCGTACGCAGAAAGCGTAAGAGCCCATCTTTGAATTCTAGATGATGCTAAAACAGGAACAGCTTTGGTTTGAGAAAACAGTGTTTGTAATGGCTTGTGGTCACTTGTAATTTCAAACTGTCTTCCAAACAAATATGAATGAAATTTCTTCACTCCGAACACAATGGCTAAACCTTCTCTCTCTAATTGAGAATAGTTTTTCTCAGCAGGCATTAGTGACCTCGAAGCAAAAGATATTGGTCTCTCTGTGCCATCTTTCATTCTGTGAGATAACACTGCGCCGACACCGTATGGTGAAGCGTCGCATGCTAACAAGAGTTCTTTTGATGGATCATAGTGAACAAGTACTTGAGATGAGTTCAACAAATCTTTAGACATTTCAAAAGCTTTAGTCTGTTTAGGACCCCACATCCACTTTTGATTTTTCTTCAACAGTAAATAAAGTGGAGCCAGGACAGTTGACAAATTTGGAATGAATTTCCCATAATAGTTCAGTAAGCCCAGGTATGACTTTAACTCTGTCAAGTTTTGAGGAACTGAAGCCTGAGTTATGGCGTCCAACTTTTCTTGCACAGGATGTAGCCCTACTGAGTCTATTTTGTATCCTAAGTACACTATGTCTGTTTGTAAAAAACTACATTTGTCTAGGTTCACTGTAATGTTTGCCTGCGAAAGTTTTTGCAAAACTGCTTCTAAATTGTGCATATGTGCTTTGTCTGAATCTCCACTAATCAAAATGTCATCTAAATATGTACAAACGTAAGGTATGCCTTGCAGCAAGGTGTCCATACATCTCTGAAATATTGAGGATGAGGACGAAATCCCCATGGGCAATCTTGTGTATTGAAACAATCCCCGATGTGTATTGATTGTTGTGTATTGTTTCGATTTTTCGTCCAACTGTAACTGAAGGTATGCACTGCTAAGATCTAACTTGGTAAAAGTTTTACCCCCACTCAATGTTGCATACAAATCCTGTATTCTAGGGATTGGGTAAGTATCTAGCTTAGAAGCTTGGTTAACTGTAACCTTGTAATCCCCACAGATTCTAATCTGACCATTACTCTTCAATACTGGTACAATAGGCGCCGCCCAATCAGAAAATTCTACCGGTTCTATAATACCTTCGCTACACAGTCTGTCTAACTCTTTATTAACTCTATCCCTCATAGCATAGGGAACTGAGCGTGGCTTAAAAAACTTGGGTTGGGCTTCTGGGTCTACATAAATCTTAGCTCTCACATTCTTAATCGACCCTAAGCTATCTTGAAAAACGTCTGAGTATCTCTCAATGAGTGGTTTGTGACTGACGTTATCATTGACATTAAGAATTTCCAACCAATTCAATTTGAAAACCTGTAACCAATCACGACCCACCAAATTTGGCCCATTTCCTTTCACAATCAATAAAGGAACATTTGCCGTCTGATTACCATAACACACCGACACATCAACACTACCAACTACGTTGATTTTCTCTCCAGTGTAAGTACTAAGTTTTGAACTAGTTTCTCTCAAATCAACAAAATTAAACAAGTTTGAATTAAATGTATCTAAACTCATAATTGACACTGAAGCCCCTGTATCAATTTACATTGCAACATTGTTGCCATTTATACAAAAATCTGCCACCAAAGGCTCAACTTTTTTACTTTTGGTTGATACATTAAACATTGTATATGTTTGTTCGATACATTCACTATCCTGAACTAAGTTAGTGTTGTGTCTTTCCTTGCGTTTCTGTGCACCACCATTAGCAACTTTAGCTTTGCAAGCCTTAGCAATATGCCCGGTCCCGTGACATAAATAACACTGTGCCGTCCTATAACGACAGTCATCTGGTACGTGAAAGGTACTTTTACATCTGAAACATGGCGAAAATTTACCCCTTGAGAGTTGACCCCTACTACTAGTACTACCATTGCCATTACGACTACCATACCCATTACGTGCTTGTTTGTTGTGATTAAAATTTCTAAACTTATCTTTACTGTGCATTTGTTTTTGTGCGTGTTGTTGTTGCTTTGTGTTTTTCGTTACATTATGAATTTTGTCTACTTTTTGGACAGCTTGTGAGGAGTTAACATTTTGAATGTCCGTTGCATATTTAGTTGCTACTTCCATTCCTTGAGCAATTTCCATGGCTTTTTTAAATGTCAAATTAGGTTCAGAAAATAATCTTCGTTGAATACGATCATCACTCACTCCACAAACTAACTGGTCCCTGAGCATTTCATCTAATGTTGCTCCATAGTCACAATATTCAGACAATTGCCTTAATTCAGCGACAAAAGAAGCGATAGACTGACCTGATTTCCGAGAGTGTGCCCGGAATTTGACTCTTTGAACAATAGGTGATGGTCTGGGATTGTGATGTTCTTCCACTAATTTGCATAATTCCTCAAATGAATGATCTGTTGGTTTGCCTGGTGATACTAAACTTCGAATTAGTCCATAAGTTTTACTTCCACAAACACTCAATAAAATTGCCCGTTGTTTCACACAGTCTTCAATGTCATTTGCAATGAAGTATTGGGTCAGTCTTTCCGTGTACTGTGCCCAATCCTCTTCCTCTGAATTAAATTGATCAATTCGCCCAAAAGCAGCCATCCTTTCTCCCACAACAAGTTTATGCAACACAAAAAGTTATTTGGATTTATCCTCGTCGCCACTGTAATGTACTAAGCCCAAAACACTGGTAAACTTTAACTATTTAATGAACTACAACAAAACACGTCTTCATAGTAGGGGCGCCAAGCCAACTCTGCCTGACCATGTGCTGGCAGGGAACCTTCTAGAACATTCTGATTACGTCACAATAATAATAGGGGGCATCTTACAATTACTTTTATATTAAAGTCCAGATACACTACAACGTCTAAAGAAGATCTCGCGAGAATACGATTGGACTCGGACCAGTCGAAACACACTTCGGCTATGTTCGTTCACTACCGGTCGGCTTTGACACGCCTCGGACACATTCGGAACTCCCTTCGGCTATCTTCGCTCTCTTCGCTGATCCGACAGTTTGCGCTTTTTATACGGTAAATCGTCGTATTTTTGTATATACTGGTGTGACTTTTAATGTTTCGTTTAACAGACTGCCCAAAAATGCAACCTCAATCAGTCTTAACTCATCAGAATAACTTAAATCAACTCAACAGGCAGTCCCCGCCCACAAACCCCTCAGGGCTCCTAAATTACTAAAACAGCTTTCTGAAGGTTGTTCTGGAAATAAAACTGTCCATGATTTTCGGAATTCAGTCAAAGAGATATACTACTGGGGACGTCTTCATTTTTTTTTTCGATGTAGACTTGTAATATATCGGTATAGTGTAAGAAGATTAGAATGTGGCGGGGGGGGCGGGGGGGGGGGGGGGCGAGGGTTCAGGGGCTGCATTGGCCTAGAAACTTGTGAACTTGCCAGAGAAGCATTCTAAGGGTTCTTTAAATAAATCTCTCGATTCCATTTTGGAGCAGCTAAATGGTCTTGTCCAACCAGTCCACAAGTGATTACATTTCCTTATTTTTTATTCGAAAATCGGTTATAAATATTAGGCGATCGGTTTAGGCATAAAACGTGCATTTGGTTTTGGGACTGCCTGAGACTTGGGTCCCTGCAGCATGGATCTGTCCCGTTGACAGGGCTTTGGTTCCTGTTGTTTCACCAAAAATCTTCTGAAGACTTGCCTTTGTTCATAAAAGTGCAATCCCGAACATCATGACTGTATACTGTCAAATTAATTAGGCCTATACAAAAGACACCCCAAAATCGACGCAATCGTTCACAAAAGTGCAAACCTCAACATGTGATACCTATACAAAAGACAAAGCACAAATAAACTTGCACACATGAGTTGGTGTACAGAAATGGGAAAGCAGTATAGTCCGCAAAATTGACAAACAATAGTATTATAGATAAAACATACAATGAATTTATTTAGTGACTGTACAAAAAAAGACGGTTAAAAGTTCAGTTATTGTAAACAGTTGTGTGTATTTGAGTGTCAAATGGGTTCATCAGTTAGTAGTATGGCCTCTGAACTTTCTGATAACCAGCCTGTATTTCACAGAAGGAATAAAACCCCTCGTCGTTGAAGCGTCGACAATATGGACTCTGGGAGAACGGATGACATTGCCTACGCCGCTCGTCGCATACTTTCAAGTATACTTTAGCGGCAAGTTCTGCAAGGGATGGTGGGTTATAAAGTACCTCGAGTTCGTTTTCTGCTCCTGTATGTTGTTGCTCATGTGAGGGTATACTTTGTAGCTCGGGTGGGACTTCATCTAGGTCTCCTGTCGGATCCAGGATATCAGTTGAAATATCTGGGATTCCGTGCTGACATTTTCCCGATGGTGGTGCACAGCAAGTTAGCTTTCTGATCCATTAGATCATTCTCGAATACCATTCGTTTCTCTTGGCTAATTTTCGGTATTTTGCCTTCAAACTCTTCAAGCTTTTGGCGATTGATCCATGTCGCTGGAAGTCTGTATCGATGTAGGCCTACGTCTTTCTAACGAAATGCCAAGGTGACGACAGAACAATGAAACGACGTCCTAACGTGTTCGTGTTTATGACAGAACAATGGAACGACGTCATAAAGGTGTTTATGTTTATGACAGAACAATGAACGACGTCATAAAGGTGTCTATGTTTATGACAGAACAATGAAACGACGTCATAAAGGTGTTTATGTTTATGGCTGAACAATGAAACGACGTCATAAAGGTGTTCGTGTTTATGACAGAACAATGAAACGACGTCATAAAGGTGTTTATGTTTATGACTGAACAATGAAACGACGTCATAAAGGTGTTCGTGTTTATGATAGAACAATGGAACGACGTCATAAAGGTGTTCGTGTTTATGACAGAACAATGAAACGACGTCATAAAGGTGTTCGTGTTTATGACAGAACAATGGAACGACGTCATAACGTGTTCGTGTTTATGACAGAACAATGAAACGACGTCATAAAGGTATTCGTGTTTATGATGACATATAGTAATATAACGTCAAAACCCAGACGTCGTTCAAAGGTCAGGGACTTGTTTCGGGGATTTACGTGTGAAACACCCTCTGATAGACTGCAGGTCATTTTGAATGTGGCGACCAAAAACGTAGCCGTGTAACGTACAATTTATATCCTCTTGGGGGTCAATCGGAAGTGTCCTCGTGATAATGCAAGCGACCAAGATACTCTGTTTGTTAATTTTCAGGCTCGATCAGTTTTATAATTGAAGCATTGGAGGATTCCTGATATGTACCAAAACTGCGTCTCTTCTTTGTGTTACACAACATGTGCTTTACCGGGCTAAATAACATATATAAAAAATATCTTTCTAGATGATTTCAGCGTTTGATCAATATACTACAATTTTTATTTTATTTTTCCGTCTGTAGTAAAATATTTTGATATTTACTTTCGACGCCATTTTTATTCAGCCCAAAAATACGGTGATTTACCGTATAAAAAGCGCAGACTGTCCGAGGCGTATCAAAGCCGACCGGTAGCGAGCGAAGATAGGGAGTTCCGACTGGCCTCGGACAGTCTGCGCTTTTCATACGCTTATCACCGTATTTTTGGGCTGAATAAAAATGGCGTCAAACGTAAATATCAAAATATTTTACTACAGACGAAATCGATAATCGTGCCCACATGCTTACCTCCCCTTCGCTCCAGAACTAAGGATCGCATGCGAAGATTAACTCATCTGTTTAGATTGTCTATCAGAGGGTATTTCACGTACGTAAATCCCCGAAGTTTCAGACTTGCCTCTGACAGTATGCGCTTTTTATACGCAATCTAAAATTAGAAGTTAACCTAGTCGTAAAGGCCAGATTTAACCTCTAAGGCCATTGTTCGACATTTTTATCAGAAATATCCATTGGAATGGGGTTGTCCAGAGAGTTCACCTAGGAGGTCAATTAATCATGTGACTTTTAAGTTTTCCACACAACAACAACACGATGGAATTTTACCTGGCATTTGCTCGCATCTACGTGCTTTTCTATTATTCTCTTACACTTAGCTAGAGCTATTGTTAGTTACATCGCACATTTAAACACTAGCAGCTATTGGAAACGCCCCGTCGAACCTATCACAGCGGCCAGTTCAAAGTGAACCGAATCGACAGGGAACGTCGCCATTTTGCCCGTTTTCGTGAAAATGGGACTATTTCGAGAAATTGACTCTACGTTTTCGTTACTAGTTTAACGTTTTCTTAAATTCTAAATGTATATACACGTGCAGCGTGATGTCAGGATTTTTTATAAAAATCTGAAATCTTTTAAAAATGTCACCCTAGATCGCACTCGAAAATCCTTGCGCTATGTCCGGTAAAGTCGTACGAGGTCTACTATCTTAGTCACGTCTAAAGGAGATCTCGCGAGAAAACGATTGATTTTATACGGCAAATCACCGTATCTCTGGGCTGAATACCAATAGCACCAAGTGTACACATCAAAATATTTAACTACAGACAAAAAATAAATTACAAATAATTATAAATTTATTAAATGCTAAAATCATTTACTAAAACCAAAACAGATAGGACAACTTGTACCACTTTGTACATGGTGATGTTTAATATGAGCTTTCGAAAGAAACTACTCTCATCATCAGAAATTGCAGCTGTAATTTCTGATGATGAGAGTAGTTTCTCTCGAAAGCTCATATTAAACATCGCCATGTACAAAGTAGTACAAGTTGTCCTATGTGTTTTGGTTTTAGTAAAACCGCATGCAGAAAATGCAGAAAAACATTGACACACTAATGATAAAAAATTAAAGACATCACCACGTCCTCAGTTGTTTTTTAACAACACGAGCTTTCGGCACCTGTGCCGGTGCCTTCGTCAAGTGTAACAGGTGCCGAAAGCTCGTGTTGTTAAAAAACAACTGAGGACGTGGTGATGTCTTTAATTTTTTATCATTAGTATGGAACCCACGTTTAAAGAGAGTTTCAAACATTTCTTAACATTGACACAGTTAGTACAATTCCTTACATGTAATGATAGAAAATATAATATAATTGCAATATTCACTTACAATGAAATAGAGAGAAAAAGAAATATATAATAAGATAAAGAGAAACAGGTTAAGTTATTTATCCCTCTAGTAACATAATGTATATTCAATTTAGAAAGATGTTTGTTTAGGCCCTATATATTTTATTTAGCCCGGTAAACCACACGACTTTGTAACGCAGACGCCGTTTCGGTACAACTATATAGGCCCTATTAACTGATCGAGGCTGCAAGTTAACAAACCGAGTTTTTCGGTCTATAACATTACTATAATGGGGATTCTTTTGAGGGGTCAAAAGTAGGCCTTTACATTCATATTTTACTACACATTAAACAAACTCTTTCTGGATTTACAACTTCTGTTATATTCAGGCGTGTATTTACAACTTCTGTTATATTTTCTACAGACGAAAAAATAAAATAATTAGAAATTTATTAAATGCTAATATCATTTACAAAGATATTTGTTTATATATTTTTAAATATTTACACTCATAATAACAGAAGTCTATCAAGGGGAAGTATGTAACTAGCTATCTCCCCATGTAAACGGCATTGTCCACCAGTCAGCTGAAGTCAATTAACTACTACAGCGCCCTCTGCCAGTTTTGATCGAATCCTGCCCAAGTATCAAAACGCCCCCTGGTGTATATGACTGAAACTGAAAGTATAAACACTACGGATGACAAGGTAGTTGGCAAGCTAGCAGTGTTGATGAAAATAAACGTGGTACAATCGCGAAGTAATAAACAGTGAATTTAATCGCCAAACTCTTATGGTTTGATTTAGTCGCTTGTGTCGAATGGCCTCGATCACTGCCTGGACAGTTCACCGGCCTCCGGCAAACAGCCCTCGCCTGACAGAGGCGAGCCCAGCGAATGAGCGATAGCATCTCCTGCGAAGCGACTTTGTGTGTCGGATTTCAATTTTTTGATCAATAACTTTACCGTTGCTAAAGAAATTATTCACATGTATGTTATATAATGAATATGTATTTAGATATTATATTCAAAAGTGTCTATAACACTGCTGTACAAAAAGGCTTTTCCCACAATTCCAGAGTAATTATTTCGGAAATTGTTTTATGCGCAGAGGATACCAGGACTTTTGCCATGTGCGCACAAACGTCATATGATGCGTTATTTCAGCTGGCTTGTGGACAATGCCGTTTACACGGGGAGATAGCTAGTTACATACTTCCCCTTGATAGACTTCTGATAATAAGTATAAAGGTAAGTAGGGGACAAAAGTCTGGATTTGCAATAACCGAACCGTCAAAATATTTTACTTCAGACGAAAAAAGAAAATAAAAATAATAAAAAATTTTCCAAATGCTAATATCCTTTAAAAAGATATTTGTTTATTTACTTTATTTAGCTACATTCAAAATGACCTGCCGTCTACCAGAAGGCATTTCACGTACGTAAATTCCCGAGTGGATTGTGAACGTAACGGAAACAGCCGAGGTTCGCGGTTGCTATGGACGCAAGGTTAGGTTGTCAGTCGATGAACTATTTGCCTTATTTGTTTCTGCTTTTTTTTTATTTTTTCTTTCTCTATATTGCTCGCCGATTTAAGACATGTTCATTCTCTTTTCAGCTACCTTTTTTAAGAACTAAAAACTAAATAAATCGCCGTATACAGCATCATCGATCGATAAAACTTGACTGTGCGTGGAACTACATTCTGTCTCGTAGGTGCTCCATACTCTGTGCTGCGGTTCACTGTAAACAATTGAGTCTGGAAATGAGATTAGCCAGATAGTTTATCACAGAACATGGCTTCGAATTCTAACTATCTCATCCCCGATTTCGTGGAAAGAAAGGGCTCGTATTCGCTCAGGTCGAATCAGATGAACTATGGCAGAGCGACTTTGAATTCAAATTGGTAGGTAGAACTGAATAAAACTAACTAGTTCAGTAGTTGTTCAAAGTTGCATTTGCAACAACAACCCCCACGGTCTAAGACTATGTCTCACGTTTCATCGAAATATTGATTTATGTTCAATGTACCCCCCCCCCCCCCCTCCCCCCTTGCTAGACCATTGTTTCTCGTTGCTGTGCTTTCACTACTTTAAGATTTTAGGCCTCGAAGTCGAATCGGGAATGGTAAAGAAGGCATGTGAACCAATCAATATATGGGCGGTTTAGCCGAGAAATCTTGGCTCTGCCGTATGTATCAGTATGTTGTACGATGGAGTTTATAACATTGTTGTGTGCTGATAATATATGGACGGAGCAACCATGGGAAAGTTTTTAATTCAATTTAGAGGTATTAAATTTCTATGTGTTACCTGAACTGCGATACATGCATGTGCACTTCATATTTATATAGGCTACCCTTTGACCTGCACTGACATATTTGGACGAATCCAAGAGGATCCTTCGGTTTTTTTAATAAACATGGCTAAACCTAGCCGCACTCGTGTGCCTCTATCCTGGTTTACTTACTTTGCCGGTCAGGTAGAGCCACACATTAAACCGCCATTAAAAGGGTGAGATAACTCGTGTAAAGTCATCAGGCCAATTTTTATGCTATGCTTTACAAAGAGCGATTTAACAGTTTAACAACGGATTTCGAAGAAGTCAACTGGTTCAACGAAAAGAGGAATGTTTCAAAGATATAATAGGCGGTAATAGCTGAATGGTAGTTGAGATTAAGGATAGTTAAGACTTAGCTTAAATCTGAAATCCGAAGTCCTTCCAAATAATTCATTTAAAAGCCGTAACTACTTGCCCTCATGCATTTTGCCAGTGGTTTGGCGTGCAAGCAAACAAGACCTGAAAAGTGCTTGCCCTGCTTGGCAAGTTTGTTTTGGAGCAAGTTTAGCATTTGATTTCTGGCTCATAACATACAAAATTCAATGCTACATGTACCTTTGCCACTGTACAATACTTTAAAGGATTTATGAACAGCTTTGGGAGATATTCTCTAATTTGCGTTAGTTGTGTTGTAGAACATGTACTTTAAAAGTCTGACCAAAAAGAAAATTAAATTTCGGTCGCAGCACATACAAAATTCAAGCTACGTTTACCGATCTGCAATGCTTACGAAAGTTAATTATCTCAGAGACTTATGACGTCATACACGACCTCCGTTGTGTACGTACCCTCACAGCGATGACGTAATAAACGATTTATGTTGTCTCAGTACGTCTTCGTGGCAGTTTGTACACATCGAAGGTCGTGTATGACGTCATTTTCCCGAGCAGTTACGAAAAATACGGAAAATATGCATATTTCCTCCCCGTTCGTTTTTTGACTACCGGGGAACTAACGCGAAGGTTGTTTCGTTTCAACTGATAATTTTCAAATATATATTTAGTCAATAAACAAGCACAGACCAGCTTTAAATCTTGTTCATATCTCCTTTAAACAATTTTTAAGTGAATTATGTCAGTGAAGTATGAGGTCAAACACAACCTCCATTGTATACACACTCTCACAGTCGTGATGTAATACATGATCTCAGACTGTGTGTCAGTACGTCTTGATAGTAATTGAAGTAAACAATCCTCTAATGAGCAAGGAGATCGAGGATTGTGGAAGGGTTGCCATTTTAAAAACGTAAGTCTACGGTTGGCATATACAACTGCCAAGCCAATCCCTTTTTTTTCCGAAAAAATACCTTCAAGGATTCAATAAATGCCTTAAAATGAATGACCAACCTTTTCTGTCTTGGTATCCATTCCCCTATTGTGGAATTAAAGGCCAGAGTTTAAAGTGGCATGAGCTGCCAAAATGTTGAAATTTTGACGTTAAAACAGAATGTTGAAATTATTGGATATTTTTCTCAAGACGTATAATTCAGAAGCTTTTTAGTGCTTCTAGTCTCGAAAATATACGATAAAGTATTGTTTTGAACTAACTTTAGCTTAGAATGAATGAATGGTCGTCCCGGTTATTTAAATTTTGATTACTTTTCGAACACGTTTTCGGTTCGTACAGGCCACATACTGTATGGATTTTCCTCATTCCAACGCCAATCATTTAGTTTTTCGATGGCCTTCAAAGCCTCTTATTGTCGAGACGATCAGACATTATGAAAAAAGTATGAATTTTGGCAGCTCATGCCGCTTTAATTGCATTGCATCCATATCTAGAGCTGGTTGGAACACTTTCCCGCAGTAGTGGCGGCCATGTTTTGTAGTGGTGGGCATTTAGGAATTTTCCTGTTTTATTAAGGGCTATGTCCTGTAGCATCAGGCCCTTAGGGACGCACATTAACGCTACATAGTTGAACTAGTCATTGATGGCAGTTTGTACACATCAAATGTGTGTAAGACGTCACTTTTGACTAGTTTTTCTGAGTAGTGAGAGTTGCAGCTCAGCCATTCGGGATTCCACAAGAAAGGGACACCCGAGCTGTTCTTATGAAAAGCTAAGTGCTGTGGTGTTTTCATGTTTTTCTATGCTTACATGTAGATGTGTCAAGGTATATTGTTTAAAATATAGTTACATTAATTTTACCCACCCATATTCGATGTAGGGGCCCTTAAACATAACTGTTTACATGAACAGTTATGTTTACATTTTTTTTTTAAAACATTACTTTGTTTAAGATTATTCTGAAACACCTAAACTGAAGCCTTCATGTATCTAGCCTATCTCAACATACATGTAGCACAATTAAACTCTCGAGCTAAATTACTCCAGCTACATGTAGTTCAAACCAAACACCCACATTTCCGTGTCACGGGAGTCACGAAACAAGGTATAGTTGTTATTAACACTGAACTAACTGATACCATGTCATCTTTTTTATATACCAGTACTGAATTCACATTCACTCTATACAGAATGTGAAACAAGGGTCATTTCTCATTTAGAGGTTTTTTATGCTGTATAGATTTCAACATTAAGGTTCGTCCCAATTAGAATCACAATTTTCTGTCACGGGAGTCACAATGTGATGTTTTGGCCATTTAGATTAATAAATCATAACTTTGTTGTCCAGCTTAGCGTCAATGTTAGAGATCATTGAGCAGAAGAATAAGCTAGTTACAAAATAAATTTGCAGCTCTTGATCTATCATGTTATCCAAAGAGATATCAAATTCTAGAGTGATACTGTCACTGTGTTGTTACATGGATGTAGGTACATCATAGTGCCTGTTATTGTGTCTGTATCATAGCATCCTGTTATTGTGTCTGTATCATATAAATGCTATTTCCTTTTTGTTGGTTTCAGGCACCAAGCCCGAGAGTCTGAGCCTAAAGATTATGATCTGAATACTGCTCCAGTGCGAGATCTCTGCAAGGCCTCCTATAACAGAATTGGTAATATCACTGATGGGGTAAGAGTACAATATTAACTCAACTACTGGGTTTGGAAAACACATGTAGGAAACTGAGAGGTCCTGGCAGACTTATGTCCTTATATCCACAATAAGTTGTCTAACATTCAGACTTTTCAGGCCTCAAAATTTCGCGCGAACAAAACGATCTTTCTTGCAAAGGTTACGCAAAATTAAAAGCGCATGAACTTTTTTTCATTCGCGCGAACGACTTAGTGTAACCCAACATAAAATTTAATTTCCTAACTTTTATCGACTGCTTGTGACTCCTTCCGGAAGTACTCTTTATAAGTCGGTTATATATGAATTCAAGGGCAATAATTCACCCTACATGTATTCCCTTGTGTAGTTTCATCTGTGTCAGTAAGCCAGCATGCCTAGTTCAGTGTAAAGACAGTACTATAAAGAATTGGTTATGAGAACAAGGTAAACATTGATAACACATGCTATAAACATGGCGACCGATTTCACATCTAATATTTGATTCGAGAACATCAAAAATCTGCCAGTTCAGAGAGCAATGTTTTAGTAAAGTGAAAGTCAAAGGTGATATACATGTAAGACATCATTCTATGAAATCTGCTTCCAGCACCTTGCTGACATAGCCTGTGAGGCCTAACCATGATATCCAAAGGTGTTCTGATGTCCGGCAAGTTCAACTTCACTTCAGTTCAACTCCATGCCGGGCCTAGCTTTTGAAGTTTTTTAACTGAACAAATTTTGTGCAACCCTTTGCCTAACCTCTTGTGGTAACCCTTTTCTACGTAACCCTTTTACATAACCCATAGGTTAAGCAAATCATTTTTATTAAACGAAAAATGGGTTACTTAGAGTCATTTTTACGTAACCTTTTTTCGGGTTAAACATATTTTTTTAATTTTCGAGGCCTGATGTAGCATTACAAAGCTGAAACCAAAGACTGTATGAAGTATTACAAAGCTGAAACCAAATACTATGTAGTATTACAAAGCTGAAACCAAAGACTATGTAGTATTACAAAGCTGAAACCAAAGACTGTATGTAGTATTACAAAGCTGAAAGCAAAGACTATGTAGTATTACAAAGCTGAAACCAAAGACTGTATGTAGTATTACAAAGCTGAAACCAAAGACTGTATGAAGTATTACAAAGCTGAAACCAAAGACTATGTAATATTACAAAGCTGAAACCAAAGACTGTATGTAGTATTACAAAGCTGAAACCAAAGACTGTATAAAGTATTACAAAGCTGAAACCAAAGACTGCATGAAGTATTACAAAGCTGAAACCAAAGACTGTATGTAGCATTACAAAGCTGAAACCAAAGACTGTACATGTATGTAGCATTACAAAGCTGAAACCAAAGACTGTATGTAGCATTACAAAGCTGAAACCAAAGACTGCATGAAGTATTACAAAGCTGAAACCAAAGACTGTATGTAGCATTACAAAGCCGAAACCAAAGACTTTATGTGGCATTACAAAGCTAAAACCAAAGACTGTATGTAGCATTACAAAGCTGAAACCAAAAACTATGGAGTATTACAAAGCTGAAACCAAAGACTGTATGTAGTATTACAAAGCTGAAACCAAAGACTGCATGAAGTATTACAAAGCTGAAACCAAAGACTGTATGTAGTATTACAAAGCTGAAACCAAAGACTGTGTAGTGTTACAAACAGAGGTTCATCTAGAGGGGTGTCGGCTCGTCTTTTGGACACTCTGTTGTCAAAATTCATCCTATTTGGACACCGAATAATCCAACAATTTAACATGCTCAAGATACAAAAGTAGGTCATTTTGGACACCCACTTTTGTTGAGAATGTGAAAAATACCTATTTTGGACACCCTATTTTCAGATCCTGTAAGAATGTATGATTACAAAGCTGAAAATCCAAAACTGTGGGGTCATTGTATATTATTACTTGAAAATTTAAAAGTAATAGTTTGCGGTCTTCTAAATAATGTCAATTAACGTCCAGTCTGGGCATGGAGTTTGTAAGACTTTGTAAGACAGGCCCCAGGAGTGGGTTTAATGCAACACAGATGTCACATTATTACTGATCAACCACCTGGTATTTAGACTTATACTTATTTACTTATATATTTAATAAGATGATGTAATAATGATCAAATGTAATTTATAATGGGTTGAACTATCAAATATAATACAGACCCAGGTAGATTATTATGATTAACTTTAACAACATGATGTGGGGTATACAACTAACAATTAGATATCTTAGTAGGTGAACTATTAGGTGAGATAGGTATATACAGTGTAGTTTGTTTATATTGTCAGTTATTGAATAAGACAACATACCAGGACCAGACAGAACAATTGATGTTAAAAAAAGATTATGAAGATAAGCAAACCAGAAAACCAATGATAAACAAAGATACAATTGCTCATGCCCATTTAGACAGGTAAGTCACACAAATTGGTATTCTTTGTGGCATTAATATGGTACCAGAGTATGAAACGGTGACTTAGATAACGTAGACAGCATTGTTTCCCTCGCCCATTGTGTAAGGCCATATGTGACGTACATGTATAAGCCTAGATATGCGCAGTTAGGTTTAAAAAGGCTTGCATTTTGCATCGATCGGAAAACTTCGAATATCTTTGATTTGAATCGGCTTCTTAACCTACGCACTGGACTATGGGTAATCCATAAGCTTGAACGGTACGAAAAATTTGCTCATTCAAAGCTTTCCGAATATCAAGCTTTTGCTTCTTAAATCAGTAAGGCTTTGATTTTTTCGTAGGATCTCGCTGCAAGCAACTCGTTCCACTTTGCAAAAGTCTCCCATGATGCACTTCATTAAACTTTGAACATGGCTCGTTTGTGCGTGGCTGGTGCGCTGCAAGTCTGCCACTGCCTCTCTTATGAAAGCAATGCTGTCTACGTTATCTAAGTCACCATTTCATACTTCGTCATTCATTTACTTCTGATGATACCTTATTATTGCATGTTTGGTTCTTTTTCTTCCTCCAATATGTTCCAATCTACATGGAGTATTTGCTATTTTATATTAACTCTGTTCTTACTACTTGATAAATACACTGCTATCTGTGTTTACAAAGAACGTTTTTAATCCAGTTTATATATGTTTTTCTAAATGTCATTAAAACATCTTGACTTTTGGTTCTACGATCACCTAAACATTTATCACCTGTTATATTGGTGATCACACCATAGTATGATCAAAGAGGTTTACAAGCTTATATTGGTGATCACACTATGGCAAAAGAGAACAGGGTGGGTTATATTGGTGATCACACTATGGCAAAAGAGAACAGGGTGGGTTATATTGGTGATCACACTACAGTATAAGAGAAGAGGGTGGGTTATATTGGTGACCACACTACAGTATAAGAGAAGAGGGGGGTTATATTGGTGATCACACTACAGTATGAAGGAAGAGGGGGGTTATATTGGTGATCACACTACAGTATAAGAGAAGAGGGTGGGTTATATTGGTGATCACACTACAGTATGAAGGAAGAGAGGTGGTTATATTGGTGATCACACTACAGTATAAGAGAAGAGGGTGGGTTATATTGGTGATCACACTACAGTATGAAGGAAGAGGGGGTTATATTGGTGATCACACTACAGTATAAGAGAAGAGGGTGGGTTATATTGGTGATCACACTACAGTATGAAGGAAGAGGGGGGTTATATTGGTGATCACACTACAGTATAAGAGAAGAGGGTGGGTTATATTGGTGATCACACTACAGTATGAAGGAAGAGGGGGGTTATATTGGTGATCACACTACAGTATAAGAGAAGAGGGTGGGTTATATTGGTGATCACACTACAGTATAAGAGAAGAGGGTGGGTTATATTGGTGATCACACTACATTATGGGAGAAGAGGGTGGGTTATATTGGTGATCATACTACAGTATAAGAGAAGAGGGGGTTATATTGGTGATCACACTACAGTATAAGAGAAGAGGGGGGTTATATTGGTAATCACACTACATTATGAGAGAAGAGGGGGGTTATGTTGGTGATCACACTACAGTATAAGAGAAGAGGGGGGTTATATTGGTAATCACACTACATTATGAGAGAAGAGGGGGGTTATGTTGGTGATCACACTACAGTATAGGAGAAGAGGGTGGGTTATATTGGTAATCACACTACAGTATAAGAGAAGAGGGGGGTTATATTGGTAATCACACTACATTATGAGAGAAGAGGGTGGGTTATATTGGTGATCTCACTACATTATGAGAGAAGAGGGGGGTTATGTTGGTGATCACACTACAGTATAGGAGAAGAGGGTGGGTTATGTTGGTGATCACACTACATTATGAGAGAAGAGGGGGGTTATGTTGGTGATCACACTACAGTATAAGAGAAGAGGGGGGTTATATTGGTGATCACACTACATTATGAGAGAAGAGGGGGGTTATGTTGGTGATCACACTACAGTATAAGAGAAGAGGGGGTTTATATTGGTAATCACACTACATTATGAGAGAAGAGGGGGGTTATATTGGTGATCACACTACAGTATAAGAGAAGAGGGGGGTTATATTGGTGATCACACTACAGTATGAAGGAAGAGGTGGGTTATATTGGTAATCACACTACAGTATAAGAGAAGAGGGTGGGTTATATTGGTGATCACACTACAGTATGAAGGAAGAGGTGGGTTATATTGGTAATCACACTACAGTATAAGAGAAGAGGGTGGGTTATATTGGTGATCATACTACAGTATGAAGGAAGAGGTGGGTAATATTGGTGATCACACTACAGTATAAGAGAAGAGGTGGGTTATATTGGTAATCACACTACAGTATAAGAGAAGAGGGTGGGTTATATTGGTGATCATACTACAGTATGAAGGAAGATGTGGGTAATATTGGTGATCACACTACAGTATAAGAGAAGTGGTGGGTTATATTGGTGATCACACTACAGTATGAAGGAAGAGGGGGGTTATATTGGTGATCACACTACAGTATGAGAGAAGAGGTGGGTTATATTGGTGATCACACTACAGTATGAGAGAAGATGGTGGGTTATATTGGTGATCACACTACAGTATGAAGGAAGAGGGGGGTTATATTGGTGATCACACTACAGTATGAAGGAAGAGGTGGGTTATATTGGTGATCACACTACAGTATAAGAGAAGAGGTGGGTTATATTGGTAATCACACTACAGTATGAAGGAAGAGGGGGGTTATATTGGTGATCACACTACAATATGAAGGAAGAGGGGGGTTATATTGGTGATCACACTACAGTATGAAGGAAGAGGTGGGTTATATTGGTAACCACACTACAGTATAAGAGAATAGGGTGGGTTATATTGGTAATCACACTACAGTTTAAGAGAAGAGGGTGGGTTATATTGGTAATCACACTACAGTATAAGAGAAGATGGTGGGTTATATTGGTGATCACACTACAGTATAGGAGAAGAGGGTGGGTTATATTGGTAATCACACTACATTATGAGAGAAGAGGGGGGTTATGTTGGTGATCACACTACAGTATAAGAGAAGAGGGTGGGTTATATTGGTAATCACACTACAGTATAAGAGAAGAGGGTGGGTTATATTGGTGATCACACTACAGTATGGAGGAAGAGGGGGGGTTATATTGGTAATCACACTACATTATGAGAGAAGAGGGGGGTTATGTTGGTGATCACACTACAGTATAGGAGAAGAGGGTGGGTTATATTGGTAATCACACTACATTATGAGAGAAGAGGGGGGTTATGTTGGTGATCACACTACAGTATAAGAGAAGAGGGTGGGTTATATTGGTGATCACACTACAGTATAAGAGAAGAGGGTGGGTTATATTGGTGATCACACTACAGTATGAAAGAAGAGGGGGGTTATATTGGTGATCACACTACATTATGAGAGAAGAGGGGGGTTATATTGGTGATCACACTACATTATGAGAGATTGATTGATTGTTTGGTGTTTTACGCCGCGCTCAAGATTATTTCACTTATATGGCGGCATTGCCAGTTTTATTGTGGGAGGAAACCGGGCTCTGTGCCCGAAGGAAACCCACGACTTTCCCTGGTAACTGGCAACCATCCCACATAGGTCGTTCAAGTGAAAACCCAGTCAGAAAATTTTCCAATTTTTGGACTGAGTGGGAATCGAATCCGCGACCCATTGGTGGAAGGCTGTTCATGATTGAGCGTCCAACGCTCTACCTACTGAGCCACGAAGGCCCCCATTATGAACGAAGAGGGGGGTTATATTGGTGATCACACTACATTATGAGAGATTGATTGATTGTTTGGTGTTTTACGCCGCGCTCAAGATTATTTCACTTATATGACGGCATTGCCAGTTTTATTGTGGGAGGAAAGTTAGGAAACCGGGCTCTGTGCCCGAAAGAAACCCACGACTTTCCGCTGGTAACTGGCAACCATCCCACATAGGTCGTTCAAGTGAAAACCCAGTCAGAAAATTTTCCAATTTTTGGACTGAGTGGGAATCGAACCCGCGACCCATTGGTGGAAGGCTGTTCATGATTGAGCGTCCAACGCTCTACCTACTGAGCCACGAAGGCCCCCATTATGAACGAAGAGGGTGGGTTATATTGGTGATCACACTACATTATGAGAGAAGAGGGCGGGTTATATTGGTGATCACACTACATTATGGGAGAAGAGGGGGGTTATATTGGTGATCACACTACAGTATGAAGGAAGAGGGGGGTTATGTTGGTGATCACACTACAGTATAAGAGAAGAGGGGGGTTATATTGGTGATCACACTACAGTATGAAGGAAGAGGTGGGTTATATTGGTGAGGGTTTTACAGTTGTATTCAGATATCACATGTTTTATTATGTTTCAGAATCATCCCTGGTATTGGAAGTAACGGATTTGGTGCGATATTACCCCGTCACCATCCTAACTATAATAAATACTACTTGGAAACAACTCATAGGGCAGATTTTAAATCACCCAGGCCTTTTGAAAGAAAACCCGTAAGTAAAAATGGATTTTAATTCACCGAGGCCTTTTGAAAGAAAAAACCCAGTACGTAGAAATGGATTTTAAATTACCCAGGCCTTTTGAAAGAAAAAACCCAGTATGTAGAAATGGATTTTAAATCACCCAGGCCTTTTGAAAGAAAACTCCTAAGTAAAACTGATTTTATTTAAACCATACCACATCTAGAGATTAACTTCACCAAGTCAGTTCCCTGGTTACTTTTATATTTGTTTATCATTTTTGACTTTTCAGGAAAAACTTCCAGATTTACCAGATGAATCGGCTGCATATCGACGGTGTATTTCACAATTTTCTGATCTTGGTGGAACTCGCCGACCTGGTCGTAACACATGGCAAGATGAAAGTGGTATCTACGCTAATTCACATTACAAACAACAGATGAAAGTCTATCAGTACACAAACCCTATCCCTGAGAGAATGCTTTAAATACTTTATACAGATCTGCTGTGCTCATTATTAAGTCTTTTCATATGCTGTTAATCAATTTTGATATTTTATCAGGAAATTCTTCTTGACAAATTTATTATCATCATAAAGTTTTCTTGGTTTTTATCTTATCCATATACAAACAGACTTTTTAAAATTTCTGTTACTGTAAATTCATCATAGTTTTATAAAAATATTAATTTATTTATTTTTAAATAAAACTACTGGTTAGTTCGCCATATTACCTATTCATTGTGTTGCTTTGAAATGATTTCTAAAATGGAAGAATGTCTAATTGTTGGTTTTATTTTCTGACCAGCTGCCAATTTATAAAGAATCTAAGGTAGAGCTGAAGACTTTAGTTTGGTGGTGAATAATCACCAACATTGGATTAGGCACATTAGTTGAGCGGGCAGTATTTTACTGGCGTAAGAATGATAACAGTGTCTATGGTATTCTGGCATTACATATGGGATGATTTCATATGGGGTGGTTCAGAAAAGTTTGAATCCACCATTATCCTAATTCAATAACATTAAATGTCTACAGGTACCTCGTTATTTATGTTTGGATATTTATTGGTCGGTACCAGGTCGACGACCAATAAATGTCAGAAATTATAAATAACGGAGTAAGACCTTTACTAAAGTAAAGTACCATTATCCAAGGTTTGAGACTCTCTTTCAATGTTGGCCGAGAAGAAAATGAATCTTTCTCATACGTTAGCAGCATCACAGAAAAATGCTACTGTTCAAAATCTCATTGGGACTAACAAAGCTATCAGAAAACTGAAATCCGAAAACGTTGTGTTGAATTTTCAGTTTCTTGGTGATGTGAACTTGTTAGAACTTATTGTATTCAGTGATGCATCCCTCGCAAATTTACCAGATTGTAGTACCCAAGGTGGGCACTTCATAGTTCTGAGAGGGAAGAATGGTCTTTTCTCCCGTTTAACATGGCAGTCTAAACAAATAAGAAGAGTAGTTAGAAGCACACAAGCAGGTGAAGCATTGGCCCTTTCAGATGCTGTTGACAATGCTCTATATTTAGCAACACTTTTAAGTGAATTACTTCTGGGACATGCTAAACCTGAACTTTTCCCAATTATTTGTTTCACTGATAATCACTCACTTTATGATGCTATCCGTTCTGACAAGAGACTGCGTTTAGAAATAAGTAGCCTCAAAGAGATGATTGAACGTAAACCTTTAAACAAGTGCAATGGCTCAATGCAAAGTCTCAACTAGCTGACTCTCTTACAAAACATGGAGCCTCCTCATTTAACTTAATCAAAGCTTTGAGTGAGGGACACTTACCTGGTTAATATTAAACACATGTA
The DNA here is from genome assembly GCA_963971465.1 of Lepidochitona cinerea. Taxonomy (NCBI): domain Eukaryota; kingdom Metazoa; phylum Mollusca; class Polyplacophora; order Chitonida; family Tonicellidae; genus Lepidochitona; species Lepidochitona cinerea. The sequence goes on from OZ020556.1 coordinate 45,398,554, forward strand.
TTTTACGTGTATATTAATATATATCGATGTGGACTGTAGCAATTTCATGTTATTGGACTTTAATAATTTTAAGCCATATCTCTAACCTCTTTATTGTTATATTCTCCCCCATTGTCACTATAGAGGCATTTTGGGGCTCCATGTACACACAACCAGCACTGCGGAAAATTTTGTATGAATTTTGATGAACATAATGCTCATCCATTATATATGCAAGTACCAAACTCCGGGCTCTAACTCATGCAAATCAACAGCCACAGTTTCATTAAAGTCACTAGCAAGGGGAAACCCAACAGCTGGTTTTGGACTAGGCTTTTTCAACTTTTTACAGACTTCACATGCATCAACTGTTTTTTGCAATATGACAAATATTTCAGGGGTTTTTTTTATCAGCACCTTTTTAGCAAACGTGAAAGACGATCAATGGATGCATGGCCAAATTGTTTATGTAGCTTACTCACCGCCTTTTCTTTCTGAGGTGCCGTCATATTCGGAGATATTGTGAGAACAACATCTTCTGTTGTTGCTGGTTCATCCCTGAGAATATTGAAACAGTAGTGACCACTAGATGTACATTCAAGGGAAATCTCTTCACCAAACAACACTGCTTTGTCATGAGGCAAATCTAAAGCCTTTTTAAAGATTCTTTGCTTAATAATAAAGGAATGTCAGATTTAACAACTTCCGTATCAATGTTGCAAATAGTCCTTCCAATCTGAACCGGTATAATACACCGTTGGATTGATTGAACAATGTTTCCATCACCAAATTTGAATGTCCTTTTACTAGGATGAATAGAGATGGAATCTCTTTCATCTTCACTTAAACAACTCATGTAATGAGAAAACCATTTTTCTCCACAAACTGTTCTTATACAAGCAGTGTCCAACACAGCCGACCCAAGTGATTCAACAACAAGAATTTCATGATCAGAAAGCTTATCTAAATAAAGTTAAATGGCAATTGTCTCAGTTAATAACGTTATCTGTTTTAGTTACATTTACTGATGTTTGTTTTTTTGGAAAAAAATTTGCCCAATGGAAAGCACTTTGGCATATAACAGATTTTGTTCGCTTCCCAAATCGATTTAGAAGGTTTGTGCCTTTAGGTAAACTGCTTGATAGACCAGCATGATTGTTGAACTTCTTGTGTTGAGAAAGATAACCAGATTCTTCTTTGAACTTTATAACAGAGTTAAATTCAGAACTAGCACTATATTTGTCTCTAAAAACTCTACGTAAAGCAGATTTCATGCTGTTAAAGTTCAGATCATTACATGCTGTGAGGGCAAGCTGAGTTCCTGTTCATGGTCACTCAGATTGGCATTGTCCATAAGCTTAAAAGCTAAAACAGCATCAGGCAGGGTCATATCATATTTTGTTGATTTCGCGTATAACTGTTCAAATTGTATAATATATTCACCCATATCCATGTCAAGTGATTTCTTGAAACAATCAAATTTCCTATAGGCTACATAAGCAAGATCCTTTCTCTCTTTTAAAAAAATGGTATCAAGTTGGGCCAACAAACTGTTCATTCCTTTATCATCATTCAATTCTGAAGCAGAAACATCCATTGCAATATCTCTTGCTTTCCCACTCAGAGTCAATGAAACAGCCAATGCTTGTTTGTTATGTGGCAAGTCTGTGATACGCCGCCATACATCAATCTCATTCTTCCAACTTTCATATGAAATACTTTTAGGGTCAAATACAGGTAGATTTTTAGACCACCATGATCTCATGGTGGTCATCAAATCGAATTTTGTCCGTGGTCTGTTGGCCTTCGTCCGGTGTCTGTAAACTTTTCTTGTGATCGCGATTTCAAGAGACCTTCTGGTCGGATCTTCATCAAATTTCATAGACATGTTCCCCTTATGGTCTAGTTGTGCATCATCGATTTTGTTTACTCATTTGCATATTAAAATGGCCGCTTGTGGCCATTTTGTGATTTTTACCTACATAGTTTGTGATCGCGGAATCTAGAAAACCACCACGCCGATCTTGATGAAATGTTTTTGTGTTAGTTCACCATATGGTCTAGTTGTGCAACATCTATTTTTCTGAGCTCGTTTGCATATTAAAATGGCCGCTCGGCGTTTTATCACTTTTCTGGATCCAGTCGGATCTTCTTTAAATTTCACACGCACATTCCTCCTATGGTCTAGTTGTGCAACATTTATTTCTTTTGCTCATTTGCATATCAAAATGGCCGCAAGGCGACCATTTTGTTTTTCTTCTTTTTATCACCTTTCTCCTCTTCGTAAAATGGCGGCCGGTAGCTATTTCTGTGATTTCTACCTATATAGTTTGTGATCGCGGAATCAAGAAAACTACCAGGCGGATCTTGATGAATTTTTTTTGTGTTGCTTCCTCATATGGTCAAGTTATGCAACATGTATTTTTTTCGTTGATGTTTTCATTTAACACAGTCGGTACCGCTGTCGCCATATGGCGTTAGAGTGCTAGCCTGCTTCATTACCGAAGACATCGTATGGCGACAGCAGAAAAGTCGACTAAAACCCCACTGACTCCGTGTGGTTATTTTTTTAGTTAACTTCAACTAATTTTGAAAATGAACAAATAAAATCACATGTTGCATCTGTTTGTTGCTTTGTGTTTTGTTTTTTCAATCTTCGAATACGGTAAAAGAGGTTTAATTTACTTTAAGGTACGCGTAATTCACGGATAACTTCCAACTTTGTCCAAGTTAGAACGGACACTTCAAGCATACGTATATAACAAGAAAATCTTAAATTTGACAATAAAAACTTATAGAATTCCTTATATTTACAGCTTCAGATCTTAATATATATTTTCCTTGCCTTCAATATACTGACATTGAGTGAGATATTTAAATATCTACGAATTAAAATCGGGTGGTGAAATTAGTTTGCCGATGTCAATCACGCGGCCCCTACCAGGCATTTTAAACTTGGCACTGAGGACGTTATTTGGAATTTCGGAGTCCAGAGTAGTGAAAAAAAGGCATTTATCAGAGCGTTTTTAAACCTCAGAGTGAAATTGCAATCCTTGGGTCATTTTAAAACTTATAAAAATTGACTCCTTTCAGATTTCCAAGGGCGACTATAAGAAATAGTTTGTCTATGCGTGTTGCCGGCCGTCACGGCTTGTTCGAAGTGGGTAAAATGGCCTTCTCGAATTTGGATAAATATTTTTAAAGTAGAGTGTTCCCTAAGACACTTAAAAAGATCCATATTGTATTTTTCCGAGTTAGAAAGAAGGAATATTTCAAAATGAAATGAAATACACGGCAGCGTACAATCACTATTTTCCCGATCGAACTTTCATTCAGCTACAGTCAACTGACAAGTGTATATGTTATTTACCAATAAAGTAAACTTAAATGTTTTTATTCAATCTTATATTAATATCAAAATGTGCCTGACGATATTGTTTTATAAAAGTTCACTAATTTCAGAACGAATTGGAAATTTTGCCATTAATTTTTAAACTGACTTTCGTCATGTTTAAATTTTTACTCATCAGGGCCCTGTTTTACAAAGAGGGTGTAAGTTACGTCTGACGTAAATCAGTGTTAAAGCTATAGGCACATACACCCTAGACGCAATCTGTCCATGTCGTAGGCCTATGCGCAAATTTACGCCAGCTTTGTAAAACAGGGCCCAGTCGAGTGATACGTCGCCCATTCTTCATTTTTCACGGGCTATTTTTGACAGATATACATTATCTATTGAATTGTAAACAAATACTAAATGCATCTTAGTAACATGTGTACAATAGTTTTGGATTTTGTAAATTTTAATTGTGCACAGGACTCAAACAAGCGATATCACTGACTGGCCTGTGTGCAAGTACATGTAGAGGTCTCCTTGAAGAAAGTTGGTTTTGAGTTTTCAGATAACAGCCACTTTCTACCGAAGAAACTTTGTTCTTGTCCAGCCAGCCACTAACCGAAGAAATACATTTCACATATCAAATTTGCGATCCGTTTACAAGCAGCCTCACGTTCTGATATGGTGGTCGCCAAGATCAGTTCACTGATCTCTTGTTGTAACTAGCCATTTTGGAAAAAGGCCTAAATGCTCTGCTACCAGTGTTAACTGAATAAAGCTACTTGCAGTACTTGCAACTAGCCATTTTGGAAATAGGCCTAAATGCTCTGCTACCAGTGTTAACTGAATAAAGCTACTTGCAGTACTTGCAATGATAGCTGACCGATGTCAATCAAAGTCAAAAAGGACCTCACAATAACCACCTGTATCTTGTACACCTTTATTCCTTACTCATGCAGGAAGTACACTTTTTCTCTCTAGAGAGACCGCTGGACAATAAAAACGGGAGGTAACCAAGTTACCTAAACAAATGGTCAGTATAACTGGACAGCAAAGGGGAGGTAATTAAGTTACCTAGACACATTGGAAATATATACATTTTGGTCAAGTCAACAGCACACTGGCTAATAAATCAACCTTTTGGGAAGACGCGACAGGCTGCATATGATGTCTCCGCGACTTGTGGGGATCGTTGTAGAATTTTCAGAACTGGTCGCCTTATCGTTGACATTGCAGGTTATAACCATACAAGCTCGCAAGAGAAGTAATTTACAAATACTTTTTTCCGGTCAATTTCAAAACGTCAATGGCGCGCTCCACTGACGATCCAACTCGAGCTTGTCTGGCAGATTTATTTTCAGTGTATTTTCACACCGTAAACCACGTGCAAGATTCATACACATGAATACGATGGTCTATGGGAGCCCGTTCAATACAATTCTATGTGTTTTTGTTCTCCTGCTTTAAAAAAGCTTCACCAACAGTCAACTACCCACCACTCTACTTTGTCTTTTGCCCACATTAATGCTCGAAGCTTGAAGAAAAACTTCCTTGAAATACAGCGTATTCGACTGGTCGTTTTCGAACAGCTCATTCTTCTCAAACTACACAATGTCTATTCGACTGGTCCCTCAAACTCCTCGCGTGCACACTCGAAGTGCTTCACGATTTTGTAAGAGTAGTGCGAGGGGAGATGGTCACGTGGCCAAATAAAAGTACTTTCATTACTCCATTTATATAATTCTTGGCCCGTTTGACTATTTTTTGGGCATTCCCATACCCCAAAACTAAGAATACATAAAATTAAAGGCCCACTTGCCCCCTTAGCCCTTTTGAACATTTGTTCAGAAACCCAATTTACATAAGCTTACTACGACTAAAACTAAACTTATCGGCAGGCTTTTTGAGTCACTCTTACCCGATCGCCAGTCTGTATTTCTCAGATAAAGTACGTACAATTACTACAGCCGAAACCACTAAAATTAAACATAGGACACATTAGACATGTCCAGAATGTATAAATGGGGGTGAAAAAAACACGAAAAATTGTAGCCATACTACAACAACAACGGCCAGTGTCGGTTAAGTGTTGGCTTACCCTCATTTCAGGCCTTTTTGTCTGGTTTACATTTTCAAATTTATCGGCAGACTTTTCGATTCCCTCTGTATTTCCCAGATAAAGTGAGTAAAATTATACCATGCTGTTGGATCGCTCACACGACTCAACACATTAGGGCACTTGTGCGCATGCACTGGTTCGGAGTTGTTTTACATTGCGGGTACCTGATAAATTTAATTTTCAATTTCAAATCAAAAATACTAAATAATGCTTTCAATTTTTGTTAACTTCTTGTGTCTGGAGAAAATACAGAAAACCGCCATTGTTTTTAATGTTAACAGTATGTTGGATTTTTGTGGCAAGTGTGTCTTTAATGTATTCTATATAATAGTGATAATAACAGTTTTCAATTCCTATCTGATTTATTTCTAGAATAACCGTGGCAACTCCGCTGGCCCGTACATATAAACAAAACAGTCAACTCTTAGAGGTATTCGTCAGTTCTGAGATAGTCAACAAATAGAACTATACCCAGAAACCACATATTGACTTTGTATTAAGTATAAATATCAGTGTATGTACCTGAAATGCAATCCTTCTGTGGGCTTCTCTCACCTTGATATTAACAACCTTGTCCAATTAGACCGCTTGCTATAGTAACTTACTGTAATTAATGGACAAATCTAGCTGTGGGGCAATTAGTGGAAATCCGTACGTCATCAGTGTACCGCCCAGCTGGCAGTCTCCGTGGGGTTATTAATTGCGGTAAATGGACAGACTCATCTCACCTATTGTCGGTGTATTGATTCCTTCTCCATTCACCTACATATTGTAACAGAGTCACAAACCTATAGTAGTTTGGACTCTGCAGTTAGGAAACCTTGAGTTTATTCACACCGGAAATGTAACATTTCATACAGTAGAAAATGTGAAATGTTGCTAATCTTGCATAGCACTATACATTGTTTATCTGACTATAGATAGGTTATGGTTAAGAAGGCTTTACCTGCGGTTGTCTGAACAAGCAAATATTACAATGCTGATCTGTAGGCGCCAGTCTAAGGTATGTTGGTCGACAGGAATACTACACAAGGTAAATCCTCATATATCAAAGAAACCAAATTTATTGAGTGGAAAACATTTTATATTGATTATTATCTTTAGTGTCTATCATAGCGTTAATTTGAATGTTAAATTCGGTTGTATTTAATAACAAAGATATGAGTATAGTCATCAAAAGTCCGTGTTTTCATATAATTGACTAGTGGATGATATTCTCATAATATTTGCCGTTTGGGTGATATTCTCATCATATTTGACGCTTGGGTGAAATTCTCATCATATTTGACGTCTGGGTGATATTCCCATCATATTTGACGCTTGGGTGATATTCTCATCATATTTCACGCCTGGGTGATATTTTCATCATATTTGGCGTCTGGTGATATTCTCATCATATTTGACGCCTGGGTGATATTCCCATCATATTTGACGCTTGGGTGAAATTCTCATCATATTTGACGTCTGGGTGATATTCCCATCATATTTGACGCTTGGGTGATATTCTCATCATATTTCACGCCTGGGTGATATTTTCATCATATTTGGCGTCTGGTGATATTCTCATCATATTTGACGCCTGGGTGATATTCCCATCATATTTGACGCTTGGGTGAAATTCTCATCATATTTGACGCTTGGGTGATATTCTCATCATATTTCACGCCTGGGTGATATTTTCATCATATTTGGCGTCTGGTGATATTCTCATCATATTTGGCGTCTGGTGATATTTTCATCATATTTGGCGTCTGGTGATATTCTCAACAGACTTGACGCCTGGGTGATATTCTCAACATATTTGACGTTTGGGTGATATTCTCACCACATTTGACGTCTGGGTGATATTCTCATCACATTTGACGTCTGGGTGATATTCTCATCATATTTGACGTTTGGGTGATATTCTTATCATATTTGGCGTCGGGGTGATATTCTCATCATATTTGGCGTCGGGGTGATATTCTCATCATCTTTGACGTCTGGGTGATATTCTCATCATATTTGACGTTTGGGTGATAGTCTCATCATAATTGACGTTTGGGTGATATTCTCATCATATTTGACGTCTGGGTGATATTCTCATCATATTTGACGCTTTGGTGATATTCTCATCATATTTGACGTCTGGGTGATATTCTCATCATATTTGACGCTTGGGTGATATTCTCAACATATTTGCGATGTTACAGCACACCCGCTGCTTACATGCACTCCATATCTTAAATTCATACATATAGTTAATTCTTGACCTTGCTTTAGCCTGTTGTAGAAATTGGCTAGGAATTGCGTCAAACTTTTGGTCCATTACTGGAAGTGAATAGAGATCTAGAAGTCGGCATCAATCTGTTGATCAAACGTCTTGCCTGTATACCAACATGTGCCCCCCTATCCATAGTGGTAATGTCAATGCACCATATAAAAAGATAAGCCAAATTACGCACTCATGTCATCTCAAGTGAATTTTTTTTTTTTTTTTGGGGGGGGGGGGGTATTCTAACAAATATAAACATTGTGCTGATTGAGCTACTCGGAGGCAATAAAGGGGACTCAGTTGACAGGGCGATAGTTTCTCAGTCCGACCCCTTCCATCGCTGTCCACAGGACGATAGTCTCTCAGTCCGACCCCTTCCATCGCTGTCCACAGGGCGATAGTCTCTCAGTCCAACCCCTTCCATCGCTGTCCACAGGACGATAGTCTCTCAGTCCGACCCCTTCCATCGCCGTCCACAGAGCGATAGTCTTTCAGTCCGACCCCTTCCATCGCTGTCCACAGGACGATAGTCTCTCAGTCCGACCCCTTCCATCGCTGTCCACAGACAAGTTTAACCTAATTGGACCCTAATCCGGAGAAAGACTTCATTTTTCTCTTTCACTAAACCTTGCAACGCCACCATATAAGTGGAATAATGTTGCAAAATATCAAGCGATCAATTGTGGCAGGTAGATCTATATCACATATAGTCTCCCAAAAAAGAAACGCAACATCCAATTTTTTTTCAAACATGAATTTTTCCAAAAAATGTGCGTGATTGACACATGACAACAGGCTCATGTTATAATGCAAATGTCATATAATTGAATTTAAGCCCCTGATAGTGGCTGTTGATCACACGTGACTTTCGGGTCAGCCTTTGTGTAACGGTACACGAGGAAGGCGTAGGGAAAAACGTAGGGCAGATGCACGTGCGAATCAGGTCTTATCTTTATGCGGGTTTAATGGGTATAAAAGACACACAACCGTTCAATTGAATTCAGTCGTTAAATAGTTTCACGAAGCTGCTACAATATGCCAAGACTAGACGCAGCTACCCGGAACGTCTTCATTGGTCGTCTCCTGGCCGGCGAATTACAGAATGCAGTCGCTAGACTTTATAATGTTCACCGGAGCACGATTTCCAGACTGTTGCAACGGCACCAGCAATCCGGTTCAACAGCTGATCGTCAACGTTCTGGCCGACCTAGTATCACATCAGCAGCCCAAGATCGCTACATCCGGTTACTTCACCTGCGAAACCGGACCAAAACAGCAACAGAAACAGCATCAAATATCCCAGGTCTCCGTCGAATATCGGCACAGATAGTCAGAAACCGTCTCCGTTAAAACGACTTACGCGCAAGACGTCCTTACTTTGGCGTAGTAGGCCCTACTGAGACGCCAGCATCGACTTGCAAGGGTCCGATGGTGCAACAGGTTAAGGGACTGGAATCTGCGAAACTGGAGGCGAGTCTGGTTCAGCGATGAATCAAGATTCCAGCTGCAGAGAAGAGATGGTTGTACACGAGTTAACAGACTCCGGAATGAGAGGTTCGCAAGGAACTGCGTCCTTTACGTCGACAATTTCGGCGGAGGAAGTGGGGTGCCATATCCTGTGCCCGAAAAACTCAACTGGTGCACATTCCGGGCAACCTTAACGCCGTTCGATACACAGATGAGGTTTTGACACCACATATGCTGCCCGTAATGGACCTCCGTAGGGAAATGGTTCAGCACGACAACGCTCGGGCGCTCACAGCTCGTGCTACTGTTGAATTTCTAGCCAACCAGATGGCAACAGTGCTCCCCTGGCCGTCCAAAATCACCAGATTTGAACCCAATAGAACATTTGTGGGATGATTTGGATAGACACGTACGCAGTCGTCATCCAGCGCCGCAAACTCTGCAAGAACCGCAGCAGGCTCTTGAGTAAGAATGGAGGAGAATTCCGCAAAACCGTATTCGTCGATTGATTGTGTCTATGCCTAGACGGGTCCGTGCTGTGTTACAGGTTAATGGTGGGCACAACAGATATTGACGTTGCAGTGACGTCGTCTGAGCGCTATGAACTTTAATGTGATAAATTTTTACATGTGAATAAACTTTTAAGTCTGCCAAATTTCAGTGTAATGTGATGCTTATTTCTGTGTTAAAAATGATGTTGAAAATTCATATTTTGAAGAACAAAAATTGGATGTTGCGTTTCTTTTTTGGGAGAGTATATGTCCACTAGAACCATTATAATAGTTACTATACAATGGAAAGTATATATAACAATAGGCTTGTAGATCTATATCAAATATGTCCACCAGAACCATTATAATAGTTGTTATACAATGGAAAGTATATATAACAATAGGCTTGTAGATCTATATCAAATATGTCCACCAGAACCATTATAATAGTTATTATACAATGGAAAGTATATATAACAATAGGCTTGTATATCGATATCAAATATGTCTACCAGAACCATTATAATAGTTATTATACAATGGAAAGTATATATAACAATAGGCTTGTAGATCTATATCAAATATGTCCACCAGAACCATTATAATAGTTATTATACAATGGAAAGTATATATAACAATAGGCTTGTAGATCTATATCAAATATGTCCACCAGAACCATTATAATAGTTATTATACAATGGAAAGTATATATAACAATAGGCTTGTAGATCTATATCAAATATGTCCACTAGAACCATTATAATAGTTGTTATACAATGGAAAGTATATATAACAATAGGCTTGTAGATCTATATCAAATATGTCCACCAGAACCATTATAATAGTTATTATACAATGGAAAGTATATATAACAATAGGCTTGTAAATCTATATCAAATATGTCCACCAGAACCATTATAATAGTTATTATACAATGGAAAGTATATATAACAATAGGCTTGTAAATCTATATCAAATATGTCCACCAGAACCATTATAATAGTTACTATACGAGGGAAAGTATATATAACAATAGGCTTGTAGATCTATATCAAATATGTCCACCAGAACCATTATAATAGTTACTATACAAAGGAAAGTATATATAACAATAGGCTTGTAGATCTATATCAAATATGTCCATAGAACCATTATAATAGTTGTTATACAATGGAAAGTATATATAACAATAGGCTTGTAGATCTATATCAAATATGTCCACCAGAACCATTATAATAGTTATTATACAATGGAAAGTATATATAACAATAGGCTTGTAAATCTATATCAAATATGTCCACCAGAACCATTATAATAGTTACTACACAAGGGAAAGTATATATAACAATAGGCTTGTAGATCTATATCAAATATGTCCACCAAAACCATTATAATAGTTACTACACAAGGGAAAGTATATATAACAATAGGCTTGTATATCTATATCAAATATGTCCACCAGAACCATTATAATAGTTACTACACAAGGGAAAGTATATATAACAATAGGCTTGTATATATATATCAAATATGTCCACCCGAACCATTATAATAGTTGCTATACAAAGGAAAGTATATATAACAATAGGCTTGTATATCTATATCAAATATGTCCACCAGAACCATTATAATAGTTACTATACAAAGCAAAGTATATATAACATTAGGTCATGTTATAGGTCAAGAAATTACTACATGTATTAAGATATGAAGTACATGGAATCAGCAGGCGTGTTGTAACATCAGGATATTACACAGAGGATAAGACAACAACTTGTTGATCCACTGAATAGCTTAGCATAATGCATTAACAAAGTATGGATAAGGCAGCCGGCATGTTGGTGCTGACGATAGGTGCCATACTCTGGGACACGGGTTCGATTCCCGTCTCGGGCGTCACCCAAAAATCGGTAGAGGAATTTCTGCCATATTTTCAAGTGTAATCCCAAAATAACGAGAATACTATTAGCAAAAAAAAAATTCAATATGCGTTTGTTGAATTTATTCGGAGTTACTTTGCTAATTAGGATAAGACAACCTTATCTACGGAATGGAGACAGTTGGTTACACATTGAATAAGCTCATATTAAATGTCACCAACTGACCATGGTATGTTTACGTCACAGTCAAATGATTGTCACACTTTGCAAACTTGGGACTTATTAATTCTTATTTGTTGGTTAGTTTGTTAAACAAGTTGACATGGTCAGACATCCCGCTGTGTTTATAGTACTCAGGTGAGAGAGGATTTACGTCAAATTTTTGTTTATATCCAGACAGAAAATCAACCTACGTGGTAACCCTTAGTTAAATAGACTCGACAAACCGCATGGTAGTAAGGGGGTTCTACTAACAGAAAAAGGAAGAAATGAGTCTCTTAGTTTTTCAATTGATTGTTTTTTAATTAATAAGAGTTGAAATGATGTTTATTTTTCATTAGGTGAATGTTACTGAAAGTAGCCAGAAAGCATGTTGTCAATAATTCATTCAGTTTATCATGGCTTGTATTTATATAAAACATACCCCCCTGATTAGTTAGATAACCATACATTTCTAATGTAGTCTGATAACAGTGTTTCCATGCCAACTGAGGGAATAGTTAAAACACAAGGCGGGAATCCCACCATACAAATGGTATCGATCTACAACCTTTCTTTATCTGCCTGTTGTTCTAGTGAGGGCTGAAGGCTTCGTCATTAGTCTATATGTTATATTGATATACTGCCACTGTGATACTTAGTGGATGTTTCTCTTGACGATCTCTGACCAGTGTGTCTGTCTATATGATGACAGTAGGATTGAATGTCACCTTTACCCGAGCATATCTCTCACCTACAGTTCAATAGGAAATTGGAGAGGTCTACTTGACTTTCACACTATTTACATTGTAGATAACATCTTCAGCTTACCGTAATTGTTAGACGGCTTTATATAAGTGTTTTCCTTTCATTGAAATTTATTAGAATTACTCGTGGCTAAATAACTAACTCTTTCTCTATAATTACAGGTATATTCTATGGGGTTTATCATAGCTGATCTGATGAACGCTGAGAGAGATATCTATTTGATGATGTCAGTCCACTAAGAACAGTGAGAGTCATAACGAATTCATCCCTCACTTTAGAATCACAACATTTCAGTTATTGCAGAGCCTTCATTGCGTGCTGCTCTAATGTAATGGACAAAGTTTGCACTTAAACACACTGCCTTCGTTGAAGAAGCTTCATATCAACGCCTCGTGCTTTTTTTTTAAAGTGGCATTTGAGGTAAACCAAACTGAATATCAGGAAAACCGAATAAAAGAGTGGCTTGCTTCCACGAGTGGCCAAATGACGACCCCACGACAGACATCTCGGCGTCTCCCGCCCCTCCCTGGTCTTGGTAGGACGGGAAGTAGCCCGAAGAGTCCTGCTTCTACTCTGTATTCCGGGCGTCACAGGAATACTAACATGAATGAAATGCTTATTACCGGTAAGGATTTTAAATCTCACTAATCGGTTGTATATTGTATACATACTACATGATTTCATTGTATGTAGGCCGACTAACTAGTTGTATTTCCTATAGACATCCACTATTTCATTCCTGAGTATATATATCACAGCACGTGTCAATTGTCGATATGGTCCAAAAGATCTGTTCTTCTACATCAATACAAGCAAACAACAGGTTTTATACTTTTCCTAAGGTCATTTTCATCCGTAAAGCAACATTAAATTATTTTTTTAAACTGACTTAAAATGGTTGATGCAAAATACGTTAAAGATGTGTAGGCATGAAGAGCATAGATGTATAATTTGTTCTCATCCTTTAACGTTAATATAAGTGGAACAGTATGTAAGTCTACTACAGGTAAATTCCATATCCTTCTTCAGTTTATCTTGTACGTTAAACACCTACTGCCTCTATGTGTATACATGTTGTGAAGATGATTACATATAGTACACATTGTGACGGTATAAATCAATCTCAGCCAAATGGTCAGTGTAAATTCACCAGGAATTAAATTATCATGGCCCATTGGCGATAGCTCCATACTCTAACAGTTCTGTTAGTTTCTTTCTCATCAAGTATGAAACATTAACAAATAGGTGAGATTGTTTGGTAATCAAAATGGAATGTGATTTATACATAGGCCTACCAGCAGCCGTCTTGGTGAACGAGAAGTTAACCCAGGGAACACACACAGGTGCTAATTAGTTAATCACACCCTTCAGAAGTAGGTAACCGGGGAATAAAAGCCATCGATTGAGATTCTAGTAGCTTGTATTATCGTAGAGTTGTAGTGAAATATAGCCAAGCGTGTATTTTGTTTCAGTTTTATCGCGCAGTTAATGAAAGTTTGTTTTAGTTATTTGCATTGTCTTTCCCCAGGACAACCAGGTAACAAAAAAGCGGTATCAAGACCAAGAGCCAATGCGGAACAAAACTCCCCCTTTACCAGTAAGTTGTTTGATATACGACATTCCTACATCAAATCATCGACCCTTACACAAATGTTAGAACACGTCTAGGGTGAGCTACGAGTAGCATCGTTTTCAAAACCTAGTAAATGCAGCTTTAACTAATGTAGGTTTTACAACCTGATGAGCTATAACTAATGTAGATTTTACTGCCAGATGAGCTATAACTATTGTAGATTTTACTGCCTGATGAGCTATAACTAATGTAGATTTTACTGCCAGATGAGCTATAACTATTGTAGATTTTACTGCCTGATGAGCTATAACTAATGTAGATTTTACTGCCAGATGAGCTATAACTATTGTAGATTTTACTGCCAGATGAGCTATAACTATTGTAGATTTTACTGCAATGAGCTATAACTAGTGTAGATTTTACTGCCAGATGAGCTATAACTAATGAAGATTTTACTGCCTGATGAGCTATAACTAATGTAGAAATTACTGCCAGATGAGCTATAACTATTGTAGATTTTACTGCCAGATGAGCTATAACTATTGTAGATTTTACTGCAATGAGCTATAACTAGTGTAGATTTTACTGCCAGATGAGCTATAACTATTGTAGATTTTACTGCAATGAGCTATAACTAGTGTAGATTTTACTGCCAGATGAGCTATAACTAATGTAGATTTTTGTGCCAGATGAGCTATAACTAATGTAGATTTTACTGCCTGATGATCTATAACTAATGTAGATTTTCCTGCCTGTGAGCTATAACTAATGTAGATTTTACTACTGGGTGAGCTATAATGTAGATTTTACTGCCTGATCAGCTATAACTAATGTATGTTTTACTACTGGGTGAGCTATAACTAATGTAGATTTTACTGCCTGATGAGCTATAACTAATGTAGATTTTCCTGCCTGTGAGCTATAACTAATGTAGATTTTACTGCCTGATGAGCTATAACTAATGTAGATTTTACTGCCAGATGAGCTATAACTAATGTAGATTTTACTGCCTGATGAGCTATAACTAATGTAGATTTTACTGCCTGATGAGCTATAGCTAATGTAGATTTTACTGCCAGGTGAGCTATAACTAATGTAGATTTTACTACTGGGTGAGCTATAACTAATGTAGATTTTACTGACAGATGAGCTATAACTAATGTAGATTTTACTACTGGGTGAGCTATAGCTAATGTAGATTTTACTGCCTGATGAGCTATAGCTAATGTAGATTTTACTGCCAGGTGAGCTATAACTAATGTAGATTTTACTACTGGGTGAGCTATAACTAATGTAGATTTTACTGACAGGTGAGCTATAACTAATGTAGATTTTACTGACAGATGAGCTATAACTAATGTAGATTTTACTGCCTGATGAGCTATAACTAATGTAGATTTTACTGCCTGATCAGCTATAACTCATGTATGTTTTACTGACAGATGAGCTATAATTAATGTATGTTTTACTGCCTGGTGAGCTATAACTAATGTAGATTTTACTACTGGGTGAGCTATAACTAATGTAGATTTTACTGTCAGGTGAGCTATAACTAATGTAGATTTTACTGCCAGATGAGCTATAACTAATGTAGATTTTACTACTGGGTAAGCTATAACTAATGTAAATTTTACTGCCTGATGAGCTATAACTAATGTAGATTTTCCTGCCTGTGAGCTATAACTAATGTAGATTTTACTACTGGGTGAGCTATAACTAATGTAAATTTTACTGCCTGATCAGCTATAACTAATGTATGTTTTACTACTGGGTGAGCTATAACTAATGTAGATTTTACTGCCAGGTGAGCTATAACTAATATAGATTTTACTGCCTGATGAGCTATAACTAATGTAGATTTTACTGCCAGATGAGCTATAACTAATGTAGATTTTACTACTGGGTAAGCTATAACTAATGTAGATTTTACTGCCTGATGGGCTATAACTAATGTAGATTTTATTACCTGATGAGCTATAACTAATGCAGATTTTACTGCCTGATGAGCTATAACTAATGTAGATTTTCCTGCCTGTGAGCTATAACTAATGTAGATTTTACTACTGGGTGAGCTATAACTAATGTAGATTTTACTGACAGATGAGCTATAACTCATGTAGATTTTACTGCCTGATGAGCTATAACTAATGTAGATTTTACTACTGGGTGAGCTATAACTAATGTAGATTTTACTGTCAGGTGAGCTATAACTAATGTAGATTTTACTGCCAGGTGAGCTATAACTAATGTAGATTTTACTGCCCGATGAGCTATAACTAATGTAGATTTTACTGCCCGATGAACTATAACTAATGTAGATTTTACTGCCTGATGAGCTATAACTAATGTAGATTTTACCTTCCGATGAGCTATAACTAATGTAGATTTTACTACTGGGTGAGCTATAACTAATGTAGATTTTACTGCCTGATGAGCTATACCTAATGTAGATTTTACTACTGGGTGAGCTATAACTAACGTATATTTTACTACTGGGTGAGCTATAACTAATGTAGATTTTACTGCCAGATGAGCTATAACTAATGTAGATTTTACTACAGGGTGAGCTATAACTAATGTAGATTTTACTACTGGATGAGCTATAACTAATGTAGATTTTCCTGCCTGATGAGCTATAACTAATGTAGATTTTACTGTCTGATGAGCTATAACTAATGTAGATTTTACTGCCTGATGAGCTATAACTAATGTAGATTTTACTGCCCGATGAGCTATAACTAATGTAGATTTTACTACTGGGTGAGCTATAACTAATGTAGATTTTACTGCCTGATGATCTATAACTAATGTAGATTTTACTACAGGGTGAGCTATAACTAATGTAAATTTTACTACTGGATGAGCTATAACTAATGTAGATTTTCCTGCCTGATGAGCTATAACTAATGTAGATTTTACTGCCAGGTGAGCTATAGCTAATGTAGATTTTACTGCCAGATGAGCTATAACTAATGTAGATTTTACTGCCAGGTGAGCTATAGCTAATGTAGATTTTACTGCCTGGTGAGCTATAACTAATGTAGATTTTACTGCCAGGTGAGCTATAGCTAATGTAGATTTTACTGCCAGATGAGCTATAACTAATGTAGATTTTACTGCCTGGTGAGCTATAACTCATGTAGATTTTACTGCCTGATGAGCTATAACTAATATAGATTTTACTACCTGATGAGCTATAGCTAATGTAGATTTTACTGCCTGATGAGCTATAACTAATGTAGATTTTACTGCCAGGTGAGCTATAACTAATGTAGATTTTACTACTGGGTGAGCTATAACTAATGTAGATTTTACTGCCTGATGAGCTATTACTATTTTAGATTTTACTACTGGGTGAGCTATAGCTAATGTAGATTTTACTACTGGGTGAGCTATAACTAATGTAGATTTTACTGCCTGATGAGCTATACCTAATGTAGATTTTACTACTGGGTGAGCTATAACTAACGTATATTTTACTACTGGGTGAGCTATAACTAATGTAGATTTTACTGCCAGATGAGCTATAACTACTGTAGATTTTACTGCCTGGTGAGCTATAACTAATGTAGATTTTACTGCCAGGTGAGCTATAACTAATGTAGATTTAACTGCCTGGTGAGCTATAACTAATGTAGATTTTACTGCCTGATGAGCTATTACTATTGTTGATTTTACTACTGGGTGAGCTATAGCTAATGTAGATTTTACTACTGGGTGAGCTATAACTAATGTAGATTTTACTGCCTGATGAGCTATAACTAATGTAGATTTAACTGCCTGGTGAGCTATAACTAATGTAGATTTTACTGCCAGATGAGCTATAACTAATGTAGATTTTACTGCCTGGTGAGCTATAACTAATGTAGATTTAACTGCCTGATGAGCTATAACTAATGTAGATTTTACTACTCGGTGAGCTATTACTAATGTAGATTTTACTGCCTGGTGAGCTATAACTAATGTATATTTTACTGCATAATGAGCTATAACTAATGTATATTTTACTGCATGATGAGCTATAACTAATGTAGATTTTACTGCCTGATGAGCTATAACTAATGTAGATTTTACTGACAGATGAGCTATACCTAATGTAGATTTTACTGCCAGGTGAGCTATAGCTAATGTAGATTTTACTGCCTGGTGAGCTATAACTAATGTAGATTTTACTGCCTGATGGGCTATAACTAATGTAGATTTTACTACTCGGTGAGCTATAACTAATGTAGATTTTACTGCCTGATGAGCTATAACTAATGTATATTTTACTGCCTTGTGAGCTATAACTAATGTAGATTTTACTACAGGGTGAGCTATACCTAATGTAGATTTTACTACTGGGTGAGCTATAACTAACGTATATTTTACTACTGGGTGAGCTATAACTAATGTAGATTTTACTGCCAGATGAGCTATAACTAATGTAGATTTTACTGCCTGATGAGCTATAACTAATGTAGATTTTACTACTCGGTGAGCTATAACTAATGTAGATTTTACTGCCTGGTGAGCTATAACTAATGTATATTTTACTGCATGATGAGCTATAACTAATGTATATTTTACTGCATGATGAGCTATAACTAATGTAGATTTTACTGCCTGGTGAGCTATAACTAATGTAGATTTTACTGCCTGATGGGCTATAACTAATGTAGATTTTACTACTCGGTGAGCTATAACTAATGTAGATTTTACTGCCTGATGAGCTATAACTAATGTATATTTTACTGCCTGGTAAGCTATAACTAATGTAGATTTTACTACAGGGTGAGCTATAACTAATGTAGATTTTACTGCCTGATGAGCTATAACTAATGTAGATTTTACTACTCGGTGAGCTATAACTAATGTAGATTTTACTGCCTGGTGAGCTATAACTAGTGTAGATTTTACTGCCTGATGAGCTATAACTAATGTAGATTTTACTACTCGGTGAGCTATAACTAATGTAGATTTTACTGCCTGGTGAGCTATAACTAATGTAGATTTTACTGCCTGATGAGCTATTACTATTGTAGATTTTACTACTGGGTGAGCTATAGCTAATGTAGATTTTACTACAGGGTGAGCTATAACTAATGTAGATTTTACTACCTGATGAGCTATAACTAATGTAGATTTTACTGCCTGATGAGCTATTACTATTGTAGATTTTACTACTGGGTGAGCTATAGCTAATGTAGATTTTACTACAGGGTGAGCTATAACTAATGTAGATTTTACTACAGGGTAAGCTATAACTAACGTAGATTTTACTACCTGATGAGCTATAACTAACGTAGATTTTACTGCCTGATGAGCTATTACTATTGTAGATTTTACTACTGGGTGAGCTATAACTAATGTAGATTTTACTGCCTGATGAGCTATAACTAATGTAGATTTTACTGGCAGATGAGCTGTAACTAATGTAGATTTTACTGCCTGATGAACTATAACTAATGTAAATTTTACTGACAGATGAGCTATATCTAATGTAGATTTTACTGCCTGATGAGCTATATCTAATGTAGATTTTACTGCCTGATGAGCTATCCACTAATACAGATTTTACTGCCTGGTGAGCTATAACTAATGTAGATTTTACTGCCTGATGAGCTATCCACTAATACAGATTTTACTATTTGATGGGCTATAACTAATGTAGATTTTACTGCTTGGTGAGCTATAACTAATGTAGATTTTACTGCCTGATGAGATATCCACTAATGTAGATTTTACTGCCTGGTGAGCTATAACTAATGTAGATTTTACTGCCTGATGAGCTATAACTAATATAGATTTTACCGCTAGGTGAGCTATAACTAATGTAGGTTTTACTGCCAGGTGAGCTATAACTAATGTAGATTTTCCTGACAGATGAGCTATAACTAATGTAGATTTTACTGCCAGGTGAGCTATAACTAATGTAGATTTTACTGCCAGATGAGCTATAACTAATGTAGATTTTACTGCCAGGTGAGCTATAACTAATGTAGATTTTACTGTCAGGTGAGCTATAACTAATGTAGATTTTACTGCCTGGTGAGCTATAACTAATGTAGATTTTACTGCCAGGTGAGCTATAACTAATGTAGATTTTACTGCCTGATGAGCTATAACTAATGTAGATTTTACTACTGGGTGAGCTATAACTAATGTAGATTTTACTGCCTGATGAGCTATAGCTAATGTAGATTTTACTGCCAGATGAGCTATAGCTAATGTAGATTTTACTGCCAGATGAGCTATATATAACTAATGTAGATTTTACTGCCAGTTGAGCTATTACTATTGTAGATTTTACTGCCAGATGAGCTATAACTAATGTAGATTTTACTGACAGATGAGCTATAACTAATGTAGATTTTACTGCCTGATGAGCTATAACTAATGTAGATTTTACTGACAGATGATCTATAACTAATGTAGATTTTACTGCCTGATGAGCTATAACTAATGTAGATTTTACTGCCAGATGAGCTATAACTAATGTAGATTTTACTACTGGGTGAGCTATAAATAATGTAGATTTTCCTGCATGGTGAGCTATAACTAATGTAGATTTTACTGCCTGATGAGCTATAACTAATGTAGATTTTACTGCCTGATGAGCTATAACTAATGTAGATTTCACTGCCAGGTGAGCTGTAACTAATGTAGATTTTCCTGCCTGGTGAGCTATAACTAATGTTGATTTTCCTGCCTGATGAGCTATAACTCATGTAGATTTCACTGCCTGATGAGCTATAACTAATGTAGATTTTCCTGCCTGATGAGCTATAACTAATGTATATTTTACTGCCAGGTGAGCTATAACTAATGTAGATTTTACTGCTAGGTGATCTATAACTAATGTAGATTTTACTGCTAGGTGAGCTATAACTAATGTAGATTTTACTACTGGGTGAGCTATAACTAATGTAGATTTTACTGCCTGATGAGCTATAACTAATGTAGATTTTACTACTGGTTGAACTATAACTAATGTAGATTTTACTGCCTGATGAGCTATAACTAATGTAGATTTTACTGCTAGGTGAGCTATAACTAATGTAGATTTTACTGCTAGGTGAGCTATAACTAATGTAGATTTTACTACTGGGTGAGCTATAACTATTGTAGATTTTACCGCCTGATGAGCTATAACTAATGTAGATTTTACTGCCTGATGAGCTATAACTAATGTAGATTTCACTGCCAGGTGAGCTGTAACTAATGTAGATTTTACTGCCTGATGAGCTATAACTAATGTAGATTTTACTACTGGGCGAACTATAACTAATGTAGATTTTACTGCCAGGTGAGCTATAACTAATGTAGATTTTACTGCCAGGTGAGCTATAACTAATGTAGATTTTACTGCCTGATGAGCTATAACTAATGTAGATTTTACTGTCTGATGGGCTATAACTAATGTAGATTTTACTGCCTGATGAGCTATAACTAATGTAGATTTTACTGCCAGGTGAGCTATAACTAATGTACAGTGTATTGCCAAGTGAGCTATAACTAATGTAGATTTTACTGCCAGGTGAGCTATAACTAATGTAGATTTTACTGCCTGATGAGCTATAACTAATGTAGATTTTACTGCCTGATGAGCTATAACTAATGTAGATTTTACTGCCTGATGAGCTATTACTAATGTAGATTTTACTGCCAGGTGAGCTATAAGTAATGTAGATTTTACTGCCAGGTGATCTATAACTAATGTAGATTTTACTGCCAGGTGAGCTATAACTAATGTAGATTTTACTGCCAGGTGAGCTATAACTAATGTAGATTTTACTGCCAGGTGAGCTATAACTAATGTAGATTTTACTGCCAGGTGATCTATAACTAATGTAGATTTTAGTGCCAGGTGAGCTATAACTAATGTAGATTTTACTGCCTGATGAGCTATAACTAATGTAGATTTTACTGTCTGATGGGCTATAACTAATGTAGGTTTTACTGCCTGATGAGCTATAACTAATGTAGATTTTACTGCCAGGTGAGCTATAACTAATGTAGATTTTACTGCCAGGTGAGCTATAACTAATGTAGATTTTACTGCCAGGTGAGCTATAACTAATGTAGATTTTACTGCCAGGTGATCTATAACTAATGTAGATTTTACTGCCAGGTGAGCTATAACTAATGTAGATTTTACTGCCTGATGAGCTATAACTAATGTAGATTTTACTGCCAGGTGAGCTATAACTAATGTGCAGTGTATTGCCAAGTGAGCTATAACTAATGCAGCACGTGTACAAGTATAGCCTACTGAAGGTAGATTTCTTGAGTAATCTCTTCAAAGCGCACATGGGAAGGAAAGCGAGTTACATAAGACTAAACCCAGCTTGGCAGTGAATCAAAGCGTAGCTATTGTATACTGATCCAAGTGGGTCTGTATTAGACCGTTAACAGTGCAGGATATGTTACACCACTGACCACAGATTTTACTACAGATGGTCTAAGGCTAGAGAAGAAACCCATTAATGTATAGCAACTGGAAGAAAGCATTATTACTTTCGTCTGAGGATTCTGTCTTGGTACAGAATAGTCCATTAGTAACAATTCTATCAGGTAATTCCTCCATTAAAATATTATAGTTTTATATGAATATTCTGTCCTAGTACAGACTCGTTCATTAGTAACAATTCTATCAGGTAATTCCTCCATTAAAATATTATAGTTTTATATGAATATTCTGTCCTAGTACAGACTCGTTCATTAGTAACAATTCTATCAGGTAATTCCTCCGTTTAACTATTATAGTTTTATATGAATATTCTGTCCTAGTACAGACTCGTCCATTAGTAACAATTCTATCAGGTAATTCCTCCATTTAACTATTATAGTTTTATATGAATATTCTGTCCTAGTACAGACTCGTTCATTAGTAACAATTCTATCAGGTAATTCCTCCATTTAACTATTATAGTTTTATATGAATATTCTGTCCTAGTACAGACTCGTTCATTAGTAACAATTCTATCAGGTAATTCCTCCATTTAACTATTATAGTTTTATATGAATATTCTGTCCTAGTACAGACTCGTCCATTAGTAACAATTCTATCAGGTAATTCCTCCATTTAACTATTATAGTTTTATATGAATATTCTGTCCTAGTACAGAATAGTCCATTAGTAACAATTCTATCAGGTAATTCCTCCGTTTAACTATTATAGTTTTATATGAATATTCTGTCCGGGTACAGACTCGTTCATTAGTAACAATTCTATCAGGTAATTCCTCCGTTTAACTATTATAGTTTTATATGAATATTCTGTCCTAGTACAGACTCGTCCATTAGTAACAATTCTATCAGGTAATTCCTCCATTTAACTATTATAGTTTTATATGAATATTCTGTCCTAGTACAGACTCGTTCATTAGTAACAATTCTATCAGGTAATTCCTCCATTTAACTATTATAGTTTTATATGAATATTCTGTCCTTGTACAGACTCGTTCATTAGTAACAATTCTATCAGGTAATTCCTCCATTTAACTATTATAGTTTTATATGAATATTCTGTCCTAGTACAGACTCGTTCATTAGTAACAATTCTATCAGGTAATTCCTCCATTTAACTATTATAGTTTTATATGAATATTCTGTCCTAGTACAGACTCGTCCATTAGTAACAATTCTATCAGGTAATTCCTCCATTTAACTATTATAGTTTTATATGAATATTCTGTCCTAGTACAGACTCGTTCATTAGTAACAATTCTATCAGGTAATTCCTCCATTTAACTATTATAGTTTTATATGAATATTCTGTCCCGGTACAGACTCGTTCATTAGTAACAATTCTATCAGGTAATTCCTCCATTTAACTATTATAGTTTTATATGAATATTCTGTCCTAGTACAGACTCGTTCATTAGTAACAATTCTATCAGGTAATTCCTCCATTTAACTATTATAGTTCTATATGAATATTCTGTCCTAGTACAGACTCGTTCATTAGTAACACCAGGTATTTGACTTTGAGACACTTTGAGACAGTATAAAAGTGTTGAACATTTGTCTATGCCTATGATTTAGTCCGTGTGTTTTTAACTGGAAAATATAATTTCATAGAAAATAAATACAAATAATACATTGCTGCTAACCATAAAGACAAATGCACAACGTCAACATTGCAGACAGAATAAAAATATAAACTAGATCACCTATATACAATAACATCAATAAGTTACGAACAATAGTTCTGAAAATTGTCCGAAATGGTTCTGATATAGACAAGCAACTTCCAATGAAAATATCAGAAGCAAAAAAGACAGATTAAAGGACAAGAATACTGACAGAAATTTTTGATCAACTACATGTTGATTTACGGGCCTTAAAACACCCGCCATGTTCTTTTGGGTAGGCCTATAGGCAAACAAACAACATCCAATAGAAATGTCGTATTGACAGACTGGCTAACGAAGAAATATTAAACTCTAAAAACTTAATCAAAATGCCACCAATAAACCGTAAAATAAGTTCATAAAATTCCCAGAGGTGTTTCTACATGTCCTACAGACGAGCAACAACCAGTAAAAATATCGGAATTGGTTGCTAACAGAAGGGAGGACAGACGAGCAGATACAAAAACTTTGTCCAAGATCTTGGTATAAAATTCCAGTCCAACGGCTCTTGAAGTATCTTGCAGACAAACGGCAACCAATGACAAAACCGAATAGAAGCCTAAGGAAATAACGGACGGACGCCAAAATGAGCCCCAGCATTAAGCTATTAAACAAACGACAGTCTCCGGACAGTATAAACAATATCCCCCCCCCCCCCCCACCTCCCATAATGTCTAATGGAAAATACCTAGGCTATGGCGTTCTCAATGGACAGAATATCAATCTGAAAATATATATACATGTATAGACACTAAACCCACGAGCACAGGGAAAATCTTCTTGACTATCATAACCATGGAGACACATGCATATTAAAAGTCATTGAAGCGTCACTGTTCAATCGTCTGCTCGACACGCTTCATTAACTGCGATGTCAGCAAACATTTCCTGTGAGATGTTTTCATGTGTAAATGAAAGGAAGACAAACGATTGTTCCATACCGGTTGTTTATACACTATCCATGTCATGTTTTCTGGAGGTACGCTTACACTTCCAGCAAGTCTTCCTTTTAATTAAATATTGACTTATTTTTACAGTTAATTATTTGATTATTATTTAAATGGGCCTGGTTTTATTTTAAATAGGGCATGGGACGAAGATGTTGAGGACTTATCCAAGTGGACGGCAAATAATAAAAAGTACAGACAGTGATAAACAGTCAGAAGGTATGTTCTCTAGGATGCCTTACTCGTGCATGGTTCTTCACCACACGATCAATGTATGTTCTGTAAGATGGCTATCTGGTGGTTCTACACCACACGATCAATGTATGTTCTGTAAGATGGCTATATGGTGGTTCTTCACCACACGATCAATGTATGTTCTGTAAGATGGCTATCTGGTGGTTCTTCACCACACGATCAATGTATGTTATCTAAGATGGCTATCTGGTGGTGCTTCACCACACGATCAATGTATGTTCTCTAAGATGGCTATCTGGTGGTTCTTCACCACACGATCAATGTATGTTATCTAAGATGGCTATCTGGTGGTGCTTCACCACACGATCAATGTATGTTCTCTAAGATGGCTATCTGGTGGTTCTTCACCACACGACCAATGTATGTTCTGTAAGATGGCTATATGGTGGTTCTTCACCACACGATCAATGTATGTTATCTAAGATGGCTATCTGGTGGTGCTTCACCACACGATCAATGTATGTTCTCTAAGATGGTTATCTGGTGGTTCTTCACCACACGATCAATGTATGTTATCTAAGATGGCTATCTGGTGGTTCTTCACCACACGATCAATGTATGTTCTCTAAGATGGCTATCTGGTGGTTCTTCACCACACGATCAATGTATGTTCTCTAAGATGGCTATCTGGTGGTGCTTCACCACACGATCAATGTATGTTCTCTAAGATGGCTATCTGGTGGTTTTTCACCGCATGATCAATGTATGTTCTCTAAGACGGCTATCTGGTGGTGCTTCACCACACGATCAATGTATGTTCTCTAAGACGGCTATCTGGTGGTTCTTCACCACACGATCAATGTATGTTCTCTAAGATGGCTATCTGGTGGTTCTTCACCACACGATCAATGTATGTTCTCTAAGATGGCTAACTGGTGGTGCTTCACCACACGATCAATGTATGTTCTCTAAGATGGCTATCTGGTGGTGCTTCACCACACGATCAATGTATGTTCTCTAAGATGGCTATCTGGTGGTTCTTCACCACACGATCAATGTATGTTCTCTAAGACGGCTATCTGGTGGTTCTTCACCACACAATCAATGTATGTTCTCTCAGATGGCTATCTGGTGGTTCTTCACCACACGATCAATGTATGTTCTCTAAGATGGCTATCTGGTGGTTCTTCACCACACGATCAATGTATGTTCTCTAAGATGGCTATCTGGTGGTTCTTCACCACACGATCAATGTATGTTCTCTAAGATGGCTATCTGGTGGTGCTTCACCACACGATCAATGTATGTTCTGTAAGATGGCTATCTGGTGGTGCTTCACCACACGATCAATGTATGTTCTCTAAGATGGCTATCTGGTGGTTCTTCACCACACGATCAATGTATGTTGTCTAAGATGGCTATCTGGTGGTGCTTCACCACACGATCAATGTATGTTCTCTAAGATGGCTATCTGGTGGTGCTTCACCACACGATCAATGTATGTTCTCTAAGATGGCTAACTGGTGGTTCTTCACCACACGATCAATGTATGTTCTCTAAGATGGCTATCTGGTGGTGCTTCACCACACGATCAATGTATATTCTCTAAGATGGCTATCTGGTGGTTCTTCACCACACGATCAATGTATGTTCTGTAAGATGGCTATCTGGTGGTTCTTCACCACACGATCAATGTATGTTCTCTAAGATGGCTATCTGGTGGTGCTTCACCACACGATCAATGTATGTTCTGTAAGATGGCTATCTGGTGGTGCTTCACCACACGATCAATGTATGTTCTCTAAGATGGCTATCTGGTGGTGCTTCACCACACGATCAATGTATGTTCTGTAAGATGGCTATCTGGTGGTTCTTCACCACACGATCAATGTATGTTCTGTAACATGGCTATCTGGTGGTTCTTCACCACACGATCAATGTATATTCTCTAAGATGGCTATCTGGTGGTTCTTCACCACACGATCAATGTATGTTCTCTAAGATGGCTATCTGGTGGTGCTTCACCACACGATCAATGTATGTTCTGTAAGATGGCTATCTGGTGGTGCTTCACCACACGATCAATGTATGTTCTCTAAGATGGCTATCTGGTGGTTCTTCACCACACGATCAATGTATGTTATCTAAGATGGCTATCTGGTGGTGCTTCACCACACGATCAATGTATGTTCTCTAAGATGGCTATCTGGTGGTGCTTCACCACACGATCAATGTATGTTCTCTAAGATGGCTAACTGGTGGTTCTTCACCACACGATCAATGTATGTTCTCTAAGATGGCTATCTGGTGGTGCTTCACCACACGATCAATGTATATTCTCTAAGATGGCTATCTGGTGGTTCTTCACCACACGATCAATGTATGTTCTGTAAGATGGCTATCTGGTGGTTCTTCACCACACGATCAATGTATATTCTCTAAGATGGCTATCTGGTGGTGCTTCACCACACGATCAATGTATGTTCTCTAAGATGGCTATCTGGTGGTTCTTCACCACACGATCAATGTATGTTCTGTAAGATGGCTATCTGGTGGTTCTTCACCACACGATCAATGTATATTCTCTAAGATCGCTATCTGGTGGTGCTTCACCACACGATCAATGTATGTTCTCTAAGATTGCTATCTGGTGGTGTTCACCACACGATCAATGTATGTTCTGTAAGATGGCTATCTGGTGGTTCTTTACCACGCGATCAATGTATGTTCTCTAAGATGGTTAACTGGTGGTGCTTCACCACACGATCAATGTATGTTCTCTAAGATGGCTCTTTACAATAAATAAACGTTATCAAACACTCATATTAAAACTGTGGTGTTTCCATAGTTAGATGTTACACTCAATAATCCAACTGTTGTCTGTAAAAGGATACATGATAAATATCGGACATTTTTAACATCCATCATTATAACAGAGGTTTTAAACAAGCCTACATGGAAATTCAAAAATAAAGTTTATGCGTCAGTTGGCTAACAGAAAACACGAAAACGTCGATTTTACAAAAGAAAAAACCCTGAAGTTAGATAAGTGGAGTTAAGCATAGATTGCCTGCATAATTATCAATTATTCAGTCCCTCTCATGCTCTATTGATTTATACCCCAACTAATCACATCATATCACTTATAGCAGAACTAATGGCCACATTGTCTATGTTAAAGAGTTGTACGAATGAAATCAGAACACAGCATGTGTTATCTGTAAGCCCTGCGATATTAATTGGTTTGTCTTGTCAAGGTAGATGGCTGCCATATTCTGGTACTCGAGTTCGATTCTCGTTCCGGACATCACCCCAAAAATCGGTAGAAGAATTACTGCCATTTTCAAAAACGTGTATATCCCAAAATAACGAGAATACTGTTATGGTTACTTTCTACAAGACACAAATTATTAATTTCCGTAACCGCTGTAAAGCTGCAAAGGAAACATTCAATTTTGCATGCTTTACTCTCAAAATTTGATATTCTTTTCTATCTGACTTCAAACGTACACATTTGCAAGACAATTTAACGTAAAGTAGGATATATTGGCAAAAGTTGTTCATAAAACTTTAAGTGACATAAAAAATATTGGCAAATAACGAACAAAATTCCAATAAACGGGATGCTCGTCTTTAGGGTTTTGTTGCTCACACAACTACGTACATCTGGAAGATTGGTGTAAAGGGAAAGCTCTTAATTTGTACTTTTTGATTAAAATAATTAGCAAATTCTGTTTCAACGAAGTTTTCACTATATTTGGTAGCTCCTTACTGAAGACTTGTTCAGAGTGTTAGCACATGTTCAAGCCACGCTATGTTTTAAGCTAAACTCAAACCCAACGGGGGTAACTGCTGTAGTCACATGGTGACACCATTCCTATGTTTGATTGTGGATGAGAATGTGTGTCTTCCCGGACAATTCATCATACAGAAAGTGTGTGTCTTCCCAGACAATTCATCATACAGAAAGTGTGTGTCTTCCCAGACAATTCATCATACAGAAAGTGTGTGTCTTCCCGGACAATTCGTCATACAGAAAGTGTGTGTCTTCCCGGAAAATTCATCATACAGAAAGTGTGTGTCTTCGCGGACAATTCATCATACACAAAGTGTGTGTCTTCCCGGACAATTCATCATACACAAAGTGTGTGTCTTCCCGGACAATTCATCATACACAAAGTGTGTGTCTTCCCGGACAATTCATCATACACAAAGTGTGTGTCTTCCCGGACAATTCATCATACATAAAGTGTGTGTCTTCCCGGACAATTCATCATACACAAAGTGTGTGTCTTCCCGGACAATTCATCATACACAAAGTGTGTGTCTTCCCGGACAATTCATCATACACAAAGTGTGTGTCTTCCCGGACAATTCATCATACACAAAGTGTGTGTCTTCCCGGACATTTCATCATACAGAAAGTGTGTGTCTTCCCGGACAATTCATCATACAGAAAGTGTGTGTCTTCCCGGACAATTCATCACACAGAAAGTGTGTGTCTTCCCGGACAATTCATCATACAGAAAGTGTGTGTCTTCCCGGACAATTCATCACACAGAAAGTGTGTGTCTTCCCGGACAATTCATCATACAGAAAGTGTGTTTGTTACTTTACCAAGTAGTCGACAGCATTTGTATGTTATTTCCTGACATTTCATTCGAGTCCAATAATATCAAGTCAAAACAAATATCAATTTGAGTCAAACTAATATCAATTCGAGTCAAACTAATATCAATTCAAGTCAAAACAAATATCAATTCGAGTCAAACTAATATCAATTCAAGTCAAACTAATATGAATTCGAGTCAAAATAATATCAATTCGAGTCAAAATAATATCAATTCGAGTCCAATAATATCAATTCGAGTCAAAACAAATATCAATTCGATTCAAACTAATATCAATTCGAGTCAAAGTAATATTAATTCGAGTAAAAAAATATTAATTTTAGTCAAAATATTTTAATTTATGAATTAAAACTATCTGAACGTCAGTCGAAATTACGTCATAGTCAAACTATTTTAGAAACTTCAAACAAAATAACTTAGACTCTAGTCCAAGTTATTTTAACATAAATAGAAATTCTTTTGACAACATAATTCGAAACTTGTCTCCAATGGTTATTTTAGACAAGAAGATTTTTCCTGTGCTCGGGTGTTTTAGTGTTAAATATATATATATATAAACACAGACAACTAGACATGTATTATCCATAATAGTATATATACACACAACTAGACACGAATTATCAAAACAATACTGTATATACACACAGCTAGTCACGTATTATCAAAACTATAGTATATATACAACAACTAGACACGTGTTATCAAAACTATAGTATATATACACACAACTAGACACGTGTTATCAAAACTATAGTATATATACACACAACTAGACACGTATTATCAAAACTTTAGTATATATACACACAACCAGGCACGTATTATCAAAACTATAGTATATATACACACAACTAGACACGTATTATCAAAACTATAGTATATATACACACAACTAGACACGTGTTATCAAAACTATAGTATATATACACACAGCTAGTCACGTATTATCAAAACTATAGTATAAATACACACAGCTAGTCACGTATTATCAAAACTATAGTATATATACACACAGCTAGTCACGTATTATCAAAACTATAGTATATATACAACTAGACACGTATTATCAAAACTATACTGTATATACACACAACTAGACAAGTGTTATCAAAACTAGAACTACAGTCGTCGTTAGGAATACAACTAAACCGCTTTGACATCATTAACCAAGTTTAAATATACCCCAAAAATCATTGATAAAGGTAGAAAGTAAGATTTACAAAAACATGGTAGGTATGAAATTAAATATTTCGGTTTTAAACAGAATATGGGCTTGACAATTAAAGGTTATACGGTCAAAAATAAGGTCATAAGTTAAATATTGGATCTTTCTCTGAAGTCTAAGGAGAGATACTATACTCAATAGCTGGTATGTATTTTAAAGATATCACCTGTCTATGTTAAATACCTGTAGGGAAATGTTTTAGGAGGGGAACCTGTTGAAAGTGTTTGATTTATCCGACTTAAGGACACTTAACTTTAATTCCCTGAGAGTCAGTTAAGAATACACTATCAGTTTTCACTACCTGTCCGACCTATATTAGACATAGCAGATAGATTTCACCATGGAGGGGGTGCTTCAATAGAGCTCCACATAGAACATGTCAGGTAAGACTACTGTAACCAGATTGCCATTCTCCCTCACATAAATTCTCTCTGGATTTTTCTGGGACAGTTAAAATGCGAACATTGTTACGGACTCCAAGAATTGCCATTACCTAGAATTCCAATTCGATCCAAGTTGTTGTAAGACCTCTCAAGATTTCAAGGTTGAAATAATGTTATTTTGTTTACGAGGTCGTCGTATAACATTACATGTATTTCTATAGCAGTCAGTATATAAGAATGTTGGACGTTTGTAAGATACCTGTGTGCCTGTTCTAGATATTCATGAACCCTAAAGCACACGGGCACAGGTGAAATCTACTAAACACACGGGCACAGGGGAAATCTACTGAACACACGGGCACAGGGGAAATCTACTAAACACACGGACACAGGGAAATAATATGTAATTATCAAGTTTGAGCTGCCTCTCTTGTGTACGGTCTCATTATTAAGTTTGAGCTGCCTCTCTTGTGCACGGTCTCGTTATTAAGTTTGTGTACGGTCTCATTATTAAGTTTGTGTACGGTCTCATTATCATGTTTGAGCTGCCTCTCTTGTGTACGGTCTCATTATTAAGTTTGAGCTATCTCTCTTGTGTACGGTCTCATTATTAAGTTTGAGCTGCCTCTCTTGTGTACGGTGTCATTATTAAGTTTGAGCTGCCTCTCTTGTGTACGGTCTCGTTATTAAGTTTTTGTACGGTCTCATTATTAAGTTTGTGTACGGTCTCATTATCAAGTTTGAGCTATCTCTCTTGTGTACGGTCTCATTATTAAGTTTGAGCTGCCTCTCTTGTGTACGGTCTCATTATTAAGTTTGAGCTGTCTCTCTTGTGTACGGTCTCATTATTAAGTTTGAGCTGTCTCTCTTGTGTACGGTCTCATTATCAAGTTTGAGCTACCTCTCTTGTGTACGGTCTCATTATTAAGTTTGTGTACGGTCTCATTATCATGTTTGAGCTGTCTCTCTTGTGTACGGTCTCATTATTAAGTTTGAGCTATCTCTCTTGTGTACGGTCTCATTATTAAGTTTGAGCTGTCTCTCTTGTGTACGGTCTCATTATTAAGTTTGAGCTGTCTCTCTTGTGTACGGTCTCATTATTAAGTTTGAGCTACCTCTCTTGTGTACGGTCTCATTATTAAGTTTGAGCTGCCTCTCTTGTGTACGGTCTCATTATTAAGTTTGAGCTGTCTCTCTTGTGTACGATCTCATTATTAAGTTTGAGCTGTCTCTCTTGTGTACGGTCTCATTATTAAGTTTGAGCTGCCTCTCTTGTGTACGGTCTCATTATTAAGTTTGAGCTGTCTCTCTTGTGTACGGTCTCATTATTAAGTTTGAGCTACCTCTCTTGTGTACGGTCTCATTATTAAGTTTGAGCTGCCTCTCTTGTGTACGGTCTCATTATTAAGTTTGAGCTGCCTCTCTTGTGTACAGTCTCATTATTAAGTTTGAGCTGCCTCTCTTGTGCACGGTCTCATTATTAAGTTTGAGCTACCTCTCTTGTGTACGGTCTCATTATTAAGTTTGAGCTACCTCTCTTGTGTACGGTCTCATTATTAAGTTTGTGTACGGTCTCATTATCAAGTTTGAGCTGCCTCTCTTGTGCACGGTCTCATTATTAAGTTTGAGCTATCTCTCTTGTGTACGATCTCATTATTAAGTTTGAGCTGCCTCTCTTGTGTACGGTCTCATTATTAAGTTTGAGCTATCTCTCTTGTTTATGGTCTCATTATTAAGTTTGAGCTGCCTCTCTTGTGTACGGTCTCATTATTAAGTTTGAACTATCTCTCTTGTGTACGGTCTCATTATTAAGTTTGAGCTACCTCTCTTGTGTACGGTCTCATTATTAAGTTTGAGCTACCTCTCTTGTGTACGGTCTCATTATTAAGTTTGAGTACTGTCTCATTATCAAGTTTGAGCTGCCTCTCTTGTGTACGGTCTCATTATTAAGTTCGAGCTACTTCTCTTGTGTACGGTCTCATTATTAAGTTCGAGCTACTTCTCGTGTGTACGGTCTCATTATTTAGTTCGAGCTACTTCTCTTGTGTACGGTCTACAGCCTTATAACTATGTCAGTACACTGCAATAGTCAATATGTACAGCCTATATACGTGACCAAGTTTTAGGATAAGACTAGTTCGTCTTGTTGTTTGTTCTATGTTCATCTTTCAAGTAACTACTATCCAACTTTTCCGATTTTGTTTCACTTTTATTCTCCTTGGTTTAAAAAGTAGCCCGTACTGACAGACTTAAAAACAACGCCATATCACCCTACAGCAAGCAGGCCCTGTCTTGCATGACAAATTGTCCCTGTATTCCTCGTGACAATATCGTTTTGTTTGTGTAAATATGAGATGTAACTCCTGCACTAACGTATTGCAGTGGACATTGGTTCTTGTAAAACATGATATATTTACGTAACATTTCTGCTAACATTCCCTGGTACTTTTATCCCCAGGTAATCGACATTAAAATAGTTGTATATAGGACCTACTGATCTGTAACTGAATATTCGACAGAGGGACTTAAATTGCAACTGTACATCTGTTTGAATTGATCATATGTTATTGCAAAAAGCAAACAATAGGATTAGGAACACGTTCATCTACTTGCAAACAGCA
The DNA here is from genome assembly GCA_963971465.1 of Lepidochitona cinerea. Taxonomy (NCBI): domain Eukaryota; kingdom Metazoa; phylum Mollusca; class Polyplacophora; order Chitonida; family Tonicellidae; genus Lepidochitona; species Lepidochitona cinerea. The sequence goes on from OZ020556.1 coordinate 45,432,740, forward strand.
AACAATGGTATAAGGAACAAACAATGGGAGTAGGAACACGTTCATCTACTTGCAAACAGCAAACAATGGTATTAGGAACAAACAATGGGAGTAGGAACACGTTCATCTACTTGCAAACAGCAAACAATGGTATTAGGAACAAACAATGGGAGTAGGAACACGTTCATCTGTTTGCAATGGGAGTAGGAACACGTTCATCTGTTTGCAAACAGCAAACAAGGGGATTAGGAACAAACAATGGGAGTAGGAACACGTTCATCTGTTTGCAATGGGAGTAGGAACACGTTCATCTGCTTGCAAACAGCAAACAATGGTATTAGGAACAAACAATGGGAGTAGGAACACGTTCATCTGTTTGCAATGGGAGTAGAAACACGTTCATCTGTTTGCAAACAGCAAACAATGGGATTAGGAACAAACAATGGGAGTAGGAACACGTTCATCTGCTTGCAAACAGCAAACAATGGGATTAGGAACAAACAATGGGAGTAGGAACACGTTCATCTGCTTGCAATGGGAGTAGGAACACGTTCATCTGTTTGCAATGGGAGTAGAAACACGTTCATCTCTCTGCAAACAGCAAATACATGTATGCTATGAAAGAGAAACTGACCATTTTCACTGATGATATACTTCTTAATGTGATGATAATATTCACTAAGAGACATTGGATATGGCGTTTTAGATTTAACTGATGGTGTTGGGATCAAATATGACATTATAATATAATTTATGTTGTCATTTTCAGATTTAACCGATGGTGTTGGGATCAAACATGACATTATAATATAATTTATATTGTCATTTTCAGATTTAACTGATGATGTTGGGATCAAACATGACATTATAATATAATTTATGTTGTCATTTTCAGATTTAACCGATGGTGTTGGGATCAAATATGACATTATAATATAATTGATGTTGTCATTTTCAGATTTAACTGATAATGTTGGGATCAAATATGACATTATAATATAATTTATGTTGTCATTTTCAGATTTAACTAATGATGTTGGGATCAAATATGACATTATAATATAATTTATGTTGTCATTTTCAGATTTAACCGATGGTGTTGGGATCACACATGACATTATAATATAATTTATGTTGTCATTTTCAGATTTAACTGATGGTGTTGGGATCACACATGACATTATAATATAATTTATGGTGTCATTTTCAGATTTAACGGATGGTGTTGGGATCAAACATGACATTATAATATAATTTATGGTGTCATTTTCAGATTTAACTGATGATGCGGTGACGGTGTATCTAAATGAAAACCCTGAGTTCTTGGACCGATATGTCCTCGCACATGTTAATCAAGACAGGCTGAATAAGTGGACTTCAAATCGACCCCAGAAGACAAGCAATAAACAGAAAAAGGGAGATTTACTGGAAACACACGGTAAGATCCCTGTTATATAGTTAAATGACGTACAGACCAAGTACTAGCCAGCAAAATCTGGTTCATTTTTCACCGGTTGAAACCATGATTCAGCCAAAAAATTTGGCAAAGTACACAAGTGTTTTTATCTGCACTTTTATTTGGAGAAACAGTTTTATTAATTGGCAATCTTCGGCCACCATACATGTGCATATACTGTATTTCTTGTTATAAATATGTTACAAATATAAACGGAACGTCAAGGCATTTCTCCCGTTGTCGTCTACCGTACGTTGGGTGATGTTATAGATATAAACGGAATGTCGTGACGTTTCTCCTGATGTAGTTTATGGTACAGTGCTTGATGCTATATACACGTTGCAGCGGGGCGTCAATGCATTTTTTCCAGGCGTCTATCATGGTACAAAAATGCCCACCATGCCTCCAAAAATGAGGAATCCCGTTTTCGAATAAAAAGGGCTATTTGTTGATTGTTATCGTCGTTCTTTAACAGGTGGTTTCCATGAGTGCAAAACGTCAGTTACAAAATGGAAGGTAAGTTAATACCTATTGAGAAGATCTTCACAATAATGAAGGCCTATCTCTGTAACTGTTTATCTCTCCATTTCCATTCTTCTGTTATTCTAATGTTTGATCGATGTACGATAAGCAGGCGATAGTTCCATAGGTATAAAAAAGAGGTACGGGAAAAAAAAAGAAACATATGGAACTATCGCCTGCTTTATCGTCTGAATGGATTTTTTTAAATTCAGTTATAATTAGCATAGGAGTAGAAATGTATCTAGTGCCAAAAGTAAAAGGGGGTCTCGCTATTTTCTGGCGACCAAAACACTCACCTAACCTTTTGGCATTCAGTAACCCCGGAACTATTGCATGGATTTTTTTTAAAAACTCAGCTATAGCCTAACTGACTCATGAGTAGATAGTGTGTCCTGTACCAATATTAAATTGGGGTCTTGGTATTTGCGGCGACCAAAACAGTCACCAGCCTGTTGGCATTGAGTAACTCGATACTTATTGAATGGATTATCAATTTCTTTTCAGTTATAACTAGCTTATGGGTAAATGGTGTGTCCTGTACCAAAATTCAATTGAGTTCTGGATATTTGTAGCGACCAAAACAGTCACCCAGCCTTTTGGTATTCAGTAACTCGGGAACTATTGCATGGATTTTAAAAAAATCAGTGATAACTAGCTAACAAATAGACGATGTGCCCCGTACTAAAAGTAAATTTGGGTCTCGCCATATGTGTCGACCGAAAACAGTCACCCAGCCTTTAGGCATTCAGTAATTGAGGAAATGACTGTTAATCTGTCTGTGGTTTCACAGTAGAGCTTAATTGTATCCAAACAACTTTTTGATAATCATGGTGACAAAATGAGTTGCGGAGAACATTTTTTCTATTGCTTTATTCGTAATTAAGTGAAATTGCTGTTGCTGTTGTGTAGACACTTTTACAAGTAGCTTTGATACAGTTTTCAGATATAGGTAGCAGCTTATATGTAGAAAATTCACGAAGTCCCAGTTTTCTTTAGGTGACTGAAAGATTCTACCAGCCGAAATTCTGTTTGAAGCATGCCTTTAATATTGAATATGAAGATAGTGTGCTAAAATCAATTAACGCTTTTGGGCGTATTATGCGTTTCTTAAATTATTGTTCCCTTTTGCCAACCTCAAAAATGTGTTTTGCTTTTCTCCTTACAGTCAGTTTTACAAACGGACAATCGGAAATTACTACAAGAGTTAACTAAGGACATTAATCAAATGTCAAATCGATCCCACATTCTCTATGAACTGGTCTGTTGTATAGCTGCAGGTAAAGTATGAGCTCTGGATTAATACGTTACACCATATTGACCCCCCTCCCCCTCCCCCACGCACACACACACGTTTGATAACCAATGTTTGAATATATACACACTTTATACCCCAGCACCCACACACACGTTTGATAACCAATGTTTGAATATATACACACTTTATACCCCAGCACCCACACACACGTTTGATAACCAGTGTTTGAATATATACACACTTTATACCCCAGCACCCATGAACACGCACGTTTAATACCCAATGTTTGTTATATATAGTTTTAGACAAGAAGATTTTTCCTGTGGCCGTGTGTTTTAGTTTTTAGAACTATATATATTTGTCAAAACTCAACGTGGTTAATGCGGTTTTTTATTTTATGACAGAAACGGTAGTTTTACTTATTTTTATATCTTAACTAATAACTGAAAACAATATGTTATAGAAGTATTTTGCATGTTATACACAGATACATTGCAATACGGAGGGAAATATGACACAGTTAAATCGAAAAATATTGATATATATAGGGGAAAGATGGGCCGATATATTTGAAATACATTGCGATATTGAGGGAAATATGGCCCAATTAATTTGAAAAATATTGCCATACATATAGGGAAAATACGGACCGATTTTTTTAAAAAGTACATTGCGATATTGAGGGAACTATGGCCCAAATAATTGGAAAAGCATTGCCATAAATAGGAGAAATGTGGCCAAATGGATTTAAAATACATTACCATATATCTATAGAGGCATTATGGTCCAATTAATTTGAAAAAAATATTGCCATGTATATATATGGGGGTAGGGAGATACATTGTTCTCAATTTTGTGCGTTAATTGCACGGTTCATTTTTATTTCGTCGTCAATTCTTTAGTTTTCCAAACGCTTAACTTCCCTTACAATTGATATTTATGAAATAAATCCGAATTTTGGCTTTTCATATTAATTTAGCATGCGTAATTCTTTATTTTCAGCAGTCAATGCGGATGGATTTTCTCTAAGTTTGGTTGACGACAGTACTCAGGTAATCATCTCTTTCCAAACCGATTTAAAGGATAAACAACTTCTATCTGAACATTTATTGGCGATTTGTAACTGTACACTGACTAATAAGTATTTAAAATCCATGATGTTGAAACGGAACGAACTTTCTGAGTTGTTCAAAAGTGCTTAATACAGGTCTAACAGTCGATGTGTTACAAAGAAATTCAATTGTGACGTTACAAAGTTAAATTGTTATTAGGCGTAATACACTTTTGAACAACCGGCTTCTGGGCTTCAAAGAACAAGCTATTGAAAATATGCATATGTTCCGTCACCAATCCGAAATATCTTGGTATTTGACGTCATACTTGGCTTTTGAACGCTTCCGTCGTCATCTCAACCAAACACGAGGGCGCACTGACTTGACGTCTGTCGTGTATGGCGTCACAACAATGGGAATGTACATGCAGATATCGGATGCCAACTATGACGTAACGACGAGCTAATTAATTTCCGTATAGAAGTCTTAGAGAGAAAGAGAAATCTCCTTTTCGTTTTGGCCAAGTTCGTATAGTGTATGTTCTTAAACAAATTGATTATGAAATAAAAGACAAGATTATAATAAAAGTAAATAAAATATCTCTATTCGATTTGTAAAGTTTGAAAATGAACACTGACCAGTACAGAACGACCTTCTTAACCAGTTTGAAAATGAACACTGACCAGTACAGAACGACCTTCTTAACCAGTTTGAAAATGAACACTGACCAGTACAGGACGACCTTGTTAACCAGTTTGAAATTGAACACTGACCAGTACAGGACGACCTTCTTAACCAGTTTGAAATTGAACACTGACCAGTAGAGAACGACCTTCTTAACCACTTTGAAATTGAACACTGACCAGTAGAGAACGACCCTGTTAACCAGTTTGAAATTGAACACTGACCAGTAGAGAACGACCTTCTTAACCAGTTTGAAATTGAACACTGACCAGTAGAGAACGACCTTCTTAACCAGTTTGAAATTGAACACTGACCAGTACAGAACGACCTTCTTAACCGGAAACCACAATTTATACCACCATTGTATATATAATTTTAATTTTTTCTTCCAGGAAATATATCAGTATAATGACAATAGTCAAAGGTAGGCCTACTTTACTTAATTCCTTTAGGGTACCTTTTTAAAGTGGATTATGTTTCTGTAATGTAACTCAAATTAAGAGTTTTGAAATAGCTCCAGGCCTATGAACTTTCCATTCACTTGTAAACAAGGGTATTTATTCTTTCTTAAATAGCAAATCACAGCCGAAGTCCACAGAAAGTATCGGCAGAGGAGGTTCATTACCAGCATATGTCGCTTACTCAAAAGAAAATATTCGCCTTCTTGATATTTCCCAGGTAAAGTTAATACACTTGTAGCTTTAACCAACATCTCTAAGCCTGAAACCAAGGGTCTAATACCTTAGGGTAATCACATACAATTGCCAGGGATGTGTGATCTAATACCCTGGGAATATCACATACAATTGCCAGGGATGTGTGGTCCAATACCCTGGGGATATCACATACAATTGCCAGGGATGTGTGGTCCAATACCCTGGGGATATCACATACAATTGCCAGGGATGTGTGGTCCAATACCTTAGGGTAATCACATACAATTGCCAGGGATGTGTGGTCCAATACCCTGGGGATATCACATACAATTGCCAGGGATGTGTGGTCCAATACCCTGGGTATATCACATACAATTGCCAGGGATGTGTGGTCCAATACCCTGGGGATATCACATACAATATCCAGGGATGTGTGGTCCAATACCCTGGGGATATCACATACAATTGCCAGGGATGTGTGGTCCAATACCCTGGGGATATCACATACAATTGTCAGGGATGTGTGGTCCAATACCCTGGGGATATCACATACAATTGCCAGGGATGTGTGGTCCAATACCCTGGGGATATCACATACAATTGCCAGGGATGTGTGGTCCAATACCCTGGGGATATCACATACAATTGCCAGGGATGTGTGGTCCAATACCCTGGGGATATCACATACAATTGCCAGGGATGTGTGGTCCAATACCCTGGGGATATCACATACAATTGCCAGGGATGTGTGGTCCAATACCCTGGGTATATCACATACAATTGCCAGGGATGTGTGGTCCAATACCCTGGGGATATCACATACAATTGCCAGGGATGTGTGGTCCAATACCCTGGGGATATCACATATAATTGCCAGGGATGTGAGGTCCAATACCCTGGGGATATCACATACAATTGCCAGGGATGTGAGGTTCAATACCCTGGGGATATCACATATAATTGCCAGGGATGTGAGCTCCAATACCCTGGGGATATCACATACAATTGCCAGGGATGTGTGGTCCAATACCCTGGGGATATCACATACAATTGCCAGGGATGTGTTGTCCAATACCCTGGGGATATCACATACAATTGCCAGGGATGTGAGGTTCAATACCCTGGGGATATCACATACAATTGCCAGGGATGTGTGGTCCAATACCCTGGGGATATCACATACAATATCCAGGGATGTGTGGTCTATTACCCTGGGAATACAATCATATGGGATATCACATACAATTGCCAGGGATGTGTTGTCCAATACCCTGGGGATATCACATACAATTGCCAGGGATGTGAGGTTCAATACCCTGGGGATATCACATACAATTGCCAAGGATGTGTGGTCCAATACCCTGGGGATATCACATACAATTGACAAGGATGTGTGGTCCAATACCCTGGGAATATCACATACAATTGCCAGGGATGTGTGGTCCAATACCCTGGGGATATCACATATAATTGCCAGGGATGTGTGGTCCAATACCCTGGGGATATCACATACAATATCCAGGGATGTGTGGTCTATTACCCTGGGAATACAATCATATGGGATATCACATACAATTGCCAGGGATGTGTTGTCCAATACCCTGGGGATATCACATACAATTGCCAGGGATGTGAGGTTCAATACCCTGGGGATATCACATACAATTACCAGGGATGTGAGGTTCAATACCCTGGGGATATAACATACAATTGCCAGGGATGTGTGGTCCAATACCCTGGGAATATCACATACAATTGCCAGGGATGTGTGGTCCAATACCCTGGGGATATCACATACAATTGCCAGGGATGTGTGGTCCAATACCCTGGGGATATCACATACAATTGCCAGGGATGTGTGGTCCAATACCCTGGGGATATCACATACAATTGCCAGGGATGTGTGGTCTATTACCCTGGGAATACAATCATATGGGATATCACATACAATTGCCAGGGATGTGTTGTCCAATACCCTGGGGATATCACATACAATTGCCAGGGATGTGTGGTCCAATACCCTGGGGATATCACATACAATTGCCAGGGATGTGTGGTCCAATACCTTAGGGTAATCACATACAATTGCCAGGGATGTGTGGTCCAATACCCTGGGGATATCACATACAATTGCCAGGGATGTGTGGTCCAATACCCTGGGTATATCACATACAATTGCCAGGGATGTGTGGTCCAATATCCTATGGGATATCACATACATTTGCCAGGGATGTGTGGTCCAATATCCTATGGGATATCTCATACAATATCCAGGGATGTGTGATCCAATACCATGTGGATATCACGTACAATATCCAGGGATCTGTAATCCAATATCCTATGGGATATCTAATACAATATGGGGGGGGGGGTCTTCCAGTTGTTAATGCCCGGTGGTATATTAAACTTTCATTGGTCCTTTATCCTGGTGTATTGTAGGCCTAATAGTGTTACCCAAGGGCATTGTGTACTGTTCATAGTTTCATACTTCATATATAGCAAAGTTGAAATAAGAAATGAAATAAGATTAAGCATACTATATTATTGAGGAGATAGGGGAAATCGTCAAGGCGGATTCAAAGCGGAATGGCAAAGGGAGGGGATTTTTTTTACAAAATCAGAAATACAATTGTGTATACGACGAGACAGTTCCACTGCACATCATAATAATCTGGAAGATCAAAAGACTGTGAACTGACAACCTAACCATGTGTTTGCTTCCAATGTTACAGGGTGATGACCGTTTCCCGAAAGGTCTGCTGAGCGGAGAATCTGCCCAGTCGGTTATATCTCAACCTATACTGTATACCAACGGAGATGTGATGGGTGCGTACTCGGTTTGAAATGGGAATCGAAATTACGCGAAGTTCACAATGATCACAAGCGTAAACGTCCACACCTCTCTTCATATCAATATAGTTTTACCTTAGCAAATAGTTACGTTATCAGGTGTTGTGGAACTCTATCAGTTAATTGTCTATGTATTGTTACGTTATCAGGTGTTGTGGAACTCTATCGGTTAATTGTCTATGTATTGTTACGTTATCAGGTGTTGTGGAACTCTATCAGTTAATTGTCTATGTAATGTTACGTTATCAGGTCTTGTGGAACTCTATCGGTTAATTGTCTATGTATTGTTACGTTATCAGGTGTTGTGGAACTCTATCGGTTAATTATCTATGTATTGTTACGTTACCAGGTGTTGTAGAACTCTATCGGTTAATTATCTATGTATTGTTACGTTACTAGGTGTTGTGGAACTATATCGACTACCTGGCTGTCCATACTTTACAATGGAGGACGAAGAGGTAAGAATCATCTATCTCTAATATAACGCAAAGTAAAGACACCTTTATAATATGTTGAATTAATCAGATAAATCGCATTTCAACTGTTGATGGTTAGAAAGTTGTCCAAAGCTGGTTGTTTATGAACACACGAGTACAGGGAAAATCCTCCTGTCTAAAACGACCAGTTTCTTATTGGGTTTAAAAGGGACATATAATTTAGACCGTTTTACCCAATCAGAGGTGTTATAATAAAACAAAACCCATGATGTGTCTTTAGATTGACGACATGTAAGAATTTCGGGAAGAGATAATTTGTCAACAAATTCTTGATAAAGCTAAACATGCTGATTTGCTTAAAGTGGCATGAGCTGCCAAAATGTTGGTATTTTGACTTTAAAACAGAACGTTGAAATTATTGCCTATAATTCAGAAGCTTTTTAGTGCTTCTAGCCTCGTGTAAATGTACGATAAAGTGTTGTTTTGAACTAACTTTGGCTTAGAATGAATGAATGGCCGTCCCGGTTATTTAAATTTTGTTTACTTTTCGAGTACGTTTTCGGTTCGTACAGGCCACATACTGTATAGATTTTCCTCATTCCAACACAAAGCCTCCTACTGTTGTGACGATCAGAAATTATGAAAATTTTGGAAGCTCATGCCACTTTAGGGTTTTAGATAATAATCAATAATCTCTGTTCGCTACCAAAACCCGAGATAATATAACGCCCTTGGGGCATTTGAAGGCTTATTTAGTTACCACAAGATTACATCAAATGTATTCTAAAGCCTGACATCTTGTAGGTTGTAACGTGGCAGTTACTCTGGACAGACATTACCATGCAATATTGTGAGGTATTACTTCATTCAACTGACCTCAAACGAACACACATGTATCACTTATGATATTACTAATAACACCATACTAACACACATGTATCACCTAGGATCTTACTAATAACACCATACTAACACACATGTATCACCTAGGATCTTACTAATAACACCATACTAACACACATGTATCACCTAGGATCTTACTAATAACACCATACTAACACACATGTATCACCTAGGATCTTACTAATAACATCATACTAACATACATGTATCACCTAGGATCTTACTAATAACATAATACTAACATACATTAGTGATCGTTTTACTTACCCCAACCTTTCCTTAGTTTTATAGTAAGAAAGGGAGAGAACCAGAAATAGAAGCTGATCATGCCCCACCACAAACTTTTGTCTCCTCAATCTTCTATATGATTCACAAGAATTCAACCGTTTCTTGTTTGTAGATTGTAGCTAAGTTTTTGCTGTGGGGAAGTGTATCACTACATTATACAGAGGTACTAATCTCAGCATGCCAATGGTTAATATATGTGAAGATTACATGTACTTCGAGAAAATGATCTCTTTATAAATATGCTCTGTTTCTTGCCAAGCTGTTTGTAATATTAGTCTTTCTATTCAATTGTTTTGTCCTTTAATTGCATTTTCTCAAAGGACTGTTTTCTTTGTTGTCTCTGTAATGCTAAGGTGTGTTATTCTGTGAAAGTGTGTTGTCAGTAGATTGTGTAGTCCGGGTTTCTGACTCCAAAATTACTATTCTTATATACTGACGGCCGCGTCATTTTGGAGTCAGGGTGTTTACTGCAATCAAAAAGCCGGAGTTGACTGCCCGCTCAGAAGCGGGCAGTATGTGGTCTGATTTAGACAAAGAAATAGCAATATAACCTACTCAGATCGTGTCTAAACGGTCATAATCACGTTCATGGATAATTTCGCTACCTACCAGTGCCTGATATGGACGAGCAGGATCGGCCAATAAACATTATTCTTCCTCTGAATTCACTTTTGCCTTCTCCAAATCTCAAACTCTCCGCCATTGATGACGTAACACTGTTTAGCGGTTTTCAGTTTTTAAATGTTAAATTCACTTTAAAAATGGCTAAATTATTAATGAATGTCGTACTGACAATATTTGAGTTACTTATGTTGTTATTTACTATCTAAATCTGACCGCAAACTGCACGATCAGAAGCGTGCAGCCAACTCCGACTTTTTGATTGCAGTGAACCCTGACTCCAAAATACGACCGTCAGTGTAAAAAATAGTGATTTTGGAGTCAGAAGCCGGGACTATAGATTGTGGAACCATCCACCATTAATATGCAGCCAGTATTGTGTTATCGACCAGTGAAAGTTTGTTGTCAGTAGATTGTGGAACCATCCACCATTAATATGCAGCCAGTATTGTATTATCGACCAGTGAAAGTTTGTTGTCAGTAGATTGTGGAACCATCCACCATTAATATGCAGCCAGTATTGTATTATCGACCAGTGAAAGTTTGTTGTCAGTAGATTGTGGAACCATCCACCATTAATATGCAGCCAGTATTGTATTATCGACCAGTGAAAGTTTGTTGTCAGTAGATTGTGGAACCATCCACCATTAATATGCAGCCAGTATTGTATTATCGACCAGTGGAGGTTTGTTGTCAGTAGATTGTGGAACCATCCACCATTAGAGTGCAGCCAGTATTGTGTTATCGACCAGTGAAAGTTTGTTGTCAGTAGATTGTGGAACCATCCACCATTAGAATGCAGCCAGTATTTGTGTTATCGACCAGTGAAAGTTTGTTGTCATTAGATTGTGGAACCATCCACCATTAGAATGCAGCCAGTATTTGTGTTATCGACCAGTGAAAGTTTGTTGTCATTAGATTGTGGAACCATCCACCATTAGAATGCAGCCAGTATTGTGTTATCGACCAGTGAAAGTTTGTTGTCAGTAGATTGTGGAACCATCCACCATTAGAGTGCAGCCAGTATTGTATTATCGACCAGTGAAAGTTTGTTGTCATTAGATTGTGGAACCATCCACCATTAGAATGCAGCCAGTATTGTGTTATCGACCAGTGAAAGTTTGTTGTCAGTAGATTGTGGAACCATCCACCATTAGAATACAGCCAGTATTGTGTTTATCGATCTGTGGAAGTTTGTTGTCAGTAGATTGTGGAACCATCCACCATTAGAGTGCAGCGAGTATTGTGTTTATCGACCGGTGAAAGTTTGTGGTCAGTAGATTGTGGAACCATCCACCATTAGAGTGCAGCGAGTATTGTGTTTATCGACCGGTGAAAGTTTGTGGTCAGTAGATTGTGGAACCATCCACCATTAGAATGCAGCCAGTATTGTGTTTATCGACCGGTGGAAGTTTGTTGTCAGTAGATTGTGGAACCATCCACCATTAGAGTGCAGCCAGTATTGTGTTTATCGACCGGTGAAAGTTTGTTGTCAGTAGATTGTGGAACCATCCATCATTAGAATGCAGCCAGTATGGTGTTTATCGACCAGTGAAAGTTTGTTGTCAGTAGATTGTGGAACCATCAACCATTAAAATGCAACCAGTATTGTGTTTATCGACCAGTGAAAGTTTGTTGTCAGTAGATTGTGGAACCATCCACCATTAGAATGCAGCCAGTATGGTGTTTATCGACCAGTGAAAGTTTGTTGTCAGTAGATTGTGGAACCATCCACCATTAGAATGCAGCCAGAATTGTGTTTATCGACCAGTGGAGGTTTGTTGTCAGTAGATTGTGGAACCATCCACCATTAGAATACAGCCAGTATGGTGTTTATCGGCCAGTGAAAGTTTGTTGTCAGTAGATTGTGGAACCATCCGCCATTAGAATGCAGCCAGAATTGTGTTTATCCACCAGTGGAGGTTTGTTGTCAGTAGATTGTGGAACCATCCACCATTAGAATGCAGCCAGTATGGTGTTTATCGACCAGTGAAAGTTTGTTGTCAGTAGATTGTGGAACCATCCACCATTAGAGTGCATCCTGTATTGTGTTTATCGACCAGTGGAGGTTTGTTGTCAGTAGATTGTGGAACCATCCACCATTAGAGTGCAGCCTGTATTGTGTTTATCGACCAGTGGAGGTTTGTTGTCAGTAGATTGTGGAACCATCCACTATTAGAATGCAGCCAGAATTGTGTTTATCGTCCAGTGAAGGTTTGTTGTTAGTAGATTGTGGAACCATCCACCATTAGAATACAGCCAGTATTGTGTTTATCGACCAGTGAAAGTTTGTTGTCAGTAGATTGTGGAACCATCCACCATTAGAATGCAGCCAGTATTGTGTTTATCGACCAGTGGAGGTTTGTTGTCAGTAGATTGTGGAACCATCCACCATTAGAGTGCATCCTGTATTGTGTTTATCGACCAGTGGAGGTTTGTTGTCAGTAGATTGTGGAACCATCCACCATTAGAATGCAGCCTGTATTGTGTTTATCGATCAGTGAAAGTTTGTTGTCAGTAGATTGTGGAACCATCCACCATTAAAATGCAGCCAGTATTGTGTTTATCGACCAGTGGAGGTTTGTTGTCAGTAGATTGTGGAACCATCCACCATTAGAGTGCATCCTGTATTGTGTTTATCGACCAGTGGAGGTTTGTTGTCAGTAGATTGTGGAACCATCCACCATTAGAATGCAGCCTGTATTGTGTTTATCGACCAGTGAAAGTTTGTTGTCAGTAGATTGTGGAACCATCCACCATTAAAATGCAGCCAGTATTGTGTTTATCGACCAGTGAAAGTTTGTGGTCAGTAGATTGTGGAACCATCCACCATTAGAGTGCAGCGAGTATTGTGTTTATCGACCGGTGAAAGTTTGTGGTCAGTAGATTGTGGAACCATCCACCATTAGAATGCAGCCAGTATTGTGTTTATCGACCGGTGAAAGTTTGTTGTCAGTAGATTGTGGAACCATCCACCATTAGAATGCAGCCAGAATTGTGTTTATCGACCAGTGGAGGTTTGTTGTCAGTAGATTGTGGAACCATCCACCATTAGAATGCAGCCAGAATTGTGTTTATCGACCAGTGAAAGTTTGTTGTCAGTAGATTGTGGAACCATCCACCATTGAAATGCAGCCTGTATTGTGTTTATCGATCTGTGGAAGTTTGTTGTCAGTAGATTGTGGAACCATCCACCATTAGAGTGCAGCCAGTATTGTATTATCGACCAGTGAAAGTTTGTTGTCAGTAGATTGTGGAACCATCCACCATTAATATGCAGCCAGTATTGTATTATCGACCAGTGAAAGTTTGTTGTCAGTAGATTGTGGAACCATCCACCATTAATATGCAGCCAGTATTGTATTATCGACCAGTGGAGGTTTGTTGTCAGTAGATTGTGGAACCATCCACCATTAGAGTGCAGCCAGTATTGTGTTATCGACCAGTGAAAGTTTGTTGTCAGTAGATTGTGGAACCATCCACCATTAGAATGCAGCCAGTATTTGTGTTATCGACCAGTGAAAGTTTGTTGTCATTAGATTGTGGAACCATCCACCATTAGAATGCAGCCAGTATTTGTGTTATCGACCAGTGAAAGTTTGTTGTCATTAGATTGTGGAACCATCCACCATTAGAATGCAGCCAGTATTGTGTTATCGACCAGTGAAAGTTTGTTGTCAGTAGATTGTGGAACCATCCACCATTAGAGTGCAGCCTGTATTGTGTTTATCGATCTGTGGAAGTTTGTTGTCAGTAGATTGTGGAACCATCCACCATTAGAGTGCAGCGAGTATTGTGTTTATCGACCGGTGAAAGTTTGTGGTCAGTAGATTGTGGAACCATCCACCATTAGAATGCAGCCAGTATTGTGTTTATCGACCGGTGGAAGTTTGTTGTCAGTAGATTGTGGAACCATCCACCATTAGAGTGCAGCCAGTATTGTGTTTATCGACCGGTGAAAGTTTGTTGTCAGTAGATTGTGGAACCATCCATCATTAGAATGCAGCCAGTATGGTGTTTATCGACCAGTGAAAGTTTGTTGTCAGTAGATTGTGGAACCATCAACCATTAAAATGCAACCAGTATTGTGTTTATCGACCAGTGAAAGTTTGTTGTCAGTAGATTGTGGAACCATCCACCATTAGAATGCAGCCAGTATGGTGTTTATCGACCAGTGAAAGTTTGTTGTCAGTAGATTGTGGAACCATCCACCATTAGAATGCATCCAGAATTGTGTTTATCGACCAGTGGAGGTTTGTTGTCAGTAGATTGTGGAACCATCCACCATTAGAATGCAGCCAGAATTGTGTTTATCGACCAGTGGAGGTTTGTTGTCAGTAGATTGTGGAACCATCCACCATTAGAATGCAGCCAGTATGGTGTTTATCGACCAGTGGAGGTTTGTTGTCAGTAGATTGTGGAACCATCCACTATTAGAATGCAGCCAGAATTGTGTTTATCGACCAGTGAAGGTTTGTTGTTAGTAGATTGTGGAACCATCCACCATTAGAATACAGCCAGTATTGTGTTTATCGACCAGTGAAAGTTTGTTGTCAGTAGATTGTGGAACCATCCACCATTAGAATGCAGCCAGTATTGTGTTTATCGACCAGTGGAGGTTTGTTGTCAGTAGATTGTGGAACCATCCACCATTAGAATGCATCCTGTATTGTGTTTATCGACCAGTGGAGGTTTGTTGTCAGTAGATTGTGGAACCATCCACCATTAGAATGCAGCCTGTATTGTGTTTATCGACCAGTGAAAGTTTGTTGTCAGTAGATTGTGGAACCATCCACCATTAAAATGCAGCCAGTATTGTGTTTATCGACCAGTGGAGGTTTGTTGTCAGTAGATTGTGGAACCATCCACCATTAGAGTGCATCCTGTATTGTGTTTATCGACCAGTGGAGGTTTGTTGTCAGTAGATTGTGGAACCATCCACCATTAAAATGCAGCCAGTATTGTGTTTATCGACCAGTGAAAGTTTGTGGTCAGTAGATTGTGGAACCATCCACCATTAGAGTGCAGCGAGTATTGTGTTTATCGACCGGTGAAAGTTTGTGGTCAGTAGATTGTGGAACCATCCACCATTAGAATGCAGCCAGTATTGTGTTTATCGACCGGTGAAAGTTTGTTGTCAGTAGATTGTGGAACCATCCACCATTAGAATGCAGCCAGAATTGTGTTTATCGACCAGTGGAGGTTTGTTGTCAGTAGATTGTGGAACCATCCACCATTAGAATGCAGCCAGAATTGTGTTTATCGACCAGTGAAAGTTTGTTGTCAGTAGATTGTGGAACCATCCACCATTGAAATGCAGCCTGTATTGTGTTTATCGATCTGTGGAAGTTTGTTGTCAGTAGATTGTGGAACCATCCACCATTAGAGTGCAGCCAGTATTGTGTTTATCGACCGGTGAAAGTTTGTTGTCAGTAGATTGTGGAACCATCCACCATTAGAATACAGCCAGTATGTTGTTTATCGACCGGTGAAAGTTTGTTGTCAGTAGATTGTGGAACCATCCACCATTAGAATGCAGCCAGAATTGTGTTTATCGACCAGTGGAGGTTTGTTGTCAGTAGATTGTGGAACCATCCACCATTAGAATGCAGCCAGAATTGTGTTTATCGACCAGTGAAAGTTTGTTGTCAGTAGATTGTGGAACCATCCACCATTAGAGTGCAGCCAGTATTGTGTTTATCGACCGGTGAAAGTTTGTTGTCAGTAGATTGTGGAACCATCCATCATTAGAATGCAGCCAGTATGGTGTTTATCGACCAGTGAAAGTTTGTTGTCAGTAGATTGTGGAACCATCAACCATTAAAATGCAACCAGTATTGTGTTTATCGACCAGTGAAAGTTTGTTGTCAGTAGATTGTGGAACCATCCACCATTAGAATGCAGTCAGTATGGTGTTTATCGACCAGTGAAAGTTTGTTGTCAGTAGATTGTGGAACCATCCACCATTAGAATGCAGCCTGTATTGTGTTTATCGACCAGTGAAAGTTTGTTGTCAGTAGATTGTGGAACCATCCACCATTAAAATGCAGCCAGTATTGTGTTTATCGACCAGTGAAAGTTTGTGGTCAGTAGATTGTGGAACCATCCACCATTAGAGTGCAGCGAGTATTGTGTTTATCGACCGGTGAAAGTTTGTGGTCAGTAGATTGTGGAACCATCCACCATTAGAATGCAGCCAGTATTGTGTTTATCGACCGGTGAAAGTTTGTTGTCAGTAGATTGTGGAACCATCCACCATTAGAATGCAGCCAGAATTGTGTTTATCGACCAGTGGAGGTTTGTTGTCAGTAGATTGTGGAACCATCCACCATTAGAATGCAGCCAGAATTGTGTTTATCGACCAGTGAAAGTTTGTTGTCAGTAGATTGTGGAACCATCCACCATTGAAATGCAGCCTGTATTGTGTTTATCGATCTGTGGAAGTTTGTTGTCAGTAGATTGTGGAACCATCCACCATTAGAGTGCAGCCAGTATTGTGTTTATCGACCGGTGAAAGTTTGTTGTCAGTAGATTGTGGAACCATCCACCATTAGAATACAGCCAGTATGTTGTTTATCGACCGGTGAAAGTTTGTTGTCAGTAGATTGTGGAACCATCCACCATTAGAATGCAGCCAGAATTGTGTTTATCGACCAGTGGAGGTTTGTTGTCAGTAGATTGTGGAACCATCCACCATTAGAATGCAGCCAGAATTGTGTTTATCGACCAGTGAAAGTTTGTTGTCAGTAGATTGTGGAACCATCCACCATTAGAGTGCAGCCAGTATTGTGTTTATCGACCGGTGAAAGTTTGTTGTCAGTAGATTGTGGAACCATCCATCATTAGAATGCAGCCAGTATGGTGTTTATCGACCAGTGAAAGTTTGTTGTCAGTAGATTGTGGAACCATCAACCATTAAAATGCAACCAGTATTGTGTTTATCGACCAGTGAAAGTTTGTTGTCAGTAGATTGTGGAACCATCCACCATTAGAATGCAGTCAGTATGGTGTTTATCGACCAGTGAAAGTTTGTTGTCAGTAGATTGTGGAACCATCCACCATTAGAATGCAGCCAGAATTGTGTTTATCGACCAGTGGAGGTTTGTTGTCAGTAGATTGTGGAACCATCCACCATTAGAATACAGCCAGTATGGTGTTTATCGGCCAGTGAAAGTTTGTTGTCAGTAGATTGTGGAACCATCCACCATTAGAATGCAGCCAGAATTTTGTTTATCGACCAGTGGAGGTTTGTTGTCAGTAGATTGTGGAACCATCCACCATTAGAATGCAGCCAGTATTGTGTTTATCGACCAGTGAAAGTTTGTTGTCAGTAGATTGTGGAACCATCCACCATTAAAGTGCATCCTGTATTGTGTTTATCGACCAGTGGAGGTTTGTTGTCAGTAGATTGTGGAACCATCCACCATTAGAATGCAGCCAGTATTGTGTTTATCGACCAGTGAAAGTTTGTTGTCAGTATATTGTGGAACCATCCACCATTAGAGTGCAGCCTGTATTGTGTTTATCGACCAGTGGAGGTTTGTTGTCAGTAGATTGTGGAACCATCCACCATTAGAGTGCAGCCTGTATTGTGTTTATCGACCAGTGGAGGTTTGTTGTCAGTAGATTGTGGAACCATCCACTATTAGAATGCAGCCAGAATTGTGTTTATCGACCAGTGAAAGTCTGTTGTTAGTAGATTGTGGAACCATCCACCATTAGAATACAGCCAGTATTGTGTTTATCGACCAGTGAAAGTTTGTTGTCAGTAGATTGTGGAACCATCCACCATTAGAATGCAGCCAGTATTGTGTTTATCGACCAGTGGAGGTTTGTTGTCAGTAGATTGTGGAACCATCCACCATTAGAGTGCATCCTGTATTGTGTTTATCGACCAGTGGAGGTTTGTTGTCAGTAGATTGTGGAACCATCCACCATTAGAATGCAGCCTGTATTGTGTTTATCGACCAGTGAAAGTTTGTTGTCAGTAGATTGTGGAACCATCCACCATTAAAATGCAGCCAGTATTGTGTTTATCGACCAGTGAAAGTTTGTGGTCAGTAGATTGTGGAACCATCCACCATTAGAGTGCAGCCAGTATTGTGTTTATCGACCGGTGAAAGTTTGTTGTCAGTAGATTGTGGAACCATCCACTATTAGAATGCAGCCAGAATTGTGTTTATCGACCAGTGGAGGTTTGTTGTCAGTAGATTGTGGAACCATCCACCATTAGAGTGCAGCCTGTATTGTGTTTATCGACCAGTGGAGGTTTGTTGTCAGTAGATTGTGGAACCATCCACCATTAGAATGCAGCCTGTATTGTGTTTATCGACCAGTGAAAGTTTGTTGTCAGTAGATTGTGGAACCATCCACCATTGAAATGCAGCCAGTATTTGGGTTATCGACCAGTGGATTATCTCCCCTCTCCTCTCCGATGTTATTCCCGTGTGCCACAAATCTTTTGCTTCAACGAATTAATAGGGAGCGCAAGTCACGTGTGAATTCCACATAATTCCTGTCACAGGCACTGCATTGCGCATGTGACTGAGCGTTTTTCGTTCCAATATGACGTTTAAATCTGACGTTATGGAACAAAATACGTCAAATGGAATTGCAACGTCATCAAAAACGTTCTTAATGGCGTCATCTGTCACCGAATATCTTAAATCTCGTAATGATTCTTATGAGACTTGCGCTCCCTATACCTGCTTATTCGCTTCTAACACTCCTCTTAACATTACTTTGCTTTCTTAATATATATTTTGGTAAAATGTACGTAAATGTTGAACTGCCATACGACATTGTTTTAAATTGTATTTATGGAGATAATCCTTTTTTACTCGTAATCTTTATAATAACCTTCTCCAAGCTGTATTCGTCAACTTTTATCACCTAGGATAAATGTTTGATTTTGCTCAGTAAATTTGTTTTTATTTGATCAGTGGTTTTGTTTAATATGGTCAGTGGATTTGTTTTGATTTGTTCAGATGTACCACGCGATGACACGACAAAGAAAACTGAACGATTTTCTGCTAACAGTAACAAAGTAAGTTATTTGTCAACCGATACCCGCTTTGATGCGTACTTTTGCCGGGAAATATGGGTAGAAAAGTGTATGACTGATTCATTGATGGTTTACGCCACCCTCAAGATTATTGCCAGGTTTAATGGGGGAAGAAAGCGGGCTCTTTGCCCAGAGGAAACCGCCGACCTTCAGCGAGGACCTGGCAACTCTTCCACACACGCCGGTGGCGATAACAGAAGTGTATGAGGTGGGGTTAGGAAATAGGTACGTTCATAAAGCAAATGTGTCAACATGGGATTGGAATATGAAGCAAATTGTGATGATTTGTCTTTTAGATCCATTTTTCAAGATATCGTGAGCATGGACACTTTGATTATGAAAATTATGGTATGTTTGTTTATATCTGTTATTAAAAAAAACTTTTATATGTTTAAAATCTGTTGAATTTTACCATTAAGCCAACAACATTCAATGTGTATTGTTAAGCAGTGTAGAGTTACCAATTATAGGATTTCATATCCTTACCGTCTTCCTCATTTCTAAGTATTTTGTCCAACATTTGAGGGTATATCGCAAAACTGACCACATATTGTAACGTTTTTGTTTTTAATTTTCCCCAAATATATCAAACAGAAATTTGCTCAAAGGTTGGTGACTGCTGACCGAGCCTCACTGTTTCTACTGGACAGTCAGACAAACGAACTTTATGCCAAAATATTTGATGTGGGAATCAATGGGCGAAAAACTAACAGGGAAATCAGGTGATTGTTTGTGACATTTGCAGGAATGATTTTCCCCAAACAAGAATTTTTGCCGTTCCTTGCAAATGTCCCTTCTGTATTTTGGATTTACAATACAAAGCAATATATGGCCGTTAACGTAAAGAGTAACAAACAAGCACTGCTCATGAAGACTTATATGGGATGTTAACGAAAAGAGTAACAAACACTCACTGCTCTTGGGAACTTATAAGTATCGATTTCCAAAAGTAGTTGCTTTTGTTCCTTTACTTAAGCGGTACATATATAGCTTTGTAATTTAGAGATATTAGATTGTGACCATCGGATACTTTTTGACAGAACTATGCTAAAAAGCTAGTGAGTGCCGACAGAGCGGCTTTGTTTTTGGTGGATATGCGGTCACGTGAGCTATATGCCCGGATATTTGACACGGGGTCCACGGAGGATGCCGAGAAAAACCCGATTCTTCAGAAAGAGATTAGGTTTGATGATATCACGAATACATGTTGTGGTGAACTGTTGTTGTTAATAATGAGTATTTCCACCATATATTTACTTCCACTCACAGAACAAATAATGATACATATACTTTTTATTTCTAATGTATGTTGTCGGATTTGTTGTTGTCTTAACGATCATTTGTAATTATCGATTTTTACAAGACATCAGAACGTACCTCGATAGAGATATATATTATTTCGTTTTGGGTCAGTTTCAGTTTGTGCATAAAACACTCACAATATTAGTAATTACTCACTTACCATCAATGGCACTTACATGACATGTCACTTATTTTAGTTTGTCTTTGTAGTTTTTTAATAATTTTTTTACGTTTCTTAATTGCTAATTTATGTTGTTTGGCCAAAACATCTTTCATATTGAAGCTAGTGAATTCCATTTGGTCTACTTCGGCCATTCTATCAGAGATCTAACTGGCAAATATTCAAATAGTCTAATAAAGTAACATATGTAATCAAAACGTGGCATGCTCAAGGCACCTGCTTGATTTTTTTTATTTTCTCTGCACAAGCTTCGTAGGCCATTCACAGTATTTCTCTTGGGTTGACTTCGGTTCCTTCGGCATTTCAATTGTATATGTGTGAAAACGAAATGAAACAGTTATACCAGCCTATAACTGCATTGTTGAACACGCTGTATTTGTTACCTAATCATTTCGGAATGGTTTTACCGTTGAGATTACACACCTTTTTGGAATAGTTGGATTTGATCTAATTTCAATTTATTAGATTTTTTGGTCACTTTATGATAACATTGTACACAAAGTTTCACTTTTATGCGTGTTCATTGATGACAATAATGTTGGTTAGTTTCCCAATGCCTTGACATTGTAGTTTATATACCGGGTATACATTAACTAAACAGAAAAAGTATATAAAAGTAAATGTTATCTCTTTCTAATGAATTTCTTTGTTCATATTCTATGTTGGAGAAGGAGGAGGGGGTGAAGTTTAAACATAGCTATGTATTCAATCATTATATTTAATATCAATTAACAGACACTGATAACTTCTTATTGGTTACTGTTTGAAAATCCAATATAGGTTTCCTATGGATAAAGGTGTGGCTGGTCACGTGGCTTCAACCGGGCAAATTTTAAATATCACTGATGCTTACAGTGACTCCAGGTTTAACAGGTATGTTTGTCCATTCATCCTCGGTTTTATAGGTCATAATTAGGCGTAGACCATGTATGTCTGTTAGTTGATACTCGGTTAGGTTTTATAGGTCATAGGCTTAGACAAAACAGGTATGTCTGTTCTTTGATCCTCAGTTAAGGGGCTTTCACATTTGAGATACGGCGGGTTTACGGCTCTTGCGGTCAGGAATTTTGGCCTTCCGTACGATGGACCGCAGCCTTCCTTGCGGGCAACCGCACCTTACCGCGCGGAATTTTTGTGCCGCAAAACCCGCAGAAAAGTTTGGTGTGCACATGGAATCCAATTTTCGGCCGTGCGAATTTTTTTATTACCTCTGATCCGTGCGGGCGGCAGTACGTTCATCGTAAACCGTTGTATCTTGACGCGCGGTTGTTGCACGATTTTTTTGTGTCCTAAGATGCTCCGTACGGTGAAATTTCGTGTTCAGCCAACCTTGCGGCAGTCGTAAACCGTTGAACGATTCGCCGCCTCTGTCTTGCACTGCCTTGCGTTCACCGTGCGAAAAAATACCATCAGGTGTGCTACAGGTATATATTTTGGGCTGCTTCAAAATCTTCCTCAATGGATTGACGTTCTTTTTCTAACGGTTTTTTGGATCGCTGTGCCTTTTTATACTGCAATCACGTCGGCGGAGTCCAAAATCGCCGCACGGTTTGACAAGGTATGTCCGTTCTTTGATCCTCAGTCAGGTTTTATAGGTCATAATTAGGCGTTGACAAACCATGTATGTCCGTTCTTTGATCCTCAGTCAGGTTTTATAGGTCATAATTAGGCGTTGACAAACCATGTATGTCCGTTCTTTGATCCTCAGTCAGGTTTTATAGGTCATAATTAGACTTATTGGAACTATTCGAGTGGAAATGTTTACATTTTTTTGCTAAAACTTTGCTAGACAGATAGATAAGATTTGATGGACTTTGGGTGAACAGTGGTAGGTCGATTTTTGGCGAAATATGTACAAACAACGAGTATTTAGAGGGAGTTCTGTGGTACATTGTTTACTATCTGACAGACGGTTTCGGATTAATGTAAACAGAGGTTCTACATGAGTGAACCTTACTGTAGTGAGTTGTAACGGCGTTACTAATATTCATCTATCTGATAAACTGTAAAGAGCGGATATTCTTTTATTTATTTCTGCATAATGTTATCAGGACAAAAACACATAAAAGTCAGAAACTCTAGCCTAACTGAAACTAAAAGTAAACATATCTGTTGCAAAGGAATTTAAAAATCGTATGAAACTGGTAATTTAACTGTCAGCCGGGGGAATGAAGTTTATTAGTGATCATCCCAGCATTTTCTCAATGTGTGTACGACAGTAAAATGTCTTGTAAAATGGATTTTTTATCAGGCCGAGACCTATAGATATCTAGCTCTGTAAGGAACCCTACGCGAGTACATCATCCCAGAATTTCCACACCCGAGCTGCACCTCACCCGGTTTCTCTCCCGATGCGGCCCGCAGAAACAGGGGTGAGCTCGGTAGTGGACTTAACTCTTACGGAGCTCCCGGACTACCTCTACCAGCTGTTACCGGATTTAACTCCGCCGCTGGAGGTATCGTCCGCTATGATGCCCACCATGGCGGGGATCCCTGCATTTTCTCGCCTACGCCTTTCGACCTATCACAGCCGCAGATAGGGGCGCGGGTTCGAGCCCATTCGCACCTAGCATAGGGGCTTAAAGGGGAAAAAAACCGCCCTTCAAAATTACGAACTCCATAGGTCAGACTGGTCGGTGCGTCCTTCAGAACCGGACGCAGGGTTTCTGGACCTTCTTCCAAACGGTCAACAGCCGAGGCTCCCGGTGTCGTTCAGCAATAAACAAGCACTGGACCTGGAGGACCTAGCTCGGTCCACAATGGCTATGGCGTCCTACCTTGATTTTTTTCCTTCTGGCCATGCGACCTCCTGAATATGGTCTATACTGACATCGAGCCTCTCCACCCCTCAGAGGCGGCCTTAGACGCCCTACACATGCTGGATCAATATATGTCATCCTGGGTGGACGGGGATGTTCTGGCGGTGGAGGCCTTCTCGTCTGTTATCTTCACGGACGCGAGAAGGGTGCCACTAATAGATACCCTGTCGCCCTGGACCTCGGAGGAAGTGAAAAGGGCGTTCCGGCAAGCTTTCCAGGTTTCGGGAAACATGTTTGCTGATACATCGGGCAGGAAAATTCAGTCCATGCTTGAGGTGAAGCTGGAGCACACCCTTTTAAGTGCATTCAGACTGCCTACCAAACGTCCAATGACCATACAGGGAAAACAATCTCAAAGTGGCGAAAGTCCACCGCTCGTCAGGCCCCATAGGCTACGCTTACGCATACCCGAGCCTCTTGGCTCAAACGGGTGATTTTATTGGCCTACAGTAAGACCCCTCGCCAGAGGGCCACTCCTGTCTCTCGTTAATAATGTTTTCGTTTCGGGCATTAGGGCTTGCTCTTGGAGGTCTCCAACGAACTTCGCGGTGTACTATCTACGGTAATTGACGTTAGTGTACGGCGGTCTACACTCGTCTAGGAGGACTGCTCACTCTACTCATGTCGCCCTGGGACCACAGTAGCGGCGCCAGAATGACTTCTGAGGTTAGTTCGTCTTTTAACAGTTCGTTACTCGCTGAATATCTGTTAATGCCCTGTACCGCGTACTAGTCCCGCATTGTGATGTTCGAGGCATGTGTTTGTACAGAGTATGTGAAGGGAGTCTGAAGAATTGTCATATTCCCCGTGAATATAATACCTACCTGTACAAACAGTTAAGCCCGACCCAACCTCGCCTCACTACTACGCCTGCAAGCGATAAAAGAAGTTGAGACTGCACATGCGCAATAGGTACGAAACGGACATTCGGTACAGTGTATTACATAGGGCAATACATAGGACATTAGGAACACAATTGCTATTTTTTTGAGTAAAAAGTATGTTGATTGATCTCTTTGCTTCGATAAAGCATGTGTTTGTACAGGTAGGCATTATTACCCCCCAAATTCTTCTGTTCCGTGATTCTCAATTAGGCTTTATAGGTCATTATCAAGCTTATAGAAAACAGGTATGTCTGTCCATTGATCCCCAATTAGGTTTTATGGGTCATTATTAAGCTTATAGAAAACAGGTATGTCTGTCCATTGATCCCCAATTAGGTTTTATGGGTCATTATTTAACTTATAGAAAACAGGTATGTCTGTCCATTGATCCCCAATTAGGTTTTATGGGTCATTATTAAGCTTATAGAAAACAGGTATGTCTGTCCATTGATCCCCAATTAGGTTTTATGGGTCATTATTTAACTTATAGAAAACAGGTATGTCTGTCCATTGATCCCCAATAAGGTTTTATGGGTCATTATTAAGCTTATAGAAAACAGGTATGTCTGTCCATTGATCCCCAATTAGGTTTTATGGGTCATTATTTAACTTATAGAAAACAGGTATGTCTGTCCATTGATCCCCAATTAGGTTTTATGGGCCATTATTAAGCTTATAGAAAACAGGTATGTCTGTCCATTGATTCCCAATTAGGTTATATGGGTCATTATTAAGCTTAGAAAAAATGCGATTTGCTCAATCTGGTCTATTTGGATAAAGCAATTGTAATGATATTTGACAACTGGAAATAATGTAATCCCTGGTAAAACCTGTATAGTCAAGTTCTGTTATAGAAAGGTCCATATTGATAAGGTCTATATTGATATATTATTATTTTGTTTTTCAGAGAAGTTGATCTACAAACTGGATATACTACTAAAACTATTCTCTGTATGCCAATCTATATCCGAGGAAAGTAAGTCCTCTCCTCTTTAATACAAGTCAATTTTACAACCCCTTGTTTACAGTTATTCAAGTCAATTTTACAACCCCTTGTTTACAGTTATTCAAGTCAATTTTACAACCCCTTGTTTACAGTTATTCAAGTCAATTTTGCAACCCCTTGTTTACAGTTATTCAAGTCAATTTTACAACCCCTTGTTTACAGTTATTCAAGTCAATTTTACAACCCCTTGTTTACAGTTATTCAAGTCAATTTTACAACCCCTTGTTTACAGTTATTCAAGTCAATTTTACAACCCCTTGTTTACAGTTATTCAAGTCAATTTTACAACCCCTTGTTTACAGTTATTCAAGTCTTATTTACAACCCCTTGTTTACAGTTATTCAATTCTTATTTACAACCCCTTGTTTACAGTTATTCAAGTCAATTTTACAACCCCTTGTTTACAGTTATTCAAGTCTTATTTACAACCCCTTGTTTACAGTTATTCAAGTCAATTTTACAACCCCTTGTTTACAGTTATTCAAGTCTTATTTACAACCCCTTGTTTACAGTTATTCAAGTCTTATTTACAACCCCTTGTTTACAGTTATTCAAGTCTTATTTACAACCCCTTGTTTACAGTTATTCAAGTCTTATTTACAACCCCTTGTTTACAGTTATTCAAGTCAATTTTACAACCCCTTGTTTACAGTTATTCAAGTCTTATTTACAACCCCTTGTTTACAGTTATTCAAGTCTTATTTACAACCCCTTGTTTACAGTTATTCAAGTCTTATTTACAACCCCTTCTTTAAAGTTATTCAAGTCTTATTTACAACCCCTTGTATACAGTTATTCAAATCATTTTTATAATGTCTACAAACTAAAACTATATAATTATGATTGCAGTATTATTGGTGTGGTACAAATGGTTAACAAGTTAAACGGTGTTTTTAACAAGTCGGACGAGGAGTCGTTTGAGACGTTTGCTATCTATTGTGGACTAGCTCTACATCATGCCAAGGTAACAATGGAATCACACAGCAAGAGAGATTGGAATAATAATATTTTGGTTATTACTCCGAGTATGTTTACGTGTGCATATTATCGCCGTTCTTAAAGTCACATGACATCATACATAGTTGAATGTTATACAATTATTGACTCTCCTGCCAGTTAATATGATGTTATAATGACCTGGACAACTTATATTGACCGATGCCGAAGGCAGAGGTCAATATAAGTTGTCCAGGTCATTATAACCATCATATTAACTGGCAGGAGAGTCAATAATTGTTTTATTATATATCAAGTTAGCGTATATATTTATTCTAAACCTTCACAGAATTTCAGGCAGATGTTATATTTACATAATTCACATAACATAGTACATAGGCATTACAAATGCAATGGGTTAAATTACGTCATGCGGACTACGTTTTAACGCTCAAATCTGATGTCATCGGAATGACGTCATAATAATAAAGCTACACTAAAACAAATTACGTTGCGCAACAAAGAGAATGTGACTTCAAATCTTATATTAACCAGCAAGTCATGTAATATAAGATATTATTATATAACTGGAGCGAGTGTTGCAATTTCATTGGTCAATAGGCGGTCACATGACAGTTAATATTATCTTATATTACATGACTTGCTGGTTAATATAAGATTTGACGTCACATTCTCTTTGTTGCGCAACGTAATTTGTTTTTAGTGTATTATGACGTCATTCCGATGACATCAGATTTGCGCGTTGAAACGTAATCCACATGACGTAATTTACCCCTTTGCATTCGTAATGCCTATGTACTATGTTATGTGAATTATGTAAATATAACATTTGCCTGAAATTTCTGTGAAGGTTTAGAATAAATATATACGCTAACTTGATATATAATAAAACAATTATTGGCTCTCCTGCCAGTTAATATGATGGTTATAATGACCTGGACAACTTATATTGACCTCTGCCTTCGGCATCGGTCAATATAAGTTGTCCAGGTCATTATAACATCATATTAACTGGCAGGAGAGTCAATAATTGTATAATATTAACTGTCATGTGACCGCCTATTGACCAATGAAATTGCAACACTCACTCCAGTTATATAATAATGTCCATTATTAGCACACATGTTCGGTTCCTATGGCTTGCTTTATTACCAATATTATTTTTTATTTCAACGTCAAATATTTTGTTTTTCAAGCTTCTTCAAACGCCCAACTTATCTTGACAATCCAAATGTATGAACAAATTCCGAATTTTGACATATCCTGCCACTTTAATCAATGCCTTATCGCTCTGCTAGACAGCCATCGCCATAAACTACATTCTAACCTCCAGTGATTTTGAGTCACTTTGGTTAATGTTTTACAGAGTGAAATTTGCGATTGTTGTATGTTTTTTTTAAATGTCCAGTTATACGACAAGATTCGTCGATCAGAGCAGAAATATCGCGTGGCTCTCGAAGTACTATCTTACCATAGTCAGTGTGCCGATGAAGAATTCCAGTTGCTCAAAACCAGACCAGTTCCGGATAAACTACCCCAGCTATTAGAGTAAGTCAACTTTTTGTAACAGATATACATGTATGATAACTTTGAGACCATTTCCAAGTCAAAAGTGATGTGTTTTTGTTAAAATATATATGACAGATTTGTACTGAAACGTAGTACGGCCAGGTGAAAAAAATCGTATTTAACTGAGTTACTATCTCCTAATTTGGAGATACTCCTAATTAGTCTATAATTAGGTGTTAGATATCCAAATTTACAAACATTTTTTTCACCTGGCAGTTATAGGTGTCCGTTCTGTCTGTTTGTAAAACGTATTGGATCGATCTGAAACAATGTAAATAGTTCTGTATTTTGTAAAATGAATTGTACAGATTTGAGAGTATTTGATGTCAAACCACACACTTTATACCTAACCTAAAATATAACAACAAATTTCTCATTTATCAAGACTACAGAGATATATATGTGTTGACTGAGGCTGGATTTTACTATATTAGAATTTGAGCTCTTCTTGTACTTTAAGTGAACGTTTGGTTTCATTTTGTAGCTACAATTTTTCACCGTGGGCTATTACTGGAGATGAACAACCTATATTCGTAATTTACATGTTCAGGGATTTGTTTGAAATGAACAGGTAAGCTTTATTGTAGTGTAATGCTATTTATAGTCACCATACTTGTATTGTATGTATTCGCAATGTATCATGGGATATGCGATCCCGACCAAGATGGCTTACCATTAAAGTATTCTACGTTCCTAGTCCGGTACGTCATGTGCCTTTATTCTAATACAGTCGTTATAAACACAACCCGGTGATCCAATATGGTGTCAGAATGTTTCAACAACCCAGTGGCGTATTTTACGGACATTGACACTCCTGCAAACAAACTGTAAGTGTTATCAGTAAATGCAGAGGTACACACACAAAACTTTTCAACAACAACGTGTACAAGCGGAATTAATTCAAGGGGCATAACTCCAGTGACCATAAAACAGCAGTTGCTTCCCCTGAAGTGCCGTCCGCGAAAACAAGTGTAAAGGGACGTAACTCCAAAAACCTCAACACAGAATTGTCTCCCCTGGACCGTAAAAATCTTAAAAACCATGGCAGAAAGTGAACAGAGCGTACCAGCACCCCCAGCACGAGGATTTCACGCAAATATTCCTGTTCCAGCTAAATTAAACATTCTTGATGGACATTTAGAGACAGCTTGGCGTAAATTTAACAGACAATGGAGAAATTATGAAATAGCTTCAAGACTAGATAAAGAATCTTCACAATATAGATGTGCTGTATTTCTTGCAATCGTTGGCGAAGATGCGATGGACGTATATGACGGGCTGCCATTTTCGGACAACGAAGACCGCAATGACATTTTCACAGTTATTCAAAAGTTCGAAGAATTTTGTATTGGTGAAGCTAGTGAAGCCTATGAATCTCATCTGTTTAATCAGCGTCGCCAGGAACCGTCAGAATCAATAGACGCTTACGTTGCCTCACTTAGAAAACTTGCTAAAACGTGCAATTTCGGAGAATTGGAGGACCGTTTAATCCGGGATAGGATTGTCGTCGGGGTAAATGACGAAATACTCCGTCAGAAATTATTGGAGGACAGAAAATTGACACTTTCACGCAGCCTAGAAATCTGTAGGGCTTATGAATCTTCCAGGAGTAGGGCGAGAAATATCGCTAATGAACAGTCAGATAATTCACTGAATAGGATTAAAACTCAACACCAGAAAACACCACACCAACAGAAAACACCACCACAGCTACAAAATCACCGACAGCAACAGAACAGATTCCAAAGGCAACAGAAATTTAAGCCAACCTTTTCTTCCAGAAAGAACTGTTCACGTTGCGGTAGAGGGCAGCATAGTTTCAATAAGTGCCCGGCCCGTAATGCAATTTGTCATGATTGTGACCGCAAGGGACATTACTCTTCAATGTGTCAAAGCTCGCAGTCCGTGAGGGCTGTGGAAGATTGCGATACTGATATTGCTTTTCTTGGACCAATTTCAGATAAAAGTAACGATCCTTGGCGTATTAATATTTCTGTTCAGGATGGTGGAACTATTCTTTTTAAAGTAGATACGGGTGCGGATGTGACAGTAACAGGGCCACAATGTGTTCCAAAATCTAAGCAACCTCTTTGTAAAACCACAAAGAAACTTTTTGGGCCACAAGGAAAACAATTAAAAGTTTTAGGGTGTTTTACAGCTAAACTTTCAACCAAACATACTTCCAGTGTACAGCAAGTGTATGTTGTACCAGGCCTGAAAGAGCCGCTTCTTGGTAGACCAGCAATCAATGCACTTAAATTGATTAACGTGATTGAAAATATACAAATGTCTGATGTTCAGCTTAAATACAAAGAACACTATCCTAAACTATTCACCGGTCTAGGTAAAATGGCTGACACGTACACAATACGACTCAAAAGAGACTTTGTTCCATACGCAATAACTGCTCCCCGTAGACTTGCGTTGCCACTAATGCCCAAAGTAAAGGAAGAACTACAACGAATGGAACAAGCAGGTGTAATAAAGCCTATACAAGAACCAACTGAATGGTGCGCACCCATTGTAGTGGTACCTAAACAAAATGGGAAAGTAAGAATTTGTGTGGATTTCACAAAGCTCAACGAAAGTGTGTTAAGGGAAAATTTTCCATTACCCAGCATGGACCAATTACTTGCTCAGCTATCTGGAGCTACAGTATTTACTAAACTTGACTGTAACAGTGGGTTTTATCAAATACCACTTGCTGAGAAGTCACAGCCTTTAACATGCTTCATTACCCCGTTCGGAAGGTTTTGCTTCCGACGTCTCCCATTTGGAATTTCTTCTGGGCCTGGGGGCCTCCGTGGCTCAGTAGGTAGAGCGTTGGACGCTCAATCCAAACAGCCTTCCACCAATGGGTCGCGGGTTCGAATCCCACTCAGTCCAAAAAAAATTGGAAAATTTTCTGACTGGGTTTTCACTCGAACGACCTATGTGGGATGGTTGCCAGTTACCAACGGAAGGTCGTGGGTTTCCTCCGGGTATAAAGCCCGGTTTCCTCCCACACTAAAACTGGCAACGCCTCCATATAAGTGAAATAATCTTGAGCGCGGCGTAAAACCCCAAACAATCAATCAATCTTCTGGGCCTGAAATATTTCATAGAAGCTTATCACAGCTTCTCCATGACCAAACTAATGTGATTTGTGACATTGACGACATTCTTATTTGGGGTAAAGACCAGAAGGAACATGACACACAGCTTAAAAAAGTTCTTGACATTTTAAACTCAGCTGGTGTCACACTTAATGAAAAGTGTGAATTTTCCAAATCAGAAATTCGATTTCTAGGACATATTATCTCTTCTAAAGGAGTGGCTGTCGACCCCCAAAAAGTCAAAGCCATTTGTAATATGGACAGACCAACCAATATCTCAGAACTCAGACGATTTCTGGGAATGGTCAACCACGTTGGGAAATTCGCACCAAACTTGTCTGACGTGACAAGACCCTTACGTGATTTGCTTCACAGGGATACTTTATGGACATGGACTGAACTACAGGAAACTGCTTTCACAGAAATTAAACACATTTTGACTAGTGCACCTGTACTTGGGCATTACAATCCAAAATTACCAACAAAAGTCTCAGCAGATTCATCCTCTTATGGTCTTGGATCAGTCTTACTTCAGAAACATGGAGAATTCTGGAGACCGGTTTTCTATGCTTCCCGCTCACTGTCATCCACAGAACAACGTTATTCACAAGTGGGAAAAGAATCATTAGCCATGACTTGGGCGTGTGAGAAATTTTCAGATTTTCTGATCGGACTACAACGATTTATTATTGAGACTGACCACAAGCCTCTTCTTGCTCTCATGAAAAGAAAATGCCTGGATGAATTGCCCCCGCGTATTCAAAGGTTTCGAATGAGAATGATGAGATTTTCTTACGATGTAGAATACACGGCTGGTAAAAATCTGGCCACAGCCGACGTTTTGTCGCGTGCCCCAGTGTCTTCTCCATCAGACTTTGATAATCTTCAGGAGATTGAAACAAATTTGTATGTATTTTCAGTGATTGAAAACCTGCCAGCTACAGAGAAAAGGCTGGAGGAAATAAGAACCAAACTTTTGTCTGATAATGTATGTTACAAAGTGATGACATATTGTCAAGACACCTGGCCTGATTCTGCCAAACTTGACAAGAACATTCGTCCTTATTGGTCAGTTCGACATGATTTGTCTGTGGAAAACGGATTGCTACTGTTCCAAAGCAGATTGGTCATTCCAGAAGTTTTGCACAGAGACATCCTCAACCGCTTGCACATCGGGCACCAAGGCATTGTTAAGTGCCGTGCATTGGCGAAAACTTCCGTTTGGTGGCCAGGACTTTCCAAACAATTACAGACTCTAGTGGAAAATTGTTCTGTATGTGAGAAAGAACGTATTCATCACCCAGAACCATTGTTAACTTCAAAAACCCCAGATTTTTCGTGGCAAAAGGTTGGAATGGATTTATTCGAGTTCAAGGGACAAACTTACCTTATTGTCATTGATTACTTTTCTAGATACATTGAACTAGCCTTCCTTACTTCTACTAGTTCAAGTTCTGTGATTGCTCATCTCAAATCAATATTTGCAAGGCATGGCATTCCAGAGACTGTTATTTCAGATAATGGGCCGCAATTCGCCTCTTATGAGTTTTCAAGATTTGCTAATTCATACGGATGTACTCATAGAACCAGCAGTCCGTATTATCCTCAAAGCAACGGTGAAGCAGAGAGAGGAGTTCGCACAGTTAAAACCCTTCTTAAGAAGACAGACGATCCATATCTGGCTATCTTAGCCTATAGAGCAACTCCGCTACAGTCTGGATATAGCCCTGCTGAATTATTGATGGGAAGAAAACTAAGAACCAAAGTTCCAATCCTATCTTCATCTCTTAAACCTGTTTGTCCTAATCTTGAACAAGTGATTGAAGCGGATTGTCAAAAGAAAGAAAAAATGAAAATGCAATTTGACAAGGCTCATAAAACCCAAACTTTGTCAATTCTAAACCCAGGACAAAAAGTATGGATTAAGAAACCTGTGGAAACTGAAGCTACAGTGATTCGTCCAACGGGTTCGCGTTCCTACATCCTACGCACACCTAGGGGTGTTACACGTAGAAACCGTTCACAGTTGGCTCTCCGAGGAAACAGTTCACCGCTTAAGAGTGATATGCCTAGAAACCTCTCAACGTTACTTCCAAAAGACATTTCACACAGTGAAGCTCCGAGCTACGACCTTAGCGAAGAAGCCACCAACTTACCTTGTAATACCAACAATAACTCTTCTAGTGCTTCAGGAACCCAAGTGACTACAAGATCTGGACGTGTTGTAAAGAAACCATTCAAGTTAAATTTGTGAACTTTAACTTTCAGTTTTATTCTGACTATCGTTAATACGTAATCGTTTATTAGAATTGATTGACTCAAAGACTTTAAGTTGTTTTCTTTACCGGTTGTGTTCAGATACTTTATTTTAAGATGTTGTTCAAAAACAGTTTATTTGGTTTAACGTTTAAATGCTTTAACGTTCTTTTAAAAGTTTCCTTTATATCGGAGAAAGGGGGATGTAGTGTAATGCTATTTATAGTCACCATACTTGTATTGTATGTATTCGCAATGTATCATGGGATATGCGATCCCGACCAAGATGGCTTACCATTAAAGTATTCTACGTTCCTAGTCCAGTACGTCATGTGCCTTTATTCTAATACAGTCGTTATAAACACAACCCGGTGATCCAATATTTATCATGCAAACTACATGTATCCATTCCAGTCCTATAAACCGTCGAGTCCATTCCTTGAAACTGTGCATTCCACTGCTCTAAATTGTCCAGTCTAGTGCTCTAAATTGTCTATTCCAGTCCTATAAACTATGCATTCCAGTCCTATAAACTGTGCATTCCAGTCCTATAAACTGTCCAGTCCAGTTCTATAAACTGTGCATTCCAGTCCTATAAACTGTGCCTTCCAGTCCTATAAACTGTGCATTCCAGTCCTATAAACTGTCCAGTCCAGTTCTATAAACTGTGCATTCCAGTTCTATAAACTGTGCATTCCAGTCCTATAAACTGTGCATTCCAGTCCTATAAACTGTCCAGTCCAGTTCTATAAACTGTGCATTCCAGTCCTATAAACTGTCCATTCCAGTCCTATAAACTGTACATTCCAGTCCTATAAACTGTCCATTCCAGTCCTATAAACTGTGCATTCCAGTCCTATAAACTGCATTCCAGTCCTATAAACTGTACATTCCAGTCCTATAAACTGTCCAGTCCAGTCATATAAACTGTTCATTCCAGTCCTATAAACTGTCCATTCCAGTCCTATAAACTGTCCATTCCAGTCCTATAAACTGTCCATTCCAGTTTTATAAACTGTTCATTCCAGTTCTATAAACTTTTCATTCCAGTTCTATAAACTTTTCATTCCAGTTCTATAAACTGTCCAGTCCTATAAACTGTCCATTCCAGTCCTATAAACTGTCCAGTCCTATAAACTGTCCATTCCAGTCCTATAAACTGTCCATTCCAGTCCTATAAACTGTCCAGTCCTATAAACTGTCCATTCCAGTCCTATAAACTGTCCATTCCAGTCCTATAAACTGTCCATTCCAGTTTTATAAACTGTTCATTCCAGTTTTATAAACTGTTCATTCCAGTTCTATAAACTGTCCAGTCCTATAAACTGTCCATTCCCGTCCTATAAACTGTCCAGTCCTATAAACTGTCCATTCCAGTCCTATAAATTGTCCATTCCCGTCCTATAAACTGTCCAGTCCTATAAACTGTCCATTCCAGTCCTATTGTACGTGTTCAGAATGAGATTATAAAGATGTGTGGTTTTATTTCAGCATGCCTGGAGAGAAGAGGTATTCCTATAACTAATTGTTTAGTTTGCTATTGACACTGCTAACCTTTAATTCTCCTGGTTATATATAGTTGTAATAGGTGAACCAATAAATTAACCTTCCACAGATTGTAGCTAGTATACATACACGAAGAGCCTATTGTAATGCGCCCTTGTACCAATGAACCAACTAAATATAGTCTGGCTTAGATACAGTCTTCGATTAGTTCTTCATTTCAACTGTCTTATTAGAATTGTTCATTAATCAAATCCTTGTTATTCCTTTTATGGAGTATTGTTATAGTTTGTAGTATTCAACTCAAATCTATTCGTGATGGCAGGAATCTTTGCAACATAACTACATAGGCCTAAGTCATTCTTTGTTGAGTTTTTGACTTGTTGTTTAAAACTCAGAGCAATATTACTTACTTGATTTTTTAGACAATTTCCCAAAAATATCATGCTGTCAGCAAAAGATTACATTCACAGTGTATGATGTTTTTATCTGTTCACCATCTACCACAATTTACTGTACTGTATTAACAGTTTTACGTTATCATCTACACCATTTTAATTCGTCTTACACGTGCTTTGATTGTTTGAAGTGACCTGCAGTGGCGTAGCGTAATCATCGAGCACCCGGAACAATCATTCTTTTTGCGCCTTATAGTTTTTCCAAATTTGACTCTTTTTACTCAGAAAATGGCATGGCATATTATTTATTTTAAAAGACATCAAAATATCAAAATGCAAACTTGATGCTCCTCAAAAGCAGGAATTACAAACCGTCTAGTAAAGCAAGGCGTTCATAGATCAGTTGTTTTTTCTTTATGAATTAAAATCACCCAAAAAGAAATTTGATTTGGCGTCCCGAAAAATGCGTCACCTCATATATACTCCCTGCTAAGATATGTAGACATGTAGTTAGCTGACAACCAATCATACTCTACAGTTCAGCACTAACACCAGAGCTTTTGTTTCAAAATAAAGCCCTGTAAATTATATTTAAAGAGGCGCATATATATGCTCCAGATTTAATGCCCGGGGCGGTGCCCCGTTTACGACATCCCGCAAAACCACCCACCCACTCGTACGCTACACCACTGACTTGCGTATACATAACAGCTACCTGTCTTGCATAGTTAGAATTGCCACTTTCTTTTTCAATTTAGGCGTTTGATTCACCCGATGTTGTACAGCACAAACACATATGTATTTAGATATCAAAAAGCTTTTAAACAGAAATGGGTAATAAGGCTATTATTCGATTTACAGTTTCTATAGTGTTTATCCATAGTTACATCTAAGAGATCAACTTTTTAATTCATTTCTAGGTTTGAAATGCACGACCTCCTTCGATTTACTTTGACCGTTCGAAAAAACTACCGAAAAGTTCCATACCACAACTGGGCACATGCGTTTTCCGTGGCTCACGCAATGTACACAGTGATAAAAACATCGACTCACAGATTCTCTGCAATGGAGGTATGTTTTGTTTATCTTAACGTAACTTTCACACTCTTCAACTTCCTAGTCCATCATTAGTGTAAAGAGTTTCAATTTGTGTTTTGTAAAATTCTGTTCGACTATCGCCTCCTCTCCACATGTCACCCCTGTATGACTGTCTTCTAACTCAATGCCTGGCTATGTTTATGGTTTATCTTTGTCACGATCTGGTTGTCTTCTAACTCAATACCTGGCTATGTTTGTGGTTTACCTTTGTCACGATCTGGTTATCTTCTTTGCCTGGCTTTGCCTGGCTATGTTTATGGTTTATCTTGGTCACGATCTGGTTATCTTCTGTTTCAGTGCCTGGCTATGTTTATGGTTTATCTTTGTCACGATCTGATTATCTTCTGTTTCAGTGCCTGGCTATGTTTATGGTTTACCTTTGTCACGATCTGATTATCTTCTGTTTCAGTGCCTGGCTATGTTTATGGTTTATCTTTGTCACGATCTGACTATCTTCTGTTTCAGTGCCTGGCTATGTTTATGGTTTACCTTTGTCACGATCTGACTATCTTCTGTTTCAGTGCCTGGCTATGTTTATGGTTTACCTTTGTCACGATCTGACTATCTTCTGTTTCAGTGCCTGGCTATGTTTATGGTTTACCTTTGTCACGATCTGACTATCTTCTGTTTCAGTGCCTGACTATGTTTATGGTTTACCTTTGTCACGATCTGACTATCTTCTGTTTCAGTGCCTGGCTATGTCTATGGTTTACCTTTGTCACGATCTGGTTATCTTCTGTTTCAGTGCCCGGCTATGTTTACGGTTTACCTATGTCACGATCTGGTTATCTTCTAACTCAATGCCTGGCTATGTTTATGGTTTACCTTTGTCACGATCTGACTATCTTCTGTTTCAGTGCCTGGCTATGTTTATGGTTTACCTTTGTCACGATCTGGTTATCTTCTGTTTAAGTGCCTGGTTATGTTTATGGTTTATCTTTGTCACGATCTGGTTATCTTCTGTTTCAGTTCCCGGCTATGTTTATGGTTTACCTTTGTCTCGATCTGGTTATCTTCTGTTTCAGTGCCTGGCTATGTTTATGGTTTATCTTTGTCTCGATCTGGTTATCTTCTGTTTCAGTGCCCGGCTATGTTTATGGTTTACCTTTGTCTCGATCTGGTTATCGTCTGTTTCAGTGCCCGGCTATGTTTATGGTTTATCTTTGTCACGATCTGGTTATCTTCTGTTTCAGTGCCCGGCTATGTTTATGGTTTACCTTTGTCTCGATCTGGTTATCTTCTGTTTCAGTGCCTGGCTATGTTTACGGTTTACCTTTGTCACGATCTGGTTATCTTCTGTTTCAGTGCCTGGCTATGTTTGTGGTTTACCTTTGTCACGATCTTGTTATCTTCTGTTTCAGTGCCTGGCTATGTTTATGGTTTACCTTTGTCACGATCTGATTATCTTCTGTTTCAGTGCCTGGCTATGTTTATGGTTTACCTTTGTCACGATCTGGTTATCTTCTGTTTCAGTGCCCGGCTATGTTTATGGTTTACCTTTGTCTCGATCTGGTTATCTTCTGTTTCAGTGCCTGGCTATGTTTATGGTTTACCTTTGTCTCGATCTGGTTATCTTCTGTTTCAGTGCCTGGCTATGTTTGTGGCTTACCTTTGTCACGATCTGACTATCTTCTGTTTCAGTGCCCGGCTATGTTTATGGTTTACCTTTGTCACGATCTGGTTATCTTCTGTTTCAGTGCCCGGCTATGTTTATGGTTTACCTTTGTCTCGATCTGGTTATCTTCAGTTTCAGTGCCTGGCTATGTTTATGGTTTACCTTTGTCTCGATCTGGTTATCTTCTGTTTCAGTGCCTGGCTATGTTTGTGGCTTACCTTTGTCACGATCTGACTATCTTCTGTTTCAGTGCCCGGCTATGTTTATGGTTTACCTTTGTCTCGATCTGGTTATCTTCTGTTTCAGTGCCTGGCTATGTTTATGGTTTATCTTTGTCACGATCTGGTTATCTTCTGTTTCAGTGCCCGGCTATGTTTATGGTTTACCTTTGTCTCGATCTGGTTATCTTCTGTTTCAGTGCCTGGCTATGTTTACGGTTTACCTATGTCACGATCTGACTATCTTCTGTTTCAGTGCCTGGCTATGTTTATGGTTTAACGTTGTCACGATCTGACTATCTTCTGTTTCAGTGCCTGGCTATGTTTATGGTTTACCTTTGTCACGATCTGACTATCTTCTGTTCCAATGCCTGGCTATGTTTATGGTTTACCTTTGTCACGATCTGACTATCTTCTGTTTCAGTGCCCGGCTATGTTTATGGTTTACCTTTGTCTCGATCTGACAATCTTCTGTTTCAGTGCCTGGCTATGTTTATGGTTTACCTTTGTCACGATCTGGTTATCTTCTAACTCAATGCCTGGCTATGTTTATGGTTTACCTTTGTCACGATCTGACTATCTTCTGTTTCAGTGCCTGGCTATGTTTATGGTTTACCTTTGTCACGATCTGACTATCTTCTGTTTCAGTGCCTGGCTTTGTTTATGGTTTATCTATGTCATGATCTGGTTATCTTCTGTTTCAGTGCCCGGCTATGTTTACGGTTTACCTTTGTCACGATCTGACTATCTTCTGTTTCAGTGCCTGGCTATGTTTATGGTTTACCTTTGTCTCGATCTGACTATCTTCTGTTTCAGTGCCCGGCTATGTTTATGGTTTACCTTTGTCTCGATCTGACTATCTTCTGTTTCAGTGCCCGGCTATGTTTATGGTTTACCTATGTCACGATCTGGTTATCTTCTAACTCAATGCCTGGCTATGTTTATGGTTTACCTTTGTCACGATCTGGTTATCTTCTGTTTCAGTGCCTGGCTATGTTTATGGTTTATCTTTGTCACGATCTGATTATCTTCTGTTTCAGTGCCTGGCTATGTTTGTGGCGTGTCTATGTCACGATTTAGATCATCGAGGGAAAAACAACGCCTTTATGGTGAAGAGTGCATCCCCATTAGCATCGGTTTACTCTACATCTACCATGGAACATCATCACTTTAACCAGACTGTTACCATTCTACAGGTAATGGGAAGATGTGTACAGACAGAACGATTGAAACTCATGGCATGTAGATGTGATTATATATTTACAAGAAGCATTACTTACATCACCATGCCAGTTGTTTCTCTAATGTATAAAGGATATTAGTGTCATTTGACTGTCCTAACCAAACCATCTGTTTGTAATGATATTGTGTTGATTTTCCCATCATTTAGTCCTATGTGGACAGTTGAAGCACTTTATTTTTACACTTACATTTCAGCACGAAGGACATAACATCTTCAAACATTTCACCCCGGAGGAATACAAAATGGTAATGTAGTGCTTAAATAATTTACAACTGAAAACACTAGATTGATTCAATAGAGGATCGATCCACATATTACCAAGCTGTGCAGTTTTAAATATCACTGCTATGGTAAATATTCTGTATATGAAGGGTTTTGTTAGGTTTTGTCCGACAGTCATATGCCTAAATTATTACCTCGATTTTCGTCCATTCCAGTGCGCGCTTAAATAATGGCTGATGGTGTAAATGTTGTCGATCATTTTGGAGATTTACCATTTTCCAATAAATCTGGAGACCAATCACTACACTTACCATTCCAAACAATCCACTATCCATGGAACAAGAGGCCAATCACTCCACTTACCATTCCAAACAATCCGATATTCATGGAACAAGAGACCAACCACTCCACTTACCATTCCAAACAATCCACTATCCATGGAACAAGAGGCCAATCACTCCACTTACCATTCCAAACAATCCACTATCCATGGAACAAGAGACCAATCACTCCACTTATCATTCCAAACAATCTGCTATCCATGGAACAAGAGGCCAATCACTCCACTTACCATTCCAAACAATCCACTATCCATGGAACAAGAGACCAATCACTCCACTTACCATTCCAAACAATCCACTATCCATGGAACAAGAGACCAATCACTCCACTTACCATTCCAAACAATCTGCTATACATGAAACAAGAGACCAATCACTCCACTTACCATTCCAAACAATCTGCTATACATTAAACAAGAGGCCAATCACTCCACTTACCATTCCAAACAATCCACTATCCATGGAACAAGAGACCAATCACTCCACTTATCATTCCAAACAATCTGCTATCCATGGAACAAGAGGCCAATCACTCCACTTACCATTCCAAACAATCCACTATCCATGGAACAAGAGACCAATCACTCCACTTACCATTCCAAACAATCCACTATCCATGGAACAAGAGACCAATCACTTCACTTACCATTCCAAACAATCCACTATCCATGGAACAAGAGGCCAATCACTCCACTTACCATTCCAAACAATCCACTATCCATGGAACAAGAGGCCAATCACTCCACTTACCATTCCAAACAATCCGCTATACATAGAAAAAGAGACCAATCACTCCACTTACCATTCCAAACAATCTGCTATCCATGGAACAAGAGGCCAATCACTCCACTTACCATTCCAAACAATCTGCTATCCATGGAACAAGAGACCAATCACTCCATTTACCATTCCAAACAATCCACTATCCATGGAACACGAGACCAATCACTCCACTTACAATTCCAAACAATCCACTATCCATGGAACAAGAGACCAATTACTCCACTTATCATTCCAAACAATCTGCTATCCATGGAACAAGAGACCAATCACTCCACTTACAATTCCAAACAATCCACTATACATGGAACAAGAGGCCAATCACTCCACTTACCATTCCAAACAATCTGCTATCCATGGAACAAGAGACCAATCACTCCACTTACCATTCCAAACAATCTGCTATCCATGGAACAAGAGACCAATCACTCCACTTACCATTCCAAACAATCCACTATACATGGAACAAGAGACCAATCACTCCACTTACCATTCCAAACAATCCGCTATCCATGGAACAAGAGACCAATCACTCCACTTACCATTCCAAAGAATCCACTATACATGGAACAAGAGACCAATCACTCCACTTACCATTCCAAAGAATCCACTATACATGGAACAAGAGACCAATCACTCCACTTACCATTCCAAAGAATCCACTATACATGGAACAAGAGACCAATACCTCCACTTTGATTGACAGTATTTATAAGACTTATCTGTCTTTTTAAATCTTCGTGACCTTGAGAGTGGAACAAAATGATCTACCTCATAAAATAAATATCTTTTGCTCAATACCTTTCAAATCAAACTATATCCGGTTTCGTTGTTCTGGTTGGAAATTAAATTATCACATGTGTTGCACTAGTAAAATATTTTTTTCTCTGTTATCCCCCCAAAATTGCCTGATATTTTCTTAGTTATTAATTAGTTGATTTTAGGAGATGTTGATTGTATTCCGAAAACCATTGATATCTGCAAGTAACGTCTATCCATTTCTATTGCAGGTTCTGGGGGAAATACGACATTGTATTTTAGCCACTGACTTGGCTTTGTTTTTTCCTAATCGTGCTAAACTGAAGGAAACAACTGAGAAGAAACAATTTACATGGGCAAATGAAGAGCACAGGTATATATATATACTTTAGACGAGAAGATATTCTCTCTGCCCGTGTGTTTTAGAGTTCCTAAATATATCATTCTTACGACTCAAGCATTAAACTATACACTCTTAATTCTCATGACCCCAGCATTAAACTACAGCCTACTATTGATCACAGTTAAGTGGGTTTTCCGGATGTAACTATTTGCAGGAGTCATACATATCAGACTACTGGGTATCTACATGTAGATTACAAAGTATTTTTCAAACTTTTTTAAATATATATATATATCTCATTAAAAAGCCAATCTACTATTTTATTTATACATATACATATGTTGAATATTGTTGAATATAGTCCTTCTCTATTGAACCAATTAATCCTCTCGTAATTATACAGACTCATATAGTTGTAAAACTGTTTGAAAAGAGTACTATATTGGTAAACCACATATGTAAAACAATGCAAATAATTCCACAATCGATCTTTCTAAAATGCATTCAAACATAAAAAAGAGTTTGTTTCATCTTTATGCAGTAAGTTACAACCTCTAATATTTGATTATGTAACAGAAGCGATTTGTTTAAGCATGTAACATATGTGTGGTGTGATGATTGCGGCATGTAACATATGTGTGGTGTGATGATTGCGCCATGTAACATATGTGTGGTGTGATGATTGCGCCATGTAACATATGTGTGGTGTGATGATTGCGCCATGTAACATATGTGTGGTGTGATGATTGCGCCATGTAACATATGTGTGGTGTGATGATTGTGATTAATAATACTAACGAGTTTGAACCTGACAAGAAGATGACCAGGATATGAATGGAAATATTGAGCCATAATGCCTAGAAGAAAAAGAGCACATTTAATGCTGTCTTCATTGTTATACTAACCATGTGTTTTTTTCTAAAGAAAAGTGTTACGTGCCATAACAATGACGGGCTGTGACCTGTGTGCAAACATGAAACCTTGGGATATTCAGGTGGAAACAGTTAAAGTCATCTTTGAGGAGTTTTATGAACAGGTATAATCACAGAATTCATAAACGATGCTATAACTGTAGTACAACAATTGCAATACCAATCTTCCCTATAAACCAATCTTCTCTATTGAACCAACCTTTACTATTGAACCAATCTTCTCTATTGAACCAATCTTTTCTATTGAACCAATCTTCTCTATTGAACCAATCTTTTCTATTGAACCAATCTTCTCTATTGAACCAATCTTTTCTATTGAACCAATCTTTTCTATGGAATCAATCTTTTCTATTGGACCAATCTTTTCTATCGAACCAATCTTTTCTATCAAACCAATCTTTTCTATCGAACCAATCTTTTCTATTGAACCAATCTTTTCTATTGAATCAATCTTCTCTATGAACCAATCTTTTCTATCGAACCAATCTTTTCTATCGAACCAATCTTTTCTATTGAACCAATCTTCTCTATTGAACCAATCTTCTCTATTGAACCAATCTTTTCTATTGAACCAATCTTTTCTATTGAATCAATCTTTTCTATTGAACCAATCTTTTCTATTGAATCAATCTTTTCTATTGAACCAATCTTTTCTATTGAACCAATCTTTTCTATCGAATCAATCTTTTCTATTGAACCAATCTTTTCTATTGAACCAATCTTTTCTATCGAATCAATCTTTTCTATTGAACCAATATTTTCTATTGAACCAATCTTCTCTATTGAACCAATCTTTTCTATTGAACCAATCTTCTCTATTGAACCAATCTTTTCTATTGAACCAATCTTCTCTATTGAACCAATCTTTTCTATTGAACCAATCTTTTCTATTGAACCAATCTTTTCTATTGAACCAATTTTCTCTATTGAACCAATCTTTTCTATTGAACCAATCTTTTCTATTGAACCAATCTTTTCTATTGAACCAATCTTTTCTATTGAACCAATCTTCTCTATTGAACCAATCTTTTCTATTGAACCAATATTTTCTATTGAACCAATCTTTTCTATTGAACCAATCTTCTCTATTGAACCAATCTTCTCTATTGAACCAATCCTCTCTATTGAACCAATCTTTATTGAACCAATCGTCTCT
The DNA here is from genome assembly GCA_963971465.1 of Lepidochitona cinerea. NCBI lineage: Eukaryota > Metazoa > Mollusca > Polyplacophora > Chitonida > Tonicellidae > Lepidochitona > Lepidochitona cinerea. The sequence continues at coordinate 45,477,184 of OZ020556.1, forward strand.
ATTGAACCAATCTTCTCTATTGAACCAATCTTTTCTATTGAACCAATCTTCTCTATTGAACAAATATTTTCTATTGATCCAATCTTATCTATTGAACCAATTTTTCCAACCAACCAACCAAATTGAAAAGTCCTTTGGTGGAAACCGGAACATACAGGTGTATGTGTCTTTTTCTGTGAGTTTGTGAGCTTTACAGTTTTAACATGACTCACACATTCAGGTACTAACAAGCTGGACATGTTTGTTTTATACAACCTTTTTCATCGAATAACATACTTACATCTCACAGCACAAATACCGTATATTACCGGGATACGTGCGATAAACGTAAATACTTTTCTCTGGATTAGAAAACTCGTGATGGACGTGAGTATGACGGGAGCTGATCTATGTACGATGTATAAACCATGGCATCTTCAACAGCAACAAGTTCTCGTAATTATGGAAGAGTTTTGGCTACAGGTAACCAAACAATTGGTTTCTTCCCCACCCTTCTTAACCAACTGTTGACATGCACAATTGGTTAACATCACATGACTTAACCAACTGTTGACACGCACAATTGGTTAACATCACATGACTTAACCAACTGTTGACACGCACAATTGGTTTAACATCACATGACTAAACCAAATATTGACACGCACAATTGGTTTAACATCACATGACTTAACCAAATGTTGACACGCACAATTGGTTTAACATCACATGACTTAACCAAATGTTGACACGCACAATTGGTTTAACATCACATGACTTAACCAACTGTTGACACGCACAATTGATTAACAGTACATGACTTATCAAAATGTTGACACGCACAATTGGTTTAACATCACATGACTTAACCAACTGTTGACACGCACAGTTGGTTAACATCACCTTACTTAACCAACTGTTGACACGCACAATTGATTAACATCACATGATTTAACCAACTGTTGACACGCACAATTGATTAACAGTACATGATTTAACCAACTGTTGACACGCACAATTGGTTAACATCACATGATTTAACCAACTGTTGACACGCACAATTGATTAACAGTACATGCTTTAACCAACTGTTGACACGCACAATTGGTTTAACATCACATGACTTAACCAACTGTTGACACGCACAATTGGTTTAACATCACATGACTTAACTAAATGTTGACATGCACAATTGGTTTACCCGTCATATCCACAAATCTTCACATTTCTTCTCCAAGTTTGTTTGACAGTTGATCATTTCTTCACATATATATCCACATATTATGCTCAAACATATAAAGATTCCAATATTGGTGTAACAGACTCAAAGCCTAACGTGGATATGGATTCTTATTGTAACAAATACTGATCTGAAAGGTTCGATACTTACCTAGCTAACGTGGATATACATTCTTATTGTAACAAATGATGATCTGAAAGGTTCGATACTTACCTAGCTAACGTGGATATACATTGTACCACACTACATATCGCGTATGATTGTTTACTTACATGTGGCATTGGAAAATCCCGAAGGTGCGAGACTATTGACAACATGGATTTTGTTTTAGATGTTTCTTCTTGGATTTTGTTATTTTGATTTTGAATTTGCATCCTTTATTTTTTGGACGAAAGAGAGAAGCCCTATATAAAGACAACAAATGGATATTTTGCAACAGTGGGCCACGATAGACTACTTGTGTAATATTAACATTTTATACTGTCATATATAGGGAGATCGTGAGAAGGAACTCGGCTCTAAGCCCGTTCCTCTAATGGATAGAGATCTAGCCGATGAATTACCACAAACACAGGTATCACAGATATTCGTGTTAGCTGTAGGAATAAATATAGAAGACTCTCAAAAGCACGGTTTATATCTCATTGGCTTGTTTGTCCAGATTGGCTAGTAGAGTCAAATACAAATGTAAACTTTTCCATTCTAAGATAATTCAGACATGCTAATTTCGACTAAACCGTGAATTTGAAAGTGGATGTTTGTATCAGTGCTGTGACTAGGCTTAATCTGCATGATTGAATTTTGCCCCCCTACAGGGTGACGAGGAAAAGGCCAAAGGAATTCTACCTCAGCCAATGATGGACAGAGACAAAAAACACGAGTTGCCGCAATTGGAGGTACAGAAACCCCTACATACAAACCACCACGGAAAGGGACATACTATATATATATATTGAACCCTTTGTTGTGGTAAATTTGTGGTTACAGTTTATAGCTTCTATCCATGTTTTTCACTTTGACCTGTAGGGTTATTTACATATTTTACCTGTTTGATGGGTGGGAATATAGGTTGTATTTCCAGTATCCAGGTAGAGGGATTACTATGTCGTAGATCGTTATAACGAACGGAACATGTTTAGGGATAAAATTGTCATTTGAATGTCTGCAACCTAAGAAGCTAGTTCTCTTATTTTAAGTCTCATACCAAATTTCAAGGTAATCAAAAATTCCTAAGGCTTACCTAATTATAGGTCGTTCGTCAACGTAAAACAAAACTCGTAGGGTCTTCCTAAGTATAGGCCGTACGTCAATGTAAAACAAAACTCGTAGGGTCTTCCCAATTATAGGCCGTACGTCAATGTAAAACAAAACTCGTAGGGTCTTCCTAAGTATAGGCCTAACCCTAACGTCAATGTAAAACAAAACCCGTAGGGTCTTCCTATTTATAGGTCGTACGTCAGTGTAAAACAAAACTCGTAGGGTCTTCCTAAGTATAGGCCGTACGTCAATGTAAAACAAAACCCGTAGGGTCTTCCTAAGTATAGGCCGTACGTCAATGTAAAACAAAACCCGTAGGGTCTTCCTATTTATAGGTCGTACGTCAGTATAAAACAAAACTCGTAGGGTCTTCCTAAGTATAGGCCGTACGTCAATGTAAAACAAAACCCGTAGGGTCTTCCTATTTATAGGTCGTACGTCAGTGTAAAACAAAACTCGTTGGGTCTTCCTAAGTATAGGCCGTACGTCAATGTAAAACAAAACCCGTAGGGTCTTCCTAAGTATAGGCCGTACGTCAATGTAAAACATAACTCGTAGGGTCTTCCTAAGTATAGGCCGTACGTCAATGTAAAACAAAACTCGTAGGGTCTTCCTATTTATAGGTCGTACGTCAGTGTTAAACAAAACCCGTAGGGTCTTCCTATTTATAGGTCGTACGTCAGTGTAAAACAAAACTCGTAGGGTCTTCCTAAGTATAGGCCGTACGTCAATGTAAAACAAAACTCGTAGGGTCTTCCTAAGTATAGGCCGTACGCCAATGTAAAACAAAACTCGTAGGGTCTTCCTAAGTATAGGCCGTACGTCAATGTAAAACAAAACCCGTAGGGTCTTCCTAAGTATAGGCCGTACGTCAATGTAAAACAAAACTCGTAGGGTCTTCCTAATTATAGGCCGTACGTCAGTGTAAAACAAAACTCTTAGGGTATTTCTAATTATAGGCCGTACGTCAATGTAAAACAAAACTCTTAGGGTATTTCTAAGTATAGGCCGTACGTCAATGTAAAACAAAACTTTTAGGTCTTCCTAATTATAGGTCTCGTGTCATTATACTAAGGATAATTTTTGAGTGGGTTTTTTCACTCGATTGCTCAGATACTCTTCAAAGTCCATCGGACAAAGCGCGTCGATAAAGTTATTCTGTCTTATAATGGTTATTACATGGGTGAAAACATCGATAAAATTATTCTGTCTTATAATGGTTATTACATGGGTGAAAACATCGATAAAGCTATTCTGTCTTATAATGGTTATTACATGGGCGGAAACATCGATAAAGCTATTCTGTGTTATAATGGTTATTACATGGGCGGAAACATCGATAAAGTTATTCTGTCTTATAATGGTTATTACATGGATGAAAACATCGATAAAGCTATTCTGTGTTATAATGGTTATTACATGGATAAAAACGTCGATAAAGTTATTCTGTCTTATAATGGTTATTACATGGGTGAAAACATTGATAAAGATATTCTGTCTTATAATGGTTATTACATGGGTGAAAACATCGATAAAGCTGTTCTGTCTTATAATGGTTATTACATGGGCGGAAACATCGATAAAGATATTCTGTCTTATAATGGTTATTACATGGGCGGAAACGTCGATAAAGCTATTCTGTCTTACATGTATAATGTGATCTCATTGTGCTGACTTTGACTTCTTTCATGTTGTCCAGGTTGGTTTCATTGTTGGGATCTGTCTACCGTGTTATGAGCTGATGGCAGAGGTTATGCCTGAAACGAGGGCAATGGCAGATGGAGCGACGTACGTACATTAACACGTTTGTGTTTACTGCGTGGAATAACAAATTGTGTACTCATTTCTATCCATGTATTTTGACTTATTTTGTACATTTCTAATTAGAATTGTCAAGTATAGAGTAGCTATGGTAAAATGGCTTATTTTTGGTTGTTTCAGAGCCAACTTGGGTAAGTGGAAGGAATTGTCAGAAAAGCAGAAAAAAGAAGCCGAAAAGGACAGTGTGGAAAAGCAGGAGGTAGAAAGTCCCGAAAAGAAAGAAAACAGGAGGTGACTGAAAGTGATACCTTCATGGCCACGATTTGGTGATAACTCCATATTCTGGATCAAGATGGCCTTCTATTATCGGTTATAGCACATACTTGGAGAAATCATATTCGTGATCAAGATGGCGTCTTATTCTTGTTTATAGCAAATATTTGGAGAGATCATATTCGGGATCAAGATGGCGTCTTATTCTTGGTTATAGCATCATATTTTAGCAATAAAATTGCCAATAGACAATACTTCATTTATTTTGTTATTTATTTAATGGGAACCCACGTAAACCGTGTTTTATGCTCATGTGTACAGGTATATAAACCGAGGTTTATGCTCATGTGTACAGGTATATAAACCGGGTTTTATGCTCACGTGTACAGGTATATAAACCGGGTTTTATGCTCATGTGTACAGGTATATAAACCGTGTTTCATGCTCATGTGTACAGGTATATAAACCGGGTTTTATGCTCATGTGTACAGGTATATAAACCGGGTTTTATGCTCATGTGTACAGGTATATAAACCGTATTTTATGCTCATGTGTACAGGTATATAAACCGGATTTTATGCTCATGTGTACAGGTATATAAACCGGGTTTTATGCTCATGTGTACAGGTATATAAACCGTATTTTATGCTCATGTGTACAGGTATATAAACCGATGTGTACATCATACAAACCGTGTTTCGTGTTATTTACATTATATAAACCAGGATTCTTGCTCGTACGTACATGTATGACCATCTTTATTCACATGATATTTTAAAACTGTTCCATTGTTGATGTAATAAGTAAATGTGCAGTATCTATTTGTATGCCCGGTCATATAAGACAACTTTCAGATTTTTATAAAGACCTCTTAACTTACAATGTAACTATACTGATATAAAGATATCATAACAAATGTGATGCAATTGAATACCCCTCTAATAGATCCTATCATTCTTGTCAATGTCAACTCATTGTGTAATAATGCTCCTTAGTGGGTCTCTTTTTGTATTCAAATTTAGTTTTGTGGTTTGTTTTTTCTATTCTCCCGAGCACCTTTAATATTGTCTTTTCTACTTAGAGTGCTAGAGTAATATCATTGTTGCTCAAAGTCGGAGGTGAAAACCTATTACAGAGAAATAAAATGATGCCAGCTGTGGGGAATTTTATAATCAAAATTGTGCTTTCTGGTTTACCGTTGGTCTTCGGGTGCACCACTCATACGTTTCACGATATATGGAGACAAAGCATGTAATAAAGCATTAGTTGACCATTCGATCTAAATCAAAACATGACGCGCATCACCCTTAGAGTCCGGGCTATTACTACGGCACAATCAGTAGATAGTAATTTGGTTGTTGAGAGCCAGTGGCATCATGTGGCACCATTTCAGTGGTCACTTTAGGACAGTTTCGCCGGTCACATTAGCGCAGTTTCGCCGTGTCACTTTAGGGCAGTTTCGACGGTCACTTTCGGCCATCACTTTAGGTCACTTTCGGCCGTCACTTTAGGACAGTATGGATAGGTTTTGTAAAAATAACAGTCTGCAAAATCTGCAAAATAGTGTTGAGGGGTATAGAAACGGCCAAGGGGAGATAATCCGAGGCTAGAATATTTTGAGATATTGAAAGAGTTACCTCCCTTGGGTACTGCGGCTTCCCCGCGTAAAACCCAGGCAGGTCTTATTGGACCACCGCTATGAAGTGGGGATTTTCCATGACGTCAGGAGAACGGCCGTTGCTTTAGGACAGTGAGTGATAATTATGAGGGTTGATAATATTTCTATTATTAAATCTATAAATATATACTCTACATAGACAGATTGCGTAAAGCTATAATCTATTATACATCAGTTAGCTAGTAACACTAAATAAATACAAGGATGATTTTACAGTAACTGTAACCAGCATGTTTATCGTTCTAATTGCCTGGCACCCCGACAAGTCTGGGAGGGTGATTACAGTTATTACAGCCGGCATAATGGTTTAGAATGTAGAAAATTAAACATCGCGATTAAGCTTTATATACTATGAACAAAGAAAACACTTTTAGAAATGCTATCACTAACCAATAGGGAAAATTTTGTAGGTTAAAATATACATGAGCCAAACAGAGACACATATAGAGACATAGTCACACAGGGGAATAATTATTCCAGATTTAGTAAGTAAGGAAATGAAACATCTGAGATGACAACTGTCAGTGTCCATTTAATGCTCGGATAGAAAAAGATCCAATCCATACAAAGATTATGACCACGAAACATTCACTTCAAGACAATTTGGACCCTGTATAATGCTATAAAAATTAGGAAACCCTTATTTAACGATCTTTTACCAACCACATATTCTGACACTCAAGAAAATGAGGAAAGTCACTAAATCTAACCTTTACATACAATTTATATAAATATATGTTTTAAATTTGTTAATATAGTTTTGACTTTACATAACCTAACTCAATAAAGATGTTGAACTATAAACAGAATGTCAAGTTAGTCATGTCTTTGGTCATTTACATACTGCCTTTCGTCTTGAATGAACGCCCGGCACGGCCGCTTAACGCCCGGCGCCCGCTTAACGCCCGCCGGGCGTCTGTTAGTGGTATGTTACATACTTTAAGATTTCACAGGTCATTTTCTAGATAAATAGGCCTACGTAAAATTACACTGTACCGTTAGTTCACTCACTCGACTGAAACATAACATCGCACATGCGAGCAGATTGGTTTGTTTACGTTCCTGTCACCTAACAATTCAAATTAAAAATACAAAGTGACGTCCAAAGTTTTAAATTTTGGTAAAAATAGAAAGTTCCTAACTAATATTGTCTGGGAAAAATACAGAAAACGGTCTTTCTTTTTTAATGTAAACAATATTCCTGATTTTCGCGGCAAGTGTGCCTTTAAATTCAAAATATATATTCACGTACAGCGTGATGTCATGATTTTTATATTTATCTGATAGCTTTTAAAAATGTTACCCTAGATGGCACGTGAAAATCCCTGCGCTATGTCCGGTAAAGTCGTACGAGGTCTATCGTAGCCACGTCTAAAGGAGATCTCGCGAGAATACGATTGCATATAGTCTAACTGTCAATTCGTCTGGGCCACATCTTGGCTAATATTTAAGAGTCGGAATTACGAAGAGAAGTAGAACTAAAGGTGTAGGAGACCAATGATTACAGGAAATAGCCTGACCGGTTTCGTCGCTTGGCATTACGATGTAATGACTTGTGTGCTGTCATGAGTTGATCTGTTGTGTACTGAAGCTTGTGAACCCCTGTTGTGGCGAAGTTTTCCAAATAGAGTTATACGTTGGCAGTTAAAATAGTTAGTTGTCTTGATTTTATTTTCATATCAAGGACGCGAGAACTGGGCCGTCTATACTTCACTCTAGGACTACCGGTAAAGACATATTGTCGCACACAACTATACAAAAATCACAGGTGTGTTTTCAGCTATACTTTTATTCAGGCACCCAAGAATTATAACTTGTCAAATGGGGACTCTAATCGATGAACTGTTATCTAGAGCATGGTCTGATTCAACAATCGAAGATTACGTGGAGTAGTCCCGACGTTTCAGCGACCAAGCCAGACGGCTCATTATGACTTTTTTTGGATTATCGCAAAATGAACCAGATTACAATCAAAGATGCGCAACCACTGCCTCGAGTCGATGGCACTCGATCTGGAAGCCTTGTCCGGGTCGTCGTTGTTTTCTTGTCTTGACTTAACAAGTGGTTATTGGCAAACTGGTATGAAAGTATCGGACCGACCAAAAACTGGCTTTGTTACTCCACGTGGGCAATAGGTGTGGACCGTGTTACCGATGGGGTTAACGAATGCGCCGGGAACGTTTGTTAGATTGATGAATATGGCTCTCGGTGATATAAATTGGAAACATTGCTTAGTTTATCTGGATGATGTGATAGTTTTTCCGTGAAATTTTAATGACCATCTCAGATTGAAATCAGTGTTTCGAACACCTTCGAAAAGCAAACTTGAATCTTAAACCTCAAAAATGTAAATTGTTTAAAAGACGTATCAAACTTCTTGGGCATGTTGTTCGCGAAAGGGATTGATTGATTGTTTGGTGTTTTACGCCGCGCTCAAGATTATTTCACTTATATGGCGGCGTTGCCAGTTTTATTGTGGGAGGAAACCGGGCTCTATGCCCGGAGGAAAACACAACCTTCCGTTGGTAACTGGCAACCACCCCACATAGGTCGTTCGAGCGAAAACCCAGGCAGAAAATTTTCCAATTTTGTTTTGGACTGAGTGGGATTCGAACCCGCAACCCATTGGTGGAAGGCTGTTTCAATTGAGCATTCAACGCTCTACCTACTGAGCCACGGAGGCCCCCTTCGCGAAAGGGAGATTGAGACTGATCCGTCGAAAATTGAACAGGTGTGTAATTGGCCGGCCCCGTGAAATTTGAATTGAAAAGCTTTTTAGGTGTTTGTACTGATTATAAGCAATTTGTCCAAAGGTTTGCTTCAACCACTTACTCGTCGCATTTATAAGAATGCAAAATTTCACTGGACAAATTTTGAGCAGGCAGCATTTGAAAAACTTACAAGTATTTAAATTAACCCTCCAGTTTTAGCATTTCTATGTTTTGATGACAACTTTGGACAATTTGTATTAGACACAGGCGATGTGATATCTCAGAAACAGAGCGATGGCACCGAACGTGTCTTTGCCTATGGTAGTAGAGCCTTGAATTCCTGTGAACTCAATTATGGTGCTACGAGGCGTGAGATGTTATCTATCGTTTTCTTTGTTGAACATTTTCGCTACTACCTTGTAGGAAAAGAATTTGTCAGGACAGACCATATGGCTCTCAAGTGGCATCTTTTGCGAGCCTATTGGACAAATAGCACGCTGGATTGAACGACTACAGGAATATGAGTTCAAGATTGAGCATCGGGCTGGTAAGCAGCATTTAAATGCAGATGCTCTTTCCCGTAAACCTGTCCGGGTAAGATTGATTGATTGATGTTTTACGTCGTGCTCAAGATTATTTCACTTATATGGTGGCGTTGCCAGTTTTATTGTGGGAGAAAACCGGGATCTATGCCTGGAGGAAACCCACGACCTTCCAGTGGTAACTGGCAACCATGCCACATACAGTAGGTCGTTCCGAAAATTTTCCAATTTTTGGACTGAGTGGTATTCGAACCCGCGACCCATCGGTGGAAGTCCAGGTAAGAATATATGGGAACAGCCCATCATGTGGACCCACTAATCACAATACAGTTAGTGGGTTAGTGACAGTCCCTCAGTCCGACGACAAAGGCCTCGGTGGCTCAGTGGGATAGTGATAGTCCCTCAGTCCGACGAAGGCCTCGGTGGCTCAGTGGGATAATCCCTCAGTCCGACTGAGGCCTTTTCAGATCCCACTCGACCAAATAAAAATTGAAACATTTCGATCACCGTATGTGCAAGTGCTAAGTGCCCGGTTTTATGCTGTTGAATGGTGAGGTCCACACAATAAAACAAATGTCATCAGATATTTAAATGAAATCTAGACATAATACTGAGTCAATAGGGAGCGGGAGTAACGTGACCATTCCACAAATTTCCTGTCACCGGCGTTGTCATTACGCATGTGAGGAGCCTTTATCGTTCGAATACGACGCTCATTTATGACGTTTTAGAACAAAAAACGTCAATCGAACTGACATCATGGGAAAACGCCATCTGTCACCGGATATCGCGAAATCTCTCGGTAGACTCCCAGGCCCTATATTCAACTTTACCAGCCAATGCATGTCATCAATTTCAGACAAGAAATATTATTTAGTTGCGTTTGAATAATCTGTGACATGTTGAAATTAACCAAACTCTCCAAGTATCAACTGAAATAACATGACTTATGCTACATGTAAGTTATAAACAATTGAGATTTATTACAATATCACATAGGGTACACAAAAACAAATTAAATAAAACAAGCTAAAAAACATTATATATTAGTAAAAGTAAAAGGTTGTCTGTGACATGTTAAATGATGAATACAGCAGAGTACATGTACAACATTTCATCCATTGCTTCTATGACATTGATCGTATAACTATACTATTGCACGTAATTGTTTGGAACTATCCGAGTATAACAGAGTTACAACATACTATTTAGATAAGAGAGATTATCATTCTGAACAGCAGATCTCTCAATCCGTAGAATACACTACAATACTCACATATATTTAGTATTAGAATATCAATGAACTTCCATAATATCATAAGTCTTTTCTGTCGGATGTTTGTGTGCCCTAGCCAGAATGGTTAAACTCTAAAGAACTTGGTTAGACTTTGTTGACCTTTAATTTGGGGTATCAGTTTTCTTCTCACACTCTTTTTATTTTTTCCTTTCAAAACATTTGTCTTTTTAGCAGGGGGTTGAGATTGAGTCATTTCATTAGCAGGCTTTGTTGAAGGTTGAGGCTGTTTTTCTGTCTCCTGAACCACACAGTCATTGGACCCTTTTAAAGGCTCGACTATATTTTCTTGATCATTTAAAGATACAGCTATTTTATTGGGCTTTTCAATGACTGTATTCTTCCCTGGGTGCATCAATGTTTTACTGAAAATGGAATCAAATCACAGTGGTTTTCATCAAAGTTTTACTGAAAATGGAATCAAATCAGTGGTTTTCATCAATGTTTTACTGAAAATGGAATCAAATCACAGTGGTTTTCATCAAAGTTTTACTGAAAATGGAATCAAATCAAATATAACGGGGTTTTCATCAATGTTTTACTGAAAATGGAATCAAATCAAATATAACGGGGTTTTCATCAATGTTTTACTGAAAATGGAATCAAATCAAATATAACGGGGTTTTCATCAAAGTTTTACTGAAAATGGAATCAAATCAAATATAACGGGGTTTTCATCAATGTTTTACTGAAAATGGAATCAAATCACAGTGGTTTTCATCAAAGTTTTACTGAAAATGGAATCATATATACAGTTGTTTTCATCAATGTTTTACAGAAAATGGAAGCATATATACAGTGGTTTTCATCAAACTTTTACTGAAAATGGAATCAAATCACAGTGGTTTTCATCAAAGTTTTACTGAAAATGGAATCAAATCAAATATAACGGGGGTTTTCATTGTTGTTAAAATGAGTACATTACATTGTAGGATTCATTGTAGTTAAAATAAAGTCAAAGGATTGTGTAACTCTATCACATGGGATATTGTCGTACCCTAACTTAAAGTTAGGAACATTGTGGAGAAGTAAGTTACCTTGGTAGGACAATATAAGGACTGTTGGTTGAATACACCTGAACATCTCGGACTGGGCTTCCAAATCTACCCCAAGTCACTTCATTCCTGGAACGTTTTACCTGTAATGGAACCAATAGTTACAGTTTTACACACATTATACACAACCATGGCAATGCTCTACATTATAAAGTTTGTCTCTCTCCCTACTACAATCTTGTTGTCAAGTGAACCGGTACCGAAAAAAAAAAGAAATTCGTACATTGCCTATAAAAACTATCTTAGCATAAATCCCCATGGTTGGTATGTACATGTATGCTAAGATGCTGAAACAGGGTAGAAATCCCCAAGGTTGGTATGTACATGTATGCTAGAATGCTGAAACAGGGTAGAAATCCCCAGGGTTGGTGTGCACATGTATGCTAGAATGCTGAAACAGGGTAGAAATCCCCAATGTTAGTATGCACATGTATGCTAGAATGCTGAAACAGGTTAGAAGTCCCCAAAGTTGGTATGTATATGTATGCTAACATACTGAAACAGGGTATAAATCCCCAGGGTTGGTATGTACTGTACATGTATGCTAGAATGCTGAAACAGGGTAGAAATCCCCAAAGTTGGTATGTACATGTATGCTAGAATGCTGAAACAGGGTAGAAATCCCCAAGGTTGGTATGTACTGTACATGTATGCTAAGATACTGAAACAGGGTAGAAATCCCCAAGGTTGGTATGTACATGTACGCTAGAATGCTGAAACAGGGTAGAAATCCCCAGGGTTGTACATGTATGCTAGAATGCTGAAACAGGGTAGAAATCCCCAATGTTAGTATGCACATGTATGCTAGAATGCTAAAACAGGGTAGAAATCCCCAAGGTTGGTATGTACATGTACGCTAGAATGCTGAAACAGGGTAGAAATCCCCAGGGTTGTACATGTATGCTAGAATGCTGAAACAGGGTAGAAATCCCCAATGTTAGTATGCACATGTATGCTAGAATGCTAAAACAGGGTAGAAATCCCCAGGGTTGGTATGTATATGTATGCTAAGATACTGAAACAGGGTATAAATCCCCAGGGTTGGTATGTACATGTATGCTAGAATGCTGAAACAGGGTAGAAATCCCCAGGGTTGGTGTGCACATGTATGCTAGAATGCTGAAACAGGGTAGAAATCCCCAAGGTTGGTATGTATATGTATGCTAAGATACTGAAACAGGGTATAAATCCCCAGGGTTGGTATGTACATGTATGTTAAGATGCTGAAACAGGGTAGAAATCCCCAAGGTTGGTACGTACATGTATGCTAGAATGCTGAAACAGGGTAGAAATCCCCAAGGTTGGTATGCACTGTACATGTATGCTAAGATGCTGAAACAGGGTAGAAATCCCCATGGTTGGTATGTACATCTATGCTAGAATGCTGAAACAGGGTAGAAATCCCCAGGGTTGGTATGTACATGTACGCTAGAATGCTGAAACAGGGTAGAAATCCCCAGGGTTGGTATGTACATGTATGCTAGAATGCTGAAACAGGGTAGGAATCCCCAGGGTTGGTATGTACATGTATGCTAGAATGCTGAAACAGGGTATAAATCCCCAGGGTTGGTATGTACATGTATGCTAGAATGCTGAAACAGGGTAGGAATCCCCAGGGTTGGTATGTACATGTATGCTAGAATGCTGAAACAGGGTAGAAATCCCCAGGGTTGGTATGTACATGTATGGTAAGATACTGAAACAGGGTAGAAAAATGAAAATGGTTTGATGGATGTCTTCAGGGTCCAGAAGAAGTGCGCTAATATTTTTGTTTCCAACTGAACCAAACACAGATTTCTGCAATTTTTTATGCACCATGATGAAATTTATAAAATACCATATTATGTTATACGCACAAAACAAATTGGTAAAACTATCAACATCTAGCATTTAAATCCAGATTTATTTCACTCTCTTCATAAGTCTTCCTATCTTAAGAAAATTGCTTTCGGTTTCTCAAAACTTACCTTGAATTAGAAAGAAAGCTTTGAGGAAAATGAGGCTATGCGAAGAACTGATCAGCGTTCCATATCAGTGAGTTATGAAGGCCTTGAACTGGATGAAATGAACCTAGGCTTGAAGATTTTGAAATTTTGGCAATTGGTTTTGCAGTCAGACGTAAAAAACAAAATCGCTGAATATGTGTTTGGTGTCATTGGAAAGGAAACATAAGCGCGCTTCTTCTGGAACCAAAAGGGTTATTTTTGTTGGAATGAGCTGCCCAATATACAAAAAAACAAAACAAAACATAAAACAGAAATTTGCTCAAGCCCTTGAACTACAGATGGCCAGAGGAAATACTGTAATCAATTGTGACCTGTGGATTTGGATTATCATTTGCTTTTCTTTTGGATTTCTTCATTTTCACATCAACTGGGTCTTCTTCAACAACTTCTTCAATAGGAGACCTACAACAAGATATGCAAATTGATAATTTACCTGTTCACTAATCACAACTATCCAAACAATACCTGTATGTGATGTCCCATTACAGACTCAAAAACAGTTGTCAGGTGTTGAACCAAAACGGAGGGAAATTTTCATGCCGTGGAGGCATAAAGGTTTGGATGAAAATTGAACCAGTGGTATCAGTGGTGGAGACATAAAGGTTTGGATGAAAATTGAACCAGTGGTATCAGCCATGGAGTTATAAAGGTTTGGATGAAAATTGAACCAGTGGTATCAGTGGTGGAGACATAAAGGTTTGGATGAAAATTGAACCAGTGGTATCAGTGGTGGAGACATAAAGGTTTGGATGAAAATTGAACCAGTGGTATCAGCCATGGATTTATAAAGGTTTGGATGAAAATTGAACCAGTGGTATCAGTGGTGGAGACATAAAGGTTTGGATGAAAATTGAACCAGTGGTATCAGCCATGGAGTTATAAAGGTTTGGATGAAAATTGAACCAGTGGTATCAGTGGTGGAGACATAAAGGTTTGGATGAAAATTGAACCAGTGGTATCAGCCATGGAGTTATAAAGGTTTGGATGAAAATTGAACCAGGCAGTGGTATCAGCCATGGAGGCATAAAGGTTTGGATGAAAATTGAACCAGTGGTATCAGCCATGGAGGCATAAAGGTTTGGATGAAAATTGAACCAGTGGTATCAGCCATGGAGGCATAAAGGTTTGGATGAAAATTGAACCAGGCAGTGGTATCAGCCATGGAGGCATAAAGGTTTGGATGAAAATTGAACCAGGCAGTGGTATCAGCCATGGAGGCATAAAGGTTTGGATGAAAATTGAACCAGTGGTATCAGCCGTGGTGGCATAAAGGTTTGGATGAAAATTGAACCAGTGGTATCAGCCGTGGAGGCATAAAGGTTTGGATGAAAATTGAACCAGTGGTATCAGCCATGGAGTTATAAAGGTTTGGATGAAAATTGAACCAGGCAGTGGTATCAGCCGTGGAGGCATAAAGGTTTGGATGAAAATTGAACCAGTCGTATCAGCCGTGGAGGCATAAAGGTTTGGATGAAAATTGAACCAGTGGTATCAGCCGTGGAGGCATAAAGGTTTGGATGAAAATTGAACCAGTGGTATCAGCCATGGAGGCATAAAGGTTTGGATGAAAATTGAACGAGTGGTATCAGCCGTGGAGGCATAAAGGTTTGGATGAAAATTGAACCAGTGGTATCAGCCGTGGAGGCATAAAGGTTTGGATGAAAATTGAACCAGTGGTATCAGCCATGGAGGCATAAAGGTTTGGATGAAAATTGAACCAGGCAGTGGTATCAGCCGTGGTGGCATAAAGGTTTGGATGAAAATTGAACCAGTGGTATCAGCCGTGGTGGCATAAAGGTTTGGATGAAAATTGAACCAGGCAGTGGTATCAGCCGTGGAGGCATAAAGGTTTGGATGAAAATTGAACCAGGCAGTGGTATCAGCCGTGGAGGCATAAAGGTTTGGATGAAAATTGAACTAGGCAGTGGTATCAGCCGTGGAGGCATAAAGGTTTGGATGAAAATTGAACCAGTGGTATCAGTGGTGGAGACATAAAGGTTTGGATGAAAATTGAACCAGTGGTATCAGCCGTGGTGGCATAAAGGTTTGGATGAAAATTGAACCAGGCAGTGGTATCAGCCGTGGAGGCATAAAGGTTTGGATGAAAATTTAACTAGGCAGTGGTATCAGCCGTGGAGGCATAAAGGTTTGGATGAAAATTGAACCAGTGGTATCAGTGGTGGAGACATAAAGGTTTGGATGAATATTGAACCAGTGGTATCAGCCGTGGAGGCATAAAGGTTTGGATGAAAATTGAACCAGGCAGTGGTATCAGCCGTGGTGGCATAAAGGTTTGGATGAAAATTGAACCAGGCAGTGGTATCAGCCGTGGTGGCATAAAGGTTTGGATGAAAATTGAACCAGTGGTATCAGCCGTGGTGGCATAAAGGTTTGGATGAAAATTGAACCAGTGGTATCAGCCGTGGTGGCATAAAGGTTTGGATGAAAATTGAACCAGTGGTATCAGCCGTGGTGGCATAAAGGTTTGGATGAAAATTGAACGAGTGGTATCAGCCGTGGTGGCATAAAGGTTTGGATGAAAATTGAACCAGGCAGTGGTATCAGCCGTGGAGGCATAAAGGTTTGGATGAAAATTGAACCAGTGGTGTCAGCCGTGGAGGCATAAAGGTTTGGATGAAAATTGAACCAGTGGTATCAGCCGTGGTGGCATAAAGGTTTGGATGAAAATTGAACCAGGCAGTGGTATCAGCGGTGGTGGCATAAAGGTTTGGATGAAAATTGAACCAGGCAGTGGTATCAGCCATGGAGGCATAAAGGTTTGGATGAAAATTGAACCAGTGGTATCAGCCGTGGAGGCATAAAGATTTGGATGAAAATTGAACCAGTCGTATCAGCCGTGGAGGCATAAAGGTTTGGATGAAAATTGAACCAGTGGTATCAGCCGTGGTGGCATAAAGGTTTGGATGAAAATTGAACCAGTGGTATCAGGTATGGAGGCATAAAGGTTTGGATGAAAATTGAACCAGTCGTATCAGCCGTGGTGACATAAAGGTTTGGATGAAAATTGAACCAGGCAGTAGTATCAGCCATGGAGGCATAACGGTTTGGATGAAAATTGAACCAGGCAGTAGTATCAGCTGTGGAGGCATAAAGGTTTGGATGAAAATTGAACCAGGCAGTGGTATCAGCTGTGGAGGCATAAAGGTTTGGATGAAAATTGAACCAGTGGTATCAGCCGTGGAGGCATAAAGGTTTGGATGAAAATTGAACCAGGCAGTAGTATCAGCTGTGGAGGCATAAAGGTTTGGAAGAAAACTGAATGAATGGTATCAACAATGGAGACATAGGTTTGAGTGAACATTGAAGCAGTGGTATTACCAGCAACTTTTCTGAGGCTCAGTTAGGGTCAATGCAGGCATGACTAAGATAATCTATATAATGTGAATGGTCCAGCTGTATTCCATTTAAATCTTGCTTTAATTAAAAACCAATGTACCGAAAATAAACTTCCTTGACTTTTCCTGCCATAAATCTCTGACGAAGCTTATTCATTAAGTCTTCAAACACCTCATTACCAGCATGAAGAAAGTTATCAACATATGACTGCAGACAATGTTCCACCACTCCTATATGTGAATACTGCTGGATCCAGTTTAACTTGTTTACATCCAAGCTGAAGAAGCTCCTCCTTCACACTCATATAGAACTGTCCCATCCTTAAACCCATACAGGCCATGTTTAAGTTTCCAAATGAAGCCTTTTGGTGTATCACTTTCTTTTGGTGGTATTACATATATGTTCTGCTCAATTTCATTCCCTTGCAAAAATGCAGACTTAATGTCTGTGGTTTTTACTTTCCATTTTTCATTAGCTATTACAGTAAGAACCATTCTCATGACCCCTTTTCCTACAGTGGGACTGTCTGAGGGAATAAATGAGTGTTCTTCAAATCCTCTGGCTACTAAACGAGCTCTGGGGTTGCCATCTTTCATGGTAATAACCCACCTTGTAGATATCACATTTTGTCCGTCATCCTGTGCCTCCTCATATGTTTCAAACTGTTCTAACTTTTGAAGCTCCACTTGTTTCGCCATATGACTTAATTTGTCATCTATAGTTAATTGTACTTCTTCTTCGTGAGCTCTCCATTCTATTTGGCCAATATCAATGCTTCTTTGTTCATAACTTTGATCATCTCTGACATTATACCAGGTTTTATTTTTGCCGGCTCTACCCATCACAGTAGCAGTGATCCATTTATCTGAGGAAGGCAACTTGTATTCAATATGGTCGTTTTTCTTAACATTATCAACACATTTAGGTTGAGTAAATACAAGTGTATTTGGAATATCTTTAATATTTTCTGAAGATCCTAGTTTCTCAAAATATACTTGGTTGATTGGTTATGATGCCTTTACCTTCTATATGACCAGAGTCATTTATATTTGGCTCTAATTTAGCATCCTTGGATCCACTTTACTTAACCTGTTTGGTGACACACGAACAAACAATCCTCCATGTCTGACAAAAACTACTTTTCCATTCTGAAACAACCTTAGCAGGGCCAAACCAATGCTTCTTACGATCAGGCTTAATATAGAACACACTATCACCATTTACAAACACATGTTCTGCAGCTCTCACCTTAGATCGTAGTGCTCGTCAGATCCTTTCTTCAGCCTCTGTCTGGATGTACATGTAGGCCTCGAGTAAACTATTTAAATGTTTGAGGAAAATCTCACTTGTTGTTGTTGTGCCCTCCAGGGCTGATAATTCTGCATTTATAAGATTGGAAACATTTGGATTTTCTCCAAACACAAGTTGGTAGCTAGTAAAGCCATTCCACATTTGGAGAGAATTTCTTGCCATATTAGCCCAATCCAAAAGAGCCTCTTGTGTCACATTCTTGTTTTCTGCTTCTAGCTTTAATACCATATCAGTAATGGCATGAACTCTTTCACAAAGCCCATTCTGGAAGGACTCATACCTGCTGTTGTACAGAGCCTGATATTAACGATGGACATTATCTCTCATTTCATCAGACATTTACCCAGTTCTTCATTAAGGAATCTATTATATCACTTGGCCTTTTTCGAGGAATGAAGACCGAAACAGTATAACGTGACCACATATCAATCATATGTAAAATCCATCACTCCTTGTAGTGTTTCAAATCCATTGTCACAAACTTTTTAATAAATGACCCTGTTTACAAATGACTTTAAAGTATTAAAGTATCCAGCCAAGTTTTCCCACAAACTGTGCTACTACATGCACTGTCCAATACAGCACAGTTACGAACATCAGTGCCAAGCTTTTTTTCCATGTTCATAGAGTATTACGATTTTCATAGTTCATCTGATTAATTTGAACACCAAAATTTCTGAAGGCAGCTTCATGCTCTTCTTTTCTATTTTCCTATACTTGCAGTCAAAATTAGCAATATGAAGTCATTCATTAACTGGCCGTCTCCTATAGTGAGATCTTCAAATTCATCCAACTTTTGTAGACTATCTGCTAGAACATCCATGTCAAGATGTTAATCAAAATATTCTATGAAAGCCTTCTTTTAACTCGTGAAGTTGAATTTGATCAAATACTTTCTCTCTAGAGGCCAAACCTGTCCGAGAGACAATACCAGCAAACGAAAACTGTGCGCGGAAAACCACCAACTAGCATATTCTTACAAGTGAACATTCTACACAGAGGGTCTTCTCCATTTGTAGTTGGAACATTCAACGCAGTTTCCAGACAAAAATTAAAGACGTAAATTTTCAGAAAATCATTAATCAACATGACATAATTAGCCTACTAGAATGTTGGGTACCGGACACTATGGACACAATTGGTTGTATGCCAGGCTATAAATGTCATTCAGTCAGGCGCAAGGTAATGAGAGGCGGTGGTCTAGTCATACTCTGGAAGGAATCTATAAATAATTATGTAGAAATTATAGAATCAATTAATGACAGTGTGGTTGTAATGAAAGTTGCAAATGGTTTATTATGGGAAACTAAAGATACGATATTATGCTTCACTTACCTGCCGGATGAAAAAAGCAAATTCTACACAAAAACAAATGTCGATGTGTTTTCAGATTTAGAAAACTGTTTAACAAAATATAGTAATAATTCTGAAATTATATGCATGGATGATTTTAATAGTCGTGTAGGTGAGGCTGCAGATTACATCGAGGACGGCCATCTACCTCCAAATCTACATATTAGAACTGACACCGTCTTAAATTACCATAATGACCTCGCTCCTAATTGTAGAAAATCACAAGACAAAACAATAAATCGGTTCGGCAGACGTCTTCTAGAATTGTGCAAAGTAACCAACTGTCGTATACTAAATGGTCGAACACCAAGTGACCCGACTGGAAAACTTACATTATTCAATCGTCAAGGAGCTAGTCTTATTGATTATGCTATTATTAATCAATCAATAGATTCTCATAACTACGACCTATGCATTGACAAGTTTACAGAGTTCTCTGACCACGCCCCTATTTGTCTGACAACTACAATTGACAAACATCTTAGTTCCGAAAACAATGGTGGAAGCCATAAAAAACCCAATAAGGTCAAAACAAACAGAAAATGGTTAAAAGAAAACAATAATCTTATATCTGAATGTCTTCTTATAAATATCGATAAGTTGTGGACCATTTTATGTAGTGGCAACACAATTGACGAAAAAACACAACAATTTTGTGATAGCTTGGGGCAAATTACGACAGTATTTAATGACTGTGACTCAAACGAACTTGATTACGAGATAGAACAAGACAATCAAATTTGGTTTGACGACGACTGTAAACAAGCCAGACTGCAGTACCTAGGTGCTCTGAATATATTTAATGTAAATAAATGTGACGTCAGTAGAAAGAGTCTTTGTAATGCTAAAGTTAAATATAAAAAAGTAATTAGAGCAAAAAAGTGCGCATTCAAAAGAGAAGAAGGGGACATGATGGAATATCTAAAAAAGCATAACCCTAAAGAATATTTCCATCAATTTAACAAGAAAAACGTAAAAAAATCAAACATAAACAAGAACACTTCCCTTTCAGCAGAAAACTTTTTGGACTATTTTAAGGCACTATCCGAACAATATAACCCCGCTAGTCTAAATGAAATTGACTCAGTTGCTGAAAGCGAAAATGTTGTATTTGAAGAATTAGATGTCGAAATATCACAAACGGAAGTTATTAACACAATAAAATCCCTCAAAAAAGGAAAGGCACCTGGTCTTGATGGGAACTTAAACGAAATGTTTGTAGAAAATGTAAATTTGCTCGCCCCCTTGCTCACTCATCTTTTTAATGAAATATTTGATAGTGGTAATTATCCACCAGTTTGGGCAAAAGGTATAATATTACCAACTTATAAAAAGAATGACCCAAATAAGGCAGAAAACTATAGGGCAATTACTCTTGTTAGCCATATGGCAAAATTATTCACGTCTATATTGAATAACAGACTCTATGGGCTACAGCAGTCTAATCAAATTATAAGTGATGCACAATTAGGATTTATGCCCGGTTATGGAACACGGGATGCTATTTTCTTACTCATGGCATTAATTAACAAGTACATTAATAATAAAAAGAAATTGTATTGTTGCTTCATTGATTATCGACGAGCATTTGACTCCGTGCAGTATAAAGCCCTATGGTGTAAGCTTATTCGTGGCGGTATCACGGGGAAAATGTTAACCGTGATTAAGTCAATGTACCAATGTATTCAAATGTGTGTCCGATGGAAAAACAAACTTTCCAATTATTATGATCTTAAGGTTGGGTTAATGCAAGGGGAGTGTCTTTCTTCAATTATGTTTTCATTATTTGTCAACGATTTAGAAATGTACTTTTTATCTAGTAGTTGTCATTCTTTAGAATTGAAAGATATCAACTTATTTTTGTTAATGTACGCGGATGACACGGTGTTATTTGCCGAAAGTGCCGCCGAACTACAGAATATGATAGATAGCCTGCAAACTTATTGTACAAATTGGGGTCTACAGGTAAATGAGGAGAAAACAAAGGTTGTTATTTTTAGAAGGGGCTGGCGTTGCCCAAATGACCAATTCAAGTTTAACGGTCAACCAATAGAAATTGTCAACTCTTTTGTTTATCTTGGGGTAGAGCTATACTATAATGGTAGCCCAAAATATATAGTGTCTCGTCTAGCCAATCAGAGTAAGCGAGCAATGTTCGGATTGATAAACAAAATTAAAATGTTTGATTTCAATATTCATACACAATTATCATTATTCGACACTTATATTTCTTGTATAATGAACTACGGATGTGAATCTTGGGGTTTTTACAAAGCTGATGAAATTGAGAAAGTTCATCAGAACTTCTGCAAACGTATTTTAAATGTACCTACGAGAACTACAAATCTTATTGTCTATAGTGAATTAGGTCGGTATCCGATGCTTATAAAGCGGAAATGTCTTGTTATAAAATATTGGATTAAGCTACTCACTACAAACAATTGTATCCTTAAGTCTATTTATAATTATATGCTAGAAGAAAACTGTTTGAACAATTGGGCAAAAGAAATTAAACATGAATTAGAAAGGGTTGGTATGGCTGATTTTTGGGCTGCTCAAAATGTTAACAATATACCTCTTTTTCTTCGGTTGTACAAACAGAGACTAATCGACAATTATGTACAACATGCTAGGGGCTTAATGTATGAAATGTCTTCTTGTTTTTTGTACAGGCACTTAGTGGACATCCATTGTCTTCAGTCGTATTTACGAAAACCCATAAAAACTGAATATAAAATTATAATTACAAAATATAGATCGTCAACCCACAACTTATCAATTCAACAGGGACGATACCAAGGTGTCGTCAGATCCGAAAGAATTTGCTTGTTATGTAATAATAATAAGGTAGAAGACGAATACCATTTTCTATTTGTTTGCCACTTGTACAATGATTTACGTAAACGGTATATCAAACCTTATTATTGGAGGAAACCTTCTGTTTTTAAACTTGTTCAATTATTATCGTCATCAAATGTTAAAGAATTAATTAAGTTAGCTGACTACTTGAAAAAGGCCGAATTCAGGCGTCTCCAGCATATTGATGTACTAGCCTAATGTTCACTTGGTTTATTAACTCTATATTATTTTTGTCTACTCCTGAGATGTTTTGTAACATGAATCTGATGAGCAGATGCTCAAAGTAATAAACAATCAATCAAAAAAAAAAAAAAAATATGAAGTTCATCATCCTCTGGTAATGTCAATGCTACAGCAACAGCCCTCTTAGTTTTATGAACATCAGTGATTTCATTCCAAGCCAATAGTTCTTGTCTATAAAGTTCATAGGACTTACTTTTTGAGAAAGATGGGGGGTTTATTCTGGTAGTCATGTGATGACTGATCAATTAAATACTGTTTATCCTTCAATAATATAAACTCTTGCTTCCAAAAAAGTATGGCAAGATGACCCAACTTACAGCTACAACAGAGGGATGGTTATCCCCTCCACCACAGTTCTCAAATGTTACAAGGCTCAATTTTTAACTCAGGAACATACCGGTAACTATTTTTGTTGTTATTTATTTAAGAATTCTAGAACCCCTAAGCTTCCTGGGATAATCACCGCCCACACACTCTTTCGCAATAAGGCGCCATTTATAGCTTTGGAACATAAACATTTTACAGTCAATTTCAAGAAAAGGACAAATTCCAGAAACAGCCCTCAAAACGCTCCTCTGGAAATCTAATAATGCTGAGCCTTGACAGCAAAATGAAGGAATAGATACATTTATTTTGATGGTAAAAACAAGAAATAAATCATACAATTTGAGGGTAAAAAGAAAGAATAGATTGATTGATTGATGTTTTACGCCGTACTCAAGATTATTTCACTTACATGGAGGTGTTGCCAGGTTTAGTGGGGGAGGAAACAGGCTCATTGCCCGGCAGAAACCCCGACCTTCGCCGAGTACATGTACCTGGCAATTCTTCCACATACGACAACCAAGTGAAAAATCCACTCAGAAATTTTACAATTTTTATTAAGTCTTAGTGTGATTCGAACCCACACCACATCGAGGGAAGGTCCAGGTGGGACTGAGGAACGATCACTCTAACTCACTGGACCACCGAGGTCTCTGTGGGACTGAGGGACGATCACTCTAACCCACTGGATCACCAAAGCCCCCCATGTTATTTGAGGGTAAACAGAAATAAATACATACAAACCGAGAGTTAAAAGACAGATTAGATACATGCAATTTGAGGGTAAAATGAAGAACAAATTACCTGAATTTGGAGAGTATAGATGGGAAATGGACTGGTGTCTTTTGACTGGAGAAAACATCTGATAGGCCAGAGTGTGAGGATGTGGTTTGACAGGCTTCATGATCAAGGTACATCCTTAGTACTTTGATGTTTGTACGACCCAACATTGTACCACCTAAACCTGCTGGCTAAACACACATGGTCAACACCATATTAATCATTTAACATTAATAATACTTATATTACATGCAATTCATCAGGTTTAACAACTGCTTCCCTGGTCCTTACAACACAATCTGAATTCTATCCCTCATCTATTGTACACTAGTCAAGCTCACTTTTTATCTGACACTTTTATTATTTCTTACAATGTCATTCACCCACACAGTTAAGAGAATCTGACCATAGTACAATGTCATTCATTTAGATAACAAATATTGCAGATGGTAGTGTTGTGAGATAACAAATATTGCAGTTGGTAGAGTTGTGAAATAACATATATTGCAGATGGTATTGTTGTGAGATAACAAATATTGCAGATGGTAGTGTTGTGAGATAACAAATATTGCATATGGTAGTGTTGTGAGATAACAAATATTGCATATGGTAGTGTTGTCAGATAACAAATATTGCATATGGTAGTGTTGTGAGATAACAAATATTGCAGATGGTAGTGTTGTAAGATAACAAATATTGCATGTGGTAGTGTTGTGAGATAACAAATATTGCATATGGTAGTGTTGTGAGATAACAAATATTGCACATGGTAGTGTTGTGAGATAACAAATATTGCACATGGTAGTGTTGTGAGATAACAGATATCGCATATGGTAATGTTGTGAGATAACAAATATTGCAGTTGGTAGAGTTGTGAGATAACAAATATTGCAGTTGGTAGAGTTGTGAGATAACAAATATTGCAGTTGGTAGAGTTGTGAGATAACAAATATTGCAGTTGGTAGAGTTGTGAAATAACATATATTGCAGATGGTATTGTTGTGAGATAACAAATATTGCAGATGGTAGTGTTGTGAGATAACAAATATTGCATATGGTAGTGTTGTGAGATAACAAATATTGCATATGGTAGTGTTGTCAGATAACAAATATTGCATATGGTAGTGTTGTGAGATAACAAATATTGCAGATGGTAGTGTTGTAAGATAACAAATATTGCATGTGGTAGTGTTGTGAGATAACAAATATTGCATATGGTAGTGTAGTGAGATAACAAATATTGCACATGGTAGTGTTGTGAGATAACAGATATCGCATATGGTAATGTTGTGAGATAACAAATATTGCATATGGTAGTGTTGTGAGATAACAAATATTGCATATGGTAGTGTTGTCAGATAACAAATATTGCATATGGTACTGTTGTGAGATAACAAATATTGCACATGGTAGTGTTGTGAGATAACAAATATCGCATATGGTAGTGTTGTGAGATAACAAATATTGCATATGGTAGTGTTGTGGGATAATAAATATTGCATATGGTAGTGTTGTAAGATAGCAAATATTGCATATGGTAGTGTTGTGAGATAACAAATATTGCATATGGTAGTGTTGTGGGATAACAAATATTGCATATGGTAGTGTTGTAAGATAGCAAATATTGCATATGGTGTTGTAAGATAACAAATATTGCATATGGTGTTGTAAGATAACAAATATTGCATATGGTAGTGTTGTGGGATAACAAATATTGCAGACAGTAATGTTTGGAAGCGTGAGTTTTATATGAGATTAGAGGAGTTTGTTGCACTGACCTTATCTGGAGTAGTGAGATTTGTGCTATCCAACAAGGGGAATAAGTCTTCAAACTGGCCCTTGATTTTCTCAATGGCTGCCTCGATGCTGCTTCGTCTCAATCTGTTTTCTTTATCTTTGAGGATTGCTATTTTTAGAATATGGAGAACTCGTTTACAAGCAGAGCTGTAAGACAAGTATCAGAAACCAGTTCTAGATGATTGGATTATGGGAAATACACTGAATTACAGAGGTTATAACTGAAGTAAAAGGAGTCAAAATGCTGTCAAATAATTGTGTCTTTCATACTGCAGTGAGATTTAATTATATCTATAATATTGTCCATCTATTGATATCCCAGGCTGTGTACACAGTAGAACACTGGAATGGTAATTTACCTAAAGTTTCCATCTATTGATATCCCAGGCTGTGTACACAGTAGAACACTGGAATGGTAATTTACCTAAAGTTTCCATCTATTGATATCCCAGGCTGTGTACACAGTAGAACACTGGAATGGTAATTTACCTAAAGTTTCCATCTATTGATATCCCAGGCTGTGTACACAGTAGAACACTGGAATGGTAATTTACCTAAAGTTTCCATCTATTGATATCCCAGGCTGTGTACACAGTAGAACACTGGAATGGTAATTTACCTAAAGTTTCCATCTATTGATATCCCAGGCTGTGTACACAGTAGAACACTGGAATGGTAATTTACCTAAAGTTTCCATCTATTGATATCCCAGGCTGTGTACACAGTAGAACACTGGAATGGTAATTTACCCAAAGTTTCCATCTATTGATATCCCAGGCTGTGTACACAGTAGAACACTGGAATGGTAATTTACCTAAAGTTTCCATCTATTGATATCCCAGGCTGTGTACACAGTAGAACACTGGAATGGTAATTTACCCAAAGTTTCCATCTATTGATATCCCAGGCTGTGTACACAGTAGAACACTGGAATGGTAATTTACCTAAAGTTTCCATCTATTGATATCCCAGGCTGTGTACACAGTAGAACACTGGAATGGTAATTTACCTAAAGTTTCCATCTATTGATATCCCAGGCTGTGTACACAGTAGAACACTGGAATGGTAATTTATCCAAAGTTTCCATCTATTGATATCCCAGGCTGTGTACACAGTAGAACACTGGAATGGTAATTTACCTAAAGTTTCCATCTATTGATATCCCAGGCTGTGTACACAGTAGAACACTGGAATGGTAATTTACCTTAAGTGTCCATCTATTGATATCCCAGGCTGTGTACACAGTAGAACACTGGAATGGTAATTTACCCAAAGTTTCCATCTATTGATATCCCAGGCTGTGTACACAGTAGAACACTGGAATGGTAATTTACCTAAAGTTTCCATCTATTGATATCCCAGGCTGTGTACACAGTAGAACACTGGAATGGTAATTTACCTAAAGTTTCCATCTACTGATATCCCAGGCTGTGTACAGTCTTTAAGAACACTGGAATGGTAATTTACCTAAAGTTTCCACTTTCTTCAACAACAGTTTGTATTTTCTGCATCAAGTCAGAAAATTCGCCAATTCCTTTCACATGTTGCGCGAGTTGACAGTCGGACTTTGGAGCATAACCCTTGCCACCCAAACGTAAACGAGTAATAAATGATAAACAAGCCTGTGAAATAAATGTCAATATAATGCATGTCAGTGAAATAAATAGAGGATTTTGAGCAGTTGTGTTTGAATAGCACTTATATCTTTTGGAAGGAAAGACACAGAATAAACCACGATACCCAAAGTGTTGAGTGGGTTATCCCTCTGCCTGAACAATATTCTGTTTATTATTTATGCTGTCATCTTTTAAGTTGGAAATTGTTTAAGTATAAGTTTCTAAATTACAAAAAAAGACAACCACAAACAGACGGATTAGATTTTCATTAAGAGTATGAATGCATATCATTGGCCAATGTGACACGTGAATGACTATTTTCTCTCAAGTTTTTCACGTTATTTCATGTAAAAGAAATGAAATTGATTGGCCTTTAACGCCCCACTCAAGTCATCAGGAAAGAATGATGGTCTACGAATTGACTTTTCACTGTTTGGTCGGATTCTCTGAAGCCATCAGTTCACACATCAGCACTACAGATGACCGCAAATAAAGCTTTGTTTTAACAGGTTGATTCAAAGTGGTAAGCAGATCCTCTATTGACACAAACTATTGTTTTTAGTTTTAAATTAACTATCTTTAAAAAGCTAAATTTGACTGAAAAGGCTTCATTTTCACATTCAGGTCACATGCACTATTATAGTTATAGATCAGAGGTCAGTAGAGAAGAGAGAAGTAGGTCCGGTGAATAAGGAATATCCTGTCGACTGTACAGACCTACATTTGTAGGTCGGGTTGAAGGTAATCAATCTTCATATAAGCAAGACAAAGGTTCATATATTTCAAGCATAAGGCAAAACACTACTTGACTACTGGTAATAGAAATCTTTTGTATTTCTCATGCTTATTAAAGTCATACTACTCTGCTTTTACTACATAATAGTACTATTATCCATCATTAGTTTTGGATATCTTCACTGTCCATAAAGTAAAAAAGACAAAATTAAGTCAGAAACATCAAACTAGGCTCCCAGGAAGGGTTTGATTGATTGATTGATGTTGTCAAGAATATTTCACATATATGGCGGCGTTTCTAGGTTTAGTGGGGGGGGGGGGGGGGGGGGAACCTGACTCTTTGCCCCCAAAAACACCTCAGACCTTCGCCTAGTAACTGGCAACTCTTCCACAACAAGATATCTAGTGAAAAATCCACTAATAAATTTTTCTTTTGGACTGAACTGGAGATTCGAACCTGTGTCTCATCGATGGAAGGCCTGTGTCGGACTAAGAGACAATCACTCTACCGACTGAGGCCCATTAAAAATTGAAGAAACTGAACTGTCAACATTTTCCGTTACAAAAGATGCTTTGTATAACAAACATGATGATGAGATAGTGTAGACAGGTCAGATGACATCCCCCCCAATTCACCCACCTGGTACATGGGCATATTGAGAGAGCTGCTATAGTGTTTCAAATCTGTGAAGGCAGTATGGTTCAGACCACGATTAGGAATGTTCAGAACTCTGGCTAAGGCTAGTTCACTCCTTGAATTCACAACTAACTCCAAATAGGAAAGTACAGCACTATGGACGTAAGTCTACAAACAGAAGAAAATAAAACTTTCACAAACCCATCCACAGCCTTATGGGATCATCAGTATGATAGCATGACACCACAGCATTGTGGGATCATCAGTATGGTAGTATGACACCACAGCATTATGGGATCATCAGTATGGTAGCATGACAGTGAACAGTGTCTCTCTTATCCTAGTCCAGTGCTACATGTACAATGTGCCACAAGTGTAGCAGTGCTGGGCACCATCATACATGTACATGGGGAACAGAGGATACATTTGGTGATAACAATTGAGAGGTCTCATTTAAACAAGCAATTATGAACAATTCCTGTATTGACAATGGGGTAAGATTATTCTTCAGTAAATGTTATATTTACCTCAGTGGCAGATTTCTGTGGAGAAGTATAATCTGTGTGAGTTGTGTTGTTCAGTTGTTGAAGGATAACAGACAGAGGCTGGTCAGCTGTGCTCACTTCTACACTACAACTCTCATTAAGGGAATGGGGTAACTCTCTAACAATCACCTTATGAATCTCACCAAACAATTTCAACAGTTTTAACTGAAATCATAAACATATATATATATTTTAGAACACATGGAAAATCTTCTTGTCTAAAATAACCATGGAGACAAGTTTCTTATTGTGTTAAAAAGAGGTATATCACTTAGATTTTTACACCTAATCATAAGCTGTTATAATAAACCACAACCAAAAACAATATTTCATTAGGTTGATGATATATAAAACACACACCTCTGGTTGTGTTACTCCAGTCTTATCCAATAAGATTAAATAATTGTTATTGAAGACGTCTTTGGAGACAAGTTGATTTGTTGACAGTTCTTTCTGTACACTGTTAACAACATCACAGGAATCACAGTAATTGCCTTTAGTTAAAAACTCTTCATATCTCTGGAATACTGCCTCCATATGCTGTGACAGTGGAGTGTCTGTGGGATTGACTTTATGCTGGATTATCTCCCCTTCAACAGTTAAAACTGTCTGGGTATCTAAATCAGTGTCATCCTTAGTCTGAAATGAGAAACGGTCAAGTGGATTCAATGATGTTTGTATCTCCAACATGCCATTTTTGTTTATCACAACATATTTTTTTTTTTAAAAGTGGGTGTGTTAGTTTTTTTATTGTTTTTATATTCTTTTCTGGTAGATTTCTTTGACAGGTTTAACACATATGAGGCTAAATGACAGACATGACAAAGACAGCGTAATTAGTTATAAAGGCTTTACCAAGTACAGTACTGTCATTGAGTATCAACCCTTCGCAAAGCCTCTGCAGACCCACCATTTATCCCTCACGGAACATTTTAAAATCCTCCGCAACTGAATGGGAACAGCAGTAATTTTCTAATAATTCATAACTAATTTCATTGATTATTGCGTAAAACTTTCAAAGGGATAGAAAACTCATCAATTCACAGCATGAAAAGATAGAGATGATTCCAGTTTGACATAAATTAAGTAAGCTCTATTCAGTTTGGACCAATCAGTCAACAGGAGCATGACCTGATTGAGTTTTAGACCAATCAGCAATCAAATGACCTAATTAAGAAACAATGCGATATCTACATGTACCTTGTGAAATACGTGTGTAGAAATTCATTAATTGAAATATAATGCTTGTCAGATGGAGACAATTATTTTGTTCAGCTGATTCAGATGATGCAAGCCGTTGAGCAAGAATGGACAGCCTTGCGGGGGTATGTGACCCTCAAAGTTGTAACTTATAGTTTTACTTTCAATACCACATTGAATATAACCAAGGATAGTACATGCTGTATATAGCCCTACAGTGGATAATGATCTGTCTTTTTGTGAAACAAGTCTCCCACACTTGGAACATTGTTCAACTTCCAATAAGTAATCTCAGTTCTAATTGGTCTAGATTCTCTACAAATCTGCCGGTGGCGCAAAAACAGTCTGGATATCTGGTCTCCATGACGATAGGCAGTTGTGTCTCGAGTAAAATTTATATAGCCTAGGGGTGATACCTTCATAACTGTGAAACTACTTAAAGGGATTGTAATTCAGTCCACCATCAGTTGCATCAACTTCTCAAATGCAGTTCAGTTCCTCGCAGAGCCGGCACCGTTCCCGTTCAAATCCTGTGTGGAGCCCGAGGGGAGAGAAATGCTCCGAAGAGCTTTTCGTTTTCCCTCACCAATCCCCCGCAGAGGTGTTGGCAAAGCACTGCGAGGAAACGGCGGAGGATTGATACTTAGTCACTAACAGTACTGTTCTCAAAATCAGTGAATGTTACTGGTGAAAAGGGCTTTACTGAGTACTTAAAATCATTGAATGTAATTAGTGAAAAAGGATTTACCGAGAATGCAAAATCATTGAGTCTAATTAGTGAAAAAGGCTTTACTGAGTACTCAAAATCATTTAGTGTAATTAGTGAAAAGGGCTTTACTGAGTACTCAAAATCATTTAGTGTAATTAGTGAAAAAGGCTTTACTGAGTACTCAAAATCATTGAGTGTAATTAGTGAAAAGCGCTTTACTGAGTACTCAAAATCATTTAGTGTAATTAGTGAAAAAGGCTTTACTGAGTACTCAAAATCATTGAGTGTAATTAGTGAAAAAGGCTTTACTGAGTACTCAAAATCATTGAGTGTAATTAGTGAAAAGCGCTTTACTGAGTACTCAAAATCATTTAGTGTAATTATTGAAAAAGGCTTTACTGAGTACTCAAAATCATTTAGTGTAATTAGTGAAAAAGGCTTTACTGAGTACTCAAACTCATTGAGTGTAATTAGTGAAAAGGGCTTTACTGAGTACTCAAACTCATTGAGTGTAATTAGTGAAAAGGGCTTTACTGAGTACTCAAACTCATTGAGTGTAATTAGTGAAAAGGGCTTTACTGAGTACTCAAAATCATTGAATGTAATTAGTGAAAAAGGCTTTACTGAGTACTCAAAATCATTTAGTGTAATTAGTGAAAAAGGCTTTACCGTGTACTCAAAATCATTTAGTGTAATTAGTGAAAAGGGCTTTACTGAGTACTCAAAATCATTGAGTGTAATTAGTGAAAAAGGCTTTACTGAGTACCGTACTCAAAATCATTGAGTGTAATTAGTGAAAAAGGCTTTACTGAGTACCGTACTCAAAATCATTGAGTGTAATTAGTGAAAAAGGCTTTACAGAGAACGCAAAATCATTGGGTGTAATTAGTGAAAAAGGCTTTACAGAGAACGCAAAATCATTGAGTGTAATTAGTGAAAAAGGCTTTACAGAGAACGCAAAATCATTGAGTGTAATTAGTGAAAAAGGCTTTACAGAGAACGCAAAATCATTGAGTGTAATTAGTGAAAAAGGCTTTACAGAGAACGCAAAATCATTGAGTGTAATTAGTGAAAAAGGCTTTACAGAGAACGCAAAATCGTTGAGTGTAATTAGTGAAAAAGGCTTTACTGAGTACTCAAAATCATTTAGTGTAATTAGTGAAAAGTGCTTTACTGAGAACGCAAAATCATTTAGTGTAATTAGTGAAAAAGGCTTTACTGAGTACTCAAAATCATTGAGTGTAATTAGTGAAAAAGGCTTTACTGAGTACTCAAAATCATTTAGTGTAATTAGTGAAAAAGGCTTCACCGAGAATGCAAAATCATTGAGTCTAATTAGTGAAAAAGGCTTTACTGAGTACTCAAAATCATTTAGTGTAATTAGTGAAAAAGGCTTTACTGAGTACTCAAAATCATTGAGTGTAATTAGTGAAAAGCGCTTTACTGAGTACTCAAAATCATTTAGTGTAATTATTGAAAAAGGCTTTACTGAGTACTCAAAATCATTTAGTGTAATTAGTGAAAAAGGCTTTACTGAGTACTCAAACTCATTGAGTGTAATTAGTGAAAAGGGCTTTACTGAGTACTCAAACTCATTGAGTGTAATTAGTGAAAAGGGCTTTACTGAGTACTCAAACTCATTGAGTGTAATTAGTGAAAAGGGCTTTACTGAGTACTCAAAATCATTGAATGTAATTAGTGAAAAAGGCTTTACTGAGTACTCAAAATCATTTAGTGTAATTAGTGAAAAAGGCTTTACCGTGTACTCAAAATCATTTAGTGTAATTAGTGAAAAGGGCTTTACTGAGTACTCAAAATCATTGAGTGTAATTAGTGAAAAAGGCTTTACTGAGTACCGTACTCAAAATCATTGAGTGTAATTAGTGAAAAAGGCTTTACTGAGTACCGTACTCAAAATCATTGAGTGTAATTAGTGAAAAAGGCTTTACAGAGAACGCAAAATCATTGGGTGTAATTAGTGAAAAAGGCTTTACAGAGAACGCAAAATCATTGAGTGTAATTAGTGAAAAAGGCTTTACAGAGAACGCAAAATCATTGAGTGTAATTAGTGAAAAAGGCTTTACAGAGAACGCAAAATCATTGAGTGTAATTAGTGAAAAAGGCTTTACAGAGAACGCAAAATCATTGAGTGTAATTAGTGAAAAAGGCTTTACAGAGAACGCAAAATCGTTGAGTGTAATTAGTGAAAAAGGCTTTACTGAGTACTCAAAATCATTTAGTGTAATTAGTGAAAAGGGCTTTACTGAGAACGCAAAATCATTTAGTGTAATTAGTGAAAAAGGCTTTACTGAGTACTCAAAATCATTGAGTGTAATTAGTGAAAAAGGCTTTACTGAGTACTCAAAATCATTTAGTGTAATTAGTGAAAAAGGCTTCACGGTGTATAAAGAAAACCCGTGTCCAAAGTGGAATCTTTCACAGACCTGTACGATCACATAAAGCAATCAGCAAGAAATTCCAATCAGATGCTTCTGATTGCAACCAATCAATGAACGATTTGTGTTGGCAAAGGAGACTATAAAGTAACAGATTATAAGATAGAACTAACCTCTTTTTGCAGGTCAGCCAGAACAAGCTGTAAGGCTATAGACTGATCAACCGTTGATAACAAAGTTACTCTCTCGTTCTTATGTAAACCATGTTTACGAAACAATTTCACAAAAAAATCCAAAATGGTATCCCCTTTACATTGCAGAAGATTGCAGCCCCGCAATGTCACTGGTTCTAAGGAATAAAGAAAAGAAAAAAGTCACTGACGGATCAAATTGACATTACTAACATGTATGTAAAACAAGACCTGCCTATTCTACAACGTACATGTCATGCCCATTTTTTAGAATGAATGCATGTGATTTGAACCTGTGACCCATTGGTGGAAGGCTGTTCAGATTGAGCGTCCAACACTTTACTTACTGAGCCACAGAGGCCCCAGTTGGGAATATGGGTTTTGTTTGCCTGTATTTGGTAGCTGATGCCACATTAAAATGAGGGGAGAAAATCAGGCTCTTTGCCCAGAGAACTAACCACAGAGTTGTAGGGTGATCAAGCAAAAAAAAAACCACTGAATGGATTGATTGATTGACGTTTTACGCCGCACTCAAGATTATTTCACTTGCCAGGTTTAGTGGGAAAGGAAACTGGGCTCATTGCCCTTAGGAAACCCCTAACTTTCGTCGAGAACCTGACAACTCAGAAATTTGTTAATTTTTATTTATATTCAAACCCCCGCCGCATTGACGGAAGGTCTGTGTGGGACTGAGGGGCGATCACTATAACCCACTGGACCACCGAGGTACCCCCCACTGAATGGAATTTGAACTCACAACCAGTCACTGGAAGAAATAAATAGAAATACCTTGTCCTTCTTGTTTCTGGATAACTGATTTGACTTCCTTTAAAATACAATCGGCAGGGAAATCCGAGCCCAAGGGCAAGACATAACATCTTCTTTCTGTCATTTTCACAGTCTAGCAAATTTGGATTTTCTGGAAACAAAAATATTCTGATTAAAATGCAATACTAATAATCTACAATATGTTTGCTAATCCAAGTTATATACCACACAATACCATGCTTTGACATACAAAAAGCCCTAGATTGTAAATTGTGTATCAATGATGAATGGTAAACCATGGTTATAATTTATTATCATATTATCATAAATCTTTTCAAGCAAATGTAAATTGACTTAGTTGAGACAGAAGAATGGTAGTCATTGTTTGCGTGGACCAGCCGAAGGCCGCGTTACTTAATCGGGTAATATCGGACCATTTTAATAAATTAAATGATAAATAGCTAAACTTGCTCCAAGTACAAGACTAACATGCTAAGCACCTGTAAGCATGACAAGCCCTTTTCAGGTCTTGTTTGAGCGCAGACCAAATCACTTGTTTAACAAGCATAACAGGATCCATACTGCATTGCTATGTTTCGTAGGCAAAAATTAATGATTTCTGTATTTAAATTCAAAGTTTCATTATTTGGTAGCAAAAAAAGTGAGGTCAAACAGTCATCTTTTCCCATTTTTCAGGAAATATCCACTGAGGGGGTGTGCCACTTTGAGTGAGTGAGTGAGTGATTGGGGTTTTACGTCCTGCTCGTGCCACTTTGAGAAGACCCACTGACTCCCGAAAGAGACGGAGATAGATGAAACTTATATCTTTTTAATTTTCAAACAACTTTCAACTTTCAAACAATGTATAATATGACTAGATAAGACAATAAACAAGAAATGGCTTGGGTACCTTATGTTGAGTGGATTGAGGTTATTCTGATAGTGATAGTACGGCCACACAGACTTCTTTAAAGCCTAGCGCAGACGAGAGGCGCCGGCTGAGCTACAAGGCACGCGAAGCCGAGGGAGCAGCAACAAATATCAGCGCAGACGATGAGCTCTCGTCTCGGCTGAGGCAAGTTCTTGGTCACCCAAGTTCACTAAGCTACATAAATATCACTACCTGTGTTGCGTAATATTCTAAGTGGTCACATGATTAAATAGGCACAAGCTATTGGACTATCCCTCCTCTCAGCTCAGCTGGCAGTTCACGTTGTGCACACACGGTGAGATTCTTGGCATGTGAGGCAGAACATATTAAACATGATCTAGATACTTTCCTCACCGCCTCAAGAGGTGAAAATCTCACTAAAATTTACACGCACATGGGGGAACGGCTTAGCTCTCAGCTACGTGTGGCCGGCAGCTCAGCCGGCGCCTCTCGTATTCTCGATTTCGGCATGACGTCACGATCCTGATAACAAGGCTCCGAGGTGAAAACAATTCCAAAACGACGACATTTTGACTGGCTGAGGAAAGACCACGTAACCCTAAGTACCCTAGCCAGCTGGTCAGGTACCCGGATGTCCGAAACCGAGAATGCGCTAGGCTAAATTCAATACCTGGAGCCTGTTTCCCAAAACGCGTAGAGGTATTTTTGGCGTAACTTTCTTACTATTATTTATTAAACGTATCTCTACAGTATGGGTTGCTATGACAGTTACGTGAAAACTTACGCTACGCCGCTTTGTGTGCGGCCGTATCAGAATAACTTCAACCAACTCAACATATTGCGTAGCCGCACTCGTGTGTCTCTATCCTGTTTTACTTACTCGCCGGTTAGGTAGAGTATTGCGTATAAGTACATATTGCGGACTATTAAGACAAAAATTGCTGAGTATCAGTAAGAGATAAAATTAGTATTCCATGAGCTCAGGACAATCTAGACCTACATAACTAGGGCCGTACAACTACACGGAAACTTTATAACCTACCGGTTTCCGATTCAATCGAAGCGCCTTCAGTTTTTGTGTGTAATGACACGGCTATTTCTGCTGCCTTATTTTCACAAAGATGGGCGCGTCACCATGATTGACTACAAAAAAAATCCATTTACCTCCCTTTGGAAGAGCTCTTGTGGGTCACAGTCAGTTTGTTTACAAGATGGCAGCGCCCATGACTGGTAACGTGTTTTCTTAACACTGCAGTTATTCATGTTATGATTCGTCAATAGCACAAATCAAAATGCAAGTCTCTAATCCAAATAATGTGAAAATCTACAATCTTAGTGCTGGAAAAGCTCTTCCCGAGGTAAGATGGCATTTTAATGATTTAATACAATGTTGAATGTAGCACTGCACGTCCTGGGTGGCCTGTGTGTTGTTGAATAAAGGGTCAGGCGTGGAATTTACCGCTAATTGTTCTGCTAGGGGCGAATACCACTATTTGAGGGCGAGGGGCGAATACCATTACTTGAGGGCGAGGGGCGAATTGACCCTTTATTCAACAACACACAGGTCACCAGGACGTCCTTTATTTCTATTCTAATACAGAAAAAAGGAAAATTCACTCAATTTTAAGGAGAAAAATATAATGACTGAGAGATATGTCAACTTTCTGATGTACTTTGATTTCTGGTTGTCTGAGAGATAAGTCAACTTTCTGATGTACTTTGATTTCAGTGGTTGTCTGAGAGATAAGTCAACTTTCTGATGTACTTTGATTTCAGTGGTTGTCTGAGAGATAAGTCAACTTTCTGATGTACTTTCATTTCAGTGGTTGTCCGAGAGAAAAAGACGAACTCTGGAAAGACAAGATGTTGGTAAGCTTTCACCTCAAATATTAGTCCGCAATATGTTGAGTGGATTGAAGGATAAATTCTGATACGCCCGCACGGGCTTTTTGAATACCACGTCAACATAGGGTACATTTGAAAAATCTAAGAGTTGCTCTCGGAATTTCGAAAAAATGATAACTCGCAATTTTTAAACATTACTCACCTAAAATTTTGTCAGAAAGCTTCTTTGATAATCCCTTCGTAGAGCTTAACCATCATTTGTGATCATACACATCGCCAAACAACGAAATTCGCTAAGTTTAAATTCCCTTTGCGTTATCACCACATTTGCCTGACAGCCGTTACCGGTTGTAGTGGCGAGCATGATTTGAAAGTTCGCGGTAGATGGCGGTGTGATCGCCCGAGAACATTTTTAGTCAACAGACGGAATTCAAACTTAGCAAAATTGGTTGCTAACAGATTTTAAGGTCACATATGATGGTTTAGCTCTACGAAGGGATTATCAAAGAAGCTTTCTGACAAAATTTTAGTTGAGTAATGTTTAAAAATTGCGAGTTATCATTTTTTAAAAATTCCGAGAGCAACTCTTAGATTTTTCAAATGTACCCTATGTTGACGTATTGAAGAAGCCCGTGTGGGCGTATCAGAATTTATCCTTCAATCCACTCAACATATTGCGGACTACTCAAATATGGGCCGACACCTACAGATGATTTAAGCTTTATGCTCAGTATGTTAACATTCAAGGAAATTATCATTTCAAACCTTATCAGACGGCGTGTACAGCTGTTATAGTATGTGTGTTTGTTGTAATGTTGTAGATATCAGACGGCATGTACAACTATTACAGTATGTGTGTTTGTTGTAATGTTGTAGATATCAGACACTGTACACAGCTATTACAGTATGTGTGTTTGTTGTAATGTTGTAGATATCAGACGGCGTGTACAGCTATTACAGTATGTGTGTTTGTTGTAATGTTGTAGATATCAGACACTGTACACAGTTATTACAGTATGTGTGTTTGTTGTAATGTTGTAGATATCAGACGGCGTGTACAGCTATTACAGTATGTGTGTTTGTTGTAATGTTGTAGTCTATGTCAGACGGCGTGTACAGCTGTTATAGTATGTGTGTTTGTTGTAATGTTGTAGATATCAGACGGCATGTACAGCTATTACAGTATGTGTGTTTGTTGTAATGTTGTAGATATCAGACAGCGTGTACAGCTATTACAGTGTGTGTGTGTTTGTTGTAATGTTG
The DNA here is from genome assembly GCA_963971465.1 of Lepidochitona cinerea. Taxonomy (NCBI): domain Eukaryota; kingdom Metazoa; phylum Mollusca; class Polyplacophora; order Chitonida; family Tonicellidae; genus Lepidochitona; species Lepidochitona cinerea. Next base: position 45,515,801 of record OZ020556.1, read on the forward strand.
TAGATATCAGACATTGTACACAGCTATTACAGTATGTGTGTTTGTTGTGATGTTGTAGATATCAGATGGTGTGTACAGCTATTACATTATGTGTGTTTATTGAAATGTTGTAGATATCAGACGGCGTGTACAGCTATTACAGTATGTGTGTTTATTGTAATGTTGTAGATATCAGACAGCGTGTACAGCTATTACAGTATGTGTGTTTGTTGTAATGTTGTAGATATCAGGCATTGTACACAGCTATTACAGTATGTGTGTTTGTTGTGATGTTGTAGATATCAGACGGCGTGTACAGCTATTACAGTATGTGTGTTTGTTGTAATGTTGTAGATATCAGACATTGTACACAGCTATTACAGTATGTGTGTTTGTTGTGATGTTGTAGATATCAGACAGCGTGTACAACTGTTACAGTATGTGTGTTTGTTGTAATGTTGTAGATATCAGACATTGTACACAGCTATTACAGTATGTGTGTTTGTTGTGATGTTGTAGATATCAGACGGCGTGTACAGCTATTACAGTATGTGTGTTTGTTGTAATGTTGTAGATATCAGATGGTGTGTACAGCTATTACAGTATGTGTGTTTGTTGTGATGTTGTAGATATCAGACGGCGTGTACAGCTATTACTGTATGTGTGTTTGTTGTAATGTTGTAGATATCAGACGGCGTGTACAGCTATTACAGTATGTGTGTTTGTTGTAATGTTGTAGATATCAGACGGCGTGTACAGTTATTACATTATGTGTGTTTGTTGTAATGTTGTAGATATCAGACATTGTACACAGCTATTACAGTATATGTGTGTTTGTTGTAATGTTGTAGATATCAGACGGCGTGTACAGCTATTACAGTATGTGTGTTTGTTGTGATGTTGTAGATATCAGACGGCGTGTACAGTTATTACATTATGTGTGTTTGTTGTAATGTTGTAGATATCAGACGGCGTGTACAGCTATTACAGTATGTGTGTTTGTTGTAATGTTGTAGATATCAGACGGCGTGTACAGCTATTACAGTATGTGTGTTTGTTGTAATGTTGTAGATATCAGACGGCGTGTACAGCTATTACAGTGTGTGTGTGTTTGTTGTAATGTTGTAGATATCAGACGGCGTGTACAGCTATTACAGTATGTGTGTTTGTTGTAATGTTGTAGATATCAGACGGCGTGTACAGCTATTACAGTGTGTGTGTGTTTGTTGTAATGTTGTAGATATCAGACGGCGTGTACAACTGTTACAGTATGTGTGTTTGTTGTGATGTTGTAGATATCAGATGGTGTGTACAGCTATTACAGTATGTGTGTTTGTTGTAATGTTGTAGATATCAGACATTGTACACAGCTATTACAGTATGTGTGTTTGTTGTAATGTTGTAGATATCAGACGGCGTGTACAGTTATTACAGTATGTGTGTTTGTTGTGATGTTGTAGATATCAGACGGCGTGTACAGCTATTACAGTATGTGTGTTTATTGTAATGTTGTAGATATCAGATGGCGTGTACAGCTATTACAGTATGCGTGTTTGTTGTAATGTTGTAGATATCAGACATTGTACACAGCTATTACAGTATGTGTGTTTGTTGTAATGTTGTAGATATCAGACGGCGTGTACAGCTATTACAGTATGTGTGTTTGTTGTAATGTTGTAGATATCAGACGGCGTGTACAGCTATTACAGTGTGTGTGTGTTTGTTGTAATGTTGTAGATATCAGACGGCGTGTACAGCTATTACAGTATGTGTGTTTGTTGTAATGTTGTAGATATCAGACGGCGTGTACAGCTATTACAGTGTGTGTGTGTTTGTTGTAATGTTGTAGATATCAGACGGCGTGTACAACTGTTACAGTATGTGTGTTTGTTGTGATGTTGTAGATATCAGATGGTGTGTACAGCTATTACAGTATGTGTGTTTGTTGTAATGTTGTAGATATCAGACATTGTACACAGCTATTACAGTATGTGTGTTTGTTGTAATGTTGTAGATATCAGATGGTGTGTACAGCTATTACATTATGTGTGTTTGTTGTAATGTTGTAGATATCAGACGGCGTGTACAGCTATTACAGTATGTGTGTTTGTTGTAATGTTGTAGATATCAGACGGCGTGTACAGCTATTACAGTATGTGTGTTTGTTGTAATGTTGTAGATATCAGACGGCGTGTACAGCTATTACAGTATGTGTGTTTGTTGTAATGTTGTAGATATCAGACGGCGTGTACAGCTATTACATTATGTGTGTTTGTTGTAATGTTGTAGATATCAGACGGCGTGTACAGCTATTACAGTATGTGTGTTTGTTGTAATGTTGTAGATATCAGACGGCGTGTACAGCTATTACAGTATGTGTGTTTGTTGTAATGTTGTAGATATCAGACGGCGTGTACAGCTATTACATTATGTGTGTTTGTTGTAATGTTGTAGATATCAGATGGTGTGTACAGCTATTACATTATGTGTGTTTGTTGTAATGTTGTAGATATCAGATGGTGTGTACAGCTATTACAGTATGTGTGTTTGTTGTAATGTTGTAGATATCAGACGGCGTGTACAGCTATTACAGGACTTGGAAATGCCAACAGTTAGCAGTTGTGTTAAGGCCACACCTGATGGACAGTATCTCTATGTCACAGGTATAACCCACACTCCTGATATTACACAAGTAATCCCATAGCCCCATCATTCTGTCACAGGTATAACCCATACTCCTGATATTACACAAGTAATCCCATATCCCCATCATTCTGTCACAGGTATAACCCATACTCCTGATATTACACATAGTAATCCCATAGCCCCATCATTCTGTCACAGGTATAACCCTTGATATTACACAAGTAATCCCATAGGCCCATCATTCTGTCACAGGTATAACCCATACTCCTGATATTACACATAGTAATCCCATAGCCCCATCATTCTGTCACAGGTATAACCCACACTCCTGATATTACACAAGTAATCCCATAGCCCCATCATTCTGTCACAGGTATAACCCTTACTCCTGATATTACACAAGTAATCCCATAGCCCCATCATTCTGTCACAGGTATAACCCTTACTCCTGATATTACACAAGTAATCCCATAGCCCCATCATTCTGTCACAGGTATAACCCTTACACCTGATATTACACATAGTAATCCCATAGCCCCATCATTCTGTCACAGGTATAACCCTTACACCTGATACTACACAAGTAATCCCATAGCCCCATCATTCTGTCACAGGTATAACCCATACTCCTGATATTACACAAGTAATCCCATAGCCCCATCATTCTGTCACAGGTATAACCCTTACTCCTGATATTACACAAGTAATCCCATAGCCCCATCATTCTGTCACAGGTATAACCCTTACTCCTGATATTACACAAGTAACCCCATAGCCCCATTATTCTGTCACAGGTATAACCCTTACACCTGATATTACACATAGTAATCCCATAGCCCCATCATTCTGTCACAGGTATAACCCTTACACCTGATACTACACAAGTAATCCCATAGCCCCATCATTCTGTCACAGGTATAACCCTTACTCCTGATATTACACAAGTAATACCATAGCCCCATTATTCTGTCACAGGTATAACCCTTACATCTGATACTACACAAGTAATCCCATAGCCCCATCATTCTGTCACAGGTATAACCCTTACACCTGATATTACACAAGTAATCCCATAGCCCCATCATTCTGTCACAGGTATAACCCTTACACCTGATACTACACAAGTAATCCCATAGCCCCATCATTCTGTCACAGGTATAACCCTTACACCTGATACTACACAAGTAATCCCATAGCCCCATCATTCTGTCACAGGTATAACCCTTACACCTGATATTACACAAGTAATCCCATAGCCCCATCATTCTGTCACAGGTATAACCCTTACACCTGATACTACACAAGTAATCCCATAGCCCCATCATTCTGTCACAGGTATAACCCACACTCCTGATATTACACATAGTAATCCCATAGCCCCATCATTCTGTCACAGGTATAACCCATACTCCTGATATTACACATAGTAATCCCATAGCCCCATCATTCTGTCACAGGTATAACCCACACTCCTGATATTACACAAGTAATCCCATAGCCCCATCATTCTGTCACAGGTATAACCCATACTCCTGATATTACACATAGTAATCCCATAGCCCCATCATTCTGTCACAGGTATAACCCATACTCCTGATATTACACATAGTAATCCCATAGCCCCATCATTCTGTCAAAGGTATAACCCATACTCCTGATATTACACATAGTAATCCCATAGCCCCACCATTCTGTCACAGGTATAACCCATACTCCTGATATTACACATAGTAATCCCATAGCCCCATCATTCTGTCACAGGTATAACCCTTACACCTGATACTACACAAGTAATCCCATAGCCCCATCATTCTGTCACAGGTATAACCCTTACACCTGATACTACACAAGTAATCCCATAGCCCCATTATTCTGTCACAGGTATAACCCTTACACCTGATACTACACAAGTAATCCCATAGCCCCATCATTCTGTCACAGGTATAACCCTTACTCCTGATATTACACAAGTAATCCCATAGCCCCATCATTCTGTCACAGGTATAACCCTTACTCCTGATACTACACAAGTAATCCCATAGCCCCATCATTCTGTCACAGGTATAACCCTTACACCTGATACTACACAAGTAATCCCATAGCCCCATCATTCTGTCACAGGTATAACCCTTACTCCTGATATTACACATAGTAATCCCATAGCCCCATCATTCTGTCACAGGTATAACCCATACTCCTGATATTACACAAGTAATCCCATAGCCCCATCATTCTGTCACAGGTATAACCCTTACTCCTGATATTACACAAGTAATCCCATAGCCCCATTATTCTGTCACAGGTATAACCCTTACACCTGATACTACACAAGTAATCCCATAGCCCCATCATTCTGTCACAGGTATAACCCATACTCCTGATATTACACAAGTAATCACATAGCCCCATCATTCTGTCACAGGTATAACCCTTACACCTGATATTACACATAGTAATCCCATAGCCCCATCATTCTGTCACAGGTATAACCCTTACTCCTGATATTACACATAGTAATCCCATAGCCCCATCATTCTGTCACAGGTATAACCTTTACACCTGATACTACACAAGTAATCCCATAGCCCCATCATTCTGTCACAGGTATAACCCTTACTCCTGATATTACACAAGTAATCCCATAGCCCCATCATTCTGTCACAGGTATAACCCTTACACCTGATATTACACAAGTAATCCCATAGCCCCATCATTATGTCACAGGTATAACCCTTACACCTGATATTACACAAGTAATCCCATAGCCCCATCATTCTGTCACAGGTATAACCCACACTCCTGATATTACACATAGTAATCCCATAGCCCCATCATTCTGTCACAGGTATAACCCATACTCCTGATATTACACAAGTAATCCCATAGCCCCATCATTCTGTCACAGGTATAACCCACACTCCTGATATTACACATAGTAATCCCATAGCCCCATCATTCTGTCACAGGTATAACCCATACTCCTGATATTGCACATAGTAATCCCATAGCCCCATCATTCTGTCACAGGTATAACCCATACTCCTGATATTAATCCCATAGCCCCATCATTCTGTCACAGGTATAACCCTTATACCTGATATTACACAAGTAATCCCATAGCCCCATCATTATGTCACAGGTATAACCCACACTCCTGATATTACACAAGTAATCCCATAGCCCCATCATTCTGTCACAGGTATAACCCTTACTCCTGATATTACACATAGTAATCCCATAGCCCCATCATTCTGTCACAGGTATAACCCTTACACCTGATATTACACAAGTAATCCCATAGCCCCATCATTCTGTCACAGGTATAACCCTTACTCCTGATATTACACAAGTAATCCCATAGCCCCATCATTCTGTCACAGGTATAACCCTTACACCTGATACTACACAAGTAATCCCATAGCCCCATCATTCTGTCACAGGTATAACCCTTACTCCTGATATTACACAAGTAATCCCATAGCCCCATCATTCTGTCACAGGTATAACCCTTACTCCTGATACTACACAAGTAATCCCATAGCCCCATCATTCTGTCACAGGTATAACCCTTACTCCTGATATTACACAAGTAATCCCATAGCCCCATCATTCTGTCACAGGTATAACCCATACTCCTGATATTACACATAGTAATCCCATAGCCCCATCATTCTGTCACAGGTATAACCCATACTCCTGATATTACACAAGTAATCCCATAGCCCCATCATTCTGTCACAGGTATAACCCATACTCCTGATATTACACAAGTAATCCCATAGTTAATCATTCTGTCACAGGTATAACCCTTACTCCTGATATTACACAAGTAAACCCATAGCCCCATCATTCTGTCACAGGTATAACCCTTACACCTGATATTACACAAGTAATCCCATAGCCCCATCATTCTGTCACAGGTATAACCCTTACACCTGATATTACACAAGTAATCACATAGCCCCATCATTCTGTCACAGGTATAACCCTTATACCTGATATTACACAAGTAATCCCATAGCCCCATCATTCTGTCACAGGTATAACCCTTACACCTGATATTACACAAGTAATCCCATAGCCCCATCATTCTGTCACAGGTATAACCCTTACTCCTGATATTACACAAGTAATCCCATAGCCCCATCATTCTGTCACAGGTATAACCCTTACTCCTGATATTACACATAGTAATCCCATAGCCCCATCATTCTGTCACAGGTATAACCCTTACTCCTGATATTACACAAGTAATCCCATAGCCCCATCATTCTGTCACAGGTATAACCCTTACTCCTGATATTACACAAGTAATCCCATAGCCCCATCATTCTGTCACAGGTATAACCCTTACTCCTGATATTACACAAGTAATCCCATAGCCCCATCATTCTGTCACAGGTATAACCCATACTCCTGATATTACACATAGTAATCCCATAGCCCCATCATTCTGTCACAGGTATAACCCATACTCCTGATATTACATAAGTAATCCCATAGCCCCATCATTCTGTCACAGGTATAACCCACACTCCTGATATTACACAAGTAATCCCATAGTTAATCATTTTGTCAATTTATTAAAGCTGCATACAGTTTTTTCCCATAAATTTCGAATGTCATGAGAAGTTAAGCGTTTGAATTAGTTGAAAAACTAAACTGTTGACGTTAAAATTTGGTAAAAAAAAAAGCCAGAATGGGAACTGTATGCTGAATCAATAATAAAGTAAAAATATATGACAGGTGATGACAAAAAGTGAGAATAATCATAATAATTGATCAGCCTTACTTTGAGATCAACCTTACTGAAATTTGTTTTCAAATGAAAAAATTCTTCTTTTGCCCAAATTGAATTTCTTTAATGAAAAGATTTTATTTTTCCTGACCTCTTGTGAAATTCTAATTCTATTAAAGGAATAGTTGATAACATACAAAGTCCTATTTTGTTGTCTGATCTATGTATGTTTTCTAGGTACCTATAAGCCGCGTGTAAGATGCTATGATCTCAACCAAATATCTATGAAATTTGAACGTTGCCTGGATGCAGATGTTGTGAAAATGTTAATACTGTCAGAGGACTATACCAAGGTAGGTGCCAAATTCTTTCTTATGGTCCTACAACTATGTAGGTAATCTAACAGCAGGAGTTGTTTAATTACAAACATTGTCATTATTGAATTAGTTAATAACCCACAGAAAAATTCAAAGCCAGGGTGAGAATCGAATAAGTGAAATAATCTTGAGTGCGGCGTAAAGCATCAATCAATTGAATTGGCCTCCATCAGGTATCTGTATAGCATGAACTCTTTCAACAATCTTTATTTAATGATATGTGAAATTCAGTCTTTTTATCCTAAATTTTGATTGTCATGATAAGTCAAGCGAAATGAAAAATGTTTGTAAAACGACTAACTCAGATGTGGGCTAACAACAGACACAATTCAAAAAGGTCGAAATATATTAGTACAATTTAAGGTCTTGATTGTTTATAAAATCTCTAAGGTTAATCTAAGAGTTCCTAATTCATACCTATGTGGGATGGTTGCCAGTTACCACCGGAAGATCGTGGGTTTCCTCCGGGCATAGAGTTTTCCTCCCACAATAAAACTATAACGCCGCCATATAAGAGAAATAACCTTGAGTGCGGTGTAAAACACCAAACAATCAATCAACTTAATTGGTACATCATGATAAAAATCCTGCCATTTTTTCTGTTTATGAACATTTAGGAAAGTTTCTCAGTGTGTTAAAAAGTGGTATATTATTCATTTATACCTTTATACTCAATCATAAGTTGTTATAATATACCTGTGGTATTTCATTAGGTTGATGACAGACAAGATTTCACTTGTGTATATTTATGAACACTAAAACACACGGGCACAGGGAAAATCGTCTTGTCTAAAATAACCATCCAGTGCATTCCTTCTAAACATATACAATTTAACATTAGCTTAAAGCCTTTATCTTAACACATCAATGACATCAATAAATAGGATTCTGAGATGTAATTTGACATCACCAGACATACATCATCATTTTGAACAATAGCATCCATTTATAGAATGCACAAAGTGAAGTACATGTTAAGGAAATCATCTCCTCATTCCAGGCTTCATCTTCTACTGAAGCTTAAAAATGTTGACCCACCCGAATATTATTGAAATCCCTGTGTTTCAGCCATGTTTTCTACAAACAGACAGATTTGTTGAATTTCACTCCCAAGGTGGACGTTATTATCGTACCAGACTGCCCAAATATGGTCGTGACATGGCTTATCACTTACCCAGCTGTGATATGTACTTTGTTGGAGTCAGGTTTGTATTTGTTAACTCTGTAAAGACCTAATGCTTCTGAATACATTTACCATAGTATAACATCACAAACATAGTATATATATTATTTCCCCCCTTTCATAGATTTAGTTGTATATACAGAGAGATATACTGTATTCCACTATATATATTTTTTTACATTTTTATCATATAGCTTTTATTACATTTCCATATGTTTACTGTTACATGTTATTAAAGTGGCATGAGCTGCCAAAATTCACACTTTTTTCATAATTTCTAATCGTCAAGACAGACGAGAGTAAGAGATTTTGAAGGCCATCAAAAAACAAAATGATTGGCGTTGGAATGAGGAAAATCCATACAGTATGTGGCCTATACGAACCAGAATAGTGTTCGAAAAGTAAACAAAATTTTAATAACCGCGACGACCATTCATTCATTCTAAGCCAAAGTTACTTTAAAACAATACTTTATCGTTCCCGAGACTATACGCACTAAAAAGCTTTTGAAATATACGTCTTGGGAAAAATAGCCGATAATTTCAACATTCTGTTTCAACGTCAAAATATCAACGTTTTGGCAGCTCATGCCACTTTAATGAATTATGTAATAGCAGTTATTCCATTCTTATCCAATACCAGATATACCTGTATGCCTGTATTGAATAACATGTTTTCTTCCTTCACAGCTCTGAAATTTACCGTCTAAATTTAGAGCAAGGACGCTTTATGAACTCTTTGGTTACCTCTGCTTCGTAAGTATTGTTGTTGTTGTGTAAGTAGGTACCTAGAAATGGTTATTGTTGTGTATGTTACACTGACTGGTCAACTGTCACAATTACTCCCATCCATACATTCATCATAAATATGAAAATACTGTGTCCTATATTGCTGTTATGTATCTTGGTCTAGTTCAAATTGTAAACTATGGTTACTTTTAACAACATATTTAAGCATTGTTCCTGGGCCTAGTTTCACACAGCGATATTAGCTAAGTGTGATCTTAAAGGATTTATGAACAACTTTTGGAAATATTTTCTAATTTGCGTTAAGTGTGTTGTAGAACATGTACTTTAAAAGTCTGACCAAAAAGAAAATTGAATTTCGGTCGCAGCACATACAAAATTCAAGCTACGTTTGTCGATCTACAATGTTTCCGAAAGTTAATTATCTCAGAGACTTATGACGTCAAACACGACCTCCAAAGTGTACGTACCCTCACAGCGACAATTTCTGCTGTCTCAGTACGTCTTTGTGGCAGTTTGTACACATCGAAGGTCGTGTATGACGTCATTTTTCCGAGTAGTTACAACAAATACTGAAAATATGCATATTTCCTCTCCGTTTTTCTTTTGACTACCAGGGAACTAACGCGAAGGTTGTTTCGTTTCAACTGATGTTTTTCAAATATACATTTAGTCCATAAACAAACACAAACCAGCTTTAAATCCTGTTCATAAATCCTTTAACTACCATGGCAACCAATGCTAAAGGTATACGTTGCCATTGGTAATTAAGATCATCTTAAGCTAAGATCACTTTGTGAAACTGGGCCCTGGTCTTCAAGTACAAGCATTTGGACACAGACATTGTCCACGCTGAATTTATATTTAACAGATCGTAACGTCTGAGTCTTTTTTAGACCACCATGATCTCATGGTGGTCTTATCAAATCGCTTTTTGTCCGTGGTCCGTGGTCCGTCGTCCGTCGTCTGTCGTCTGTCGTCCGTCTTCCGTCGTCCGGTGTCTGTAAACTTTTCTTGTGATCGCGATTCCAAGAGAACTACTGGTCGGATTTTCATCAAATTTTACAGACATGTTCCCCTTATGGTCTAGTTGTGCAACATCTATTTTGTTTGCTCATTTGCATATTAAAATGGCCGCTGGCGGCCATTTTGTGATTTTTACCTACATAGTTTGTGATCGCGGAATCTAGAAAACCACCAGGCCGATCTTGATGAAATGTTTTTGTAATGGTTCCCCATATAGTCTAGTTGTGCAACATCTATTTTTCTGAGCTCATTTGCATATTAAAATGGCCGCTAGGCGACCATTTTGTTTTTCTATTTTTTATCACTTTGCTCTCTTGTGACCGCGATTCAAAGAGAAGTCCTACTCGGATCTTCTTTAAATTTCACACGCACGTTCCTCCTATGGTCTAGTTGTGCAACATTTATTTCTTTTGCTCATTTGCATATCAAAATGGCCGCTGGGCGACCATTTTCTTTTTCTACTTTTTATCACTTTTCTCCTAAAGTAATGAGAGGATCTTCGTAAAACTTTGTACGCAGGTTAACCCTATGGCCTCGTTGCGTACTATGTACTTTTTTGCTCATTTGCATATTAAAATGGCCGCTGGGCGACCATTTTGTTTTTCTTCTTGTCACTTTCTTGTCACTTTTCTCCTAAAGTAAAGAAAGGCTAGGATTTTCGTAAACTAATTTACGCATGTTAGCCCTATGGTCTCGTTGCGCACTATGCACTTATTTGCTCATTTGCATATTCAAAATGGCGGCCACTGGCCATTATTTTTTTATCACTGTTCTAAAGTAATGAAAGGATGTTCGTAAAATGTTATACGCAGGTTAACCCTTTGGTCTTGTTATGCACTCGCTGCTCATTTGCATATTCAAAATGGCGGCCGGTAGCCTTTTCTGTGATTTCTATCTACATAGTTTGTGATCGTGGACTCAACAAAACTACCAGGCGGATCTTGATGAATTTTTTTTGTGTTGCTTCCTCATATGGTCAAGTTATGCAGCATGTATTTTTTTTGTCGTTGATGTTTTCATTTAACACATTCGGTACCGCTGTCGTCATTTGGCGTTAGAGTGCTAGCCTGCTTCATTACCGAAGACATCGTATGGCGACAGCAGAAAAGTCGGCTAAAACCCCACTGACGCCGTATGCTTATTTTTTCTTACAACTTCAACTGATTTTGAAAATGCACAAATAAAATCACATGTTGCATCTGTTAGTTGCTTTGTGTTTTGTTTTGTCAATCTTCGAATACGGTTAAAGAGGTTTAATTTACTTTAACGGACGCGCAATTCACTGATAACTTCCAACTTGTCTAGGTGAGAACGGACACTTCAAGCATACGTATATAACAAGAAAATGTTAAATTTGACAATAAAAGCTTGTGGAATTCCTTATATTTACAGCTTCAGATCTTAATATATATTTTCCTTGTCTCCAATATACTGACAGTGAGTGATATATTTAAATATCTATTATTAAAAAGTGCTAAAATCGGGTGGTGAAATTAGTTCGCTCGTGCGAGTTCCCGCTGTCAATCACAGGGCCCCTACCAGGCATTTTAAAAGCATGACCCAGTTAAAGACAAATAAGCTATTTTTGGCACTGAGGACGTTATTTTGGAATTTCCTAGTCCGGAGTAGTGGAAAAAAGGCATTTATCGGAGCTTTATTAAACCTCAGAGTGAAATTGCAATCCTCAGGTCATTTTAAAACGTATCAAAATCGACTCCTTTCAGATTTCCAAGGGCGACTATAAGAAACAGTTTATCTATGCATGTTGCCGGCCGCCACGGCTTGTTCGAAGTCGGTAAAATGGCCTTCTCGAATTTGGATTTTAAACGCCTAAATTCTTTCCAAAAATGTAACAATAATAAATATTTTTAAAGGAGAGTGTTCCCTAAGACACTTAAGAAGATCCATATTGTATTTTTCGGAGTTTGAAAGGAAGGAATATTTCAAAATGAAATGAAATACACGGCAACGTACAATCACTATTTTGCCGATCGAATTTGCATTCAGGCAGCTATGTACAGCAACTGACTTCGCAATGTAAATGCTATTTACCAATAAAGTAACTGAAATGTTTTTATTCAATCATATATTTATATCAAATCGTGCATGAAGATTTTTCATAAGAGTTCACTAATTTCTGAACGAATCGTGACATTTTTGGCCATTAATTTTTAAACTGACTTTCGTCATGTGTAAATTTTTACTCATCAGACGAGTGATACGTCGCCCATTCTTCACTTTTTACGGGCTATTTTTGACAGATATACATTATCTTTTGATTTGTAAACAAACACTAAATGCATCTTAGTAACATGTGTACAATCGTTTTGGATTTTGTAAATTTTAATTGTGTACAGGACTCAAACAAGCGATATCACTGACAGGCCTGTGTGCAAGTACATATAGCCGCGGTAACTAGCGTTAATGTGCGGCCTCCTTGGTGAAAGTTGGTTTTGAGTTTTCAGATAACAGCCACTATCTACCGAAGAAACTTTGTTCTTGTCCAGCCAGCCACCAACTGAAGAAATAAATTTCACATATCAAATTTGCGATCCGTTTATAAGCAGCCTCACTTTCTGATAGTGTTCTATGGTGGGCTAAGATCAGTTCACTGATCTCTTGTTTGTTTTATTCATCAGGTTTAAAGTGCACTCAATTTAATCCAGTACATCAGTTGTCTGTCTGTGTTTCAGTGAAATCAGCTGTTGTCAATTTAATCCAGTACATCAGTTGTTTGTATGTGTTTCAGTGAAATCAGCTGTTGTCAATTTAATCCAGTACATCAGTTTTTTGTATGTGTTTCAGTGAAATCAGCTGTTGTCAATTTAGTCCAGTACATCAACTGTTTGTCTGTGTTTCAGTGAAATCAACTGTTGTCAATTTAATCCAGTACATCAACTGTTTGTCTGTGTTTCAGTGAAATCAGCTGTTGTCAATTTAATCCAGTACATCAGTTGTCTGTCTGTGTTTCAGTGAAATCAGCTGTTTGTCAATTTAATCCAGTACATCAGTTGTTTGTATGTGTTTCAGTGAAATCAGCTGTTGTCAATTTAATCCAGTACATCAACTGTTTGTCTGTGTTTCAGTGAAATCAGCTGTTGTCAATTTAATCCAGTACATCAGTTGTTTGTCTGTGTTTCAGTGAAATCAACTGTTGTCAATTTAGTCCAGTACATCAACGGTTTGTCTGTGTTTCAGTGAAATCAACTGTTGTCAATTTAGTCCAGTACATCAACTGTTTGTCTGTGTTTCAGTGAAATCAACTGTTGTCAATTTAATCCAGTACATCAACTGTTTGTCTGTGTTTCAGTGAAATCAACTGTTGTCAATTTAGTCCAGTACATCAACTGTTTGTCTGTGTTTCAGTGAAATCAGCTGTTGTCAATTTAATCCAGTACATCAACTGTTTGTCTGTGTTTCAGTGAAATCAGCTGTTGTCAATTTAATCCAGTACATCAACTGTTTGTCTGTGTTTCAGTGAAATCAACTGTTGTCAATTTAATCCAGTACATCAACTGTTTGTCTGTGTTTCAGTGAAATCAGCTGTTGTCAATTTAATCCAGTGCATCAGTTGTTTGCATGTGGAACCAAAGAGGTCAGTAGCTATTGATTTCAGTTTTTTTTTATCTGCTTAAATAACATCTTGATCTGATATTTACCATTTCTGAACTTTTAAGCTATTCATACACTGAATTATGCACAAATAATTCACTAACGGCATCTTCTAAAAAGGCCACTCTAACGACCTATGTGGGATGGTTGCCAGTTACCAGCGGAAGGTCGTGGGTTTCCTCCGGGCATTAAGCCCGGTTTCCTCCCACAATAAAGCTGGCAACGCCGTCATACAAGTGAAATAATCTTGAGCGCGGCGTAAAACACCAAACAATCAATCAATCAATCTAAAAATGCAGCATGTACATGTATGTTTGTGCAGTGACAAAAATACACTGGGTTCATGTGGTCAATCATGGGGTCACTGACAGATAAAATATGTTAGGGTCTATATATACATGTAGTGGTCAATCATGAGGTCACTGATAGATAAAGTATGTTAGGGTCTATATATAGTGGTCAATCATGGGGTCACTGATAGATAAAATATGTTAGGGTCTATATATAGTGGTCAATCATGAGGTCACTGATAGATAAAGTATGTTAGGGTCTATATATAGTGGTCAATCATGGGGTCACTGATAGATAAAATATGTTAGGGTCTATATATAGTGGTCAATCATGGGGTCACTGATATATACAATATGTTAGGGTCTATATATAGTGGTCAATCATGGGGTCACTGATAGATAAAATATGTTAGGGTCTATATATAGTGGTCAATCATGGGGTCACTGACAGATAAAATATGTTAGGGTCTATATATAGTGGTCAATCATGGGGTCACTGATAGATAAAATATGTTAGGGTCTATATATAGTGGTCAATCATGGGGTCACTGATAGATAAAATATGTTAGCGTCTATATATAGTGGTCAATCATGGGGTCACTGACAGATAAAATATGTTAGGGTCTATATATAGTGGTCAATCATGGGGTCTCTGTTAGATAAAATATGTTAGGGTCTATATATAGTGGTCAATCATGGGGTCACTGACAGATAAAATATGTTAGGGTCTATATATAGTGGTCAACCAGGATGTCACTGATAGATAAAATATGTTAGGGTCTATATATAGTGGTCAATCATGGGGTCACTGATAGATAAAATATGTTAGGGTCTATATATAGTGGTCAATCATGGGGTCACTGACAGATAAAATATGTTAGGGTCTATATATAGTGGTCAACCAGGATGTCACTGATAGATAAAATATGTTAGGGTCTATATATAGTGGTCAATCATGGGGTCTCTGATAGATAAAATATGTTAGGGTCTATATATAGTGGTCAATCATGGGGTCACTGACAGATAAAATATGTTAGGGTCTATATATAGTGGTCAATCATGGGGTCCCTGATAGATAAAATATGTTAGGGTCTATATATAGTGGTCAATCATGGGGTCACTGATAGATAAAATATGTTAGGGTCTGTATATAGTGGTCAATCATAGGGTCACTGATAGATAAAATATGTTAGGGTCTATATATACTGGTCAATCATAGGGTCACTGATAGATAAAATATGTTAAGGTCTGTATATAGTGGTCAATCATGAGGTCACTGATAGATAAAATATGTCAAGGTCTGTATATAGTGGTCAATCATGGGGTCCCTGATAGATAAAATATGTTAGGGTCTATATATAGTGGTCAATCATGGGGTCACTGATAGATAAAATATGTTAAGGTCTGTATATAGTGGTCAATCATGAGGTCACTGATAGATAAAATATGTCAAGGTCTGTATATAGTGGTCAATCATAGGGTCACTGATAGATAAAATATGTTAGGGTCTATATATAGTGGTCAATCATGAGGTCACTGATAGATAAAATATGTCAAGGTCTATATATAGTGGTCAATCATGGGGTCCCTGATAGATAAAATATGTTAGGGTCTATATATAGTGGTCAATCATGGGGTCACTGATAGATAAAATATGTCAAGGTCTATATATAGTGGTCAATCATAGGGTCACTGATAGATAAAATATGTTAGGGTCTATATATAGTGGTCAATCATGAGGTCACTGATAGATAAAATATGTTAGGGTCTATATATAGTGGTCAATCATGGGGTCCCTGATAGATAAAATATGTTAGGGTCTATATATAGTGGTCAATCATAGGGTCACTGATAGATAAAATATGTTAGGGTCTATATATAGTGGTCAATCATGAGGTCACTGATAGATAAAATATGTCAAGGTCTATATATAGTGGTCAATCATGGGGTCACTGATAGATAAAATATGTTAGGGTCTATATATAGTGGTCAATCATAGGGTCACTGATAGATAAAATATGTTAGGGTCTATATATAGTGGTCAATCATGAGGTCACTGATAGATAAAATATGTTAGGGTCTATATATAGTGGTCAATCATGGGGTCACTGATAGATAAAATATGTTAGGGTCTATATATAGTGGTCAATCATAGGGTCACTGATAGATAAAATATGTTAGGGTCTATATATAGTGGTCAATCATGGGGTCACTGATAGATAAAATATGTTAGGGTCTATATATAGTGGTCAATCATAGGGTCACTGATAGATAAAATATGTTAGGGTCTATATATAGTGGTCAATCATGAGGTCACTGATAGATACAATATGTTAGGGTCTATATATAGTGGTCAATCATGAGGTCACTGATAGATAAAATATGTTAGGGTCTATATATAGTGGTCAATCATGGGGTCCCTGACAGATAAAATATGTTAGGGGCTATATATAGTGGTCAATCATGGGGTCACTGATAGATAAAATGTGTTAGGGTCTATATATAGTGGTCAATCATGGGGTCACTGATAGATAAAATATGTTAGGGTCTATATATAGTGGTCAATCATGGGGTCCCTGACAGATAAAATGTGTTAGGGTCTATATATTGTGGTCAATCATGGGGTCACTGATAGATAAAATATGTTAGGGTCTATATATAGTGGTCAATCATGAGGTTACTGATAGATAAAATATGTTAGGGTCTATATATAGTGGTCAGTCATGGGGTCACTGTTAGATAAAATATGTTAGGGTCTATATATAGTGGTCAATCATGGGTTCTTTGATAGATAAAATATGTTAGCGTCTACATATAGTTGTCAATCATGGGGTCACTGATAGATAAAATATATAAAGGTTTATATATAGTGGTCAATCATAGGGTCACTGATAGATAAAATATGTTAGGGTCTATATATAGTGGTCAATCATGAGGTCACTGATAGATAAAATATGTCAAGGTCTATATATAGTGGTCAATCATGAGGTCACTGATAGATAAAATATGTCAAGGTCTATATATAGTGGTCAATCATGAGGTCACTGATAGATAAAATATGTCAAGGTCTATATATAGTGGTCAATCATGAGGTCACTGATAGATAAAATATGTTAGGGTCTATATATAGTGGTCAATCATGAGGTCACTGATAGATAAAATATGTTAGGGTCTACATATAGTTGTCAATAATGGGTCACTGATAGATAAAATATGTTAGGGTCTATATATAGTGGTCAATCATGAGGTCACTGATAGATAAAATATGTTAGGGTCTATATATAGTGGTCAATCATGAGGTTACTGATAGATAAAATATGTTAGGGTCTATATATAGTGGTTAATCATGGGGTCACTGATAGATAAAATATGTTAGGGTCTATATATAGTGGTCAATCATGGGGTCCCTGACAGATAAAATATGTTAGGGTCTATATATAGTGGTCAATCATAGGGTCACTGATAGATAAAATATATAAAGGTTTATATATAGTGGTCAATCATAGGGTCACTGATAGATAAAATATGTTAGGGTCTATATATAGTGGTCAATCATGAGGTCACTGATAGATAAAATATGTCAAGGTCTATATATAGTGGTCAATCATGAGGTCACTGATAGATAAAATATGTCAAGGTCTATATATAGTGGTCAATCATGAGGTCACTGATAGATAAAATATGTCAAGGTCTATATATAGTGGTCAATCATGAGGTCACTGATAGATAAAATATGTTAGGGTCTATATATAGTGGTCAATCATGAGGTCACTGATAGATAAAATATGTTAGGGTCTACATATAGTTGTCAATAATGGGTCACTGATAGATAAAATATGTTAGCGTCTACATATAGTTGTCAATCATGGGGTCACTGATAGATAAAATATGTTAGGGTGTATATATAGTGGTTAATCATGGGGTCACTGATAGATAAAATATGTTAGGGTCTATATATAGTGGTCAGTCATGGGGTCACTGTTAGATAAAATATGTTAGGGTCTATATATAGTGGTCAATCATGGGTTCTTTGATAGATAAAATATGTTAGCGTCTACATATAGTTGTCAATCATGGGGTCACTGATAGATAAAATATGTTAGGGTGTATATATAGTGGTTAATCATGGGGTCACTGATAGATAAAATATGTTAGGGTCTATATATGGTGGTCAATTATGGGGTCCCTGATAGATAAAATATGTTAGGGTCTATATATAGTGGTCAATCATGAGGTCACTGATAGATAAAATATGTTAGGGTCTATATATACATATAGTGGTCAATCATGGGGTCCCTGATAGATAAAATATGTTAGGGTGTATATATAGTGGTTAATCATGGGGTCCCTGATAGATAAAATATGTTAGGGTCTATATATACATATAGTGGTCAATCATGGGGTCACTGATAGATAAAATATGTTAGGGTGTATATATAGTGGTTAATCATGGGGTCACTGATAGATAAAATATGTTAGGGTCTATATATGGTGGTCAATTATGGGGTCCCTGATAGATAAAATATGTTAGGGTCTATATATAGTGGTAAATCATGAGGTCACTGACAGATAAAATATGTTAGGGTCTATATATAGTGGTCAATCATTGGGTCACTGATAGATAAAATATGTCAAGGTCTATATATAGTGGTTAATCATGAGGTCACTGATAGATAAAATATGTTAGGGTCTATATATAGTGGTCAATCATGGGGTCACTGATAGATAAAATATGTTAGGGTCTATATATAGTGGTCAATCATGGGGTCACTGACAGATAAAATATGTTAGGGTCTATATATAGTGGTCAATCATGGGGTCACTGACAGATAAAATATGTTAGGGTCTATATATAGTGGTCAATCATGGGGTCACTGATAGATAAAATATGTAAAGGTTTATATATAGTGGTCAAGTCAGTCATTATTTGTTCTTTTCTCTCAGGGAAAGGTTGAATGTTGGGACCCCCGAGACAGAAGTCGAGCTGGAATTCTTGACTGTGTTTTAGGAGATTACATTGAAAACCCCGAGTAAGTAAAACACTGAATTCTCGTTATATTGGGATTACACTTTCTTGAAAATATGGCAGAAATTCCTGGATAAGGCAGCCGGCATTTAGTGCTGGCGATAGGTGCCATACTCTGGGACCCGGGTTCGATTCCCGTTTCGGGCGTCACCCAAAAATTCGGTAGAGGAATTTCTGCCATATTTTGAAGAAAGTGTAATCCCAAAATAACGAGAATACTGTTATACTCACTTTCTAAAAGACACTAACTGATTAAGCTCCAGTAAAACACAGTTCATCTCCTTCTTCAACTGTAATTCTCCGTGGCTCAGTAGGTAGAGCGTTGGACGCTCAATCCGAACAGCCTTTCACCAATGGGTCGCGGGTTTCGAATCCCACTCAGTCCAAAAAAAAATGGAAAATTTTCTGACTGGGTTTTCACTTGAACGACCTATGTGGGATGGTTGCCAGTTACCAACGGAAGTTCGTTCTTTTCCTCCAGGCACAGAGCCGGTTTCCTCCCACAATAAAACTGGCAACACCGCCATATAAGTGAAATAATCTTGAGCGCGGCGTACAACACCAATCAATTAATCAATCAACTGTAATCAGACTGAGTATAAAAAAAAACACAATATATTTATTTTAGTAGAAAAAAAGTAATGTGATTCTCCTTTTATTGTAGGGTTCCTGTAGTGCCTTCAGTGACAGCCCTTCGTTACAGAGATGGTTTAACCATGGCAGTTGGAACAAGTACAGGACATGTCAGTTTGTATGACGATTGACTTCAATGTTTCATTGGCTCATCAAGTTATGAACGAACTTGCACCTGTGCAAACTAAATAAATCCGCGAAGCGGTTTATGAAAAGTTTGCACAGGGGCCAGTTCGTTCATAACTCCATGATCTGAAGAAATATTGAAGTCAATCCTTATAATTTAATTACTATCACATATACTACGTAGAGCAATAAAAAATATTCACATGGAGTGATAGATTTTATTTTCAAGACTTCACAATCACAGGCAAATAGAAATGAAAAATAAATATAAACAGGTATTTAATCAACATATTTTCAAATTAATTGCTTTCTCCATTTCAATAAATATCTGTAGGCCTATTGTTGTTTCGTCATTGTTAAAAATAGTCCGTAGCTGGTTCGTTCATCGGACTATGAACGAAAGCAGATTATCCAATCAAATTGTAGCATTCGTTGTAAACACACTGGAAATTAAATTATATGATAATATATAGACCAATTGCATCAGCTTTTGACATGGCCGCTGGTAGTTTGTTCATAAGTTGTTGTAATAAACTAAAACCCATGATATTTCATTAGGTTAGTGACAGACAGGAGTTTGTGCTTAGTCAGCATCTTACTTATATAGTAGGGTTGCCAGGTTTATTAGAAGAGGAAAGGGTGTTGTGGTGTGCCTTTAATCAGTACTATTTTCCTTCACTTCTGGAGACGGGGAGGGGGTGTTGGTTGGAGGTGTGTGGTGATGTTTATAATTAATTTTCCTATGTTTTCTTTCTTCAGGTGTTACAGTATGATATCCGTTCTGACAAACCTGTTTTAGTGAAGGATCATCAATATGGTCTTCCTATCAAAGCTATTGAATTCCATGACTCACAGGATTTAGTTCTCTCCATGGATTCTCATATACTCAAACTCTGGAACAGATATACAGTAAGTTCTGGATTTAGTTCTCTGCATGGATTCTCATATACTCAAACTCTGGAACAGATATACAGTAAGTTCTGGATTTAGTTCTCTCCATGGATTCCCATATACTCAAACTCTGGAACAGATATACAGTAAGTTCTGGATTTAGTTCTCTCCATGGATTCTCATATACTCAAACTCTGGAACAGATATACAGTAAGTACTGGATTTAGTTCTCTCCATGGATTCCCATATACTCAAACTCTGGAACAGATATACAGTAAGTTCTGGATTTAGTTCTCTTCATGGATTCTCATATACTCAAACTGTGGAACAGATATACAGTAAGTACTGGATTTAGTTCTCTCCATGGATTCCCATATACTCAAACTCTGGAACAGATATACAGTAAGTTCTGGATTTAGTTCTCTTCATGGATTCTCATATACTCAAACTCTGGAACAGATATACAGTAAGTACTGGATTTAGTTCTCTCCATGGATTCTCATATACTCAAACTGTGGAACAAATATACAGTAAGTTCTGGATTTAGTTCTCTCCATGGATTCTCATATACTCAAACTCTGGAACAGATATACAGTAAGTTCTGGATTTAGTTCTCTCCATGGATTCTCATATACTCAAACTCTGGAACAGATATACAGTAAGTTCTGGATTTAGTTCTCTCCATGGATTCTCATATACTCAAACTCTGGAACAGATATACAGTAAGTTCTGGATTTAGTTCTCTCCATGGATTCTCATATACTCAAACTCTGGAACAGATATACAGTAAGTTCTGGATTTAGTTCTCTCCATGGATTCTCATATACTCAAACTCTTCAACAGATATACAGTAAGTTCTGGATTTAGTTCTCTCCATGGATTCTCATATACTCAAACTCTGGAACAAATATACAGTAAGTTCTGGATTTAGTTCTCTCCATGGATTCTCATATACTCAAACTCTTCAACAGATATACAGTAAGTTCTGGATTTAGTTCTCTCCATGGATTCTCATATACTCAAACTCTGGAACAAATATACAGTAAGTTCTGGATTTAGTTTTCTCCATGGATTCTCATATACTCAAACTCTGGAACAGATATACAGTAAGTTCTGGATTTAGTTCTCTCCATGGATTCTCATATACTCAAACTCTGGAACAAATATACAGTAAGTTCTGGATTTAGTTCTCTCCATGGATTCTCATATACTCAAACTCTGGAACAGATATACATTAAGTTCTGGATTTAGTTCTCTCCATGGATTCTCATATACTCAAACTCTGGAACAGATATACAGTAAGTACTGGATTTAGTTCTCCCCATGGATTCTCATATACTCAAACTCTGGAACAGATATACAGTAAGTTCTGGATTTAGTTCTCTCCATGGATTCTCATATACTCAAACTCTTCAACAGATATACATTAAGTTCTGGATTTAGTTCTCTCCATGGATTCTCATATACTCAAACTCTTCAACAAATATACAGTAAGTTCTGGATTTAGTTCTCTCCATGGATTCTCATATACTCAAACTCTTCAACAGATATACAGTAAGTTCTGGATTTAGTTCTCTCCATGGATTCCCATATACTCAAACTCTGGAACAAATATACAGTAAGTTCTGGATTTAGTTCTCTCCATGGATTCTCATATACTCAAACTCTGGAACAGATATACAGTAAGTACTGGATTTAGTTCTCTCCATGGATTCTCATATACTCAAACTCTGGAACAGATATACAGTAAGTTCTGGATTTAGTTCTCTCCATGGATTCTCATATACTCAAACTCTGGAACAGATATACAGTAAGTTCTGGATTTAGTTCTCTCCATGGATTCTCATATACAGTACTCAAACTCTGGAACAGAGTCTTAGATAACCATGGAGACAAGTTTCTAATTGTGTTTAAAAGAGGTATATCATTTAGACCTTTATACCCATAAATTGTTGTAATAAACTAAACCTATGATAGTTCATTAGGTTGACGACTGACAGGAGCTTGGCCTTAGTCAGTTGAATTTTCTAGAACACTTTGTAGGATCCCATAGGATCATGGGAAATGACAGTGAAAAGTTTGTTCCCCCCTCCCCTTCCTAGGAAAACGATATATATATTAGGAAAACGATATAGACATGTTCCTAAATATATATGTTTCGTCCATTTACTCTCGTTGCTTTTCTAGACAGATTTAACTATAAGATACAAGAATAACCCTAATTTTATATCAGATTCACATCAAATGTGTCTGACTACAATGTAGTAGGTAAAAATATTTTTGTGCAAAGCAGTTTAAAAATCTAATGAGCCAATCTATATAACTGTGTGTTCATATATCACCTGAGCGAAGAGAAAACATTCCCCACAGTACTCCTATACTGGATGCTGTAACATTGAGAAAAGGACACATTACTAAGGTTTCAGCAGAGCTGTCTTTTAAATATCCCTGTTTTATGGTGAAATATTTCAACTTCTCAAGACAGAATAAGGAAACATTTTAAAGCTCTTTCTACACGATAAAAGTATGTTGCATAACAAGACAAGTTTTGAAATCACAATTGCAGTGTCCTCTCCATGAAACGTTTGTTCACTGATATTGCAAGTTGAGAAAAGAGAAGGATTAAATTGACATTTCCATCAGTGCCACATGTCCAGCACAAACAATTGAACAGGTTAGAGACTCAGTAAAATAGCTCTGTGACATCAGGATATTTGTATCGTCATAAAGCTGACCCTCTGAGTGTGTCTAACCTTTTGGAACGTTTGGCCAAAATACGTGGCGTTTGCAGAGGGATTAATTGGTGCCAATCGACTATACATTTTGTGGGTATTTGAGTACTGTTATTCCCCAATCGTGATTATAGCTATACATTTTGTGTGTATTTGAGTACTGTTTTTCCCCAATCCTGATTCTAGCTATCCATTTTGATGACTTTTACAGGGTAAAGCCTTTACAGCCATAGAACCCGGCACTGTACTCAATGATCTCTGTTCATTTGACAAGACAGGATTATTGTTCATGGCAAATGAAGCACCAAAGGTCATGGCCTACTACATACCTGTAAGTACAATCAGCTATATCTGTCCTTAGGAGATGTGTCAAATTCGATAAAACGTCTACAGCTGTGTATAACACACATTCACACGATTATGCAAGGGCTCACTCTGAGAACCCAGCTGGCTGGCACCTGGAAGCCTAGTAAAACAGACAATCGATAGCTGTTCTGCTATCTGTCAATGAAATGTACTCAGCCGACTGACGCCATACTGTTGGCAATACCAACACGACTTGCCGATTATAAGAGCAAGTCTGATCACAATTGCCATCGAGTATATATTAGGTTTAAAAGAAATACAAAAAAATGTCCTCAAAACTCATATGGTTCAATAGTTCTTGAAAAGTTAATTTAGTTGAAAATTTTCTTTAGCAGACCGAGTTTAACTTTGAGGTCGTATGTATGGTACGGAATGTCCAACTTTGCTCAGTTCTAATGAGAAATAATTAAGGCATCACCACACAGTTAGAGGTTGTGAACAACACAAGTTTACGACACCCAGCCAAACTTTGTGACTGAAATTAGAAATGCTGAACTGGATACAATCATATTCACTTAGATACATGAATGTTGTCTCATTTCCAGGGATTAGGTACGGCTCCAAAATGGTGTGCATTTCTAGATAATATTACTGAAGAACTTGAAGAAAGCACATCAGCTGTTGGTAAGAAAAAAACTCTAACATGAACACCATGTACTGACATAATCATGGGGACCAATAACATCATGTTCTGACATAATCATGAGGACCAATAACTATAACATCAACCCCATGTACTGACATAATCATGGGGACCAATAACATCATGTTCTGACATAATCATGGGGACCAATAACATCATGTTCTGACATAATCATGAGGACCAATAACATCATGTTCTGACATAATCATGAGGACCAATAACACCATGTTCTGACATAATCATGAGGACCAATAACTATAACATCAACCCCATGTACTGACATAATCATGGGGACCTATAACTATAACATCAACATCATGTACTGACATAATCATGGGGACCAATATCTCTTAACACCATGTACTGACATAATCATGGGGACCAATAACATCATGTTCTGACATAATCATGAGGACCAATAACTAAAACATCAACCCCATGTACTGACATAATCATGGGGACCTATAACTATAACATCAACATCATGTACTGACATAATCATGGGGACCAATATCTCTAACACCATGTACTGACATAATCATGGGGACCAATAACTCTAACACCATGTACTGACATAATCATGGGGACCACTAACTCTAACATCAACATCATGTACTGACATAATCATGGGGACCAATAACTATAACATCAACACCATGTACTGACATAATCATGAGGACCAATAACTATAACATCAACACCATGTACTGACATAATCACGGGGACCAATAACTATAACATCAACATCATGTACTGACATTATCATGGGGACCAATAACTCTAACATCAATACCATGAGGACCAATAACTCTAACATCAACAGCATGTACTGACATAATCATGGGGACCAATAACTCTAACATCAACACCATGTACTGACATAATCATGGGGACCTATAACTCTAACATAAACACCATGTACTGACATAATCATGGGGACCAATAACTATAACATCAACATCATGTACTGACATAATCATGGGGACCAATAACTCTAACATCAACACCATGTACTGACATAATCATGGGGACCAATAACTCTAACATCAACATCATGTACTGACATAATCATGGGGACCACTAACTATAACATAAACATCATGTACTGACATAATCATGGGGACCAATAACTATAACATAAACATCATGTACTGACATAATCATGGGGACCAATAACTATAACATCAACATCATGTACTGACATAATCATGAGGACCAATAACTATAATATCAACACCATGTACTGACATAATCATGGGGACCAATAACACCATGTACGGACATAATCACGAGGACCAATAAGTATAACATCAACATCATGTACTGACATAATGATGGGGACCAATAACACCATGTACTGACATAATCATGGGGACCAATAACTATAACATCAACATCATGTACTGACATAATCATGGGGACCAATAACTCTAACACCAACACCGTGTACTGACATAATCATGGGGAACAATAACTCGAACATCAACATCATGTACTGACATAATCATGGGGACCAATAACTGTAACATCAACACCATGCACTGACATAATCATGGGGAACAATAAATCTAACACCAACATCATGTACTGACATAATCATGGGGACCAATCACTCTAACATCAACATCATGTACTGACATAATCATGGGGACCAATAACTATAACACCAACATCATGTACTGACATAATCATGAGGACCAATAACTCTAACACCAACATCATGTACTGACATAATCATGAGGACCAATAACTCTAACATCAACACCATGTACTGACATAATCATGGGGACCAATAACTATAACACCAACATCATGTACTGACATAATCATGGGGACCAATAACTATAACATCAACATCATGTACTGACATAATCATGGGGACCAATAACTATAACATCAACATCATGTACTGACATAATCATGGGGACCAATAACTATAACACCAACATCATGTACTGACATAATCATGGGGACCAATAACTATAACATCAACATCATGTACTGGCATAATCATGAGGACCAATAACACTAACATCAACGTCATGTACTGACATAATCATCTGGACCAATAACTATAACATCAACATCATGTACTGACATAATCATGGGGACCAATAACTATAACATCAACACCATGTACTGACATAATCATGAGGACCAATAACACTAACATCAACGTCATGTACTGACATAATCATGGAGACCAATAACTCTAACATCAACATCATGTACTGGCATAATCATGAGGACCAATAACACTAACATCAACGTCATGTACTGACATAATCATCTGGACCAATAACTCTAACATCAACGTCATGTACTGACATAATCATCTGGACCAATAACTCTAACATCAAGATCATGTACTGACATAATCATAAGGACCAATAACTCTAACATAAACACCATGTACTGATATAATCATGGGGACCAATAACTCTAACATCAACACCATGTACTGACATAATCATAAGGACCAATAACTCTAACATAAACACCATGTACTGATATAATCATGGGGACCAATAACTCTAACATCAACGCCATGTACTGACATAATCATAAGGACCAATAACTATAACATCAACATCATGTACTGACATAATCATGGGGACCAATAACTATAACATCAACGCCATGTACTGACATAATCATGGGGACCAATAACTATAACATCATGTACTGACATAATCATGGGGACCAATAACTATAACATCAACATCATGTACTGACATAATCATGGGGACCAATAACTCTAACATCAACACCATGTACTGACATAATCATGGGGACCAATAACTATAACATCAACATCATGTACTGACATAATCATGGGGACCAATAACTATAACATCAACGCCATGTACTGACATAATCATAAGGACCAATAACTCTAACATAAACATCATGTACTGACATAATCATGGGGACCAATAACTCTAACATAAACATCATGTACTGACATAATCATGGGGACCAATAACTATAACATCAACACCATGTACTGACATAATCACGGGGGCCAATAACTATAACATCAACACCATGTACTGACATAATCATGGGGACCAATAACTCTAACATAAACATCATGTACTGACATAATCATGGGGACCAATAACTATAACATCATGTACTGACATAATCATGAGGACCAATAACTATAACATAAACATCATGTATTGACATAATCATGAGAACCAATAACTATAACATCAACACCATGTACTGACATAATCATGAGGAACAATAACTCTAACATGAACATCATGTACTGACATAATCATGAGGACCAATAACTATAACATAAACATCATGTACTGACATAATCATGAGAACCAATAACTATAACATCAACACCATGTACGGACATAATCATGAGGACCAATAACTCTAACATCAACACCATGTACTGACATAATTATGGGGACCAATAACTCTAACATCAACATCATGTACTGACATAATCATGGGGACCAATAACTATAACATCAACATCATTTACTGACATAATCATGGGGACCAATCACTCTAACATCAACACCATGTACTGACATAATCATGGGGAACAATAACTATAACATCAACACCATGTACTGACATAATCATGGGGACCAATAACTCTAACATCAACACCATGTACTGACATAATCATAGGGACCAATAACTCTAACATCAACACCATGTACTGACATAATCATGGGGACCAATAACTCTAATATCAACATCATGTACTGACATAATCATGGGGACCAATAACTCTAACATCAACACCATGTACTGACATAATCATGAGGAACAATAACTATAACATCAAGACCATGTACAGACATAATCATGGGGACCAATAACTATGACATCAACATCATGTACTGACATAATCATGGGGACCAATAACTATAACATCAACGCCATGTACTGACATACTCATAAGGACCAATAACTATAACATCAACATCATGTACTGACATAATCATGGGGACCAATAACTATAACATCAACGCCATGTACTGACATAATCATGGGGACCAATAACTATAACATCATGTACTGACATAATCATGGGGACCAATAACTCTAACATCAACATCATGTACTGACATAATCATGGGGACCAATAACTCTAACATCAACACCATGTACTGACATAATTATAAGGACCAATAACTATAACATCAACATCATGTACTGACATAATCATGGGGACCAATAACTATAACATCAACGCCATGTACTGACATAATTATAAGGACCAATAACTATAACATCAACATCATGTACTGACATAATCATGGGGACCAATAACTATAACATCAACGCCATGTACTGACATAATCATGGGAGCCAATAACTATAACATCAACACCATGTACTGACATAATCATGGGGACCACTAACTATAACATCAACATCATGTACTGACATAATCATGGGGACCAATAACTATAACATCAACATCATGTACTGACATAATCATGGGGACCAATAACTCTAACATCAACATCATGTACTGACATAATCATGAGGACCAATAACTATAACATCAACATCATGTACTGACATTATCATGAGGACCAATAACTCTAACATCAACACCATGTACTGACATAATCATGAGGAACAATAACTATAACATCAAGACCATGTACAGACATTATCATGGGGACCACTAACTCTAACATCAACACCATGTACTGACATAATCATGGGGACCAATAACTCTAACATCAACACCATGTACTGACATAATCATGAGGAACAATAACTCTAACATGAACATCATGTACTGACATAATCATGGGGACCAATAACTATAACATCAACATCATGTACTGACATAATCATGGGGACCAATAACCCTAACATCAACATCATGTACTGACATAATCATGAGGACCAATAACTATAACATCAACACCATGTACTGACATAATCATGGGGACCAATAACTCTAACATCAACATCATGTACTGACATAATCATGAGGACCAATAACTCTAACATCAACATCATGTACTGACATAATCATGGGGACCAATAACTATAACATCAACACCATGTACTGACATAATCATGAGGAACAATAACTATAACATCAACACCATGTACTGACATAATTATGGGGACCAATAACCCTAACATCAACATAATGTACTGACATAATCATGGGGACCAATAACTATAACATCAACACCATGTACTGACATAATTATGGGGACCAATAACTATAACATCAACACCATGTACTGACATAATCATGAGGACCAATAACTATAACATCAACACCATGTACTGACATAAACATGAGGAACAATAACTATAACATCAAGACCATGTACAGACATTATCATGGGGACCACTAACTCTAACATCAACACCGTGTACTGACATATATCATGGGGACCAATAACTATAACATCAACATCATGTACTGACATAATCATGGGGACCACTAACTATAACATAAACACCATGTACTGACATAATCATGGGGACCAATAACTACACCATCAACATCATGTACTGACATAATCATGAAGACCAATAACTATAACATCAACATCATGTACTGACACAATGATGAGGACCAATAACTCTAACATCAAGACCATGTACTGACATAATCATGGGGAACAATAACTATAACATCATGTACTGACATAATCATGGGGACCAATAACTATAACATCAACACCATGTACTGACATAATCATGAGGACCAATAACTATAACATCAACATCATGTACTGACATAATCATGGGGACCAATAACTCCAACATCAACACCATGTACTGACATAATCATGAGGACCACTAACTCTAACATCAACACCATGTACTGACATAATCATGGGGACCACTAACTCTAACATCAACACCATGTACTGACATAATCATGGGGACCAATAACTATAACATCAACACCATGTACTGACATAATCATGGGGACCAATAACTATAACATCAACATCATGTACTGACATAATCATGGGGACCAATAACTATAACATCAACACCATGTACTGACATAATCATGGGGACCAATAACATCAACACCATGTACTGACATAATCATGAGGACCAATAACTATAACATCAACATCATGTACTGACATAATCATGGGGACCAATAACTATAATATCAACATTATGTACTGACATAATCATGAGGAACAATAACTATAACATCAACACCATGTACTGACATAATCATGGGGACCAATAACTCCAACATCAACATCATGTACTGACATAATCATGAGGACCAATAACTCTAACATCAACACCATGTACTGACATAATCATGGGGACCAATAACTATAACATCAACATCATGTACGGACATAATCATGGGGACCAATAACTCTAACATCAACACCATGTACTGACATAATCATGAGGAACAATAACTATAACATCAACACCAAGTACTGACATAATCATGGGGACCAATAACTCTAACATCAACATCATGTACTGACATAATCATGGGGACCAATAACTCTAACATCAACATCATGTACTGACATAATCATGGGGACCAATAACTCTAACATCAACACCATGTACTGACATAATCATGGGGACCTATAACTCTAACATCAACATCATGTACTGACATAATCATGGGGACCAATAACTCTAACATCAACACCATGTACTGACATAATCATGGGGACCTATAACTCTAACATCAACATCATGTACTGACATAATCATGGGGACCAATAACTATAACATCAACATCATGTACTGACATAATCATGGGGACCTATAACTCTAACATCAACATCATGTACTGACATAATCATGGGGACCTATAACTCTAACATCAACATCATGTACTGACATAATCATGGGGACCAATAACTATAACATCAACATCATGTACTGACATAATCATGGGGACCACTAACTCTAACATCATGTACTGACATAATCATGGGGACCAATAACTATAACACCAACACCATGTACTGACATAATCATGGGGACCAATAACTATAACATCAACACCATGTACTGACATAATCATGGGGACCACTAACTATAACATCAACACCATGTACTGACATAATCATGGGGACCAATAACTATAACATCAACACCATGTACTGACATAATCATGGGGACCAATAACTATAACATCAACATCATGTACTGACATAATCATGAGGACCAATAACTCTAACATCAACGCCATGTACTGACATAATCATGGGGACCAATAACTCTAACATCAACATCATGTACGGACATAATCATGCGGACCAATAACTGTAACATCAACACCATGTACTGACATAATCATGAGGACCAATAACTCTAACATCAACATCATGTACTGACATAATAATGGGGACCAATAACTATAACATCAACATCATGTACTGACATAATCATGGGGACCAATAACTGTAACATCAACACCATGTACTGACATAATCATGGGGACCAATAACTATAACATCAACATCATGTACTGACATAATCATGGGGACCAATAACTATAACATTATGTACTGACATAATCACGGGGACCAATAACTCTAACATCAACACCATGTACTGACATAATCATGGGGGCCAATAACTATAACATCAACATCATGTACTGACATAATCATGGGGACCAATAACTCTAACATCAACACCATGTACTGACATAATCATGGGGACCAATAACTCTAACATCAACATCATGTACTGACATAATCATGGGGACCAATAACTATAACATCAACACCATGTACTGACATAATCATGGGGACCAATAACTATAACATCATGTACTGACATAATCATGGGGACCAATAACTATAACATCATGTACTGACATTATCATGGGGACCAATAACTATAACATCAACACCATGTACTGACATAATCATGGGGACCAATAACTATAACATCATGTACTGACATAATCATGGGGACCAATAACTCCAACATCAACACCATGTACTGACATAATCATGGGGACCAATAACTATAACATCATGTACTGACATAATCATGGGGACCAATAACTCCAACATCAACATCATGTACTGACATAATCATGGGGACCAATAACTCCAACATCAACACCATGTACTGACATAATCATGGGGACCAATAACTACAACATCAACATCATGTACTGACATAATCATGGGGACCAATAACTATAACATCATGTACTGACATAATCATGGGGACCAATAACTATAACATCAGCACCATGTACTGACATAATCATGGGGACCAATAACTATAACATCAGCACCATGTACTGACATAATCATGGGGACCAATAACTATAACATCAACACCATGTACTGACATAATTATGGGGACCAATAACTATAACATCAACACCATGTACTGACATAATCATGGGGACCAATAACTCTAACATCAACACCATGTACTGACATAATCATTGGGACCAATAACTCTAACATCAGCACCATGTACAGACATAATGATGGGGACCAATAACTATAACATCAACATCATGTACTGACATGATCATGGGGACCAATAACCCTAACATCAACATCATGTACTGACATAATCATGGGGACCCATAACTATAACATCAACACCATGTACTGACATAATCATGGGGACCACTAACTATAACATCAACATCATGTACTGACATGATCATGGGGACCAATAACCCTAACATCAACATCATGTACTGACATGATCATGGGGACCAATAACTCTAACATCAACACCATGTACTGACATAATCATGGGGACCACTAACTATAACATCAACACCATGTACAGACATAATCATGGGGACCAATAACTCTAACATCAACACCATGTACAGACATAATGATGAGGACCACTAACTCTAACATCAACACCATGTACTGACATAATCATGGGGACCACTAACTATAACATCAACACCATGTACTGACATAATCATGGGGACCAATAACTCTAACATCAACACCATGTACAGACATAATGATGAGGACCACTAACTCTAACATCAACACCATGTACTGACATAATCATGGGGACCACTAACTATAACATCAACACCATGTACTGACATAATCATGGGGACCAATAACTCTAACATCAACATCATGTACTGACATGATCATGGGGACCAATAACTCTAACATCATGTACTGACATGATCATGGGGACCAATAACTATAACATCAACATCATGTACTGACATTATCATGAGGACCTATAACTATAACATCAACATCATGTACTGGCATAATCATGAGGACCAATAACTATAACATCAACATCATGTACTGACATGATCATGAGGACCTATAACTATAACATCAACATCATGTACTGGCATAATCATGGGGACCAATAACTATAACATCAACATCATGTACTGACATAATCATGAGGACCAATAACTCTAACATCAACATCATGTACTGACATAATCAT
Source organism: Lepidochitona cinerea (assembly GCA_963971465.1). Taxonomy (NCBI): domain Eukaryota; kingdom Metazoa; phylum Mollusca; class Polyplacophora; order Chitonida; family Tonicellidae; genus Lepidochitona; species Lepidochitona cinerea. The sequence goes on from OZ020556.1 coordinate 45,550,250, forward strand.
GAGGACCAATAACTATAACATCAACATCATGTACTGACATAATCATGGGGACCAATAACTATAACATCAACATCATGTACTGACATGATCATGGGGACCAATAACTATAACATCAACATCATGTACTGGCATAATCATGGGGACCAATAACTATAACATCAACATCATGTACTGACATGATCATGGGGACCAATAACTCTAACATCAGCACCATGTACTGACATGATCATGGGGACCAATAACTATAACATCAGCACCATGTACTGACATAATCATGGGGACCAATAACTATAACATCAACATCATGTACTGACATGATCATGAGGACCAATAACTATAACATCAACATCATGTACTGACATGATCATGGGGACCAATAACTATAACATCAACATCATGTACTGACATGATCATGGGGACCAATAACTATAACATCAACACCATGTACTGACATAATCATGGGGACCAATAACTCTAACATGAACATCATGTACTGACATAATCATGGGGACCAATAACTATAACATCAACACCATGTACTGACATAATCATGGGGACCAATAACTCTAACATCAACACCATGTACTGACATGATCATGGGGACCAATAACCCTAACATCAACATCATGTACTGACATAATCATGGGGACCAATAACTATAACATCAACATCATGTACTGACATGATCATGGGGACCAATAACTCTAACATCAACACCATGTACTGACATAATCATGGGGACCAATAACCCTAACATCAACATCATGTACTGACATAATCATGGGGACCACTAACTATAACATCAACACCATGTACTGACATAATCATGGGGACCAATAACCCTAACATCAACATCATGTACTGACATGATCATGGGGACCAATAACTCTAACATCAACATCATGTACTGACATAATCATGGGGACCTATAACTCTAACATCAACATCATGTACTGGCATAATCATGGGGACCAATAACTATAACATGAACATCATGTACTGACATGATCATGGGGACCAATAACTATAACATCAACATCATGTACTGACATAATCATGGGGACCAATAACTCTAACATCAACATCATGTACTGACATAATCATGGGGACCAATAACTCTAACATCAACACCATGTACTGACATAATCATGGGGACCAATAACTCTAACATGAACATCATGTACTGACATAATCATGGGGACCAATAACTCTAACATCATGTACTGACATAATCATGGGGACCAATAACTCTAACATGAACATCATGTACTGACATAATCATGGGGACCAATAACTATAACATCATGTACTGACATAATCATGGGGACCAATAACTCTAACATGAACATCATGTACTGACATAATCATGGGGACCAATAACTATAACATCATGTACTGACATAATCATGAGGACCAATAACTCTAACATCAACATCATGTACTGACATGATCATGGGGACCAATAACTCTAACATCAGCACCATGTACTGACATGATCATGGGGACCAATAACTCTAACATCAACATCATGTACTGACATGATCATGGGGACCAATAACTCTAACATCAACACCATGTACTGACATAATCATGGGGACCAATAACTCTAACATCATCACCATGTACAGACATAATGATGGGGACCAATAACTATAACATCAGCACCATGTACAGACATAATGATGAGGACCAATAACTCTAACATCAACATCATGTACTGACATGATCATGGGGACCAATAACTATAACATCATGTACTGACATAATCATGGGGACCAATAACCCTAACATCAACATCATGTACTGACATAATCATGGGGACCAATAACTATAACATCAACATCATGTACTGACATAATCATGGGTACCAATAACTATAACATCAACACCATGTACTGACATAATCATGGGGACCAATAACTCTAACATCAACACCATGTACTGACATAATCATGAGGACCAATAACTCTAACATCAACACCATGTACTGACATAATCATGAGGACCAATAACTCTAACATCAACACCATGTACTGACATAATCATGGGGACCAATAACTCTAACATCAACACCATGTACTGACATAATCATGAGGACCAATAACTCTAACATCAACACCATGTACTGACATAATCATGAGGACCAATAACTCTAACATCAACACCATGTACTGACATAATCATGGGGACCAATAACTCTAACATCAGCACCATGTACAGACATAATGATGGGGACCAATAACTATAACATCAGCACCATGTACAGACATAATCATGGGGACCAATAACTCTAACATCAACACCATGTACTGACATAATCATGAGGACCAATAACTCTAACATCAACACCATGTACTGACATGATCATGGGGACCAATAACTCTAACATCAACATCATGTACTGACATAATCATGGGGACCAATAACTATAACATCAACACCATGTACTGACATAATCATGGGGACCAATAACTCTAACATCAACATCATGTACTGACATGATCATGGGGACCAATAACTATAACATCATGTACTGACATAATCATGGGGACCAATAACTATAACATCAGCACCATGTACTGACATGATCATGGGGACCAATAACCCTAACATCAACATCATGTACTGACATAATCATGGGGACCAATAACTATAACATCAACATCATGTACTGACATGATCATGGGGACCAATAACTCTAACATCAACACCATGTACTGACATAATCATGAGGACCACTAACTATAACATCAACACCATGTACTGACATAATCATGGGGACCAATAACTCTAACATCAACACCATGTACTGACATAATCATGAGGACCAATAACTCTAACATCAACACCATGTACTGACATAATCATGAGGACCAATAACTCTAACATCAACACCATGTACTGACATAATCATGAGGACCAATAACTATAACATCAGCACCATGTACTGACATGATCATGAGGACCAATAACTCTAACATCAACACCATGTACTGACATAATCATGAGGACCAATAACTATAACATCAGCACCATGTACTGACATAATCATGAGGACCAATAACTCTAACATCAACACCATGTACTGACATAATCATGAGGACCAATAACTCTAACATCAACACCATGTACTGACATAATCATGAGGACCAATAACTCTAACATCAACACCATGTACTGACATAATCATGGGGACCAATAACTCTAACATCATGTACTGACATGATCATGGGGACCAATAACTCAAACATCAACATCATGTACTGACATAATCATGGGGACCAATAACTATAACATCAACACCATGTACTGACATAATCATGGGGACCAATAACCCTAACATCAACATCATGTACTGACATAATCATGGGGACCAATAACTCTAACATCAACATCATGTACTGACATGATCATGGGGACCAATAACTATAACATCATGTACTGACATAATCATGGGGACCAATAACTCTAACATCAACATCATGTACTGACATGATCATGGGGACCAATAACTCTAACATCAACATCATGTACTGACATGATCATGGGGACCAATAACCCTAACATCAACATCATGTACTGACATAATCATGGGGACCAATAACTATAACATCAACATCATGTACTGACATAATCATGGGGACCAATAACTATAACATCATGTACTGACATAATCATGGGGACCAATAACTCTAACATCAACATCATGTACTGACATGATCATGGGGACCAATAACTCTAACATCAGCACCATGTACTGACATGATCATGGGGACCAATAACTCTAACATCAACATCATGTACTGACATGATCATGGGGACCAATAACTCTAACATCAACACCATGTACTGACATAATCATGGGGACCAATAACTCTAACATCAACACCATGTACTGACATAATCATGGGGACCACTAACTATAACATCAACACCATGTACTGACATAATCATGGGGACCAATAACTCTAACATCAACATCATGTACTGACATGATCATGGGGACCAATAACCCTAACATCAACATCATGTACTGACATAATCATGGGGACCAATAACTCTAACATCAACATCATGTACTGACATGATCATGGGGACCAATAACCCTAACATCAACATCATGTACTGACATAATCATGGGGACCAATAACTATAACATCAACATCATGTACTGACATAATCATGGGGACCAATAACTATAACATCAACACCATGTACTGACATAATCATGGGGACCAATAACCCTAACATCAACATCATGTACTGACATAATCATGGGGACCACTAACTATAACATCAACACCATGTACTGACATAATCATGGGGACCAATAACTATAACATCATGTACTGACATAATCATGGGGACCAATAACTCTAACATCAACACCATGTACTGACATAATCATGAGGACCAATAACTCTAACATCAACACCATGTACTGACATAATCATGGGGACCAATAACTCTAACATCAACATCATGTACTGACATGATCATGGGGACCAATAACCCTAACATCAACATCATGTACTGACATAATCATGGGGAACAATAACTCTAACACCATGTACTGACATAATCATGGGGACCAATAACTCTAACATGAACATCATGCATTGACATAAACATGAGGACCAATAACTATAACATCAACACCATGTACTGACACAATCATGGGGACCAATAACTCTAACATCAACACCATGTACTGACATAATCATGGGGACCAATAACTATAACATCAACATCATGTACTGACATAATCATGGGGACCAATAACTATAACATCAACACCATGTACTGACATAATCATGGGGACCAATAACTCTAACATCAACACCATGTACTGACATAATCATGAGGACCAATAACTCTAACATCAACACCATATACTGACATGATCATGGGGACCAATAACAGAGTCACACATCTCTGTGTTTTACCCAGACCATGTGAATGGTTATCAGATACTACTAAACCTGTCAACATGAAATGATCTGCAGTATCTTGTATCAATCAATCAATCAATCGTTGTGAAATTGGTTTCATCATTGACTTGAGTTAAATAACTTTGCAGAAAAGATTTTAAAAAGTTAACTTTTTTAGACTCAAACCAAGAGACTGCTGAATAAACCATTCCCATGACTTCTATATTGATTAACACCAGTCTGTTGTTTGTTGTAGTGTATGATGATTACAAATTTGTGACTCGACGAGAACTCGAGGATTTAGGTTTGTCTCATTTGATTGGTTCTAGTTTATTAAGAGCCTATATGCATGGCTTCTTTATGGACATGAGACTGTATAATAAGGTAAGAAAACCAGTCATTTTCATTAGTTATAGACAAAAACACCAGTCCAGTTGTTTAGATACCGTCCTCAAATGTAGAATCAACTTTATCTTATTTGTCGGCCAAGTCCATCTTTGGCCTTTTGTCTTATCATGAATACAAAGAGAGTCAATTTGTTTAGATATCGTCCACAAATGTAGAATCGACTTTATCTTATTTGTAGGCCAAGTACATCTTTGACCTATTGTCTTATCATGAATACAAAGAGAGTCAATTTGTTTAGATACCGTCCACAAATGTAGAATCAACTTGATCTTATTTGTAGGCCAAGTACATCTTTGACCTATTGTCTTATCATGAATACAAAAAGAGTAAATTTGTTTAGATACCGTCCACAAATGTAGAATCGACTTTATCTTATTTGTAGGCCAAGTCCATCTCTGACCCATTTGCCTATGATGAATACAGAAAGAGTAAAGTTCGAGAAAAGTTAGAAAATGATCGCAAGAACAGAGTTCAGTTAAAGGTTTGGAAACATCATAGTTTTACTTTTCACATACTGTATATACATTACTATTAGCTTCACTGTATGTGATAATCTTCATTTTATAACTTTCAAAAAAAGACTGTATAATTGTAATGATTCAGCCAATTTTTTCCTTCCATTAGAAGAGAAATAGACTAAATGTGGCTAGACGAATTCAGCCATTAGAGAGGATTTCAGGCAATACGACCCGCCGTGCAGTCCCCACGAACACTGTGCGCGTCTTGTGTGAAGTCTGCCAATAGAGGGAAAATCAGTGTAAACTTTTCAGACTGGCGGAAAACTTAGAAGTATTTGAAGCCTGTTTTTTGTCTGACGCAAAGGAAAATTTTGGCCATTAGAATGGCTGAATCCTTAGATGAAATACAGTGTACTTTTTTCACGACACCTTCCTGGGTCCAAGTTCAAACCCAAAGGATAAATAGTTTATAATGTTTGAATCCACAAACGCTCACTTTCCAAACGTTTGTGCTTGGTATCTGCAGCGGAAGTGAGAAAAGGGATTTTCTCAATAGGCATGATTTCAAAATGGTCCTTGACCGAATGACCTAGAGTGTTGAAATGTTGTGCCACGGGCACATCATGTTTTATACTAGATAAATGGTTGGCTGCTCTTTGTCGGAGTTTCTCCAACGTATTGTTTGCAGCATTTTTTGCACAGTATAACATACACCATATTAGAGGAGTAGCAATTAAGATCCTCTGCCATTTGATACACACTGTTCTATACAGAATAGAATCACCACCATGTAGTTCATGTAATTACTTTATATACCTATATGATCTATCTATAAGGACAGTTTCTCTATGCCCTATGGGGAATGTAAGACCTGACTATTTGTTGTATTCTGATTCATGATCCTTATTAATTCAGAAACTGCCACGAGTTAACCGAATGTTAGCTGAGAAATTGACCGACCAGGAAGTCAATAATACCAAGGGAAACAAGGTATTTACAATTAACAGGTTTTTCTCCTTGTAAACTTCATCTTTTGTTTTGGCCCCAGCTATTCGTTATTTCTAAACTTCAAGGATGCACCAAAGCCTCCTAAGACCAACTAAATACTCAGTGTTGCCAAAAAGCAGATTTATCTACACATGTGGTGCCACTTGATTCTGGGCTTGAAATGTGGGACACAAGTGAGACAACTGTTTAGGCATAGATTTGACCATGTGAAACTCATTTTAAACGGAATTTCATTCTTTTCTTACAGCAGGCGGTTGGTAGCTTACTGAAGGATGAAAGATTCTCGGCCATGTTTCGTAATCCAGATTTCCAAGTGGATACAACAAGTGAAGATTATAAACTTTTAAATCCTGTTGTTTCTAAGCTGGACAAAGAGAGGCAGAAAAGACACAAGCTGACCCCTGGTGGAGAGCAGTTTGATCAAGTGGAGGTAATCAGCTCTTACAATCAGTTCATTTCTATAAACACACATTTTTCTTGTATGATATGATCAAGCTTCTGTACTACAATAAAAAAGGTCTAAACTCAAACTCATTCTAAATAGCTGATATAAATTCTTTCATCGGTTAATGATATCTCCCCATGTTGTCTATTTCATCATCTGTCAATGATATCTCCCCATCTTGTCTATTTCATCACCTGTTAATGATATCTCCCCATGTTGTCTATTTCATCATCTGTCAATGATATCTCCCCATGTTGTCTATTTCATTATCTGTCAATGATATCTCCCCATGTTGTCTATTTCATCATCTGCCAATGATATCTCCCCATGTTGTCTATTTCATCATCTGTTAATGATATCTCCCCATGTTGTCTATTTCATCATCTGTTAATGATATCTCCCCATGTTGTCTATTTCATCATCTGTTAATGATATCTCCCCATGTTGTCTATTTCATCATCTGCCAATGATATCTCCCCATGTTGTCTATTTCATCATCTGTTAATGATATCTCCCCATGTTGTCTATTTCATCATCTGTCAATGATATCTCCCCATGTTGTCTATTTCATTATCTGTCAATGATATCTCCCCATGTTGTCTATTTCATCATCTGTCAATGATATCTCCCCATCTTGTCTATTTCATCATCTGCCAATGATATCTCCCCATGTTGTCTATTTCATCATCTGCCAATGATATCTCCCCATGTTGTCTATTTCATCATCTGCCAATGATATCTCCCCATGTGGTCTATTTCATCATCTGTCTATGATATCTCCCCATGTTGTCTATTTCATCATCTGTCAATGATATCTCCCCATGTTGTCTATTTCATCATCTGTTAATGATATCTCCCCATGTTGTCTATTTCATCATCTGTCTATGATATCTCCCCATGTTGTCTATTTCATCATCTGTCAATGATATCTCCCCATATTGTCTATTTCATCATCTGTTAATGATATCTCCCCATATTGTCTATTTCATCATCTGCCAATGATATCTCCCCATGTTGTCTATTTCATCATCTGCCAATGATATCTCCCCATGTTGTCTATTTCATCATCTGCCAATGATATCTCCCCATGTGGTCTATTTCTTCATCTGTCTATGATATCTCCCCATGTTGTCTATTTCATCATCTGTCAATGATATCTCCCCATGTTGTCTATTTCATCATCTGTTAATGATATCTCCCCATGTTGTCTATTTCATCATCTGTCTATGATATCTCCCCATGTTGTCTATTTCATCATCTGTCAATGATATCTCCCCATGTTGTCTATTTCATCATCTGTCAATGATATCTCCCCATATTGTCTATTTCATCATCTGTCAATGATATCTCCCCATATTGTCTATTTCATCATCTGTCAATGATATCTCCCCATGTTGTCTATTTCATCATCTGTCAATGATATCTCCCCATGTTGTCTATTTCATCATCTGCCAATGATATCTCCCCATGTTGTCTATTTCATCATCTGTCAATGATATCTACCCATGTTGTCTATTTTATCATCTGTCAATGATATCTCCCCATATTGTCTATTTCATCATCTGTCAATGATATCTACCCATGTTGTCTATTTTATCATCTGTCAATGATATCTCCCCATGTTGTCTATTTCATCATCTGTCAATGATATCTCCCCATGTTGTCTATTTCATCATCTGTCAATGATATCTCCCCATGTTGTCTATTTCATTATCTATCAATGATATCTCCCCATGTTGTCTATTTCATCATCTGCCAATGATATCTCCCCATGTTGTCTATTTCATCATCTGTCAATGATATCTCCCCATGTTGTCTATTTCATCATCTGTCAATGATATCTCCCCATGTTGTCTATTTCATCATCTGCCAATGATATCTCCCCATGTTGTCTATTTCATCATCTGTCAATGATATCTCCCCATGTTGTCTATTTCATCATCTGTCAATGATATCTCCCCATGTTGTCTATTTCATCATCTGTCAATGATATCGCCCCGTGTTGTCTATTTTATCATCTGTCAATGATATCTGCCCATGTTGTCTATTTCATCATCTGTCAATGATATCTACCCATGTTGTCTATTTTATCATCTGTCAATGATATCTCCCCATGTTGTCTATTTCATCATCTGTCAATGATATCTCCCCATGTTGTCTATTTCATCATCTGTCAATGATATCTGCCCTTGTTGTCTATTTCATCATCTGTCAATGATATCTCCCCATGTTGTCTATTTCATCATCTGTTAATGATATCTCCCCATGTTGTCTATTTCATTATCTGTTAATGATATCTCCCCATGTTGTCTATTTCCTCATCTGTCAATGATATCTCCCCATGTTGTCTATTTCATCATCTGTCAATGATATCTCCCCATGTTGTCTATTTCATTATCTGCCAATGATATCTCCCCGTTGTCTATTTCATCATCTGTCTATGATATCTCCCCATGTTGTCTATTTCATCATCTGTCAATGATATCTCCCCATGTTGTCTATTTCCTCATCTGTCAATGATATCTCCCCATGTTGTCTATTTCATCATCTGTCAATGATATCTCCCCATGTTGTCTATTTCATTATCTGCCAATGATATCTCCCCATGTTGTCTATTTCATCATCTGTCTATGATATCTCCCCATGTTGTCTATTTCATCATCTGTCAATGATATCTCCCCATGTTGTCTATTTCATCATCTGCCAATGATATCTCCCCATGTTGTCTATTTCATCATCTGTCAATGATATCTCCCCATGTTGTCTATTTCATCATCTGTCAATGATATCTCCCCATGTTGTCTATTTCATCATCTGCCAATGATATCTCCCCATGTTGTCTATTTCATCATCTGTCAATGATATCTCCCCATGTTGTCTATTTCATCATCTGTCAATGATATCTCCCCATGTTGTCTATTTCATTATCTGCCAATGATATCTCCCCATGTTGTCTATTTCATCATCTGTCTATGATATCTCCCCATGTTGTCTATTTCATCATCTGTCAATGATATCTCCCCATGTTGTCTATTTCCTCATCTGTCAATGATATCTCCCCATGTTGTCTATTTCATCATCTGTCAATGATATCTCCCCATGTTGTCTATTTCATCATCTGTTAATGATATCTCCCCATGTTGTCTATTTCATCATCTGTCTATGATATCTCCCCATGTTGTCTATTTCATCATCTGTCAATGATATCTCCCCATGTTGTCTATTTCATCATCTGCCAATGATATCTCCCCATGTGGTCTATTTCATCACCTGTTAATGATATCTCCCCATATTGTCTATTTCATCATCGGTTAATGATATCTCCCCATGTTGTCTATTTCATCATCTGTCAATGATATCTCCCCATGCTGTCTATTTCATTATCTGTCAATGATATCTCCCCATGTTGTCTATTTCATCATCTGTCAATGATATCTCCCCATGTTGTCTATTTCATCATCTGTCAATGATATCTCCCCATGTTGTCTATTTCATCATCTGTCAATGATATCTCCCCATCTTGTCTATTTCATCATCTGTCAATGATATCTCCCCATGTTGTCTATTTCATCATCTGTCAATGATATCTCCCCATGTTGTCTATTTCATCATCGGTCAATGATATCTCCCCATGTTGTCTATTTCATCATCTGTCAATGATATCTCCCCATATTGTCTATTTCATCATCTGTTAATGATATCTCCCCATGTTGTCTATTTCATCATCTGTCAATGATATCTCCCCATGTTGTCTATTTCATCATCGGTCAATGATATCTCCCCATGTTGTCTATTTCATCATCTGCCAATGATATCTCCCCATCTTGTCTATTTCATCATCGGTCTATGATATCTCCCCATGTTGTCTATTTCATCATCTGTCAATGATATCTCCCCATGTTGTCTATTTCATCATCTGTCAATGATATCTCCCCATGTTGTCTATTTCATCATCTGTCAATGATATCTCCCCATGTTGTCTATTTCATCATCTGCCAATGATATCTCCCCATGTTGTCTATTTCATCATCTGTCAATGATATCTCCCCATGTTGTCTATTTCATCATCTGTCAATGATATCTCCCCATGTGGTCTATTTCATCATCTGTCAATGATATCTCCCCATGTTGTCTATTTCATTATCTATCAATGATATCTCCCCATGTTGTCTATTTCATCATCTGCCAATGATATCTCCCCATGTTGTCTATTTCATCATCTGTCAATGATATCTCCCCATGTTGTCTATTTCATCATCTGTCAATGATATCTCCCCATGTGGTCTATTTCATCATCTGTCAATGATATCTCCCCATGTTGTCTATTTCATCATCTGTCAATGATATCTCCCCATGTTGTCTATTTCATTATCTATCAATGATATCTCCCCATGTTGTCTATTTCATCATCTGCCAATGATATCTCCCCATGTTGTCTATTTCATCATCTGTCAATGATATCTCCCCATCTTGTCTATTTCATCATCTGTCAATGATATCTCCCCATCTTGTCTATTTCATCATCTGCCAATGATATCTCCCCATGTTGTCTATTTCATCATCTGTCAATGATATCTCCCCATCTTGTCTATTTCATCATCGGTCTATGATATCTCCCCATGTTGTCTATTTCATCATCTGTCAATGATATCTCCCCATGTTGTCTATTTCATCATCTGTCAATGATATCTCCCCATGTTGTCTATTTCATCATCTGTCAATGATATCTCCCCATGTTGTCTATTTCATCATCTGTCAATGATATCTCCCCATGTTGTCTATTTCATCATCTGTCAATGATATCTCCCCATATTGTCTAGTTCATCATCTGTCTATGATATCTCCCCATGTTGTCTATTTCATCATCTATCAATGATATCTCCCCATGTTGTCTATTTCATCATCTGTCAATGATATCTCCCCATGTTGTCTATTTCATCATCTGTCAATGATATCTCCCCATGTTGTCTATTTCATCATCGGTCTATGATATCTCCCCATGTTGTCTATTTCATCATCTGTCAATGATATCTCCCCATGTTGTCTATTTCATCATCGGTCTATGATATCTCCCCATGTTGTCTATTTCATCATCTGTCAATGATATCTCCCCATCTTGTCTATTTCATCATCTGCCAATGATATCTCCCCATGTTGTCTATTTCATCATCTGTCAATGATATCTCCCCATCTTGTCTATTTCATCATCGGTCTATGATATCTCCCCATGTTGTCTATTTCATCATCTGTCAATGATATCTCCCCATGTTGTCTATTTCATCATCTGTCAATGATATCTCCCCATGTTGTCTATTTCATCATCTGTCAATGATATCTCCCCATATTGTCTAGTTCATCATCTGTCTATGATATCTCCCCATGTTGTCTATTTCATCATCTATCAATGATATCTCCCCATGTTGTCTATTTCATCATCTGTCAATGATATCTCCCCATGTTGTCTATTTCATCATCTGTCAATGATATCTCCCCATGTTGTCTATTTCATCATCGGTCTATGATATCTCCCCATGTTGTCTATTTCATCATCTGTCAATGATATCTCCCCATGTTGTCTATTTCATCATCAGTCTATGATATCTCCCCATGTTGTCTATTTCATCATCTGTCAATGATATCTCCCCATCTTGTCTATTTCATCATCTGTCTATGATATCTCCCCATCTTGTCTATTTCATCATCTGCCAATGATATCTCCCCATGTTGTCTATTTCATCATCTGTCAATGATATCTCCCCATCTTGTCTATTTCATCATCTGCCAATGATATCTCCCCATGTTGTCTATTTCATCATCTGTCAATGATATCTCCCCATCTTGTCTATTTCATCATCGGTCTATGATATCTCCCCATGTTGTCTATTTCATCATCTGTCAATGATATCTCCCCATGTTGTCTATTTCATCATCTGTCAATGATATCTCCCCATGTTGTCTATTTCATCATCTGTCAATGATATCTCCCCATGTTGTCTATTTCATCATCTGTCAATGATATCTCCCCATGTTGTCTATTTCATCATCTGTCAATGATATCTCCCCATATTGTCTAGTTCATCATCTGTCTATGATATCTCCCCATGTTGTCTATTTCATCATCTATCAATGATATCTCCCCATGTTGTCTATTTCATCATCTGTCAATGATATCTCCCCATGTTGTCTATTTCATCATCTGTCAATGATATCTCCCCATGTTGTCTATTTCATCATCGGTCTATGATATCTCCCCATGTTGTCTATTTCATCATCTGTCAATGATATCTCCCCATGTTGTCTATTTCATCATCGGTCTATGATATCTCCCCATGTTGTCTATTTCATCATCTGTCAATGATATCTCCCCATCTTGTCTATTTCATCATCTGTCAATGATATCTCCCCATCTTGTCTATTTCATCATCTGCCAATGATATCTCCCCATGTTGTCTATTTCATCATCTGTCAATGATATCTCCCCATCTTGTCTATTTCATCATCGGTCTATGATATCTCCCCATGTTGTCTATTTCATCATCTGTCAATGATATCTCCCCATGTTGTCTATTTCATCATCTGTCAATGATATCTCCCCATGTTGTCTATTTCATCATCTGTCAATGATATCTCCCCATGTTGTCTATTTCATCATCTGTCAATGATATCTCCCCATGTTGTCTATTTCATCATCTGTCAATGATATCTCCCCATATTGTCTAGTTCATCATCTGTCTATGATATCTCCCCATGTTGTCTATTTCATCATCTATCAATGATATCTCCCCATGTTGTCTATTTCATCATCTGTCAATGATATCTCCCCATGTTGTCTATTTCATCATCTGTCAATGATATCTCCCCATGTTGTCTATTTCATCATCTGTCAATGATATCTCCCCATGTTGTCTATTTCATCATCTGTCAATGATATCTCCCCATGTTGTCTATTTCATCATCGGTCTATGATATCTCCCCATGTTGTCTATTTCATCATCTGTCAATGATATCTCCCCATGTGGTCTATTTCATCATCTGTCAATGATATCTCCCCATGTTGTCTATTTCATTATCTATCAATGATATCTCCCCATGTTGTCTATTTCATCATCTGTCAATGATATCTCCCCATGTTGTCTATTTCATCATCTGTCAATGATATCTCCCCATGTGGTCTATTTCATCATCTGTCAATGATATCTCCCCATGTTGTCTATTTCATTATCTGTCAATGATATCTCCCCATGTGGTCTATTTCATCATCTGTCAATGATATCTCCCCATGTTGTCTATTTCATCATCTGTCAATGATATCTCCCCATGTTGTCTATTTCATTATCTGTCAATGATATCTCCCCATGTTGTCTATTTCATCATCTGTCAATGATATCTCCCCATGTTGTCTATTTCATCATCTGTCTATGATATCTCCCCATGTTGTCTATTTCATCATCTGCCAATGATATCTCCCCATGTTGTCTATTTCATCATCTGGTAATGATATCTCCCCATGTTGTCTATTTCATCATCTGTCAATGATATCTCCCCATGTTGTCTATTTCATTATCTGTCAATGATATCTCCCCATGTTGTCTATTTCATCATCTGTCAATGATATCTCCCCATGTGGTCTATTTCATCATCTGTCAATGATATCTCCCCATGTTGTCTATTTCATCATCTGTCAATGATATCTCCCCATGTTGTCTATTTCATCATCTGTCTATGATATCTCCCCATGTTGTCTATTTCATCATCTGTCAATGATATCTCCCCATGTTGTCTATTTCATCATCTGTCAATGATATCTCCCCATGTTGTCTGTTTCATTATCTGCCAATGATATCTCCCCTTGTTGTCTATTTCATCATCTGTTAATGATATCTCCCCATGTTGTCTATTTCATCATCTGTCAATGATATCTCCCCATGTTGTCTATTTCATCATCTGTCAATGATATCTCCCCATGTTGTCTATTTCATCATCTGTCAATGATATCTCCCCATGTTGTCTAGTTCATCATCTGTCAATGATATCTCCCCATGTGGTCTATTTCATCATCTGTTAATGATATCTCCCCATGTGGTCTATTTCCTCATCTGTCAATGATATCTCCCCATGTTGTCTATTTCATTATCTGCCAATGATATCTGCCCTTGTTGTCTATTTCATCATCTGTTAATGATATCTCCCCATGTTGTCTATTTCATCATCTGTCAATGATATCTCCCCATGTTGTCTAGTTCATCATCTGTCAATGATATCTCCCCATGTGGTCTATTTCATCATCTGTTAATGATATCTCCCCATGTGGTCTATTTCCTCATCTGTCAATGATATCTCCCCATGTTGTCTATTTCATCATCTGTCAATGATATCTACCCATGTTGTCTATTTTATCATCTGTCAATGATATCTCCCCATATTGTCTATTTCATCATCTGTCAATGATATCTACCCATGTTGTCTATTTTATCATCTGTCAATGATATCTCCCCATGTTGTCTATTTCATCATCTGTCAATGATATCTCCCCATGTTGTCTATTTCATCATCTGTCAATGATATCTCCCCATGTTGTCTATTTCATTATCTATCAATGATATCTCCCCATGTTGTCTATTTCATCATCTGCCAATGATATCTCCCCATGTTGTCTATTTCATCATCTGTCAATGATATCTCCCCATGTTGTCTATTTCATCATCTGTCAATGATATCTCCCCATGTTGTCTATTTCATCATCTGCCAATGATATCTCCCCATGTTGTCTATTTCATCATCTGTCAATGATATCTCCCCATGTTGTCTATTTCATCATCTGTCAATGATATCTCCCCATCTTGTCTATTTCATCATCTGCCAATGATATCTCCCCATGTTGTCTATTTCATCATCTGCCAATGATATCTCCCCATGTTGTCTATTTCATCATCTGCCAATGATATCTCCCCATGTGGTCTATTTCATCATCTGTCTATGATATCTCCCCATGTTGTCTATTTCATCATCTGTCAATGATATCTCCCCATGTTGTCTATTTCATCATCTGTTAATGATATCTCCCCATGTTGTCTATTTCATCATCTGTCTATGATATCTCCCCATGTTGTCTATTTCATCATCTGTCAATGATATCTCCCCATATTGTCTATTTCATCATCTGTTAATGATATCTCCCCATATTGTCTATTTCATCATCTGCCAATGATATCTCCCCATGTTGTCTATTTCATCATCTGCCAATGATATCTCCCCATGTTGTCTATTTCATCATCTGCCAATGATATCTCCCCATGTGGTCTATTTCTTCATCTGTCTATGATATCTCCCCATGTTGTCTATTTCATCATCTGTCAATGATATCTCCCCATGTTGTCTATTTCACCATCTGTTAATGATATCTCCCCATGTTGTCTATTTCATCATCTGTCTATGATATCTCCCCATGTTGTCTATTTCATCATCTGTCAATGATATCTCCCCATGTTGTCTATTTCATCATCTGTCAATGATATCTCCCCATATTGTCTATTTCATCATCTGTCAATGATATCTCCCCATATTGTCTATTTCATCATCTGTCAATGATATCTCCCCATGTTGTCTATTTCATCATCTGTCAATGATATCTCCCCATGTTGTCTATTTCATCATCTGCCAATGATATCTCCCCATGTTGTCTATTTCATCATCTGTCAATGATATCTACCCATGTTGTCTATTTTATCATCTGTCAATGATATCTCCCCATATTGTCTATTTCATCATCTGTCAATGATATCTACCCATGTTGTCTATTTTATCATCTGTCAATGATATCTCCCCATGTTGTCTATTTCATCATCTGTCAATGATATCTCCCCATGTTGTCTATTTCATCATCTGTCAATGATATCTCCCCATGTTGTCTATTTCATTATCTATCAATGATATCTCCCCATGTTGTCTATTTCATCATCTGCCAATGATATCTCCCCATGTTGTCTATTTCATCATCTGTCAATGATATCTCCCCATGTTGTCTATTTCATCATCTGTCAATGATATCTCCCCATGTTGTCTATTTCATCATCTGCCAATGATATCTCCCCATGTTGTCTATTTCATCATCTGTCAATGATATCTCCCCATGTTGTCTATTTCATCATCTGCCAATGATATCTCCCCATGTTGTCTATTTCATCATCTGTCAATGATATCGCCCCGTGTTGTCTATTTTATCATCTGTCAATGATATCTGCCCATGTTGTCTATTTCATCATCTGTCAATGATATCTACCCATGTTGTCTATTTTATCATCTGTCAATGATATCTCCCCATGTTGTCTATTTCATCATCTGTCAATGATATCTCCCCATGTTGTCTATTTCATCATCTGTCAATGATATCTGCCCTTGTTGTCTATTTCATCATCTGTCAATGATATCTCCCCATGTTGTCTATTTCATCATCTGTTAATGATATCTCCCCATGTTGTCTATTTCATTATCTGTTAATGATATCTCCCCATGTTGTCTATTTCCTCATCTGTCAATGATATCTCCCCATGTTGTCTATTTCATCATCTGTCAATGATATCTCCCCATGTTGTCTATTTCATTATCTGCCAATGATATCTCCCCGTTGTCTATTTCATCATCTGTCTATGATATCTCCCCATGTTGTCTATTTCATCATCTGTCAATGATATCTCCCCATGTTGTCTATTTCCTCATCTGTCAATGATATCTCCCCATGTTGTCTATTTCATCATCTGTCAATGATATCTCCCCATGTTGTCTATTTCATTATCTGCCAATGATATCTCCCCATGTTGTCTATTTCATCATCTGTCTATGATATCTCCCCATGTTGTCTATTTCATCATCTGTCAATGATATCTCCCCATGTTGTCTATTTCATCATCTGCCAATGATATCTCCCCATGTTGTCTATTTCATCATCTGTCAATGATATCTCCCCATGTTGTCTATTTCATCATCTGTCAATGATATCTCCCCATGTTGTCTATTTCATCATCTGCCAATGATATCTCCCCATGTTGTCTATTTCATCATCTGTCAATGATATCTCCCCATGTTGTCTATTTCATCATCTGTCAATGATATCTCCCCATGTTGTCTATTTCATTATCTGCCAATGATATCTCCCCATGTTGTCTATTTCATCATCTGTCTATGATATCTCCCCATGTTGTCTATTTCATCATCTGTCAATGATATCTCCCCATGTTGTCTATTTCCTCATCTGTCAATGATATCTCCCCATGTTGTCTATTTCATCATCTGTCAATGATATCTCCCCATGTTGTCTATTTCATCATCTGTTAATGATATCTCCCCATGTTGTCTATTTCATCATCTGTCTATGATATCTCCCCATGTTGTCTATTTCATCATCTGTCAATGATATCTCCCCATGTTGTCTATTTCATCATCTGCCAATGATATCTCCCCATGTGGTCTATTTCATCACCTGTTAATGATATCTCCCCATATTGTCTATTTCATCATCGGTTAATGATATCTCCCCATGTTGTCTATTTCATCATCTGTCAATGATATCTCCCCATGCTGTCTATTTCATTATCTGTCAATGATATCTCCCCATGTTGTCTATTTCATCATCTGTCAATGATATCTCCCCATGTTGTCTATTTCATCATCTGTCAATGATATCTCCCCATGTTGTCTATTTCATCATCTGTCAATGATATCTCCCCATCTTGTCTATTTCATCATCTGTCAATGATATCTCCCCATGTTGTCTATTTCATCATCTGTCAATGATATCTCCCCATGTTGTCTATTTCATCATCGGTCAATGATATCTCCCCATGTTGTCTATTTCATCATCTGTCAATGATATCTCCCCATATTGTCTATTTCATCATCTGTTAATGATATCTCCCCATGTTGTCTATTTCATCATCTGTCAATGATATCTCCCCATGTTGTCTATTTCATCATCGGTCAATGATATCTCCCCATGTTGTCTATTTCATCATCTGCCAATGATATCTCCCCATCTTGTCTATTTCATCATCGGTCTATGATATCTCCCCATGTTGTCTATTTCATCATCTGTCAATGATATCTCCCCATGTTGTCTATTTCATCATCTGTCAATGATATCTCCCCATGTTGTCTATTTCATCATCTGTCAATGATATCTCCCCATGTTGTCTATTTCATCATCTGCCAATGATATCTCCCCATGTTGTCTATTTCATCATCTGTCAATGATATCTCCCCATGTTGTCTATTTCATCATCTGTCAATGATATCTCCCCATGTGGTCTATTTCATCATCTGTCAATGATATCTCCCCATGTTGTCTATTTCATTATCTATCAATGATATCTCCCCATGTTGTCTATTTCATCATCTGCCAATGATATCTCCCCATGTTGTCTATTTCATCATCTGTCAATGATATCTCCCCATGTTGTCTATTTCATCATCTGTCAATGATATCTCCCCATGTGGTCTATTTCATCATCTGTCAATGATATCTCCCCATGTTGTCTATTTCATCATCTGTCAATGATATCTCCCCATGTTGTCTATTTCATCATCTGTCAATGATATCTCCCCATCTTGTCTATTTCATCATCTGCCAATGATATCTCCCCATGTTGTCTATTTCATCATCTGTCAATGATATCTCCCCATCTTGTCTATTTCATCATCGGTCTATGATATCTCCCCATGTTGTCTATTTCATCATCTGTCAATGATATCTCCCCATGTTGTCTATTTCATCATCTGTCAATGATATCTCCCCATGTTGTCTATTTCATCATCTGTCAATGATATCTCCCCATGTTGTCTATTTCATCATCTGTCAATGATATCTCCCCATGTTGTCTATTTCATCATCTGTCAATGATATCTCCCCATATTGTCTAGTTCATCATCTGTCTATGATATCTCCCCATGTTGTCTATTTCATCATCTATCAATGATATCTCCCCATGTTGTCTATTTCATCATCTGTCAATGATATCTCCCCATGTTGTCTATTTCATCATCTGTCAATGATATCTCCCCATGTTGTCTATTTCATCATCGGTCTATGATATCTCCCCATGTTGTCTATTTCATCATCTGTCAATGATATCTCCCCATGTTGTCTATTTCATCATCGGTCTATGATATCTCCCCATGTTGTCTATTTCATCATCTGTCAATGATATCTCCCCATCTTGTCTATTTCATCATCTGCCAATGATATCTCCCCATGTTGTCTATTTCATCATCTGTCAATGATATCTCCCCATCTTGTCTATTTCATCATCGGTCTATGATATCTCCCCATGTTGTCTATTTCATCATCTGTCAATGATATCTCCCCATGTTGTCTATTTCATCATCTGTCAATGATATCTCCCCATGTTGTCTATTTCATCATCTGTCAATGATATCTCCCCATATTGTCTAGTTCATCATCTGTCTATGATATCTCCCCATGTTGTCTATTTCATCATCTATCAATGATATCTCCCCATGTTGTCTATTTCATCATCTGTCAATGATATCTCCCCATGTTGTCTATTTCATCATCTGTCAATGATATCTCCCCATGTTGTCTATTTCATCATCGGTCTATGATATCTCCCCATGTTGTCTATTTCATCATCTGTCAATGATATCTCCCCATGTTGTCTATTTCATCATCGGTCTATGATATCTCCCCATGTTGTCTATTTCATCATCTGTCAATGATATCTCCCCATCTTGTCTATTTCATCATCTGTCTATGATATCTCCCCATCTTGTCTATTTCATCATCTGCCAATGATATCTCCCCATGTTGTCTATTTCATCATCTGTCAATGATATCTCCCCATCTTGTCTATTTCATCATCTGCCAATGATATCTCCCCATGTTGTCTATTTCATCATCTGTCAATGATATCTCCCCATCTTGTCTATTTCATCATCGGTCTATGATATCTCCCCATGTTGTCTATTTCATCATCTGTCAATGATATCTCCCCATGTTGTCTATTTCATCATCTGTCAATGATATCTCCCCATGTTGTCTATTTCATCATCTGTCAATGATATCTCCCCATGTTGTCTATTTCATCATCTGTCAATGATATCTCCCCATGTTGTCTATTTCATCATCTGTCAATGATATCTCCCCATATTGTCTAGTTCATCATCTGTCTATGATATCTCCCCATGTTGTCTATTTCATCATCTATCAATGATATCTCCCCATGTTGTCTATTTCATCATCTGTCAATGATATCTCCCCATGTTGTCTATTTCATCATCTGTCAATGATATCTCCCCATGTTGTCTATTTCATCATCGGTCTATGATATCTCCCCATGTTGTCTATTTCATCATCTGTCAATGATATCTCCCCATGTTGTCTATTTCATCATCGGTCTATGATATCTCCCCATGTTGTCTATTTCATCATCTGTCAATGATATCTCCCCATCTTGTCTATTTCATCATCTGTCAATGATATCTCCCCATCTTGTCTATTTCATCATCTGCCAATGATATCTCCCCATGTTGTCTATTTCATCATCTGTCAATGATATCTCCCCATCTTGTCTATTTCATCATCGGTCTATGATATCTCCCCATGTTGTCTATTTCATCATCTGTCAATGATATCTCCCCATGTTGTCTATTTCATCATCTGTCAATGATATCTCCCCATGTTGTCTATTTCATCATCTGTCAATGATATCTCCCCATGTTGTCTATTTCATCATCTGTCAATGATATCTCCCCATGTTGTCTATTTCATCATCTGTCAATGATATCTCCCCATATTGTCTAGTTCATCATCTGTCTATGATATCTCCCCATGTTGTCTATTTCATCATCTATCAATGATATCTCCCCATGTTGTCTATTTCATCATCTGTCAATGATATCTCCCCATGTTGTCTATTTCATCATCTGTCAATGATATCTCCCCATGTTGTCTATTTCATCATCTGTCAATGATATCTCCCCATGTTGTCTATTTCATCATCTGTCAATGATATCTCCCCATGTTGTCTATTTCATCATCGGTCTATGATATCTCCCCATGTTGTCTATTTCATCATCTGTCAATGATATCTCCCCATGTGGTCTATTTCATCATCTGTCAATGATATCTCCCCATGTTGTCTATTTCATTATCTATCAATGATATCTCCCCATGTTGTCTATTTCATCATCTGTCAATGATATCTCCCCATGTTGTCTATTTCATCATCTGTCAATGATATCTCCCCATGTGGTCTATTTCATCATCTGTCAATGATATCTCCCCATGTTGTCTATTTCATTATCTGTCAATGATATCTCCCCATGTGGTCTATTTCATCATCTGTCAATGATATCTCCCCATGTTGTCTATTTCATCATCTGTCAATGATATCTCCCCATGTTGTCTATTTCATTATCTGTCAATGATATCTCCCCATGTTGTCTATTTCATCATCTGTCAATGATATCTCCCCATGTTGTCTATTTCATCATCTGTCTATGATATCTCCCCATGTTGTCTATTTCATCATCTGCCAATGATATCTCCCCATGTTGTCTATTTCATCATCTGGTAATGATATCTCCCCATGTTGTCTATTTCATCATCTGTCAATGATATCTCCCCATGTTGTCTATTTCATTATCTGTCAATGATATCTCCCCATGTTGTCTATTTCATCATCTGTCAATGATATCTCCCCATGTGGTCTATTTCATCATCTGTCAATGATATCTCCCCATGTTGTCTATTTCATCATCTGTCAATGATATCTCCCCATGTTGTCTATTTCATCATCTGTCTATGATATCTCCCCATGTTGTCTATTTCATCATCTGTCAATGATATCTCCCCATGTTGTCTATTTCATCATCTGTCAATGATATCTCCCCATGTTGTCTGTTTCATTATCTGCCAATGATATCTCCCCTTGTTGTCTATTTCATCATCTGTTAATGATATCTCCCCATGTTGTCTATTTCATCATCTGTCAATGATATCTCCCCATGTTGTCTATTTCATCATCTGTCAATGATATCTCCCCATGTTGTCTATTTCATCATCTGTCAATGATATCTCCCCATGTTGTCTAGTTCATCATCTGTCAATGATATCTCCCCATGTGGTCTATTTCATCATCTGTTAATGATATCTCCCCATGTGGTCTATTTCCTCATCTGTCAATGATATCTCCCCATGTTGTCTATTTCATTATCTGCCAATGATATCTGCCCTTGTTGTCTATTTCATCATCTGTTAATGATATCTCCCCATGTTGTCTATTTCATCATCTGTCAATGATATCTCCCCATGTTGTCTAGTTCATCATCTGTCAATGATATCTCCCCATGTGGTCTATTTCATCATCTGTTAATGATATCTCCCCATGTGGTCTATTTCCTCATCTGTCAATGATATCTCCCCATGTTGTCTATTTCATCATCTGTCAATGATATCTACCCATGTTGTCTATTTTATCATCTGTCAATGATATCTCCCCATATTGTCTATTTCATCATCTGTCAATGATATCTACCCATGTTGTCTATTTTATCATCTGTCAATGATATCTCCCCATGTTGTCTATTTCATCATCTGTCAATGATATCTCCCCATGTTGTCTATTTCATCATCTGTCAATGATATCTCCCCATGTTGTCTATTTCATTATCTATCAATGATATCTCCCCATGTTGTCTATTTCATCATCTGCCAATGATATCTCCCCATGTTGTCTATTTCATCATCTGTCAATGATATCTCCCCATGTTGTCTATTTCATCATCTGTCAATGATATCTCCCCATGTTGTCTATTTCATCATCTGCCAATGATATCTCCCCATGTTGTCTATTTCATCATCTGTCAATGATATCTCCCCATGTTGTCTATTTCATCATCTGTCAATGATATCTCGCCATGTTGTCTATTTCATCATCTGTCAATGATATCGCCCCGTGTTGTCTATTTTATCATCTGTCAATGATATCTGCCCATGTTGTCTATTTCATCATCTGTCAATGATATCTACCCATGTTGTCTATTTAATCATCTGTCAATGATATCTCCCCATGTTGTCTATTTCATCATCTGTCAATGATATCTCCCCATGTTGTCTATTTCATCATCTGTCAATGATATCTGCCCTTGTTGTCTATTTCATCATCTGTCAATGATATCTCCCCATGTTGTCTATTTCATCATCTGTTAATGATATCTCCCCATGTTGTCTATTTCATTATCTGTTAATGATATCTCCCCATGTTGTCTATTTCCTCATCTGTCAATGATATCTCCCCATGTTGTCTATTTCATCATCTGTCAATGATATCTCCCCATGTTGTCTATTTCATTATCTGCCAATGATATCTCCCCATGTTGTCTATTTCATCATCTGTCTATGATATCTCCCCATGTTGTCTATTTCATCATCTGTCAATGATATCTCCCCATGTTGTCTATTTCCTCATCTGTCAATGATATCTCCCCATGTTGTCTATTTCATCATCTGTCAATGATATCTCCCCATGTTGTCTATTTCATTATCTGCCAATGATATCTCCCCATGTTGTCTATTTCATCATCTGTCTATGATATCTCCCCATGTTGTCTATTTCATCATCTGTCAATGATATCTCCCCATGTTGTCTATTTCATCATCTGCCAATGATATCTCCCCATGTTGTCTATTTCATCATCTGTCAATGATATCTCCCCATGTTGTCTATTTCATCATCTGTCAATGATATCTCCCCATGTTGTCTATTTCATCATCTGCCAATGATATCTCCCCATGTTGTCTATTTCATCATCTGTCAATGATATCTCCCCATGTTGTCTATTTCATCATCTGTCAATGATATCTCCCCATGTTGTCTATTTCATTATCTGCCAATGATATCTCCCCATGTTGTCTATTTCATCATCTGTCTATGATATCTCCCCATGTTGTCTATTTCATCATCTGTCAATGATATCTCCCCATGTTGTCTATTTCCTCATCTGTCAATGATATCTCCCCATGTTGTCTATTTCATCATCTGTCAATGATATCTCCCCATGTTGTCTATTTCATCATCTGTTAATGATATCTCCCCATGTTGTCTATTTCATCATCTGTCTATGATATCTCCCCATGTTGTCTATTTCATCATCTGTCAATGATATCTCCCCATGTTGTCTATTTCATCATCTGCCAATGATATCTCCCCATGTGGTCTATTTCATCACCTGTTAATGATATCTCCCCATATTGTCTATTTCATCATCGGTTAATGATATCTCCCCATGTTGTCTATTTCATCATCTGTCAATGATATCTCCCCATGCTGTCTATTTCATTATCTGTCAATGATATCTCCCCATGTTGTCTATTTCATCATCTGTCAATGATATCTCCCCATGTTGTCTATTTCATCATCTGTCAATGATATCTCCCCATGTTGTCTATTTCATCATCTGTCAATGATATCTCCCCATCTTGTCTATTTCATCATCTGTCAATGATATCTCCCCATGTTGTCTATTTCATCATCTGTCAATGATATCTCCCCATGTTGTCTATTTCATCATCGGTCAATGATATCTCCCCATGTTGTCTATTTCATCATCTGTCAATGATATCTCCCCATATTGTCTATTTCATCATCTGTTAATGATATCTCCCCATGTTGTCTATTTCATCATCTGTCAATGATATCTCCCCATGTTGTCTATTTCATCATCGGTCAATGATATCTCCCCATGTTGTCTATTTCATCATCTGCCAATGATATCTCCCCATCTTGTCTATTTCATCATCGGTCTATGATATCTCCCCATGTTGTCTATTTCATCATCTGTCAATGATATCTCCCCATGTTGTCTATTTCATCATCTGTCAATGATATCTCCCCATGTTGTCTATTTCATCATCTGTCAATGATATCTCCCCATGTTGTCTATTTCATCATCTGTCAATGATATCTCCCCATGTGGTCTATTTCATCATCTGTCAATGATATCTCCCCATGTTGTCTATTTCATTATCTATCAATGATATCTCCCCATGTTGTCTATTTCATCATCTGCCAATGATATCTCCCCATGTTGTCTATTTCATCATCTGTCAATGATATCTCCCCATGTTGTCTATTTCATCATCTGTCAATGATATCTCCCCATGTGGTCTATTTCATCATCTGTCAATGATATCTCCCCATGTTGTCTATTTCATCATCTGTCAATGATATCTCCCCATGTTGTCTATTTCATTATCTATCAATGATATCTCCCCATGTTGTCTATTTCATCATCTGCCAATGATATCTCCCCATGTTGTCTATTTCATCATCTGTCAATGATATTTCCCATCTTGTCTATTTCATCATCTGTCAATGATATCTCCCCATCTTGTCTATTTCATCATCTGCCAATGATATCTCCCCATGTTGTCTATTTCATCATCTGTCAATGATATCTCCCCATCTTGTCTATTTCATCATCGGTCTATAATATCTCTCCATGTTGTCTATTTCATCATCTGTCAATGATATCTCCCCATGTGGTCTATTTCATCATCTGTCAATGATATCTCCCCATGTTGTCTATTTCATTATCTATCAATGATATCTCCCCATGTTGTCTATTTCATCATCTGTCAATGATATCTCCCCATGTTGTCTATTTCATCATCTGTCAATGATATCTCCCCATGTGGTCTATTTCATCATCTGTCAATGATATCTCCCCATGTTGTCTATTTCATTATCTGTCAATGATATCTCCCCATGTGGTCTATTTCATCATCTGTCAATGATATCTCCCCATGTTGTCTATTTCATCATCTGTCAATGATATCTCCCCATGTTGTCTATTTCATTATCTGTCAATGATATCTCCCCATGTTGTCTATTTCATCATCTGTCAATGATATCTCCCCATGTTGTCTATTTCATCATCTGTCTATGATATCTCCCCATGTTGTCTATTTCATCATCTGCCAATGATATCTCCCCATGTTGTCTATTTCATCATCTGGTAATGATATCTCCCCATGTTGTCTATTTCATCATCTGTCAATGATATCTCCCCATGTTGTCTATTTCATTATCTGTCAATGATATCTCCCCATGTTGTCTATTTCATCATCTGTCAATGATATCTCCCCATGTGGTCTATTTCATCATCTGTCAATGATATCTCCCCATGTTGTCTATTTCATCATCTGTCAATGATATCTCCCCATGTTGTCTATTTCATCATCTGTCTATGATATCTCCCCATGTTGTCTATTTCATCATCTGTCAATGATATCTCCCCATGTTGTCTATTTCATCATCTGTCAATGATATCTCCCCATGTTGTCTATTTCATTATCTGCCAATGATATCTCCCCTTGTTGTCTATTTCATCATCTGTTAATGATATCTCCCCATGTTGTCTATTTCATCATCTGTCAATGATATCTCCCCATGTTGTCTATTTCATCATCTGTCAATGATATCTCCCCATGTTGTCTATTTCATCATCTGTCAATGATATCTCCCCATGTTGTCTAGTTCATCATCTGTCAATGATATCTCCCCATGTGGTCTATTTCATCATCTGTTAATGATATCTCCCCATGTGGTCTATTTCCTCATCTGTCAATGATATCTCCCCATGTTGTCTATTTCATTATCTGCCAATGATATCTGCCCTTGTTGTCTATTTCATCATCTGTTAATGATATCTCCCCATGTTGTCTATTTCATCATCTGTCAATGATATCTCCCCATGTTGTCTAGTTCATCATCTGTCAATGATATCTCCCCATGTGGTCTATTTCATCATCTGTTAATGATATCTCCCCATGTGGTCTATTTCCTCATCTGTCAATGATATCTCCCCATGTTGTCTATTTCATCATCTGTCAATGATATCTCCCCATGTTGTCTATTTCATCATCTGTCAATGATATCTCCCCATGTTGTCTAGTTCATCATCTGCCAATGATATCTCCCCATGTGGTCTATTTCATCATCTGTTAATGATATCTCCCCATGTGGTCTATTTCCTCATCTGTCAATGATATCTCCCCATGTTGTCTATTTCATCATCTGTCAATGATATCTCCCCATGTTGTCTATTTCATCATCTGCCAATGATATCTCCCCATGTTGTCTAGTTCATCATCTGCCAATGATATCTCCCCATGTTGTCTATTTCATCATCTGTTAATGATATCTCCCCATGCCGTTCCAGGAGGATATAAGTGATCCAGAGGATGGGAGTAGTTCAGATGAGGAGGATGAACGAGCATGGAAAGAGGAGTTGAGAAAACAACATCGTTTGCTCCGAAGTCAAAGGAAACTCATGGAGACTGAGAAAGACGACAATAAACCAAAGTTCTTTGAAATTAAAGAAGGAACAGAATTCAAAACCTTAAAGGAAAAATATCCCAAATTGAAAGTCCATAAGTAAGAAATTAAATCCACAAGCCCTTTAATATTATAACAATCATTTGTTTTTAATGGACTGTCAATGATTGGATGTGCAGGGGGTTTGTTTCCGTGTTTAGAGGAGAAAACTAATAATGGCTCACCCTTAATTTAACACATCTTAATATATATATTTGGGAACTCATATTTATTTAATGGTATTCTCTGTGTCATTAAGTTTGAAATGAGATTGATTGATTAATTAATGTTTTAGGTGAGGTTTAGTGGGGGAGGAAACCGGGCTCATTGGCCGAAGGAAACCCACGACCTTCGGCAAGTACCGAGCAACTCTTCCCCATACGGCGAATGAGTGAAAAATCCACTCAGAATATTGTCAATTTTTATTTGGCCTGAGTGTGAATCAAACCGGCCCTGCATAGATGGAAGGTTTGTGTGGGCCTGAGGGACAATCAGTGTAACCCACTGGATCACCGAGGTCTGTGTGGGCCTGAGGGACAATCAGTGTAACCCACTGGATCACCGAGGTCTGTGTGGGCCAGAGGGACAATCAGTCTGACCCACTGGACCACCGAGGTCTGTGTGGGCCTGAGGGACAATCAGTCTAAAACACTTGACCACCAAGGCCCTGTTTTTAATTAGAAAATACAGATATATATATATATTGTTTTTTGTAGACAAAGTTTGGCTGAGAGACTTGAATCGGAAGTAGACCAAAGTAACATTCGTCAAACGGGTAATTCTATTGGAAACAAAGAGCTCACGTTTTCCCTTAAGAAGGTAATTAATCATGGTTTATTGCTTGTGTGTGAGGTGGGGTGTTCTGTTTGAATTTACATTCCCTTCAAGTGGCGTGTGCTTCCAAAATGTAGATATTTTCTCGTTAAATCAGCTATTTTCTCAAGAAAAGCTAAATTGTTGGTGAATCCATAATATGTACTCTTCACCTAGTTAGTTAGGTTGTCTTTGTTGACATGTTTAATACCTTTTCCTTGACTGTACCTATACTTCTTTGTTGATACAATTTTTACCTATGCTTCTTTATTGATGATACACAAAAAGCAGATGACATAATACTGTGTTCATTTCAGGACAAGAAGGAGTCTCGTCATCAGATAGAAAGTAAAAAACATCACGCTGAGAGAAGGAAAATACGCAGGTCTGCAGCAGACATTTCCAAAGGATTTAAAGACAAACCTAAGTACTGGATGGGAAAACGTGTGAAATGAAATGTTCTAGATTGTTATAAGTACTGGGTGGGAAAACGTGCGAAATGAAGGGTTCTAGATTGTTATAAGTACTGGATGGGAAAACGTGCGAAATGAAGGGTTCTAGATTGTTATAAGTACTGGATGGGAAAACGTGTGAAATGAAGGGTTCTAGATTGTTATAAGTACTGAATGGGAAAACGTGTGAAATGAAGGGTTCTAGATTGTTATAAGTACTGGATGGGAAAACGTGTGAAATGAAGGGTTCTAGATTGTTACAACCCTTCCCATCTGGATGTCCTCAATAAGAATATTTTCTCAGAAAATGTTGCTGGTCACTTCTCATGCTTCTCACCATTTGGCATCGGTTACAACAAGTTAGAATTGAGACTAGGTTTATAAGGTGTTAAGATTTACACAATCTGTGTTATGTAGGACAACAATAAAGATGTATTCAATATAGAACTTTGACTTTGAACTCCTTTTTCAAAAGTTGTTTGTACATGTATTTGTCAAACTTGATATCTGTTTTCCAAACGTTGTTTGTACATGTATTTTTCAAACTTGAAAACTGTTTTTTCAAAAGTTGTTTGTACATGTATTTTTCAAACTTGATAACTGTTTTTTTTTTCAAAAGTTGTTTGTATTTGTCAAACTTGATATCTTTTTGTATATTTGGACCCCCCCCCCCCCCCCCCCCCCCCATAATAATTCAGCTAACTTCATGAACAAGAAAACGGCTGATGTGAACTGTGCACGTCTGTTGCAATCCCTGATTGAAATGCAGGGAAAAAACATAGCAAGTAGAACAAAGCATAGAAACACTCTAACACACTAATTTACCAAATTCCCATAGATAGTACCTACAACTGTACAAAACACTTGCCTTTTGACCCTAGGAGAAAGAACAATCTGCATTTTACACAATAAAATCAAAAAATCTTGCCCTAACATTCTGTATAGTAACCTAGGCTAATGCCGTGTACTGGCTATCCGTTTGTACATACCGCGCATGCGCGAACCTTCCCTTCCGGTCTACCTCTTTCAACTCTGCAGAGAAGAGATCAACACTGCAAATTTTACTAAGTATACTTTTCTTACTAATCCTTCTCTCTGAATCGTTTTTGGTAGGAAATTTTACTGTCCCTAGCGGTTAGATACCCTCCCCTAGATTACTAGAGGGTTTCTGACCAAAAAATGTCCTGTATTTTTTTGTTTTTGGAGAGTTTTCGGACTCAACCCATCTCAACCCACATATATGCTGTCGTGGGTCCAAAATTCGTCACCACGCGGTCGGGTTGTTGTGGCTCACCACCCTCCCATACAAACACTATAACATATTTTCATAGGCGATTTTTTAAAGCGGGGTGCGTCCCTGTTTAAATAAATTACGTTCCATTACTAAATTTTAAATCTTTTTCGTTTTTATTTTTAGATTAAAAATTTGTGATGGAAAATGGTGTCTAGTGCCTGTGGAGGCACTTACCCCACGAATGCCTGCCAAGAATATCATCAGCAGCGAAGCCTCAGAGGAAGAGTAGCAGGTCCCGCAGTTCTTACTGGTCCAGTAAGGCGGGCAATTCTTCGAAATCGAAGAGGTCCTCGGAGAGGGGGGGGGCGATCACGCGATCTCCCCAGACTCAGCGGACGAGGTTAAACGGTCCAGGCAAGTCCTAAATCAATAACTATTATTTATTGTAATAAAAAGAAAAAAACGATATATAATATAACAGGAATGAGTAATTAATAACGAGTTAGTAAAAAAAAAAAAAAAATTCTGTGTTCTCTTGTTGATTATCTCTTCTGATTTGGCTGTCGTTGATGCTTTGTTGGGATTAGCTCTCAACATATGTTCTGTTCATTTTGCTTATCTTCGACAGTTTGTCTCAAGCCAGCGACCGAACGTCAGTTACACCTACCCATACGAAGTCTGCGTGTCGGAACACCCGTCAGCCGGAACCCACGCAGAGGTCAGACGCAGAACGTTTGTGTGCCATGGAACAAACGTTAGAGGGCGTTAAATTCTCAATTGCCAAGCTCGAGTAAATAAACAACTCGAGGCTCGGCAATCGAGGGGCCCAGATCTTCACGATCTAAACAGGCTTCTGCGACCACGACTGTGCACCCAAGCACACGAGTCGAGTTGCCTGACGTCCAGGGCGGGTTGATCAGGCAACGACCGGCAACCTTGTCCCTGGATCAGTCGAACCGCCAGGAGGCGCTCCCTGAGACCAGGAGACGGTCGGACCAGTTCTTAGAGGGCGACTACCAGACTAAAACTTGGTCAGGGAACTACCTCCAGCCGAACGTCCAGTAACCCGAACCGGAGCCCACTGGAGAGGAGTCTCCGACGGATTCGGCGGAAGATACGGATGATCAGGGTTTCTCAACTACTGAACAAGGCGGTTCGACCACGTCTGTACGCCCAGGTACACGAGTCGAGCTGCCGGACATCTGAAGTGGTTTGAGCTTTCGGGCGTCATCCCAACTTCTCGATCTGTCGAACCGCCAGGAGGCTTAAACATACAGCGGCCTCGACCAGAGTGGGCGAGTCCTGCGGGCGTTACCCCAAGTCTGGATCTGTTGAGCCACCAGGATGCTTAAACATTCGACAGCCTCGACTAGGGTTGTACGCCCAGGCCCACGACTCGACCCGCCTGACATCCGGAGTGGGTTGGTTACCCTACGGGCCTCACCCCAACTCTGGATCTGTCGAGCCGACGGGAAGCCTCAACATACGACGGCCTCGACCACGACTGTACGCCCATGCACACGAGTCGATCCGCCTGACAACCGGAGTGGCTTTGTGGGCCTACGGGCGTCACCCCAGCTCTGGTATTGTCGATCCACCTGGGGGCTTAGCATACGGCGGCCTCGACCCTGACTGTACGTCCAGGTACACGAGTCGGCCACCTGACAACTAAAGTGGGCTGATTGTAATACTGGCGTCATCCCAAGCTCTGGATTTGTCAGTCCACCGGGGAGCCTCAAATTACGGCGCCTTCGATCACGACACTACCCACGGGTTCATGAGTCGATCGGCCTGACAACTAGAGTGGGGGGAAAGACTAACAGCCCTAACCCAGGTTCTGGGTTTGTCAAAACGCCAAGAGGTGTTCCAAGAGGCCTAAACCTACCATGTTTCGGCCACGGATGTACGCCCAGGTGCGAGTCGAACCGCCGGCGGTTATCATCCCAACTGTCAAACCAACAGGAGACGGACGATCAATATTTGACTTTCTCTGAACTCCTGGACTATATCTACCAGCTGCTGCTCAATTTAGAGCGGGCCACTGGGGTGACCGGTCGACAGCGGGAAATCGCCCAAGCGTGGGAGTCTCCCCATCCGATAAGCTAGGCCCTGGACCCCACCTGGTTGCCTTTGATTTTTTTTTTAAAACCTAGCTCAAAACCAAGGCCCTTCAACCAGTACACAGGCCTGGGGGGGGGGGGGGGGGGCATGTCAGTCCGGGGCCTACTTACACAAATCATGCGGCGCGGGTTCGAATCTTACTCAGAACAAATACATTTCTGAGAGGACTCGTCACTCAGTCGCCGTATGGAAAGGGGTTACCAGGTTCTCACTGAAGGTTGGGGGCTTCCTCCAGACGATGAGCCCGGTTTTCCTCCCCAACTTATCCTTGCAAAACTGCAGTATAAGTGGAATAAGCCGAAATGTAGCGTAAAGCATTAACCATGCAACCCTTTCCCCTGAGGATCGGGGATTCCCTCCCCCACTAAACCTGACAAGTTGCCCGGTTAGTGAAATAACATGGATTGCGGCAAAAAATCAGCGATTAATACATTAATCAGATTTCCCCCCCTTGGACCTGCAGGACGACCTGCAAGTTGTGTCATAGGACATGAGGGGGGGGGGGGGGGGTACGTAAACAGAAGACTATTAGCCGATCATGACAACTGGTAATATCTAGGAACCCCTGAGCCTGTTTTCATGCAAAAATTTTCCCTCGTCAACGAGCAACCTTGGCGAGGACTAATCTTCTTGGATTCAGGCTCTTGGCAGTATTGTGAGCCCTCATCCATAATTTATGGGATCAGGCTTTAGGAGGTTTGGTCTTGGGGGGTCCCCTTCGACCTTCACAGTATACTACATATGAGACTTGACACTAGTGCAGGGCGAGGTTGCACTCTTCGGGCACACGTGCGTTGGCACAGCCTTCGTCAAGATGGGTATGTGGAAGACTCCCAAGGTACTTGCCGGAGTTCGGGGTTCACTCCGGACGATAAGCCCGGTCTTCCTCCCCACTAAACCTAGCTACGCCACCGTATAAACGGAATAGCTTTTGCGTGCAGCGTAATTCTTCGATCAATCAATCGTCAGGTTGGACTGCTCACCCGGCCGGCTCGCAGATTTCAAGGCTGACCAATAAATGATATCACTACTGCGCGGTTGTAAATTAATAACAGCCCGTTCGTAGTTTAAAATGGTGCGCTGTTTGTTATTTCTTGTGGCATTGCGTCATGACAGCTTACTATTAAAGGGGTATGAGCTGCCAAAATGTTGATATTTTGACGTCACAACAGAATGTTGAAATTATGCTATTTCTCTCAAGGCGTATAATTCAGAAGCTTTTTAATGCTTCTGGTCTCGAAAATGTACGATAAAGTATTGTTTGAACCAACTTCGGCTTAGAATGAATGAATGGTCGTCCCGGTTATTTAAATTTTGTTTACTTTCGAACACGTTTTCGGTTCGTACAGGCCACTTTAAATTATTACCCTGACCGTTTCCTCTCGCAGTTACCGTTGCAAAATGACAACTTTTACATTATGGCGGTTGCCGTATGCGGAGGAGTTGCCATGCCGAAGGTCGGGGGTTTCCTCCGGCCCCGGGTCCTTCCCCCACAATCTGGCTACGCCACCTTATAAGTTAAATAACTTCAGTGCGGCGCGAAGACCAATCATCAATCTAAGTACAAGACCGAGCTCCTAGTTCATTAGAATGTCGTTATCTTCTAATCTTAGACGGACTTCTTGCCAACTGGTTTTCAAGTAAATTCCTTTTTTTCCAAAATGAGCAAAAGGAAAAAGTACCGTACCTGTTCTGACTACATATCTTAAGTTCGAACATAAACCATACTAGAGATGTTTTTCTCCCGTCAATTGCTGGAATTGTCCTCTTTCCGCCATCTTCATGATTTCCCATGCCGGGGAAAGAAAGGAGCTGTGATTGGCTAATCAGTAACGACTCGGCTGATAGGCCTGTTGGATAGTCGACTGTTACACCCTTTCGCCATTACGGGTTGACGGGATGTGAACGCCGAAGCCGACAGTACTTGTGTATATTACCGTAGTAAGAAATACACGAACAGCCGTTATTCCTAGTATGTACGGCCACTTGAGCCTGGGTGCTGACTTTGCTTGTCAAGACGCAGAAAGTCTGCAGATTTGAGCGCGGACCTTTGCGAAGACCATATGTCTTCCGTCGGTCTTCGAAGACCCCCGGTCTTCGTAGCCGACACAGGAATGTTGCTTATTCCTTTCCGAGTGAAGTTTATTTCCAAGAAATAAATAAATCAGTAAAATAAAACATATTTCTCTAATAGAGAATATATTTCCTGTGCAATCTTCGTTTACCAAGCCGCTTGATAAACGATGATGTCCCTACACGATGTCCTCGGATTATGAGGGCTTATTTCTTGGAAGGCTGGGGTCCGTGACTCAGTAGGTATAGCGTTAGACGCTCAATCCAAACAGCCTTCCGCCAATGGGTCGCGGGTTCGAATCCCACTCAGTTCAAAAAAAAAAAAAAATGGAATTTTTTTTTTTTTTGACTGGGTTTTCACTCGAACGACCTATGTGGGATGGTTGCCAGTTTCCAGCGGAGGGTCGTGGTTTTCCTCCAGGCACACAGCCCGTTTTCCTCCCACAATAAAACTGACGACGCCGCAATATAAGTGAAATAATCTTGATCGCAGCGTAAAACACCAAACAACCTATCAATCTATCTGTCTTGGAAGTCACCGACGACTTTCGCGGACTATTGTCTCCGCGACATGACTTTAGTACGTGGTGAGTTGTATTCACTCGGTCCGTTGGTAGCGGCCCAAACAGCGCTCAGAGAAAGATCTAATTCATCCTGGCCCACTGGACACCTGAGAACGGATCCAGGAGAGTTCGAGGTGAGTAATACCGAGGTTACCATTCTTTACGCGGGAATCAAAAAAACTTGGTTAATGCTCTGTACATTAGTCCCTCCTCCGGACTGTGGCATGCGAGGCAAGTGTTTTGTACAGTTGTAGGTACTATCTATGGGAATCTGAAGAATTGGAAGAATAATTCTCATATTCCTCCAAGATATACCTACCTGTACAAACAGTTAAACCCAGCCCATCCTCCCCTCACTATTACGCCTGCAAGCGTTGAAAGAGGTAGACCGGAAGGGAAGGTTCGCGCATGCGCGGTATGTACAAACGGATAGCCAGTACAGGGCATTAGCCTAGGTTACTATACAGGATGTTAGGGCAAGATTTTTTTATTTTATTGTGTAAAATGCAGATTGTTCTTTCTCCTAGGGTCAAAAGGCAAGTGTTTTGTACAGGTAGGTATATCTTGGAGGAATATGAGAATTATTCTTCCAATTCTTCAGATTTTGTACAAATGAACTCCATCTGCACTTAGTGGTCCGCAAACATCTTGCCTTGTATTCTTCATGGAATGAGCTCTGATAAAATGCTATGTTCCATTAACACATATATCAGTTTCTGGATATAAATGTATACACATTAGAGATAGAAATACTCAGACCTATAAGCCGATGCACTAAACTGTGCTCAATATAAAGATGTATACACAATATGCTGGATATGAGATAGAAATACTCAGACCTATAAGCCGATGCACTAAACTGTGCTCAATATAAAGGTGTATACACAATATGCTGGAAATGAAATAGAAATACTCAGACCTATAAGCCGATGCACTAAACTGTGCTCAATATAAAGATGTATACATAATATCATTTATGCTGGAAATTAGATAGAAATACTCAGACCTATAAGCCGATGCACTAAACTGTGTCTCATAGACAAGTTTCCGTCGTAACACACTTCGACTGTCTTCGCTCGCTACCGGTCGGCTTTTTATATGGTAAATCGCCGTATTTTTGGTCTGAATACAAATGGCGTCGAAAGTATAAATCAAAATACTACAGACGGAAAAATAAAATAATATTGTAGTAAATTAATCAAACGCTGAAATCATCTAGAAAGATATTTTGTAATATATGTTATTCAGTCCGTTAAAGCACATGTTGTGTAACGCAAAGAAGAGGCGCAGTTTCAGTACGTTTCAAGAATCCGCCAATGCTTCAAATTATAAAACTGATCGAGGGGGGAGGTTAAGAAACAGAGTATTTCGGTCCGTTACATAATCACGAGGACACTTTTGTTGGGCCTCCATACGGTATGGAAATTGAACCTTGTAAACACATTATCTAAAAAAATAATCTTTCATTTACTACTTTGAAACTTCACACATATGTTTAATACAGCAAGTACAAGAAGCCTATTGAAAATCAACGCGCTCGGATGTTTTTTTTTTCAAGAGTTATGCCCCTTACATTACCGCTGCTGTGAAAAAGCCCTGCAAACACATTATCTGAAAAAGTCTTTAACTTACAACTTTGAAACTCTACACATTTGTTTAATACAGCAAGTACAAGAAGTCTTTTTAAAATCGACGCGCTCGAACGTGTTTTTCTAGAGTTATGCCCCTTACATTACCGCTGCTGTAAAAGACTTGTTAACTCATTATCCAAAATTCTAACTTACAACTTTGAAACTTCACATATATGTTTAATACAGCAAGCCTATCCAAAATCAACGCGCTGGGATGTTTTTTTTTTTTTTCAAGAGTTGTGCCCCTTACATAACCGTCAGCCAAAAACCTCCTTGTTAATGTGATACCTGTGTGTGGAGTAGTTTTTCACTCGCAACAAATTGTCTGGAAAATAAATATATCTTCGGTTTCTTTGGCCCAGACCCCATGGGACCTGATCGCGACAGCCACTTATTATTTACTTTTTTTGTCTGTAGGAAAATATTTTGTTATGTACTTTCGACGCGATTTGTATTCAGCCCAAAATGCGGTGATTTACCGTATAAAAAGTGAAGACTGCGGAGGCGTATCAAAGCGAGCGAAGATAGCCGAAGGGTGTTCCCACTGGTCACTCTGAAACTTCGGGGATATACGTACGTGAAATACCCTCTGATGGACTGCAGGTCATTTTGAATGTAGCTACCAAAAAGGTATCCGTGAAACGTACAATTTCCATATCATCTTAAGGGCCCTACAAAAAGAGTCCCTGTGATAATGTAAGGGACCGAATCACTCGGTTTGCTAACTTTCCGCCTCGATCAGTTATATAATTGAAGCATTGGAGGATTCCTTATATGTAGGGGAGAGTGGGGCGCACTGGGACATTTTTCACTTTTTACCCATTGTACTGTCTCTTGTCATTGTTACACATGGGACAACTGGCTATATACCTTGCTTGGCTGTTGAGTTCCCTAGGAATATGCCAGTTTTTCTATGACCCGGTGTACTTTGACATAAAATGATTTTTTTCAATCCTGAAAACTGTCCCAGTGTACCCCATACTAGGGGCACTGTGGGAAGTTAGTGGGTACAGTGGGACTACAACTTAACTAGTAATGCAAACACAAACAAAGAAATAAATACAACAATGATGAAAATTTATTTTGAGAAAAGCAAAGAAATAGCCCAGTGCGATAGTTGTCCGGTTATTACTAACACAGTCTAATAGTCGCTCAGGTCGGTACAGAGTTGCTGAGCTGTACGTTTAGTTCCCCCCGCAACAGTTGGCTTTGGAAGTTTACACACAACATCTTCGATGTCAACCTCTGCAATATCTTCCTTTTCTGGAAAGCAAAACAGCATTAGATTTTGTTGATTTTTTGTGTGTTTTCGAAAAAAGGAATTGTACCTCTAGCATATCATCTTCATCACGATCTTTCAAAATGTTGGACGAATCGTTTAGAACTTAATTTAACCAAAACATAAACTCCAGGTTTTAGATCGCCAATTTTTCATACGCTCATCAGAATCATCAACCAACTCATCTGTTTGGTATCCATCTGTGTTACTCTCAGACATTTCATTTTCTTCGGTCATCCTGATTTTCTTTGATATTGATTTTATTTTTCTCACTGATTTATTTCTCTGCCTTTTATCCAACTTCTCTTTAATTTCTGCCTCAATTCTCTCCTTTTCTGGCGTGTCTGTGAAAATGGCGCTTCTGTCTTTCTTTCTCCCCTTAGTTGTTATCTTTCTAGCACCGGCCTTTGGGAACGGACGAATCTGGTCAGGTGAAAAATGTTCTGAGTTCAGTCCACTGGGAACAGTACATGGTTCTCTTTCAGGACGCCCCGGTGTTCGTTGGGGATTTGGTTGTTCTTCTACAAATGTTACGGTATCGTTTTCATCACTATGCTCAACAATCTGCAAAAAAGGGTAGGCCTCAATGAAGCTGTTTAACTGAAATTATTAACTCACCAATCCCATATATTAATGTTGTATTTGATGTACCTCAAAAGTGGCTGAAAAAAATACTTTACATTTGTCAACTGGTTTATATATCTTACAAATAGGTTTTCTGTTGATTGACATTAACTTATAATAAGTTTGCATGGCCATTCATACCTCACATTCTTGGTGGGTTTCCTCTGGACGGTCCGTTACAAACGAGGAAAGGTATTCATCTTCCTGGAAAATGTTGCGGTCAAATGGAAATATTCCTGTAGCTTTAAAGCCTGATAAAATGTTGCCAGAACAGAGAGCTCTTGGAAATGCCTCTCCCAGATTTCCAGCTACATTGTAGATGGTCATTGTTTTTCCTGGATTAGCCAGTAACCATGAGTTATTATAGTATCTCTTCAGGGGGCCATATACGGTTCTGTCTAAGGGCTGGAGTTTATGACTGCAATGTGGAGGAAAGGTAAGTATGACAATACCATTTGTTTTAGATTTATCCAGGCTTTCAATAGTTAAGTGGCTTTCGTGGTTGTCCATGAGCAGCAGGACTGGCTTTTCTAATGAACACTGACTATGTTTGATGAAATGGTCTAGCCAAACTGAAAAGTTTGGGCCAGTCATCCACCCTACTGTACCAGCTGGAGCAGAAGTGATCATGAAGTCTTTGTAGTGAACACGAGGAAAAAGGAGGTACCGAATTTCCCTGAGCGTTTATGACTGCCATCATAGTTACTAAAGCCCCGCGCTCCTCTGACGTCCCTTGGCCCACCTGCTTGGCTTTTCGGTCAGCAATGACGTTTGGCGGTTTATGGACTGTCATAAGCCCAGTCTCATCAGCGTTGTAAATAGACATGGGTTCGAACTTGTATCTCATGACATTTTCAAGGTTGTTAAAAAAATCCCCCACATTTTTCTTGTTAGCTGGTATCCCTCCCCAAGCTGGTGGCCTCGGGTTTACGAATGGAAAGATGAGGGTGACGGTACATAAATCCATCAAGCCAATCACAACCTGAAGGAAAAAGAATAATCGTATAAGTCCAAGTTGATATGGTAAATGTGTATTCTACGACGTCAATAACGTTAGTTTTGGCTATATGCGCAGCTTAAATACAGATGTCGAGTGATACTTGAACAATGTTGCAACTTAACGGCAATTTGGTTTTCCTCCCATGTGTCTGGATAACGTTTATTATTCTTTTTTCCCATACTGAAAGGCGAGCTCTCTTGTGGCAACAGATGTGAGGCCATGGTGGTGTTTTGAAGCCATTGATAAATATTCTTCCAGTTCGTTTTCCTCGGTTGTATTAAATACAATATTAGTTTGCCAGTTGGGGGTGAGTCGAATATTTGCTAGGCCATGGAGACGGGCGTTCTGAACATAGCGTTGAAGGGTAGACTTGGACATTCCAAGTTGTTGAGCAGTTTCTCTTATTTTCTGACCATGTTCCAGCACAAGCTTTATACCTCTCTCCATTTGTTCCCCAGTGATACCCCCATACGCCTTAGGCTTACGGCTGCGAACCATTTTCTCTGAAAACTGGAGGAAAATGAAATAAAAAAAAGAAAATAAAACATAGTCTTGGGGTAGGCCTACAGCGGTACATTGTCCCAGTTGACCCTAACAAAACTGTCCCAGTGCACCTCAATAGTACACTGTCAACATTTTGTCAATTTCAGCATACATAATGGAGAGGAGGTAATCTTTATCACTAGTACAATCTGAATCTGTCATATTGTAATTCTTAAGTCCGTATCCACTCCTTACACGAGTTGTACTTTTAAATTACTGTAAGCGAGTCTGAATATAGAAGTTATGTGTTCCTTACAATACGATGTGTCTCTCTTCCTTACCACAACTAACAACATGACATTGGCGACGAGAATGCGATGTGAATTTTTCGCTTTGCCCAAGGTGAACTGTCCAGATAATTTTTCAAGCAGTCAAATAACACTGTGAGTGGGATAATGTCGAAATCTCCACCTACTACTAATACTATTTTTTGGTGAACTTACAAACTCGCGTTGTTGCTGTTGTGCTCTCAATCTATCATACAACATAGCTCAAGATGGCACAAAATGTTCATACAGTTAATTATAGATAGAATCGTCGCACACATCGGACTCACAATTCGGACATATAAAATAAGGTGGCCCGTCAGTACACTGATCATGAGCCCACTTTAGACAGAACTGACATTGGACCTACACCCCACCTGGCTTACTGGTGCTGTAGGACTCGCAACAGATAAGATTTGGCCACGCGTGCTGTTCTTCAGCTGGACTTTTGACGTTGAGCCTTTTTCTTGGTAGATTTTTTTTCATTAAAAGAACTCACTATGTTCTTTACTCTTTTGCCTTTGCTGGTCTTTTTCTCTTTGTTTGAGTTATTGTTCTGTTTCTTTATCAGTTCTAACTTATACGGTGATGATGTCAATATTGCAGCTGGTTCAGCCTTACTGCTCCTTGGTCTTCTGTGGCCAAACTGGGCATTGGGGATAATCAACAGATGATACTTCTGATTTTTTCACAAGATTTACTCTCGACATTCTCTTGTTGTTGTGCGTCAAAGTTTTTGATTGAGATTTCCTGGTCAGTCAATCTAGTTGTAGATCGAGGTGAAGGTAAGAGACACTCAAAGTGGCCAACATCTTCACCAACAGACTGAAACTGAACAGAGAGGGGTTGATCCTGGAACT
The DNA here is from genome assembly GCA_963971465.1 of Lepidochitona cinerea. Classification (NCBI taxonomy): domain Eukaryota; kingdom Metazoa; phylum Mollusca; class Polyplacophora; order Chitonida; family Tonicellidae; genus Lepidochitona; species Lepidochitona cinerea. Next base: position 45,592,348 of record OZ020556.1, read on the forward strand.
CTTCGCCATATTTCGCCAAGATTTTGTTTCGTTTGCTGTAAACAAAAATGGACCGTTTCAGAACTTTTGTAGCTGCTACAATTTCAAGTTCCCCTGGCATTGATTGTTTCTCTGACATTGCGGCGATACGTTCTTCTATCGAAGAATACCTGATGGATTTAGGCAAATCAGCATTGATAATATTCCCGTCCAATTGCCTGTATTCGTCGATGTTTTTGAAGATGTAACTTACCACGCGTGAGCGTAATTCGTCAGCCTGATACTTTTCTGACAATGCAAGGCTTGCAATTTCAGGAACCCCAAATCGATTACGTTGCACTGTTTGTAGACATGAATCCAAACCAATTACTGGGCTCCGAAAAAGGCATCGCCCATCACCAATCACATATACCATACGCATACGTGCTTCATCTTGCACAGCATACGGGCATGGTGAATCCATCTGGGTTCTTTGAGCATGAAGAAATTGTTTATCAATTGTAGAACTATCGGGTGCATTAAGAACGATATCGCCCTCGGCCAGTGCCACTGTAGGAAAGACGGGAGGTGATGGGGTCCCAGCAGATTCCACAACATTGCTAGGGCCACAGTTCACTGACTTTGGTAAAGCCGTTTCTAATCGGGGGGGTTGGGTCTGGCTCTTCTGTAACCAATGCTCCAACAAAATCATCCTGAGTGAATATAGTTTCATCACAGGGCCATAAACCACATGCACGGAAACCATTGATAGCCTTTTCAGGGGTTGCGGACCGTAAAAAAGCTTTCCCGGAAAGTTCCGCTATCTCATAGATGGTAATGCGTCTTCCAGGATTTTGATGCATCCAATTGTCGGCTTCTGTGTTGAAAGCAGCCTTTAACGATTTGAAATAGCTTTTATCTAGGGGCTGCATTTTATGAGTACTGTGTGGTGGTAAAGTCAAAAGCTCAATTCCATTTGCTCGGCAGTACTCAATGGCAGCAAGAGTTTTGTGGCTGTGTTGTCCATCAAGCACAATGGTATTAGGAGAATCAGTAGATGAATTCGTGTAACGCACAAAATGTTCAAGCCATTTGAGAAAAAGTTCGGAATCAGTCCATCCTGATGGATTAACAAATCCAATTGCCTGTGGAGGAGAACCGTTTAAAAGATTCTCAACCATCCTTACACGCGGGAAGATGTACATAGGGGGTAGATAGACCCCCACAGCATTTATGGCGCAGATGAAAGTGACCAGAACTCCACGTTCTCCGCTGGTTGCTTTACCGACCTGACGGACGCCCTTTATGGCCATAACTTTTCCAGGTTTTTGAACTGTTGTCAATCCAGTTTCATCCATGTTCCAGATCGTTGTCGGGTTGTATTCCTTAGCGTCAAGCAGCTCCTTGTAAAGACTGAAGAATTGGTTGACCTTTGTTTGATTAAAACCAACTAACCTGGATATATTTGTCCCTTGTGGTTGTCGAAGGCTTAGCTTGTGGCGAGCTGTGAATTTTTCTAGCCAATCTTTACCAGCCATGCGCTTTTCTTTGTTGAATGGGTGCACAACTCCTGCTTTCTCTACGACGTCAAAAGCTAAGCGTCGAAGATTATTAGTCGTCAGTCCGTACAGGCGTTTTTCCATAGAAACGATGCTGTTTGATGTCGACCAAGTTTGATAACACCTGGCTGTGACACTTGTCTGTCTCGATGTCTCCTTAAAGTGCGTGAAGGTATACCAAACTCTTTGCTGATAAGATTGACCGGCAAACCTGTATATATTGCTTGCAATGCCAAGGTTAGATTTTCGTTTATACACACGCACCATTTTCGTCTGTAACCAAAAATAAGCAATCAGAAATATGTATGGGCAAAACGCCTCTAATCAAGACGAGGATTACTTATGGATAAACAACTTCTTAATTTATTGGGTGACGACGTTTCGATGTAGTTCTTATCAATGACTTTGATAATGATGTAAGAACTACATCGAAACGTCGTCACCCAATAAATTAAGAAGTTGTTTATCCATAAGTAATCCTCGTCTTGATTTGTACTTCCAACTTCTAAATGCCACTAAAAGATTTAAAACGCCTCTAGTAAGGGCAAATCGCCGCCACCGGGCGCTCTGTCCCGTCAATACTGGGCCTTTAGCCCCATTACGCCATATTGTACATAAACATTCTTGATGCTATAAATATCAAACGCATTGCGCACAAACTTCACTGAATTGCACTTAAGTTCCATCTTTAAAGTATACCGTTTTAAAATTTGTACTACCTCTAACAGTTTAGCGCGCAGATGAGTTCTTATTAGGGTTCATTTTTACATGAAAAGTGTTTAAAATACTTACATGACGTGAGAATTTTAACCTTGCCGCTGTTGTAACTCAGGTTTTGTATGGCAGCGGTGTAGTCAACCCTTCTACGTCACAAATGACGCGGAACTAAGGGTAATAGCAACGGGCGTTTATCCCCGCCTGGACATCTTGCCCCACTTTACCCTACTGACAGTCTCAAAGCAGAATACTCAGACTTATTTCAAGACATAGGCCTATGGAAATTAAACAACTACCAGGTAAATCTTCACATTGACGAATCTATACAACCTAGTGCTCAACCACATCGCAGGATTCCATTTCATATGCGAAAAAAAGTCGAAGAAGAGCTAAGTCGTTCGGAAAACCTCGACATAATTGAGCAAGTACACACCATGGATATCCACCATTGTTGTAGTCCCTAAACCCAAACAACCTGAAAAAGTTAGAATTTGCATTGACATGAGAGCGGCAAACCAAGCCATCAAAATGGAACGCCATATTACACCAACTGTTGACGATCTTATCAGTCAGTTGAATGGTGCTAGTCCTTTTGGCCTTGGTGGAATGCTTACCCAATTCGACAACAGTAACAATATGTCTGTTATTGCCTATGCAAGTCGATCACTCACACCTGTGGAAAGTCGCTATTCTCAAACAGAGCGTGAGGGTCTTGCCATTACGTGGGCATGTCGTCATTTTCATCTTTACCTTTATTTACAGTGATAACCGACCACAAACCTTTGGAGCATATATTCCAAAATCCTAAATCTACACCCTCTACTAGAATTGAACAATGGATGATCAAATTACAACCCTACTCGTTTCATGTCTTATACCGCCCTGGAAAGAATAATCCAGCCAACTACATGTCAAGGCATCCTGAAAATAATTTGGATAATGTCTTCAAAATACGCCTAACAACATGTAAACTTCATACTTGACCACACTGTTCCAAAATCCTTATCATTACGACAACTGGAAGAGGAAACAAAAAACCGATTCCGAAGCTTGTTGCTGAAACTGTTCAAAACGGCGAATGGAGAGACACTGTAAGACGTTCAAAATTTGAAAATCCACAAATGTCGAAAGTGCTTTAACAATTCATGAACTTAAAGGACGATTTACCTGTGAGCCAAACCGGATTAATTCTTCGAGGTAACAGAATCGTCATTCCCTTAAACTTACAGAAACAAGTCGTTTCCATCGCGTATGAAGGCCATCAAGGCATTTAAAAGATAAAATCCCTGCTTCGAGAGAAAGTTTATTTCCCAGGCATTGACAAGTTGGTGGAAGATACCATAAGATCCTGTGTACCTTTACAAATGTCCCCTTTACCTGCTGCTCCTTGGACTGAAATTAGCACTGACTTTCTACAGGTTACGTGATACAGTTTCATTTCCCATTTGCGGTAATGTTAACGTTTTGATTTGTGGCTAATTACCTAAATCTCGTTAAGGCTTTTCCTAACCATTTTCAAATAGATCAACACATAAGAAATCCTTTACAACCAAATAAAGTTGACAAAGTGCATGTCGGTTTCAAGCTACACACAATTTAACATGCGTACTGCCATTTTGGCAGTTTTAGGCTTACTTATTCTAGCCAAACTTTGGTATTTTCAAAATTGGGTGAACATTAAAAAAACACACACAAAAATCTGTTATCAGGCATTGATTGAAAGCTTAAAGTATGTACAGTAGACCTATGTTAGTTTCAATCCAATATTCAAATAACCCAGATACCAAACTATCACTATGTAAGCCACCTTCTAGCTCCTGTATAACCGAAGTCAATTTTCATTGGCTGAGAAAACACAAACTGGGTGTTGTGACCTATAGGTATCTGCTAATGAATATCTGCTTGTTATTATTGAGGATTTCTCTCGTTTCCTATTGTTGAACATGTTAGTTCTACATCAGCTAAGGCTGTCATTCCCATTTTTGACAAAGATATTCTCCATTTTTGGAATTCTGCTGAATTTTCAGCTTATTTAGGTTTCAACACCGTAAGATAACACCTTATTGGCCCGACGCTAACGGCGAGGCCGAACGATTCATGCATACTTTGGAAAAAGCTCTACGTACATCTGTGGTAGAAGGTAAATCGTGGAAACATGAACTGAATACTTTTCTGCGAAACTATAGAGCCACTCCACATTCTACAGTTAAAACCGCCCCGGTTGAAATACTGTTTAACCGAAGTGTTCGCACCAAACTTCCCGAATAGAAGAAACTGCCCTCTCCGAGTGTTTTCCGTGATCATGTTAATAGCATGAAAATCGTCATTCCCTGATGCTTACATCAGAAACAAGTCATTTCCATCGCACATGAAGGCCATCAAGGCATTTCAAAGATAAAATCCCTGCTTCGAGAGAAAGTTTATTTCCCAGGCATTGACAAGTTGGTGGAAGATACCATAAGATCCTTGTACCTTTACAAGTACAAACATATGATATGTTTATAACTTTGTGACTCCAGTGCAGTCGATCTATTTCTGACATTTAATTTAAGTCGACGAGTCTGAAGTGCGACTCTTCAAGTTTCGTCTACATTATATGTTTCTTTTTGCAATTGAACATCTGATTTGAACATTGATCTTTTTCTTAAAACTTATGCAACGATTCATTTGTAATACCACTAGATTTATTTCGATTTACTGTTTTTCTCGAATATTACTTTCTTTCCAAAGAAAAGGAGGGATGTCATATCGTAATTCCGTATCCACTCCTTACGTGAGTTATACTTTTACTGCAACCGAGTCAGAATATAGAAGTTATGTGTTCCTTACAATACGATGTGTCTCTCTTCCTTACCATAACTAACGACATGACAGAATCAATATAACTATAACAACCAGCAAATAGTAAACATACAGGAGAAAAATGGTGACACTGTAAATATTTTGTTGGAATGTCGAAAAAGAGATTATTTGCTCACATTTTGTACTTGACAATTAAACCTGAATTCAGTGCAAATGGCTGACTTCAGAAAGAGGCTGGTCTTCAGGAAATGATGTCACAGTCGAGCTCGTGCTAAAAATAAACTGTGGGTAACCCTTGTCCCACTGTACCCCAGTCTCCCCTACCGAAACTGCGTCTGTCTACATGTGGTTTACCGGACTAAATAAAATATATAAACAAATATCTTTCTAATGATATTAGCATTTAATAATTTATAATTATTTATATTTTCTTTTTTCGTCTGTAGTAAAATATTTTGATATGTACATGTACTTTCGACGCCATTTGTATTCTGCCCCAAAATACGGTGATTTACCGTATAAAAAGCACAGACTGTCCGAGGCGTGTCAAAGCCGACCGGTAGCGAGCAAAGATAGCCGAAGGGTGCTCCGACTGCCGACTGGTCTCACGACCGTATCTCCGCATACCTTTAAATACTACCTTATCTCTGAATCTTCATTGTATAGACTGATATAATGTAAAGCTACTACTAGTAATTCGAGAAAGCAAATTCCAAAAAATATCTACATTCTTACAGACTTTTTTTGCTGAACATCATTTCTCTTTCAAACAACAACAAAAGTACACAACCAACCACAAGCTGATGAATCATATACTGTATATTGGGAGTAAAAAACTTTGTGCATCATGGGACGAAAGCCATTTCTCTCAATGTATTGAAATAACATTGGGGATCAATAATAAACAATGTTAAAATGACATTTAATGTAGCTCATCAGCTGTTGTGGGAATGTTTGTGACTGTTACTGCGTATAGCCTACATGTTTATTATGGTTGGTCTACTGTGGGTAGTGTCTCGTCACGCATGGATTGACATAAATCATTACAATATATGTGACCAGGCCTGTGCCATTCTAAAAAGAACTACTGTTAGATTCCAGTTTCTAATCGATTCACTGACCTATAGGGGGGCCAATATAAGGTACTAAGTATATTGTTGACTTTGGTACACAGTCGTTCACACACTGCGGTTTTGCATTTCAACCGCTAGCCACTCACGTATGTATATTCAAACTTCAGTTTTTATGTCCTACATTTATCAAATGTAAGCTATGATAGGCCTACACATGTACATAGGATATATGTTAGATATTGGGGTTATACATGCCTGTAGTAACCGTGCTATTTATGTTAGCAACGGGCCAATTCATTGTAAGAAACTGTGCCATTTATGTTAGCAACTGGCCAACTCATTGTAAGAAACTATGCCATTTATGTTAGCAACTGGCCAACTCATTGTAAGAAACTGTGCCATTTATGTTAGCAACGGGCCAACTCATTGTAAAAAAACTGTGCCATTTATGCTAGCAACGGGCCAACTCATTGTAAAAAAACTGTGCCATTTATGTTAGCAACGGGCCAACTCATTCAACTTTTGTTATGAAATCATAATTTCCCACATATTGATAACGTAAGCAGCTCAATAATTGTCAGTAATTGCTGAATATGCCTACTACAATATGACACAGTTTGCTCACGATTTTGTCAGTTTTCTTCTAAGTGTATGAGGAAGCATGCAGTTATGGTAGGCTGCACACGAGTATATATGTACTCAACCTAAAGAATACCGTGCAAATACTGTTAAGAACGACGACTCTGGTACTCAGTGTTCAGTAAGACTGTCAATTTGTTATAAACACGTAAGTACATCATCTTCGAGTTCAATGGGGATTTGACGCCCCATTGTATATAGGTGTAAATTCCATGTAGTGTAGCCTAGACATAAATTCGGAGACCAGTGAAGTAATGCATTAACTTCTGAATCAATGTACACTGTCTTAATGCCTATTTCAGAGACTTGCAGATAACACTGGGAAAGGAACAAGTAAAGAAAACACTCCCTCAGTGGTTGATGTGTGGTTGATGGAAAAAAGAGAGCCAGTCTTAGGTAACAATAACTTGTACCTTGTTAAATAATCTGATTGAATGTCTTTTTAAAAGAGGATCGCTTCTACTGATTTTTATATAAACATTAATAATCAGTGTTAACTTGCCCAGCTCCTATAGACCGCTTTTAGTTAGGAAAACGGATTGTTTAACTATAGTGCGGCCTGTACACGAAAGCTGAACCCTTTATACTAAACTAGATACCCAAGAATATGACATGATCTCTGCAGAAAACTCATAGGAGAGAAAAAAAAGGCAATTTGACATAAATTATTCTTCAAGCAGACCATTTTGTCCCATAGTAAAACGAACCATCTTGCCCCATATCGTCCCATTGTGCTCCATTAGTGATGTGTAATGGCGTGACCGCCCACAGACATCCACATCACCACACAAACACGGTGACAGGACGGAGCAGCAATCCGATGGTATGATACCACAACAAGGCAACATAGGCCTTTAGGCAAATAGCTTACCTACATCCATCCATGCAAACATACCACCACATTTGTCATCCCACCATAATGTGACACCCATCCAGTCATATCACTGACAACCTTACACCCCATTTGTCATACCAACGCAATGTCACACCCATCCAGTCATATCTCTGACAACCATACGACCACATTTGTCATACCACCACAATGTCACACCCATCCAGTCATATCTCTGACAGCCATACACCACATTTGTCATACCACCACAATGTCACACCCATCCAGTCATATCTCTGACAACCATACGACCACATTTGTCATACCACCACAATGTCACACCCATCCAGTCATATCTCTGACAACCATACGACCACATTTGTCATACCACCACAATGTCACGCCCATCCAGTCATATCACTGACAACCATACACCACATTTGTCATCCCACCACAATGTCACACCCATCCAGTCATATCTCTGACAACCATACGACCACATTTGTCATACCACCACAATGTCACACCCATCCAGTCATATCACTGACAACCATACACCACATTTGTCATACCACCACAATGTCACACCCATCCAATCATATCACTGACAGCCATACACCACATTTGTCATACCACCACAATGTCACACCCATCCAGTCATATCACTGACAACCATACACCACATTTGTCATACCACCACAATGTCACACCCATCCAGTCATATCACTGACAGCCATACACCACATTTGTCATACCACCACAATGTCACACCCATCCAGTCATATCTCTGACAGCCATACACCACATTTGTCATACCACCACAATGTCACGCCCACTCAGTCATATCACTGACAACCATACGACCACATTTGTCATACCACCACAATGTCACGCCCATCCAGTCATATCACTGACAACCATACACCACATTTGTCATCCCACCACAATGTCACACCCATCCAGTCATATCTCTGACAACCATACGACCACATTTGTCATACCACCACAATGTCACGCCCACTCAGTCATATCACTGACAACCATACGACCACATTTGTCATACCACCACAATGTCACGCCCATCCAGTCATATCACTGACAACCATACACCACATTTGTCATCCCACCACAATGTCACACCCATCCAGTCATATCTCTGACAACCATACGACCACATTTGTCATACCACCACAATGTCACACCCACCCAGTCATATCACTGACAACCATACGACCACATTTGTCATACCACCACAATGTCACACCCATCCAGTCATATCACTGACAACCATACGGCCACATTTATCATACCACCACAATGTCACACCCACCCAGTCATATCTCTGACAACCACACGACCACATTTGTCATACCACCACAATGTCACACCCACCCAGTCATATCACTGACAACCATACGACCACATTTGTCATACCACCACAATGTCACACCCATCCAGTCATATCTCTGACAGCCATACACCACATTTGTCATACCACCACAATGTCACGCCCACTCAGTCTTATCTCTGACAACCATACACCACATTTGTCATACCACCACAATGTCACCCTCACCCAGTCATATCACTGACAACCATATACCACATTTGTCATACCACCATAATGTCACGCCCATCCAGTCATATCACTGACAACCATACGACCACATTTGCCATACCACCACAATGTCACGCCCATCCAGTCATATCTCTGACAACCATACATCACATTTGCCATATCACCATAATGTCACACCCATCCAGTCATATCACTGACAACAATACGACCACATTTGCCATACCACCACAATGTCACGCCCATCCAGTCATATCTCTGACAACCATACATCACATTTGCCATATCACCATAATGTCACACCCATCCAGTCATATCTCTGACAACCATACATCACATTTGTCATACCACCACAATGTCACACCCATCCAGTCATATCTCTGACAACCATACGACCACATTTGTCATACGACCACAATGTCACGCCCATCCAGTCATATCACTGACAACCATACACCACAGTTGTCATCCCACCACAATGTCACACCCACTCAGTCATATCTCTGACAACCATACGACCACATTTGTCATACCACCACAATGTGACGCCCATCCAGTCGTATCACTGACAACCATACGACCACATTTGTCATACCACCACAATGTCACGCCCATCCAGTCATATCACTGACAACCATACACCACAGTTGTCATCCCACCACAATGTCACACCCACTCAGTCATATGTCTGACAACCATACGACCACATGTGTCATCCCACCACAATGTGACGCCCATCCAGTCATATCTCTGACAACCATACGACCACATTTGTCATACCACCACAATGTCACGCCCATCCAGTCATAACACTGACAACCATACAATTTTGTTTGTTTGTTTATTCACCATATAAAAAAAGTATATACAAATCACCATGCACAAAAACAAGAAGGTAATGGCGGGAATAAAAGTCGTCAGAGTTTGTTCTATCCCAAAAAAATATTGCAACTTGCAGTACGGTTGGTTTGGTGAACTAAATTTATAGCAGTGGAAAAAACTTAAGATAACATATAATACAAAAACTGACGTGGGTTTTACTGGGATATGGATTTCTCGTTTATAAGATGGAGTAGATGGTCTTTCAATTTAGATTTAAACAATGACACTGAAGTTATATTTTTAAGTTGGTCATGTAAATTGTTCCATTGCTTGGGTCCAACGGTTCTAAATAAGTGAAGAGACAGGTTAGTTTTGTAAAAAGGTCTATAAAAATTGAATGTCTGAGATCGTGTGCCAAAACGATGCACTGTTTGTTGTCTAAGCAGATAATTTATAAAAAGAAGTGGGGTTTCATCAGGTCGGTAGAAAAATGTATGGGCTAATAAGATATTATGGTAGGAGATCAGAGAAAATAATGGAAGTATCTTAAGCTGTTTAAAAATAGGTGAAGTATGATCGAAGCGTGTTGATAATGAAATAGTACGTATAGCACGCTTCTGCAGAATGAAAAGGGGTTGGAGATGAGTATGATAGGTGTTTCCCAACAGTGTAATCCCATAAATCAGATAGGGAAATAAAAGTGAATAATAAAGAAGATACAATGATTGTTTATTAAGTGAACGTTTGAGATGGTTAATGATACGTAAGTTTCTGGCGACTTTGGAACTAATATACATGTAATGTATATGCGATTTCCAATTAAGCTTATTATTGATAACAATTCCCAGAAATTTATATTGTGGAACCTCTACCAATTTGGTGTTCGCAATTTCTAGGGAAGGAAGGTGATGGCTGCATTTGTTAGTTGGGGAGATAACCATATAATTACATTTGCTGATGTTCAGGGTAAGTCTATTAGCTTGGAACCATTCATGAAGTCTATTTAGTTCTGTGGTCATGGTATTTAATGCATGTATTGGGTCATGAGAGGAGTAAACTAAACTTGTGTCGTCTGCAAAAAGAATAGGATCGAGAAAATTAGAAGTGAAGGAAATATCATTTATGTAAATTAAAAACAATATTGGACCTAAAACAGATCCTTGTGGCACGCCACATGTCACTTCCTCGGGAAACGAAATAATATTGCTGAAAGAAACACACTGAGTACGATTATTGAGATAACTTTGTAACCAAACATTTGATAAACCACGGAAGCCATAGTGTGATAATTTGTTCAGTAAAATATCATGGTTGACAGTGTCAAACGCTTTTGACAAATCAAGGAAAGTAACAAAACTAAATTTATGTTCTTCTCTAGCATTTACATGTTTATCGTAGAGAAGTTGTGCAGCAAAGGTTGTCGAATGGTTTGGGCGGAATCCAAATTGGTAATTACTAAGAATTTTATTAGTTCCAAGATGGGAGAGTATTTGGGTGACAGCTAACTTTTCAAGGATTTTACTAAGGGCGGGTAAAACAGAAATTGGTCTATAATTAGATAAGAGGGTTTTTTCTCCAGATTTGTAAACAGGGGTTATCTTGGCGGCTTTTAGGTTATTTGGAACAGTACCGGAAGAATCACATTTGTCATACCACCACAATGTCACGCCCATCCAGTCATATCACTGACAACCATACGACCACATTTGTCATACCACCACAATGTCACACCCATCCAGTCATATCTCTGACAACCATACGACCACATTTGTCATACCACCACAATGTCACGCCCATCCAGTCATATCTCTGACAACCATACGACCACATTTGTCATCCCACCACAATGTCACACCCACTCAGTCATATCTCTGACAACCATACGACCACATTTGTCATACCACCACAATGTCAAGCCCATCCAGTCATATCTCTGACAACCATACGACCACATTTGTCATCCCACCACAATGTCACGCCCATCCAGTCATATCTCTGACAACCATACGACCACATTTGTCATCCCACCACAATGTCACGCCCATCCAGTCATATCTCTGACAACCATTCGACCACATTTGTCATACCACCACAATGTCACGCCCATCCAGTCATATCTCTGACAGCCATACACCACATTTGTCATCCCACCACAATGTCACGCCCATCCAGTCATATCTCTGACAACCATACGACCACATTTGTCATCCCACCACAATGTCACGCCCATCCAGTCATATCTCTGACAACCATACGACCACATTTGTCATCCCACCACAATGTCACGCCCATCCAGTCATATCTCTGACAACCATACGACCACATTTGTCATATCACCACAGTGTCACGCCCATCCAGTCATATCTCTGACAACCATACACCACATTTGTCATACCACCATAATGTCACACCCATCCAGTCATATCTCTGACAACCATACGACCACATTTGTCATACCACCACAATGTGACGCCCATCCAGTCGTATCACTGACAACCATACGACCACATTTGTCATACCACCACAATGTCACGCCCATCCAGTCATATCACTGACAACCATACACCACAGTTGTCATCCCACCACAATGTCACACCCACTCAGTCATATCTCTGACAACCATACGACCACATGTGTCATCCCACCACAATGTCACGCCCACTCAGTCATATCTCTGACAACCATACGACCACATTTGTCATCCCACCACAATGTCACACCCACTCAGTCATATCTCTGACAACCATACGACCACATGTGTCATCCCACCACAATGTGACGCCCATCCAGTCATATCTCTGACAACCATACGACCACATTTGTCATACCACCACAATGTCACGCCCATCCAGTCATAACACTGACAACCATACAATTTTGTTTGTTTGTTTATTCACCATATAAAAAAAGTATATACAAATCACCATGCACAAAAACAAGAAGGTAATGGCGGGAATAAAAGTCGTCAGAGTTTGTTCTATCCCAAAAAAATATTGCAACTTGCAGTACGGTTGGTTTGGTGAACTAAATTTATAGCAGTGGAAAAAACTTAAGATAACATATAATACAAAAACTGACGTGGGTTTTACTGGGATATGGATTTCTCGTTTATAAGATGGAGTAGATGGTCTTTCAATTTAGATTTAAACAATGACACTGAAGTTATATTTTTAAGTTGGTCATGTAAATTGTTCCATTGCTTGGGTCCAACGGTTCTAAATAAGTGAAGAGACAGGTTAGTTTTGTAAAAAGGTCTATAAAAGTTGAATGTCTGAGATCGTGTGCCAAAACGATGCACTGTTTGTTGTCTAAGCAGATAATTTATAAAAAGAAGTGGGGTTTCATCAGGTCGGTAGAAAAATGTATGGGCTAATAAGATATTATGGTAGGAGATCAGAGAAAATAATGGAAGTATCTTAAGCTGTTTAAAAATAGGTGAAGTATGATCGAAGCGTGTTGATAATGAAATAGTACGTATAGCACGCTTCTGCAGAATGAAAAGGGGTTGGAGATGAGTATGATAGGTGTTTCCCAACAGTGTAATCCCATAAATCAGATAGGGAAATAAAAGTGAATAATAAAGAAGATACAATGATTGTTTATTAAGTGAACGTTTGAGATGGTTAATGATACCTAAGTTTCTGGCGACTTTGGAACTAATATACATGTAATGTATATGCGATTTCCAATTAAGCTTATTATTGATAACAATTCCCAGAAATTTATATTGTGGAACCTCTACCAATTTGGTGTTCGCAATTTCTAGGGAAGGAAGGTGATGGCTGCATTTGTTAGTTGGGGAGATAACCATATAATTACATTTGCTGATGTTCAGGGTAAGTCTATTAGCTTGGAACCATTCATGAAGTCTATTTAGTTCTGTGGTCATGGTATTTAATGCATGTATTGGGTCATGAGAGGAGTAAACTAAACTTGTGTCGTCTGCAAAAAGAATAGGATCGAGAAAATTAGAAGTGAAGGAAATATCATTTATGTAAATTAAAAACAATATTGGACCTAAAACAGATCCTTGTGGCACGCCACATGTCACTTCCTCGGGAAACGAAATAATATTGCTGAAAGAAACACACTGAGTACGATTATTGAGATAACTTTGTAACCAAACATTTGATAAACCACGGAAGCCATAGTGTGATAATTTGTTCAGTAAAATATCATGGTTGACAGTGTCAAACGCTTTTGACAAATCAAGGAAAGTAACAAAACTAAATTTATGTTCTTCTCTAGCATTTACATGTTTATCGTAGAGAAGTTGTGCAGCAAAGGTTGTCGAATGGTTTGGGCGGAATCCAAATTGGTAATTACTAAGAATTTTATTAGTTCCAAGATGGGAGAGTATTTGGGTGACAGCTAACTTTTCAAGGATTTTACTAAGGGCGGGTAAAACAGAAATTGGTCTATAATTAGATAAGAGGGTTTTTTCTCCAGATTTGTAAACAGGGGTTATCTTGGCGGCTTTTAGGTTATTTGGAACAGTACCGGAAGAATCACATTTGTCATACCACCACAATGTCACGCCCATCCAGTCATATCACTGACAACCATACGACCACATTTGTCATACCACCACAATGTCACACCCATCCAGTCATATCTCTGACAACCATACGACCACATTTGTCATACCACCACAATGTCACGCCCATCCAGTCATATCTCTGACAACCATACGACCACATTTGTCATCCCACCACAATGTCACACCCACTCAGTCATATCTCTGACAACCATACGACCACATTTGTCATACCACCACAATGTCACGCCCATCCAGTCATATCTCTGACAACCATACGACCACATTTGTCATCCCACCACAATGTCACGCCCATCCAGTCATATCTCTGACAACCATACGACCACATTTGTCATCCCACCACAATGTCACGCCCATCCAGTCATATCTCTGACAACCATACGACCACATTTGTCATACCACCACAATGTCACGCCCATCCAGTCATATCTCTGACAGCCATACACCACATTTGTCATCCCACCACAATGTCACGCCCATCCAGTCATATCTCTGACAACCATACGACCACATTTGTCATCCCACCACAATGTCACGCCCATCCAGTCATATCTCTGACAACCATACGACCACATTTGTCATCCCACCACAATGTCACGCCCATCCAGTCATATCTCTGACAACCATACGACCACATTTGTCATATCACCACAGTGTCACGCCCATCCAGTCATATCTCTGACAACCATACACCACATTTGTCATACCACCATAATGTCACACCCATCCAGTCATATCTCTGACAACCATACACCACATTTGTCATACCACCACAATGTCACACCCATCCAGTCATATCACTGACAACCATACACCACATTTGTCATACCACCACAATGTGACACCCATCCAGTCATATCTCTGACAACCATACACCACATTTGTCATACCACCATAATGTCACACCCATCCAGTCATATCACTGACAACCATACACCACATTTGTCATACCACCATAATGTCACACCCATCCAGTCATATCACTGACAACCATACGACCACATTTGTCATACCACCATAATGTCACACCCATCCAGTCATATCACTGACAACCATACGACCACATTTGTCATACCACCACAATGTCACACCCATCCAGTCATATCTCTGACAGCCATACACCACATTTGTCATACCACCACAATGTCACGCCCATCCAGTCATATCACTGACCACCATCCGACCACATTTGTCATACCACCACAATGTCACGCACATCCAGTCATATCACTGACCACCATACGACCACGTTTGTCATACCACCACAATGTCACGCCCACTCAGTCATATCTGTGACAACCATACGACCACATTTGTCATCCCACCACAATGTCACGCCCACTCAGTCATATCTCTGACAACTTTACACAACCACTTTTTAATACCGATCCTCCGTCCTTAAATATATCCAAACCACATCAATATCTAGTCCGGTTTTCTGATTCCAAAATGACAATTGTTTATATGGTATGAAAAATAGTCATTTTAGAGTCAGAGACCCGTACTTCACAATGGTGTACTACCATCTCATTACATAAGACCGCACAAAATTGGTGTATTGGTCTATCAAATCACTACTTTGTCAATTGAGGGAGAGGGGGAGGGGTGGTAGGGAAGGAGGAGTAGCCTAGTAGGCAAGCCGAATTCGCCAACAACACTCAACATGGGAACCCTAAAAAGTAATTATATAGGCCTAAAAGTGATAAAAAATAAGTCAACGAAACTGTTATGTTAGGATACAAGACCTGGACTACTATAGGTCTATAGATATCACTTTGATATAGAATGAGGTAAAATAAAACCCTCTTTATGTTAGAGTTTCCTGAAGCCTAGAGACTTCAATTAGGACCTATAGCTTTAAGCGACAACAAAATTCCAGCATGCCACATTCCCAACTATATGCTGTGGGGCCTCCGTGGCTCAGTATGCAGAGCGTTGGACGCTCAATCCGAACAGCCTTCCACCAATGGGTCGCGGGTTTGAATCCCACTCAGTCCAAAAATTGGAAAATTTTCTGACTGGGTTTTCACTCGAACGACCTATGTGTGATGGTTGCCAGTTACCAGCGGAAGGTCTCGGGTTTCCTCCGGGCACAGAGCCCGGTTTCCTCCCACAATAAAACTGGCAACGCCGCCATATAAGTGAAATACTCTTGAGCGCGGCGTAAAACACCAAACAATCAATCAATCAACTATATGCTACATTTTTGGTCGTAAAATGCACCTGACTATAGGTATGATCCAGTATAAGGGACAAAACGGACCATTAAGTAGATAACGAGATCTTAGTTTCACTTTTGGCATTCCGTGGTAAAGTTGGGGCATTCCATCGATGCGGCTCGGGATCGAATCCTACTCAGATTAGTTAAAAATTGGAAAATGTGTGGAAGGATTTTAAACTCGATCGCCGTATCCTATGCGGAAGAGTTGTCAGGTAGGCCCTACTCGCCGAAGGTCGGGGGTTTCTTATGGGCAAACAGCCTGTTCCCCCCCCCCCCCCCCCCCCCCCCCACTGCACCTGGCAACGACGCCATATATTAAAGTGAGTGCGGCGCAAACCATTAACCAATCAGTAAGGAGTAAAATCTGAAACCGAATCTTAGAAAAACACGATGGCCATTTTCTGTTCTAAAGGTAGGCCATTTACTCCAGTGGATAATGGAAAGACTGTCATTTATGTAGACCAGAAAAACGTCATATATATCCGTATGTTAGCAAACAGGTTGACGTAAACCCCTGCTTTAATGTTTGTCTCTTTATGGGATTTTTTTTGCAAAACAATCGAAAAAAATTACTGCAGAATCCATAACATTGGCTGAGAGACAAAAATGGGATTAAATTTCTTAAAAAATTGACAAATTCTTCTACCGATTTGTGGTGCCGCCCGAACCGGGGGCCGATCCTGATACCCACAGTTTGGCACATATCACCAGCACTAAATCTATCCATTCAGTGTGACCATAAGTGCTAAACTCTTAGACGCGAGCTCGATTACGGTTCGGGTGTCACCCATGCATCCCAAAAATAAGGCGAGTACACTTGTTCTCACTTTTTGATTCAACTCTAGTCGACTAAAGGCGTGATGCTTTAACATTACTGCTCAGGTTATCTGTTGGTAGTGGGCCAAACGAGTTTTATGAAAATAATGTCTCCATAATTTATCTATAATCTTGACAAACTACAATATCACCACAACTAATGTTCTCACATTTCTCAGGTGTTTTCAGTGAACATGTTGGGGCTAATACTTTCAACCTACTTGGATTACGCCAGAATCTTGTTATTACCTAAAGGTCCGAGGACAGTTGGACGAGAGGAGGTGTCGGCTACCTTACAGGAACCCGGTGTAGAAACAGGCTATAGACCCAAACATCAACCTTGGATCTACTACATTCAAAGTGTTATCCATCTACACAACGAGACCGTTAATATTTGGACTCATCTCGTCGGATGCATTATGATGACATATGTAACGATATTTTACGTCAATCGTTACAGCCTATGGGAGGACGAAGCCAGAAAAATGATGCATGTCTTTCACATATGTGTCATATTGTACATGGCAACAAGTGCACTGGCACATACTTTACACAGTAAATCCAACTTTATTCATTTTATATGTTTTCAGGCGGATTACGCTGCTATCGGGCTAAACACGTTTTGTTCTGGATTTGTGGCCTTTTATATATGTTCTCGTCACGAAATGCTGTTTCGAGTAATCGAACCTTATTTCATGTATATGAACGCCTTTCTAGCTTGGTTTTCCTTTCTCTGTAGTAGTTATTCTAAATTCCATTATCCCATCCAATTCGCCAGTAAACGAAAACTGTTACAGATTGGATCCGTTTTACTTCATATGGCGTGCACGTGTTTCGGTGTACCCAGTAGATTATTACATTGTTACCAGGATGAGGATTGTAGCTTTGTCTCCATACACCACCATATTAAGTGGATGCTTCCATTAGTTACCTCCAGCATTTTCTTTGCCAGTCATATTCCTGAAAAGTTCTGGCCGGGAAAGTTCGACTTGGTGGGCCAAGGCCATCAAATCTTCCATATACTTTCTATCGCATTCAGTTATTATCAACAAAAGGCTGCTGAGGTCGATATTGACCTATTACCAATGACTTTTTCTCGACCGTTACCAAATTGGCAGAAACTCGTCTTTCCTTTGGTCAGTGTAATTGTTCTGGATGCACTGACAATGGTTCTGTTCACTCGCTATTTCAAACAGAAAATACAGAAACAAGTCTAGCTGGAATTCATGAACTGCCAAGGAACCTTGATTTTGTCTTCCACATGCTATAGTAGAATTTGGTTCTACAGTGTATATGTTGTCTTGATGATTAACTTATTGATCTTATTTATGACTCACATTAGTGTTAACGTTGGTTTTAGTAGCACCTATTGCGGAACATGTATTGAAGAATGTAAAGCTTTTTACCTAATAATGGAATACAGGGGATGACCTTATCAACCTTGAAGACTGTCATATTGTAATTTGATTGAAGGATTGTTGTTTAGGCCGCTTTCAAGATTATTTCACTTAGGCCTCTATATAATGACATTGCCAGGTTTAGTGGGAGAGGCACTTTTACAGGAGGAAACCCCCGACACCCGAGTACCTGTCATGGTAACTTTTACAGGAGGAAACCCCCGACACCCGAGTACCTGTCATGGTAACTTTTACAGGAGGAAACCCCCGACACCCGAGTACCTGTCATGGTAACTTTTACAGGAGGAAACCCCCGACACCCGAGTACCTTTCATGGTAACTCATCCACATAGGGTGACAGAGAAAAAAAAACACTTATTTAAAAAAAAATATCTTAATTTGAGCATATTACTTTTATATACATGTTAATAAAAAACGTTGACAGGCTGGTTTTATTTATCAAAAAATGGCTATAGATTTACGTTGCAATTTGTGCGTATTTTTCAGCGGAATAAATTGAATAAGAATAACTAGAGCACCATTGATCCACTTGACAATCATCCATTGATAGATGTAATGTATTGGTTTAAACAGACATGTAAGTGATTCTATTTTTTCAATTAATAGTCCGTTTCCATCCATTCTCTATATAATTATGTTCCGTGTTTCAAGTGAAATATATGTGGTTTCCATCACTTCGGGGTAAAAACCAGTTTGTTTTAATACTTTATTGATATCATCGTCCGATAGAGGACAAATCAATTGGCGACGAGGCAAACAGAAATCATGCAGGCGAGATGTCAACGACGATAATGGGAGATTTAGGCACTTTTGTCAACTATGGCCACAGTGGCGATTCGTCAAATCTGAGACCACACTGGAAGCGATGGCGGCGTGCTTTTCTTTTATATTTTGAAGGAAAGGGCTTCCTGATGGACAAAGTCAAGTCGAGAATATTTTTGATAAAGCACTCGACAAATTAGACAGTTACTTCGTTCTAAAAAGTAACGTGCCATACTAAAGACACGTTTTTAGGCATATGGAACAATCAGAAACTGAAACAATCGAGCAATATGTCACAAGATTAATGCAGCAGAAGTTAATGATGTCAACGAATCTATTAGGGATCTAAAGGTAGCTAAAGTTGATTTTGGCAGAAACCAAGCTACAATAGCTCAACTAAAAAGAAACAAAATAATAACAAAAATATAAACTGTTCCTCCTGTGGCAATGTTGGGCCCATTAATAAGGATAAGAGATGTCCAGCTCATGGTAAGGAATGTCAGCGTTGTCACGGTATGGGACATTTTAAAGTCTCTTGTCGCACTAAAATGGATAGAGATAAACCAGACAAAGTAAATAATGTGGACTCTAACGACAACTCAGATTTTGATGATTATGTGTTTAGTTTCACTTCCCAGATTCCTTAGAGGGGAATATTACAGTTGGCATTTGTGGAGTTAAAGTTACAGCTGTGATTATTGATTCAGTTGCCACATGTAATGTCATTGATAAAGAAATTTGGGAAGAATTAAAGCAGAAACAAGTAAAATGTAAATCAACTAAATGTTAAGGAGGTTATATCCTTACGGAAGTAATAAACCTCTCGAGACCCTAAGAAACATTCACTGCTGACACAATGGTAGGAATAAAAAAAACGAAAGCTGAATTCGTTGTAATTGGAAAAAACACTCTCAGGAAAAGAGACTGCAATAAACTTGGTTGTTTTAAAGTTAGGACTGTGAAATCAAATTAACAAAGTTGAAAGTGAAAACAGCATTGTTAAAGAATTCAAAGAATGCTTTACTGGCTTTGGTAAACTAAAGAAGATTCAGTTAAAGATACCAATTGACGAAACTCTTAGATCTGTAGCTCAACAAGTGAGAAGAGTTCCATTTCAAAAAGTGAAGACTGAGTTAGAAGAATTAGAGAAACTAGATATAATTGAACGTGTTGAGGGACCAACACCTTGTGTATCGCCAGTGGTCATTGTACCAAAAAGTAATGGTGATATAAGAGTATGTGTCGACATGCAATAAGCCAATAAAGCGGTTTTGAGAGAGGGATATCCTATACCCAATGTTGACGAAATTTTGGAAGATTGTAACAACAGTAAAGTTTTCAGTAAATAAGTCATTACATTGGCCTATCATCAAATAGAGTTAAGTCCAGAATCAAGAGTCATAACAACATTTGTTACTGACACAGGTTTATTCCGATACAAACGGTTAATTTTGGGGGTAAGCTGTGCACCTGAACTGTACCAAAGAGTAATTTAACAAACTGCAAGATTGTAAAGGGGTAACAATCTCAAAAAACGATATCTTTGTCCATGGGCCCACTCAAGAGGAGCAGGAGAAAAGGTTAAGATTAGTTTTAAACAGAATAAAGGACTGTGGATTTACCTTAGTGCCAGAAAAATGTGATTTTAATATGTCACAGGTTGCATTTATGGGACACATGCTGCCAGAAAGTTGTATTGGGCCTACATCTGTGAAAGTAGAAGCAGTTGTAAATAGTAGAGAACCAGAGACTGCTGGTGTGGTTAAGAGTTTCCTAGGTTTAGTCAATTTTACTGGAAGCAGCTCACTAAGGAAAAATAGCAATTTGATTGGGGCCCTGCTCAACAAAAGTCTTTTGATGAACTAAACAAAATTCTGAAACTTTGGGTTACTATGACAAAAAGGCACCGACACAGGTCATTGCAGATGCTAGTCCAGTAGGATTAGGGGCGGGAAATAGGGCCGTATGTTATGCCAGTCGTAGTTTGACAGATGTGGAACGCAGGTATTCGCAGACTGAGTGCGAGGCTCTGGGCCTTGTATGGGCTTGTAAACGATTCCATACTTACATATACCTTTTTGGTGCCCTATTTAAATTACTAACAGATCATAAAGCATTATAGTTCATATTGTAATATATATGTCTTGAATTTCCCCCTACATTGAACTGCCATGACAAATAATATGTTGTTGATGTTGTTACCTAAATGTTTATTCTATTTTGAGTACTGTAAATAATTTAATGAAAATGATTACACTAATTTTTACTGTCCTTTTAAAATGGGTTTTAGCTTGTAGCAGTTGTGGTTTGTCAAAGTCAGAGGCATATTTCTTTTGGGACCGTAATCCTTCCTACTGTTTTGGTCAGCAGCTTTGACGTACTGTTTACGGTAGTGACCTAGAAACCTACGCCACAACTGCTAATGTTTTTTACAGAATGTAACTGTATTAATTTATTTTGATGATCATAACATTAGTAATTACTATTTTTCGGTAATTGTAGATTACTATTTTCACAATGTAAGCCCTACTTGTTGTGGGCTTTTCGGGAACTTTTTGTGCCATGTTCATACGCGCATCGGCTGCTATAAATATTTTTTGATAGCGGTTCAAAACTCTCAAATCATCAATTCTACGGACCTAGTAAGACAAGAAATTTGGAACAGGTAACAAGAAAAGCATTTTTGAGTCAAATTGTAATAGTTTTTATACATATTAGAAGTCTGCCTACCTTTTTCTCACTCGATTTAGCGCAGAGTAAATCCTAGTGTCTATCGATGGCATCCATAGTAATACTGTAAGGGCCTACTGATATTTTAATCTAGGAGCTTTATATTTTATCCTACCGCTAGGAGGCTGAAATTGTGTCAGAAGTGATTTTGAGGGAAAAGCTCCCAAAGCCCGTTTAAAGCTCCCCGGGCTTCATTTTTATTCTTGAAATAATTAATATTTTATCTGGCAGAAAATAGGTCGGCCATCGGCCAGCAGTGGTCATCGCGTCAGTGATTGGTTAATATCTACCCACGTGACGTAATTGCTGGGATGGCAAACACTATAAATAGAGGTGCGTCAGTGCTGTAGATCAGATAGCAAATAGCTGCCGCTTACGGCAAAAGTAACTCAGTGCTCTTTTAATTTACAAGTGTCTGCCTACAGATATCTTTATAAAGGTTAGCATTTAATTAAAGTGCCCTTAAACTTAAATATAATAAACCAACTACTTACTTACAATTGGAGTATTATTGGATTTACCATTGCCCATATATAGTGCATGCTATCTCCTCCTTCCATGGCATTGTGAATTGCACCCGAATAAGTGAATTTTAATTCTGGTGTCCCATTTTGGATTATAATTTTTGCCGGTGATTTAATTTGTTTGTTGATTCCTGTGATGCTTGTGTATGATTCTCACGAATTGTTTTACTCAAAATAAACTATTGCTCATTCACCTGTTTTATTTCTTCAGTTTTTCTCCGTCCGTAAACGGCAAAAACGTTACATTGGTGTCAGAAGTGGGATACTATTTTCCTATATAGTATCCAGTGATCAAACCCAGACAAAGAATTACAGTGGTTAAAAACAACTTTATTTTCTTAAAACATGGCTGAAAGTGAAAATTCGTTTGAAACGGGAGTAAATAATGACAATTACAATTCTGTGGAAGGAGAAAATTTGGAAGGCGAACTTTGTGATAGTGATGAGGAAAGTACCTTTAACATGAGGAATTCTGACCAACAGGCCGGGGATACCGGTTCCGGTACTAATAGACATCGTGCTCGGCCAGGGCAACATAGATATGTAAACCATAACTTAAACCAACAAAATAGGCTAAGAATGAAACCTGAGCCGTATGATGGGAAAGGTGATTTCGAGGAATACGTTTCTCACTTTGAAGATTGTGCGGAGCTTGGTGGCTGGTCCGAAAGAGAAAAGGCTTTGGCTTTATCTGCCAGTCTCAGGGGAGCAGCTAGGACTTTTTATATGAGCTTACTTCCAACGGAAAAACAAAGTTACTCTGCACTTTTAAAGAACTTAGATCAAAGATTTGGAGCCGCTAGACATCGTGACCGGTGGTTATCAAAATTGGAAGGCAGACGGCGTTTTCCAGGAGAGTCAATTGCCAACTTGGGCGATGATTTGCGTCAAATGGCGCAGAAAGCATACCCTGCTTTGGATTGCCAGGCCCAAGAGGCTTTAGCATTAAATCAACTTTACAAAAGTATAAGTGTTGATATGAAATGCAGGTGTTTTGACCATGGATGTATTACCGTGTGTGGAGCAGTGGACGTTATTGAGCGATTCGAGGCTTTAATGGGAGATCCAGAAAAAAGAAGGGCAAATGTTAGAATAGCAGAAGTAAGTGATAAAGCAAATAGAGGGAAAGATGTATCTGTCACTCTGGATCTAATTCTAGAGAGGTTGGAGAAACTTGAAACGAAAAGTAAAAACAAATATTCATTCAAGTCAGGAGAAAACGGAAAGAAATGTTTTGGGTGCGACTCGCCCAATCATTTTTATGCTAAATGCCCACTTAACCGTAGACATAAGCAACAAAATGAGCAGGGAAACGAGAGTCCGTCAGCTAAGAAGGCCATGTGCTGATGGAGGAAGGTGGGCCTGATCATCGTCTTGAAAATAATAGTGTTAATAGAGCAAAATCAAACACGGGCATCTATGAGGGGGGCTGTCCTGAGGAGTTCACGAAAAGACGAGGGTCAATTCGTAGTGGTCAGCTTATGGGGACAGATGAGTTTGATAACGGATTCTATGTAACTGGAAACGTTCAGGATAATGACCAGACCACGTTATTTTTGGTAGATAGTGGATCTAACCTGTCATTAATTTCAAAAGTTTGTTATGATAGACTAAAATATAAGCCTTCCTTGAATTATTTGGACAACAATATTCTTGGAGTTAATGGTGAAAGTTTAAAGGTGTATGGAGTTGCAAGATTTAGTGTAAATCTTTCGGGCAATATACTTTCTCTTTTGATGGTGATATGTGATATCAATACAGAAGCAATTCTTGGCCAAGACTTTCTTTTAAACCATGTGACCCAGTTAGACTACAGACACAAAAAGTTAGCAATGAAACATGGGGATATTCCTTGCTGGACAGGAGGCAAAGCAGAAATGTCAGCGAGAGTTACTATTAGACAAACCACAGTTGTGTCCCCTTTGACTATATGCTGGATTCCTGTACAAATAAGTGATACGAAACATATGACTCCAATAACCTTGGTAGAGCCTTCTGTGGAATTCATGAGAAAACATCAGATACAATTACCAAATGCTGTTCTAAAAACGCCTGACTCAAACCAACAAATTAGAGTTTTAAATAAAACAGAAAACCAAATTGTTTTGCACCGGAATACCAATGTTGGGTCTGCTGAATCTCTCTTTCTAAGTGATATTCCAACAAAACGGTGTTCCGTTGCCAAATCCCAAAGTTTTGTTGTCCCAGACCATCTCACGGACGTTTTTCAGAGAAGTACTGTTCATCTGGAGGACAAACAAAAAGAAATATTTAAAGCATTGCTTATAAAATTTCAGTCGGTGTTTTCCAAATCATCAGAGGATTTGGGACGAACCGACAGAGTAGAGCATAAAATAAATCCTGGTTCAGCTGCTCCAATTCGACAGCCATTACGAAGGCTTCCTTTAAATAAAAGAGACGTTGTGAAAGAAGAGTTACAGAAAATGAAAGCCAAAAATGTTATCGAGCCATCAAAAAGTCCGTGGGCGTCCCCTGTGGTGCTGGTAACTAAGAAAGACGGTTCAACCAGATTTTGCGTGGATTACAGGCGTCTCAACGAGGTGACTGTCCCAGACGCGTACCCAATACCACGGGTGGATGAATGTTTGGATTTATTAAGGGGCTCTGAATGGTTTAACAGCGTGGACTTAAACTCGGGATTCTGGCAGATAGGAGTCACTCAGGAGGACAGGGAGAAAACAGCTTTTACAACTCCACAGGGTTTGTACCAGTTTACAGTAATGCCCTTTGGGCTCATTAACGCCCCTTCTACCTTTGAAAGGCTGCTTGAAGATGTACTCAGGGGTTTGCAGTGGGAAGAATGTTTGCTGTATATAGACGACATAATTGTCCCAGGTTGCACATTTCAGCAGTGCATCGATAGACTTACCCATGTATTTGAGAGATTGGCCGGCGCCTCCCTTAAACTCAAACCATCCAAGTGTGTTTTCTTTCAGAAACGAGTGAAGTTTTTGGGCCACATTGTGTCAGCTGAAGGGGTACAAACAGACCCAGAAAAAGTTTCTGCCGTACAAAAATGGCCAACTCTAACATCCGTCAAGCATGTCAGAAGTTTCTTGGGACTGTGTTCATATTATAGGAGGTTTGTTAAAGGCTTTGCCGATATAGCGAGACCTCTACACAAACTAAATAATAAGCACACTAAATTTACCTGGACAGAAGAGTGCCAATCAGCCTTTGATACTCTAAAACAAGGGTTGGTAACATCCCCTATTCTCTCATATCCAATGCCAGATAGACCTTTCATTTTAGATACAGATGCAAGTGACGTTGCAGTGGGTGCTGTTTTGTCACAAGTTCAAGACGGAAAAGAAACTGTCATTGGATATCTGAGCAAGTCAATGAACAAACATGAACAATTGTATTGTACAACACGTAAAGAGTTGCTCGCTGTGATCACCGCAATTAAACATTTTCACCCTTACCTATATGGACAAAAGGTCTTGCTGAGAACAGACAACGCTGCTGTTTCCTGGATGAAAAGTTTGAAGAACGCTAATGGCCAGACAGCTAGATGGTTACAAGAACTGGGCAATTATGATCTACAAGTGACTCACAGGGCAGGTCGAAGTCATGCTAATGCAGATGCTCTTTCTCGGCACCCATGCCATAGCTGTTTACAACAACAACAAAGGAATGAGCCAACAGACACTGTAGAGACGACACTTACAAATGAAAACGTAGTAAATCCTGAGCAGCGTATACAGTTGAATGCTTTTGCTACAACTAGAAATCAAACAAAGGCTGACACAACTACTGCCATACTTAAGCAGAGTCAATTTCTTCTAGATGGCTGGCAATGTGACGAGGTATCAACAAAACAGTTGGAAGATACAACGATTGGACCTTTAATGGTAATGAAATTAGGTTCAAATCTGAAGCCAGAATGGAGTACTGTTTCTCATCTTTCTCCAGCCACAAAGATCCTATAGAGGAATTGGGAAAGACTCGAAATTCACAGCGAAATGTTATACAGAAGGTGGTTTTAACAGACTCAGAATCTCGATTACAGCTGGTGGTACCTACCTGTTTGCGGAAAGTTGTATTCATTCACTTTCATGACATTCCATCAGGAGGACATCTTGGTGTGGAGAAAACCCTAGAGAAAATTAAATAGAATTTTTACTGGCCGACAATGTCAAAGGAAGTGGCTGATTATGTGTCTAAATGTGACCGCTGTTCTGCAAGGAAACTAAGCAGAAACCAGGGGCGGGCTCCACTTCAGCAATACTTAACAGGTGGCCCAATGGAGCGTGTTGCACTGGATATCCTAGGCCCGCTTCCACTGAGCCACCAGGGTAACCGTTATATACTAGTTATTACGGATTGTTTTACTAAGTGGACGGAGGCTTTGGCACTACCAAATCAAGAGGCAGCGACTGTTGCAGATGCTCTTGTGACTAACTTTGTATGCCGTTTTGGAACTCCCCTGCAAATCCATACCGACCAAGGGACAAATTTTGAATCAAAATTATTTGCCGAAGTGTGTGCTTTACTACACATTAAGAAAACACGAACAACCAGTATGCATCCGCAGGCTAACGGAACTGTAGAAAGGTTTAACAGGACATTGGGAACCATGTTAACATTATATTGTGAAAATAACCAAAGGGAGTGGGACACTTACCTTCCACAACTAGCAATGGCATACAGATCTGCAAGACATTCGTCAACCAAGCAAACTCCCAACATGATGGTTTTGGGGAGAGAAATCACCTTACCATTGGAAGCTATCACTGCAAGGCCAATCGACGATGAAGAACAAACAGAGGGAGAAACTTATACACAAAATCTCCAAGACAAATTGCGGGAAGTTCATGAGAGTGCTCGTGAGGTTTTAAGGTCCCGATTTAATTACCAGAAACGTCACTACGACTTGAAATCAAAGACAAGATGCCTGAACAAAGGTCAAGCCGTTTGGCTATACGATCCTGTAAGACGGTTAGGTGTGTGTCATAAACTTACCTCACAATGGAAAGGTCCTTTCATCATTGTCCGTAAGCTGGACGACATTTCATACATGGTCCAAAAGTCTGCTAAATCAAAGCCTAAAGCTTACCATATTGACAGGCTAGCACCATATCGAGGGAGGAATCCACCCAAGTGGTATCAAGGCAAGGACAGTTCTTGAATATAAATTCAGGGCGAAGGACTGCACGTTGATTGTGAATTATAAACATGCAGGGGGAATATGCTGACCAAATCCAGAAAATTCACTTATTGGTGCAGCTTGCAAAGCCATGCAAAAGGTGTAAACCTGAATTTGAACTATTTCTCCTCTCTCGATTCTGCTGTTTATTTATGTTTTTTTATATCTGTTTTAGAATGTACCCGAACAAGTGCTGGTTGTGTCCAAAGTCGTACCCAACTAAGAAAGAGCTGAAAATGCATCTGGCGTCAGCCGAACACCGGTGCCTTGAGGTGATTTGCCCTTTCTGCCCGGATGAGAAAGTTCTTCGAAGAATGATTGACATGCGGAGCCATGTGGAGAAGCATCATACCTCACACCTAAAATGTCTCCCACAAGGATTCTTCGCAGAAGGGAATGGTTTTGGTTTTCTAGTCATCCTGCCAACTTTTTAAAGACCATTCCAATACAAGCACGGCAAGACAAAGCCTAAGTTAAAGCTAGAGAGTTCATGAGAGAGTGGTGCAAATCAAATGGATTAACCAGGCCTATAAAGCATTGGGAGGAAGGCTGGGAACTTGGCCGACAAAGATCGCCGTTGACAGAGAAGGAGAACGTCTCGCCGCAACCAAAAAGAATGAGGTTTAATAACGACACCACTACCACTATCAGGAAATATAACCCTGCAAAGCCCTTTCTATGCGAGTCCATGTCAATCTCTTTCATCAAATTAGACCAAGATCCAGCTGTATGGATGGAATCAGTCGTGCATGGGAGAAATACCATTTACAGGTGTGAAATCGGAGTGTCAATATTTGACGACCCAAGGGCCCTGCAGTCGTTGACCCGGAAGATGGTGGCGTTATCAGGAACCCAAGCATACAGTAGTCAAGTGGTATCCGGTAATGGTGTCGAAATGTCTAGCTCTCGTGTGAGAAAGGAAATTCTCAGTGTCCTGGGGATACCCGAAAAGTTTGTGCAGAGGGTTACACGATGTACGCAACAAGAGACCGTGATAGAAACCAAAGTGGACGAGGTTAACCCTGACCCGGTCGTCACCCTGGATGATAACATGTCTGTCAGCTCCGTCAAACATCCAAACAGCCCTATAGCACAATTTGACATAAGGGAAGTGGTGATAACTGCAACAGGAATCCGAGTTCGACCGTACTCTCCAATATCACCGGCTCCACTTCCACCATATGTCCCATCAGCCATCATTTTTCCACCCGTGACACCATCAACATTTCCTTTGGATCTATCTTCCAAAACATCTGTGGCGGCACCCAAACCCTTATCATCATCGAGAGAAATCAGTACCAGGGAAAGGGTTGAAAGGATTCTTTCATATGGATGTATGCCCCTGGTACCTCCAGCACGCAGGGAATGGGGTGAAGAGGAAGCCATAGCCGTGCCCATAGGGGATCTGGTTGAAATGTGGCCCCCCAGAGCCTGGAAGATGATGAGGCCAGCTCAGAAGCTGATCCACTGGGAATACCTAGCTCTGCGGCTAGAAATGAACAGCACAGGATCCCTTCCCAGTGATCATTCAGAACTCCTTGACAAATACAATATGTTGGCATTGCCAGGAACCAGGGCCATTCACCATGAAGTCGGGGCCGAGGATGATACCCACGTCAATAAAGCCAGGATATACTGTTACCGTTCTCTAGCCTCCCTTTGCACAACATATGAGCTTTCGTCGTCACAGGCGACCTTGTTAGAGATGGTGGAGAGAGCATCTCAAGTCAGGAATACTACTACGGACCACCTGTGTAACTTAATGAAGGATATACCATTAAGAATGGACTTGTAATGGAATTGTAATTTTTTATTGTATTGAATTTTTAAATCTAAACTGCGGAGAGTTTAAATCTTGGTGGGGAGAATGTAATATATATGTCTTGAATTTTCCCCTACATTGAACTGCCATGACAAATAATATGTTGTTGATGTTGTTACCTAAATGTTTATTCTATTTTGAGTACTGTAAATAATTTAATGAAAATGATAACACTGATTTTTACTGTCCTTTTAAAATGGTTTTTAGCTTGTAGCAGTTGTGGTTTGTCAAAGTCAGAGGCATATTTCTTTTGGGACCGTAATCCTTCCTACTGTTTTGGTCAGCAGCTTTGACGTACTGTTTACGGTAGTGACCTAGAAACCTACGCCACAACTGCTAATGTTTTTTACAGAATGTAACTGTATTAATTTATTTTGATGATCATAACATTTGTAATTACTATTTTTCGGTAATTGTAGATTACTATTTTCACAATGTAAGCCCTACTTGTTGTGGGCTTTTCGGGAACTTTTTGTGCCATGTTCATACGCGCATCGGCTGCTATAAATATTTTTTGATAGCGGTTCAAAACTCTCAAATCATCAATTCTACGGACCTAGTAAGACAAGAAATTTGGAACAGGTAACAAGAAAAGCATTTTTGAGTCAAATTGTAATAGTTTTTATACATATTAGAAGTCTGCCTACCTTGTTCTCACTCGATTTAGCGCAGAGTAAATCCTAGTGTCTATCGATTGCATCCATAGTAATACTGTAAGGGCCTACTGATATTTTACCCTAGGAGCTTTATATTTTATCCTACCGCTAGGAGGCTGAAATTGTGTCAGAAGTGATTTTGAGGGAAAAGCTCCCAAAGCCCGTTTAAAGCTCCCCGGGCTTCATTTTTATTCTTGAAATAATTAATATTTTATCTGGCAGAAAATAGGTCGGCCATCGGCCAGCAGTGGTCATCGCGTCAGTGATTGGTTAATATCTACCCACGTGACGTAATTGCTGGGATGGCAAACACTATCGATAGAGGTGCGTCAGTGCTGTAGATCAGATAGCAAATAGCTGCCGCTTACGGCAAAAGTAACTCAGTGCTCTTTTAATTTACAAGTGTCTGCCTACAGAGATCTTTATAAAGGTTAGCATTTAATTAAAGTGCCCTTACACTTAAATATAATAAACCAACTACTTACTTACAATTGGAGTATTATTGGATTTACCATTGCCCATATATAGTGCATGCTATCTCCTCCTTCCATGGCATTGTGAATTGCACCCGAATAAGTGAATTTTAATTCTGGTGTCCCATTTTGGATTATAATTTTTGCCGGTGATTTAATTTGTTTGTTGATTCCTGTGATGCTTGTGTATGATTCTCACGAATTGTTTTACTCAAAATAAACTATTGCTCTTTTGGAATTTAACCCTGATTTCCTGCGTCACCTGTTTTATTTCTTCCGTTTTTCTCCGTCCGTAAACGGCAAAAACGTTACAATATACTCACCTAAGTCTAAACCAAGGGCTAGAATAGAGAGGTGGATGTTAAGGCTTCAGCCATATACTTATACAGTAAGAGATAGTCCTGGTAAGGATAACATTGCTGATTCATTCTAAAAAAGAATAAGCAGTAAGTGCTATAATGTAGCTTATTGTAGCATACTTAAATAACAGACTGAGTATTTGATAACTGACTGACTAAATATAAATATTACGCCCTATAAATAGACCTCTAGAAATTTCAGACCATCGTATTGTTATGTATTAACATAAATTTTCATAACTATTGAAACTTTACATATTTGAGCTTCTAGAAAAAAACTTTGCCCACAATGCCAACAATACAGCTCAAATCTAGGTCAGCTTAACTTAATTATGTCATAGCTTTCACAACGATCTACACATGAAATCCACGAAAACAATTAAACAAGAAAATCTATAGAAAACTCCTTAAACTAATTCACGTAATGCCCTCCACCTTCAAAGAAAGTTTCAACCTTAAAATTTGACACAATCTACTTATGGAATTATTAACATTGGGTTATTTACACTCTAGATAAACAATCAGAAATTACATTATCTTTACCTTTAATGTGTCTGATATCAGTGTTATGCTCTTCGTGTATAAGATTCCTTCTTAACAATTGCAAAATTTATTTGTTCAAAAACACAAGAAGGGTTATGGTCTCTAAAAACAACAACAGTCTGATCTGCGGAGGCAATATTAACTTCAAAATGTTGCACTGCGAAAATCAATGATAAATATTCCTTCCCAACCGTTACTTGAAAAAATAACAAATTGGATAAACAATCCCAGAATTATCTTCTTGTAGTAAAACTGCACCAGCAGCAGTGTCGCTGGCACCACAAGCTAAATGGTTTTGAAAAATCAGGTACTTCTAGAGCTTGGTCGCTACAGAGGATGACTTTTCTAAAGCTTCTTGACATTTATCAGACCCAATAAATTTGACATTTTTCTTAAGTTGATTAGTCAAAGGCTCAGCAAGTGAAGGGAAATTTTGAAAAAACGTTCTATAATATCCAGCCATACTCATGAAGCGTTTCAGTTGTCTTCTACAAGTAGGCAACGGCAAATTTGAAATGACGTCAACCTTAACTTTAACTGGCGTGATGTGATCCTGTCTGAAACAAATTCCAGACAAATGACTGACGCACATTTAAATTCATTTATGGCAACATTATTTTTCACTTATATCAGAAACAACTGATAGGGGTCAATTTGCACATATTTCGCCGGATGTAAACAGACCAAAGCACGCCTAGCTACCAGATCTCCATCCACCTAAACTGGTCCCATTCCACTTCTAAACTCATTTCCAGACAGTAACTCAACCCCTGTCCTTTCATAAAAACTACAAAAATGCCCAAAAAACAATGCAAGGGTCAAGGAAAAAATAATAAAAAAACACACTAAATATCTGGAACTTCTTTTGTCCCTACCAAAAACGGAAGTTCTAGCCTGTATTCTATCACCTAATGAATTCTGTACATATTTTCTAGCAGTGAACATAGGTAATAGGATACCTTCATCCCAATAATTTCCCGTATCAAGACAATATGTTCTGATCACATTTGTCAATGTTTGGTAAATCTTTGGAAAGCGCCCTGGCTCTCTGTGTAATAAGCAGATGAGCAATACTGCTCAATACCTCATTCACATATTACTGTTAAAATAAGCCAGACGTAGCATTTAACCTTGGCCTGACTATAACTTGCTGAAAGATGTGCATGGACGTTTTTATGTAGTCGTATGAAGAGGTGCATGGACGTTTTTGTGTAGCCGTTTGAATATGTACATTGACGTTTTTGTGTAGCCGTATGAAGATGTACATTGACGTTTTTGTGTAGCCGTATGAAGATGTGCATGGACGTTTTTATGTAGTCGTATGAAGATGTGCATGGACGTTTTTATGTAGTCGTATGAAGAGGTGCATGGACGTTTTTGTGTAACCGTATGAATATGTACATTGACGTTTTTGTGTAGCCTTATGGGAATGTACATTGACGTTTTTATATGGCCGTATGAATATGTACATTGACGTTTTTATATAGCCGTATGAAGATGTACATTGACGTTTTTGTGTAGCCTTATGGGAATGTACATTGACGTTTTTGTGTAGCCTTATGGGGATGTACATTGACGTTTTTATATGGCCGTATGAATATGTACATTGACGTTTTTATATAGCCGTATGAAGATGTACATTGACGTTTTTGTGTAGCCGTATGGAGATGTACATGTGCGTTTTCGTGTAGCCGTATGAAGGTGTACATGCAAATTCAGTATGCTTCCCCTTACATGTTTTGTACGGTTTTGTGCAACGTGGACTCGTCTTCTGTGAACATGGCACGAAGGAGGATATCAGACGGGCAAAAATGGCAAATTGTCGGTATGCACTTCGCAGGTATCTCCGATGTCGTACAGAGCTATCGGGCGTCAATTAACCTACCAATATACAGTGATAAGCAGATTGGTGAGACATTTTATCACCCTTATTTAATTCCCGATAAACTTCGTAATATACTTAGGAAAACAACAGAAGTCCATCATTACGTAACTCGACACAGTTCATGTAATTTTTATAGACCGTATTATAAAACCGACTTATCCCTCCACACTGTATCCATCAATGGTCCTAGGTTATGGAATCGTCTTCCCCTGCATATCAAAAATGTGATTTCGATTTCCCTCTTTAAAAGAAAGATACAGGAATATATCTTAGACAATGTCTTATTGTAATGGGTGACTGATGCGGACTGGATGGCTAATGTGTTTTGTTTACAACGACCCTATTAGATGATTATTATGTGTTAAAAAAATGTAATATTTGTTTAAATTTATTTTGAAAGTTCTATGGGATAGAACAAGCCCTACGGGGTTTTATTCCCACCATTTCTTCTGTTTAATCACCATCTTACACTACTGTATATATAATATGGTCAATAAATGAAATGAAATGAAATCCATTGGTCGGACGAAAGTTCAACGTCACGTATGGGCGAACGAGGGTTTGGAGGCACAAAAACACATCGTATACAACCAAGAACATCCATCCATAAGTTCCTTATAAAGGGGGCTCTGTAATGGTTTGGGGGTGCAACTCTCACGACTCCAAACTGGACTTACTCACTATACGAGGAAACCTCACAGGTGACCGATACATTCGGGAGGTCCTGCAACCAGTTGTCGTGCCTCATTTTGAGAACCTATTAGGCTCAAGGCCTGTGTGTACAGTGTACATGAATGACAACGCCAGACCTCATCGTTCCCGAGCAGTAATAGCCTACTGTGACAACTCTCCCTTAAATCCTTAAGAACACATTTTGGGATAGGATGGGCAGAAACATTCAAGCCCGAGAGCCTCCTGTACAAAATCGGCAGGAATTGGAAGCCGCATTATATTGGTATTGGCGGCAGTTACGCCTTCAACAGATCCGACGTCTCACTGGAGGGATGAGACGCAGGTCGGAAGCCATAATTCGGACTTATGGAGGCTATACGGACTTATTGACCTTCTGCTCTAGGGATGTGTTCTGCACACTCAAAGTGACATTTTACTTCAATACGTTTGCCCTGTGAAGCCAGATTTTTTTTGTTAAAATACACTTTTGATTTGGCTAACGATATACTGAATAAATTGTATAGCTTATTGGCATTATTGGTGATTTCTTATCGCCAGAATGTTGCCCTTAATGATCACAATCGTTTCCGAAAATATACATGTACGAGTGACGTATTTCTACGATGCCCCACCCAGTTAAAGGGGCTTTCACAATTGAGATACGGCGGATTTACGGCTCTTGCGGTCATGAATTTTGGCCTTCCGTACGATGGACCGCAGCCCTCCTTGCGGGCAACCGCACCTTACCGCGCGGAATGTTTGTGCCACAAGAGCCGCAGAAAAGTTTGGTGTGCACATGGAATCCAATTTTCGGCCGTGCGAATTTTTGTATTACATCTGATCCGTGCGGGCGCTAGTACGTTCACCGTTAACGGTTGACACGCGGTTGTTGCACGATTTTTTTGTGTCGTAAGATGCTCCGTACGGTGAAATTTCTTGTTCCGCCAACCTTGCGGCAGTCGTAAACCGTTGAACGATTCGCCGCCTCTGTCTTGCACCACCTTGCGTTCACCGTGCGAAAAATACCCTCAGGTGTGCTACAGGTATATATTTTGGGGTGCTTCAAAATCTTCCTCAATGAATTGACGTTCTTTTTCCAACGGTTTTTGGATCTCTGCGCCTTTTTATACTACAATCACGTCTGCGGAGTCCAAAGTCGCTGCACGATTTGACAAAACGCCGTAAGGCGCCCGCTCATTGGTGCGCGGCGAAAAACAATGACGCACGAAGCATCTTGCGGCACGCCGCACGTTCCAACCAATCACGTAGCACATCCGCGAAACTGTCTCACGGAACACGTGCGCTAGACGTGCGTTGCTGGCGTCACTCCGCGCGGTTCGCCGCAAGAGATTCGTGGATTAAACCGTGCGGGAACCTTGCCACGTCCTTATGATGCCCCGGCCAATCGTAAAGTGGATTATTTTCTTGCGGTAATTTTTCCGATTCTACTGCGGCCCGAAAAATTTTATCTCCACCGTGCGATCGATTTCAGTATTTTGACCGTGCGGCGAAAGTCTCAATTGTGAAAGCCCCTTTAGCTGGTCGATTAAATGCTTTACTATGGCGGTTACGTCAGGTTGAAAGGCAGTGGACTTGGAAACAAATAGGCCTATTGACTGCATATTAAAAAGTAAACAGCCGCATAAGTTTGACAAACTCCTTCTTCGTGGGATATACTATCGGACGGTAGTGGTAAATATTTTATTCTTTTCTTAATCGTTGTGAAATTTGCGCTGCCGTTGTTTTTTTTTCGGCGGGACTCCTTCAAAAATATTATTTCCTCATTATGGAAGTATTTTTGGCTATGACGAATACAGAGAAAAAAACTCGACAGAGCCCAGATTTCTCGGCTACTAAAATCAATACTTTAAGGAGAAGGAAAGGAAAGAAACTTAGTAAATATAGTACAGGCGCGGTTAATTTTCCTTTCAAACGGCACCAACACCATATCTCAGCGATATTTCTTCGCCAAACTGTGCTATCGAGAACATCTAACATACGCAAAGCTCACCAGTAGCTAAGAGAAATTGGTCAACTCTGAAAGTCAAGCTCTCTAATAACTCTGAAATATATACTGGCTTGTAAATCCACCTTTTGGTAAAATGTGACGGGCTGTATTTGGTGTCTACGGTGTCGTATACTTTTCAGAAAGGGTAGTCTTCCCGCTGACATTGCAGGTTATAGTCATACAAGATAAGAAAAGCTCGCAAGGGAAGTAATTTACTAATACTTCTTCCTGTCAATTTCAAAATGTCAATGGCGCGCTCCACTGACGACCGAACTGGTGTTTGTCTGTCAGATTCATTTTTAGTGTATTTTCACACCGTGAAGCACGTGCACGAATCACACACAGGGAGGCACAGGGAAAATCTTCTTGTCTAAGTTTCTAATTGTGTTAAAAAAAGGTCTTAATCAGTAGAATTTTCTGGAACACTTTGCAATACATTGACCTTGCTTACGCATCTTAAGCCATGGCAAGATTATCGGTATACTGCGATAGAACTCTATAGGATCATGGGAAAAGAAAGTGAAAATTCTGGTACAAATTCTGAACATGATGCTATATGGGAGCCGGTTCGATACAAATGAGTGTGGCTTTTTCTGCTCTTTGAACTTGATACAAACAATTTAAACTCAAGTTGTTGTCCTACATAAATGGAAAATGAAAAATTCCCCAAACCAAGGACAGTTTTATCTAAAATACAACGCTTCTCCGATAGTCAAACGGGGGAACTGTCCGATATGGGGAACATGTCGTTGGAACAGAATAAGTTAATTGTTGGTCATACTATGAATAAGTACAAAATAAGGGCTTTCGGCTAATACAATCCCTGGGACGTACGTTTAGGTAGTTTTTAGGCAACAGAAATTCCAACAATTTACCCATACGTCCGGCAATTTGTATTTTGTCGATTATTAGCAGATATCTTCGGTTCGTACGGGCTTTTCCAATGTTTTTTTTTATTTCAACTTTAATTCCTTAGTTTTTCTCTGTATGTTGAGCTTCTCTTGAAGATCAGAATTTCTGAAAACGTCCGCATTTTGTCAGATCATGCCACTTGAAAAGAGAAATTTCACTTCAAAGCAGATTTTTATCAGCTTTCCGACTTACGACTTCTTATCAAACGTGCAATAAGATGAGATTAATGGTTTTACGACGCAGAAAAATTACTGAACATGTTCATCACGGTCTTAAAGACTTTTTCATATTTAAATTTCCACATACCTAACAAAAACTGAAGTATTATCACCATCACATATCTTCTACGGAAATAAGGGTCCTCCGGGGCTCAGTAGGTAGAGCGTTGGACACTCTATCCGAACAGCCTTCCACCAATGTGTCGCGGGTTCGGATCCCACTCAGTCCAAACAAAATTCTTTGAGTGGCATTTAGAAGTTGGTGATATAACAAGTCAACAAGTTAGTTATGGATACCAACTTCTTAATTTATTTCTGGGCACGTTTCGATGTCGATCCTAACATCCTTATCAAACCTATGATTGGTAAGGATGTCAGAAATAAATGAAGAAGTTAAAAAACTTTTGTTGACTTGTTAAAAAAAAAATTGGAAAAATTTCTGACTGGGTTTTCACTCGAACGACCTATATGGGATGGTTGCCAGTTACCACCGGTAGGTCGTGGGTTTTCTTCCAGCATAGAGCCCGGTTTCCTCCCACAATAAAACTGGCAACGCCGCCATATAAGTGAAATAATCTTGAGCTCGGCATAAAACACCAAACACTCAACAACCAATCTACGGAAATAGAGTTCTGCAATGTCAATACTGAGCACGAGCTAATCTCGTTTCAAGGTATTCGAGGACAACCCTGGTGCATTCTGTGGCGGGTCGGGTTTCGATATACGTATTTTGTGTACGTCATGCGTAAATCTTACGAATACGCATTATGCGTTTAGGCTACAGGCGTTTAAATCAAACGTTCTCGCACTGACGGAAGGCAGTTGCTGTGACAGCTTCTTTACCTCCATTTGAATAACATGGGCGTCATCTTTAAATTCCGAAGGCACTCTGGCCTCTTGGGTTCTGAAGAGATGCACACACTCGACGCACAAAACGCCGATGACATTTGATAATCAGCCGTAACCTAGGAACCACATTCTTCTCACACCTACGACAAATATGGAAGGCGCGAGAATCCCGTGTACGTAGTAAACTCCTATATTTTCAAAAGTGTTTTTAATACTGAATGGGATCGAACCAGAAACGTATTTGTGGTAAATACAGAGGTTAAATCGACCTGAATTATGAAGTCTCAATGTTGTAAAGCACTAACCATGATTTGTACTTTATATTTATGAACACTAAAACACACTGGCACAAGGAAAATCTTCCGGTCTTAAATAACCACGGAGACAAGTTTCTTATTGTTTATACCCTATCTTAAATTGTTGTAATAGACTAAACCTATGATATTTCATTAGGTTGACGACTGACAGGAGCTTGGCCTTAGTCAGTAGAATTTTCTGGAACACTTTGTTATATATTGACAATGTTTATGTTATATTGGTAGCCTCTTGTGTTTTATACAGTCAACATCTTTGGTATTCACGTGTTGAACAAACCCTAGATGAATAGTTCATTTATTCAGTATAGTACACCCCCGCAATCGGTTAAACTTTCCTGCTGTGAACGGAAATATCTCCACATGTTTCGCTTTTTTATTCTAGCCAGATTGATTGGCGACGGTTACTGACTCACTGGGAACTAAATTACATTTAGTCTTCATCCTTTTATTAAAAGAGGTTGACTAAAAGGGTATAAGTGACCAATTATTGCCCTCTTTGCTTATAAAAAATATCTTATGTAGCCCAAAGTCGGGTAAACGTGTAAGCATCAGCCCGGTATGATTTGACAGGTTAGAATATCTTTAGCAGTGTAGAGGAGTACTGCAAGGCGCTGCATTAGCCTTCTACCTCAAACTATTTTTGGAATTTCCTACATCCCAAAGCAGCCTGTCCGGGAGAGGCAAAGAGGCTACTGCAGGAAGAGCCGGCTTCCAGATCAACTGCAATTGTTAATACAGTATTGTTTGTTGTTCCGACTAGCCCCATCCCAGAGACTCAGGCCGTCAGCAGAAAACTACAGCAGTAGAACTTAGTGAGTTCTGGACATAACAAGGGCTTTAATCAAGAAGTAGGGAAACACAAGTTAGGGCGTATATATCGACAGGTTTACCAAAGTACCTTGGAGAGAGACGCCTTGGAAGAGAGGAGTTAAACTAGTCCAGGAATATCTCAAAGACACGGATACTCTTGGATCGACATATAGTTAAATACTCACTATGGGTCCCCTTCTAGTGATTTCTCTTACAGTAATCTGTTTCCAGATTTGTGTGGGATTTAATTTGGATGTGGATACGGCAGTTGTTCGGGATGGACCTTCGGCGAGTTACTTTGGATTTTCTGTCGCCCTACTAAACAATTCACAAGGAGCTTGGTAAGTAAATTCATCGAGAAAACTGATAACAAATATTACAATATTTGACTTAAAGAAAAAAACATTATATACTAATGGTAAATCAGTCACCCCTCCCCCCAACCCTTCGTCCTAACAAAGTATGAGTTCAACGGAGGAATGGTTCATATCTACACTTTACCATTAACATAATTCATTTTAGCTCTGAAGGTATTTCTTGCTTTGAAATTAGAAGATATAATTCATTCTTCAACCAAAATCGTGTCTTTTATGGTAATATTTTAGGCACGTGTGAAATAGGCGTTGTCAAGCTATCTCTTTGAAATAAATCGATTGCATTCTGAAAGTGCGTTGTTTGGTATTATAAGATGTGTTTCATTTAATGTTTGAATTCTAAATAAAAAGAAACATTTTGGCGAGATCGTATAAAATGATAAACGGCCAAGTTGTAACACGTTTGCTTGTTAGACAATACAAACAACCTTATTGAATATGCGTCTATCTTTATCAGAATTTAAAATCATTAACGATTTAATTCAGGCCCGTCATTAAGAATAGACTGGGAGAGTTACAACATTCTCTCCCAAAACTATCGGGGTGACCTGTTTCACTCTCCCCAAAAATGGTCTTCCCCTGCCATGTTTTTTCAGAGAGAGAACACGATCATGATGAAATAGAAGGGTCTGAAGTTACAGAAAAGGAATTTTTGTTTTGGTATAGGGGCTTACTTATATGTCAGAATGGTTGTGCAAATTCTGTATGAAAAAAATCAGTTAATTCTATTTTAATGGACATAAAAGGGTTAGAGAATAGTGTCATCTTGAGAGAGTGGAAAACATAAACAAGGGGCCTAAAACCGGTAGGAAGAGTTAGGGGGAGTGATAAACAGGTCTCCTCAGACCCCTCTGGGGGTGTGTGGAGGGGGAGGAAAGCAATCACTCTCCCTATAACGACAGCCCTGATTTAATTCGCTTGACACTTATTGAATATTCGTCGTCAGTAACTCGTTTCACAAGTAATAAGTCGAAAGTATTTCAAAGGCTTTCAGTTGGATTTGGAAATGAGTGTTTGGAAGAAGCCAAGAGAAAGTAAATGATGACCATAGCTGAGATTCCTATAGTGGAATGTATGGTCAGTTCCCAGTTCCAAGTGTTATTGTTTGAAGTGGAAATGTATATATACACACGCTCAGAGTTCACCACCCTAACTGACCTGAAAGTTTGGCCAAGCCCTATCGTATTATTGTAAGCTTCAACTACAGATGTAGTATGACACTAGCCTTTCTATTTTTTATATCAAGCTTTAAAATTGGAACGTAGTGTCACTTTTTTATTTTAACTTCTCTAAAACGGAGCTGAAGGAAATTGTACAAACAAACATGAGCAACAGATGACAGAGTTCTAGGGAAACTTTACAGATGGCATTGCTCTGGGCAGTCTCACCACATGGGTATTGCAGGGCTGTGGTCGGGGTAGCCTGGGTAGAAGTGCATAGTTTGTCCACCCAATCATTTCCATCTAGACAGATTGCTTCTCTAAAACAGATGGTCAATTATTTAAGTTTCACAGCTCCTGGACATCTGACCTGTTCGTCCTAATTAAAGAGTTAAAGATATCAGTTTACTTGTTTAATTCTTAGAAATAAATACATGGGGGAATGGGCCGAGCAGAAAACTTCTTTTCTCCATCTTTCGTGTATAGATTCTAACCATCCATATTTATTTCAGGGAGAGGTTAAGGTGATATTCGTTATTTATCTAGGCCGTACTCATACTGCACTACTGCAGCACCGGGTGTGTATTCACCCTGGAGAAAGGCGTGTTCATGTAAGCTGATGTAGACATGACGTATTGAATCAACACCAGGCTCCAACTAACTTTGACCCTCGCCCTCAAGGGAATTTCCTATAAAGGTCAAAGCTGTCGAAGAACTCTTTATTTCACATATAAGTACGCACGTGTTAAATGGTCTCTATATGAAAGGCGAAGTTCGTCATTAAATATTGCACACTTAGACTAATAATAGCTAAATATCATGTCCGGGGAGAGGACAGACCAACTGGCCCCTCGTAGGCCACATTCTCTACTGTATAATATCATATCCGGGTACAGAAGAGATCAACTCTCCTCGTGTATAACTCATTTTCTTAATATCTCTCTTGCTGTTAGATATAATCACAGATATAATAAGCTCCATCCATTTTACTGTATTATTTACAAAGATTGCCTATGTGTGCAAGCGAAAGGTGTCTGTGTATAGAAATTTGGTCAAGTGCTTTATTTTGAAGGCAACATTTGATTTCGAGCCAAATTATATTAATCTTAAATTTGCACGTATTTCTTTAACAAATCAGTCAAGCTAGTAGAAAAGTCTGGTTTGTGACATGTTTTGTTATTAGTTACTATTTGGTACAAGTGCCAATATAGAATATCTATGTATCAGCCCCAAAGAGACCGATTGTCCCAAGTGCCGCCCAACTACCCTACTTTTACTTCATGTGGTAATTAATGATCTATGCATCTATTGGCAGCCTTGTTTAACAACATACACTGCATATTGTATCTGTTTAGAGTTATCATGTAGCAGAGAATCAGGTATCGTGACATATCTATCTCAGGCATTTATCCGATAGCACTCTGAGCCCCTGTTATCTGATTTAATCTCTTGTACAATCAGTTTCATTCTGACAGAGAACTGAAATATTCTTTATTTGATTTAAAGTGTAAGGAAGACTGCAGTTTATGTCGACCTCCTTTTACTCTTCCCTTCCTGGTGTGTTTAGGTAATAACTCTCCTCCTGTCATCACCACCCACATGTCTCTTGATGGAGGACACGCGCCACAATCACCATGGTAACGGGGAAATATCAAACATCAGATGTCCTTGATGATCTACAGATGTCAATTCCGACTTAATTCCCTTACAGCTAACTCCCACAACACATGCGTTTACTGGTGGCAAGCTCCTGTCTTTAGATGCTATCTCTTGTCAAAGAATTAATGGTCATAAATAGATAGCATTAGTTAGAAATACGTGAAGTTTACATTGTTTAAATAGGTACTGATGTGTAAAAATATGATACGGTTATTTATTGTAAAAATTCATTAGGTACAAGCATAAGTCTCTGGTACAAGTCACTGGCTACAAGGCATTTGTTACAAGGCATGATACAGTTACAATGATATTAAACAGGCATTGGTTACAAATACATGATACAGTCACAATGATTAAACAGGCACTGGTTACAAATACATGATACA
The DNA here is from genome assembly GCA_963971465.1 of Lepidochitona cinerea. Classification (NCBI taxonomy): domain Eukaryota; kingdom Metazoa; phylum Mollusca; class Polyplacophora; order Chitonida; family Tonicellidae; genus Lepidochitona; species Lepidochitona cinerea. Next base: position 45,635,628 of record OZ020556.1, read on the forward strand.
GTTACATTGATTAAACAGGCATTGGTTACTAATACATGATACAGTTACATTGATTAAACAGACATTGGTTACAAATACATGATACAGTTACAAAGACTAAACAGACATTGGTAACAAATACATGATACAGGTACAAAGACTAAACAGACATTGGTAACAAATACATGATACAGTTACAATTATTAAACAGGCACTGGTTACAAATACATGATACAGTTACAATTATTAAACAGGCACTGGTTACAAATACATGATACAGTTACAATTAATAAATAGGCACTGGTTACAAAAACATGATACAGTTACATTCAGGCACTGGTTAGAAATACATGTTTACAATGTGTTTATGTTGCATTACATGTAACAAATTTCCACTGTCGTTTCCCATGACCCTATGGGGCTCAATCTCAGTCTGTCGATATTCTTGCAATAGCTTAAGATGCGTAAGCATCGTCTATGTATTACAAAGTGTTCCAGAAAATTCTACTGACTAAGGCCAAGCTTCCGCCAGTCGTCAACCTAATGAAATACCATAGGTTTAGTTTATTACAACAATGTATGATGGGGTATAAAGGTCTAAATGATATACCTCTTTTAAACACAATTAGAAACTTGTCTCCATGGTTATTTTAGACAGGAAGATTTCCCCTGTGCCCGTGTGTTTTAGTGTTTTTAAACATATAACTGTTAAAGCGGCATGAGCTGCCAAAATGTTGATATTTCGACGTTAAAACAGAATGTTGAAACTATTGCCTATTTTTCTCAAGAGGTATAATTCAGAAGCTTTTTAGTGCTTCTAGTCTCGAAAATGTACGATAAAGTATTGTTTTAAACTAATTTTGGCTTAGAATGAATGAATGGTCGTCCCGGTTATTTAAATTTTGTTTACTTTTCGAACACCTTTTCGGTTCGCACGGGCCACGTACTGTATGGATTGTCCTCATTCGCCAATGATTTAGTTTTTCGATGGCCTTCAAAGCCTCTTACTGTCGTGACGATCAGAAATTATGAAAAAAGTGTGAATTTTGGCAGCTCATGCCACTTTAAAGAAGCTTCAGAGTAAGTACATGTACCACGGTAAAAGCTCAGCATATCTCTATACTGTAATACTAGAAATATGAGCTCCTTATAACATTTGTTCTACATATGACTTTACAAATTGCCTACTAGATAAAAACTACCTTCCATTTATCATCCAGAAAATGTGTTTTCGCTAAGCAATTTACTCAGTCAAAGTGTTGTTTGCGGTTTTTCCAACCACCGAGAAAGCTGATATACACATGCCAACAAGCTCAGAATAAAGATAACTTCTGTAGTTTAACTTATTAAGTTCTTCATCCCCTAATGTTTCCATGATACTTATATTATTTTACTTATATCAAAAATAAGACTCAACATCAAGCATATTTCATTAGGAAGACTTGTATGTAAAACAGCGGGATGCCTTCCTCTCATACATTTACAACTTTTGTTGAAGGAACACTCAAATGCCAAACATTTATTACATTTATTGCACACTCAAATGCCAAACATTTATTGCACACTCAAATATCAAACACTTATTACATTTATTGCACACTCAAATACCAAACACTTATTACATTTATTGCACACTCAAATACCAAACACTTATTACATTTATTGCACACTCAAATACCAAACACGTATTACATGTATTGCACACTCAAATACCAAACACGTATTACATTTATTGCACACTCAAATAACAAACACGTATTACATTTATTGCACACTCAAATACCAAACACGTATTACATTTATTGCACACTCAAATACCAAACACGTATTACATTTATTGCACACTCAAATAACAAACACTTATTACATTGAATGCACACTCAAATACCAAACACTTATTACATTTATTGCACACTCAAATACCAAACACTTATTACATTTATTGCACACTCAAATACCAAACACTTATTACATGTATTGCACACTCAAATAACAAACACTTATTTCATTGAATCCTCACTCAAATACCAAACACTTATTACATTGAATGCACACTCAAATACCAAACACTTATTACATTTATTGCACACTTAAATACCAAACACTTAATACATTTATTGCACACTCAAATACCAAACACTTATTACATTTATTGCACACTCAAATACCAAACACTTATTGCATTGAATCCTCACTTAAATGCCAAACACGTATTGCATAAAAGGAACACTCAAATGCCAATTACTTATTTTATTGAATGCACACTCAAATGCCAAACATTTATTACATTGAATGCTCACTCAAATGCCAAACATTTATTACATCGAATGCACACTCAAATGCCAAACATTTATTACATTGAATGCTCACCTAAATTTCAAACACTTTTTACATTGAAAGCACACGCAAATGCCAAACACTTTTTTATCGTTTATTTATTTATTTATTTATTTATTTATTTCAAGGGTAACCCACGGGAGCAAGTCCCATTAACGGGGCCAATACATACACTCATTCATACATATTTACAATCTAATGAACATCAAATGTCTTATATTAACTTAATTGTCTGAGTAAAACGAAGCATTTTCAACACTAAATTTAAAAGTCATTTGTGACATGTACATATCCAAGGAGAGCAGCTTTAGCTGTAACTGATTATATTACATCTTACATTATTACATCTTTGTTTATGTATATTGTTTCGACTTCTGTCACATCTAAAACACTGTACAGTTCGTGTGGTTCTCGATGGAAAGGCCCACTCGCTACTAAAATACCAAACAGTTATTACATTAAAGGTACACTCTCTACTAAAATACCAAACAGTTATTACATTAAAGGTACACTCGCTACTAAAATACCAAAGACTTATTATATTAAAGGTCCACTCGCTACTAAAATACCAAAGACTTATTATATTAAAGGCCCACTCGCTACTAAAATACCAAAGACTTATTATATTAAAGGCCCACTCGCTACTAAAACACCAAACAGTTATTACATTAAAGGTACACTCGCTACTAAAATACCAAACAGTTATTACATTAAAGGTACACTCGCTAATAAAATACCAAAGACTTATTATATTAAAGGCCCACTCGCTACTAAAATACCAAAGACTTATTATATTAAAGCCCCACTCGCTACTAAAACGCCAAACAGTTATTACATTAAAGGTACACTCGCTACTAAAATACAAAACAGTTATTACATTAAAGGTAAACTCGCTACTAAAATACCAAACACTTATTACATTGAAGACACTGTGATCCCAATGGGTACCCTATAAAAGCTTATGATATGTTGTCACATATGGACTCTAGGGGCGACTTCCATCAAGGAGTTTATATTTAGATATGGTTTTGGTCATGTATGGCTAATGTTATATGATGTATATAGTCAAACTTGGGAGACGCTAAGCAAAAGTACTCACCATGATCTTTACTCTCGCTATAAAATTACCACAGGTCTAGCGGTTGACACTGACCGTAACATACCCTGGGAATTTAGACACTGTCTTTTAAAAAGGATCAGGTCCGTGTAACGTTCGTTAATAGCAAAATGAAAATTGGAAATAGTCGTTTTTAAGTTCAATTTTTCAATTTCATTTTTTACTGTTTGAAAAGAACAGATGAAAATTGAAATTTGACGTTCAATTTTCAATTTTTGTTTTCTTTCTTTTCAACACACAAATTGAAAATTGAAAAATGACGGTCATTTTTCAATTTTTAATTTGCCTTTTGGCTTTACCCGAAACGAATATTGAAAATTGTAACCTGCGTTAATCTTTCAATTTTCAATTGGTTGAAGTCCTGTTAGAGCGGAATTATCCCGCACTCGTGAACATGTACCAGATGACCTTGCCAGATGACCTTGCCAAACGGGAAGAATGTTGAGTTCCATGCAGCTCTACACTTTCTCCCAATACAGAAGTGTCTCGTTTTAGAATCCTTTTAATTATTACACTATACATGTGTTAAATTTTCAATTCTTAGATGGTGTGTTTTACTTTTATTATTTCTATTGTTTTCAATCAGCATCTTTTGCGCTTGTCAATTTTGTAATAGAATATAGACTCAATTGGAGACAAAGATTATTGTTATTTTCTCCTCTGTGTGTAAAGCTCCGTCTACACTATAGTATGACAACTTTCCTCCCACGAACCGCTGAATATGGAGTTTTATTGGGAGATTCGTTTGTCTGCTTTGTGGGGGTAAACAAAATCAAAAATCCCTTTCTGTGGATGCGCGTGTGTTGCATTCTCGTCTGTGTGTTTACTGCATGTCAAACAGAAAACAGTAGCAACAATTCCCTAACAACTCGTTAAATGTACATTTTTGGCGAAAAGTCGACTTGCAGCCTTTCATCTGAGATTGATCACTTCTTATTTTACTACTAATCTGAAGGTCAACGAAGGATCATAACAATCTTAGGCGGTGTCTGTTTTTAAGTTTACATACACATGCAAGTGATTACAATGCCATTTGTACCGTCGTATATTGACCGTTGGTCTAACTTCCAAATAAAGAATATTACTAGTATTAGAAACGCACTACTGCGTTATACATCTCTGCTTTATACAACATTGTTTGCAAACAGTATGTGTGAAGCATTATCATCGATATGACATAGCATTGAGAGAGTCCATCCATTTGATCTGTCAGTGTATCTAATTAGCATGGGTCTATCTGCTGTTACCAGCTGGAGGGCAAAGCACACCTATTTGAATTGTTATATTTCTTCTATTTTGCGACATTTATAACTAAAGGCATGTTCATTTTTTTGTTAATTATACCTAATACAAATGATGGCAATGTTTCTCGTTTGTTTTTCCAAAGGTTACTGGCAGGGGCTCCCCTGGTCAAACAAGAAGACAGATCTAGTGGTGCCTTGTATAAATGTCCCATAATCCCAGCTTCTTCTGCCACGGATTGTTTAGAAGTGCCTTTGTCACAGACGGGTAAGTTAAAATGTTTAACAAGCAAACAAACAAAATCCAACAATCAATCTATCAACCAACGAACCAATCAGCCAATCAATCAATCGATCAATCATTCCACCAGCCAGCCATTCATCCAATAAACCAGTCTAGAAATAGACCATTTGATCCCTCAATCAATAAATAGATCAATCATTATTGAGATGGCGAGGAATATATAGATTTAATATGTATAATGGCTTCCAATGACATATTTTAAATAACTGACATAATTTGTTTAATTCGTAAGGCGCCTGTTGAAGAGAGATATAAACATTTAGAACAGAAGGAACTTTGTTAGTGCTATAAGTAAGCTTTGTATATATGTGGTGACCGTACCCTGTGGTAGGTTATTTTCTCCAAACTTCAACCTATATCACATACATCTATCATTAAATTTTCATCATATGTTTTATCAGAAGTCAATTATACTGGATTCAGTTCTGTAGAAAACCTACATATCGCTAACCACCTCCTCCCCATGAAACTTTGTACAAATCGAAATCGGTTGGGTCATAATACAGGCGTTCTTGTAATTGAACTGGAAGTATTCGGGGTGTTCTATCGAGTTGATAGTATTGAGGCCTGTATTGGTAGATATGTCATTTGGAGTAGGTATATTGTAGACATTTGGATTGGAGTGGGTATATTATAGCTATTTGGATTGGAGTAAGTATATTATAGACATTCGGATTGGAGTGGGTGTATAATAGATATTTGGATTGGAGTGTGTATATTGTAGAAATTTGGATTGGAGTTGGCATATTGTATACATTTGGATTGGAGTGTGTATATTGTAGACATTTGGATTGGAGTGGGTATATTATAGACATTTGGATTGGAGTGGGTATATAATAGACATTTGGATTGGAGTGGGTATATTGTTGACATTTGGATTGGAGTATGTAAATTATAGATATTTGGATTGGAGTGGGTATATTGTAGACATTTGGATTGGAGTGGGTATATTGTAGACATTTGGATTGGAGTGGGTATATTGTAGACATTTGGATTGGAGTGGGTATATTGTAGACATTTGATTCGTAGTGGATATATTTTTACCAAAGAGTTTTTTTTCATATTTTAAGGTTTCTTCCAATATAGTTTCAATATCCTCTGTATATTATATTTATGAACAAAACACAAGGAGCACAGGGAAAAACCTTCTTTACTGAAATAACCGTGGAGACAAGTTTCTAATTGTGCTAAAAAGGGGTATGTCATTAAGACCGTCATTAAGACTTTTTTCTGGAATAATTTGTAATATCTTGATAAAGTTGTGTGGATCTTCAGCTAAGTCGGGTAAATCCAAAAACGTAGAGAATTCAAAGTTTCTCTTACGTTTGGTCTGAGACTTTTTTGTACGTGATAACACACTCGATGTTAGAAAAGTCGTAAGTAACCTCTGTCATTTGATATTTGTTGCGGAATTGTTCTCCGAAAACGGTTCCGCGATCTGGTACGTATGCGTCTAGTTTACATCGCGTCTTATTGCACGTACAGGAGAGAAACTTTAGGCAGTGATGATAGGAGAGAGGGGGCCGAGAGCTGAAGGGGGTTAATTAATTAGTCTTAATGTGCCAGATTGGACCCTTCCGAGAAATCTTACAGAAAACCTCCTGAAACCTTACAGAAAACTTCCTGAAACCTTACAGAAAACTTCCTGAAACCTTACCGAAAACTTCCTGAGCAGAAGAGCCTTGAAAGGAACTCTGATTAAAAGAATTAAAAGAACTATAGTTTCTATAGAATCTAAAAACCTGAGACATAACTCCCTTTAAAGTGTGGGGAGGATGATAGGACATGACATATAACAGCTGATGCGTACCAGTAAGTTTGAAGAATACTTTGTAATGAAGATACCGAGTCATATGATCCTAATTACATCCATTGTTACATCCAAAATAGCAGGTTGTAGTTTAATGCTGGGATCATGGGAATTAAAAGTTTCAATGAAAATATAAATGTTTTTTGTTGCCATGTGATAAAAAATGTCATCCAGATACCGAACGTAAATGAATGGTAGATATTTAAAAAAGAAAGTAAAAACTCAAGTCGTAACGATCATTTGTAACTAATATAAGATTTAAACATTTTGTTTCCGCATGGATAGCACATAAACAGCTTTATCATCATTTTACAGTAAATCCTAATCAACGCTTAACAACTATACTGCTGTGTTGTTGTTAGCCACTTTGACTTTGACCCACGATGATTTGCTTTAAATGATATGTCGTCACTTGATTACTGAAAATCATACCAAGATGACTTGCTTTAAATGGTATGTCGTCACTTGATTACTGAAAATCATACCAAAATGATTTGCTTTAAAAGATATGTCGTCACTTGATTACTGAAAATCATACCAAGATGATTTGCTTTAAAAGATATATCGTCACTTGATTACTGAACATCATACCAAAATGATTTGCTTTAAAAGATATGTCGTCACTTGATTACTGAAAATCATACTAAGATGATTTGCTTTAAAAGATATGTCGTCACTTGATTACTGAAAATCATACTAAGATGATTTGTTTTAAAAGATATGTCGTCACTTGATTACTGAAAAGCATACCAAGATGATTTGTTTTAAAAGATATGTCGTCACTTGATTACTGAAAAGCATACCAAGATGATTTGCTTTAAAAGATATGTCGTCACTTGATTACTGAAAATCATACTAAGATGATTTGTTTTAAAAGATATGTCGTCACTTGATTACTGAAAATCATACCAATATGATTTGCTTTAAATAATATGTCGTCACTTGATTACTGAAAATCATACCAAGATGATTTGCTTTAAATGATATGTCGTCACTTGATTACTGAAAATCATACCAAGATGATTTGCTTTAAATGGTATGTCGTCACTAGATTACTGAAAATCATACCAAGATGATTTGCTTTAAATGGTATGTCGTCACTAGATTACTGAAAATCATACCAAGATGATTTGCTTTAAATGGTATGTCGTCACTAGATTACTGAAAATCATACCAAGATGATTTGCTTTAAATGGTATGTCGTCACTAGATTACTGAAAATCATACCAAGATGATTTGCTTTAAATGGTATGTCGTCACTAGATTACTGATTTATCGTGAGTGGTACAATATCGTTTGTTACATTATCTTACCAAGGGTACATCTAAATATGGATACTAGAAACACGAGGCATTTCTTTTACTCCTTGCCCATCTGTCAGTTGGTGTTTTTCATAGAATTCGTATCCATGGTAACAGGTGTAAACAAGACTTATTCATTGTCTGTTTATACTCGCCCGTCTAGGTATATGTGGTTAACATGTGTGTATTTAAGTAATGACATGACTAGTACATGACTTTATAACGAGATTAACAGAACAGCTTTTTGACTATATGTAAGAAAGATGTTCCTAACCTGACAGCAATTCATTCGAAGTTTCCTTTTCGGCCGCTTTCAGCTTGCTCGGTGTTATCAATAGTCGTGTTTTCGGCAGGTGTTAATGTTTTCGGAAGGGCTGAAATATATTTTGTGAAAACACACCCTTTAGAGCTACATCAGGCGTCAATGTTTGCAATATTACCGTCAGAAATTATCCATTATGTAAATTTGCAATGTACTTTTTTGATTGTAACAAAAGAAATGTAACTCCAAATGCTGAAGTAACAGTTTAATGATATTCTTATTGGTTGGAATAGCTTTATTTCCATCTATAGGCCTAAGTGTGTGATGTTTTAGAAAGAAGCGTCTGAAAGAGTGACTCGCAGGGACCACGATAAGTGTATGATGTTTTAGAAAGAAGCGTCTGAAAGAGTGACTCGCAGGGACCACGATAAGTGTATGATGTTTTAGGAGGAAGCGACTGAAATAGTGACTGACTGGGACCACGATAAGTGTGTGATGTTTTAGAAAGAAGCGTATGAAAGAGTGACTCGCAGGGACCACGATAAGTGTATGATGTTTTAGGAGGAAGCGACTGAAATAGTGACTGACTGGAAAAACGATAAGTGTGTGATGTTTAGAAGGGGTCGTCTGTTATAGCTATTGGAAAGACCCGCTATAGTGTGTGATTTTGTTAGAAGGGGTGATGTGTAATAGCTATTGGAAAGACCCGCTATAATGTGTGATGTTTTAGAAGGGGTGATGTGTAATAGCTATTGGAAAGACCCGCTATAATGTGTGATGTTTTAGAAGGGGTGATCTGTAATAGCTATTGGAAAGACCCGCTATAATGTGTGATGTTTTAGAAGGGGTGATGTGTAATAGCTATCGGAAAGACCCGCTATATTGTGTGATGTTTTAGAAGGGGCGATCTGTAATAGCTATTGGAAAGACCCGCTTCAATGTGTGATGTTTTAGAAGGGGCGATCTGTAATAGCTATTGGAAAGACCCGCTACAATGTGTGATGTTTTAGAAGGGGCGATCTGTAATAGCTATTGGAAAGACCCGCTATAATGTGTGATGTTTTAGAAGGGGCGATCTGTAATAGCTATTGGAAAGACCCGCTTCAATGTGTGATGTTTTAGAAGGGGCGATCTGTAATAGCTATTGGAAAGACCCGCTACAATGTGTGATGTTTTAGAAGGGGCGATCTGTAATAGCTATTGGAAAGACCCGCTACAATGTGTGATGTTTTAGAAGGGGTGATGTGTAATAGCTATCGGAAAGACCCGCTACAATGTGTGATGTTTTAGAAGGGGCGATCTGTAATAGCTATTGGAAAGACCCGCTACAATGTGTGATGTTTTAGAAGGGGCGATCTGTAATAGCTATTGGAAAGACCTACTATAATGTGTAATGTTTTAGAAGGGGCGATCTGTAATAGCTATTGGAAAGACCCGCTATAATGTGTGATGTTTTAGAAGGGGTCGTCTGTTATAGCTATTTGAAAGACCCGCTATAATGTGTGATGTTTTAGAAGGGGCGATTTGTAATAGCTATTGGAAAGACCCGCTATAATGTGTGATGTTTTAGAAGGGGTGATGTGTAATAGCTATTGGAAGGACCCGCTATATTGTGTGATGTTTTAGAAGGGGTGATGGGTAATAGCTATTGGAAAGACCCGCTACAATGTGTGATGTTTTAGAAGGGGCGATTTGTAATAGCTATTGGAAAGACCTACTATAATGTGTAATGTTTTAGAAGGGGCGATCTGTAATAGCTATTGGAAAGACCCGCTATAATGTGTGATGTTTTAGAAGGGGTCGTCTGTTATAGCTATTTGAAAGACCCGCTATAATGTGTGATGTTTTAGAAGGGGCGATTTGTAATAGCTATTGGAAAGACTCGCTATAATGTGTGATGTTTTAGAAGGGGTGATGTGTAATAGCTATTTGAAAGACCCGCTATAATGTGTGATGTTTTAGAAGGGGCGATCTGTAATAGCTATTGGAAAGACCCGCTATAATGTGTGATGTTTTAGAAGGGGTGATGTGTAATAGCTATTGGAAAGACCCGCTATAATGTGTGATGTTTTAGAAGGGGCGATCTGTAATAGCTATTGGAAAGACCCGCTATAATGTGTGATGTTTTAGAAGGGGTGATCTGTAATAGCTATTGGAAAGACCCGCTATAATGTGTGATGTTTTAGAAGGGGTGATGTGTAATAGCTATTGGAAAGACCCGCTATAATGTGTGATGTTTTAGAAGGGGCGATCTGTAATAGCTATTGGAAGGACCTGCTATAATGTGTGATGTTTTAGAAGGGGTGATGTGTAATAGCTATTGGAAAGACCCGCTATAATGTGTGATGTTTTAGAAGGGGTGATCTGTAATAGCTATTGGAAAGACCCGCTATAATGTGTGATGTTTTAGAAGGGGTGATGTGTAATAGCTATCGGAAAGACCCGCTATATTGTGTGATGTTTTAGAAGGGGCGATCTGTAATAGCTATTGGAAAGACCCGCTTCAATGTGTGATGTTTTAGAAGGGGCGATCTGTAATAGCTATTGGAAAGACCCGCTATAGTGTGTGATTTTGTTAGAAGGGGTGATGTGTAATAGCTATTGGAAAGACCCGCTATAATGTGTGATGTTTTAGAAGGGGTGATGTGTAATAGCTATTGGAAAGACCCGCTATAATGTGTGATGTTTTAGAAGGGGTGATCTGTAATAGCTATTGGAGACCCGCTATAATGTGTGATGTTTTAGAAGGGGTGATGTGTAATAGCTATTGGAAAGACCCGCTATAATGTGTGATGTTTTAGAAGGGGCGATCTGTAATAGCTATTGGAAAGACCCGCTATAATGTGTGATGTTTTAGAAGGGGCGATCTGTAATAGCTATTGGAAAGACCCGCTTCAATGTGTGATGTTTTAGAAGGGGCGATCTGTAATAGCTATTGGAAAGACCCGCTACAATGTGTGATGTTTTAAAAGGGGCGATCTGTAATAGCTATTGGAAAGACCTACTATAATGTGTGATGTTTTAGAAGGGGTGATGTGTAATAGCTATTGGAAAGACCCGCTACAATGTGTGATGTTTTAGAAGGGGCGATCTGTAATAGCTATTGGAAAGACCCGCTACAATGTGTGATGTTTTAGAAGGGGCGATCTGTAATAGCTATTGGAAAGACCTACTATAATGTGTAATGTTTTAGAAGGGGCGATCTGTAATAGCTATTGGAAAGACCCGCTATAATGTGTGATGTTTTAGAAGGGGTCGTCTGTTATAGCTATTTGAAAGACCCGCTATAATGTGTGATGTTTTAGAAGGGGCGATTTGTAATAGCTATTGGAAAGACCCGCTATAATGTGTGATGTTTTAGAAGGGGTGATGTGTAATAGCTATCGGAAAGACCCGCTATAATGTGTGATGTTTTAGAAGGGGTGATGTGTAATAGCTATTGGAAGGACCCGCTATAATGTGTGATGTTTTAGAAGGGGCGATCTGTAATAGCTATTGGAAAGACCCGCTATAATGTGTGATGTTTTAGAAGGGGTGATGTGTAATAGCTATTTGAAAGACCCGCTATAATGTGTGATGTTTTAGAAGGGGTGATCTGTAATAGCTATTGGAAAGATCCGCTATAATGTGTGATGTTTTAGAAGGGGTGATGTGTAATAGCTATTTGAAAGACCCGCTATAATGTGTGATGTTTTAGAAGGGGCGATCTGTAATAGCTATTGGAAAGATCCGCTATAATGTGTGATGTTTTAGAAGGGGTGATGTGTAATAGCTATCGGAAAGACCCGCTATAATGTGTGATGTTTTAGAAGGGGTGATGTGTAATAGCTATTGGAAAGACCCGCTATAATGTGTGATGTTTTAGAAGGGGTGATCTGTAATAGCTATTGGAAAGACCCGCTATAATGTGTGATGTTTTAGAAGGGGCGATCTGTAATAGCTATTGGAAAGACCCGCTATAATGTGTGATGTTTTAGAAGGGGTGATGTGTAATAGCTATCGGAAAGACTCGCTATAATGTGTGATGTTTTAGAAGGGGTGATGTGTAATAGCTATTGGAAAGACCCGCTATAATGTGTGATGTTTTAGAAGGGGTGATGTGTAATAGCTATCGGAAAGACCCGCTATAATGTGTGATGTTTTAGAAGGGGCGATCTGTAATAGCTATTGGAAAGACCCGCTATAATGTGTGATGTTTTAGAAGGGGTGATGGGTAATAGCTATTGGAAAGACCCGCTATAATGTGTGATGTTTTAGAAGTGGTCGTCTGTTATAGCTATTTGAAAGACCCGCTATAATGTGTGATGTTTTAGAAGGGGTGATGTGTAATAGCTATTGGAAGGACCCGCTATATTGTGTGATGTTTTAGAAGGGGCGATCTGCAATAGCTATTGGAAAGACCCGCTACAATGTGTGATGTTTTAGAAGGGGCGATCTGTAATAGCTATTGGAAAGACCCGCTACAATGTGTGATGTTTTAGAAGGGGCGATCTGTAATAGCTATTGGAAAGACCCGCTACAATGTGTGATGTTTTAGAAGGGGCGATCTGTAATAGCTATCGGAAAGACCCGCTACAATGTGTGATGTTTGAGACGGGGTCGTCTGGTATAGCTATTGGAAGGACCCGCTGTAATGTGTGAGGTTTTAGAAGGGGTCGTCTGTTATAGCTATTTGAAAGATCCGCTACAATGTGTGATGTTTTAGAAGGGGCGATCTGTAATAGCTATTGGAAAGACCCGCTATAATGTGTGATGTTTTAGAAGGGGCGATCTGTAATAGCTATTGGAAAGACCCGCTATAATGTGTGATGTTTTAGAAGGGGTGATGTGTAATAGCTATTGGAAAGACCCGCTATAATGTGTGATGTTTTAGAAGGGGTGATCTGTAATAGCTATTGGAAAGACCCGCTATAATGTGTGATGTTTTAGAAGGGGTGATGTGTAATAGCTATTGGAAAGACCCGCTACAATGTGTGATGTTTTAGAAGGGGCGATCTGTAATAGCTATTGGAAAGACCCGCTATAATGTGTGATGTTTTAGAAGGGGTGATGTGTAATAGCTATTGGAAAGACCCGCTATAATGTGTGATGTTTTAGAAGGGGTGATCTGTAATAGCTATTGGAAAGACCCGCTATAATGTGTGATGTTTTAGAAGGGGTGATGTGTAATAGCTATTGGAAAGACCCGCTATAATGTGTGATGTTTTAGAAGGGGTGATGTGTAATAGCTATTGGAAAGACCCGCTACATTGTGTGATGTTTTAGAAGGGGCGATCTGTAATAGCTATTGGAAAGACCCGCTATAATGTGTGATGTTTTAGAAGGGGTGATGTGTAATAGCTATTGGAAAGACCCGCTATAATGTGTGATGTTTTAGAAGGGGTGATGTGTAATAGCTATCGGAAAGACCCGCTATAATGTGTGATTTTTTAGAAGGGGTGATGTGTAATAGCTATTTGAAAGACCCGCTATAATGTGTGATGTTTTAGAAGGGGTGATCTGTAATAGCTATTTGAAAGACCCGCTATAATGTGTGATGTTTTAGAAGGGGCGAGCTGTAATAGCTATTGGAAAGACCCGCTACAATGTGTGATGTTTTAGAAGGGGTGATCTGTAATAGCTATTGGAAAGACCCGCTATAATGTGTGATGTTTTAGAAGGGGCGAGCTGTAATAGCTATTGGAAAGACCCGCTACAATGTGTGATGTTTTAGAAGGGGTGATCTGTAATAGCTATTGGAAAGACCCGCTACAATGTGTGATGTTTTAGAAGGGGTGATCTGTAATAGCTATTGGAAAGACCCGCTATAATGTGTGATGTTTTAGAAGGGGCGAGCTGTAATAGCTATTGGAAAGACCCGCTACAATGTGTGATGTTTTAGAAGGGGCGAGCTGTAATAGCTATTGGAAAGACCCGCTATAATGTGGGATGTTTTAGAAGGGGTGATCTGTAATAGCTATTTGAAAGACCCGCTATAATGTGTAATGTTTTAGAAGGGTTCGTCTGTTATAGCTATTTGAAAGACCCGCTATAATGTGTGATGTTTTAGAAGGGGCGATCTGTTATAGCTATTGGTAAGACCTGCTATAATGTGTGATGTTTTAGAAGGGGCCGCCCTTAGCTCTTGTGACAGGGGCAATCCGATTCCCGTTAACTTGATATATTAATTGGCACCATGGGCCGTAAGTGCGAAGAGACAATCACCTGTCTACATGGACCGTATTTTTCCATTCTAATCCATTTCCATCTTTCCATTCTTAACATATGACGTCATATTCTAAGTGAAGCCGATCTCAGTTTCACACATTCCAAGAACAATGTCAAGTCGGAAGCCCTGTCTAGTGAAAAATGTGATGTATTCTGGTTTTTCTTTGACTGGTGCCCGAAGTAAGAAGCACCTGTCTACATGGAGATGGTTAAATCGCCACACTTGTTTCTTAAAAGCTCTTCTCTCTATTTTTATCGTGGGAAAACACAGAAAAGTAGTTCACTAGCTGAAGTAGGGGAGTCTTTGTGTTTGGCTCGATCGCTGTAATAGACAAGAGCCTGGTCAAATGAACAACATATGGGTAGTAATAGAGTTAAGACAGATACTCCCAGGAATAACAACACCATGTTCTTTCTGTAAATATATATATATGTATGAACACTGAGACACACGGGCACAGGGAAAATCTTCTTGTCTAAAATAACCACGGAGACAAGTTTCTAATTGTGTTAAAAAGAGGTATATCATTTAGACCTTCTTTCTGTATATATCCATGTAGCCAGATTATAAAGCCCGTATTAATCTGTTTGGTGACATGTCCAGTCCTTCTAATAGCGAAAAGTGTGTCTGGTTATAATTATCAAATTAAAACACGATGTACTGCCCATATTGAATGATAGAAGTCAACTAATAGTAATTCATCTTAAAGGAACACTCGCCATTAAAATCCAGAGTACTGTTTACATTAAAAACCACAGACCGTTTTCTGTAGTTTTCCCATACAGGAGAAGTTAGGAACTTCCCATTTTCGTCAAATTTTGAACGTTTTAGCCTCATGTTCGTATCTGAAATGTAAACAAACTCCGATTCTAGGCATGCGCATAAGAGCCGTAATGATTTGAACTGTGGGAGTGATCTAACAGTAGACTGCAGTATGATTTTACTCAATCTGACTGAAGTCGAGATGTTCCAATGAACATATATGTTCCAATAAACATCTATGTTCCAATGAACATCTATGTTCCAATGAACATCTATGTACCAATGAACATCTATGTTCCAATGAACATCTATGTTCCAATGAACCTCTATGTTCCAATGAACATCTATGTTCCAATGAACCTCTATGTTCCAATGAACATCTATGTACCAATGAACATCTATGTTCCAATGAACATCTCGACTTTAGTCAGATTGGATTTTACTGAGTTTATCTGAGAAATACAGACTAAGGGTCGTTGAGAAACACCGAAAAGCCTGCAGATAAACATTGAGCGTGTAAACTACTGACTATAAGACCTGAAATGAGGGTAATAAGACGCTGGGGTTAACCTGTCGCTGGTCGTTGCTGTTGTAGTCGGGCTCCAAATCCACTCTGATATTACATTCCCATAATAATGCGCCCAATGCTTATTGTTAGTGGTTTTCATACGCCCGACTTAAAAACATCGGTCGTATAATGGTATCACCAGCGCCCCCCGTCCGTCCCAGATTCCCTCCGCTCCATAACTTAAAGAGTTTAGATCAGATCTTTACAATTCTTTCTCAACATATACTTTATGGGTAGAAGGTATGTCATGAATCGTTTATGACATCTTAGGTAGCATAATTTGGCATCTGCATTGGATTATGTAATATCCCTTTAGTCTATATCTTAGTTCACTACTGTTCCATGTCTTGAAGAGTTTTGATCCAACCTTTACAATTCTTTCACAACACATACCTTTTGTGTAGATGGCGTGGCATGAGCCACTTATGAATATCCGGTTACATAATACGGTATCTATATTAGATGATGTAATATTCTTTTTAGTCCATATCTTGTTTAGTTTTTACCTGATCTTAACAATTGTTCCGGTGTAAAATCATAGCTAAGGGTAGATGGTTTGTCGGGAACCATTTAAGACATCCCTGGTTTCATAATACAACATCCATATTAGATTATGTAATATTCTGTTTTAGTCTTTGCCTTGGTTGCTTGCGCTCCATAACTTGAAGGTTTTTTATTTTTACAATTCTGTCACAGCATTTACGGATTCAATTTCGGATATCGCTGGTTACATACTACGATATCCATACAAATATATATGTTCATCGAAGAGAGAGATGATCTATCATATGAACATAGGATTTCAATTGCTGTAATTTAAACAAATATGTTATATTATGTAGAGAAATCAGTCCCAGCGTAAGTGAGTTTACTAAAACTCTTGTTACTTGTGGTATGCTTGTATAAATTGACTTTCCTAACAAATGTCAGAAAGGCAACGACAGCGTGTGTGTATATCTGAATTATATTTGTGAAACACACATTTTTAATCTCCTCATTTTAAACTCCAGTTAGGCATCCGCAAGTTGTTGGGCTCTAGCCCTATAAGAAAACTGTCCCTCTAATACCGGAGGAGATGAAAGTTCATTTACATATTTATATTCCTAACAAATGACTTCATGGGTGCAAAGTTGATGATCTGTGCCATTACAATGTATATTATCATTATAAAATGTACATTATGCGATATCTGTTTGTTATCAGGTGGTGGACCGGCAGGAATCATGCAGATCGGCACAGCACTTGATATGCAACCTAATGTAAAAGACAAAGTCGTTGTAAGTATCTTAACTGTTGTTTATGTAAGCCCAATGCCAAACCACTTTTAATATAGATCTATATAATCTCTGTACTAATTTATGGGAGTAAACATTTTTTTCAAAACTCGTCGCAGTCGCAACACGAAATGAAGAAGTTTTCCCAACTTAATGGAAAAAGCTTTGAACATGGTCATAACCTTTGATGTTATCACATAAACACAACGTAAAAAGTTAAGCACCCCCCCCCCCCCCCACCCCATTTGTTTAATGCCTGACAGACTGTTCGGAATTTTTGGAATCTTTAATTTGCCTCATACCCACGATGTCCCATTAAGTGCGACACTAATTAGGGAGAGTTGGAACTTTCTGTTTTACTTATCTGAAAATGTTGCATTTGCCGCACAAGTGCTACCTCGGCCTCTAAATGCCTCACTTTGCATCTAAGGACATCTAAGCGTGTTCATTTACACTATATATTTGTATTTTTTGGACGCCTTTGAGTAGCTATATATATGACTTCAACCGTTCTTCTGACTGCAAGCGGCATAATTTACAAGCATTGACAATAATTAATTTGTGTTATTTGACGGACAAAATTTGTTCAACCAGAGAGACGATGTTTAAAGTTTCGTTTAAGTCCAAGCTGCTTACTTAAAACTCAAGGACCTTTATTTGGGTTCCCTTTGGTTCATTGCTTTAGCGAAAAAATCTGTTTCAGATTTATATATTTTGAAGAAAAAAATCATAGCGTGTTGAGCTCGCGACACGTAATGAAAAAATGTTTCATTCCTTGTCTTTTTTATAATTTTTTTTTATATATACCTACAGTAGCCGAACTATTGAGTTCAAACTCGGGAGTTATATATATCTACAGTAGCCGAAATGTTGAGTTCAAACAACGGAGCTATATATATCTACAGTAGCCGAAATGTTGAGTTCAAACAACGGAGCTATATATATCTACAGTAGCCGAAATGTTGAGTTCAAACAACGGAGCTATATATATCTACAGTAGCCGAAATGTTGAGTTCAAACATGGGAGTTATATGGCCTACTATTAGTTATACATGACGCCCTTGCGTGGCTATATGGGTAGACTTGGTGTCTGGCATTAATATTTTTCCGATGCGAGTTATATGTATACCTACATATTGAGTTCAAACTCTGAGTTATATATACCTACAATTGTCTACAACCGAGTGGGTTTTATATAACATATGCACATATTGTATTGTTGCAGTATTGCGGTCATCAAGTGGATCCTCGTGCCGACTCCCCTTCCAACGCCACGGTCTATGGGATGTGTTATGATCTAATGAAGGACTTAGACTACCGGAAGTCCTCGAGGATTTCACCTATGACCTTGGGCCGTGGACGTATTGGTGGTAAAGATGGACAATATTTAGATTCGGACAATGATGATCAAATATTCTATTTCCCTGTTCATAACAGCGAGGTAAGTCTTCTAAATGCGGACAATGATGATCAAATATTCTATTTCCCTGTTCATAACAGCGAGGTAAGTCCTCTAAATGCGGACAATGATGATCAAATATTCTATTTCCCTGTCCATAACAGCGAGGTAAGTCCTCTAAATGCGGACAATGATGATCAAATATTCTATTTCCCTGTTCATAACAGCGAGGTAAGTCCTCTAAATGCGGACAATGATGATCAAATATTCTATTTCCCTGTCCATAACAGCGAGGTAAGTCCTCTAAATGCGGACAATGATGATCAAATATTCTATTTCCCTGTTCATAACAGCGAGGTATGCCCTCTAAATGCGGACAATGATGATCAAATATTCTATTTCCCTGTTCATAACAGCGAGGTATGTCCTCTAAATGCGGACAATGATGATCAAATATTGTATTTCCCTGTTCATAACAGCGAGGTATGTCCTCTAAATGCGGACAATGATGATCAAATATTCTATTTCCCTGTTCATAACAGCGAGGTATGCCCTCTAAATGCGGACAATGATGATCAAATATTCTATTTCCCTGTTCATAGCAGCGAGGTAGGTCCTCTATATCCGGACAATGATGATCAAATATTGTATTTCCCTGTCCATAACAGCGAGGTAAGTCCTCTAAATGCGGACAATGATGATCAAATATTCTATTTCCCTGTTCATAACAGCGAGGTAAGTCCTCTAATTGCGGACAATGATGATCAAATATTCTATTTCCCTGTTCATAACAGCGAGGTAAGTCCTCTAAATGCGGACAATGTTGATCAAATATTCTATTTCCCTGTCCATAACAGCGAGGTAAGTCCTCTAAATGCGGACAATGTTGATCAAATATTCTATTTCCCTGTTCATAACAGCGAGGTAAGTCCTCTAATTGCGGACAATGATGATCAAATATTTTATTTCCCTGTTCATAACAGCGAGGTAAGTCCTCTAAATGCGGACAATGTTGATCAAATATTTTATTTCCCTGTCCATAACAGCGAGGTAAGTCCTCTAAATGCGGACAATGATGATCAAATATTCTATTTCCCTGTTCATAACAGCGAGGTAAGTCCTCTAAATGCGGACAATGATGATCAAATATTCTATTTCCCTGTCCATAACAGCGAGGTAAGTCCTCTAAATGCGGACAATGGTGATCAAATATTCTATTTTCCTGTTCATAACAGCGAGGTAAGTCCTCTAAATGCGGACAATGATGATCAAATATTCTATTTCCCTGTCCATAACAGCGAGGTAAGTCCTCTAAATGCGGACAATGATGATCAAATATTCTATTTCCCTGTTCATAACAGCGAGGTAAGTCCTCTAAATGCGGACAATGATGATCAAATATTCTATTTCCCTGTCCATAACAGCGAGGTAAGTCCTCTATATCCGGACAATGATGATCAAATATTCTATTTCCCTGTTCATAACAGCGAGGTAAGTCCTCTAAATGCGGACAATGTTGATCAAATATTTTATTTCCCTGTCCATAACAGCGAGGTAAGTCCTCTAAATGCGGACAATGTTGATCAAATATTTTATTTCCCTGTCCATAACAGCGAGGTAAGTCCTCTAAATGCGGACAATGTTGATCAAATATTCTATTTCCCTGTTCATAACAGCTAGGTAAGTCCTCTAAATGCGGACAATGTTGATCAAATATTTTATTTCCCTGTCCATAACAGCGAGGTAAGTCCTCTAAATGCGGACAATGATGATCAAATATTCTATTTCCCTGTTCATAACAGCGAGGTAAGTCCTCTAAATGCGGACAATGTTGATCAAATATTTTA
This sequence comes from Lepidochitona cinerea, assembly GCA_963971465.1. Taxonomy (NCBI): domain Eukaryota; kingdom Metazoa; phylum Mollusca; class Polyplacophora; order Chitonida; family Tonicellidae; genus Lepidochitona; species Lepidochitona cinerea. The sequence continues at coordinate 45,656,037 of OZ020556.1, forward strand.
TTTCCCTGTCCATAACAGCGAGGTAAGTCCTCTAAATGCGGGCAATAATGATCAAATATTCTATTTCCCTGTTCGTAACAGCGAGGTAAGTCCTCTAAATGCGGACAATGTTGATCAAATATTCTATTTCCCTGTTCATAACAGCGAGGTAAGTCCTCTAAATGCGGACAATGTTGATCAAATATTTTATTTCCCTGTCCATAACAGCGAGGTAAGTCCTCTAAATGCGGACAATGATGATCAAATATTTTATTTCCCTGTCCATAACAGCGAGGTAAGTCCTCTAAATGCGGACAATGATGATCAAATATTCTATTTCCCTGTCCATAACAGCGAGGTAAGTCCTCTAAATGCGGACAATGAGGATCAAATATTCTATTTCCCTGTTCATAACAGCGAGGTAAGTCCTCTAAATGCGGACAATGATGATCAAATATTCTATTTCCCTGTCCATAACAGCGAGGTAAGTCCTCTAAATGCGGACAATGATGATCAAATATTCTATTTCCCTGTTCATAACAGCGAGGTAAGTCCTCTAAATGCGGACAATGATGATCAAATATTCTATTTCCCTGTCCATAACAGCGAGGTAAGTCCTCTAAATGCGGACAATGATGATCAAATATTCTATTTCCCTGTTCATAACAGCGAGGTAAGTCCTCTAAATGCGGACAATGATGATCAAATATTCTATTTCCCTGTTCATAACGGCGAGGTAAGTCCTCTATATCCGGACAATGATGATCAAATATTCTATTTCCCTGTTCATAACAGCGAGGTAAGTCCTCTAAATGCGGACAATGTTGATCAAATATTTTATTTCCCTGTCCATAACAGCGAGGTAAGTCCTCTAAATGCGGACAATGTTGATCAAATATTTTATTTCCCTGTCCATAACAGCGAGGTAAGTCCTCTAAATGCGGACAATGATGATCAAATATTCTATTTCCCTGTTCATAACAGCGAGGTAAGTCCTCTAAATGCGGACAATGTTGATCAAATATTTTATTTCCCTGTCCATAACAGCGAGGTAAGTCCTCTAAATGCGGGCAATGATGATCAAATATTCTATTTCCCTGTTCATAACAGCGAGGTAAGTCCTCTAAATGCGGACAATGATGATCAAATATTCTATTTCCCTGTTCATAACAGCGAGGTAAGTCCTCTAAATGCGGACAATGATGATCAAATATTCTATTTCCCTGTTCATAACAGCGAGGTATGCCCTCTAAATGCGGACAATGATGATCAAATATTCTATTTCCCTGTCCATAACAGCGAGGTAAGTCCTCTAAATGCGGACAATGATGATCAAATATTCTATTTCCCTGTTCATAACAGCGAGGTAAGTCCTCTAAATGCGGACAATGATGATCAAATATTTTATTTCCCTGTTCTGTTTTTTATAGGAATTTTCATATAACAAATAAAGAATGTGTACATTTTGTACAGTTTACAAAGTGTTTCCCAGTAAAATTCATTAGTAGGAATATGTAAAACTGGTCCCTTATTTCTGAAAAATCGATTTTATTTTATTTATGGCTGAAATAAAGTATGTTTGTTTTGTCCAGGGAAATACTATGCTCGTTGGAAACCCAGCTGCCCAGAATTCCAAAGGTAGGTGTACAGTTTATCTCAATGATTTCTCTGGAATCATCTAGTAATGAAATGTCTGAATGATCTAGTAATAAACTGTCTGAATGATCTAGTAATAAACTGTCTGAATGATATAGTAATAAACTGTCTGAATGATATAGTAATAAACTGTCTGAATGATCTAGTAATGAACTGTCTGAGTGATCTAGCAATCAACTGTCTGGATGATCTAGTAATGAACTGTCTGAATGGTCTAGCAATGAACTAGCATTGAACTGTCTGAAAGATCTAGATATGGGTTATGAAATGTCTGAATGACTTAGTAATGAACTACTTATGGATAACAACTTCTTGGTTTATTGGGTGACGACATTTCGATGTAGTTCTGACATCGTTATCAAAGTCAATGACTAGCAATGGACTGTCCGAATGGTCTAGCAATGAACTGTCCGAATGGTCTAGCAATGAACTGTCCGAATGGTCTAGCAATGAACTGTCTGAATGGTCTAGCGATGAGCTGTTTGAATGATCTAGCAATGCGCTGTCTGAATGGTCTAGCAATGGACTGTCCGAATGGTCTAGCAATGAACTGTCCGAATGGTCTAGCAATGAACTGTCCGAATGGTCTAGCAATGAACTGTCCGAATGGTCTAGCAATGGACTGTCCGAATGGTCTAGCAATGAACTGTCCGAATGGTCTAGCAATGAACTGTCTGAATAGTCTAGTAATGAACTGTCCGAATGGTCTAGCAATGAACTGTCCGAATGGTCTAGTAATGAACTGTCCGAATGATCTAGCAATGAACTGTCCGCATGGTCTAGCGATAAACGCTTTGAACGATCTCGCGATGGTATGCCTGAATGATTGAATGATCAATGATAACCTTTTTGTTTATCTGATTCAACTTCAACGATTCAAGCATATGCTGGAAATGTATTCCTACAGGGGCCGTGGTTCTGTATCGGGGTAACAGAAGACTCAAAAGGAAGGTGTTTCCTGGTATTGAAAGAGACAGTTTTGCAGGTAGAGTAGACAGCCTACCTACAGTTACCCATGTGATTAAATCAATATTTTCTGACAAGAAAAACTAAATTTAAACTTTCATGAAGAGACAATATAACATTTTGATCGTTATGAACTTTGTGTAGTAGCCTAACTTCTGCTATCAACTATGAACGTATATCAATGAGACTGTCTTGTAATTATGTTAACATACAGCCAAGCTTTGTATAAAACTGTAGATTCAATTGCCCTTTCGAGGCCAGAAAGTTGCCGCAGTTCGAACAGTTTTAGTATTGACATTTCAGGTTACGCACTCTCTTCTGGTCGTTTATTCCGAGACCCTCGCCTGTATTACATCGTCGGTGCCCCTGGAGCTGGTGGACGTGGTAAAGTCTTTGTCTTAGGAGATGCATTTGATGTCCTTAAAGAAGCCGTCGGTGAACAGGTATTTGCTGGGGGAAAACAAACTCCCATACTGTACGATTTATTTCTCAAGCAATCCACAATCCATTTGAGATCTTTGAGTTATTCTCAAGTTTTGTCTTCTGTCAATGTGCTCCAAGTGAACACATTTAGTACAGTCAATCTCATCTCCGGATCCGATCAACTATTGTCAGTTCTCTATTATGGACCATTAACTTATTCTATTACAATCAATATGATCTTGCTGCAATGTATCATTGTATCAGAAATGAGACTATTCAGAACATTACTGTATCTATAAAATTAATGCAATTTAAAACATCCGAATTTTTTTATATTCTATGTTATTAATTGCTCATACAATGTTAACAATGTGAAAGATGATTTAGGTTATCCTTGCCAACAGGCTAACCGACTATACAACCACCTATACTGTATAACTACTGGAATTATAATATATACAACTGCATTATCAAATAAAACAATTATTTTACATCAGCATTGGAATTGTCCGTCATATAAGGAACATACAGGCATTGTTATTATTCGACATCTTTTGATGATACAACCATTGAAATTGTTCGCCATATAAGGAACATACAGGCATTGTTATTATTCGACATCTTTTGATGATACAACCATTGAAATTGTTCGCCATATAAGGAACATACAGGCATTGTTATTATTCGACATCTTTTGATGATACAACCATTGAAATTGTTCGCCATATAAGGAACATACAGGCATTGTTATTATTCGACATCTTTTGATGATACAACCATTGAAATTGTTCGCCATATAAGGAACATACAGGCATTGTTATTATTCGACATCTTTTGATGATACAACCATTGAAATTGTTCGCCATATAAGGAACATACAGGCATTGTTATTATTCGACATCTTTTGATGATACAACCATTGAAATTGTTCGCCATATAAGGAACATACAGGCATTGTTATTATTCGACATCTTTTGATGATACAACCATTGAAATTGTTCGCCATATAAGGAACATACAGGCATTGTTATTATTCGACATCTTTTGATGATACAACCACTGAAATTGTTCGCCATATAAGGAACATACAGGCATTGTTATTATTCGACATCTTTTGATGATACAACCACTGAAATTGTTCACCATATTGTGATGATACAACCATTGAAATTGTTCGCCATCTTTTGATGATACAACCACTGAAATTGTTCACCATATTGTGATGATACAACCACTGAAATTGTTCACCATATTGTGATGATACAACCATTGAAATTGTTCGCCATCTTTTGATGATACAGCCATTGAAATTGTTCGCCATCTTTTGATGATACAGCCATTGAAATTGTTCACCATATTGTGATGATACAACCATTGAAATTGTTTGCCATCTTTTGATGATACAAACATTGAAATTGTTCGCCATCTTTTGATGATACAAACATTGGAATTGTTCGACATCTTTTGATGATACAACCATTGGAATTGTTCGCCATCTTTTGATGATACAAACATTGAAATTGCTCACCATCTTTTGATGATACAACCATTGAAATTGTTCGCCATCTTTTGATCATACAAACATTGAAATTGTTCGCCATCTTTTGATGATACAACCATTGAAATTGTTCGCCATCTTTTGATGATACAGCCATTGAAATTGTTCGCCATCTTTTGATGATACAGCCATTGAAATTGTTCACCATATTGTGATGATACAACCATTGGAATTGTTTGCCATCTTTTGATGATGCAACCATTGAAATTGTTCACCATATTGTGATGATACAGCCATTGGAATTGTTTGCCATCTTTTGATGATACAACCATTGCAATTGTTCTCCATCGTTTAATGATACAACCATTGAAATTGTTCGCCATCTTTTGATGATACAACCACTGAAATTGTTCACCATATTGTGATGATACAACCATTGAAATTGTTCGCCATCTTTTGATGATACAGCCATTGAAATTGTTCACCATATTGTGATGATACAACCATTGAAATTGTTCGCCATCTTTTGATGATACAAACATTGAAATTGCTCACCATCTTTTGATGATACAAACATTGCAATTGTTCGCCATCTTTTGATGATACAACCATTGAAATTGTTCACCATATTGTGATGATACAACCATTGAAATTGTTCGCCATATTGTGATGATACAACCATTGAATTGTTCGCCATATTGTGATGATACAACCATTGAATTGTTCGCCATATTGTGATGATACAACCACTGAAATTGGTCACCATATTGTGACGATAGAACCACTGAAATTGTTCACCATATTGTGACGATAGAACCACTGAAATTGTTCACCATATTGTGATGATACAACCACTGAAATTGTTCACCATATTGTGATGATACAACCATTGAAATTGTTCGCCATCTTTTGATGATACAACCATTGAAATTGTTCGTCATCTTCTGATGATACAGCTATTGAAATTGTTCACCATATTGTGATGATACAACCACTGAAATTGTTCGCCATCGTTTGATGATACAAGCATTGAATTGTTCGCCATATTGTGATGATACAACCATTGAAATTGTTCACCATCTTTTGAGGATATATTTTAAGCTTTAACATTATTATTTTATGTTATTTTTACAAATTTCCAACGTTTACAATAAATCTACATGTATGGTGTATAGAAATAAAATATTTGTTCCTCAGACTGGCAGCTACTTTGGTGCCTCTGTAACGGCAGTAGATTTAAATGGTGATGGTTCGGATGATATTGTCATTGGTGCACCATTGTATGGTACTGGTAAAGAAGAGGGGGCCGTATATGTCTACATCAACGAGAACAACGTAAGTATTCCCCGAGGGGGCCGTATATGTCTACATCAACGAGAACAACGTAAGTATTCCCCGAGGGGGCCGTATATGTCTACATCAACGAGAACAACGTAAGTATTCCCCGAGGGGGCCGTATATGTCTACATCAACGAGAACAACGTAAGTATTCCCCGAGGGGGCCGTATATGTCTACATCAACGAGAACAACGTAAGTATTCCCCGAGGGGGCCGTATATGTCTACATCAACGAGAACAACGTAAGTATTCCCCGAGGGGGCCGTATATGTCTACATCAACGAGAACAACGTAAGTATTCCCCGAGGGGGCCGTATATGTCTACATCAACGAGAACAACGTAAGTATTCCCCGAGGGGGCCGTATATGTCTACATCAACGAGAACAACGTAAGTATTCCCCGAGGGGGCCGTATATGTCTACATCAACGAGAACAACGTAAGTATTCATTACGTTTATCTAATCGAGATACCGACAACTCAATTGCACCTCCATGGGTGGGTGGTGATCAGCTCGGGACTGTTTAGCCGCTGAAAACCGTAGTCCTCAACTGTCCATCAGGCAATTAATCTGAGAATTAAAAGATGAATATTGTTATGTTTTCTTCCTATTTGAGCCCAGGTATGCATTCATGTTTAGGTTTTATAGAAATGTCCCAGGGAACAGTCTGTTGTGTCTATGGGGTCTTACTAATACGTTCCTGGCCATTTTCAGTCTAGGTCCAGGATCATCAACTTGAAGGCGGCTCGACAGTCCAAGTGGATTAATCACATTGTTGTTATAACTTATCCAATCTTTTCACAGAAACTTTTCGATGAAGTTGCCTTCAAACTGATGGGTTCCAATTCTCCTGGAGCTAAATTTGGTTCGGCAATTGAGAATATTGGTGATATGAATCGTGATTTAAAGGAAGGTAGGTTAATTGTATACAGATTATAGCAGTCTCAATGAAAGGAGAATAGCGCTCATTTATACCTCATAATATCTATCTATGGGGGTGTAAAGGTCTAAATGATATACCTCTTTTTAACACAATTAGATACTTGTCTCCATGGTTATTTTAGACAAGAAGATTTTCCCTGTGCCCGTGTGTTTTAGTGATCATAAATATATATATTTATTAAGTCGTTTTGTGAAGGCGTAAATATTTCTACCGATGACATTGATACCTTGGCTTCACATTTCAGTACATGTAAATGTATAATTATATTCAATTAAATAATTGTAATTAACACTAAAACACACAGTTCACAGGGAAAATATTCTTTTCTAAAACAACCTTGGAGACACTTTCACGGGTATAATGATAAGTGTTTATTTTCATGCTTATTTTCTCTGTGTTTAAAACAAGATAACAATTTATATTAACCCACGACAAGTTTAAAACACAATCGGTTCCCTAACATTGTTTGAATATTCTCCAGATATTGCAGTGGGTGCTCCTTTCGAAGACGAAGGCCTAGGAGTGATTTACATATATAACGGCCACGCCTCTGGTATTGGTCTGGACGGACAGTATTCTCAGAGAATTGCTGCCAGAGATCTGCCAGGTAAACTGCGTGGCTTTGGGATGGTGTTCTCTCGTGTTGATGACCTGGATGGAAACTCAGTACGAGGTTAGTCATATAGATCCAGTCTAAAAATCCTGCATTTTATACAAACTTACAGGATTTACTTCAGTAGGCCCATTTTTAACATGGGAGGGATATTTTCAAGGAATGTATATTTATTTATGAGGTCAATTAGACGGGAATGTCGTCGATGGAGATCAGATGAGAATGTATGAAGTTTTATGCGATCTGATGAGGTCGATTGACATCAAATGATATCTGATGGGGTCGACTGAGATCGAATGATATCTGATGGGTCGACTGAGATCGAATGATATCTGATGGGGTCGCTATTTGGTTGCTATGGAGATCAGATCGAATGAAATCGGTTGAGATTGTAGGATATCGAATAAGATTTGATGGTGTCAATGAGATCGAATTAGAACGAAGGAGATCCGATGTGGTCGAATGAGGTCAGATGAGATGGAGTGAGGTAAAACAGAGCGAATATGGAGTTCAAACCGATTTCTGGCTTCTATATTACAGGTTTCTGTATTCTAGAACCGCATATATTCCTTATACATTTTGATTGGAGGGACATTCGTTTTGCTTTTATTTTGTAGACTTTGCTGTGGGTGCCCCTCTTTCAGATTCGGCAGTTGTATTTTTTGGCCGGCCAGTTGTCGATCTTCTACCTAGATTCAGGTTTAGTCCAGAGATAATTGATGTTAAGAGAAATAACTGTAGGTTTGACAAGAAAAGAGCCACGTGTGTGAGGATAGAAGCCTGTTTCTATTTCAGGGGCTATAATCTACCGGATTATCTAGGTAACCTTTCTCTCTTATACCTGGATTTGATTCCTAACCTTATTAAAATATCATGAAGTATACTCTAAAAATTGAACATTGTTTTTAAATGTAAACGTTCCAGCTATTCCAATGAAACAACATGTGAAAGTTTGGATTTTTGTTTTGCCGACAGAACAATACTAGATCAATTCATGGTTGGAATGCGCACAAGTGTCTGCTATTTGGTTTTAGATAGATTTGGTTATAAACTTTGGTTGGATTTGGTCAGGTTATGTAAAATGTTGATACAAATCTTGTGTAGATTGGAGAAAAACGTATCTATTATTCTTAATAACTTTAAATTTCCCTTTATTTGCAGACGTGGACTACAGTTTGCGTGCAGATACACTGAACTCTGAACCACGTGTACAAATCATTGAAGGAGAAAGCCTTACCTCCAAATTGAAATCCACTCTTCGAATCGCCAGGCGTCGCACAGCATGTTCTACTTACAATGCTTTAGTCATGGTACGGAAATTCACCCTTTTTAGCTGAGATTAGCAGCTCTATAAGTCACTGTGTCTGTCGGTCGGTCGGTCGGTCTGTCTTTCGGTCGGTCGGTATGACAAATATCGGCGTTAGCAGAAAAAAACTCAAGTTTCAAATTTTGCATATGGCATCCTATGACTATAAAGCACCCTCCTTTTATAAAATTGCATTATTCCGAAATAACACACGCCTCACTGCATTCAATAACGATCAAAGAGTGAAACAAAATTCGTGCAAAAAATGCCCGGGAAAACCAATTGCTCGCCGAGTGCAGCACGACTCATGCCCAACCAATCAAGTCGCTACACGGACTACAAACACCAAACATTCCCGAAGTTAGACCTTTTCTAAGTTAGCTGACGATCCAAATGGAAAAATAACCCTGTCACCACATTTACAATATTTTTACTATTTTCTTTTAAGATAAGATACATACACCAAGCCTTCACACCGATACTCGCTTTTCAACATAAACATAACAATGACCTCCGATGCAAAATAAATACAATTACTTACCGTCACATGATGCTGAGAGAAATATCTGAAATGTATATTTTCAATCAATAAGTTTTTCTCGGTCCCTGACAACCATTCAACTTACATCCCGGAAATTGGCAATTTCAATGAACTAGACAATTCCCCTCCCCCACCCCCCCCCCCCAAACACACTTTCCTAAACAAAGAATTAGGTAACTAAAAACAAAACAGATTTCTGGAATTTTCTTGAATAGTTTGCAAGAATATGCAGTGCAGCGTATAAGTACCAAACGCATCGCGGTAATTTTGTTGTTCCTTGTACATCAAATTTATCTGTCATATGTTGTTTTTCAGCCCAATGTGGAAGACGTCTTTACTCCTATCAGTTTCAATCTTACCTATGACATTGTCAGACCGGAAGGCGAAGGTCCCGTCCCACCAGTACTTTCTGTGTTCAGTGGCAGTTTCAACACTACCGAGGTAAACTTTGTATTCTCTCAGCAATTAACAGTCATCTGATAACTTTGAGTTTATCATATATGACGAGACCCACACATGCTTTCCACCCACGTGTCACGACATAGATGGATAGGACGATAGTCTCCCAGACCCACACATGCTTTCCATCCATGTGTCCCGGCATAGATCGATAGGACGATAATCTCTCAGACCCACACATGCTTTCCATCCACGTGTCCCGGCATAGATCGATAGGACGATAGTCTCTCAGACCCACACATGCTTTCCATCCACGTGTCACGGCATCGATCGATTGGACGATAGTCTCTCAGACCCACACATGCTTTCCATCCACGTGTCACGACAAACATGTAGATCGATAGGACGATAGTCTCCCAGACCCACATATGCTTTCCACCCGCGTGTCACGACATCGATCGATAGGACGATAGTCTCCCAGACCCACATATGCTTTCCACCCGCGTGTCACGACATCGATCGATAGGACGATAGTCTCTCAGACCCACACATGCTTTCCATACATGTGTCACGACATAGATCGATAGGACAATAGTCTCTCAGACCCACACATGCTTTCCATCCATGTGTCACGACATCGATCGATAGGACGATAGTCTCTCAGACCCACACATGCTTTCCATACATGTGTCACGACATAGATCGATAGGACAATAGTCTCTCAGACCCACACATGCTTTCCATCCATGTGTCACGACATAGATCGATAGGACAATAGTCTCTCAGACCCACACATGCTTTCCATCCATGTGTCATGACATAGATCGATAGGACAATAGTCTCTCAGACCCACACATGCTTTCCATCCATGTGTCATGACATAGATCGATAGGACAATAGTCTCTCAGACCCACACATGCTTTCCATCCACGTGTCACGACATCGATCGATAGGACAATAGTCTCTCAGACCCACACATGCTTTCCATCCATGTGTCATGACATAGATCGATAGGACAATAGTCTCTCAGACCCACACATGCTTTCCATCCATGTGTCCCGGCATAGATCGATAGGACGATAGTCTCTCAGACCCACACATGCTTTCCATCCACGTGTCACGGCATCGATCGATTGGACGATAGTCTCTCAGACCCACACATGCTTTCCATCCACGTGTCACGACAAACATGTAGATCGATAGGACGATAGTCTCCCAGACCCACATATGCTTTCCACCCGCGTGTCACGACATCGATCGATAGGACGATAGTCTCCCAGACCCACACATGCTTTCCACCCGCGTGTCACGACATCGATCGATAGGACGATAGTCTCCCAGACCCACATATGCTTTCCACCCGCGTGTCACGACATCGATCGATAGGACGATAGTCTCTCAGACCCACACATGCTTTCCATCCATGTGTCATGACATAGATCGATAGGACAATAGTCTCTCAGACCCACACATGCTTTCCATCCATGTGTCATGACATAGATCGATAGGACAATAGTCTCTCAGACCCACACATGCTTTCCATCCACGTGTCACGACATCGATCGATAGGACAATAGTCTCTCAGACCCACACATGCTTTCCATCCATGTGTCATGACATAGATCGATAGGACAATAGTCTCTCAGACCCACACATGCTTTCCATCCATGTGTCATGACATAGATCGATAGGACAATAGTCTCTCAGACCCACACATGCTTTCCATCCATGTGTCATGACATAGATCGATAGGACAATAGTCTCTCAGACCCACACATGCTTTCCATCCATGTGTCATGACATAGATCGATAGGACAATAGTCTCTCAGACCCACACATGCTTTCCATCCACGTGTCACGACATCGATCGATAGGACAATAGTCTCTCAGACCCACACATGCTTTCCATCCATGTGTCACGACATAGATCGATAGGACAATAGTCTCTCAGACCCACACATGCTTTCCACCCATGTGTCACGGCATCGATCGATAGGACGATAGTCTCCCAGACCCACACATGCTTTCCATCCATGTGTCACGACATCGATCGATAGGACGATAGTCTCTCAGACCCACACATGCTTTCCATCCATGTGTCACGACATAGATCGATAGGACGATAGTCTCTCAGACCCACACATGCTTTCCACCCATGTGTCACGGCATCGATCGATAGGACGATAGTCTCCCAGACCCACACATGCTTTCCATCCATGTGTCACGACATCGATCGATAGGACGATAGTCTCTCAGACCCACACATGCTTTCCATCCACGTGTCACGACAAACATGTAGATCGATAGGACGATAGTCTCCCAGACCCACATATGCTTTCCACCCGCGTGTCACGACATAGATCGATAGGACGATAGTCTCCCAGACCCACATATGCTTTCCATCCACGTGTCACGGCATCGATCGATTGGACGATAGTCTCTCAGACCCACACATGCTTTCCATCCACGTGTCACGACAAACATGTAGATCGATAGGACGATAGTCTCTCAGACCCACACATGCTTTCCATCCATGTGTCATGACATAGATCGATAGGACGATAGTCTCTCAGACCCACACATGCTTTCCACCCATGTGTCACGACATAGATCGATAGGACGATAGTCTCTCAGACCCACACATGCTTTCCATACATGTGTCACGACATAGATCGATAGGACGAAAGTCTCTCAGACCTACATACATATATGCTTTCCATCCACGTGTCACGGCATACATGTAGATCGATAGTGTGATAGTCTCTCAGACCCACATATGCTTTCCACCCATGTGTCACGGCATCGAATTCCATTTAGGTCAAAGCTAAAAAAATGAAAAAGCTCTGATTGGGTTTTCATTGATCTTCCTATGCTGAAGCGTTTCCAGCTATCCGCCGAAGGACGTGGGCTAAACCCAGCAATATAAGTGAAGTAATCTTGAGTGCAACGTAAAACGTCAATCAATCTTTCCATTAACTTTATTTTGATCATTGATTTTATATTTCATAAGTATTGTACACGTTTTATTTTGTTTTGCCAGATAATTTTCAGTCGAGACTGTGGAGAAGATAATGTTTGTCAGAGTGATTTAGTGGTTAAAACACGACTCATTTACTCAGAAAGTCGAGCATACCTGTTGATTGGAGCGGACGAAACTCTCAGTCTTCAAGTCAATGTGCTGAACAGTGGCGAAGCAGCATACCTTTCAGAAGTCATTGTGACCTACTCAGACAGTGTGGAATTTCTCAAAAATCCCAGAAGCCAGATTATGTGCGAGCCCTTGCAAGGCGAAACTGTTCACTTCAAAAATCCATCAAATGAAAGGAACGTTCGACAATTAATTTGTCATATTGGAAATCCGCTAAAAACAAACGAGGATATTTTGTTTGATCTTATATTTGATAGCCGTCGATTATCCTCTATGTCTGCCCCATTGGAATTTACTACTTATGCCAGAACTCCTACCGATGATACAAATATGGTTAATAACATTCGACGTAATCAAGCTGAAGTGAGATTCCAGGCAGACACAAGTCTAATGGGGTAAGCCATAAACTATATACATATGTAATTAGCAAAACACAAGCTGCTTGTAAACCTTACTAGTTATTTTACCATCTAAATCATGAGCTTGAAATACTAGATCTACAATGTATGTACCTTGGCTTGCCACATGTCATCATAACTACTTCCTCTACAATACTAGATCTATGTACCTTGACACATGTCATCATAACTACTTCCTCTACAATACTAGATATATGTACCTTGACACATGTCATCATAACTACTTCCTCTACAATACTAGATCTATGTACCTTGACACACGTCATCATAACTACTTCCTCTACAATACTAGATCCATGTCTCTTGACACATGTCATCATAACTACTTCCTCTACAATACTAGATCTATGTACCTTGACACATGTCATCATAACTACTTCCTCTACAATACTAGATCCATGTACCTTGACACATGTCATCATAACTACTTCCTCTACAATACTAGATCCATGTACCTTGACACATGTCATCATAACTACTTCCTCTACAATACTAGATCTATGTACCTTGACACATGTCATCATAGCTACTTCCTCAACAATACTAGATCTATGTACCTTGACTCATGTCATCATAACCACTTCCTCTACAATACTAGATCTATGTACCTTGACACATGTCATCATAACTACTTCCTCTACAATACTAGATCCATGTACCTTGACACACGTCATCATAACTACTTCCTCTACAATACTAGATCTATGTACCTTGACACATGCCATCATAACTACTTCCTCAACAATACTAGATCTATGTACCTTGACTCATGTCATCATAACCACTTCCTCTACAATACTAGATCTATGTACCTTGACACATGTCATCATAACTACTTCCTCTACAATACTAGATCCATGTACCTTGACACACGTCATCATAACTACTTCCTCTACAATACTAGATCTATGTACCTTGACACATGTCATCATAGCTACTTCCTCAACAATACTAGATCTATGTACCTTGACTCATGTCATCATAACCACTTCCTCTACAATACTAGATCTATGTACCTTGACACATGTCATCATAACTACTTCCTCTACAATACTAGATCCATGTACCTTGACACACGTCATCATAACTACTTCCTCTACAATACTAGATCTATGTACCTTGACACATGCCATCATAACTACTTCCTCTACAATACTAGATCTATGTACCTTGATACATGTCATCATAATCACTTCCTCTACAATACTAGATCCATGTACCTTGACACATGTCATCATAATCACTTCCTCTACAATACTAGATCTATGTACCTTGACACATGTCATCATAACCACTTCCTCTACAATACTAGATCTATATACCTTGACTCATGTCATCATAACCACTTCCTCTACAATACTAGATCTATGTACCTTGACACATGTCATCATAACCACTTCCTCTACAATACTAGATCTATGTACCTTGACACATGTCATCATAACTACTTCCTCTACAATACTAGATCCATGTCTCTTGACACATGTCATCATAGCTACTTCCTCTACAATACTAGATCTATGTACCTTGACACACGTCATCATAACTACTTCCTCTACAATACTAGATCCATGTCTCTTGACACATGTCATCATAACTACTTCCTCTACAATACTAGATCTATGTACCTTGACACACGTCATCATAACTACTTCCTCTACAATACTAGATCTATGTACCTTGACTCATGTCATCATAACCACGTCCTCTACAATACTAGATCCATGTCTCTTGACACATGTCATCATAGCTACTTCCTCTACAATACTAGATCTATGTACCTTGACACACGTCATCATAACTACTTCCTCTACAATACTAGATCCATGTCTCTTGACACATGTCATCATAACTACTTCCTCTACAATACTAGATCTATGTACCTTGACACATGTCATCATAACTACTTCCTCTACAATACTAGATCTATGTACCTTGACTCATGTCATCATAACCACTTCCTCTACAATACTAGATCTATGTACCTTGACACATGTCATCATAACTACTTCCTCTACAATACTAGATCTATGTACCTTGACACATGTCATCATAACTACTTCCTCTACAATACTAGATCTATGTACCTTGACACATGTCATCATAATCACTTCCTCTACAATACTAGATCTATGTACCTTGACACGTGTCATCATAACTACTTCCTCTACAATACTAGATCTATGTACCTTGACACATGTCATCATAATCACTTCCTCTACAATACTAGATCTATGTACCTTGACACATGTCATCATAGCTACTTCCTCAACAATACTAGATCTATGTACCTTGACACATGTCATCATAACTACTTCCTCTACAATACTAGATCTATGTACCTTGACACATGTCATCATAACTACTTCCTCTACAATACTAGATCTATGTACCTTGACACATGTCATCATAATCACTTCCTCTACAATACTAGATCTATGTACCTTGACACATGTCATCATAACTACTTCCTCTACAATACTAGATCTATGTACCTTGGCACATGTCATCATAACTACTTCCTCTACAATACTAGATCTATGTACCTTGACACATGTCATCATAACTACTTCCTCTACAATACTAGATCTATGTACCTTGACACATGTCATCATAATCACTTCCTCTACAATACTAGATCTATGTACCTTGACACATGTCATCATAACTACTTCCTCTACAATACTAGATCTATGTACCTTGACTCATGTCATCATAGCTACTTCCTCAACAATACTAGATCTATGTACCTTGACACATGTCATCATAATCACTTCCTCTACAATACTAGATCTATGTACCTTGACACATGTCATCATAACTACTTCCTCTACAATACTAGATCTATGTACCTTGACTCATGTCATCATAGCTACTTCCTCAACAATACTAGATCTATGTACCTTGACACATGTCATCATAACTACTTCCTCTACAATACTAGATCTATATACCTTGACACACGTCATCATAACTACTTCCTCTACAATACTAGATCTATGTACCTTGACACATGCCATCATAACTACTTCCTCTACAATACTAGATCTATGTACCTTGACACATGTCATCATAACTACTTCCTCTACAATACTAGATCTATGTACCTTGACTCATGTCATCATAACTACTTCCTCTACAATACTAGATCTATGTACCTTGACACATGTCATCATAACTCCTTCCTCTACAATACTAGATCTATATACCTTGACACATGTCATCATAACTACTTCCTCTACAATACTAGATCTATGTACCTTGACACATGTCATCATAACTACTTCCTCAACAATACTAGATCTATGTACCTTGACTCATGTCATCATAACTACTTCCTCTACAATACTAGATCTATGTACCTTGACACACGTCATCATAGCTACTTCCTCTACAATACTAGATCTATGTACCTTGACTCATGTCATCATAGCTACTTCCTCAACAATACTAGATCTATGTACCTTGACACATGTCATCATAACTACTTCCTCTACAATACTAGATCTATGTACCTTGACACATGTCATCATAACTACTTCCTCTACAATACTAGATCTATGTACCTTGACACATGTCATCATAACTACTTCCTCTACAATACTAGATCCATGTACCTTCACACACGTCATCATAACTACTTCCTCTACAATACTAGATCTATGTACCTTGACACGTGTCATCATAACTACTTCCTCTACAATACTAGATCTATGTACCTTGACACGTGTCATCATAACTACTTCCTCTACAATACTAGATCTATGTACCTTGACACATGTCATCATAACTACTTCCTCTACAATACTAGATCTATGTACCTTGACACATGCCATCATAACTACTTCCTCTACAATACTAGATCCATGTACCTTGACACATGTCATCATAACTACTTCCTCTACAATACTAGATCTATGTACCTTGACACATGTCATCATAACTACTTCCTCTACAATACTAGATCTATGTACCTTGATACATGTCATCATAACTACTTCCTCTACAATACTAGATCTATGTACCTTGACACATGTCATCATAACTACTTCCTCTACAATACTAGATCTATGTACCTTGACACGTGTCATCATAACTACTTCCTCTACAATACTAGATCTATGTACCTTGACACATGTCATCATAACTACTTCCTCAACAATACTAGATCTATGTACCTTGACTCATGTCATCATAACTACTTCCTCTACAATACTAGATCTATGTACCTTGACACATGTCATCATAGCTACTTCCTCAACAATACTAGATCTCTGTACCTTGACACATGTCATCATAACTACTTCCTCTACAATACTAGATCTATGTACCTTGACTCATGTCATCATAACTACTTCCTCTACAATACTAGATCTATGTACCTTGACACATGTCATCATAACTACTTCCTCTACAATACTAGATCTATGTACCTTGACACATGCCATCATAACTACTTCCTCTACAATACTAGATCTATGTACCTTGACACATGTCATCATAACTACTTCCTCTACAATACTAGATCCATGTACCTTGATACATGTCATCATAACTACTTCCTCTACAATACTAGATCTATGTACCTTGATACATGTCATCATAACTACTTCCTCTACAATACTAGATCTATGTACCTTGATACATGTCATCATAACTACTTCCTCTACAATACTAGATCTATACCCATTTGCAAGTTACAGATTCTCTATATTTTACTGGTATATGGGTTTGTTATACAGATCCTCTATATTTTACTGGCATATGGGTTTGTTACAGATCCTCTATATTTTACTGGCATATGGGTTTCTTATCGATCCTCTATATTTTACTGGCATATGGGTTTGTTACAGATCCTCTATATTTTACTGGTATATGGGTTTGTTACAGATCGTCTATATTTTACTGGCATATGGGTTTCATATCGATCCTTTATATTTTACTGGCATATGGGTTTGTTACAGGTCCTCTATATTTTATTGGTATATGGGTTTGTTACAGATCCTCTATATTTTACTGGTATATGGGTTTGTTACAGGTCCTCTATATTTTACTGGTATATGGGTTTGTTACAGATCCTCTATATTTTACTGGTATATGGGTTTGTTACAGATCCTCTATATTTTACTGGCATATGGGTTTGTTACAGATCCTCTATATTTGACTGGCATATGGGTTTTTACAGATCCTCTATATTTTACTGGCATATGGGTTTGTTACAGATCGTCTTTATTTTACTGGCATATGGGTTTGTTACAGATCCTCTATATTTTACTGGCATATGGGTTTGTTACAGATCGTATATATTTTACTGGTATATGGGTTTGTTACAGATCCTCTATATTTTACTGGTATATGGGTTTGTTACAGATCCTCTATATTTTACTGGCATATGGGTTTGTTCGTATCCTCTATATTTTACTGGCATATGGGTTTGTTACAGATCGTCTTTATTTTACTGGCATATGGGTTTGTTCGTATCCTCTATATTTTACTGGCATATGGGTTTGTTACAGATCGTATATATTTTACTGGTATATGGGTTTGTTCGTATCCTCTATATTTTACTGGCATATGGGTTTGTTACAGATCGTCTTTATTTTACTGGCATATGGGTTTGTTACAGATCGTATATATTTTACTGGTATATGGGTTTGTTACAGATCCTCTATATTTTACTGGCATATGGGTTTCATGTCGGTCCTTTATATTTTACTGGCATATGGGTTTGTTACAGGTCCTCTATATTTTACTGGTATATGGGTTTGTTACAGATCCTCTATATTTTACTGACATATGGGTTTGTTACAGATCCTCTATATTTTACTGGTACATGGGTTTGTTACAGATCCTCTATATTTTACTGGCATATGGGTTTCATATCGATCCTTTATATTTTACTGGCATATGGGTTTGTTACAGGTCCTGTATATTTTACTGGTATATGGGTTTGTTACAGATCCTCTATATTTTACTGACATATGGGTTTGTTACAGATCCTCTATATTTTACTGGTACATGGGTTTGTTACAGATCCTCTATATTTTAATGGCATATGGGTTTGTTACAGATCCTCTATATTTTACTGGCATATGGGTTTGTTACAGGTCCTCTATATTTTATTGGTATATGGGTTTGTTACAGATCCTCTATATTTTACTGGTATATGGGTTTGTTACAGGTCCTCTATATTTTACTGGTATATGGGTTTGTTACAGATCCTCTATATTTTACTGGTATATGGGTTTGTTACAGATCCTCTATATTTTACTGGCATATGGGTTTGTTACAGATCCTCTATATTTGACTGGCATATGGGTTTTTACAGATCCTCTATATTTTACTGGCATATGGGTTTGTTACAGATCGTCTTTATTTTACTGGCATATGGGTTTGTTACAGATCCTCTATATTTTACTGGCATATGGGTTTGTTACAGATCGTATATATTTTACTGGTATATGGGTTTGTTACAGATCCTCTATATTTTACTGGTATATGGGTTTGTTACAGATCCTCTATATTTTACTGGCATATGGGTTTGTTCGTATCCTCTATATTTTACTGGCATATGGGTTTGTTACAGATCGTCTTTATTTTACTGGCATATGGGTTTGTTCGTATCCTCTATATTTTACTGGCATATGGGTTTGTTACAGATCGTATATATTTTACTGGTATATGGGTTTGTTCGTATCCTCTATATTTTACTGGCATATGGGTTTGTTACAGATCGTCTTTATTTTACTGGCATATGGGTTTGTTACAGATCGTATATATTTTACTGGTATATGGGTTTGTTACAGATCCTCTATATTTTACTGGCATATGGGTTTCATGTCGGTCCTTTATATTTTACTGGCATATGGGTTTGTTACAGGTCCTCTATATTTTACTGGTATATGGGTTTGTTACAGATCCTCTATATTTTACTGACATATGGGTTTGTTACAGATCCTCTATATTTTACTGGTACATGGGTTTGTTACAGATCCTCTATATTTTACTGGCATATGGGTTTCATATCGATCCTTTATATTTTACTGGCATATGGGTTTGTTACAGGTCCTGTATATTTTACTGGTATATGGGTTTGTTACAGATCCTCTATATTTTACTGACATATGGGTTTGTTACAGATCCTCTATATTTTACTGGTACATGGGTTTGTTACAGATCCTCTATATTTTAATGGCATATGGGTTTGTTACAGATCCTCTATATTTTACTGGCATATGGGTTTGTTACAGATCCTCTATATTTTACTGACATATGGGTTTGTTCCAGATCCTCTATATTTTACTGGCATATGGGTTTGTTACAGATCCTCTATATTTTACTGGCATATGGGTTTGTTACAGATCCTCTATATTTTACTAGCATATGGGTTTGTTACAGATCCTCTATACCAGGAGAGTTAACACTAATTAGAGGGGCGCCTGACAACCAGGAAATCTCCAGAAAAATCTCCCACGCATATGAGTTACTGAACAGAGGTCCGTCAACGTTAAAGAAAGCTTCCGTCCTGCTCACCATTCCGTCTGGAAATCTCACTTCACAAGATGTTATTCTGAGTCGAGTCGAGGTATAGTATAGAACCATTCTGAACGTAAAATAGATAAACATTATTCTTATTGAATGTCACCGCCCACAATTGTTCATAAATGTCTTCTTAATCCTAGGTTGAGGGCAGTGACAATGGTCGGGCCAAATGTAAAAGATTATCAACTTCTCAGAATACCACTGACGAAATGATGGAAATGGGGGAACTGCGCTCCGATGTAAGTAACGGTCTTACTTTTTCTTTATGACCTACTTTTCTAACTTTAAAAAACTTTGTTGATTTTGGCCTGAGGTACCGACATATCATAGGTCTTGAATTATGATTGCCAAGAGTATTTGAGCGTATGAAGTACCTTGGAGAACTGATGAATGAGGTTGAAATAGAAATATCAGTCAAGTTGGTAAACCGTGAAAAACTGAGGATACGTGCTAATAAAGGACAACATTAACCGTGAAAAACTGAGGATACGTGCTAATAACGGACAACATTAACCGTGAAAAACTGAGGATACGTGCTAATAAAGGACAACATTAACCATAAAAAACTGAGGATACATGCTAATAACGGACAACATTAACCGTAAAAAACAGAGGATACGTGCTAATAACGGACAACATTAACCGCAAAAACTAAGGATACGTGCTAATAAAGGACAACATTAACCGCAAAAACTGAGGATACGTGCTAATAAAGGACAACATTAACCACAAAAACTGAGGATACGTGCTAATAAAGGACAACATTAACCGCAAAAACTGAGGATACGTGCTAATAAAGGACAACATTAACCGTAAAAAACTGGGGATACGTGCTAATAACGGACAACATTAACCGCAAAAACTGAAGATACGTGCTAATAAAGGACAACATTAACCGTGAAAAACTGAGGATACGTGCTAATAACGGACAAAATTAACCGTAAAAAACTGAGGATACGTGCTAATAAAGGACAACATTAACCGCAAAAACTGAGGATACGTGCTAATAAAGGACAACATTAAGCGTGAAAAACTGAGGATACATGCTAATAACTGACAACATTAACCGTAAAAAACTAAGGATACGTGCTAATAAAGGACAACATTAACCGCAAAAACTGAGGATACGTGCTAATAAAGCACAACATTAACCACAAAAACTGAGGATACGTGCTAATAAAGGACAACATTAACCGCAAAAACTGAGGATACGTGCTAATAAAGGACAACATTAACCGTAAAAAACTGGGGATACGTGCTAATAACGGACAACATTAACCGCAAAAACTGAAGATACGTGCTAATAAAGGACAACATTAACCGTGAAAAACTGAGGATACGTGCTAATAACGGACAAAATTAACCGTAAAAAACTGAGGATACGTGCTAATAAAGGACAACATTAACCGCAAAAACTGAGGATACGTGCTAATAAAGGACAACATTAAGCGTGAAAAACTGAGGATACATGCTAATAACTGACAACATTAACCGTAAAAAACTGAGGATACGTGCTAATAACGGACAACATTAACCATAAAAAACTGAGGATACGTGCTAATAACGGACAACATTAACCGTGAAAAACTGAGGATACGTGCTAATAACAGACAACATTAACCGTAAAAACTGAGGATACGTGCTAATAACAGACAACATTAACCGTAAAAAACGGAAGGTATGTGCTAATAACGGACAAAATTAACCGTGAAAAACTGAGGATACGTGCTAATAACGGACAACATTAACCGCAAAAAACTGACGATACGTGCTAATAACGGACAACATTAACCGCAAAAAACTGAGGATACGTGCTAATAACGGACAACATTAACCATAAAAAACTGAGGATACGTGCTAATAACGGACAACATTAACCGTGAAAAACTGAGGATACGTGCTAATAACAGACAACATTAACCGTAAAAACTGAGGATACGCGCTAATAACAGACAACATTAACCGTAAAAAACGGAAGGTATGTGCTAATAACGGACAAAATTAACCGTGAAAACTGAGGATACGTGCTAATAACGGACAACATTAACCGCAAAAAAATGAGGATACGTGCTAATAACGGACAACATTAACCGCAAAAAACTGAGGATGCGTGCTAATAACGGACAACATTAACCGCAAAAACTGAAGATACGTGCTAATAACGGACAACATTAACCGCAAAAAACTGAGGATACGTGCTAATAACGGACAAAATTAACCGCAAAAAACTGAGGATGCGTGCTAATAACGGACAACATTAACCGCAAAAACTGAAGATACGTGCTAATAACGGACAACATTAACCGCAAAAAACTGAGGATACGTGCTAATAACGGACAACATTAACCGCAAAAAACTGAGGATGCGTGCTAATAACGGACAACATTAACCGCAAAAACTGAAGATACGTGCTAATAACGGACAACATTAACCGCAAAAAACTGAGGATACGTGCTAATAACGGACAACATTAACCGCAAAAAACTGAGGATGCGTGCTAATAACGGACAACATTAACCGCAAAAACTGAAGATACGTGCTAATAACGGACAACATTAACCGCAAAAAACTGAGGATACGTGCTAATAACGGACAACATTAACCGCAAAAAACTGAGGATACGTGCTAATAACGGACAACATTAACCGCAAAAAACTGAGGATACGTGCTAATAACGGACAACATTAACCGCAAAAAACTGAGGATACGTGCTAATAATAACGGACAAACACTGAAGATTCCCGTGATTGAGATCAACAGAAAGCTCTTAGTTTGTACTGCCTGGTGAAATATGACGAAGAGTTACCGAATTCTGTTTTAGATAAAAAGTTCCAATAGTTGGCAACTCGTAGGTGCGAATTTACGGTACATAGACAACTTCCATTTGACCATGGTGCTCAGCCTAGCATGGTAGATTCTACTACCTAATTGAACGGAGGTTTTATTTGGTACATCCATTCTTAAAGCAGGGTTTATGTAATGATGAGTTTCTCTAACTCAAATCCAAATCTTGGTTTACATTTCCTGTAAGTGGAATTTAAGATTTATTTTCAACTAGAGAAAACAAATGTATGACATAATTATAACCGACACAAAAGGACCGAAATTGCTTTTGTGTGCTTTAATTATGATTTGTGTTACATTTACGATTGCAGCCCTGTGCCGATTCTAGCTGTTTCTCCGTCCGATGTTCAGTAAAGGGGTTAGAATCTCAACAAACAATTCTCTTTAGGGCCGATATGATGTTGGCACCGGGAGTTGAAGAGGAGTCCATGGTATGTACAATATTACATGTTGTCAGTAGTTTAATGTGTATACATTCTAAATGAGTGAATGTTAAGTGTGACGTAAACACCACCAACTAGGTTTACTTTTACCAAATAATTGATTGATGATAACAATAACCGAACACACAAATAAGCCAATGACTTTATTGAGCAATAAGCCACTTTCTAGTTTGGGCGAACTCCCACGAGATCTCGTGAGAACAGTGCTTAGGGGTATAACTTTCAGATTAACTGATTAACATTAGTGGTTATGGAGATCGGTTGTAACCCTGTTGTTTTATCTGTGATTCTCTGCTTACAATTCATACTACAAGTCCATCTCTTAGATATACATAAAGTTACGAGATAACTTTTTGGGGACTGACAAAAGATCATAATATTTCAAGCGCAAAAATAAGACGTCGTAGTTGTGATTTCCTGGTTTGTTTTTTAAAACAGCGAAGCGTATCTACTCGATATAACTGTTTTTATTGACTGTAAGCTGACAAAATCTCAACTGATAGCTTCCAATATGTCGTGATATGTTTCACTAAATAAGAAACTATTCATAGAAACACAGAATCAAAGGCAAATGAAACGTAACAGCCAATCCCCATAAACGCTAATGTTAAACGAATGGCTGGTCATTAAAAGTTTACCTCGAAACCCTGGTCTCGAGTGATCTCGTGTGATTTCAGCCAAACTCGAAAGTGGCTTTAATATAGTTCATCCATTCTGCACAGATATAAGCATTTTTGATATGTAGGGGAGACTGGGGTACAGTGGGACAAGGGTTACCCACAGTTTAATTTTAGCACGAGCTCAACTGTGACATCATTTCCTGAAGACCAGCCTCTTTCTGAAGTCAGCCATCTGCACTGAATTCAAGGTTAATTATCAAGTACGAAATGTGAGTAAATAATCTCTTTTTTGACATTCCAACAATTTTTTTACAGTGCAACCATTTTTCTCTTTTCTCCTACATGTTTACTATATATTCTTATTTGCTGGTTGTTATAGTTATATTGATGATTGATTCAGATTGTGATAGTGATAAAGATTACCTCCTCTCCATTATGTATGCTGAAATTGACAAAATGTTGATAGTGTACTATTGGGGTGCACTGGGACAGTTTTGTTGGGGTCAACTGGGACAATGTCCCACTGTACCCCAAGACTATGTTTTATTTACTTTTTTTTTAAATTTCATTTTTTTCCCCTTATTTTCAGAGAAAATGGTTCGTAGCCGTAAGCGTAAGGCGGAGGGGTATGGGGGTACCACTGGGGAACAAATGGAGAGAGGTATAAAGCTTGTGCTGGAACATGATCAGACTAGAGATTAAGTGATTGCACGCAATCACTGGAGATGGCTCCGCGAAGGAGAGGAACTGATTGACAAGGGTATTAGAACCGGCAGTGTGGTTTGAGAGGTGACATACAGAAGAAATGAAACAATAAAGATGATGTATGATATTCTTGGCATTAATTATTTTAAAAGATGGCTGCCATCTTTAAAAATCAAGATGGCTGAAAACTTATAACAAATAATGCCTTATCACAAGTTTACTCCCGATAAAATATTGCTCATAATCTAATATGCTTCATGGCAGCCATATTGTATTGGGCACATGGCTGAAAATTGATCCCAATCGCCCTTTCCTCAAAGTCAAGGCACACCCCAGGTTTGATATTGGACCGCGCATATTGCTGAAAATAAATCCCAACCATCCTCTGCCCGATGTCAAGGCACACCCCAAGTTTGAAGTTCATCGGATGAATCATCCACAAGTTATTGCCCGGACAAGAAAATCATGCTCATAATCCAATATGACGGATAGCAGCCATATTGGATTGCGCACATTGCTGAAAATCAATCCCATCCATCCTCTCATTAATGTCAAGGCACACCCCAAGTTTGAAGTTCATCGGATGAATCATCCACAAGTTATTGCCCGGACAAAAAAATCATGCTCATCATCCAATATGACAGATAGCGGCCATATTGGATTGCGCACATTGCTGAAAATCAATCCCAACCGTCCTCTGTCCGATGTCAAGGCACACACCCCAAGTTTGAAGTTGATCGAAAGAACCGATCATGAGTTATTTTACGGACAAGAAAATCATGCTCATAATCCAATATGGCGGATAGCTGCCATATTGGATTGCGCACATTGCTGAAAATCAATCCCAACCGTCCTCTGTCCGATGTCAAGGCACACCCCAAGTTTGAAGTTGATCGGATGAACCGATCATGAGTTATTTTACGGACAAGGATGGAAAGACGGACGGATGGATGGACGGACGGAAGACCCGAAAACATAATGGCTCCGCTTTCGCTTTGCGGAGCCATAGAAATAAGAGAAACTGCGACCTGAGCGACTATTACAGACTGTGTTAGTAATTACCGGACAACTATCGCACTGGGCTAGTTCTTTGCTCTTCTCAAAATAAAGTTTCATCGTTGTATTTATTTCTTAGTTTGTGTTTGCATTATGTTATACTTGTTAAGTTGTAGTCCCACTGTACCCCACTAACTGTCCCACAGTGCCCCATGTATGGGGTGCACTGGGACAGTTTTCAGGATTTGGAAAACTGTAATTTTATGCCAAAGTACACCGGGTGGTAGAAAAACTTGCATATTCCTAGGGAACTCAACAGCCAAGCAAGGTATATAACTAGTTGTCTCAT
Organism: Lepidochitona cinerea; assembly: GCA_963971465.1. NCBI lineage: Eukaryota > Metazoa > Mollusca > Polyplacophora > Chitonida > Tonicellidae > Lepidochitona > Lepidochitona cinerea. Next base: position 45,682,765 of record OZ020556.1, read on the forward strand.
GTATAACAATGACAAGAGACAGTACAATGGGTAAAAAGTGAAAAATGTCCCAGAGCGCCCCACTCTCACCTATACATTATTGGTACTACATTGTGTCTGTAAAGATCGCTATTCCAGATTCCTTTATGATAGATATCACTGTTTTCCTTTATTCTAGACTAGGTTTTTCTGTAATAAACGATGTTTCTGCCCTCTGCCGTCTCCATATTAAATTAACGCTGATCTCTAGCGCTTTCGTTGGGCCGTGTCCATTGACATCGATGTTTTACTATGTTCTTCACAGGGCCGTAATAAATTAAGTTTTACTAGGCTTTTCACTTGGCATTATTCGTAATGTTTTACTTTCAGGTGAATGATTTGACAGTTCAAACAACAGCTGTAATTTCTGTACCAGATGATACTATCCTAGTAGATACAGAGGGATCTAACAGACAGGCGACGGTAATTCTAAACTAATATATATTGCTCTCATATGTATATGTATACTGACAATTTACATTCAGTTCATGTCAGATATTAACTTTATTTGATATTCAACGTATACATTTTATGCAGGTTGTCACACGGGTCAACGTAGATACTTTTGTAGAGCCGGAAACTACACCAATGGAGAAACCGGAACCGGAAGTAACCAGTGAATCTGAATCTGACACGGAACCTAAACCTGAATCAGAGACAACCCCAGAACCAGAACACGCTGAGGATTCTGTGGGAGAAGCAGTCGGAGAGACTGAAGACAATCCTGGCAACGTGTCAAATACTATAACCTCTTACTCCATTCCAACTCTCCTCATAGTTTTCTTAATATCATGGGTAAGCGAAAATGAAAATTTGTTCATATAAGTATAGGCAACCTTAATCATAGATATTGAATATCAAATACGTAGTATCCTTACCTTGTTTATAAAATCGTTTGGTTTTTTTTCGCAATGGCAACATACTTTACTGCAGCTCCTAACAGCCCGAGAGTTGTACACCATATGGTCCCTCCTAACAGCTCGAGAGTTGTACACCATGTGGTCCCTCCTAACAGCTCGAGAGTTGTACACCATGTGGTCCCTCCTAACAGCCCGAGAGTTGTACACCATGTGGTCCCTCCTAACAGCTCGAGAGTTGTACACCATGTGGTCCCTCCTAACAGCCCGAGAGTTGTACACCATATGGTCCCTCCTAACAGCTCGAGAGTTGTACACCATGTGGTCCCTCCTAACAGCTCGATAGTTGTACACCATGTGGTCCCTCCTAACAGCTCGAGAGTTGTACACCATGTGGTCCCTCCTAACAGCTCGAGAGTTGTACACCATGTGGTCCCTCCTAACAGCTCGATAGTTGTACACCATGTGGTCCCTCCTAACAGCTCGAGAGTTGTACACCATGTGGTCCCTCCTAACAGCCCGAGAGTTGTACACCATGTGGTCCCTCCTAACAGCCCGAGAGTTGTACACCATGTGGTCCCTCCTAACAGCCCGAGAGTTGTACACCATGTGGTCCCTCCTAACAGCTCGAGAGTTGTACACCATGTGGTCCCTCCTAACAGCCCGAGAGTTGTACACCATGTGGTCCCTCCTAACAGCCCGAGAGTTGTACACCATGTGGTCCCTCCTAACAGCCTGAGAGTTGTACACCATGTGGTCCCTCCTAACAGCTCGAGAGTTGTACACCATATGGTCCCTCCTAACAGTTCGATAGTTGTACACCATGTGGTCCCTCCTAACAGCTCGATAGTTGTACACCATGTGGTCCCTCCTAACAGCCCGAGAGTTGTACACCATGTGGTCCCTCCTAACAGCTCGAGAGTTGTACACCATGTGGTCCCTCCTAACAGCCCAAGAGTTGTACACCATGTGGTCCCTCCTAACAGCCCGAGAGTTGTACACCATGTGCCCTCCTAACAGCCCGAGAGTTGTACACCATGTGGTCCCTCCTAACAGCCCGAGAGTTGTACACCATGTGGTCCCTCCTAACAGCTCGATAGTTGTACACCATGTGGTCCCTCCTAACAGCTCGAGAGTTGTACACCATGTGGTCCCTCCTAACAGCTCGAGAGTTGTACACCATGTGGTCCCTCCTAACAGCTCGATAGTTGTACACCATGTGGTCCCTCCTAACAGACCGAGAGTTGTACACCATGTGGTCCCTCCTAACAGCCCGAGAGTTGTACACCATGTGGTCCCTCCTAACAGCTCGATAGTTGTACACCATGTGGTCCCTCCTAGCAGCTCGAGAGTTGTACACCATGTGGTCCCTCCTAACAGCCCAAGAGTTGTACACCATGTGGTGCCTCCTAACAGCTCGAGAGTTGTACACCATGTGGTCCCTCCTAACAGCCCGAGAGTTGTACACCATGTGGTCCCTCCAAACAGCCCGAGAGTTGTACACCATATGGTCCCTCCTAACAGCCCGAGAGTTGTACACCATGTGGTCCCTCCTAACAGCTCAAGAGTTGTACACCATGTGGTCCCTCCTAACAGCTCGAGAGTTGTACACTATGTGGTCCCTCCTAACAGCTCGATAGTTGTACACCATGTGGTCCCTCCTAACAGCCCGAGAGTTGTACACCATGTGGTCCCTCCTAACAGACCGAGAGTTGTACACCATGTGGTCCCTCCTAACAGCTCGATAGTTGTACACCATGTGGTCCCTCCTAACAGCCCGAGAGTTGTACACCATGTGGTCTCTCCTAACAGCCTGAGAGTTGTACACCATGTGGTCCCTCCTAACAGCTCGATAGTTGTACACCATGTGGTCCCTCCTAACAGCTCGAGAGTTGTACACCATGTGGTCCCTCCTAACAGCCCGAGAGTTGTACACCATGTGGTCCCTCCTAACAGCTCGATAGTTGTACACCATATGGTCCCTCCTAACAGCCCGAGAGTTGTACACCATGTGGTCCCTCCTAACAGCCCGAGAGTTGTACACCATGTGGTCCCTCCTAACAGCCCGAGAGTTGTACACCATGTGGTCCCTCCTAACAGCTCGATAGTTGTACACCATGTGGTCCCTCCTAACAGCTCGAGAGTTGTACACCATGTGGTCCCTCCTAACAGCTCGAGAGTTGTACGCCATGTGGTCCCTCCTAACAGCTCGAGAGTTGTACACCATGTGGTCCCTCCTAACAGACCGAGAGTTGTACACCATGTGGTCCCTCCTAACAGCCCGAGAGTTGTACACCATGTGGTCCCTCCTAACAGCTCGATAGTTGTACACCATGTGGTCCCTCCTAACAGCTCGAGAGTTGTACACCATGTGGTCCCTCCTAACAGCCCGAGAGTTGTACACCATGTGGTGCCTCCTAACAGCTCGAGAGTTGTACACCATGTGGTCCCTCCTAACAGCCCGAGAGTTGTACACCATGTGGTCCCTCCTAACAGACCGAGAGTTGTACACCATGTGGTCCCTCCTAACAGACCGAGAGTTGTACACCATGTGGTCCCTCCAAACAGCTCGAGAGTTGTACACCACGTGGTCCCTCCTAACAGCCCGAGAGTTGTACACCATGTGGTCCCTCCTAACAGCCCGAGAGTTGTACACCATGTGGTCCCTCCTAACAGCTCGAGAGTTGTACACCATGTGGTCCCTCCTAACAGACCGAGAGTTGTACACCACGTGGTCCCTCCTGACAGCTCGAGAGTTGTACACCATGTGGTCCCTCCTGACAGCTCGAGAGTTGTACACCATGTGGTTCCTCCTGACAGCTCGAGAGTTGCACACCATGTGGACCCTCCTGACAACTCGAGAGTTGTACACCATGTGGTCCCTCCTAACAGCCCGAGAGTTGTACACCATATGGTCCCTCCTAACAGCCCGAGAGTTGTACACCATGTGGTCCCTCCTAACAGCTCGAGAGTTGTACACCATATGGTCCCTCCTAACAGACCGAGAGTTGTACACCATGTGGTCCCTCCTAACAGCTCGAGAGCTGTACACCATGTGGTCCCTCCTAACAGCCCGAGAGTTGTACACCATGTGGTCCCTCCTAACAGCTCGAGAGTTGTACACCATGTGGTCCCTCCTAACAGCTCGAGAGTTGTACACCATGTGGTCCCTCCTAACAGACCGAGAGTTGTACACCATGTGGTCCCTCCTAACAGCTCGAGAGCTGTACACCATATGGTCCCTCCTAACAGCCCGAGAGTTGTACACCATGTGGTCCCTCCTAACAGCTCGAGAGTTGTACACCATGTGGTCCCTCCTAACAGCTCGAGAGTTGTACACCATGTGGTCCCTCCTAACAGCCCGAGAGTTGTACACCATATGGTCCCTCCTAACAGCCCGAGAGTTGTACACCATGTGGTCCCTCCTAACAGCTCGAGAGTTGTACACCATGTGGTCCCTCCTAACAGCCCGAGAGTTGTACACCATGTGGACCCTCCTAACAGCCCGAGAGTTGTACACCATGTGGTCCCTCCTAACAGCTCGAGAGTTGTACACCATGTGGTCCCTCCTAACAGCCCGAGAGTTGTACACCATGTGGTCCCTCCTAACAGCCCGAGAGTTGTACACCATGTGGTCCCTCCTAACAGCTCGAGAGTTGTACACCATGTGGTCCCTCCTAACAGCTCGAGAGTTGTACACCATGTGGACCCTCCTAACAGCCCGAGAGTTGTACACCATGTGGTCCCTCCTAACAGACCGAGAGTTGTACACCATGTGGTCCCTCCTAACAGCCCGAGAGTTGTACACCATATGGTCCCTCCTAACAGCCCGAGAGTTGTACACCATGTGGTCCCTCCTAACAGCTCGAGAGGTGTACACCATGTGGTCCCTCCTAACAGCTCGAGAGTTGTACACCATGTGGTCCCTCCAAACAGCCCGAGAGTTGTACACCATGTGGTCCCTCCTAACAGCTCGAGAGTTGTACACCACGTGGTCCCTCCTGACAGCTCGAGAGTTGTACACCATGTGGACCCTCCTAACAGACCGAGAGTTGTACACCATGTGGTCCCTCCAAACAGCTGGATGATGTCACTAAGCCAATAAATTTAACATATTTTACGTGGACCTACCTCTACATGGTAATGGTGGCTTTGATCAGTTCACATATGTCATGACGTTTTCTTTTCAGATATGTTCCTGATCTATAGACAAAAGAGAAGTTTGTGTAAGAACTGATTGGAAACAGCACAGAGAAGATGGGTAAAAAGAAAAGGGCAATGTGAAGTACCCGAGTGCCATCAAATCATCATCTTAACTTCACCATTGTCTAGCAATAAAACAGACTTGTACTTTAGAATTACTTATAACAAATATGGATTGTTATCAACAATAGGGTATAACAAACATGGATTGTTATCAACAATAGGGTATAACAAATATGGATTGTTATCAACAATAGGGTATAACAAACATGGATTGTTATCAACAATAACTTATAACAAACATGGGTTGTTATCAACTATAAGTTATAACAAACATGGATTGTTATCAACAATAAGTTATAACAAGCATGGATTGTTATAAACTATAAGTTATAACAAGTGTGGATTGTTATCAACTATAAGTTATAACAAGCATGGATTGTTATCAACTATATGTTATAACAAACATGGATTGTTATCAACTATAAGTTATAACAAACATGGATTGTTATAAACTATAAGTTATAACAAACATGGATTGTTATAAACTATAAGTTATAACAAACATTGATTGTTATCGAAAATAAGTTATAACAAACATGGATTGTTATCAACTATAAGTTATAACAAGCATGGATTGTTATCAACTATAAGTTATAACAAACATGGATTGTTATAAACTATAAGTTATAACAAACATGGATTGTTATCGAAAATAAGTTATAACAAACATGGATTGTTATCAACAATAAGTTATAACAATTATGGATTGTTATTAACAATAACTTATAACAGGCATTAGTTGTTATTAACAATTACTTATAACAAACATGGATTGTTATCAACTAAATAATTCTGTATTCAAGCATTAGGTTTTGATTTTAGTCAAAAGTCCATGTTTTTTTTATTCTGGCTGCCTTTTGTGTTATTGTTTTTCGTGATGTATAATTTCTTTTGAAGGTAAAACAAATTTAAAGCTTATCACTATCAGCTGAGCTATCTACTTAATCCAGCTTGATATGTATTAAGAAGTTTTGATTTGCGTTTCTTTTTTTTGCTATGTCTTTGATAGAAAAGAGCTTGCTTATTTTTTTTTTATTCTCCAATAAAAACAAAAAATCTACAAAAAAAGTTAACACTAACAAATGGAAAAGATTTCCTCCAAAAATTAAAATCGCCCGAAAAACAAAAATATAATATATGTAATCTTAGAAAGAATACGTTATTGTAAAAGCACAAATGTGTCAAATATACTGTCCGCAGCTCTTATTGGATTATTTATACATCAGGGAAATATATGCAAATATCACATTGTGGGATAATTTTAATCGTCGCATGTTTGAATGTCGCATGTGAGATTTCTACCATCCGTTTATTATCTACAGAATTTGTTTTAGAAATATTTATTGCAATCAAACCGTCGACTGTAATAGTTTAGATGTGTAGATTCTTGTTCTAATTGATTATAATTGTAGATAGTATTTATTTCCTCTACCTATGTATTGTACTATGTATTGTAAGCCTACTCTATGTGAACTTGTATCTACGATCGGTCTATTGGTTGTTAATCGTGATCGATGGGGTTCGTTGACTTAGTTACGTTCATTTCGATAGCCTTGGTTGTTAATCGTGATGGGTGCGGTTCGTTGACTTAGTTACGCTCATTTCGATGGCCTTGGTTGTTAATCGTGATGGGTGGGGTTCGTTGACTTAGTTACGTTCATTTAGATGGCCTTGGTTGTTAATCGTGATGGGTGCGGTTCGTTGACTTAGTTACGTTCATTTCGATGGCCTTGGTTGTTAATCGTGATGGGTGCGGTTCGTTGACTTAGTTACGTTCATTTAGATGGCCTTGGTTGTTAATCGTGATGGGTGCGGTTCGTTGACTTAGTTACGTTCATTTAGATGGCCTTGGTTGTTAATCGTGATGGGTGCGGTTCGTTGACTTAGTTACGTTCATTTAGATGGCCTTGGCTGTTAATCGTGATGGATGGGGTTCGTTGACTTAGTTACGTTCATTTAGATGGCCTTGGTTGTTAATCGTGATGGGTGGGGTTCGTTGACTTAGTTACGTTCATTTAGATGGCCTTGGTTGTTAATCGTGATGGGTGGGGTTCGTTGACTTAGTTACGTTCATTTAGATGGCCTTGGTTGTTAATCGTGATGGGTGGGGTTCGTTGACTTAGTTACGTTCATTTAGATGGCCTTGGTTGTTAATCGTGATGGGTGGGGTTCGTTGACTTAGTTACGCTCATTTAGATGGCCTTGGTTGTTAATCGTGATGGGTGGGGTTCGTTGACTTAGTTACGCTCATTTAGATGGCCTTGGTTGTTAATCGTGATGGGTGCGGTTCGTTGACTTAGTTACGTTCATTTAGATGGCCTTGGCTGTTAATCGTGATGGGTGCGGTTCGTTGACTTAGTTACGCTCATTTCGATGGCCTTGGTTGTTAATCGTGATGGGTGGGGTTCGTTGACTTAGTTACGTTCATTTCGATAGCCTTGGTTGTTAGTCGTGATGGGTGGGATTCGTTGACTTAGTTACGTTAATTTAGATGGCCTTGGTTGTTAATCGTGATGGGTGGGGTTCGTTGACTTAGTTACGTGGCAACGCCGCCATATAAGCGAAATAAACTTGAGTGAGACGTAAAACATAATTAATCAATCAATCTTCCCGCATACCCATGTGTGTGACCTTCGTTGGTAATCGTAACGTGTGGGGCTCGTTTCCTTAGGCTCATACATTAGTAAGGGTCAATTTAGGTGACGTTGGGTGATAGTCGTGACATGTGGGGTTCGTCATCCCTTAGTAGGGTCAATTTAGGTGACGTTGCTTATTAATCGTGACCTTTGAAGTTCGTTTTCCCTCAGTGAGGGCTTTGGTTGATAATCGTGGCATGTGTGGTGGATGCTGTTAACACAGTCGTGACATGTGTGGTGCATGCTGTTGACACAGTCGTGACATGCCATGTGTGGTGCATGCTGTTGACACAGTCGTGACATGTGTGGTGCATGCTGGTGACACAGTCGTGACATGTGTGATGCATGCTGTTGACACAGTCGTGACATTTGTGGTGCATGCTGTTGACACAGTCGTGACATGTGTGGTGGATGCTGTTGACACAGTCGTGACATGTGTGGTGGATGCTGTTGACACAGTCGTGACATGTGTGGTGCATGCTGTTGACACAGTCGTGACATGTGTGGTGCATGCTGTTGACACAGTCGTGACATGTGTGGTGCATGCTGTTGACACAGTCGTGACATGTGTGGTGCATGCTGTTGACACAGTCGTGACATGTGTGGTGCATGCTGTTGGCACAGTCTTGACACGTGTGGTGCATGCTGTTGACACAGTCGTGACATATGTGGTGCATGCTGTTGACACAGTCGGGACATATGTGGTGCATGCTGTTTACACAGTCGTGACATATGTGGTGCATGCTGTTGACACAGTCGTGACATGTGTGGTGCATGCTGTTGACACTGATCGCTTATTAGAACAAGTATCACTTCTCATTATGATCCACTGTTTTATTTTGTCGTGACGAGTGAAACATGTTGCACTAATCAAACTGTATATTCTTGCAGACAATGACGATTATATATATTTTTTATTTTTGAGAGGAAAAAGTGGAATAAAATGTTTATATGTTCTCATTTAATGTGAATTTGTATATTAGGTACAGACAAGACTACCTAACTTCAATAACGTGTGAATTAAACTGAGATTCAGGGTGATGGGGATGGGGTTCGGTCGGGTACAATTTGTTTCTAGATTGCTGTGTATGTAAGCCAAGCCCCCCCCCCCCCCACACCAAATCATTTAATATTAACATCTGTCATATTTCCCAAGGCGTGTCTATGTATTATTAATAGTAAATAAATATAGCAAATGTCTTACAGTTTGTATTTTAAAGGTCCCTGCTGGAAATAAAGTACAAACACCAGTAAAGCTCCATCCATTAGATGTCTTCCATATAGGTCTTATCAGAGATTCATTACCTTATCCAATTCACATTTTACTTGATTTAACAATGAAACATTTTATATGTGTTAGATTGTAAATGTACTATGTAAGACCGATGGAGCTACCTTTATTGGACCGCCTTTTTCATAAGATCTGTACTTCTGGGTAGCCTCTATAAATACACAGTTCATTGTTTCATTCATACTTAAATATCGTCAAATCTGGTGATTAAATGTCTGGCTTAATACATCTAACATGTATCTGCTGCAAATCTTCTTTAAAGGCTATATTATTTTTGTTACACTCCTGAAAATCTGATTTTGTTGATGGTTGTTATAACAAAACAATAGCTGATGCGACATCACCAAAAAAACATTGCATTGCAATTGTCTATGGTATGATATTACAATGGTCTATGAGATGTCATCAGAATAATATATGAGATGTCATCAGAATAATATATGAGATGTCATCAGAATAAAATATGGAATGACATCACAATAGTATTTGAGATGACGTCAAAATAGTCTATGAGATGACATTACAATAGTCTAGGAGATGACATCACAATGGTCTATGGGATGACGTCACAATAGTCTCTAAAATGACATCACAATAGTCTTTGAGATGACATCACAATAGTCTTTGAGATGACATCACAATAGTCTATGAGATGTCATCACAATAGTCTATGAGATGTCATCACAATAGTCTTTGAGATGTCATAACAATTGACGTTTTAGTTAGTCACAAAAAGCGAAGTGGGAAGCATCCGAAAGGAAGGTTACTCGATCTACTACATTACTCTGTGCTGGCGATTACGGCTAACTGGGGTAGTTGAAAATGGCGCCTGTCTGGCGTCAGCTTGTGAGACCAATGAGCTCTCTAGTTATTTTTAGATCTCGATGGTCGTATTCGACTGGTCGTTTTCAGAGGAGTAAATTAAGCTCCGCCCACCTGCGCAGCAGCTCAAACTAACTGCTAGGGGAAGTACCAGTCGAACGAATTTGAGTAAATTGAGGAACGTTTGGGTCATTTGCTTGACAACATAAATCGCCCACCTAGCAACATAGTATGTTCATCAAGTGACGATCAACTGGTAGGCGTGGAGGCGTGGAGGGCGAACACGGACTTGTGAAAATAAATATTTGCATTTCAAAATTAAATATTTCTGTCAATAATCTAGGAAAACTGCAAATATTTGTTCAGACCGATAGCACATTGATTTGGTTAAGTTCGGCTTCCAGAGCATGATTGTTCCATTTGCATTAAAACATAAATAACATTAATTCGTTCAGATTTAGGGTTTCAGGGTTTAATTTTATGTAATTTTAGTTTTGTAATTCAGAAATGCCTAAAAAATAGTCAAAACAGACCAAGAATTATATAATTGGAGTCAAGAAAGTACTATTATTTTATCACGTGACCAGCTCCCCTCCCTCTGCTCTTACAAAATCAGCGAGCACTTCGAGCGCGCACGCGAGAGGAGTTTGTGCAAATCAAGCGACCAATCGAATATAAATTGTGTAGTCTGAGAAGAATGAGCTGCTCGAAAACGACCAGTCGAATACGGCTATTGGCATGGCCTTACAAAAGTCTATGAGATGACATCACAATAGTCTATGGGATGACAGCACAATAGTCTACGGGATGCCATCACAATAGTCTATGGGTGACATCACAATAGTCTATGGGTGACATCACAATAGTCTATGGGATGACATTACAATAGTCTATAAAATGACATCACAATAGTCTATGAGTGACATCACAATATTCTATGAGATTGCATCACAATAGTCTATGGGATGACATCACAATAGTCTATGGGATGACATCACAATAGTCTATGGGATGACATCACAATATTATATGGGATAACATCACAATATTATATGGGATGACATCACAATAGTATATGGGATAACATCACAATAGTATATGGGATGACACCACAATAGTCTATGGGATGACATTACAATAGTATATGGGATGACCTCACAATAGTATATGGGATGACCTCACAATAGTATATGGGATGACCTCACAATAGTATATGGGATGACCTCACAATAGTGTATGGGATGACATCACAATGGTATATGGGATGACATCACAATAGTATATGGGATGACATCACAATTGACCTTTCCCGAAAACGTTCTTTTATGGCAACGGATGTCCGACAAACTGGAAACATTGTTGCAACCTAAGAAAGTGATTGTGACGTTGACTTGTGACGTTGTGTTTAAGCCTTCATTTACCACATGTTGTCGGACATAATAGAACTTTGTCCAGCAAAGTGGGCGTGTCGGGGAAACGTCAATAATATATGCGATAAGATCACGATAGTGTACGAGATAACATCCCGAGAGTGTATGGGATGACATCGCGATAGTGTATGAGATGACATCACAATAGTCTACGTGCGGCCTATATAGATCGGTAGCGTAAGACTGTAGACAACAATGATTGCCGTTACCAAGAATGCCTCTTTCTCTGAGATTAACCCTAATTCCTATGCGAAGAATGGACGGATGGTTTTAAGATGGATAACAAAGGCAAAGTGGTGTAAGTTTGAACACTTTATTAACATAAAATACAATTTGAAAAGAATGTAGGATAGAAGGTATGAAATATATTTCCCACAGCTCAGAAACCAGCTCAGCCCGATTGACCCATCTAGTCATAGCCCTAAAGTATCGCCTAAGTTTCTGTTAGTGTGTTAAAGCTGCAACCATGCCAGTTATCCGCAGGCATCAAAGCCTGCTCACCAACGAAAGAAGTCAAGAACGTCGGCTGCTTATATACTGTAGCCGACCAATCAACGCCGTGCTTCCAACAACCAATAAAACGAAACGTCACACGGTTCTCGCGCATGCCTTCCTCATTCCAATTCCGTTAAGCGAGAGGTAAACATCCTGTTTATTCATACCGAAACCGTGGCACTACCCCGTCCTCTCTAAACAACGTCCCGTCGTTTGGTAAACCAAAGGACCTGAGGATTAAATACACCAACGCCAATCTACCCAAGTTTCAGTTAACACTGTTACGTTCTTCTTCTTGCAGTCATAGGGGACATCGTCGAAGGTTATCCCCGAAATAAAGGTTTAGCTTGAGAGAGCGAGGACTCCCAGGAGATAAACTCTTCTGTTTACTGGTGAGTTCTGTTTTGTCCCAGTCCGTCGTTTGGTGCCGATGTACACCATAGGAGTCGTCGCCTTCCTAACAGTTGGGTCGTTTGCAAAAACAGGTACGATTCTCACTGATTCTTCATTTCTCCTGGGGATAGGGTAGGGTTCCCCCTTCGACCACCTATGAGTTCGTCTCAAATGCTCTTTCACAATACGGGCAATTGGATTCCATCTGTTGTCCGAAACAAAGCACAAAGAGATTAAAACGACTCTCGTCCACAACGTCTTAAAACAAAACATAATCATCTAACTTGGCCGGTCGTCCTTTCTGTCGGTCGGATTGTGAATCGTCTTTCCCACGAAAATCATCACCAAATGTAAACTGGGGTGCAATCACATAGGGCTCCCTAAATTCTCCTCGTCATCTGACGGCCCATAGTCGCTATTTGTCTCAGTAATAACAGATCGCGTTAATGCCGGTTTTAGTCTTGGTGAATTGTTAGCATTTTTTCCGTCCGAGCGCTTGGCCCTATAGGTCACATCAAAGAGGCAATTAACAACTTTATAGGGACCTTCCCAACGATCCTGTAGCTTGGGTGAAACGTCTTTGCGCTTGACCGTAGTGTGCACATGTGGGTGCAATAAATTGACCCAAGGTTAAATTAAATCATCCAGTTCTTTTTTATGGAAGTATACCATTTCCGGAAAGAATTAATGACGAGTTTCCTGTTCGTAATCAAACTGATTTATTTTGGGAGAAACAGCAGTAAACAAAGAAACAAAGAGAAAAGGAAAGGGTAGTGACCTAACCCCTGACTAGAAAGCTATACTCTATATATTCCGTATAGTACCACAAAGCAACATGTTATCCCAGATCCAGGATATACCCAACTACCATTATTTAGTGAGCCCAAAGAAATCCGCGATTCACAACAATCAAAACTAGCTCAAAATGGCGTGCAGTTCCTTCCAGTTCTTTCCACGACTGTGGGAATAACCGAAGTGACATTCCACAGTGACGTAATTAGGGCACGGAATCTAGGTCATGACGTTATCATACAAGTTAACAATAGGCTATTTTATTTTGCACCCTCACACTCCTGCCCACTAAATTTGACATTGTCCCAATGTCAACTAATCTACCAAAAGGACAACCATTGTTTTGCGATCTGTATTAGATCTGGACTGTTCGTGTTATCTACTGGCTCACCATCGGTTCCTATGTGGAGAAGTAATCTTTCTGGGGGTTTTCCTCTAGTAGAACGCGAGGATCTTCTGGGTTCCAGTTGATCAGGTTCATCTTGCGTATCTGTTGGCTCCGGACGCTGAATTGTTTGTTCCACCGGGGCTGAGAGGTCTGCTTCGACGGGCGAAGTTTCGGACTCATCTGGCAAGACAGTAGTACTTGTCTCTCTGGGTGTATAATCCGGTAAATAATACCTAAAGGTTTGCGGTTCCGTTGTAACTTGCGTTGTCTTCGGAGTACGTTGTTCATTAGTATGTTGTTTGGGAAGCTTCATCGGAAACGTACATGGTTTCAACTGGTTTCTGTGCACAACTTTTGTGTCTTTCCCCCGCTCCTTCCGAATAATGTAAACAGGTCCGGATTGTCCGGATTGGTTTGTTTGACAACAATGTAAGGATCCGATTCCCAAAGATCTTGGATCTTTTTACGTCCACGAGGCTTGTGATTTCTCAGAAGTACCCGGTCTCAGGCTTGACCAAGGCTCCCGGTTTTAAACGATCATAGATCCGTTTTCGCGCTCTGCCTGATTCCTTTTACGAGCTAGATCGCAAGCAGTCTTTAGACGTTCATGGTGATTAAGGACCCATTCATCCATGTTTGATGGTGTTGAGGAATCATCTAAAGGTGAGTCTGAGTCGAGTGTTATATCCATAGGAAGTCGAGCATCTCTTCCCATCATCAAGTAAAATGGAGGCTATCCAGTAGAAATGTGCACATGGCTGTTGTATGCGAGAACCAGTTCAGGGAGATACTCCTTCCAATGCCGTTTCTTTTCAGCAGGAAGCGAGCGTAACATTTCATGCATGGTACGGTTCTATTATCCGCCATTTCCTTGAGGATGGTACGACGTGGTTCGACTCTTCTGTATTCCATAACATTTACAAAGATCCGCGATAATTGCAGCTTCAAAGTTCCTTCCCCTGTCCGAATGGAATCGTCCTAGACAACCAAAGTAAGGAAACCAATGTTTTAATATAGCTGCTGCCACTGTCGTTGCAAGTTGATCTTTGGTAGGCACTGCAATGCAAAATCTTGTGAACATATCTGTCAACACTAAGACGTTTTCATATCCATCTGAAGTCTTTTCTAATAGAGTGTGTAATCCATGGCGATTGCTTCTAGTGGAGAAGTGACATCCATACAAACCATCGGAGCATGATGAGGAGGCAACGCATCTCGAGCTAATGCACAGCGTTTGCAATTTCGTACAAATTCCTGTACATCAGACGTCATGGAGGGCCAGTAATAGCAACGCCTCAAAGATTCCAGAGTTCTCCTATCTCCAAAGGGACCAGCGTTGTCGTGTTTAGCTTTAAACGCCTCTCGTTGCAATGTCGCCGGCAATACCAATTGATGAAATTCGACCCCATCTCTTGGGTCTTGGGTTTTCCTATACAATACCCCATCCAAATATAAGCGTTTCCATTGTCCAAGGAGTTTTTGTGTAGATCTGGGTAACCGACTTCTAACTGAACGAGCCGGAAATTGACGTCTCTGAATGTAATCTATTACTTTACCAAGAACAGGGTCAAGATTGTTGCAATTCAGCAATGCTCTCTTTTGTATATCCAATAATAGATGAACAAGTAACCTGTTGTGGACATGCCCCGCTTTCTACAATTTCCTCCAATTCAGAGTCAGATTGAACAAACGGCCATACAACAGCATGGATCTCAGCTTCAGTCACGATTATCTCATCATCTTCATCGCCTTCGGGATTTCCACGTGGTAGCCTGGATAAAGAATCAGCATTCTGGTTGTGTTTGCCTGCTTTATAAACCACTTCGAAGTCGACCGCTCCTAATCCACTAAAACTTGCATCGGTGGTTAGGCGAAAAGGTGATTTGAAGTCTGGGTAAGCCAAAACAGGGGGGATGCTCAGACGATTTCGAAGTTTTTCGAAACTCTCCTGACACTCTTTCGTCCAAACGATGGGTGGTACCTGACCAGTTTTATCCTTATGTACCAAAACATGCAAAGGTGCTGCTATCTGAGAAAATTTCGGGACGAACCGTCTGTAATAGCCCATAAAACCAAGGAGTCGCCGCACATCCTTCACACATTTGGGTTAAATTAAATCATCCAGTTCTTTTTTGTGGAAGTATACCATTTCCGGAAAGAATTAATGACGAGTTTCCTCTTCGTAATCAAACTGATTTATTTTGGGAGAAACAGCAGTAAACAAAGAAACAAAGAGAAAAGAAAAGGGTAGTGACCTAACCCCTGACTAGAAAGCTATACTCTATATATTCCGTATAGTACCACAAAGCAACATGTTATCCCAGATCCAGGATATACCCAACTACCATTATTTAGTGAGCCCAAAGAAATCCGGGATTCACAACAATCAAAACTAGCTCAAAATGGCGTGCAGTTCCTTCCAGTTCTTTCCACGACTGTGGGAATAACCGAAGTGACATTCCACAGTGACGTAATTAGGGCACGGAATCTAGGTCATGACGTTACCATACAAGTAAACAATAGGCTATTCTATTTTGCACCCTCACACACATACACTTGGCACCAAACCAGGCTGATATCGCTTTTCCCTTAGTTTAAGGTCTTACGCCTTTTTATAGTGCTTTAGAATACTTTGTAAATGCTCTCGTGCGTCGGCATGAACTTTGACAAGCCTCTCACAAAGAGTCTCTACCCAGTCCTTGACATCTCTCTCCTCTCCCGGCGAACTTTCTATCAGCAAGGCAGCTGCACTTCTCTGTTCAACATCATCATGTTTCAGGATTGACCCGTTGATTCGTGCACAGCTGACCTATATGCCATCAACGTTAATGGGGTGTTGGTTCCTGTCGCTCACACTGTTCAGCATTTGTGCTAGAGTCTGGTTGGACCTCTCAATCATACCATTTTATTGAGGATGGTAAGAGTACGTCCTGGTTTTCTTTAGTCTTAATAGATCACACATGCCATGGAACACCTGGTTTTCAAATTGTTTCCCTTGATCAGTATGAATTACTGTCGGAACTCCAAACCTCGTAACGTAGTGGTCTAACACAGCTGAGGCTAACGTAGTTGCTTCTTGGTTTGGAATAGGAACGGCCTCGATCTATTTGGTAAAGTGAACTTCAATCCTTAGGACGTAAGCATTCCCTCTAACCGTCGTAGGTAGAGGTCCGACGATTTCAATGGCAACGCGTTCTCCGGGAACGCTTGTTGCAAAAGCTTTATGATGGTTCCTCCGTTTCTCCCCAGAGTGCTTCCTCAAGTTCTGCACCAGTGTCTTACGTCATTCCACATACCAGGCCAAGAGTATGACTGCTGTGCCTTTGAAAGTATTTGCAAACGCCTAGGTGTCTTCCAGCCTGCTTTATATTGTGACATTCCTCCAAAACTGCATTTCTGTGAAAACCTGGTATCACAAGCAAATGTCGAATTGCCTTACCCTTTTTATTGTACCAACATCTGGTAAGTAGGCCATCCTTGATGCTCAAGCAACAAAACAGCACACATAATGTCTTTGTAGCATGGTCCGAGTGCGCGATTTCGTCCCACTCACACCGTTTCCTATTCCTGACCCATTCCTTTACAGTACTAATAGAGACTCTTGAACAGTGCGGAAATCATTGTTAGATGACTTCAGTTGTAATTCTCTAACAGCATGGTCAGAACTTGACTCATTTATCTGGCGAGGGATACGACTCAATGCGGCTGCATTACAGTGCTTTCGACCTGGTCTCTGTTCAGTATCGAAATCATAAATGCTAAGTGTCTCAAGCCACCTGGCGATCTTAACTACTGGCTCCGTAAAATTAAGAAGCCACCGTGCGATGCATGGCCAGTTCTGAGACGGAACTTTCTACCGTACAAGTAGTGTAGGAAGTTCTTCATGAAAAAGATGGACGCAAGCAGTTCCACTCTTTCACAACACATCTTGTCCGTATCCGTCTAAATTCCTCTCGCAGAGACAACATGACCCAAGTACTTTACCTACCTCAATCCATGTGTACGAAATCTTCGGAAGACCTCTTGCAAATTATCCATTATCTCTGCAAATGATTTTCCACGGTTACGTCATCCAGGTTTTCAAGACAGATTGTATAGTGGAGTCCCGCCTCCATAAGTCTCTCAAAACAAACAAAAATATATGGAATGGCGTCACAATAGTCCATGAGATGGCATCTCAATAATATATGAGATGGCATCACAATAGTATATCGGATGACATCACAATATTCTATGGGATGGCATCACAATAGTCTATGGGATGGCATCACAATATTCTATGGGATGACGTCACAATAGTCTATGGGATGACATCACAATAGTCTATGGGATGGCATCGCAATAGTCTAAGGGATGACATTACAATAGTCTACGGAATGACATCACAATAGTCTATGGAATGACATCACAATATTATATGGATGACATCACAATGGTCTGCGGGATGACATCACAATAGTCTACGGAATGACATCACAATAGTCTATGGAATGACATCACAATAGTAAATGGGATAACATCACAATAGTCTATGCGATGAAATCACGATAGTGTATGAGATGACATCACGATAGTGTATGGGATGACATCACGATAGTGTATGAGATGACATCACGATAGTGTATCAGATGACATCACGATAGGGTATGGGATGACATCACAATAGTGTATCAGATGACATCACGATAGTGTATCAGATGACATCACGATAGTGTATCAGATGACATCACGATAGTGTATCAGATGACATCACGATAGTGTATGGGATCACATCACGATAGTGTATGAGATGACATCACGATAGTGTATGAGATGACATCACGATAGTGTATCAGATGACATCACAATAGTGTATGAGATGACATCACGATAGTGTATCAGATGACATCACGATAGTGTATGGGATCACATCACGATAGTGTATGAGATGACATCACGATAGTGTATGAGATGACATCACGATAGTGTATCAGATGACATCACAATAGTGTATGAGATGACAGCACGATAGTGTATCAGATGACAGCACAATAGTGTATGAGATGACATCACGATAGTGTATCAGATGACATCACGATAGTGTATGAGATGACATCACGAAAAGGTTCCGCGATCTGGTATGTATACATCGCGTCTTAAGGCCCTTCATTGATGTACCGGAGAGAAACGTTGAGCGGTAGGCCTAATGATACATATGTGGAGGAGAGCAAGCGTGTTCGGAGCTGAAGGGGGGATTAGTTTGTCTTAATGTATCAGATTTGATCCTTCCGAGTATAACCTAACAGAATATCCCCGGGGTAGAACAGCCTTAAAGATAACAGAACTAGCCTGATTATAAAAATCTACAGAACTACAAATTCTCTAGAATCCAAAAACCGGAGACTTAATAACTCCTTTGAAAGTTTGGGTAGGATGGTATGGCCCAGCATGTAGAAGCTGATGTGTGTCAGTAGGTTTGAAGAATACTTTGTAATCTAGATACCCAGTCGTTTGATAATTATGACACTTCTAAATAGTTAGAGAAAAAATCCACGAAAGTGTGATTAATAGTAGGTTATAGTTTAATGCTGGGGTCACGGGAATATAACTTATGCGTGTATATTATAAACAGACAATAATATTAATGACAGAGTATATTTTCGTACAAGTTGATTGCATCATATTAGATCCGCTTTTTAAATGAATGGTTGAAATACACTTTTATGAGCGGGACCAGCCCCGATAGCTCAGTTGGTAGAGCGTCCGCTTCAGGGCTGGGAGATCCAGGTTCAAGTCCGACCAAAGACTTTAACAGTGGGAGCTGGTGTTGCTTCGCTTGGCGCTCGGCAATAGGAGTTTGAGCAGCAACTGGTTGGCCCGGTGTCAATATAATGTGACTGGGTGAGGAGGATTGCTGGGTGTCTTCGGCAAGTCGTCTCGGTGAGGCAGATAAAAGAGCAGTGGACATCTGCCCTGCCACAAGGAGACAACGTCTTCATATGACTGAAATACTGTTAAGCAGGAGGTAAAACCTCACTCACTTCGCTGTCAATTGTGAAATATTTATGTTTTTTTTTTCTAAATATTTTTTTTTATATTTCAAATATATACATACAAACATAAAGGAAATGAATATCTGCCACCTGAGGTCTTTAAAGATTGATTGATTGTTTGGTGTTTTACGCCGCGCTCAAGATTATTTCACTTATATGGCGGCGTTGCCAGTTTTATTGTGTGAGGAAACCGGGCTCTATGCCCGGAGGAAACCCACGACCTTCCGCTGGTAACTGGCAACCATCCCACAAAGGTCGTTCGAGTGAAAACCCAGTCAAAAAATTTTCCGATTTTTGGACTGAGTGGGATTCGAACCCGCGACTCATTGGTGGAAGGCTGTTCGGATTGAGCGTCCAACGCTCTACCTACTGAGCCACGGAGGCCCCGAGGTCTTTAAAGAACTTGAGAAATTAACATCTTCTTCGACTTCAAAAGCTTTCTAGTTATAAAGCTTTCTTTAATCCTAATTTCGCCCACCTGTCCCCACTGTAGACAATTAAATAAAGCATCTTCTTCGGCTACAAAAGCTTTCTAGATATTAAATACGGCATTTATACTCTTTAAAAAAATTGTTAAATAAAGCCCATTTCTTTTTTCTTCCGCATAACTAATGGAGAAGCATATTTCTTTATGCTATACGGTCTATCTCTTCCGCTGCCAAAAGTTGATAATACGGCGTGATCACGGGCAGGTAACCATGTTGGGTAACCTGTTGTAATTTCTAAACCGGATAATCCAATCTGTTTTTATCAATCTATTGTAATCTAAACATGTACCCTTTATACCAAATTCTATGATGATGACTTCAAACGACATTAGGTTACCATTATGATCAAGAATGTCTTTCATATATTTTTTCAGTAAGTGTGATATCAGTATCCAAATTTTGCTCATTGATAAACTGCTCTTGATCATTAACACCCACACCTTGTATATACAACTAACTTTTTATATTAGTTTCTTTGTTCCACAATAATATCTTCGGTTTTGTAAAGACCAGTGCCAGGTTCTGTCATTAACCTTGTAATAACAATATTTGTAACAATTTTCTTTTCTTATCCTAAGATATTTAATTATACCCTTGGTTTAAGTAATAATTTTGTGAATTTCTCATTGTCTCTAGTTCTATTTTCACTTCCTCTAAGTTTGTTATTTTTTCTTCTTCTATGTATTGATAATTAGACATTTTTTCATTTTTAATAAATAAATCTCTTTTTCTTAAAAATTGAATATTTTGAACTCCAACCTCCCACTTAGTTTCATTAATAATACACACTAACGACAATTTCTTTTTCCTGGAATAGTGAACAGCGTCTTTTCTTGGCCTCAGCCAGCCCAGATGGTATCAGCCATAGCATCACTATGTTATCGAAGTAGAAAGCCAAGTGATATTCATGTGATATACAACGTGTATTTATGTCTTGTTGATCCACTGAATAGCTTAGCATAATGCAATAGCAAAGTAACTCCGAATAAATTCAACAAACGCATATTGACAATCTCAATATTTCAAAGATAACAAATATACCTTTGTCGAAATATTGAGATTGTCAATATGCGTTTGTTGAATTTACTTTACTATTGCATTGTGTATTTATTTAATATTTATGATTTATGTAATATGCGATGGGAGTGTATAGTCAATTAGTTTACATGTCCATGTGATATGTGATGGGAGTGTATAGTCAATTAATTTACATGTCCATGTGATATGAGATGGGAGTGTATAGTCAATTAGTTTACATGTCCATGTGATATGAGATGGGAGTGTATAGTCAATTAGTTTACATGTCCATGTGATATGAGATGGGAGTGTATAGTCAATTAGTTTACATGTCCATGTGATATGAGATGGGAGTGTATAGTCAATTAGTTTACATGTCCATGTGATATGAGATGGGAGTGTATAGTCAATTAGTTAACATGTCCATGTGATATGAGATGGGAGTGTATAATCAATTAGTTTACATGTCCATGTGATATGAGATGGGAGTGTATAATCAATTAGTTTACATGTCCATGTGATATGAGATGGGCGTGTATAGTCAATTAGTTTACATGTCCATGTGATATGAGATGGGAGTGTATAGTCAATTAGTTTACATGTCCATGTGATGGGAGTGTATAGTCAATTAGTTTACATGTCCATGTGATATGAGATGGGAGTGTATAGTCAATTAGTTTACATGTCCATGTGATATGAGATGGGAGTGTATAGTCAATTAGTTTACATGTCCATGTGATATGAGATGGGAGTGTATAGTCAATTAGTTTACATGTCCATGTGATGGGAGTGTATAGTCAATTAGTTAACATGTCCATGTGATATGAGATGGGAGTGTATAGTCAATTAGTTTACATGTCCATGTGATATGAGATGGGAGTGTATAGTCAATTAGTTTACATGTCCATGTGATATGAGATGGGAGTGTATAGTCAATTAGTTTACATGTCCATGTGATATGAGATGGGAGTGTATAGTCAATTAGTTTACATGTCCATGTGATATGAGATGGGAGTGTATAGTCAATTAGTTTACATGTCCATGTGATATGAGATGGGAGTGTATAGTCAATTAGTTTACATGTCCATGTGATATGAGATGGGAGTGTATAGTCAATTAGTTTACATGTCCATGTGATGGGAGTGTATAGTCAATTAGTTAACATGTCCATGTGATATGAGATGGGAGTGTATAGTCAATTAGTTTACATGTCCATGTGATATGAGATGGGAGTGTATAGTCAATTAGTTTACATGTCCATGTGATATGCGATGGGAGTGTATAGTCAATTAGTTTACATGTCCATGTGATATGAGATGGGAGTGTATAATCAATTAGTTTACATGTCCATGTGATATGAGATGGGCGTGTATAGTCAATTAGTTTACATGTCCATGTGATATGAGATGGGAGTGTATAGTCAATTAGTTTACATGTCCATGTGATGGGAGTGTATAGTCAATTAGTTTACATGTCCATGTGATATACGATGGGAGTGTATAGTCAATTAGTTTACATGTCCATGTGATATGAGATGGGAGTGTATAGTCAATTAGTTTACATGTCCATGTGATATGAGATGGGAGTGTATAGTCAATTAGTTTACATGTCCATGTGATGGGAGTGTATAGTCAATTAGTTTACATGCCCATGTGATATGAGATGGGAGTGTATAGTCAATTAGTTTACATGCCCATGTGATATGAGATGGGAGTGTATAGTCAATTAGTTTACACGTCCATGTGATATGAGATGGGAGTGTATAGTCAATTAGTTTACATGTCCATGTGATATGCGATGGGAGTGTATAGTCAATTAGTTTACATGTCCATGTGATATGAGATGGGAGTGTATAGTCAATTAGTTTACATGTCCATGTGATATGAGATGGGAGTGTATAGTCAATTAGTTTAAATGTCCATGTGATATGAGATGGGAGTGTATAGTCAATTAGTTTACACGTCCATGTGATATGAGATGGGAGTGTATAGTCAATTAGTTTACATGTCCATGTGATATGCGATGGGAGTGTATAGTCAATTAGTTTACATGTCCATGTGATATGAGATGGGAGTGTATAGTCAATTAGTTTACATGTCCATGTGATATGAGATGGGAGTGTATAGTCAATTAGTTTACATGTCCATGTGATATGAGATGGGAGTGTATAGTCAATTAGTTTACATGTCCATGTGGTATGCGATGGGAGTGTATAGTCAATTAGTTTATATGTCCAGAAGTGATAACGGACATGTGGTTATTTATTGTAGACAATAAATACAAAGGCATCAACGGTATCCCTGAACTATTTCTACTCATATACAATTTTAGGGACAGTATATAGTTTTCTTTAAAATTATTTAAATACAGCAATAAATATGTTGATAAAAATATCAAAGTGAACTGTTCAATTCTATCGATAACTTTGAGCCCATATATAATCCCTGGACTAGTTCAGAGATAATGTATTCAGATGTTCAGACATAATGTATTCAGACATTCAGAGATGAATGTATTCACTAGAATACTCAATACAAGTTAAGTTACTGTGTCTGTTAATATCTCATCAGGTCACATGAACTAAAACAAATTTTTCCATGACACTTTCTAAGTTCAGAGATGTAATTTTCATAATGTTTTTTGTCCCCACACATTACTACCATTTTCAAAGATGGTATCGAATCTAAAAACAAATAATAGTCTACTTTTAATTCTTCTGAATGAAAGAGGTTTAGATGACGTAGTTTGGGCAGCGCGGGAGTTAAAGCTGATACCAGTTTACCATTGTCAGTATTCAGAGAAATACTTAGCTCTGTTAGATGTTTTAAATGACGTCCAATATGATGACATGTCATTGTATTCAACTTGACACCAATAATTGCCAATGTCTGGAGATGTTGTAATTTGGTAGCCACAGCAGTAAGTCCAGCCTCCCCAACCCTATAACAACCATTCATCTTTAACTCTTTCAGATTCAATCCAGACTCAGCCAGAGGTATTAAGTCTTGACAGTCAAACCGAACTGTACCACTGACATCGAGAGAGGTCAACAATGGCAGGTCATTCTCACGGAATACTTCGTTTAACCATTTTGGTTTCCAGTAACAATGGGTAACGGCAAATCTTTGCAGGGTGGAGGGCAGGTTTTTGGGATCCAGATCATCCACTTTAGTATAGGACAGCTGCAGGGTTTTTAGGTTTGTGCATTTATCTTTTATCTCAAGCAGCTTAGCGTTTGACATGCTCATCTTTTTACGCCAAGAAAAAGCTGAAAAAAAAGATGCAGAAACAGTCAGTTGGGGCATATCATGACCTAAACAAATGGGGGTCAATTAGGACATAACCTGAGCTAAGCAAACTGGAAACAATTGGGACGTATTCTGAATAAAGCAAACAGGAGACATTACGTTATATTTCTATCAAGGAAAAGTTACCCCCCCCCCCCCTCCACCTTGTTGTGCTCTCTATTGAATAGAGGAAACTTTTTGTGAGATTTCTGGGACGGGCAGAGGAACTGTACACAGGCCATAAGATCAAAATATTTCTTTGTATTTTACCTCAGATAATTGATATTTTTGATGAGAATCGAGAGGTGGTCTTGCCATATAGGAGAGGGTAACATGATTGTCTTCCTACCTTTAGGATCTGTATTGAAACCCTATATAGGAGAGGGTAACGTGATTGTCTTCCTACCTTTAGGATCTGTATTGAAAACTTATATAGGAGAGGGTAAGGGATTGTCTTCCTACCTTTAGGATCTGTATTGAAACCCTATATAGGAGAGGGTAAGGGATTGTCTTCCTACCTTTAGGGTCTGTATTGAAATCCTATATAGGAGAGGGTAACATGATTGTCTTCCTACCTTTAGGATCTGTATTGAAATCTTATATAGGAGAGGGTGAGGTGATTGTCTTCCTACCTTTAGGATCTGTATTGAAACCCTATATAGGAGAGGGTAAGGGATTGTCTTCCTACCTTTAGGGTCTGTATTGAAATCCCATATAGGAGAGGGTAACGTGATTGTCTTCCTACCTTAAGGATCTGTATTGAAACCCTATATAGGAGAGGGTGATGTGATTGTCTTCCTACCTTTAGGGTCTGTATTGAAATCCCCTATAGGAGAGGGTAATGTGATTGTCTTCCTACCTTTAGGATCTGTATTGAAACCCTATATAGGAGAGGGTAAGGGATTGTCTTCCTACCTTTAGGGTCTGTATTGAAATCCTATATAGGAGAGGGTAACATGATTGTCTTCCTACCTTTAGGATCTGTATTGAAAACTTATATAGGAGAGGGTAAGGGATTGTCTTCCTACCTTTAGGATCTGTATTGAAACCCTATATAGGAGAGGGTAACATGATTGTCTTCCTACCTTTAGGATCTGTATTGAAATCCCATATAGGAGAGGGCAACATGATTGTCTTCCTACCTTTATGGTCTGCATTGAAACCCTATATAGGAGAGGGTAAGGGATTGTCTTCCTACCTTTAGGGTCTGTATTGAAATCCCATATAGGAGAGGGTAACATGATTGTCTTCCTACCTTTAGGGTCTCTATTGAAATCCCATATAGGAGAGGGTAAGGGATTGTCTTCCTACCTTTAGGGTCTGTATTGAAATCCCATATAGGAGAGGGCAACATGATTGTCTTCCTACCTTTATGGTCTGTATTGAAATCCCATATAGGAGAGGGTAAGGGATTGTCTTCCTACCTTTAGGATCTGTATTGAAACCCTATATAGGAGAGGGTAACATGATTGTCTTCCTACCTTTAGGGTCTGTATTGAAATCCCATATAGGAGAGGGCAACATGATTGTCTTCCTACCTTTAGGGTCTGTATTGAAATCCCATATAGGAGAGGGTAAGGGATTGTCTTCCTACCTTTAGGATCTGTATTGAAATCCCATATAGGAGAGGGTAACATGATTGTCTTCCTACCTTTAGGGTCTGTATTGAAACCCTATATAGGAGAGGGTAAGGGATTGTCTTCCTACCTTTAGGATCTGTATTGAAATCCCATATAGGAGAGGGTAACGTTATTGTCTTCCTACCTTTAGGATCTGTATTGAAATGCCATATAGGAGAGGGCAACATGATTGTCTTCCTACCTTTAGGGTCTGTATTGAAATCCCATATAGGAGAGGGCAACATGATTGTCTTCCTACCTTTATGGTCTGCATTGAAATCCCATATAGGAGAGGGTAAGGGATTGTCTTCCTACCTTTAGGATCTGTACTGAAATCCCAATAACCCTTAAGTTTAAGAGAGTGAAGTCTGGGTGTGATATATGGTTTGATAATCCTCCACAATTCATTCAGGGTAAGACGATGCTGGGAAAGATCAATACATTGCCATAAGGATTTCTCCTTCACTATCTGTGACCATCTTCTACACACTCTGAAACACACAAGTTTTATCCACTCTTACCAGAACTAATCAAGGATGGCACTGCAGAACTATCATGTGAGGATGGGACTGCAGAACTATCATGTCAGGATGGGACTGCAGGACTATCATGTCAGGATGGGACTGCAGAACTATCATGTCAGGATGGGACTGCAGAACTATCATGTCAGGATGGGACTGCAGAACTATCATGTCAGGATGGGACTGCAGAACTATCATGTGAGGATGGGACTGTAGGACTATCATGTCAGGATGGGACTGCAGAACTATCATGTGAGGATGGGACTGCAGAACTATCATGTGAGGATGGGACTGCAGGACTATCATGTGAGGATGGGACTGCAGGACTATCATGTCAGGATGGGACTGCAGAACTATCATGTCAGGATGGGACTGCAGGACTATCATGTCAGGATGGGACTGCAGAACTATCATGTGAGGATGGGACTGCAGAACTATCATGTCAGGATGGGACTGCAGGACTATCATGTCAGGATGGGACTGCAGAACTATCATGTCAGGATGGGACTGCAGAACTATCATGTGAGGATGGGACTGCAGAACTATCATGTGAGGATGGGACTGCAGGACTATCATGTCAGGATGGGACTGCAGAACTATCATGTCAGGATGGGACTGCAGAACTATCATGTGAGGATGGGACTGCAGAACTATCAAGTGAGGATGGGACTGCAGAACTATCATGTGAGGATGGGACTGCAGAACTATCATGTCATGATGGGACTGCAGAACTATCATATGAGGATGGGACTGCAGAACTATCAAGTGAGGATGGGACTGCATAACTACCATGTCAGGATGGGACTGCAGAACTATCATGTGAGGATGGGACTGCATAACTATCATGTCAGAATGGGACTGCAGAACTATCATATGAGGATGGGACTGCAGAACTATCATGTGAGGATGGGACTGCAGAACTATCATGTGAGGATGGGACTGCAGAACTATCATGTGAGGATGGGACTGCAGAACTATCATGTCAGGATGGGACTGCAGAACTATCATGTCAGGATGGGACTGCATAACTATCAAGTGAGGATGGGACTGCAGAAACATGGTCTATTTGTAAGCTAATTATAACTGAGAACAGTTATAGGCCAGACTGTAACATTATCTGGGTTCATACGGGCCAGACTGTAGCATTATCTCGGTTCATACAGGCCAGACTGTAACACTATCTGGGTTCATACAGGCCAGACTGTAACACTATTTGGGTTCATACAGGCCAGACTGTAACACTATCTGGGTTCATACAGGCCAGACTATAACACTATTTGGGTTCATACAGGCCAGACTGTAACACTATTTGGGTTCATACAGGCCAGACTGTAACACTATTTGGGTTCATACAGGCCAGACTGCAAAACTATTTGGGTTCATACGGGCCAGACTATAACACTATTTGGGTCCATACAGGCCGGACTGTAACACTATTTGGGTTCATACAGGCCAGACTGTAACACTATTAGGGTTCATACAGGCCAGACTGTGACACTATTTGGGTTCATACAGGCCAGACTGTAACACTATTTGGGTTCATACAGGCCAGACTGTAACACTATTAAGGTTCATACAATCCAGATTGTAACACTATTTGGGTTCATACAGGCCAGACTGTAACACTATTAGGGTTCATACAGGCCAGACCGTGACACTATTTGGGTTCATACAGGCCAGACTGTAACACTATTTGGGTTCATACAGGCCAGACTGTAACACTATTTGGGTCCATACAGGCCAGACTGTAACACTATTTGGGTTCATACAGGCCAGACTGTAACACTATTTGGGTTCATACAGGCCAGACTGTAACACTATTTGGGTTCATACAGGCCAGACTGTATGGATTTTCAAACGTTAATCATTAAGTTTATTGATGAACTTATTGTCTACACAATCACAACTTATGAAAAAAGTGTGAATTCTGGCAGTTTATGTCACTTTAAAACTGTTATCTGATGACAGTCCAATTTTGATATCATAGCAATTCTTATCAAGTAACCTGAATTATGAACTTTATTTGTTTAAATATACATTTAGAGAAAACTAGGGATATATTAAGACCTGGGGAGATCTTGTAACTAAACCACTCACCTGGCAATTCTGCAGAGTTCTGACACAGAGAGGTTAGAAAAGATGAGAACAAGAACATCCTCTGGGAATGTTTCCAGGGAGGGTATATAACCAGCCATAATGTCCTACTAATAAATGTCAAGTAAGAGCAATGATAAAGAATTAAAATGGTTGAATATACTTGAATCGAAATCTGAGGGGTTAAGCAAAAAAAAGCAAGAGACGGCAGATAGAGAGGATATTGTCATTTTTGTCCAAATGTTACTTCCAGATCGGTGGGGACTGTTCTCCGTCGTTCAGGGTTTAAGCAGCTGTTTTCAACTGTTTTTCTTGCAAGGTCACGCAAATTACATAGTTTTTTCCGAAAGAGAAAACAGTGTAGCTTAATAAAAAATAGTTTTCAATGATGATAAGGCAGGTAAAATTTCATGCAAGGGAGGTAACTGCTAACACACTGGCTTTTTCACTTTGGGTTTTTTACTACAGTCAATGACTTTTTCCTCAACCCTCGATAACTGGTTTCCTCGCTGTAATTGGAGATCTCCAAACTTTGTGGTCAAAGTATATTGATGATGGGTGGCCAACAGAAAATGTGGTGATTCTAATGAGTTAAATGTTTCAATATGACGGGTCCTCCAACTCTGTTGGTTACCCATCATCAATATACTTTGGCTACAGAGTTTGGAAATCCAGTCGGACACCAGTCACCAGGCTGACTTTTTCCTTCCAATAAAGAAAACACAGTCACCCAGCAATGTTAAATTATTTTAAATAAGTAACAAACTGGTGGGGCTTTATATTTCTATGACCTAAGCCATGTTATTAGACGATAATTGCCACATTTACCCTCGGTAACCGGTCCCCTGAGGCTACTAGTAATATAATCAGGTTAGGGAAAGTAGCTGGAAACAGGTATAATAGCTGTAAACAGGTATAATAGTTAAAAAGAGCTACAGCTGTACCGGCCGGTAGCTGAATTCAGCTATACAAGCACATCAATGAAAGAAAAAGCGCTTGATTAATTCTAAACAACTGTTTTTCTGCAATTCAGTAGCTTAATTTTATTTTTAACGGATGTATTGGAGCCTTGATTATAAGTATGCCAGAAAAAAATATGTAACAAAAGACTACTACCATCTGAAAAACACACAAGTAAAACATCCCATCCAATGAAAATTATCTATCAAACTTCTGTCAAATTTCACTCATACTTACTTTTGTAAGCCATAACTTATCGTGTGTGCATGAGGAAGGCAGTAAGTTGGCATTAATAACCAGTTATGGTGCGTTTCGCAGAAACAATATTGAAAACTACGGATATCCAGTAATGCCATAATTTATTATTTTTCCTATAATTGTCTTTATTTAAGAATTAAAATGACTGTACAGTATTTCTAACTTATATTGTTTGTAAGTTTGTTTTATTTTATTTAAGACAAACAGCAGGCTTTTAAGTGAGTACAAAATTCAAATAATGGTAATTCTGGGCATCCATAGATTTTTCAGGTGGTATTTTTTTTCTTCAAAACACACTGAAACTCATTATTGAAGGCAACCTAATGGTGTGCATAACCCACACATAGGAAGTAACTGCTAACAAGATCAGGCATGAGTAAATTGCGATGAAATTTCAATAAAAACCACATTGAATTTTTAGTCTATTTGTGTACATTTGGTAGAGGTGTTTTGTTTTTCGTTGAGAGTCTTACCTCCTGGAGTGAGAGATCAGATAATCCTATTGAACGATCGCTGTTGTTGTTTTTATAGACCAAATGTGGCAAATAGCAATGCAATAATTCGTTATTTTCACATCACTGGTCCTTGAATTAGCGGAGATCTTACCGTACATAATTTTTTCCAGAATACTTGTAATCAGGGTTTTAATACA
This sequence comes from Lepidochitona cinerea, assembly GCA_963971465.1. Taxonomy (NCBI): domain Eukaryota; kingdom Metazoa; phylum Mollusca; class Polyplacophora; order Chitonida; family Tonicellidae; genus Lepidochitona; species Lepidochitona cinerea. The sequence goes on from OZ020556.1 coordinate 45,713,081, forward strand.
TTCATTGAAATTATGAACTGAAATGAAAATGAACTTCCGGATTGAAGAAAAACAGATATTTAGATTAAATAGACTGCTTTTTCTTACATTGATATGCTTGTATAGCTGAATTCAGCTACCGACTGGTAGCTCTTTTCAGCTACCGGTATTATACCTGTTAAAGGCTATATCTATACGACTATAGCTGTTTTCAGCTACTTTCCCTAACCTGATATCATAATTGTAGTAAACAATCCTCTAATGAACTGAGTTCGTCCCTTCGGGCCTCACATTAACGCTACATGCCGGAGCTACTACTAGTAGGCAGGTTGGCTGACGTCATCAAATGTTGGTACAAGGTATTCGATCATAAAAGTTAAAAAGCAAATGTGAGTCTCAAAAGTTAAAAATAAACCAAAAAGTGTAGTCTGTATATTTTTTCAGGGCGCTTTCATTGGACCCTGTTTGCTCATTTTCGCTTGAACAGAAAAATAACTACCATTCACAAAAATGCTTGGAAAATGCCCATATTTAGAGAAAAAAGTTGTCTCCCCTGATTTATTAAATATCATTTTTTTATGTATATATAATTATACATGTCAAACGGAATTCTAATTACATATTCTTATAACTATGTGAAGAATAGTTGGACAGGATATAGAATACGTCCGTCACTTTGAAAACTTCTTCTGTCAATAAGAAATGGTCGGTGATCGTAAATATTTTATGATAGCCAGGGGGGCAAGCCTCCCTAAGTTTTTCTTTTTCTTTTTTTTAAATGAATTTTTAATAACGAAGAAATTAAAAAGGACAGGATATAGAATACGTACGTTGAAGTTGAACACTGGCGGAGAGACTCGTATTTAGGCAAGCTCGTACATTGTCCTGTCTCATACATTAAACGAAGCAAAGATGGCGAGACGAGTGTTTGGAATTGCTTGTGTGTAGAGTGAAATCGGCAAATTTAGTAAATGTAGGCGAATTTTGTGCAAGTAAAGACGGATTTTCCGATTAGGGAGTTCCTTAAGGTATTGCACAGAATATTTGAAAGGAAACTATGTGTTTTACTGTAAGTTCCAGGTGACGGACGTATTCTATATTCGCACCGAATAGTTTGGGATAGGTTTTAGAAACAAACTATGGATGACAATACTGATAATACTATTACTAATAACACAATTAACAGTAACAGTAACACGCCATTTGATTTTGAAGCTGAATTTTGAGTTTGAAACGGGGTGCACGCATGATTCTGTGACTGTGAGTGTGATGTAAACACATACTGTCAGCCTTTGAAAACTATTTCTTATGGTATGGGGATGCGTCTCCTTACTCGATAAGTCGGTTTGACTTCCTTTGATCACATTTAGTCTTGTCACAGTTAGATATGCTTACCCCGGTTACTTCCTCGTTGTCATCGCCATTACTTCTCAAACAAGTACTGTCCACCAGCCTGCATCCACGGGTCACACGTCCATGGTTAGAACGAACATCCACCGAGAGAAGGATCAGGGTTTCGGCCAAAATCTAAACTGAAATGTTGATGCTGTATTGGTTAGTTGTCGCCCTTGGATAGGTGTACCACATAGACCCCTCTGATAGACTGCAGGTCATTTTGAATGTGGCGACCAAAAAGGTAGCCGTGTAACGTACAAGTTCCATATCCTCTTCAGGGCCCATCGAAAGTGTCCACGTGATAATGTAAGGGACCGAAATACTCTGTTTGTTAACTTTAAGTCTCGATCAGTTTTATAATTGAAGTATTGGAGGATTCCTGGAAAGTACCGAAACTGCGTCTCTTCTTTGCGTTACACAACATGTGCTTTACCGGGCTAAATAACATATACAAACAAATATCTTTCTAAATGATATTAGCATTTAATCAATTTATAAGTATTTTTATTTTCTTTTTTCGTCTGTAGTAAAACATTTTGATATTTACTTTCGACGCCATTTTTATTCAGCCCAAAAATACGGTGATTTACCGTATAAAAAGCGCAGACCAAGGAGTATATAGATAGACTATCTATACTCCTTGGCGCAGACTGTCCGAGGCGTGTCAAAGCCGACCGGTAGCGAGCGAAGATAGTCGAAGGAAGTTCCGAGTGCCACATAGACCAATCTCATTCTCGCGAGACCCCCTGCTACTACGTGAACGCGACGGACCTCTCAGGCCGTTACAAGCCATTTGCCTTAGTCTGCTAAGGGGAATCCCCTTTTGCCAGAGCTGCGGAGAAATACTCTCACTACAATCACGTGACGTAGACATACAAAATAGCATGTTATACGCTGGCCTGTTCACAATCGCGGAGGGTAGAAATATAGTCCCTGTATTTCCTCAACGATAATTCAAAACTGAAGGGCGTGTACCAAAAACGAAATACAAGCCAACATAAAGAATCAGGTAAAGATCACGGACAAATCAATTTTTGAAGTAAGTTTGATTACCCAAATTTTGCGTAAAATGGCTTGGAACGGCCTGAGAGGTCCGTCGCGTTCACGTAGTAGCAGGGGATCTCGCGAGAATGAGATTGCACATAGACAGGACCCACTCACTCGGAACTCCCTTCGGCTATCTTGGCTTCCTACCGGTCGGCTTTGACACGCCTCGGGCAGTCTGCGTTCTTCATACGGTAAATCACCGTATTTTTGGGCTGAATAAAAATGGCGTCGAAAGTAAATATCAAAATGTTTTACTACAGACGAAAAAAGAAAATAAAAATACTTATAAATTGATTAAATGCTAATATCATTTAGAAAGATATTTGTTTGTATATGTTATTTAGCCCGATAAAGCACATGTTGTGTAACGCAAAGAAGAGACGCAGTTTCGGTACTTTCCAGGAATCCTCCAATACTTCAATTATAAAACTGATCGAGACTTAAAGTTAACAAACAGAGTATTTCGGTCCCTTACATTATCACGTGGACACTTTTGTGGGGCCCTCAAGGGGAATTGGGATTTGTACGCTTCACGGCTACCTCTTTGGTCGCCATATTCAAAATGACCTGCAGTCTATCAGAGGGTATTTCACGCACGTAAATCCCCGAAGTTTCAGAGTGAGGACCCACTCTGAAACTTCGGGGATTTACGTGTGTCAAAGCCGACCGGTAGCAAGCGAAGATAGCCGAAGGGAGTTCCGAGTGAGACAGGACCTCTACCTGACCGGCAAAGTAAGTAAACCCGGATAGAGACACACGAGTGCGGCTAAGACAGGACCTAGATCCGTACGATGTGCCAATATTGGCCTACTGATGAATGTTGAACCCTAGATTAGTGATACTTTCTATATCTCAGTAGTAATTAAGCCTACTGTACTAGACATTCTATTGCGATCATTGGAGGTCTAATGTTTAATGAAAGAAGCTCGATCGAGATAAACCAAACTCCAGTTTCCCTTTTCATCCAGTTAAACTAATTAGCCTAAATATATTGGCATTTAGGCAGAACTGCAAAACAAGGGCGTGGTATCAGAAGCAGGCAATTTTCGGCTAGCAATAGGCATGAAAATTCAAATACTAAAAGTCCTCAATATTCAGAACTTTCGGCTCTGGTGAAAGCCCTTTTCAAAATTATACGTCGCTAAAATGAAATATTATGTATATAGTCTAAAGTGTTCAATTCAAATCCAGTTACTAGTCTGAATATAAATGATTGATTGATCGTTTATTCACCACGAGAAAAAAAAATACATAGAAGTTGATGGAACAGCAGTATAAATAGTTAGTTAGAATAAAGCATATATTTGTCAGAGCAAAAAATGCAGCTAATACCCACAAATAGTTGCGAATTCGACGTGAAACTTTAGATCCTTAAAAAAACTTTAGCATTGCAAGCATTACCATATAGGCCTATAGCAGGCTTAATGCGACAATAGAACTTAAGTCGCTCCTACGCCTGCGGTATTTGGTAGTGCTTGCAATACTAGGAAATTGTGACTTGCGCACTTTGGGCTTCCTTTAAGCATATTTTCTCACTTCATTTAAACGTATTTCTGTAAAACTTTATAAATTTATGTAACTTTTTAATTTATTTTTTCAAACGACCAACGTAGGCTATATTGTAGCAATAGAAACGCCCGATAATGTAACGACCAACGTATATTGTAGCAAAAGAAACGCCCGATAATTTAAAACGCCCGATAACGTAGCACAAAACTGAAACACCCATAAATGTAAATACGCCCGATAATGTAGCAAAACACCCAGTAATGTAAGAACGATAATGTAGCAAAGCACCCAGTAATGTAAGAACGATAATGTACCAAAGCACCCAGTAATGTAAGAACGATAATGTAGCAAAGCACCCAGTAATGTAAGAACGATAATGTATCAAAACACCCAGTAATGTAAGAACGATAATGTAGCAAAACACCCAGTAATGTAAGAACGATAATGTAGCAAAACACCCAGTAATGTAAGAACGATAATGTAGCAAAACACCCAGTAATGTAAGAACGATAATGTAGCAAAACACCCAGTAATGTAAGAACGATAATGTAGCAAAACACCCAGTAATGTAAGAACGATAATGTAGCAAAACACCCAGTAATGTAAATACGCCCGATAATGTATCAAAACACCCAGTAATGTAAATACGCCCGATAATGTATCAAAACACCCAGTAATGTAAGAACGATAATGTAGCAAAACACCCAGTAATGTAAGAACGATAATGTAGCAAAACACCCAGTAATGTAATAACGATAATGTAGTCATTTTTAACCGATGGTGTAACTCATAGGTAAAGGCAAGGAGTACATTCAAGATCGCAGCAATTTTCGGTTGTTATTTTCTCCGTCTTACACCCATTCAGAGCAAACCTATAGACCGTTTTCACTCTTTTTCCGTCGACTTTGACATATCTCGAATATTTTAAATACGGTAAATCACTGCTTTTCTCTTCCATTGCAAAATATTGCAAAAAATGTTTCACGAGCTCCTACAAAGTTGTTGAATTATTGGGTAGCTGTTGCTACATGTACATCGTCAATTAAAACTCATATTTTATTACTACACTGTTTTTTTTTTTTTTTAAATTGCTACAAAATCGGATGGAAAAATGTTTACTACACTATCGGTTAAAAATTGCTACAATATCGCTTAATAAAATGTTAACATTACATTATCGGTTAACAGTTATCATATTATCATGCGTTTTTGTGACATTATCGGGCATTCTATGCAACAAAACTGGTTGGGTGTTACTATCTGTAACAACAACACATAAGTACCAAGAAGCTTTTAAACAGATTAAAGCCATGATCTCGAACGACCTAGTTCTCTTAGCACTTAATTTTTCTACGCGATTTACAATGGGTTGTTATACCAGCGAAACTGCTGCTGGTGCAGTTTTATTACCATCAATCACCCAATTTGTCATGTTTCGCGTAAATTTGATATATGACAACGCTTTTTTATTGTTGGGTTTGGCTTGGCTATATTTCAAAGTGTATATTGCTCAAGCAATTTCACCAATAGTTCTTTATGGCGATCATAAATCTCGAACAAGCTGAAAAAGCGATGATTATGATACAGTCTTATACTGCTACACAATATATTAAAGGAAATTATAATATTATTGCTGATTATTTATTTCGAGTGTATATATTCAAATGTTAATAATAATATCAGTTTTTAAGTTAGAGATCGACGAGCGAATTTCGTTTTCAAATTTTGGTTTTTAAATAAAAAATATACTTGTAAACTAGCTCCGGCAAGGAAACATCAAGAAATCAAGAATTACTTACAAAGCTAACTTCTAACTGTTCCGATGTAGGAAATTATCACTGGTATCAGGACTGGCGGTAGATTCGATGATATATATCCCATCAATAAAGATTGTTACAATAACGTGTAGAAATAATCAACGTCTATTTCGACCTATCCGGTGGTCGACTGTAAAATGAAGTGTACATGGAAATGATCAACGTCTATTTCGATATGCCTCGTGGTCGACTGTAAAATGAAGTGTACATGGAAATAATCAACGTCTATTTCGATATGCCTCGTGGTCGACTGTAAAATGAAGTGTGCATGGAAATAATCAATATCTATTTCGACCTGCCCGGTGGTCGACTGTAAAATGAAGTGCATGGAAATAATCAATGTCTATTTCGACCTGCCCGGTGGTCGACTGTAAAATGAAGTGCATGGAAATAATCAATGTCTATTTCGGCCTGCCTGGTGGTCGACTGTAAAATGAAGTGTGCATGGAAATAATCAACGTATATTTCGACCTACCCGGTGGTCGACTGTAAAATGAAGTGTGCATGGAAATAATCAATGTCTATTTCGACCTGCCCGGTGGTCGACTGTAAAATGAAGTGTGCATGGAAATAATCAATGTCTATTTCGATATGCCTCGTGGTCGACTGCAAAATGAAGTGTGCAGGGAAATAATCAATGTCTATTTCGACCTATCCGGTGGTCGACTGTAAAACGAAGTGTGCATGGAAATAATCAATGTCTATTTCGATATGCCTCGTGGTCGACTGCAAAATGAAGTGTGCAGGGAAATAATCAATGTCTATTTCGACCTATCCGGTGGTCGACTGTAAAATGAAGTGTGCATGGAAATAATCAATGTCTCTTTCGATATGCCTCGTGGTCGACTGTAAAATGAAGTGTACATGGAAATAATCAATGTCTATTTCGACCTGCCCGGTGGTCGACTGTAAAATGAAGTGTGCATGGAAATAACCAATGTCTCTTTCGACCTATCCGGTGGTCGACTGTAAAATGAAGTGTGCATGGAAATAACCAATGTCTCTTTCGACCTATCCGGTGGTCGACTGTAAAATGAAGTGTGCATGGAAATAACCAATGTCTCTTTCGACCTATCCGGTGGTCGACTGTAAAATGAAGTGTGCATGGAAATAACCAATGTCTCTTTCGACCTATCCGGTGGTCGACTGTAAAATGAAGTGTGCATGGAAATAACCAATGTCTCTTTCGACCGTATCCGGTGGTCGACTGTAAAATGAAGTGTGCATGGAAATAACCAATGTCTCTTTCGACCTATCCGGTGGTCGACTGTAAAATGAAGTGTGCATGGAAATAACCAATGTCTCTTTCGACTTATCCGGTGGTCGACTGTAAAATGAAGTGTGCATGGAAATAACCAATGTCTATTTCGACCTATCCGGTGGTCGACTGTAAAATGAAGTGTGCATGGAAATAACCAATGTCTCTTTCGACCTATCCGGTGGTCGACTGTAAAATGAAGTGTGCATGGAAATAACCAATGTCTCTTTCGACCTATCCGGTGGTCGACTGTAAAATGAAGTGTGCATGGAAATAACCAATGTCTATTTCGACCTATCCGGTGGTCGACTGTAAAATGAAGTGTGCATGGAAATAACCAATGTCTCTTTCGACCTATCCGGTGGTCGACTGTAAAATGAAGTGTGCATGGAATAATCAATGTCTATTTCGACCTATCCGGTGGTCGACTGTAAAATGAAGTGTGCATGGAAATAACCAATGTCTATTTCGACCTATCCGGTGGTCGACTGTAAAATGAAGTGTGCATGGAAATAATCAATGTCTATTTCGACCTATCCGGTGGTCGACTGTAAAATGAAGTGTGCATGGAAATAACCAATGTATCTTTCGACCTATCCGGTGGTCGACTGTAAAATGAAGTGTGCATGGAAATAACCAATGTCTCTTTCGACCTATCCGGTGGTCGACTGTAAAATGAAGTGTCCATGGAAATAATCAATGTCTATTTCGACCTATCCGGTGGTCGACTGTAAAATGAAGTGTGCATGGAAATAACCAATGTCTCTTTCGACCTATCCGGTGGTCGACTGTAAAATGAAGTGTGCATGGAAATAATCAACGTCTATTTCGACCTATCCGGTGGTCGACTGTAAAATGAAGTGTGCATGGAAATAATCAACGTCTATTTCGACCTATCCGGTGGTCTACTGTAAAATGAAGTGTGCATGGAAATAATCAACGTCTATTTCGACCTATCCGGTGGTCGACTGTAAAATGAAGTGTGCATGGAAATAATCAACGTCTATTTCGACCTATCCGGTGGTCGACTGTAAAATGAAGTGTGCATGGAAATAATCAACGTCTATTTCGACCTATCCGGTGGTCGACTGTAAAATGAAGTGTGCATGGAAATAATCAATGTCTATTTCGACCTGCCCGGTGGTCGACTGTAAAATGAAGTGTGCATGGAAATAATCAATGTCTATTTCGACCTGCCCGGTGGTCGACTGTAAAATGAAGTGTGCATGGAAATAATCAATGTCTATTTCGACCTGCCCGGTGGTCGACTGTAAAATGAAGTGTGCATGGAAATAATCAATGTCTATTTCGACCTGCCCGGTGGTCGACTGTAAAATGAAGTGTCCATGGAAATAATCAATGTCTATTTCGACCTGCCCGGTGGTCGACTGTAAAATGAAGTGTCCATGGAAATAATCAATGTCTATTTCGACCTGCCCGGTGGTCGACTGTAAAATGAAGTGTCCATGGAAATAATCAATGTCTATTTCGACCTGCCCGGTGGTCGACTGTAAAATGAAGTGTGCATGGAAATAATCAATGTCTATTTCGACCTGCCCGGTGGTCGACTGTAAAATGAAGTGTGCATGTAAATAATCAATGTCTATTTCGACCTGCCCGGTGGTCGACTGTAAAATGAAGTGTGCATGGAAATAATCAATGTCTCTTTCGATATGCCTCGTGGTCGACTGTAAAATGAAGTGTACATGGAAATAATCAATGTCTATTTCGACCTGCCCGGTGGTCGACTGTAAAATGAAGTGTGCATGGAAATAACCAATGTCTCTTTCGACCTATCCGGTGGTCGACTGTAAAATGAAGTGTGCATGGAAATAACCAATGTCTCTTTCGACCTATCCGGTGGTCGACTGTAAAATGAAGTGTGCATGGAAATAACCAATGTCTCTTCGACCTATCCGGTGGTCGACTGTAAAATGAAGTGTGCATGGAAATAACCAATGTCTCTTTCGACCTATCCGGTGGTCGACTGTAAAATGAAGTGTGCATGGAAATAACCAATGTCTCTTTCGACCGTATCCGGTGGTCGACTGTAAAATGAAGTGTGCATGGAAATAACCAATGTCTCTTTCGACCTATCCGGTGGTCGACTGTAAAATGAAGTGTGCATGGAAATAACCAATGTCTCTTTCGACTTATCCGGTGGTCGACTGTAAAATGAAGTGTGCATGGAAATAACCAATGTCTATTTCGACCTATCCGGTGGTCGACTGTAAAATGAAGTGTGCATGGAAATAACCAATGTCTCTTTCGACCTATCCGGTGGTCGACTGTAAAATGAAGTGTGCATGGAAATAACCAATGTCTCTTTCGACCTATCCGGTGGTCGACTGTAAAATGAAGTGTGCATGGAAATAACCAATGTCTATTTCGACCTATCCGGTGGTCGACTGTAAAATGAAGTGTGCATGGAAATAACCAATGTCTCTTTCGACCTATCCGGTGGTCGACTGTAAAATGAAGTGTGCATGGAATAATCAATGTCTATTTCGACCTATCCGGTGGTCGACTGTAAAATGAAGTGTGCATGGAAATAACCAATGTCTATTTCGACCTATCCGGTGGTCGACTGTAAAATGAAGTGTGCATGGAAATAATCAATGTCTATTTCGACCTATCCGGTGGTCGACTGTAAAATGAAGTGTGCATGGAAATAACCAATGTATCTTTCGACCTATCCGGTGGTCGACTGTAAAATGAAGTGTGCATGGAAATAACCAATGTCTCTTTCGACCTATCCGGTGGTCGACTGTAAAATGAAGTGTCCATGGAAATAATCAATGTCTATTTCGACCTATCCGGTGGTCGACTGTAAAATGAAGTGTGCATGGAAATAATCAACGTCTATTTCGACCTATCCGGTGGTCGACTGTAAAATGAAGTGTGCATGGAAATAATCAACGTCTATTTCGACCTATCCGGTGGTCTACTGTAAAATGAAGTGTGCATGGAAATAATCAACGTCTATTTCGACCTATCCGGTGGTCGACTGTAAAATGAAGTGTGCATGGAAATAATCAACGTCTATTTCGACCTATCCGGTGGTCGACTGTAAAATGAAGTGTGCATGGAAATAATCAACGTCTATTTCGACCTATCCGGTGGTCGACTGTAAAATGAAGTGTGCATGGAAATAATCAATGTCTATTTCGACCTGCCCGGTGGTCGACTGTAAAATGAAGTGTGCATGGAAATAATCAATGTCTATTTCGACCTGCCCGGTGGTCGACTGTAAAATGAAGTGTGCATGGAAATAATCAATGTCTATTTCGACCTGCCCGGTGGTCGACTGTAAAATGAAGTGTGCATGGAAATAATCAATGTCTATTTCGACCTGCCCGGTGGTCGACTGTAAAATGAAGTGTCCATGGAAATAATCAATGTCTATTTCGACCTGCCCGGTGGTCGACTGTAAAATGAAGTGTCCATGGAAATAATCAATGTCTATTTCGACCTGCCCGGTGGTCGACTGTAAAATGAAGTGTCCATGGAAATAATCAATGTCTATTTCGACCTGCCCGGTGGTCGACTGTAAAATGAAGTGTGCATGGAAATAATCAATGTCTATTTCGACCTGCCCGGTGGTCGACTGTAAAATGAAGTGTGCATGTAAATAATCAATGTCTATTTCGACCTGCCCGGTGGTCGACTGTAAAATGAAGTGTGCATGGAAATAATCAATGTCTATTTCGACCTGCCCGGTGGTCGACTGTAAAATGAAGTGTCCATGGAAATAATCAATGTCTATTTCGACCTGCCCGGTGGTCGACTGTAAAATGAAGTGTCCATGGAAATAATCAATGTCTATTTCAACCTGCCCGGTGGTCGACTGTAAAATGAAGTGTCCATGGAAATAATCAATGTCTATTTCGACCTGCCCGGTGGTCGACTGTAAAATGAAGTGTCCATGGAAATAATCAATGTCTATTTCGACCTGCCCGGTGGTCGACTGTAAAATGAAGTGTCCATGGAAATAATCAATGTCTATTTCGACCTGCCCGGTGGTCGACTGTAAAATGAAGTGTCCATGGAAATAATCAATGTCTATTTCGACCTGCCCGGTGGTCGACTGTAAAATGAAGTGTCCATGGAAATAATCAATGTCTATTTCGACCTGCCCGGTGGTCGACTGTAAAATGAAGTGTGCATGGAAATAATCAATGTCTATTTCGACCTGCCCGGTGGTCGACTGTAAAATGAAGTGTCCATGGAAATAATCAATGTCTATTTCGACCTGCCCGGTGGTCGACTGTAAAATGAAGTGTGCATGGAAATAATCAATGTCTATTTCGACCTGCCCGGTGGTCGACTGTAAAATGAAGTGTGCATGGAAATAATCAATGTCTATTTCGACCTATCCGGTGGTCGACTGTAAAATGAAGTGTCCATGGAAATAATCAATGTCTTTTGACCTGCCCGGTGGTCGACTGTAAAATGAAGTGTGCATGGAAATAATCAATGTCTATTTCGACCTATCCGGTGGTCGACTGTAAAATGAAGTGTGCATGGACATAACCAATGTCTCTTTCGACCTATCCGGTGGTCGACTGTAAAATGAAGTGTGCATGGAAATAACCAATGTCTCTTTCGACCTATCCGGTGGTCGACTGTAAAATGAAGTGTCCATGGAAATAATCAATGTCTATTTCGACCTATCCGGTGGTCGACTGTAAAATGAAGTGTGCATGGAAATAACCAATGTCTCTTTCGACCTATCCGGTGGTCGACTGTAAAATGAAGTGTGCATGGAAATAATCAACGTCTATTTCGACCTATCCGGTGGTCGACTGTAAAATGAAGTGTGCATGGAAATAATCAACGTCTATTTCGACCTATCCGGTGGTCGACTGTAAAATGAAGTGTGCATGGAAATAATCAACGTCTATTTCGACCTATCCGGTGGTCGACTGTAAAATGAAGTGTGCATGGAAATAATCAACGTCTATTTCGACCTATCCGGTGGTCGACTGTAAAATGAAGTGTGCATGGAAATAATCAACGTCTATTTCGACCTATCCGGTGGTCGACTGTAAAATGAAGTGTGCATGGAAATAATCAATGTCTATTTCGACCTGCCCGGTGGTCGACTGTAAAATGAAGTGTGCATGGAAATAATCAATGTCTATTTCGACCTGCCCGGTGGTCGACTGTAAAATGAAGTGTGCATGGAAAAAATCAATGTCTATTTCGACCTGCCCGGTGGTCGACTGTAAAATGAAGTGTGCATGGAAATAATCAATGTCTATTTCGACCTGCCCGGTGGTCGACTGTAAAATGAAGTGTCCATGGAAATAATCAATGTCTATTTCGACCTGCCCGGTGGTCGACTGTAAAATGAAGTGTCCATGGAAATAATCAATGTCTATTTCGACCTGCCCGGTGGTCGACTGTAAAATGAAGTGTGCATGGAAATAATCAATGTCTATTTCGACCTGCCCGGTGGTCGACTGTAAAATGAAGTGTGCATGGAAATAATCAATGTCTATTTCGACCTGCCCGGTGGTCGACTGTAAAATGAAGTGTGCATGGAAATAATCAATGTCTATTTCGACCTGCCCGGTGGTCGACTGTAAAATGAAGTGTGCATGGAAATAATCAATGTCTATTTCGACCTGCCCGGTGGTCGACTGTAAAATGAAGTGTCCATGGAAATAATCAATGTCTATTTCGACCTGCCCGGTGGTCGACTGTAAAATGAAGTGTCCATGGAAATAATCAATGTCTATTTCGACCTGCCCGGTGGTCGACTGTAAAATGAAGTGTCCATGGAAATAATCAATGTCTATTTCGACCTGCCCGGTGGTCGACTGTAAAATGAAGTGTCCATGGAAATAATCAATGTCTATTTCGACCTGCCCGGTGGTCGACTGTAAAATGAAGTGTCCATGGAAATAATCAATGTCTATTTCGACCTGCCCGGTGGTCGACTGTAAAATGAAGTGTGCATGGAAATAATCAATGTCTATTTCGACCTGCCCGGTGGTCGACTGTAAAATGAAGTGTCCATGGAAATAATCAATGTCTATTTCGACCTGCCCGGTGGTCGACTGTAAAATGAAGTGTGCATGGAAATAATCAACGTCTATTTCGACCTATCCGGTGGTCGACTGTAAAATGAAGTGTGCATGGAAATAATCAACGTCTATTTCGACCTATCCGGTGGTCGACTGTAAAATGAAGTGTGCATGGAAATAATCAACGTCTATTTCGACCTATCCGGTGGTCGACTGTAAAATGAACTGTGCATGGAAATAATCAATGTCTATTTCGACCTGCCCGGTGGTCGACTGTAAAATGAAGTGTGCATGGAAATAATCAATGTCTATTTCGACCTGCCCGGTGGTCGACTGTAAAATGAAGTGTGCATGGAAATAATCAATGTCTATTTCGACCTGCCCGGTGGTCGACTGTAAAATGAAGTGTGCATGGAAATAATCAATGTCTATTTCGACCTGCCCGGTGGTCGACTGTAAAATGAAGTGTGCATGGAAATAATCAATGTCTATTTCGACCTGCCCGGTGGTCGACTGTAAAATGAAGTGTCCATGGAAATAATCAATGTCTATTTCGACCTGCCCGGTGGTCGACTGTAAAATGAAGTGTCCATGGAAATAATCAATGTCTATTTCGACCTGCCCGGTGGTCGACTGTAAAATGAAGTGTCCATGGAAATAATCAATGTCTATTTCGACCTGCCCGGTGGTCGACTGTAAAATGAAGTGTCCATGGAAATAATCAATGTCTATTTCGACCTGCCCGGTGGTCGACTGTAAAATGAAGTGTCCATGGAAATAATCAATGTCTATTTCGACCTGCCCGGTGGTCGACTGTAAAATGAAGTGTCCATGGAAATAATCAATGTCTATTTCGACCTGCCCGGTGGTCGACTGTAAAATGAAGTGTGCATGGAAATAATCAATGTCTATTTCGACCTGCCCGGTGGTCGACTGTAAAATGAAGTGTCCATGGAAATAATCAATGTCTATTTCGACCTGCCCGGTGGTCGACTGTAAAATGAAGTGTGCATGGAAATAATCAATGTCTATTTCGACCTGCCCGGTGGTCGACTGTAAAATGAAGTGTGCATGGAAATAATCAATGTCTATTTCGACCTGCCCGGTGGTCGACTGTAAAATGAAGTGTCCATGGAAATAATCAATGTCTATTTCGACCTGCCCGGTGGTCGACTGTAAAATGAAGTGTGCATGGAAATAATCAATGTCTATTTCGACCTGCCCGGTGGTCGACTGTAAAATGAAGTGTGCATGGAAATAATCAATGTCTATTTCGACCTGCCCGGTGGTCGACTGTAAAATGAAGTGTGCATGGAAATAATCAATGTCTATTTCGACCTGCCCGGTGGTCGACTGTAAAATGAAGTGTGCATGGAAATAATCAATGTCTATTTCGACCTGCCCGGTGGTCGACTGTAAAATGAAGTGTGCATGGAAATAATCAATGTCTATTTCGACCTATCCGGTGGTCGACTGTAAAATGAAGTGTGCATGGAAATAATCAATGTCTATTTCGACCTATCCGGTGGTCGACTGTAAAATGAAGTGTGCATGGAAATAACCAATGTCTCTTTCGACCTGCCCGGTGGTCGACTGTAAAATGAAGTGTGCATGGAAATAATCAATGTCTATTTCGACCTGCCCTGTGGTCGACTGTAAAATGAAGTGTGCATGGAAATAATCAATGTCTATTTCGACCTGCCCGGTGGTCGACTGTAAAATGAAGTGTGCAGAGAAATAATCTACTTCCATTTTGACTTGTCCGGTGGTCGACTGTAAAATGAAGTGTACATGGAAATAATCAATGTCTATTTCGACCTGCCCGGTGGTCGACTGTAAAATAAACTCTGTAAAAAAATACATTATTTTTTTTATAATAGACATTAATGTTAATTTTCTAAAAGTGCTTGTGATTAAATGCGTATTTATGGACATTTGCTGTAAAAGAACGTAGTGCTGGTAAACACAATATTTTGGTATTGAATATTACATTTTCTCTGGACATTAGTCTTTGCTCAGGCTTAGTATCTACACAGCTAATTTACCAAATAACAGAATTCTGTATATAAAAAAAACATAAGGGCCCAGGGGTGGATTAAGCTTTTAACGAAAGGAGAGATCCAAGGCCCTTCAAGTACAGAAAGATAACAAATTTAAGATAGGCCTGCAACGAGCTCCTTATGCGAGGGTCCAGGGACCGCCTATAGGCCTCGGAAGCTCAGGGCCTCTAGATTGCCAAAGTAGTGTTCTGAGGGTGTTCTGCAACTAAAAACGGTAATAATTTCCGGATTTTGCTTTCCTTTACTCTTAACAAAACCCAGTAAAATCCAAAGTTAGTTCCAAGGTTAGAGATGAAGCCTTGTAACCTTTTTGAAGCATGGAGGAGGGTATGACTATCCCAACGCATTAGGCAAGGGTCCAGGGGCCGCCTTAGCCCCTGGACCTCCGGGGTTCTAGATTGCCTGAGAAATGTTCGGAGACTGTTCTTCAAGTAAATAACTTCTGGATTTTGCTTTCCCTAATTCTTAAAAATAACAAAATAAGACAAGCAGGAGAAGCTCCCATGGTTTGTTTTATACTGATTTGGGAAATTGTATGGGAAAACTACATACTTGTGCTACATACAATGGTCCGTGGATAGTTTTCTTTATTGAAAGTGGGAAGGTGGCAGACTACCCAAACCCAATAGGCTTATATACAGGCTATGTCCACGGGCCACCTCGGCCTCGGCTGTCCATGACTTTCGTTATTCTTTCTTGAAAGCTGCAGTGCTGGAGACACTTTCTCAGAGATATCTAGTATATAAATTGTCGACGATCCGCTAAATATGATGAAGCTCCAAGGCTCATCCTGGCCGAAGATATATCTAACCAAACACCGGTGTAAATAGTTTTTGATTGCCATATACCTGCCAAATAGATATTTTAGCTGCGACTCATTTATACTGCCCCAGTCATTTATACTGCCCCAGTCAAGGTCAAGGCCATCATTTCAGTGTTTATAATCGAATATAGGTTTATCAGGTATGAAATTCGTTTGTGGGACGAGATGATCATTGATTTTTGTGTGATTCTTCACACCCAGAAACCGCTCTTTTTCAAAATTCAGCTTGTTCAATGTTAAAGCAATGCAAAACGGACTATGTGCAAAAATAATAAAAAAGAAACATATCACCAGGGTTACCGTCAAACTAAAGATGACATGAAACTGGCAGACCTAGCTTGCATTAGATTGTATATAAAATGGTACGTTTTGATCCTGTGTTAATTCCTTTCTCCTCTCCCCTTTTTTTCTCTTCCTCTTCTTCTTTTTGCTCAGAAAAAGGGATGGGTGGGGGATCCTCCCTGGATCGGCCTATGGGGCCTACTAGGATATTTCTATGTTTCTGTGGCAGGCATATTTTTTAATTTAGGGGTGTTTGAAGTCGGTGTTTGTGTTGACGACTACAAACTATCATTCATTGTCACTGTGATTTACATTATAGAACCTAATGCTTGGTTTAAATCAATTAATTTCAAATAGGAGCGCTTAAAGCCGAAGCTCCTTACAAAGATGAAGTTATTTTACAAGTTAAATATACAGAGAAAACGGAGAAAAGCAGCACAAAAACACGCGCGGAATCATATATAGGGGCCTAGGCCTATATATACATATAAACATTACATATAAACAACAATTAGATGTAGAAATAATGTTATCAGGAGTAGCAATTGAATGATCAAACAATGTGGGCTATATGTATATTGACTGGGTAAATGACTGGCGTTGAAGTCTTTGCACCCTCCAGACCCATCCAAACGGTCGTGACTATGTATTTTAAGGTCTGGCTTAGTACGGGTGATGCGTTACGAGGGTTGGGTACATCGACCTATATAGAGAGGTTGTGTGGGGAATTTAACGTAAAGGCGTTGTTAGAGGTGAAGTGAAGCTATAACACACACAAGCTGTATCCACAAATGGTTTAATGCAAGGCTTCACAATATATACAGACAATCAGTGAGAAACAAGGGCAGGAAAATGGCGCTTAACGTTCATGTCAGTTTTAACCTGAAGATGGTGGTCGCCATTCTACTGGGAGAGTTGATCAGCGGCTTGTGGTATTCAGGATTCCAACATTGGGGTCGAGATTTAGGGGACAGATACCTCATCACTGCCCTCATCTGTGACATCGGTCTGGTTATTGTCCTGCAGAATCTAACATCGTAAGTTTACTTCTAATACGAATATTGTCAAAGTTATATGTTAGATGAATAGGAGCGTGCTTTCTTTTCTGAATGACTAGCGCTCTTCTTTAGTAAATCGACATTAATGTCAGCTGGTATAAACACATCGACTTATAAAAAAAATATGCTACTCGTGCAGAAAATCGGTCATCAGATGATATTAAGATGTTGCATGTGTAAGGAAATACGTGACCCGTACAGAGATCTGTCATATATTCATCTTACTACTTCAAATATTAAGGCTGTAAAATTGGTAAAGCTTACAAAAATACGAAGTGTAATCAGCTTGTCTGTATATCTAGTAAATCATGCCATCAATCGTTGAGTTGGTATTTGGTGAATGTATTGCATATTTAGTTAGCGTATGAGTCACACTGTTGATGGTAAACGTATGAGTCACACTGTTGATGGTAAACGTATGAGTCATGTTGTTGATGGTTAACGTATGAGTCACACTGTTGATGGTTAACGTATGAGTCATGTTGTTGATGGTTAACGTATGAGTCACACTGTTGATGGTAAACGTATGAGTCACACTGTTGATGGTAAACGTATGAGTCATGTTGTTGATGGTTAACGTATGAGTCACACTGTTGATGGTTAACGTATGAGTCACACTGTTGATGGTTAACGTATGAGTCACACTGTTGATGGTTAACGTATGGGTCACACTGTTGATGGTTAACGTATGAGTCACACTGTTGATGGTTAACGTATGAGTCACACTGTTGATGGTAAACGTATGAGTCATGTTGTTGATGGTTAACGTATGGGTCACACTGTTGATGGTTAACGTATGAGTCACACTGTTGATGGTTAACGTATGAGTCATGTTGTTGATGGTTAACGTATGAGTCATGTTGTTGATGGTTAACGTATGAGTCACACTGTTGATGGTTAACGTATGAGTCATGTTGTTGATGGTTAACGTATGGGTCACACTGTTGATGGTTAACGTATGAGTCACACTGTTGATGGTTAACGTATGAGTCATGTTGTTGATGGTTAACGTATGAGTCATGTTGTTGAAGTTACCGTATGAGTCACACTGTTGATGGTAAACGTATGAGTCATGTTGTTGATGGTTAACGTATGAGTCATGTTGTTGATGGTTAACGTATGGGTCACACTGTTGATGGTAAACGTATGAGTCATGTTGTTGATGGTTAACGTATGAGTCATGTTGTTGATGGTTAACGTATGAGTCACACTGTTGATGGTTAACGTATGAGTCATGTTGTTGATGGTTACCGTATGAGTCACACTGTTGATGGTTAACGTATGAGTCACACTGTTGATGGTTAACGTATGAGTCACACTGTTGATGGTTACCGTATGAGTCACACTGTTGATGGTTAACGTATGAGTCACACTGTTGATGGTTAACGTATGAGTCACACTGTTGATGGTTAACGTATGAGTCACACTGTTGATGGTTAACGTATGAGTCACACTGTTGATGGTTAACGTATGAGTCATGTTGTTGATGGTAAACGTATGAGTCACACTGTTGATGGTTAACGTATGAGTCACACTGTTGATGGTTAACGTATGAGTCACACTGTTGATGGTTACCGTATGAGTCACACTGTTGATGGTTAACGTATGAGTCACACTGTTGATGGTTAACGTATGAGTCACACTGTTGATGGTTAACGTATGAGTCACACTGTTGATGGTTAACGTATGAGTCACACTGTTGATTGTTAACGTATGAGTAACACTGTTGATGGTAAACGTATGAGTCATGTTGTTGATGGTTAACGTACGAGTCACACTGTTGATGGTAAACGTATGAGTCACGTTGTTGATGGTTAACGTATGGGTCGTGTTGTTTATGGTTACCGTATGGGTCGTGTTGTTTATGGTTACCGTATGGGTAGTGTTGTTTATGGTTACCGTATGGGTCGTGTTGTTTATGGTTACCGTATGGGTCGTGTTGTTGATGGTTACCGTATGAGTCATGTTGTTGATGGTTACCGTATGGGTCGTGTTGTTGATGGTTACCGTATGAGTCACACTGTTGATGGTTAACGTATGAGTCACACTGTTGATGGTTAGCGTATGAGTCACACTGTTGATGGTTAACGTATGGGTCACACTGTTGATGGTTACCGTATGAGTCACACTGTTGATGGTTACCGTATGAGTCATGTTGTTGATGGTTACCGTATGGGTCGTGTTGTTGATGGTTACCGTATGAGTCACACTGTTGATGGTTAACGTATGAGTCACACTGTTGATGGTTAGCGTATGAGTCACACTGTTGATGGTTAACGTATGGGTCACACTGTTGATGGATACCGTATGAGTCGCACTGTTGATGGTTAACGTATGAGTCATGTTGTTGATGGTTAACGTATGAGTCACACTGTTGATGGTTAACGTATGGGTCATGTTGTTGATGATTAACGTATGAGTCACACTGTTGAAGGTTAACGTATGAGTCACACTGTTGATGGTTAACGTATGGGTCGTGTTGTTTATGGTTACCGTATGGGTCGTGTTGTTTGGCTAGCGCATGGGTCATGCTGTTTGAACATCTGGGTTAAATCTACAGAATACAATTGTAGGCCTACGAATACGAATGTTTTCCCATGACTATTTCGACATGTTATATAACAAGCATGGGCTGCAAAAATTGCACTTTTATTATGAATTCTGATTGTCACGAAATTACGAGGCTTTGACTTTGGAGTGAGGAAAGTCACTTGTACGAACCGAAGTAATGTCGGAAAGTGAGCAAAAGCTAAATAACCGGGACTAATGTTCGCTTATTCTAAGCCTAAGTTAGTTCAAAACACTAAGATCGCTGGGATGTAGAACAAGGTAGAACTATATTCCCGCCTGATTAATATTTTTCGTATACTTTTTTTATTATGGTGAATAAAACTGAAATCAAATGTAAAATAGCTGATAACTTCAACTGAACGGGAAAATATCAACATTGTTGGCAGCTTTTACCATGAGAAATCCTGTGTTCTGTATTGATAAAGTTAACCCTGGGATTATATACACACAGAAAAAAGTTAAGCACCCCCCAGGAAAGTCTGCACCGACCGATAACATCATTGGTGCAGGGAGATTGTTGGCAAACTGGTGTTGCAGAAACGATTGTGATCATAAAGAGTAACATTCTGGCGATAAGAAATCACCATTAATGGCAATAAGCTATAGGCCTACAATTTATTCAGGATATCGTTAGCCAAATCAAAAGTGTATTTTAACAAAATAAAAAGTTGCTTGTAAGTATGAAACTTCAGAGTCCATCTGGCTTCACCGGGCAAACATATTGAAGTAAAAATGTCACTTTGAGTGTGTAGAACACATCCCTAGAGCAGAAGGTTAATAGCGCGTATAGCCTCCGTTAGCTTCCAAGCTGCGTCTCACCCCTCCAGTGAGACGTCGGATCTGTTGAATCCGTTGTGTTTGGTATCTTTTGGACAATAATGTGATGGAGAATGCACCGAACAGTGAGAGAGATTTACCCCGTGCTAAACTTACCAAGTGGGCGGTTTGATAACGAAGGACACGTGTTCTCTTGTTTGGATAGGCCCCAATATACTAAAAAAAGACTGCGTAGGCGAACTTTGCTTACGTTAATATCTCCTGTGTTATTTGGTGTACCTTAAAGAACTCACTCTGAAATAATTCTAATAAGAGGCAATCGTTAAGTAAATATTACATGTGCGTTCTAATAGTTTGTTTGTTTCTCGACAGACGATTTGTGTCTATCCGGAGATGGGAGGAGGCTATAAGATTCAGTATATGGATGGCTCTAGCAGTAGCGGCATTAGAAGGTCCACATGTTGTGTATGGAATACGAACTTTCACATACTTTATACTACATATTCTTCACAAGTTTACTATGATACTTGTTATGTTACTTGTTCTACTATACTTTAAATACTAAGAACATTGAGAATCCCGAGATCTGTATGTGAAGGGGACGTTACACATTAACTGAGCTACATTGACCAGAGGTGAGAGGATACCATTAACTGAGCTACATTCACCAGAATTGAGAGGATACCATTAACTGAGCTACATTGACCAGAGTTGAGAGGATACCATTAACTGAGCTACATTCACCAGAATTGAGAGGATACCATTAACTGAGCTACATTGACCAGAGGTGAGAGGATACCATTAACTGAGCTACATTGACCAGAGTTGAGAGGATACCATTAACTGAGCTACATTGACCAGAGTTGAGAGGATACCATTAACTGAGCTACATTGACCAGAGTTGAGAGGATACCATTAACTGAGCTACATTGACCAGAGTGGAGAGGATACCATTAACTGAGCTACATTGACCAGAATTGAGAGGATACCATTAACTGAGCTACATTGACCAGAGTTGAGAGGATACCATTAACTGAGCTACATTCACCAGAGTTGAGAGGATACCATTAACTGAGCTACATTCACCAGAATTGAGAGGATACCATTAACTGAGCTACATTGACCAGAGTTGAGAGGATACCATTAACTGAGCTACATTGACCAGAATTGAGAGGATACCATTAACTGAGCTACATTGACCAGAGTTGAGAGGATACCATTAACTGAGCTACATTGACCAGAGTTGAGAGGATACCATTAACTGAGCTACATTGACCAGAGTTGAGAGGATACCATTAACTGAGCTACATTGACCAGAGTTGAGAGGATACCATTAACTGAGCTACATTCACCAGAATTGAGAGGATACCATTAACTGAGCTACATTGACCAGAGCTGAGAGGATACCATTAACTGAGCTACATTGACCAGAGTTGAGAGGATACCATTAACTGAGCTACATTGACCAGAATTGAGAGGATACCATTAACTGAGCTACATTGACCAGAGTTGAGAGGATACCATTAACTGAGCTACATTGACCAGAGTTGAGAGGATACCATTAACTGAGCTAT
Organism: Lepidochitona cinerea; assembly: GCA_963971465.1. NCBI lineage: Eukaryota > Metazoa > Mollusca > Polyplacophora > Chitonida > Tonicellidae > Lepidochitona > Lepidochitona cinerea. The sequence continues at coordinate 45,735,263 of OZ020556.1, forward strand.
ATTGACCAGAGCTGAGAGGATACCATTAACTGAGCTACATTGACCAGAGTTGAGAGGATACCATTAACTGAGCTACATTGACCAGAGTTGAGAGGATACCATTAACTGAGCTACATTCACCAGAATTGAGAGGATACCATTAACTGAGCTACATTGACCAGAGTTGAGAGGATACCATTAACTGAGCTACATTGACCAGAGTTGAGAGGATACCATTAACTGAGCTACATTCACCAGAATTGAGAGGATACCATTAACTGAGCTACATTGACCAGAGTTGAGAGGATACCATTAACTGAGCTACATTGACCAGAGTTGAGAGGATACCATTAACTGAGCTACATTGACCAGAGTTGAGAGGATACCATTAACTGAGCTACATTGACCAGAGTTGAGAGGATACCATTAACTGAGCTACATTGACCAGAGTTGAGAGGATACCATTAACTGAGCTACATTCACCAGAATTGAGAGGATACCATTAACTGAGCTACATTGACCAGAGTTGAGAGGATACCATTAACTGAGCTACATTCACCAGAATTGAGAGGATACCATTAACTGAGCTACATTCACCAGAGTTGAGAGGATACCATTAACTGAGCTACATTGACCAGAGTTGAGAGGATACCATTAACTGAGCTACATTGACCAGAGTTGAGAGGATACCATTAACTGAGCTATATTGACCAGAGCTGAGAGGATACCATTAACTGAGCTACATTGACCAGAGTTGAGAGGATACCATTAACTGAGCTACATTGACCAGAGTTGAGAGGATACCATTAACTGAGCTACATTGACCAGAGTTGAGAGGATACCATTAACTGAGCTACATTGACCAGAGTTGAGAGGATACCATTAACTGAGCTACATTGACCAGAGTTGAGAGGATACCATTAACTGAGCTACATTGACCAGAATTGAGAGGATACCATTAACTGAGCTACATTGACCAGAGTTGAGAGGATACCATTAACTGAGCTACATTCACCAGAATTGAGAGGATACCATTAACTGAGCTACATTGACCAGAGTTGAGAGGATACCATTAACTGAGCTACATTGACCAGAGTTGAGAGGATACCATTAACTGAGCTACATTGACCAGAGTTGAGAGGATACCATTAACTGAGCTACATTGACCAGAATTGAGAGGATACCATTAACTGAGCTACATTGACCAGAGCTGAGAGGATACCATTAACTGAGCTACATTGACCAGAGTTGAGAGGATACCATTAACTGAGCTACATTCAGGATTGAGCAGTGAATGAATTGACTTTATCTTGTCACAATATACATTATTTTATCGTTTATAGAATCCTTCTCTCGATGTCTGCTATGTGGTCAAATCGGGTTGGCCATTTAAGGGCGTTATCTTTTATTTATCTTTGCCATGAAAGATCACTGCCATTTGTGATCGTTTATTCTAGTGCATCATAATTAGGTTCATTTTGATAAAGAATGTTCTTGGGTGCATCTGTATTCGATCGAATTATTTCGGCCCAATACATTCCATATGATGTTGACCCTGGCCCTGAAAGAACTGCATGTAAACAAGTGGCTTCCTTGTGTGTATTATTGTACCTGAAGAGTTGTTAGGTTTGCTGGACCTTGCTGTATTATTGTACCTGAAGAGTTGTTAGTTTTGCTGGACCTTGCCACGTTCTTCTTGTGCATAAAAAATAAGGGAACTACAGTGCATTTAATACCTTAGGTCCACTCTTTTAGAAGTGTAGGCTTTCTGATCTATGCTTTCAGACAAAGTTTTCTGATTTTAATTGGGCGATAATGAAAGTTCCCTCATACAGTTGATAATTTAATCCCACCACCACACACAAGGAAAACGATTAAAAGACTCGAAAAGTAAAATCATCTCGAAGTTAACTGTTTGCCTTCTTTGGATTAACAGTAGGCCAACTTATGTATTATGTGGGACACGTATTTTTTCTACTGCAAGAATCCGATAAGTGGGGAAGGAAACCGGGCTGATGGTCTGAAGATAAACGTTTAAAACTTGCTCTCGTAGGGTCTACGTCTTGACTACCGTGCAAAAACATCGACAACAAAAAGCAAGATGGCCGACTTTTGTGACATTTTCTACTGAGCAGCGCATAGTGCTTAGCCAATTTAGTCATTGTCATATATCTTTGGGCTAACATTAACAGATTCTTTAACCTAAAATAGAGTTTTTGCTTCTACTGAGACATGAAATCCTGAAAATATCGGACGCCATTTCCTCCAGTCTGAAACTTTACGGGGATTTACGTTCGTGAAACACAAAAGCCGACCGGTAGCGAGCGAAGACAGTTGAAGTTTGTTACGACTGCACTTCCTCCGCTCTGAAACTTCGGGGATTTACGTGCGTGAAATACCCTCTGATAGACTGCAGGTCATTTTGAATATGGCGACCAAATAGGTAACCGTGAAGCGTACAAGTTCCAAATCTTCTTGAGGACCCCACAAAAGAGTCCCCGTGATAATGTAAGGGACCGAAATACTATGTTTGTTAACTTTCAGCTTCGATCAGTTATATAATTGAAGCATTGGAGGATTCCTGATATGTACCGAAACTGCGTCTGTCTACAACATTTGGTTTTCCGGGCTAAATAAAATATATAATCAAATATCTTTCTAAATGATATTAGAATTTAATAAATTTATAATTATTTATATTTTCTTTTTTCGTCTGCAGTGAAACATTTTGATATTTACTTTCGACGCCATTTTTATTCAGCCCAAAAATACGGTGATTTACCCATAGAGATCTAAAAATAACTAGAGGGAGCATCGCCCAATCAGAGCAATGTAAAGGTCTGACGCCACAGTGGAGGGCGAGCTAGTCCATCTATAAGGGAGACCGGGGCGCATTGGGCCACTTTGCAAACTTTTGAAATCTGACAGAAAAATGACGCACATAAAACTAAAAGGAAACATTTATATGACACACAATGTCAATCTGATTAATATCTTTGCTTCATTTTGGCTATTTTATGTATATTTACGAGGACATATGCAATTACATTTTTTCTAAAAAGTGTCCCAATTTACCCCTTGGGTGGGGTAAATTGGGATTGTATACGGGGAATATTGGGACAGTGTCAACGTTAAAGTAAAAATGAAATTAACTGATTACTTGAAAGAATTTTGCTTCTTTATTGTTTTAACAAATGAATAATAGCCTACAAACGGTGTCTGTCAACGATAAAGTTGAATACAAGCGATTAGACAAAATGACCCTTAAAAGAATTTTAGTTGGCACTATAAGAGAAGGGGACTGATCAAAATATAGCTTTATCAAAATGATGCTTGAAAAATCACATGCAACTGCAAGAATGGTTGTACTAGATTTAGTCATTGAAATATAGGGGAAAATCAACATAATAGCTGTATTGTGGTGGCAATGTTAGCATTATGATACTGTTATCCTATGGTCCAATGGACCCCGACAGTTATGTCCCAATATAGCCCGAATTAACCCCTTAGCCATTCTGTTTCTCATAGTAAAAGGGAGGTTCATTCTAAAACTTTTAGACAACAACTATGGTTTTACCACATTATGATAAAATAGACATATAAAAACTATGGCAAATAACAATGCTAGAAAATGAAAAATATTTCACCAGTAAAAATTTACTTTTAGTCTGAAAAAACAAAAATGTTACCCCTAAAACTTTCCTGTGCTTCCTAAATCGGTCTACAACAGAATGTCACATTACAAAAGAGGTTTGCCCTCATCTGATGATATCACTTTAAGTATCCTGATATAAAAATAGTCTATAGAGAGCTTGTCTCACTGTACCCCATGTCCCAATGCGCCCCGGTCTCCCTACTCCTTGGCTAGGGTAGATCAAAATGTCGCGCTCGCCCGTCAGACCTTTACATTGCTCTGATTGGGCGATGCTTTAGGTTACAAAATTTAATTAGTCACAAAAAGCGAAGTGGGAAGCATCCGAAAGGAAGGTTACTCGATCTACTCCATTACTCTGTGCTGGCGCTTACGGCTAACTGGGGTAGTTGAAAATGGCGCCTGTCTGGCGTCAGCTTGTAAGGCCAATGAGCCCTCTAGTTATTTTTAGATCTCGATGGATTTACCGTATAAAGAGCGCAGACTGCCCGAGGCCAATCTCATTCTCGCGAGATCCCCTGCTACTACGTGAATGCGACTAACCTCTCAGGCCGTCCCAAGCCATTTTACCCAAAATTTGGGTAATCAAACTTACTTCCAATATTGATTTGTACGTGATCTTTACCTGATTCTATATGTTGGCCTGTATTTCGTTTTTGGTACACGCCCTTAAGTTTTGCATTATATTTGAGAAAATACAGGGACTATATTTCTACCCTCCGCAATTGTGAGCAGGCCAGCGTATAACATGCTATTTTGTATGTATACGTCATGTGATTGTAGTGAGAGTATTCCTCCGCAGCACTGGCAAAAGGGGATTCCCCCTAGCAGACTGCGGCAAATGGCATGGGACGGCCTGAGAGGTCCGTCGCGTTCACGTAGTAGCAGGGGATCTCGCGAGAATGAGATTGGCCCGAGGCGTGTCAAAGCCGACCGGTAGCGAGCGAAGATAGCCGAAGGGAGTTCCGACTGCACTTCCTCTTTGCTACAGTTATGTCCCCTTAACTACGTTGATTGTGTACCTAGGGTTTGGATAGGGTATGTATCGCGATGGAAAGGTAGTATTGCGATGGGAAGGTAGTATTGCGATGGGAAGGTAGTATTGCGATGGGAAGGTAGTATCACGATGAGTAGGTAGTATCACGATGAGTAGGTAGTGTTGCGATGGAAAGGTAGTATTACGATGGGTACGTAGTATTACGATGGGGAGGTAGTATTACGATGGGTAGGTAGTATCGCGATGGAAAGGTAGTATTGCGATGGGAAGGTAGTATTGCGATGGGAAGGTAGTATTGCGATGGGTACGTAGTATTACGATGGGGAGGTAGTATTACGATGGGTATGTAGTATCGCGATGGGAAGGTAGTATTGCGATGGGAAGGTAGTATTGCGATGGGAAGGTAGTATCACGATGAGTAGGTAGCATTGCGATGAGAAGGTAGTATTACGATGGGTACGTAGTATTATGATGGGGAGGTAGTATTACGATGGGTATGTAGTATCGCGATGGGAAGGTAGTATTGCGATGGGAAGGTAGTATTGCGATGGGAAGGTAGTATCACGATGAGTAGGTAGCATTGCGATGAGAAGGTAGTATTACGATGGGTACGTAGTATTACGATGGGGAGGTAGTATAACGATTGGTATGTAGTATCGCGATGGAAAGGTAGTACTGCGATGGGAAGGTAGTATTACGATGGGTATGTAGTATCGCGATGGAAAGGTAGTATTGCGATGGGAAGGTAGTATTGAGATGGGTAGGTAGTATTGCGATGGGAAGGTAGTATTACGATGGGTAGTTAGTATCGCGATGGAAAGGTAGTATCGCGATGGAAAGGTAGTATTGCGATGGAAAGGTAGTATTGCGATGGGTAGGTAGTATTGAGATGGGTATGTAGTATTGCGATGGGAAGGTAGTATTACGACAGGAAGGTAATATCACGATGGGTACATGTAGGTAGTATTGCGATGGGAAGGTAGTATTACGATGGGTAGGTAGTATTGAGATGGGTAGGTAGTATTACGATGGGTAGGTAGTATTACGATGGGTAGGTAGTATTGCGATGGAAAGGTAGTATTGCGATGGGTAGGTAGTATTACGATGGGTATGTAGTATTGAGATGGGTAGGTAGTATCGCGATGGGAAGGTAGTATTGCGATGGGTAGGTAGTATCGCGATGGGAAGGTAGTATTGAGATGGGTAGGTAGTATTGCGATGGGAAGGTAGTATTACGATGGGTAGGTAGTATCGCGATGGAAAGGTAGTATCGCGATGGGTATGTAGTATTGCGATGGGAAGGTAGTATTACGACAGGAAGGTAATATCACGATGGGTACATGTAGGTAGTATTGCGATGGGTAGGTAGTATTGCGATGGGTAGGTAGTATTACGATGGGTAGGTAGTATTGCGATGGAAAGGTAGTATTGCGATGGGTAGGTAGTATTACGATGGGTATGTAGTATTGAGATGGGTAGGTAGTATCGCGATGGGAAGGTAGTATTGCGATGGGTAGGTAGTATCGCGATGGGAAGGTAGTATTGAGATGGGTAGGTAGTATTGCGATGGGAAGGTAGTATTACGATGGGTAGGTAGTATCGCGATGGAAAGGTAGTATCGCGATGGAAAGGTAGTATTGCGATGGAAAGGTAGTATTGCGATGGGTAGGTAGTATTGAGATGGGTATGTAGTATTGCGATGGGAAGGTAGTATTACGACAGGAAGGTAATATCACGATGGGTACATGTAGGTAGTTTTGCGATGGGTAGGTACAATTGCGATGGGAAAGTAGTATTACGATGGGTAGGTAGTATTACGATGGGTAGGTAGTATAATGAAGTGTAAGTAGTATTGCGATGGGAAAGTAGTATTATGAAGTGTAGGTAGTATTATGAAGTGTAGGTAGTATTGCGATGGGTATGTAGTATTATGAAGTGTAGGTAGTATTACGATGGGTAGGTAGTATAATGAAGTGTAAGTAGTATTACGATGGGAAAGTAGTATTATGAAGTGTAGGTAGTATTGCGATGGGAAAGTAGTATTATGAAGTGTAGGTAGTATTATGAAGTGTAGGTAGTATTGCGATGGGTATGTAGTATTATGAAGTGTAGGTAGTATTACGATGGGTAGGTAGTATAATGAAGTGTAAGTAGTATTACGATGGGAAAGTAGTATTATGAAGTGTAGGTAGTATTATGAAGTGTAGGTAGTATTGCGATGGGTATGTAGTATTATGAAGTGTAGGTAGTATTATGAAGTGTAGGTAGTATTGCGATGGGTATGTAGTATTATGAAGTGTAGGTAGTATTACGATGGGTAGGTAGTATAATGAAGTGTAAGTAGTATTACGATGGGAAAGTAGTATTATGAAGTGTAGGTAGTATTGCGATGGGTAGGTAGTATTATGAAGTGTAGGTAGTATTGCGATGGGTAGGTAGTATTATGAAGTGTAGGTAGTATTATGAAGTGTAGGTAGTATTGCGATGGGTAGGTAGTATTACGATGGGTAGGTAGTATTGCGATGGGAAGGTAGTATTGCGATGGAAAGGTAGTATTGCGATGGAAGGTAGTATTACGATTGGTATGTAGTATCGCGATGGGAAGGTAGTATTACGATGGGTAGGTAGTATTGCGATGCGTAGGTAGTATTGCGATGGGTAGGTAGTATTGAGATGGGTAGGTAGTATTGCGATGGGTAGGTAGTATTACGATGGGTAGGTAGTATTACGATGGGTAGGTAGTATTGCGATGGGTAGGTAGTGTTGCGATGGGTAGGTAGTATTGCGATGGGTAGGTAGTATTGCGATGGGTAGGTAGTATTGCGATGGGTAGGTAGTATTGCGATGGGTAGGTAGTATTACGATGGGTAGGTAGTATTACGATGGGAAGGTAGTATTACGATGGGTAGGTAGTATTACGATGGGTATGTAGTATTGCGATGGGAAGGTAGTATTGCGATGGGTACATGTAGGTAGTATTGCGATGGGTAGGTAGTATTGCGATGGGTAGGTAGTATTGCGATGGGTAGGTAGTATTGCGATGGGTAGGTAGTATTACGATGGGTAGGTAGTGTTGCGATGGAAAGGTAGTATTACGATGGGTACGTAGTATTACGATGGGGAGGTAGTATTACGATGGGTAGGTAGTATCGCGATGGAAAGGTAGTATTGCGATGGGAAGGTAGTATTGCGATGGGAAGGTAGTATTGCGATGGGTACGTAGTATTACGATGGGGAGGTAGTATTACGATGGGTATGTAGTATCGCGATGGGAAGGTAGTATTGCGATGGGAAGGTAGTATTGCGATGGGAAGGTAGTATCACGATGAGTAGGTAGCATTGCGATGAGAAGGTAGTATTACGATGGGTACGTAGTATTACGATGGGGAGGTAGTATTACGATGGGTATGTAGTATCGCGATGGGAAGGTAGTATTGCGATGGGAAGGTAGTATTGCGATGGGAAGGTAGTATCACGATGAGTAGGTAGCATTGCGATGAGAAGGTAGTATTACGATGGGTACGTAGTATTACGATGGGGAGGTAGTATAACGATTGGTATGTAGTATCGCGATGGAAAGGTAGTATTGCGATGGGAAGGTAGTATTACGATGGGTATGTAGTATCGCGATGGAAAGGTAGTATTGCGATGGGAAGGTAGTATTGAGATGGGTAGGTAGTATTGCGATGGGAAGGTAGTATTACGATGGGTAGTTAGTATCGCGATGGAAAGGTAGTATCGCGATGGAAAGGTAGTATTGCGATGGAAAGGTAGTATTGCGATGGGTAGGTAGTATTGAGATGGGTATGTAGTATTGCGATGGGAAGGTAGTATTACGACAGGAAGGTAATATCACGATGGGTACATGTAGGTAGTATTGCGATGGGAAGGTAGTATTACGATGGGTAGGTAGTATTGAGATGGGTAGGTAGTATTACGATGGGTAGGTAGTATTACGATGGGTAGGTAGTATTGCGATGGAAAGGTAGTATTGCGATGGGTAGGTAGTATTACGATGGGTATGTAGTATTGAGATGGGTAGGTAGTATCGCGATGGGAAGGTAGTATTGCGATGGGTAGGTAGTATCGCGATGGGAAGGTAGTATTGAGATGGGTAGGTAGTATTGCGATGGGAAGGTAGTATTACGATGGGTAGGTAGTATCGCGATGGAAAGGTAGTATCGCGATGGGTATGTAGTATTGCGATGGGAAGGTAGTATTACGACAGGAAGGTAATATCACGATGGGTACATGTAGGTAGTATTACGATGGGAAGGTAGTATTACGATGGGTAGGTAGTATTGCGATGGGTAGGTAGTATTGCGATGGGTAGGTAGTATTACGATGGGTAGGTAGTATTGCGATGGAAAGGTAGTATTGCGATGGGTAGGTAGTATTACGATGGGTATGTAGTATTGAGATGGGTAGGTAGTATCGCGATGGGAAGGTAGTATTGCGATGGGTAGGTAGTATCGCGATGGGAAGGTAGTATTGAGATGGGTAGGTAGTATTGCGATGGGAAGGTAGTATTACGATGGGTAGGTAGTATCGCGATGGAAAGGTAGTATCGCGATGGAAAGGTAGTATTGCGATGGAAAGGTAGTATTGCGATGGGTAGGTAGTATTGAGATGGGTATGTAGTATTGCGATGGGAAGGTAGTATTACGACAGGAAGGTAATATCACGATGGGTACATGTAGGTAGTTTTGCGATGGGTAGGTACAATTGCGATGGGAAAGTAGTATTACGATGGGTAGGTAGTATTACGATGGGTAGGTAGTATAATGAAGTGTAAGTAGTATTGCGATGGGAAAGTAGTATTATGAAGTGTAGGTAGTATTATGAAGTGTAGGTAGTATTGCGATGGGTATGTAGTATTATGAAGTGTAGGTAGTATTACGATGGGTAGGTAGTATAATGAAGTGTAAGTAGTATTACGATGGGAAAGTAGTATTATGAAGTGTAGGTAGTATTGCGATGGGAAAGTAGTATTATGAAGTGTAGGTAGTATTATGAAGTGTAGGTAGTATTGCGATGGGTATGTAGTATTATGAAGTGTAGGTAGTATTACGATGGGTAGGTAGTATAATGAAGTGTAAGTAGTATTACGATGGGAAAGTAGTATTATGAAGTGTAGGTAGTATTATGAAGTGTAGGTAGTATTGCGATGGGTATGTAGTATTATGAAGTGTAGGTAGTATTATGAAGTGTAGGTAGTATTGCGATGGGTATGTAGTATTATGAAGTGTAGGTAGTATTACGATGGGTAGGTAGTATAATGAAGTGTAAGTAGTATTACGATGGGAAAGTAGTATAATGAAGTGTAGGTAGTATTGCGATGGGTAGGTAGTATTATGAAGTGTAGGTAGTATTGCGATGGGTAGGTAGTATTATGAAGTGTAGGTAGTATTATGAAGTGTAGGTAGTATTGCGATGGGTAGGTAGTATTACGATGGGTAGGTAGTATTGCGATGGGAAGGTAGTATTGCGATGGAAAGGTAGTATTGCGATGGGAAGGTAGTATTACGATTGGTATGTAGTATCGCGATGGGAAGGTAGTATTACGATGGGTAGGTAGTATTGCGATGCGTAGGTAGTATTGCGATGGGTAGGTAGTATTGAGATGGGTAGGTAGTATTGCGATGGGTAGGTAGTATTACGATGGGTAGGTAGTATTACGATGGGTAGGTAGTATTGCGATGGGTAGGTAGTGTTGCGATGGGTAGGTAGTATTGCGATGGGTAGGTAGTATTGCGATGGGTAGGTAGTATTGCGATGGGTAGGTAGTATTGCGATGGGTAGGTAGTATTACGATGGGTAGGTAGTATTACGATGGGAAGGTAGTATTACGATGGGTAGGTAGTATTACGATGGGTATGTAGTATTGCGATGGGAAGGTAGTATTGCGATGGGTACATGTAGGTAGTATTGCGATGGGTAGGTAGTATTGCGATGGGTAGGTAGTATTACGATGGGTATGTAGTATTGCGATGGGAAGGTAGTATTGCGATGGGTACATGTAGGTAGTATTGCGATGGGTAGGTAGTATTGCGATGGGTAGGTAGTATTACGATGGGTAGGTAGTATTACGATGGGTAGGTAGTATTGCGATGGGAAGGTAGTATTACGATGGGTACATGTAGGTAGTATTGCGATGGGTAGGTAGTATTGCGATGGGTAGGTAGTATTACGATGGGTAGGTAGTATTGCGATGGGTAGGTAGTTTTCAAAGATTTCTTTCTGCCACCTTAAGTTACGTTACAAGATATCGGCAGTCAGGAGCCTGTCTACTAATAACGGACTCACAACAGCTTCACTAACTGAAACAGTTCATTTTTCACAGACATAGGCGCTGCTCTCTCTCTCTCTCTTTGGAAAACGATCGGGATTAACTTTACTAGATTCAACAGCCTTTTTGGAAATATCAGGAGGTACATTTCTTTCAGGTGTGATAATTTCAGGTGTTGAGATTAGTATTTCACAACGGCCCATAGGTTGATTAGTGCGCTCAATTGGGGGGCTTCCGTGGCTCAGTAGGTAGAGCGTTGGACGCTCAATCCGAACAGCCTTCCACCAATGGGTCGCGGGTTCGAATCCCACTCAGTCCAAAAATTGGAAAATTTTCTGACTGGGTTTTCACTCGAACGACCTATGTGGGATGGTTGCCAGTTACCAGCGGAAGGTCGTGGGTTTCCTCCGGGCACAGAGCCCGGTTTCCTCCCACAATAAAACTGGTAACGCCGCCATATAAGTGAAATAATCTTAAAACACCAAACAATCAATCAATCAATTGATGTTTCTCTCTGTATAGGAACTGCCATACCTGTCGGAAACACTGGTTCTGAACAAGATTCTGGAGTTGGTTTGTCAGAACAATCATAACGTTTGTAGACATAGTCGATGTGTCGACGGACAACTCGTCTTTCAGCCAGTTCGATGTCACACGAGACTAGACCCGTTGTTCTACTGATTTCTCCAGGTAACCAACGGGCACCTCGACCAAACTTCTTAACATTTACTTGGTCGCTTTCTCTGAGTATGCGAATCGCGATGGGTTTTTTTTTCTTTCATTTCCTGATGTTTCCTATGAATTTTACCTTGGAAATGTCGATGTATCAAATCCAACCTATTTTTCAGACGTTTTATTGCTACCTTCCTTAAAATTGGAACTGTTCGCTCGTTCTAGAAGGATGACGCTACAGATGTGAACTACAGTCTACATGTCTACAGTCTACATGTCTACAGTCTACATGTCAAAAACACATAGAATTCTTCCGAAGTAAAATTGACGTCTCCATGTGACACCACAATATCAGGTATTTCATGCTGAGCAAAGCATTCCCAAAGTTTGTCACAAGTTGCAGATGTCGATGTCATTAATTACATGCATGCTTCGATCCACTGCATCAATAGCAATCAAGGTCATGTGACCTGGCCCTGCATCCGCAATCAAGGTCATGTGACCTGGCCCTGTATCATCCATATAGATTATTTTCCAGCCACCATCAGTATATTCCCATGGGTGAAGTGGTTGGTTGGTGGTTTTACCTGATTGGCACGTCCATTCGTGAGAATTAGGTACGCCAAACTAATGAGTAATTATTACCTAGAACGATAATAAAACTATGACGTCTTGGCACAATATCTTTTTGTATGTTAGTACCTTTATCAAAAGATGCAATACAATACGTTTTTTTTTTCAACTGTCCTTTGTATCAAAATATAAGAAATGCTTCCATAAACAACATCACAGACATACTACTCAGAAAAGGTATTGACTTAAATGAGAATCTGCTGATGTATGGTTCTTCCTCTCTGTCAAAGCGTTTAAACGACAAAATTGTCGACCTAACTATTCAGTATATGTTAGAGACTAAACGTTTCGTAGAATAAAAGGATGTGCAGCGTAATAAATTGATTATTTCAACGGCCTTCAGTCACAATTTGGTCTCCCTGGTTCCCATGTTTTGTCTCTTGTCTTTTCCCTTGTTCAATCTGTTACATGTAAATCCAATTTTGTATTTTGAACACCTGATTTATACTGTACCATGTGAATCTGTCAAATCACTTCTGTGAAGGGTATTTCACTACTGTATACATTGCATAATGTAAATACTTTCTACTCCAGTTCATCTTTTATGAAAAAGTTTTACTGTTCTATGTAAATATGTCCAATTTTCGTTTCGTTACTGATAATGTTTATTTCTATCATTTGTATGTATCTCTATAAAGGAGACACATATAAGCTACTTTGCTTAATTTGAATCCGAAATCAATAAATTTTGTATACATTGTAAACCGAATACGATTTACAGATATGCGAAAGTTGCGGAAAGGGGAGGATAGACAGATTGGTCCATATTGGTTAGTCAGGTGTCACTTGAGCAGTATACAGTACACATATACAAACTAGGCCTATAGGTCCCCGAGGAGCCGTCTACTGGTAAAATACTGTGTTTTTTTCTTTTCCAAATATAGCTATTACAAAATGTATCTCAATTAAAAGGTACAAATACCTTAAAAAAATTCAAATATTACTCTAATTTTTTCAACATCACATGATCATTTATAAACATTAGAAGACTGGGTCATATTCTATCAAATAGGTTCTTCTCATTCTTGAACAAATTGTTCATATCTATCATTTCCAATAGCGATGTATTTTTATATTTTGATAAATTCCCAGACTCGGAATTTAAGTTCCAGAAAGGATGTTCGTTTTTCTGGGCACCTTTCCTTATATGTATAATATCGGTTGCTTAATGAAATACAATGAACTGATGTAAACAATCGCGATTTTCTCTTGTCTAACTATATTTAACTGTTTACCGATTGATTGATAAATCCAATCCATTAATGAGTTCTACAAAACAGAAGTTATCTCACAGTCTGCAAATAAATACTCGATCGTTTCATTTGCACTGCCACAAGACGTACATTCGGGTCATCTCTGATATTAATTTTGATAAGATATTCGTTTGTGGCAAGAATACGGAGGTTAATTCGATATTTGGAACCATTGTAGTTTAGTTGCTGCATTTGGAAGGAATGATGTAGATGTTAGGCCAATATGTTGCTGGTGTATTTCTCCATTTCACTTGAATTTGACTTGGAGGAATAGACTCATACTTGATTACTGTATTACTTATTACCTTTCATCTCTCTTAAGACTGTTTCTAGTGTTGAAGCTAAGTAATGTACCATTTTATTTCTATCCTTCTTTGAATGAGCCGATGAATCAATGCAGTTTTATCGCACTACAAACTTTGTAATACTCCAGAAAGTTGGTATTGATATCATTTATATTTACAAATTGAGTTAGAACGGGGGGACGTAGAGTGTACATTACTTTTCACCATAGTATGCGTCTGAGCGAAAGCCCTTTGCATTTATTCTGTGACGTCCCAAAAATCCCAAATTCTACAATTGATTGGCTATGTCTAAACTTGGAAATTGGCAATTTCATCATCTCAAATGACCAATTTAGATTTAGAGTCGGTCATTCCACCACAGATGCTGCTTACTCCCTCTACGATAGGCTCATAACAGCTAAGGAAGACAAAAAACATAGTGTTATTGCTTTTCTTGATTTGTCAAAAGCATTTGACACGGTAAACCACACAATTTTATTAAACAAACTAAGCCATTACGGAATCAGAGGAAGCTCTAATAAATGGCTGCATAGCTACTTGTCAAACAGAACACAATCTGTATCTTTCAACAATGTTCTGTCTTCGCCAATGGAAGTACTATGCGGTGTACCCCAAGGGTCAATCCTGGGACCCATGCTATTCTTGATTTACATAAATGACATCAGTAGGGTAACCAACATTCTGAATATTACTCTATTTGCTGATGATACAAGTGCCACCTGTTCCAATACCGATCTGAACGAAGCCCTAAATACTATAAAACTGGAACTGACAAACCTACAAAATTGGTTCGCCTCCAATCGACTATCTCTCAATATAACTAAAACAAAATATATGATTATACAGTACAATTTGAGAATATTATCTAGCTCAACTCCCAAACTATGTATCTCAGATACGCAGGTTGAACTAGTCCACCACTTAAAATTCCTGGGAATCATTTTTAACGACCGTCTTAACTGGAAAGACCATATAAATTATATAGGTAAAAAAAATTCAAGAAATATTGGTATCCTGAGCCATATTAGAAATTCTTTAAACAAAAAAACACTGTTCATCCTATATTACTCTCTAATCTTTCCTTATTTCTGGTATGGTAACATATTATGGGGAAATACCTACCAAACTCACCTTCAACCACTCTTTTTGTTACAAAAGCGATCTATCCGAATCATAACTTTTTCAATTCTTTTACTTCCCTCATCATCATTCATCAATTCCTATACCAGTATCATTCCTTGCCTCATTTTCTGCAAAACTGTTTTAAGCTCCAAACAGAAGTACATAACCACCAACACGAGGAGTTAATCTCAATCTTAACAAACCATTACATAAGTCTAATCTGTCTTTCTATTTCTTGCGTTCAAAGGGACCTCGAGAATGGAATAAATTATCCCTGCAACTGAAATTAATTAAATCACTTTCACTTTTCAAATCTAAAATGTTTTCTGTTAGAATCCAACCAGTTTTCATAGCCCCATGGAAAATCATGTTTGACAAAAGCCAAAACCCTATTAAAATAACTCAAAAATATAAAATTTACACCAGCCGTTTGTTATGCATAGTGATGCCAATCTAATACAGGGATAGATCAAGCCCCATGGGGCTTTATTCCCGCCGGATTTCAATCATGTCATTTATTTTAAATTTTGTCTTTTTTGTATGTATATATGACATGAGAATATTTGTATATTATCAGTTCTCAATTATTCTGGTGAATAAATCAAATCAAATCAAATCAAATGGCGACAGCTATCATATGATATACAAACTGCTGGAAAATACGAAAGATACAGAAGGATTTTACATGTGTTCTGGTATATACAGATCACAGCCTATTTTCAAAAAATATATATATAAATTTGATTTGAGCATCACTGGCATTGTTACATAATGGAAAGAGATCTCTAATATTGTCTGATTTCGTTTTTTAATATTCCATATGTTTTGAAAATGTAATATCCATTCATAAGATTTTAAAAGTTTTCAATAAGACGATTATTGCATTAAAAAAAAGAACAGCACATCAAATTCCGTGAGTGCGTTTTGATTGCTATTGTCTGATTGATATTTAAGTATGTGCGCAACGTATGTAATTATAGTTCGTACCCAAGTGGTAGCCATGGCATATACCCACCCCATTGTGAAACTGGAGTCCATGTATACCCCACTGAGAGTATACATTGTAGGGCCCATATGAGATGTACATATTGTATTTGTCTTGCCCATTGATATATAGTTTGGGCATGATTGGCTAATTATGTCATAACCTGATGCTCATGTACTGTACTGAGTGCGCATGCTCAAAGATGACTGACCTTTTTAACTTTCCTCAATATTTCAGCAATCTTTTAATTATAGTTTACCACGTTTATCTAATTTTTACGACTTTTATACATCCTCTACAACTGTCCGAGACCACCTGTATCCTGTAATTTATAACAACCATTTTTCACATGAGCGAAGGCAGACCCTAGAACTCGTCAACTCAATCAATATTTGCTACAACAACAAAACTGAAACGTGCATCTACCCTCAACAGCAAACAGACTGGCTATAATTATGCTGTCTGGAGATGTGTCTGTAAACCCTGGACCCTGCCCCGAGGTACAAATAAAGCAAACCAAAACCCTGGACCCTGCCCGAGGTACAAGTAAAGTAAGCCAAAACCCTGGACCCTGCCCGAGGTACAAATGAAGCAAACCAAAACCCTGGACCCTGCCCGAGGTACAAATAAAGCAAACCAAAACCCTGGACCCTGCCCGAGGTACAAATAAAGCAAACCAAAACCCTGGACCCTGCCCCAAGGTGCAAATAAAGCAAACCAAAACCCTGGACCCTACCCCGAGGTGCAAATAAAGCAAACCAAAACCCTGGACCCTGCCCGAGGTACAAATAAAGCAAACCAAAACCCTGGATCCTGCCCGAGGTACAAATAAAGCAAACCAAAACCCTGGACCCTGCCCCGAGGTGCAAATAAAGCAAACCAAAACCCTGGACCCTGCCCGAGGTACAAATAAAGCAAACCAAAACCCTGGACCCTGCCCGAGGTACAAATAAAGCAAACCAAAACCCTGGACCCTGCCCGAGGTACAAATAAAGCAAACCAAAACCCTGGACCCTGCCCGAGGTACAAATAAAGCAAACCAAAACCCTGGACCCTGCCCGAGGTGCAAATAAAGCAAACCAAAACCCTGGACCCTGCCCCGAGGTGCAAATAAAGCAAACCAAAACCCTGGACCCTGCCCGAGGTACAAATAAAGCAAACCAAATCCCTGGACTCTGCCCCGAGGTGCAAATAAAGCAAACCAAATCCCTGGACCCTGCCCCGAGGTGCAAATAAAGCAAACCAAATCCCTGGACCCTGCCCCGAGGTGCAAATAAAGCAAACCAAATCCCTGGACCCTGTCCCGAGGTGCAAATAAAGCAAACCAAATCCCTGGACCCTGCCCCGAGGTGCAAATAAAGCAAACCAAATCCCTGGACCCTGCCCCGAGGTGCAAATAAAGCAAACCAAAACCCTGGACCCTGCCCGAGGTACAAATAAAGCAAACCAGAACAGTTATAAACTGGAAATTCCCATGCACCGCCTGTGAAAAACCTGTGAAGAAGAACCAACATGGAATCTAGTATCTACTGTGATGAGTGTACGATGTCGCACAGCAGCACCTGGGCAATATCACGTTAAAGCGCCCAACTAAAAGATTATCGACTGTACATGCCTGACACGAGATCTTGCCAGATCTCCATTCTGCCTTCCTTTAAACACGCATGTAATGTGTGGTCAATGCTAAGGCTCCAAATAAGAGCGCGATCATATGACTCGGCATATGTCTGCCTACAACTGGCCCGACTGCTGAGGAGGCCTCCGTGGCTCAGTAGGCAGAGCGTTGGACGCTCAACCCGAACAGCCTTCCACCAATGGGTCGCGGGTTCGAATCCCACTCAGTCCAAGAAATAAATTGGAAAATCTTTTGACTGGGTTTTTACTCGAACGATCTATGTGGGATGGTTGCCAGTTACCAACGGAAGGTTGTGGGTTTCCTCCGGGCATTGAGCCCGGTTTCCTCCCATAATAAAACTGGCAACTCCGCCATATAAGTGAGATAATCTTGAGCGCGGCGTAAAACACCAAAACAATCAATCAATCAACCCGACTGCTCAGCGATGGAATCCACAGAAAAATCTTTTATGAAAGGATTCAACGCTCTTATATTACGCCCCTGCGCCAGTTTTTCCTATACCTAGGCTACATAGGCTGGCGCGCTATTTGAGGAGTAATATAAGAGCGTTGCGAAGGTTCTTATATGGCATCTGTAACCAGTGAAACCTATTACAAAATATAACACCTGTAACCAATAAAACATATTACAAAATATTACACCTGTCACCAGTAAAACATATTACAAAATATAGCACGTGTAACCAGTAAAACATATTGCAAAATATAGCACGTGTAACCAATAAAACATATTACAAAATATAACACCTGTAGCAAGTAAAACATATTGCAAAATATAGCACGTGCCACCAGTAAAACATATTGCAAAATATAGAACGTGTAACCAGTAAAACATATTACAAAATATAGCACGTGTAACCAGTAAAACATATTGCAAAATATAGCACGTGTAACCAATAAAACATATTACAAAATATAACACCTGTAACCAGTAAAACATATTGCAAAATATAGCACCTGTAACAAGTAAAACATATTGCAAAATATAGCACGTGTAACCAATAAAACATATTACAAAATATAACACCTGTAACAAGTAAAACATATTGCAAAATATAGCACCTGTAACCAGTAAAACATATTACAAAATATAGCACCTGTAACCAGTAAAACATATTACAAAATATACAACGTGTAACCAGTAAAACATATTACAAAATATAGCACGTGTCACCAGTAAAGCATATTACAAAATATAGCACGCGTAACCAATAAAACATATCACAAAATATAGCACGTGTAACCAGTAAAACATATTGCAAAATATAGCACGTGTAACCAATAAAACATATCACAAAATATAGCATCTGTAACCAGTAAAACATATTGCAAAATATAGAAGGTGTAACCAATAAAACATATTACAAAATATAACACCTGTAACAAGTAAAACATATTGCAAAATATAGCACGTGTCACCAGTAAACCATATTACAAAATATAGCATGTGTAACCAGTAAAACATATTACAAAACATAGCACTTGTAACAAGTAACAGGTGAATCCTAACAGTTGATGTGCATAGGAAGGGGATTATTAACATAAACAGGTGATGTGCATGGGAAGGGGATTATTAACATAAACAGGCGATGTACATGGGAAGGGGATTATTAACATAAACAGGTGATGTGCATGGGAAGGGGATTATTAACATAAACAGGCGATGTACATGGGAAGGGGATTATTAACATAAACATGTGATGTGCATGGGAAGGGGATTATTAACATAAACAGGTTATGTGCACGGGAAGGGGATTATTAACATAAACAGGTGATGTACATGGGAAGAGGATTATTAACATAAACAGGTTATGTGCATGGGAAGGGGATTATTGACATAAACAGGTGATGTGCATGGGAAGGGGATTTATTAACATAAACAGGTTATGTGCATGGGAAGGGGAGTATTAACATAAACAGGTGATGTGCATGGTAAGGGGATTATAAACATAAAGAGGTGATGTGCATGGGAAGGGGGTTATTAACATAAACAGGTGATGTGCATGGGAAGGGGATTATTAACATAAACAGGTGATGTGCATAGGAAGGGGATTATTAGCATAAACAGGTGATGTGCATGGGAAGGGGATTATTAACATAAACAGGTGATGTGCATGGGAAGGGGATTATTAACATAAACAGGTGATGTGCATAGGAAGGGGATTATTAGCATAAACAGGTGATGTGCATGGGAAGGATATTATTAACATAATCAGGTGATGTGCATGGGAAGGGGATTATTACCATAAACAGGTGATGTGCATGGGAAGGGGATTATTACCATAAACAGGTGATGTGCATGGGAAGGAGATTATTAACATAAACAGGTGATGTGCATGGGAAGGGGATTATTAACATAAACAGGTGATGTGCATGGGAAGGGGATTATTACCATAACCATGTGATGTACATGGGAAGAGGATTATAACCATAAACAGGTGATGTGCATGGAAAGGGGAATATAACCATTAACAGGTGATGTGCATGGGAAGGAGATTATTAACATAAACAGTTGATGTGCATGGTAAGGGGATTATAACCATAAACAGGTGATGCGCATGGGAAGGGGATTATTAACATAAACAGGTGATGTGCATGGGAAGGGGATTATTAACATAAACATGTGATGTACATGGGAAAGGGATTATTAACATAAACAGGTGATGTGCATGGGAAGGGGAGTATTAACATAAACAGGTGATGTGCATGGAAAGGGGATTATTAACATAAACAGGTGATGTGCATGGGAAGGGGATTATTAACATAAACATGTGATGTACATGGGAAAGGGATTATTAACATAAACAGGTGATGTGTATGGGAAGGGGAGTATTAACATAAATAGGTGATGTGCATGGAAAGGGGATTATTAACATAAACAGGTGATGTGCATGGGAAGGGGATTATTAACATAAACAGGTGATGTGCATGGGAAGGGGATTATTAACATAAACATGTGATGTACATGGGAAAGGGATTATTAACATAAACAGGTGATGTGCATGGGAAGGGGATTATAACCATTAACAGGTGATGTGCATGGGAAGGGGATTATAACCATTAACAGGTGATGTGCATGGGAAGAGGATTATTAACATAAACATGTGATGTACATGGGAAGGGGATTATCAACATAAACAGGTGATGTGCATGGGAAGGGGATTATTACCATAAACAGGTGATGTGCATGGGAAGGAGATTATTAACATAAACAGGTGATGTGCATGGGAAGGGGATTATTAACATAAACAGGTGATGTGCATGGGAAGGGGATTATTACCATAACCATGTGATGTACATGGGAAGGGGATTATAACCATAAACAGGTGATGTGCATGGAAAGGGGAATATAACCATTAACAGGTGATGTGCATGGGAAGGAGATTATTAACATAAACAGTTGATGTGCATGGTAAGGGGATTATAACCATAAACAGGTGATGCGCATGGGAAGGGGATTATTAACATAAACAGGTGATGTGCATGGGAAGGGGATTATTAACATAAACATGTGATGTACATGGGAAAGGGATTATTAACATAAACAGGTGATGTGCATGGGAAGGGGAGTATTAACATAAACAGGTGATGTGCATGGAAAGGGGATTATTAACATAAACAGGTGATGTGCATGGGAAGGGGATTATTAACATAAACATGTGATGTACATGGGAAAGGGATTATTAACATAAACAGGTGATGTGTATGGGAAGGGGAGTATTAACATAAATAGGTGATGTGCATGGAAAGGGGATTATAAACATAAACAGGTGATGTGCATGGGAAGGGGATTATTAACATAAACAGGTGATGTGCATGGGAAGGGGATTATTAACATAAACATGTGATGTATATGGGAAAGGGATTATTAACATAAACAGGTGATGTGCATGGGAAGGGGATTATAACCATTAACAGGTGATGTGCATGGGAAGGGGATTATTAACATAAACAGGTGATGTGCATGGGAAGGGGATTATTACCATAAACAGTTGATGTACATGGGGAGGGGATTATTAACATAAACAGGTGATGTGCATGGGAAGGAGATTAATAACATAAACATGTGATGTACATGGGAGGGGGATTAATAACATAAACATGTGATGTACATGGGAGGGGGATTACTAACATAAACAGGTGATGTGCATGGGAAGGGGATTATTAACATAAACAGGTGATGTGTATGGGAGGGAGATTATTAACATAAACAGGTGATGTACATGGGAAGGGGATTATTAACATAAACATGTGATGTGCATTGGAAGGGGATTATTAACATAAACAGGTGATGTGCATTGGAAGGGGATTATTAACATAAACAGGTGATGTGCATTGGAAGGGGATTATTAACATAAACAGGTGATGTGCATTGGAAGGGGATTATTAACATAAACAGGTGATGTGCATTGGAAGGGGATTATTAACATAAACATGTGATGTACATGGGAGGGGGATTAATAACATAAACATGTGATGTACATGGGAGGGGGATTACTAACATAAACAGGTGATGTACATGGGAAGGGGATTATTAACATAAACAGGTGATGTGCATGGGAAGGGGATTATTAACATAAACAGGTGATGTACATGGGAAGGGGATTATTAACATAAACAGGTGATGTGCATGGGAAGGAGATTATTAACATAAACAGGTGATGTGCATGGGAAGGGGATTATTAACATAAACAGGTTATGTGCATGGGAAGGGGATTATTAACATAAACAGGTGATGTGCATGGGAAGGAGATTATTAACATAAACAGGTGATGTGCATGGGAGGGGGATTATTAACATAAACAGGTGATGTGCATGGGAAGGGGAGTATTAACATAAATAGGTGATGTGCATGGAAAGGGGATTATTAACATAAACAGGTGATGTGCATGGGAAGGGGAGTATTAACATAAATAGGTGATGTGCATGGAAAGGGGATTATTAACATAAACAGGTGATGTGCATGGGAGGGGGATTATTAACATAAACAGGTGATGTGCATGGGAAGGGGAGTATTAACATAAACAGGTGATGTACATGGGAGGGGGATTAATAACATAAACATGTGATGTACATGGGAGGGGGATTACTAACATAAACAGGTGATGTACATGGGAAGGGGATTATTAACATAAACAGGTGATGTGCATGGGAAGGGGATTATTAACATAAACAGGTGATGTACATGGGAAGGGGATTATTAACATAAACAGGTGATGTGCATGGGAAGGGGATTATTAGCATAAACAGGTGATGTACATGGGAAGGGGATTATTAACATAAACAGGTGATGTGCATGGGAAGGAGATTATTAACATAAACAGGTGATGTGCATGGGAAGGGGATTATTAACATAAACAGGTTATGTGCATGGGAAGGGGATTATTAACATAAACAGGTGATGTGCATGGGAAGGGGATTATTAACATAAACAGGTGATGTGCATGGGAAGGGGATTATTAACATAAACAGGTGATGTACATGGGAAGGGGATTATTAACATAAACAGGTGATGTGCATGGGAAGGAGATTATTAACATAAACAGGTGATGTGCATGGGAAGGGGATTATTAACATAAACAGGTTATGTGCATGGGAAGGGGATTATTAACATAAACAGGTGATGTGCATGGGAAGGGGATTATTAACATAAACAGGTGATGTGCATGGGAAGGAGATTATTACCATAACCATGTGATGTGCATGGGAAGGGGATTATTAACATAAACATGTGATGTGCATGGGAAGGGGATTATTAACATAAACAGTTGATGTACATGGGGAGGGGATTATTAACATAAACAGGTGATGTGCATGGGAAGGGGATTACTAACATAAACAGGTGATGTACATGGGAGGGAGATTATTAACATAAACAGGTGATGTACATGGGAAGGGGATTATTAACATAAACATGTGATGTGCATTGGAAGGGGATTATTAACATAAACAGGTGATGTGTATGGGAGGGAGATTATTAACATAAACAGGTGATGTACATGGGAAGGGGATTATTAACATAAACATGTGATGTGCATTGGAAGGGGATTATTAACATAAACAGGTGATGTGCATTGGAAGGGGATTATTAACATAAACAGGTGATGTGCATTGGAAGGGGATTATTAACATAAACAGGTGATGTGCATGGGAAGGGGATTATTAACCTAAACAGGTTCAGAATAAAGAGGTGATGTACATGGGAAGTGGATTATTACTACCAACAGGTGTTGTGCACAGGGAAGCGGATATACTGCTGGTTGAAGCGTGGTTTGGGCAGATTACAAAATGATGATTCCTGGACGAGCTATCGATTAATGGAAAACAGCAGGAAATATACAAATGAGCAGTTTTGTGGTACAACTAGCCGCAACCATAGTAACCGTATTGATCGTGCTTTTATGTTCGCCATCAGCTCCTACACCAGTTTTATTTGTAAAAGAATTATTGAGTACGTTTAGTACATCTACTTCAACATTCACTAGGAGTTTTGTCTTGTGTTAAATACGGTGATGTCTGTAAATCCAAGGATTATTAATTTGTGAATGCCAACTAGATGTAATGTAGCTTATGCCTAATATTCATTTTCCACAGTATATCATTTAGGGTTTGACATATAGTAGGTCATCGGGTCGGCATCAATAATGACTCACCCTATCACGTTAGGTTTACCATACAGTAGATCATCAGGTCGGAATGATTCACCCTTATCACGTTAGGTTTAACATACAGTAGATCATCTGGTCGGAATGACTCACCCTTATCACGTTAGGTTTAACATACAGTAGATCATCTGGTCGGAATGACTCACCCTTATCACGTTAGGTTTAACATACAGTAGATCATCTGGTCGGAATGACTCACCCTTATAACGTTAGGTTTAACATACAGTAGATCATCTGGTCGGAATGACTCACCCTTATAACGTTAGGTTTAACATACAGTAGGTCATCAGGTCGGAATGACTCACCCTTATCACGTTAGGTTTAACAAACAGTAGATCATCTGGTCGAAATGACTCACCCTTATAACGTTAGGTTTACCATACAGTAGATCATCAGGTCGGAATGACTCACCCTTATCACGTTAGGTTTACCATACAGTAGATCATCAGGTCGGAATGATTCACCCTTATCACGTTAGGTTTAACATACAGTAGATCATCTGGTCGGAATGACTCACCCTTATCACGTTAGGTTTGACATACAGTAGATCATCTGGTCGGAATGACTCACCCTTATAACGTTAGGTTTAACATACAGTAGATCATCTGGTCGGAATGACTCACCCTTATCACGTTAGGTTTAACATACAGTAGATCATCTGGTCGGAATGACTCACCCTTATAACGTTAGGTTTAACATACAGTAGATCATCTGGTCGGAATGACTCACCCTTATAACGTTAGGTTTAACATACAGTAGATCATCTGGTCGGAATGACTCACCCTTATAACGTTAGGTTTAACATACAGTAGGTCATCAGGTCGGAATGACTCACCCTTATCACGTTAGGTTTAACAAACAGTAGATCATCTGGTCGGAATGACTCACCCTTATAACGTTAGGTTTAACATGCAGTAGGTCATCAGGTCGGAATGACTCACCCTATCACGTTATGTTTAACATACAGTAGATCATCAGGTCGGAATAACTCACCCTTATCACGTTAGGTTTAACATGCAGTAGATCATCTGGTCGGAATGACTCACCCTTATAACGTTAGATTTGACATACAGTAGGTCATCTAGTTGGATCAACATCAGTCCACATAGGTATAAATAACACAATAAATGTCCACATAGGTATATATAGCACAACACCAGTCCACATAGGTATATATAGCACAACATTAGTCCACATAGGTATATCTAGCACAACATCAGTCCATATAGGTATATATAGCACAACATCAGTCCACATAGGTATATATAGCACAACATCTGTCCACATAGTTATATATAGCACAACACCAGTCCACATAGGTATATATAGCACAACATCAGTCCACATAGTTATATATAACACAACATCTGTCCACATAGTTATATATAACACAACATCTGTCCACATAGTTATATATAGCACAACATCAGTCCACATAGGTATATATAGCACAACATCAGTCCACATAGGTATATATAGCACAACATCTGTCCACATAGGTATATATAGCACAACATATGTCCACATAGGTATATATAGCACAACATCAGTCCACATAGGTATATATAGCACAACATCAGTCCACATAGGTATATATAGCACAACATCTGTCCACATAGGTATATATTTACACAACATCTGTCCACATAGGTATATATTTACACAACACCTGTCCACATAGGTATATATAGCACAATATCTGTCCACATATGTATATATTTACACAACAACTGTCCACATAGTTATATATAGCACAATATCTGTCCACATAGGTATATATAGCACAATATCTGTCCACATAGGTATATATTTACACAACACCTGTCCACATAGGTATATATAGCACAATATCTGTCCACATAGGTATATATTTACACAACATCTGTCCACATAGGTATATATTTACACAACACCTGTCCACATAGGTATATATAGCACAATATCTGTCCACATAGGTATATATAGCACAGCATCTGTCCACATAGGTATATATAGCACAGCATCTGTCACACATAGGTATATATAGCACAACATCTATCCACAGAGGTATATATAGAACAATATCTGTCCACATAGTTATATATAGCACAACATCTGTCCACATAGGTATATATAACACAACATCTGTCCACATAGTTATATATAGCACAACATCTGTCCACATAGGTATATATAACACAACATCTGTCACACATAGGTATTTATAGCACAGCATCGGTCCACATAGGTATATATAGCACAATATCTGTCCACATAGTTATATATAGCACAACATTAGTCCACATAGGTATATATAGCACAACATCTGTCCACATAGGTATATATAGCACAACATCTGTCCACATATGTATTTATAGCACAGCATCGGTCCACATAGGTATATATAGCACAGCATCTGTCCACATAGGTATTTATAGCACAGCATCGAACCACATAGGTATATATATCCCAACATCAGTCCACATAGGTATATATAGCACAATATCTGTCCACATAGGTATATATAGCACAGCATCGGCCAACATAGGTATATATAGCACAGCATCTGTCCACATAGGTATTTATAGCACAGCATCGGTCCACATAGGTATATATAGCACAACATAAGTCTACATAGGTATATATAGCACAACATCTGTCCACATATGTATATCTAGCACAACATCAGTCCACATAGGTATATATATAGCACAACATCTGTCCACATAGGTATATATAGCACAACATTAGTACACATAGGTATATATAGCACAATATCTGTCCACATAGGTATATATAGCACAACATCTGTCCACATAGGTATATATAGCATAACATCTGTCCACATAGTTATATATAGCACAACACCTGTCCACATAGGTATATATAGCACAATATCTGTCCACATATATATATATATAACACAACATCAGTCCACAAAGTTATATATAGCACAACATCTGTCCACATAGGTATATATAGCACAATATCTGTCCACATAGTTATATATAGCACAACACCTGTCCACATAGGTATATATAGCACAATATCTGTCCACATAGTTATATATAGCACAACGTCTGTCCATATAGGTATATATAGCACAACATCAGTCCACATAGGTATATATAGCACAACACCTGTCCATATAGGTATATATAGCACAACACCTGTCCTTATAGGTATATATAGCACAACATCAGTCCACATAGGTATATATAACACAACATCAGTCCACATAGGTATATATAGCACAACACCTGTCCATATATGTATATATAGCACAACATCAGTCCATATAGGTATATATAGCACAACATCGGTCCACATAGGTATATATAGCACAACATCGATCCACATAGGTATATATAGCACAATATCTGTCCAAATAGTTATATATAGCACAACATCTGTCCACATAGGTATATATAGCACAATATCTGTCCACATAGGTAGGCTATATATAGCACAACATCAGTCCATATAGGTATATATAACACAACATCTGTCCACATAGGTATATATAACACAACATCTGTCCACATAGTTATATATAACACAACATCTGTCCACATAGTTATATATAGCACAACATCTGTCCACATAGTTATATATAGCACAATATCTGTCCACATAGGTATATATAACACAATACCAGTCCACATAGGTATATATAACACAACATCTGTCCACATAGTTATATATAACACAACATCTGTCCACATAGTTATATATAGCACAATATCTGTCCACATAGGTATATATTACACAACATCTGTCCACATAGTTATATATAACACAACACCAGTCCACATAGGTATATATAGCACAACATCTGTCCACATAGTTATATATAGCACAATATCTGTCCACATAGGTATATATAACACAACATCTGTCCACATAGTTATATATAACACAACACCAGTCCACATAGGTATATATAGCACAACGTCAGTCCACATATGTACATGTATATAACTTAAAGTTAAATTAAAATTATTTTATGAGTCTATACTTTGTGTTAACTC
Organism: Lepidochitona cinerea; assembly: GCA_963971465.1. NCBI lineage: Eukaryota > Metazoa > Mollusca > Polyplacophora > Chitonida > Tonicellidae > Lepidochitona > Lepidochitona cinerea. The sequence continues at coordinate 45,763,460 of OZ020556.1, forward strand.
TAAAAAATTTACCACTGTTTGTTTCGAATATGAAATTGTATTGCATTCAATGTACATCTGTTAAATTACCATCCTCAGCGTTCTTGTCTTCTTTCTATTTATGGTGGGAGAAAGGGAAGTGGGTTCCTAGGGGTAGATTCTCACTCCAACCCGTCCCAAGTCTTCCCTCTATTGGCCGCCGGTTTAAATACAGCTCAGTTAAAATTCATAAAAATGTTGACAAGGTTTTCATTAGATATCATGATGCAATCACTTGTGAAAGTTCAGAGGTTTCCTCGAGACAAAAACGCCTGACTTCCTCCTCAATTAAACACTACACCCCGCAATAATGAAGTGAACTAATTCGGACCGCCACAGACGTTGAACATCAATCAATCAACAAGTAGAGAGTCAGGATTGCACATTTCTAGCCCATTTATAATTGAAATAAATCTTAGATTATTGGGTAGGATAAAAAATTCAATGGTCAATCCACTCAAATTTGTTTGGGAAAGATTACTTATTTTACATCTACCTAACAATATTTTTTCCATGTTATCTTTCTACTTCACTGCTGTTGACACGATTGATTGATTGATTGATTGATTGATTATTTGGTGTTTTACGCCGCGCTCAAGATTATTTCACTTATATGGCGGCGTTCCCAGTTTTATTGTGGGAGGAACCGGGCCCTATGCCCGGAGGGAACCCACGACCTTCCGCTGGTAACTGGCAACCATCCCACATAGGTCGTTCGAATGAAAACCCAGTCAGAAATTTTTTTTGGGACTGAGTGGGATTCGAACTCGCGATCCATTGGTGGAGGGCTGTTACGGAGCCACGGAGGCCCCACGTTGACACGAAGTTATACTCAGTCAATGAAGTACATTTTTGTCAGTTCTTTTTTATTTATGCTCCCAATGACACTTGCTCGAAATACCTACTTTGGGGTCCTTCCTATTTGTCAGGCTTACTATAGATATAAATTGAAAAATTTTAATATCTACCTCGATCGTTCCATTTTGATATTTTCTGGCTGTTCAATCAACAGATTATCAAATGATAAGGTAATACCTTTACTGCAGTTGTATACGCTCTAGTACTAACTAGTCTCTATATAGATACCGAACAGGCACTTTACTTCCGGAGATCCGTCCTAATATCTTTTTACGGCTGACTAAACTCTTGAAATAAGCAAGAACAATCCATCAATCTAAGTCAGTTATACACATTCTTAGAATTTCTTTCCAATGGCCTCCGCGTCAAGCGAAAATCTTTATTATACAACCAAGCTACAGCATCAGCGTAAGGGTTTTGAGCCAAATGTTTGTTTCCAAGTCCTCGCGGCGGTATGGTGTGGCTGAAAATCCGCATACATGGACCTACCAACTTGGCTTCCATATGGCAGAGAGGTTACGTCTCGCCTGCGAAGATTAACTTCTCTCTTTCAATTGATTATATGGTTTGGATAGATAGGACTTTCTAAAAAGCGCCGCCATTGCTACATGATGGGCGCACACATGACCTATCTGGATCGAAATAGCACCATCTCCTTGTAATATAGTCAATGTATAACTCAGCCAGGACACGCGAGCTTATTTGTGTGTGTTGGATATATCTAAACAACTACTTAACGTCCCGATATTACCGAAAAGCTCTCCATTTGTACTGTTTGGGAAAAATAGCCATGTTGTTGTACTTATATTGTTCTTATATTGCATTATATGATTGTCTCTCACCCAACGCCTCAATTGGTATTTAACCTAGGTCCAGTAGAGCAATGACTGACACAACGCTCAGTAACCTTGATGCATAGATTTGCTTACCATCAAATTTTCACTGTCTTTTTCCCCTGATCCTATGGGGCTCAATCTCAGCCTGCCGATTTTCTTGCCATAGCTTAAGATGCTTAAGCGTTGTCATTGTATTACAAAGTGTTCCAGAAAATACTTCTGACTAAGGCCAATCTTCTGTCAGTCGTCCACCTAATGAAATATCATAGGTTTAGTTCGTTACAACAATTTATCATGGGGTATAAAGGTCTAAATGATATACCTCTTTTTAACACATGGTTATTTTATACAAGAAGATTTTCCCTGTGCCCGTGTGTTTTAGTGTTCTTAAATATATACTTTCAGAATTTTCATATTGACCTGATAGCTTTTAAAAATGTTACCCTAATTGCCAAGTGAAAATCTCCGCGCTATGTCCGGTAAAGGGGTACGAGGTCTATGCCACGTCTAAAGATCTCGCAAGAATACGATTGGGAGGTATCACAACTCTTAAACAACGTATATAACTCGTGATATAATATTGCCCTTACATTCCATCAATCAAAAAGTACCCCCCCCCCCCCCCCCCCTACCCTGCCCTGTAGTGATATCTAAAGGAAAGGAAGAAACATTACCTCACTCTCGGGCGATTTTTGGGACAGGCGTAATGTTTAATAAATGGGAAGTTGTACAGAAAACTGTATACACGCCATTGGATCAAAATAATTTATTGAAACATAACATATTAAATAAATTTCTGTCATTGTTTGTATTTCTAGGCATTACAACGAAAGCGAGATTATGTGGAGACCACTAAATGCACCTCCAATTTGAAGAGCTCTATTCACGGAAATATAAGCAATGCATGTTCTATTACTTATGCGGATACCTCGAACTGAATTCCTAAAGTCTAGCTTACTTCCCTTCACACCAAGCACATTGTCTTCTGTTATTCCAAGTATGTCTCTTTTCAATCGTCACACTGCTCTAAAGACCTCTACGTCTTATTTCTATTTGTTTTAAGAACCTTCCAAAATTTAACGTCACCTAAAAACCAAATGAAATGTGGTACATCAGGTGGCAACTTACAATTTATTATTTAGACGTAAATGCACTAAATGTCATTTAGAGAAGGCTTATATATAACGAAAAGGCCAAGCCCAACCTCTATAGTATCCCTAAACAGACTAGCTCATCCGTCATAATATCCGGAAAAAGACTAGCTCATCCGTCATAATATCCGGAAAAAGACTAGCTCATCCGTCATAATATCCGGAAAAAGACTAGCTCATCCGTCATAATATCCGGAAAAAAACAAGCTCATCCGTCATAGTATCCCGAAAAAGACTAGCTCATCCGCCATAGTATCCCCAAAAAGACTAGCTCATCCGCCATAATATCCCGAAAAAGACTAGCTCATCCGTCATAGTATCCCCAAAAAGACTAGCTCATCCGTCAAAGTATCCCCGAAAAGACTAGCTCATCCGTCATAATATCCCGAAAAAGACTAGCTCATCCGTCATAATATCCCGAAAAAGACTAGCTCATCCGTCATAATATCCCTAAAAAGACTAGCTCATCCGTCATAGTATCCCCAAAAAGACTAGCTCATCCGTCAAAGTATCCCCGAAAAGACTAGCTCATCCGTCATAATATCCCGAAAAAGACTAGCTCATCCGTCATAATATCCCGAAAAAGACTAGCTCATCCGTCATAATATCCCGAAGAAAACTAGCTCATCCGTCATAGTATCCCTAAAAAGACTAGCTCATCCGTCAAAGTATCCCCGAAAAGACTAGCTCATCCGTCGTAATATCCGGAAAAAGACTAGCTCATCCGTCATAATATCCCGAAAAAGACTAGCTCATCCGTCATAATATCCCGAAAAAGACTAGCTCATCCGTCATAGTATCCCCGAAAAGACTAGCTTATCCGACATAGTATTTCCAAAAAGACACGCTCATCCTCAATAATATCCCGGAAAAGACTAGCTCATCCGTCGTAATATCTCGAAAAAGACTAGCTCATCCGTCATAGTATCCCGAAAAGACTAGCTCATCTGTCATAGTATCGCCAGAAAGACACGCTCATCTGCCATAATATCCAGAAAAAGACTAGCTCATCCGTCAAAGTATCCTCAAAAATACTAGCTCATCCGTCATAGTATTCCCAAAAAACAAGCTCATCCGTCATAGTATCCCGAAAAAGACAAGATGATAAGGTTCTGGAATCAGTCTATAGGTCACTTCGACAAGCTCACGTAGAAAATCAATCCAATTGTCATTTTGAAAGGCTAAAAAAACCTGAAACTCAAACGTCTCCGTCATTTAGACAAGCAAACAAAGATCTGAAAATCAAACGTATCGTCATTTCTATGCGTTCACATAGCCCTGAAAAGCAATCCTATCGTCATTTCTACAAGCTATCAAATTTGTGAAAAATAATCTTCTTCGTCATTTTGACTGTCAACATTTCAAAGAAATTGGAGAAACTTCATCGAGTTATAAAATGGAAATAGAACAGGACGTTCTACGTTTTCTGCAAACAAGCTAGATGTTACGTGATGGTCGACACCCATCTGTACCTTCCCCTTTAGGGTTGATAAAAAAGAGTGAAATGCTATTATGAATAATAAATACTTTATTTTAATCTATCAAATTCTGATACTATTGTTTTAAAAGGAAATATCACCGCCTGCTGCTGTCAATTCCAATCTAAACGTAATTCAATAAAATGATATAAATGTTGAGATGTCAAAAAAGTATTCACAAGATGTTATTTAACTGCATGGACAGCTTTGTTCAGCAATGTTTAGCCAAACTGACCAATCACTGAACTCCACTCATACAATACATGTATCTACATGATAGGAAAATCCTCATTTTTATGATGAATAAATAAATATGCTTCTCATTTAGTCTCAATATCCTTCTCAATTATCGACCTTCAAATCCTCCTCTTACACGATAATCCATTGTTATATGACCTCTCAGTGACCTTCAAATCCTCCTCTTACACGATAATCCATTGTTATATGACCTCTCAGTGACCTTCAAATCCTCCTCTTACACGATAATCCATTGTTATATGACCTCTCAGTGACCTTCAAATCCTCCTCTTAGACGATAATCCATTGTTATATGACCTCTCAGTGACCTTCAAATCCTCCTCTTACACGATAATCCATTGTTATATGACCTCTCAGTGACCTTCAAATCCTCTTCTTACACGATAATCCATTGTTATATGACCTCTCAGTGACCTTCAAATCCTCCTCTTACACGATAATCCATTGTTATATGACCTCTCAGTGACCTTCAAATCCTCCTCTTACACGATAATCCATTGTTATATGACCTCTCGGTGACTTTTCAGGGACCTTCACCAATTCCGGGCTCCTATATTCCAGAAAAGCTCAAAGCAATAAAAGATGGATTTTCTTCTTTGATCTTAGCACTGTCGACGATCCTGTAGATTTTGTGGTAAGCAGACATGACGTCACAAACCACTGTAACCCGCATACATAAAAAGATCAATAATAATCCAAGACTATCTCCTTTCTCGTGATAATTCACACAATACGAGGTTTGACCAAGTACTCGATAACTGGTCTCGAAACTTCTCGATATAATCTGCATTAACATGATATCTACACGTTTTTTCAGCGGTCTTTAGAAAACTCCTAGAAAATAGACCTGTGGTCAAAACGTCACTGAACACAGATTGATGTAGTGGAATTCAAATTTACATTAACAAGCACTTTCCTTTCAGTTTTTCTTTTCTTTTTTGTGATTTAGTTTTCTTTGTTTCCAATTGCAAACTCATTGTTCTTCTCTTTTCTAATTGTAAAAGTTCTTGAAATAATTCTTTCACATTGTAGTTAGTTTTTGCAGAAGTTTCCAAAAAAGCGCAATTCCACCTTTTTGCCAATTCTAATGATTCTTGTTGAGAAATTTCCCGATTGACCTCGTCACATTTGTTACCAACCAACATGATGGGGATACTCTCAATGTCACCTTTAATCTCGACAATTTCATCAAAGATAGGTTTGAGTTCTTCGAGTGACTGACGACTGGTAATGGAAAACACCAATATGAAGGCGTGGCCTTTAGAGATTGACAGGCGCTGCATGGCGGGAAACTGATGACTACCCGTTGTATCTGTTATTTGTAACGTACAAACTTGTTTATTACAGCTGATAACTTGGCGATAAGTATCTTCTATAGTGGGAATGTAACTCTCTCGGAATGTACCTCGGACGAACCTCAAAACGAGGGAACTCTTCCCGACTCCCCCGGCCCCGAATACCACTACTCTATAGTCATTACTCTGCTCGGGCATAACGCGAAGACGAACAGACCGGTCCTTCTGTAGTTGCTGTCAAATATAAAAGAGATGTCAATTAACACTAATATAATTACACATGTGCATTAAGTGAAGACTTCATTAGAAAACATTTAGGTAATTACATAGAATATAAAAATACAGCTTTATGAAGAACAGAGAGTTTTTACACTAAATATTATATTACATCTGTATACTTAATATTTAAACATAATTTTATGTTATTTCAGCCGGGGTTTTTTTTTTCTGAATAAATATCGGCACAAACGTGTTGATCAATCATGCAGGCAGTTGTTGATTATGTTGTAAACTGAATAACTCCGTGACTCTCTTCCCTGTTTAAAAATAAATGAGCTGCCAAATTTTTTCACAGAGTTTTTCAAAGAATTGCGAAAGGCTGCATTTTATAAAGAGACTGGGTTGTAGTCTGTGAGTTGTCAGCCACAGGCGGAATATGTTTGCTTTTAGTGTGCATCATTTAGTCTCCCAATGTATTTCAAACACTGGAAAAAATCGAAATTTATGGAAACGTAATATTTTTTCCACCTTATGTCACATAAAATTCTTGGCTTTAAGTCTCATATTTTCATATAAACGCACAACTGAAGTAGTTTAGAACAATCGGAGACAACTGAATCGGAGACAACTGAAGTTTAGAACAATCGGAAATATAAACGGAGACAACTGAAGTAGTTTAGAACAATCGGGAATATAAACGGAGACAACTGAAGTAGTTTAGAACAATCGGAAATATAAACAGAGACAACTGAAGTAGTTTAGAACAATCGGAAATATAAACACAGACAACTGAAGTAGTTTAGAACAATCGGGAATATAAACGGAGACAACTGAAGTAGTTTAGAACAATCGGAGACAACAGAATCGGAGACAACTGAAGTTTAGAACAATCGGAAATATAAACGGAGACAACTGAAGTAGTTTAGAACAATCGGAAATATAAACAGAGACAACTGAAGTAGTTTAGAACAATCGGGAATATAAACAGAGACAACTGTAGGAGTTTAGAACAATCGGAGACAACTGAATCGGAGACAACTGAAGGTTAGAACAATCGGAAATATAAACGGAGACAACTGAAGTAGTTTAGAACAATCGGAAATATAAACAGAGACAACTGAAGTAGTTTAGAACAATCGGGAATATAAACAGAGACAACTGTAGAAGTTTAGAACAATCGGAAATATAAACGGAGACAACTGAAGTTTAAAACACTCGAAAATATAAATGGAGACAATTAAAGTAGTTTAGAACAATCGGAAATACAAACGGAGACAATTAAAGTAGTTTAGACCTATCGGAAATATAAACGATATAAGTCAACTGATTGGTTAACCCAAGTTCAATTTACACACATGATAACACAGATTCCATTCTGTTTAGTGGTATGTGTCACGTTACTGATTCTTACTTTGAAGTCATGTCTCGATATATCTTGCAATAGGCCTACATGTTGTAAAGAAACCGTTTCCAGTGAATGAACTGGTAATTGCTACTCTGAATACAAAACTATACGACCACATTTTGACGAACAAATAAAAAACATAAACAGCAGCCTAATTTTACACCTTCTTGAAAAAGAGAGTCATTAAGCAAACGGCACTTCGAAGTTAAAATAGATGGAATAAGTATTGCATGCGTATTAACAAGTGACTACATACTGAGCCTTGTCCAAGCTGGTACACCTCTTATGAACGGTTACTTGAAATGAATATCAACCCAAACTGACACATTTGACGAATGCTTGTTATTGGAAAACCCTGTTTTAAATATCCACTTTCAAACCTCGAGTTCTCTATGGTGCCGATTTAGTTCATGGTATGGACAGACGGGTAAATCAATGCTCTATCTACGTCACTATGTGTGTCTAAAGGGAGGAAACGCAGAAAGACATTTCATTCGCCCAACGCATTGGATTATAAATAACTCATTGGAATAAGTGGAAAGTTGACCCCAATTAAAACCTACTGTTCTTCTATAATTACGACTGTTCAATTATTGACAAAGCCATGTGTCCACCCACAGAATATTACAGGCTGTTATCTACGTCATCAAGTCAACAAAGAGCTAATGTATCCGTTGTTTGCTCGCCGTTCTCCTGTTGAAGTATATAGACCAACCCTAACCATCCTTTATGACACCTGCTAAAAGACTCCTCCAAAACAATTAATAATTTTTGCTGCAATGAAGACTATTTCCATTTGTATTATGTCATATTGGAAGGCAAATTTCATTAACTTTGAGCACTACCTTTATGTGTATTTAAACGTTTCTAATTGGTTATTTTTTAATTGCATTTTGTACTTCTGCTTAGTTGAATATAATTTCTTTTTGGATATTTACAATTTGTAAAAAGATATGCGTCATTGTCCTCAAAGCGAGACTTCGCCTGATTGATGACATTCGCGACTCCGCACAGCACTAGAAGGTCGAGATTCGGTCTTGAAACAAATCATTTTTAGCGCGTTGGCGAACTTGGCTACGACGCCAAGTTCTAAAAAGTCGTGAATAAAATAGAATCGCGACCTTCTCGCCTCGTTAGCCAAGCCAGGATAGCAAATACTATTAGCGTGGTTGGCGTGTGTGTTGGGGTAGAAAGTCGCAAATGAAATAATTTGACAAAGGTGGTGGAGTCGCGAACCAGCTGGGTGATACGTGAACAAACTGGGTGATACGTGAACAAACTGGGTGATACGTGAACAAACTGGGTGATACGTGAACAAACTGGGTGATACGTGAACAAACTGGGTGATACGTGAACAAACTGGGTGATACGTGAACATATCAGATGATAAGTGAACACATCAGGGAATAAGTGAACACTTCAGATGATAAGTGAACAGATCGAAGAATAAGTGAACACTTCAGATGATACGTGAACAGATCGAGGAATAAGTGAACACTTCAGATGATAAGTGAACAGATCGAGGAATAAGTGAACACTTCAGATGATAAGTGAACAGATCGAAGAATAAGTGAACACTTCAGATGATACGTGAACAGATCGAAGAATAAGTGAACACTTCAGATGATACGTGAACAGATCGAGGAATAAGTGAACACTTCAGATGATAAGTGAACAGATCGAGGAATAAGTGAACACTTCAGATGATAAGTGAACAGATAGAGGAATAAGTGAACACATCAGATGATACGTGAACAGATAGAGGAATAAGTGAACACATCAGATGATAAGTGAACAGATAGAGGAATAAGTGAACACATCAGATGATACGTGAACAGATCGAGGAATAAGTGAACACTTCAGATGATACGTGAACAGATCGAGGAATAAGTGAACACTTCAGATGATAAGTGAACAGATCGAGGAATAAGTGAACACTTCAGATGATAAGTGAACAGATAGAGGAATAAGTGAACACATCAGATGATACGTGAACAGATCGAGGAATAAGTGAACACTTCAGATGATAAGTGAACAGATCGAGGAATAAGTGAACACTTCAGATGATAAGTGAACAGATCGAGGAATAAGTGAACACTTCAGATGATACGTGAACAGGTCGAGGAATAAGTGAACACTTCAGATGATAAGTGAACAGATAGAGGAATAAGTGAACACTTCAGATGATAAGTGAACAGATCGAGGAATAAGTGAACACTTCAGATGATAAGTGAACAGATAGAGGAATAAGTGAACACTTCAGATGATACGTGAACAGATAGAGGAATAAGTGAACACTTCAGATGATAAGTGAACAGATAGAGGAATAAGTGAACACTTCAGATGATAAGTGAACAGATAGAGGAATAAGTGAACACTTCAGATGATAAGTGAACAGATAGAGGAATAAGTGAACACTTCAGATGATACGTGAACAGATAGAGGAATAAGTGAACACTTCAGATGATAAGTGAACAGATAGAGGAATAAGTGAACACTTCAGATGATACGGGAACAGATAGAGGAATAAGTGAACACTTCAGATGATAAGTGAACAGATAGAGGAATAAGTGAAGACTTCAGATGATAAGTGAACAGATAGAGGAATAAGTGAACACATCAGATGATACGTGAACAGATAGAGGAATAAGTGAACACTTCAGATGATAAGTGAACAGATCGAGGAATAAGTGAACACTTCAGATGATACGTGAACAGATCGAGGAATGAGTGAACACTTCAGATGATAAGTGAACAGATCGAGGAATTTGGGGGCAGATCAATTGCATTACTCATAGAATTTATGACTTGTGTCGAGTCTGCACAGCCGCCAAAACTAGGTCATGACTGAGGATGGATAGGCTACAACTCTCAGATATATCAGCATTCAGTCAGCCTCCATCAGATTCTAACCGATTTTTCATTAACAATAAGGTGAAGAATTACTTATGGATAACAACTTCTTGGTTTATTGGGTGAGGACGTTTCGATGTAGTTCTTACATCATTATCAAAGTCAATGTCAATGTCTCATTGACTTTGATAACGATGTAAGAACTACATTCATTGACTTTGATAACGATGTAAGAACTACATCGAAACGTCGTCACCCAATAAACCAAGAAGTTGTTATCCATAAGTAATTCTTCGCCTTATTGTTAACCTTTCAACTTCTAAATGCCATTGAAAGATTTGATTTTTCATTAATTGTACTGTGTAGCCGGCAGTTTGAAAGAAGGAATTAACCTCGGATTTCGATTGTCTACTCCTTTTTTCGCGTCCTCGATTCACAACCGATAGTTCTGCCTTTCCCAAATCCAGATCGATATACATGTAGAAGCTTTTGAGCGAAAACCCCGATAAAAGCAGGTCAAGCACACGATTCTGTTCAGGGGGAGCAAGTAAAGCTATAATTAAATCACATACATGGGAGAGCTCAGGGAGGAGGCACTTTTTACTGGCAAATCCTCACGACCAAAGGTTATAAAGTCCGTGAATTAGATGAAGCAAATGCCGCATAATTTACGTCTTTGTCTCTTAAAAATACATTTATATTATAGGTTGTGAAAATTTCAAAAGAAGTAAACATTACCCGACAGGCTTTACGCTATTGGTCAACTTCAGTTTGATTATCGCATTTTTCAATAAGTCTTATAATGTACATCCAGGTTCGGCTCACATCTTTGATAGGTTTATCAATAAGTCTTATAATGTACATCCAGGTTCGGCTCATATCTTCGATAGTTTTACCAATAACGTAGTACACAAGTACTGATGATGACTGAATAAAAGTCGAAATATTGAGTCAATATGAAGTTTTCGTTTTTCGGAATAACACTACTTGTGTACTACGTTAAACTAATCAGTGGAACTAATGGATTTTACCAATAAGTCATATAATGTACATCCAGGTTCGGCTCACATCTTCGATAGGTTAACCAATAAGTCCTATAATATTCTGAGAAGGTCTCGTGAATGTTGTATAAAAAACGTTGTTGACATAAGATTCAAGTTTAGACTGATCATTAACATGGATAATGTAGTTTATAGGAGTTGCTACCTTGTCATGTCAACTTATTACCGATGTAACTTAATGCGTGTATAATAATATATATGGCTTTAATAGCACTTATATACGATAGCCCTTTACCTTGGTAATAAGAAATTCCAAAGGGTTATGTTTTTTTTATTTGCTTGTACTTCCTTTTAAGTTCATGTAGAGAGATATAGTAGACTAACACTCTCATTCCTATAATTAACAGTACTAGTAACCTTGTGTCCGTTTTCATATTATCACTGTCTGGATTGTACGTGTTAATTTCTCCACTAAAACTGTATTTGGATGACCAGCTGCTATTGACAGATGACCACTGTATACTCTCTATGTGTTCATATTACATAACTCAATGTTGTGGAACTAATAAACCAGCCAAAACAATGTCTGTGGGTTCATACATGTATCACATGTTCGTTCTTGTCCATTCTATTTCTCGTGGTTTCAAACATTTTGTAATGTCGACCTCTTGCTCTGGTTTTGAACCCAATCAAACAACCGTGTCAAAGACACCGAGTCATTAGTCACATGTCATTAGGCCTACTGTTTGTTTTATAATGATCCGAATTCTTGTTTGAGTCTATATATATGCTATACGTTCCTATAAGCAGCGGCCATTTCTCCCTTCGTTCACCCGTCGTTTTTAGTTAAAAGCAGGCGTTGTTGATACCACAACGCCTCGATAGTAAAACCTATTTAAATATCCTCCAGGTCAAATAACATTTCCCCTTTTAACCCAACTATTAACTTTTCTCCATGGTCAAGAAGATTTCCCCTGTGTCCGCGTGTTTAGTGCTTTTCTCCATGGTCAAGAAGATTTCCCCTGTGTCCGCGTGTTTAGTGCTTTTCTCCATGGTCAAGAAGATTTCCCCTGTGTCCGCGTGTTTAGTGCTTTTCTCCATGGTCAAGAAGATTTTCCCTGTGTCCGCGTGTTTAGTGCTTTTCTCCATGGTCAAGAAGATTTTCCCTGTGTCCGCGTGTTTAGTGCTTTTCTCCATGGTCAAGAAGATTTTCCCTGTGTCCGCGTGTTTAGTGCTTTTCTCCATGGTCAAGAAGATTTCCCCTGTGTCCGCGTGTTTAGTGCTTTTCTCCATGGTCAAGAAGATTTTCCCTGTGTCCGCGTGTTTAGTGCTTTTCTCCATGGTCAAGAAGATTTTCCCTGTGTCCGCGTGTTTAGTGCTTTTCTCCATGGTCAAGAAGATTTTCCCTGTGTCCGCGTGTTTAGTGCTTTTCTCCATGGTCAAGAAGATTTTCCCTGTGTCCGCGTGTTTAGTGTGGGGGTTTTAACCCAGAATCTTCCTCTAAATAAAATATTCCAGTTTAGGAAAGTCGTGGCTATACATGTGGACCAGTCTCTATATATATAATCAAATTCCTCAACACAAGCAAGCATATGCCAGAGGCGCTTTAGGGCATGTTGATGGTAATTATACACTACTCTATCAATAATGCACTAGTCGGCTGGCCTGGTTACTACAGGTATCATAACTACCAGATCGCCATGCACCTCACCACATGCTGTTTGAAACCTGACCATTTATCAGAGATGCTGATATAAAGCGTTTTAATACCCTGATCAATATTGGGTAGGGATTCTGAGATTCAATGCTTCTAAATACTAACAAATGATCTGGTCAGACTTCAAGCTATGGATCCAGGCAATTCCAACTGATAAAGGAGCTACATATAGAGGTCAGTCATTTGGGGTCTTGTTGAATGACTATATTTCCCACAGCTACCCATCATGCCAGATTCTCCCATGTTAGATTTACCAAAGGCCTCTACACTTATACCTGGATCATGAGATAGCTAATAATGGCATTATGAACTGCACAGAAGGCCTACTTAAGAAAATATGTTGAGATATGTACGCCAGATAGAATTAAATGCCAAAAAATAGGTTATTATGAATATTGCGTATGCTACATGTAAACATGGCGGACACTATACGTTAACATGGACGGACACCATAAGAATAACATAACATACACCATAAGGATAACATGCCAGACACCATAAGGGTAACATGGTGGACACCATAAGGGTAACATGGCAGACACCATAAGGGTAACATGCCAGACACCATAAGGATAACATGATGGACACCATAAGGGTAACATGGTGGACACCATAAGGGTAACATGACAGACACCATAAGGGTAACATAACAGACACCATAAGGGTAACATGGCAGACACCATAAGGGTAACATAATGGACACCATAAGGATAACATGGCAGACACCATAAGGGTAACATAATTGACACCATAAGGGTAACATGACAGACACCATAAGGGTAACATGACAGACACCATAAGGGTAACATGGCGTACATCATAAGGGTAACATGGCGTACACCATAAGGGTAACATGCCAGACACCATAAGGGTAACATGGTGGACACCATAAGGGTAACATGACAGACAACATAAGGGTAACATAACAGACACCATAAGGGTAACATAACAGACACCATAAGGATAACATGGCAGACACCATAAGGGTAACATGGCAGACATCATAAGGGTAACATGATAGACACCATAAGGGTAACATGGCAGACACCATAAGGGTAACATGACAGACACCATAAGGGTAACATGACGGACACCATAAGGGTAACATGGCGTACACCATAAGGGTAACATGGCGTACACCATAAGAGTAACATGGACAGACACCATAAGGGTAACATGACAGACACCATAAGGGTAACAAGGCAGACACCATAAGGGTAACATAACAGACACCATAAGGGTAACATGACAGACACCATAAGGGTAACATGACAGACACCATAAGGGTAACATAATGGACACTATACAGGTAACATGGACGGACACCATAAGGGTAACATGGCAGACACCATAAGGGTAACATGACAGACACCATAAGGGTAACATGGCGTACACCATAAGGGTAACATGGCGTACACCATAAGGGTAACATGGCGTACACCATAAGAGTAACATGGACAGACACCATAAGGGTAACATGACGTACACCATAAGGGTAACATGACGTACACCATAAGGGTAACATGGCGTACACCATAAGGGTAACATGACGTACACCATAAGGGTAACATGGACGGCCACCATAAGGGTAACATGACGGACACCATAAGGGTAACATGGCGTACACCATAAGGGTAACATGACGTACACCATAAGGGTAACATGGACGGCCACCATAAGGGTAACATGGCAGACACCATAAGGATAACATGACAGACACCATAAGGGTAACATGACAGACACCATAAGGGTAACATGACAGACACCATAAGGGTAACATGGCGTACACCATAAGGGTAACATGGACGGACACCATAAGGGTAACATGGCGTACACCATAAGGATAACATGGCGTACACCATAAGGGTAACATTACAGACACCATAAGGGTAACATGACAGACACCATAAGGGTAACATGACAGACACCATAAGGGTAACATGACAGACACCATAAGGGTAACATGGCAGACACCATAAGGGTAACATGATGGACACCATAAGGGTAACATGGCAAACACCATAAGGATAACATGACAGACACCATAAGGGTAACATGACAGACACCATAAGGGTAACATGACAGACACCATAAGGGTAACATAATGGACACTATACAGGTAACATGACAGACACCATAAGGGTAACATAATGGACACCATAAGGGTAACATGGTGGACACCATAAGGATAACATGACGGACACCATAAGGGTAACATAATGGACACCATAAGGGTAACATGGCAGACACCATAAGGATAACATGACAGACACCATAAGGATAACATGACAGACACCATAAGGATAACATGACAGACACCATAAGGGTAACATGACGGACACCATAAGGGTAACATGGCGTACACCATAAGGGTAACATGGCGTACACCATAAGGGTAACATGGCGTACACCATAAGGGTAACATGGCAGACACCATAAGGGTAACATGACGTACACCATAAGGGTAACATGTACAGACACCATAAGGGTAACATGGACGGACACCATAAGGGTAACATGGCAGACACCATAAGGGTAACATGACAGACACCATAAGGGTAACATGACGGACACCATAAGGGTAACATGGCGTACACCATAAGGGTAACATGGCGTACACCATAAGGGTAACATGGCGTACACCATAAGGGTAACATGGCAGACACCATAAGGGTAACATGACGTACACCATAAGGGTAACATGTACAGACACCATAAGGGTAACATGGACGGACACCATAAGGGTAACATGGCAGACACCATAAGGATAACATGACAGACACCATAAGGGTAACATGACAGACACCATAAGGGTAACATGACAGACACCATAAGGGTAACATGACGGACACCATAAGGGTAACATAATGGGCACTATACAGGTAACATGGACGGACACCATAAGGGTAACATGACAGACACCATAAGGGTAACATGACGGACACCATAAGGGTAACATGGCGTACACCATAAGGGTAACATGGCGTACACCATAAGGGTAACATGGCGTACACCATAAGGGTAACATGGCGTACACCATAAGGGTAACATGGCGTACACCATAAGGGTAACATGACGTACACCATAAGGGTAACATGGACGGACACCATAAGGGTAACATGACAGACACCATAAGGGTAACATGGCAGACACCATAAGGGTAACATAACAGACACCATAAGGGTAACATAATGGACACTATACAGGTAACATGGACGGACACCATAAGGATAACATGACAGACACCATAAGGGTAACATGGCAGACACCATAAGGATAACATGGCAGACACCATAAGGGTAACATGACGGACACCATAAGGGTAACATGGTGGACACCATAAGGGTAACATGGCAGACACCATAAGGGTAACATGGCAGACACCATAAGGGTAACATGGCAGACACCATAAGGGTAACATGACGGACACCATAAGGGTAACATGGTGGACACCATAAGGGTAACATGACGGACACCATAAGGGTAACATGGCGTACACCATAAGGGTAACATGGCAGACACCATAAGGGTAATATGGCAGACACCATAAGGGTAATATGGCGGACACCATAAGGGTAACATGACGTACACCATAAGGGTAACATGGCAGACACCATAAGGGTAACATGGCAGACACCATAAGGGTAACATGGTGGACACCATAAGGATAACATGTCAGACACCATAAGGGTAACATGACGTACACCATAAGGGTAACATGGCAGACACCATAAGGGTAACATGACGTACACCATAAGGGTAACATGGCAGACACCATAAGGGTAACATGGCAGACTCCATAAGGGTAACATGACGTACACCATAAGGGTAACATGGCAGACACCATAAGGGTAACATGACAGACACCATATGGATAACATGGCAGACACCATAAGGGTAACATGACGTACACCATAAGGGTAACATGGCAGACACCATAAGGGTAACATGACGGACACCATAAGGGTAACATGGACGGACACCATAAGGGTAACATGACAGACACCATAAGGGTAACATGACGGACACCATAAGGGTAAAATGGCAGACACCATAAGGGTAACATGACAGACACCATAAGGGTAACATGACAGACACCATAAGGGTAACATGACGGACACCATAAGGGTAACATGGCAGACACCATAAGGGTAACATGACGTACACCATAAGGGTAACATGACGGACACCATAAGGGTAACATGGCGTACACCATAAGGGTAACATGGCGTACACCATAAGGGTAACATGGCGTACACCATAAGGGTAACATGGCGTACACCATAAGGGTAACATGGCGTACACCATAAGGGTAACATGGTGGACACCATAAGGGTAACATGACAGACACCATAAGGGTAACATAATGGACACTATACAGGTAACATGGACGGACACCATAAGGGTAACATGACAGACACCATAAGGGTAACATGACAGACACCATAAGGGTAACATGACGGACACCATAAGGGTAACATGGCGTACACCATAAGGGTAACATGGCGTACACCATAAGGGTAACATGGCGTACACCATAAGGGTAACATGGCGTACACCTTAAGGGTAACATGGCGTACACCATAAGGGTAACATGACAGACACCATAAGGGTAACATGACGGACACCATAAGGGTAACATGACGGACACCATAAGGGTAACATGGCACACACCATAAGGGTAACATGACAGACACCATAAGGGCAACATGGCAGACACCATAAGGGTAACATGACGTACACCATAAGGGTAACATGGCAGACACCATAAGGGTAACATGACAGACACCATAAGGATAACATGGCAGACACCATAAGGGTAACATGGCGTACACCATAAGGGTAACATGGCAGACACCATAAGGGTAACATGGCAGACACCATAAGGGTAACATGGCAGACACCATAAGGGTAACATAATGGACACTATACAGGTAACATGGACGGACACCATAATGGTAACATGGCAGACACCATAAGGGTAACATGACAGACACCATAAGGATAACATGACAGACACCATAAGGGTAACATGGCAGACACCATAAGGGTAACATGGCAGACACCATAAGGGTAACATAATGGACACTATACAGGTAACATGGACGGACACCATAAGGATAACATGGTGGACACCATAAGGGTAACATGACAGACACCATAAGGGTAACATGGTGGACACCATAAGGGTAACATGGCAGACACCATAAGGGTAACATGGCAGACACCATAAGGGTAACATGGCAGACACCATAAGGGTAACATAACAGACACCATAAGGGTAACATAACAGACACCATAAGGGTAACATGGCAGACACCATAAGGGTAACATGGCAGACACCATAAGGATAACATGACAGACACCATAAGGGTAACATGACAGACACCATAAGGGTAACATGGTGGACACCATAAGGGTAACATGGCAGACACCATAAGGGTAACATGGCAGACACCATAAGGGTAACATGGCAGACACCATAAGGGTAACATAACAGACACCATAAGGGTAACATAACAGACACCATAAGGGTAACATGGCAGACACCATAAGGGTAACATGGCAGACACCATAAGGATAACATGACAGACACCATAAGGGTAACATAACAGACACCATAAGGGTAACATGACAGACACTATACAGGTAACATGGACAGACACCATAAGGGTAACATAACAGACACCATAAGGGTAACATAACAGACACTATACAGGTAACATGGACAGACACCATAAGGGTAACATAACAGACACCATAAGGGTAACATAACAGACACCATAAGGGTAACATGGCAGACACCATAAGGGTAACATGGCAGACACCATAAGGATAACATGACAGACACCATAAGGGTAACATAACAGACACCATAAGGGTAACATGGCAGACACCATAAGGGCAACATGGCAGACACCATAAGGGTAACATGGCAGACACCATAAGGGTAACATGGTGGACACCATAAGGGTAACATGGCAGACACCATAAGGGTAACATGGCAGACACCATAAGGGTAACATGACAGACACCATAAGGGTAACATGGCAGACACCATAAGGGTAACATGGTGGACACCATAAGGGTAACATGGCAGACACCATAAGGGTAACATGGCAGACACCATAAGGGTAACATGACGGACACCATAAGGGTAACATGACGGACACCATAAGGGTAACATGACAGACACCATAAGGGTAACATGACGGACACCATAAGGGTAACATGGCGTACACCTTAAGGGTAACATGGCGGACACCATAAGGGTAACATGACAGACACCATAAGGGTAACATGGCAGACACCATAAGGGTAACATGACAGACACCATAAGGGTAACATGGCAGACACCATAAGGGTAACATGGCGTACACCATAAGGATAACATGGCAGACACCATAAGGATAACATGGCAGACACCATAAGGGTAACATGGCAGACACCATAAGGATAACATGACAGACACCATAAGGATAACATGACAGACACCATAAGGGTAACATGACGGACACCATAAGGGTAATATGGCGTACACCATAAGGGTAGCATGGCAGACACCATAAGGATAACATGACAGACACCATAAGGATAACATGACAGACACCATAAGGGTAACATAACAGACACCATAAGGGTAACATGGCAGACACCATAAGGGTAACATGGCAGACACCATAAGGGTAACATGGTGGACACCATAAGGGTAACATGGCAGACACCATAAGGGTAACATGGCAGACACCATAAGGGTAACATGGCAGACACCATAAGGGTAACATGACAGACACCATAAGGGTAACATGGCAGACACCATAAGGGTAACATGGCAGACACCATAAGGGTAACATGACAGACACCATAAGGGTAACATAACAGACACCATAAGGGTAACATAACAGACACCATAAGGGTAACATGACAGACACCATAAGGATAACATGGCAGACACCATAAGGGTAACATGGCAGACACCATAAGGGTAACATGGTGGACACCATAAGGGTAACATGGCGTACACCTTAAGGGTAACATGGCGGACACCATAAGGGTAACATGACAGACACCATAAGGGTAACATGGCAGACACCATAAGGGTAACATGGTGGACACCATAAGGGTAACATGGCGTACACCTTAAGGGTAACATGGCGGACACCATAAGGGTAACATGGCAGACACCATAAGGGTAACATGGCAGACACCATAAGGGTAACATGACAGACACCATAAGGGTAACATGACAGACACCATAAGGATAACATGACAGACACCATAAGGGTAACATAATGGACACTATACGTTAACATGACAGACACCATAAGGGTAACATGACAGACACCATAAGGGTAACATGGCAGACACCATAAGGGTAACATGGTGGACACCATAAGGGTAACATGGCGTACACCTTAAGGGTAACATGGCGGACACCATAAGGGTAACATGGCAGACACCATAAGGGTAACATGGCAGACACCATAAGGGTAACATGACAGACACCATAAGGGTAACATGACAGACACCATAAGGATAACATGACAGACACCATAAGGGTAACATAATGGACACTATACGTTAACATGACAGACACCATAAGGGTAACATAACAGACACCATAAGGATAACATAACCTTATGAGACACATTCATATTCAAACAGATGGAAGACTTTCAACTATGTATATATCATCAGAGAATTGGTTATTTTTGGATGCTGCAGGTTGACAGGGTGATTAGAAGAAGACAAACTTGATATTTCATTTGGTCTTCATTGACATTGCTTGATTGTTCCAACCAGCTACAGATTTGATTGACAGGTTTAACTATAAAATACTCTATGGCTTTGGTAAAATCTTCGCCAGTAAAAGTCCTTCTTCTGCATGTACTCATACGGGACTGCACATATGGTATAGTCAAGTTTTCTCCCAAATAAATATGAATGAATGAAGGCTAGAATTTGTCACAAAGTTAATAAAGGGTAGCATACGTCACATAGTGGGTAGCATACATCACAAAGTAGGGTAGCATATGTCACAAAGTAGGGTAGCATATGTCACAAAGTAGGGTAACATATGTCACAAAGTTAACAAAGGGTAGCCTTTGTCACAAAGTTAATAAAGGGTAGCATATGTCACAAAGTAGGGTAGCATATGTCACAAAGCGAAAGGACATGTCAAAAAGTAAAACAAGGGTAGCATATGTCACAAAGTAAAACAAAAGTAGCATATGTCACAAAGTAACAGAAAGGTAGCATATGTCACAAAGTAACAGAAAGGTAGCATATGCCACAAAGTAAATAAAAGGTAGCATACATCACAAAGTTTATAAAAGGTAGCTAGTGGCACCATATACCCAGCAAGGGTATAGTGACACCATATACCCAGCTAGGGTATAGTGGCACCATATACCCAGCAAGGGTATAGTGGCACCATATACCCAGCAAGGCTATAGTGGCACCATATACCCAGCAAGGGTATAGTGACACCATATACCAAGCAATGGTATAATGGCACCATATACCCAGCAAGGCTATAGTGGCACCATATACCCAGCAAGGCTATAGTGGCACCATATACCCAGCAAGGGTATAGTGACACCATATACCCAGCAATGGTATAGCGACACCATATACCCAGCAAGGCTATAGTGGCACCATGTACCCAGCAAGGCTATAGTGTCACCATATAAGCAGCAATGGTATAGCGACACCATATACCCAGCAAGGATTAAGTGACACCATATACCCAGCAAGGGTAAAGTGGCACCATATACCCAGCAAGGCTATACTGGCACCACATACCCAGCAAGGGTATAGTGGCACCATATACCCAGCAAGGGTATAGCGACATCATATACCCAGCAATGGTATAGGGATACCATATACCCAGCAAGGGACACCATATACCCAGCAAGGGTATAGTGGCACCATATACCCAGCAAGGGTATAGTGGCACCATATACCCAGCAAGGGTACAGTGACACTATATACCCAGCAAGGGTATAGCGACACCATATACCCAGCAAGGGTATAGTGGCACCATATACCCAGCAAGGGTATAGCGACACCATATACCCAGCAAGGGTATAGCGACACCATATACCCAGCAAGGGTGAAATGAAAAAGATAGAGGTTCTAAATGTCATAAGTTAAAAATAAACAAGCAATATTGAATTTTCTACAAATCAACGTTTAATATTTCTGAGAATCAAATCTTGCCACAGGTCAGGGTATATTCAACTGTACAAGCTGGGCATTCCAAATAACCCTGCTCATAGTAGGACCATCCCTATGTTATTAGTCAGTGTGTATTCTTGGTTACCCTGTGAAAACCGGGCATAATTAGAGTGGTCTCATTAATAATCCATAATGAAAGAGCACAGGGGCTGTATGTTAAACCACTAGGAGAAGTAATATAATAGTTCATTCTCATTCAGAGTGGTAAAATTCTATCAAGGATAATTTATTATTAAACAAACACTGAATAAATGCAAGCAAAATATACATCTAACAACATCCTAAAGTATGTCCAATCCGATTCTTTAGTGTCACTTTTCAAAACTATGCTTACAAAATTGGATTATAAAGTGTCATAACATGTATTTAAAACAAATTACTTTTCAAATTGGATTATAAAGTGTCACTATTTCAAACTTTCTTTACAAATTGGATTATAAAGTGTCACTATTTCAAACTATCTTTTCAAATTGGATTATAAAGTGTCACTATTTCACACCATTTGTAAATGTGTTACTAGTAAAAGCTAAGCAGTCAGTGTAATTTTTCAAACTCACCCTAAATAAATTGAAATTGGTACAAACGAAACGAAACTGAAGCAAAAGAAATAAAAAATGAAGCTAAGCCTTCAAATATACACATTGGAGGATTGAACAAATGTGTAGGGGGGGGGGGGTCTATTGAGATTTTTCATGTAAAAACGAGTTGCCACAGAACGTGGTATGACATTAACCACAGTCAACTTATTATACTGATTACGGAACGTGGTATGACATTAACCACAGTCAACTTATTATACTGATTACAGAACGTGGTATGACATTAACCACAGGCAACTTATTATACTGATTACAGAACGTGGTATGACATTAACCACAGTCAACTTATTATACTGATTACAGAACGTGGTATGACATTAACCACAGTCAACTTATTATACTGATTACAGAACGTGGTATGACATTAACCACAGTCAACTTATTATACTGATTACAGAACGTGGTATGACATTAACCACAGTCAACCTATTATACTGATTACAGAACGTGGTATGACATTAACCACAGTCAACTTAATATATTGATTACAGAACGTGGTATGACATTAACCACAGTCAACTTATTATACTGATTACAGAACGTGGTATGACATTAACCACAGTCAACTTATTATACTGATTACAGAACGTGGTATGACATTAACCACAGTCAACTTATTATACTGATTACAGTAAGTGGTATGACATTAACCACAGTCAACTTATTATACTGATTACAGAACGTGGTATGACATTAACCACAGTCAACTTATTATACTGATTACAGAATGTGGTATGACATTAACCACAGTCAACCTATTATACTGATTACAGAACATGGTATGACATTAACCACAGTCATCTTATTATACTGATTACAGAATGTGGTATGACATTAACCACAGTCAACTTATTATACTGATTACGGAACGCAGTATGACACTATGACATTAACCACAGTCAACTTATTATACTGATTACAGAACGTGGTATGATATTAACCACAGTCAACTTATTATACTGTTTACAGAATGTGATATGACATTAACCACAGTCAACTTATTATACTGATTACAGAACGTGGTATGACATTAACCACAGTCAACTTATTATACTGATTACAGAACGTGGTATGACATTAACCACAGTCAACTTATTATACTGATTACAGAACGTGGTATGACATTAACCACAGTCAACTTATTATACTGATTACAGAACGTGGTATGACATTAACCACAGTCAACCTATTATACTGATTACAGAACGTGGTATGACATTAACCACAGTCAACTTAATATATTGATTACAGAACGTGGTATGACATTAACCACAGTCAACTTATTATACTGATTACAGAACGTGGTATGACATTAACCACAGTCAACTTATTATACTAATTACAGAACGTGGTATGACATTAACCACAGTCAACTTATTATACTGATTACAGAACGTGGTATGACATTAACCACAGTCAACTTATTATACTGATTACAGAACGTGGTATGACATTAACCACAGTCAACTTATTATACTGATTACAGTAAGTGGTATGACATTAACCACAGTCAACTTATTATACTGATTACAGAACGTGGTATGACATTAACCACAGTCAACTTATTATACTGATTACAGAATGTGGTATGACATTAACCACAGTCAACCTATTATACTGATTACAGAACATGGTATGACATTAACCACAGTCATCTTATTATACTGATTACAGAATGTGGTATGACATTAACCACAGTCAACTTATTATACTGATTACGGAACGCAGTATGACACTATGACATTAACCACAGTCAACTTATTATACTGATTACAGAACGTGGTATGACATTAACCACAGTCAACTTATTATACTGATTACAGAATGTGATATGACATTAACCACAGTCAACTTATTATACTGATTACAGAACGTGGTATGACATTAACCACAGTCAACTTATTATACTGATTACAGAATGTGATATGACATTAACCACAGTCAACTTATTATACTGATTACAGAACGTGGTATGACATTAACCACAGTCAACTTATTATACTGATTACAGAACGTGGTATGACATTAACCACAGTCAACTTATTATACTGATTACAGAACGTGGTATGACATTAACCACAGTCAACTTATTATACTGATTACAGAACGTGGTATGACATTAACCACAGTCAACTTATTATACTGATTACAGAACGTGGTATGACATTAACCACAGTCAACTTATTATACTGATTACAGAACGTGGTATGACATTAACCACAGTCAACTTATTATACTGATTACAGAACGTGGTATGACATTAACCACAGTCAACTTATTATACTGATTACAGAACGTGGTATGACATTAACCACAGTCAACTTATTATACTGATTACAGAACGTGGTATGACATTAACCACAGTCAACTTATTATACTGATTACGGAATGTGGTATGACATTAACCACAGTCAACTTATTATACTGATTACAGAACATGGTATGAAATTAACCACAGTCAACTTATTATACTGATTACAGAACGTGGTATGACATTAACCACAGTCAACTTATTATACTGATTACAGAACATGGTATGAAATTAACCACAGTCAACTTATTATACTGATTACAGAACGTGGTATGACATTAACCACAGTCAACTTATTATACTGATTACAGAACATGGTATGAAATTAACCACAGTCAACTTATTATACTGATTACAGAACGTGGTATGACATTAACCACAGTCAACTTATTGTACTGATTACAGAATGTGATATGACATTAACCACAGTCAACTTATTATACTGATTACGGAACATGGTATGACATTAATCACAGTCAACTTATTATACTGATTACAGAACGTGGTATGACATTAACCACAGTCAACTTATTATACTGATTACAGAACGTGATATGACATTAACCACAGTCAACTTATTATACTGATTACAGAACGTGGTATGACATTAACCACAGTCAACTTATTATACTGATTAAAGAACGTGATATGACATTAACCACAGTCAACTTATTATACTGATTACAGAACGTGGTATGACATTAACCACAGTCAACTTATTATACTGATTACAGAACGTGGTATGACATTAACCACAGTCAACTTATTATACTGATTACAGAACGTGGTATGACATTAACCACAGTCAACTTATTATACTGATTACAGAACGTGGTATGACATTAACCACAGTCAACTTATTATACTGATTACAGAACGTGGTATGACATTAACCACAGTCAACTTATTATACTGATTACAGAACGTGGTATGACATTAACCACAGTCAACTTATTATACTGATTACAGAACGTGGTATGACATTAACCACAGTCAACTTATTATACTGATTACAGAACGTGGTATGAAATTAACCACAGTCAACTTATTATACTGATTACAGAACGTGGTATGACATTAACCACAGTCAACTTATCATACTGATTACAGAACGTGGTATGCAATTAACCACAGTCAACTTATTATACTGATTACAGAACGTGGTATGACATTAACCACAGTCAACTTATTATACTGATTACAGAACGTGGTATGACATTAACCACAGGCAACTTATTATACTGATTACAGAACGTGGTATGACATTAACCACAGGCAACTTATTATACTGATTACAGAACGTGGTATGACATTAACCACAGTCAACTTATTATACTGATTACAGAACGTGGTATGACATTAACCACAGTCAACTTATTATACTGATTACAGAATGTGATATGACATTAACCACAGTCAACTTATTATACTGATTACAGAACGTGGTATGACATTAACCACAGTCAACTTATTATACTGATTACAGAACGTGGTATGACATAAACCACAGTCAACTTATTATACTGATTACGGAACGTGGTATGACATTAACCACAGTCAACTTATTATACTGATTACAGAATGTGGTATGACATTAACCACAGTCAACTTATTATACTGATTACAGAACGTGGTATGACATTAACCACAGTCAACTTATTATACTGATTACAGAACGTGGTATGACATTAACCACAGTCAACTTATTGTACTGATTACAGAATGTGATATGACATTAACCACAGTCAACTTATTATACTGATTACAGAACGTGGTATGACATTAACCACAGTCAACTTATTATACTGATTACGGAACATGGTATGACATTAACCACAGTCAACTTATTATACTGATTACAGAACGTGGTATGACATTAACCACTGTCAACTTATTATACTGATTACAGAACGTGGTATGACATTAACCACAGTCAACTTATTATACTGATTACAGAACGTGGTATGACATTAACCACAGTCAACTTATTATACTGATTACAGAACGTGGTATGACATTAACCACAGTCAACCTATTAGAGGGGAACTAAAAATAAAAATGTGGTGCGTATTGGACAATTATTGATTGATTTGTTGGCCATGTTTGTTTGAATTCCTCTTTGTAATTTACACATAAAATCCATCCCGGATACATACATGTCATTAGTTTTATCATCACTAAACACTTGGATTGTATATGTTCTGAATGTTGTATTGGTAGATAATCATAAAAGAATAGCACAACCTTTTTATAAAATAATGGTTAGATATAGAATAATATCAGGAAGAGGCCATTTAGAAATTGCCTTCTTTATCGGAGAAAACTAGAGTAGTTTATAACAACTATCATACTTACAGCCATAGGGAAGGAAGTGAAAAGCTTGTTGATGAAGGAAAGCCCTGCAGGGGAAGTCTCCTTTACCTAACACTGTTACCGCTAAGAGTCTTACTACAATGGGATAACGATGGCAAACAACAGCCACATTGGTGAGATTTATATCAACAACCTTATTCCCATCCTCCTGCCTAACACACTTTAGATTCTAGTCAGAAAATGGCGGCTGTTTTACAATCCACGAACAAACCATCAACATAAATACGGCCAATATGAAAAGGTCAATTGAAGGATGGTAGATATCTTGATGGTGTCACTTAATAATCCCAGTTACTCAGGACAGTTTTCACTAAGTAAACTGACACGGTTTTCAAAGAAGTAGGCGTGGGTGTGATGGCGAGCTGAAACAACCAGAACCTTTGAAATACACTCTTCTCTAACAGATAATATTCAGCTAAAGGCCACCAAGTTTTCCCCAAGGACGAAATCATGCAGATGTCTTTGCGGACGCTTCATTATTGATTATTTACCGTTTGAACATCACGGCTACACATCCTGGCGAAGAAACCTGGTTGGAAATATGCCTTTGTCAGGTGTTAAACGTCAAAACACAACTCCAATAAATCCACATGGAAAGCGCCTATAATAATCAATGGTTCCTTAAAACACTGGTGTAGTTGGAAATGTACGGAACGGACAATGACTGATTCTGCCTCATAGACCAATAAAGCCAGGCCAAGAGATCGATACTGTAATATGCACGTCCTTCTGGCTTGCCTGGAAACGGTGTACTCTGCAGGGATCCGCTGTGGAATTGAATGACAGCCCAACCAGTCAGTGATCAATATTCATGCTAACGTTTCCTTGGGGAATTTCTCTGACCGCGTTTACTTATAGCTTATTTGCAGAAAGAAATTAAAGCAGCCACTAACACAGCATTTACAGATATAAATGCTAAATACATAAATTCCATGGAAAGAAATTAACTAATATGTATTGTCTTTCTCAATAGCTATGCAAATACTCGCCTAATATAAATTATGGAAAATGTACAAGTGTTATCTATACATCTCCAATAGAATCAATTTGCAATGCATTAAGATTCAGTAAAACGTTATGACGCACTACAGAGTATTCGCGTGGATGGTGGGGTTGCCTCAGGAAAGTACATGACCTTCGATAGTTAGATGACAACAGCTTCACGGGATAATCTACTGAAATCAACTCCAATCCTTAACTCATTAATGTGTCGGCGATACCACGGTTTGGACACGAAGAATAGGTTAGCAGTATAACCTATTAACAGTATACCATAGGAGTGTATGTACGGACAGCATGGGCTCGAGAAGCGTTCTGGCGTCTTCTTTTAAAATAAACCTCATCTTTTTTGTTCTCGTCATGTCCAAAATTTTCTAATTAGTTATAAAACTTGTGGTGATGACAGTCTATTGAATCCGAAGAGTTGATAGATTTGAAATTATCGTCAATTGACAGTGTAACAAGTGACACACAGGTCGGATGAATTGTCCCTGAGGTCGGATGAACAGTCCATAAGGTCGGTTGAATTGTCCCTGATGTCGTCCATGAGGTCACATAAACTGTCCCTGAGGTCGGATGAATTGTCCCTAAGGTTATTGTACCAAACGTCCCAATTACTGGGCGACAGTACAAGAGATAGTACATAGCATCATCATTAAACCAACAAACCCATGCCATGTATAGTAGATGTATTTAGATAGACCTGGCCAGTCAAACTATATTACGGTTTGGGCCATGTACCTACTGAATGTTTTATTGATTGATGCCGCATGCAAAGTGATTTCACTTACATGGCGACGTTGGTGGCGAGGGTGTCTTTAACAACAGTAAGAACTAGGACTATGGTGGCGAGGGTGTCTCTACAACAGTAAGAAGGACTATGGTGGCGAGGGTGTCTTTAACAACAGTAAGCAGGACTATGGTGGCGAGGGTGTCTTTAACAACAGTAAGAAAGACTATGGTGGCGAGGGTGTCTTTAACAACAGTAAGAAGGACTATGGTGGCGAGGGTGTCTTTAACAACAGTGAGAAGGACTATGGTGGCGAGGGTGTCTTTAACAACAGAGAGAAGGCCTATTGTGGCGAGGGTGTCTTTAACAACAGTGAGAAGAACTATGGTGGCGAGGGTGTCTTTAACAACAGAGAGAAGGCCTATTGTGGCGAGGGTGTCTTTAACAACAGTAAGAAGGACTATGGTGGCGAGGGTGTCTTTAACAACAGTAAGAAGGACTATGGTGGCGAGGGTGTCTTTAACAACAGTGAGAAGGACTATGGTGGCGAGGGTGTCTTTAACAACAGTGAGAAGCACTATGGTGGCGAGGGTGTCTCTACAACAGTAAGAAGGCCTATGGTGGCGAGGGTGTCTCTACAACAGTAAGAAGGCCTATGGTGGCGAGGGTGTCTCTACAACAGTAAGAAGGCCTATGGTGGCGAGGGTGTCTTTAACAACAGTAAGAAGGACTATGGTGGCGAGGGTGTCTTTAACAACAGTGAGAAGGACTATGGTGGCGAGGGTGTCTTTAACAACAGTGAGAAGCACTATGGTGGCGAGGGTGTCTCTACAACAGTAAGAAGGCCTATGGTGGCGAGGGTGTCTCTACAACAGTAAGAAGGCCTATGGTGGCGAGGGTGTCTCTACAACAGTAAGAAGGCCTATGGTGGCGAGGGTGTCTTTAACAACAGTAAGAAGGACTATGGTGGCGAGGGTGTCTTTAACAACAGTAAGAAGGACTATGGTGGCGAGGGTGTCTTTAACAACAGTAAGAAGAATCGGATGAACAGTCCATAAGGTCGGTTGAATTGTCCCTGATGTCGTCCATGAGGTCACATAAACTGTCCCTGAGGTCGGATGAATTGTCCCTAAGGTTATTGTACCAAACGTCCCAATTACTGGGCGACAGTACAAGAGATAGTACATAGCATCATCATTAAACCAACAAACCCATGCCATGTATAGTAGATGTATTTAGATAGACCTGGCCAGTCAAACTATATTACGGTTTGGGCCATGTACCTACTGAATGTTTTATTGATTGATGCCGCATGCAAAGTGATTTCACTTACATGGCGACGTTGGTGGCGAGGGTGTCTTTAACAACAGTAAGAACTAGGACTATGGTGGCGAGGGTGTCTCTACAACAGTAAGAAGGACTATGGTGGCGAGGGTGTCTTTAACAACAGTAAGAAGGACTATGGTGGCGAGGGTGTCTTTAACAACAGTAAGAAAGACTATGGTGGCGAGGGTGTCTTTAACAACAGTAAGAAGGACTATGGTGGCGAGGGTGTCTTTAACAACAGTGAGAAGGACTATGGTGGCGAGGGTGTCTTTAACAACAGAGAGAAGGCCTATTGTGGCGAGGGTGTCTTTAACAACAGTGAGAAGGACTATGGTGGCGAGGGTGTCTTTAACAACAGAGAGAAGGCCTATTGTGGCGAGGGTGTCTTTAACAACAGTAAGAAGGACTATGGTGGCGAGGGTGTCTTTAACAACAGTAAGAAGGACTATGGTGGCGAGGGTGTCTTTAACAACAGTGAGAAGGACTATGGTGGCGAGGGTGTCTTTAACAACAGTGAGAAGCACTATGGTGGCGAGGGTGTCTCTACAACAGTAAGAAGGCCTATGGTGGCGAGGGTGTCTCTACAACAGTAAGAAGGCCTATGGTGGCGAGGGTGTCTCTACAACAGTAAGAAGGCCTATGGTGGCGAGGGTGTCTTTAACAACAGTAAGAAGGACTATGGTGGCGAGGGTGTCTTTAACAACAGTGAGAAGGACTATGGTGGCGAGGGTGTCTTTAACAACAGTGAGAAGCACTATGGTGGCGAGGGTGTCTCTACAACAGTAAGAAGGCCTATGGTGGCGAGGGTGTCTCTACAACAGTAAGAAGGCCTATGGTGGCGAGGGTGTCTCTACAACAGTAAGAAGGCCTATGGTGGCGAGGGTGTCTTTAACAACAGTAAGAAGGACTATGGTGGCGAGGGTGTCTTTAACAACAGTAAGAAGGACTATGGTGGCGAGGGTGTCTTTAACAACAGTAAGAAGGACTAGTTAGTATCAAAATGTTCTAAGATCTCGTCCATGAATAGGTGTGACATAGGTCGGACCAATTGTCAACACAAAACAAGTGTGACACAGGTGGGACCTATATGCAACAGGTAAACTAGTGGGACACAGGACGGACCAATTGTCCTCTGGTAAACTAGTATGACAGAGGTCGGATCAATTGTCATCCGGTAAATAAGTGTGACATAGGCCAGACCAGTTGTCCTCAATAAGTGGGACATAGGTGACATTCAATACACTTGTCAGCTGATAAGTGTCTGGGAGTTGACAGACAATGGGAAGAGGTGAATCAGTAGGGACACTTGTCAGCTGATAAGTGTCCGGGAGTTGACAGATAATGGGAAGAGGTGAATCAGTGGGGACACTTGTCAGCTGATAAGTGTCTGGGAGTTGACAGACAATGGGAAGAGGTGAATCAGTGGGGACACTTGTCAGCTGATAAGTGTCTGGGAGTTGACAGACAATGGGAAGAGGTGAATCAGTGGGGACACTTGTCAGCTGGTAAGTGTCCGGGAGTTGACAGACAATGGGAAGAGGTGAATCAGTGGGGACACTCGTCAGCTGATAAGTGTCCGGGAGTTGACAGACAATGGGAAGAGGTGAATCAGTGGGGACACTTGTCAGCTGATAAGTGTCCGGGAGTTGACAGACAATGGGAAGAGGTGAATCAGTGGGGACACTTGTCAGCTGATAAGTGTCCTGGAGTTGACAGGCAATGGGAAGAGGGGAATCAATGGGGACACTTGTCAGCTGATAAGTGGACTATGGTGGCGAGGCAAACAAATCTGGTTGACAGACAAATAGATGTAAACAACACACTTATCAACGGAATGATTCCAAATTTGACATGATTAATCACCATCATTGGTAGACAAATGTTCGAGAATTTCAAGTGAAAGTGAGGACAGGTGGCGCCACAGCGCGATCTGGAAGTCAATAATGTGTATGGCCACCATGGGCGTTGATTACAGCGTTGCATCGTAGGAATATTGAGTGGATGAGATGGTTGATAAAGATGATAGGAACTTGGGCCCAAACTCTGTGATACGCCTGAGTGAGTTCAGCTGCAGTTGTCGGCCTTGACCGCACGATATTAAGCCTCCTCTGAATCTCGTCCACCAAGTGGTCTATCGGATTTAAGTCTGGACTGAGAGCAAGCCATTGAAAAGTCTGTATGCTGCTTTGACGGAGGAAGTCTCTCGTTGCTCTGGCAGTATGGGCTCGTGCGTTCTCGTGCGTTCTCCTGCTGGAAGACATGATTTCCATGACAAATAAAATGGGGCACGATGAAGGTCTCAGCGCCTGATCGATGTAGCAGGCAGCTGTTACACCATTTCCTCTACCAGGACCAACATTCTGGAACACCACAGCGTCTAGGTTTTGATTCAGTGCTACAGCACCCCATACCACAATGCTGGGACCTCCCCACGTGTCTCTTTCCAGAACACACTCATCTGCGAAACGCTCCCCTCGTATACGCCACACTCTCATTCGCCCATCAACCGTCGAGATGCAGTACCGACTTTCATCGGAGAAGACTACAGTTCTCCACTCCCGGTGACGCCAATTCTGAAGCTGTGTGGCCCATTACAGACGAGCACGGCGATGTTGAGCAGTGAGGATCGGACCCCTGTAAGGCTTGTGACATCTGACATTTGCCTGTCTCAAACGCCTGCGCACCATGTCCTCGCTGATTGGTCTCTGGTGATTGCCAATGGTTGTCATTGCAATTTCCGCAGCTGTAGCGAAGCGGTATTGCAGGTGTTGACGGACAATCTGTCGATCTTGCTTCAACGTTGTTACAGGCGGTCTTCCACTACGAGGAGGGTCTGTCGTGCTTCCAGGGGCTTGAACCCGTTGCTGCAGGCGGTATATTGTTCGAATATGAACATTGAAGCGGTTTTCCACAGGTCTTGCAGTCTGGCCAGCATGAAGTCTTCTCAAGGCTTGGTCTCTCGGCTCCCGTGACTGTCGTGGCATGTCACTACTGTCAAACTGTGAATGATTCGGTGCATGCTCGGTGACTTTTTTATAGGGATGACACCTCGGAACACACGTGCATTGTGACCTTCAGACAAAACGAACCGAAAAAGCACCCCATCATTACTTTAGTAACTGTGCTTTGGCGACGTGTCTTGCATATTAGTAACATGCTACAGGTTGGGTTATACCATTCTTCCCGCACTTGCAAGGGAGTCATTGAGTCTTAGGTTTTTAGATTTTATAGAAATTAATCGTGGAACTTTTTTCGGAGAACAATTTAACAACCATTATCAAATGGTAGATTATCAAATTTTGGGCTCCTTTAACATCATGCCTATTATCACGTGCCAAAAAAAAATGTCGAAAACAATACGTAGACGAAACTCAGAAATCTATACGACAAAGAGCCGCCAACCATTTATGTGGCTGCGGTGCCCGTGGCCCGGCATTTCAATACCCCAGGTCAGCAACATTTGGAATTCATGCCTATTGAAAAATTCTTTTTTAACCTCCGCTGCAGATACCAAAGATAAACGTTTGAAAAGATAGAGTTTTGGATTCAAACGTTGGGTTTGGTCTTGAGCCGGGAAGGAGTCATGAAAAAAGTATTTGGCCCAGTATCCATAAGCTGTTCCCTTGTGGCCTGTTCTCTTATGTCGCTGTGCCTTTGCGATCTGACCCTGTACCCCACCCGTATCCATAGGCTACTCCCCTTGTGGCCTGTTCTCTTTTGTCGCTGTGCCTGTGTGATCTGACCCTGTAACCCACCCATATCCATAGGCTGTTCCCTTGTGGCCTGTTCTCTTGTGTCGCTGTGCCTTTGTGATCTGACCCTGTACCCCACCCGTATCTATAGACTGTTCCTTTGTGGCCTGTTTTCTTGTTGCGCTGAACCTTTGTGATCTGATCCTGTACCCCACCCGTATCCATAGGCTGTTCCCTTGTGGCCTGTTTTCTTGTGTCGCTGTACCTTTGTGATCTGATCCTGTACCCCGCCCGTATCCATAGGCTGTTTCCATGCAGCCAGTTCTCTTGTGTCGCTGTACTTTTGTGATCTGATCCTGTACCCCACCCGTATCCATAAGCTGTTCCCTTGCGGCCTGTTCTCCTGTGTGGCTGTGCCTTTGTGATCTGACCCTGTACCCCACCAGTATTCATAGGCTGTTCCCTTGTGGCCTGTTCTCTTGTGTGGCTGTGCCTTTGTGATCTGACCCTGTACCCCACCCGTATTCATAGGCTGTTCCCTTGTGGCCTGGTCTCTTGTGTCACTGTGCCTTTGTGATCTGACCCTGTACCCCACCCGTATCCATAGGCTGTTCCCTTGTGGCCTGTTTTCTTATGTCGCTGTGCCTTTGTGATCTGACCCTGTACCCACCCGTATCCATAGGCTGTTCCCTTATGTCGCTGTGCCTTTGTGATCTGACCCTGTACCCACCCGTATCCATAGGCTGTTCTCTTGTGGCCTGTTCTCTTGTGTGGCTGTGCCTTTGTGATCTGACCCTGTACCCACCCGTATCCATAGGCTGTTCTCTTGTGGCCTGTTCTCTTGTATGGCTGTGCCTTTGTGATCTGACCCTGTACCCCACCCGTATTCATAGGCTGTTCTCTTGTGGTCTGTTCTCTTGTGTGGCTGTGCCTTTGTGATCTGATCCTGTACCCCACCCGTATCCATAGGCTGTTCTCTTGTGGCCTGTTCTCTTGTGTGGCTGTGCCTTTGTGATCTGACCCTGTACCCCACCCGTATTCATAGGCTGTTCTCTTGTGGCCTGTTCTTTTGTGTCGCTGTGCCTTTGTGATCTGACCCTGTACCCCACCCGTATTCATAGGCTGTTCTCTTGTGGCCTGTTCTCTTGTGTGGCTGTGCCTTTGTGATCTGACCCTGTACCCCACCCGTATCCATAGGCTGTTCTCTTGTGTCGCTGTGCCTTTGTGATCTGACCCTGTACCCCACCCGTATTCATAGGCTGTTCTCCTTGTGGCCTGTTTTCTTATGTCGCTGTGCCTTTGTGATCTGACCCTGTACCCACCCGTATCCATAGGCTGTTCTCTTGTGTCGCTGTGCCTTTGTGATCTGACCCTGTACCCCACCCGTATTCATAGGCTGTTCTCCTTGTGGCCTGTTTTCTTATGTCGCTGTGCCTTTGCGATCTGACCCTGTACCCACCCGTATCCATAGGCTGTTCTCTTGTGTGGCTGTGCCTTTGTGATCTGACCCTGTACCCCACCCGTATCCATAGGCTGTTCCCTTGTGGCCTGTTCTCTTGTGTCGCTGTGCCTTTGTGATCTGACCCTGTACCCACCCGTATTCATAGGCTGTTCTCCTTGTGGCCTGTTTTCTTATGTCGCTGTGCCTTTGTGATCTGACCCTGTACCCCACCCGTATTCATAGGCTGTTCTCCTTGTGGCCTGTTTTCTTATGTCGCTGTGCCTTTGTGATCTGACCCTGTACCCCACCCGTATTCATAGGCTGTTCTCCTTGTGGCCTGTTTTCTTATGTCGCTGTGCCTTTGTGATCTGACCCTGTACCCCACCCATATCCATAGGCTGTTCCCTTGTGGCCTGTTCTCTTATGTCGCTGTACCTTTGTGATCTGACCCTGCACCCCACCCGAATCCATAGGCTGTTCCCTTGTGGCCTGTTCTCTTGTGTCGCTGTGCCTTTGTGATCTGACCCTGTACCCCACCCATATCCATAAGTCGTTCCCTTGCGGCCTGTTCTCTTGTGTGGCTGTGCCTTTGTGATCTGACCCTGTACCCCACCCGTATCTATAGGCTGTTCCCTTGTGGCCTGTTCTCTTATGTCGCTGTGCCTTTGTAATCTGACCCTGTACCCCACCCGTATCCATAGGCTACTCCCCTTGTAGCGTATGGCGGGTGGGACGTTGACAAAGAAAGCAGTCAACACAAAACAAACTTATTATTATATCTTACCTGATGTCGGTTCCCCCAAACGTCCAACTCAAGTGAGTTCATTCCAGTACATTTGGAATTAGACCGGATTGCTCGTCCAGATGCAGCCATTCTGGTTATGTCCACAGACACTCATATAATAGTGGCATTCTAGTAGAAAGCTGTAAGCGTCCTTCCTTTCCATACAGACTAACAAACTAAGTAACATACAATTGATATACTCAATAACATTTGACAGTTTATGCGATCATTTCCGTACAGGATAATATCCCAGTACCAACGGTATTCAGAAGTTTTTGAATTTGATAATGATGTAAGA
This sequence comes from Lepidochitona cinerea, assembly GCA_963971465.1. Classification (NCBI taxonomy): domain Eukaryota; kingdom Metazoa; phylum Mollusca; class Polyplacophora; order Chitonida; family Tonicellidae; genus Lepidochitona; species Lepidochitona cinerea. Next base: position 45,800,342 of record OZ020556.1, read on the forward strand.
GCTACATTTCGAAACGTTGTCATCCAATAAACCAAGAAGTTGTTATCCATAAGTAATTCTTCAACTTATTGCAGCTATATCCCATATACAATGTTAGTTGGTACACGTTAGTCAAAGCACAGCTTATTCCATGATCATACAAGAAGAGTATGTATGCATTGTATACAATCCAGACACCATAACTTTTTTATGTCTCTCGTCTTTTATTCTCCCACTCGAGTAAAATTCTTATCGGAGGTAATTTGATGCAATTTTCGGTTTATTGCCACACTTGTGAATGTACAGATGGTATTGATCCACACAGTTACAAACACTTATCACATTCCATTGGGAAATACTCAAAAAGGCCCATTTAAGGACAATCTTGTGGTACGTACAGGAAAAGGATCGGAGTTGCCCCCCTCCCCCCTTCTTGATGTTTGGAAATAACGAAAAGAGTTCGAAATACAGGTATAATAATAAATCATAATAAATTGTTTTTTGGCCCTAAATGAAAATAAGCTATTAGTATTATAGTATACCCTTTTTTCACAACAGTTTGTTATAGTGAGACACTGCATCCCTTTTTTTCAACAACAGTTTGTTATAGTGAGACACTGCATCCCTTTTCCACAACAGTTTGTTATAGTGAGACACTGCATCCCTTTTCCACAACAGTTTGTTATAGTGAGACACTGCATCCCTTTTCCACAACAGTTTGTTATAGTGAGACACTGCATCCCTTTTCCACAACAGTCTGTTATAGTGAGACACTACATCCCTTTTTTCACCACAGTTTGTTATAGTGAGACACTGCATCCCTTTTCCACAACAGTTTGTTATAGTGAGACACTGCATCCCTTTTTCACCACAGTTTGTTATAGTGAGACACTGCATCCCTTTTTCACCACAGTTTGTTATAGTGAGACACTGCATCCCTTTTTTCACCACAGTTTGTTATAGTGAGACACTGCATCCCTTTTTCACCACAGTTTGTTATAGTGAGACACTGCATCCCTTTTCCACAACAGTCTGTTATAGTGAGACACTACATCCCTTTTTTCACCACAGTTTGTTATAGTGAGACACTGCATCCCTTTTTTCACCACAGTTTGTTATAGTGAGACACTGCATCCCTTTTCCACAACAGTTTGTTATAGTGAGACACTGCATCCCTTTTCCACAACAGTTTGTTATAGTGAGACACTGCATCCCTTTTCCACAACAGTTTGTTATATTGAGACACTGCATCCCTTTTCCACAACAGTTTGTTATAGTGAGACACTGCATCCCTTTTCCACAACAGTCTGTTATAGTGAGACACTGCATCCCTTTTTTTCAACAACAGTTTGTTATAGTGAGACACTGCATCCCTTTTTTCAACAACAGTGTGTTATAGTGAGACACTGCATCCCTTTTCCACAACAGTCTGTTATAGTGAGACACTACATCCCTTTTTTCACCACAGTTTGTTATAGTGAGACACTGCATCCCTTTTCAACAACAGTTTGTTATAGTGAGACACTGCATCCCTTTTCCACAACAGTTTGTTATAGTGAGACACTGCATCCCTTTTCAACAACAGTTTGTTATAGTGAAACACTGCATCCCTTTTCCACAACAGTTTGTTATAGTGAAACACTGCATCCCTTTTCCACAACAGTTTGTTATAGTGAGACACTGCATCCCTTTTTTCAACAACAGTTTGTTATAGTGAGACACTGCATCCCTTTTCCACAACAGTTTGTTATAGTGAGACACTGCATCCCTTTTCCACAACAGTTTGTTATAGTGAGACACTGCATCCCTTTTCCACAACAGTTTGTTATAGTGAGACACTGCATCCCTTTTCCACAACAGTTTGTTATAGTGAGACACTGCATCCCTTTTCCACAACAGTTTGTTATAGTGAGACACTGCATCCCTTTTCCACAACAGTTTGTTATAGTGAGACACTGCATCCCTTTTCCACAACAGTTTGTTATAGTGAGACACTGCATCCCTTTTCCACAACAGTTTGTTATAGTGAGACACTGCATCCCTTTTCCACAACAGTTTGTTATAGTGAGACACTGCATCCCTTTTCCACAACAGTTTGTTATAGTGAGACACTGCATCCCTTTTCCACAACAGTTTGTTATAGTGAGACACTGCATCCCTTTTCCACAACAGTTTGTTATAGTGAGACACTGCATCCCTTTTCCACAACAGTTTGTTATAGTGAGACACTGCATCCCTTTTCCACAACAGTTTGTTATAGTGAGACACTGCATCCCTTTTCCACAACAGTTTGTTATAGTGAGACACTGCATCCCTTTTCAACAACAGTTTGTTATAGTGAAACACTGCATCCCTTTTCCACAACAGTTTGTTATATTGAGACACTGCATCCCTTTTTTTCAACAACAGTTTGTTATAGTGAGACACTGCATCCCTTTTTTCAACAACAGTGTGTTATAGTGAGACACTGCATCCCTTTTCCACAACAGTCTGTTATAGTGAGACACTACATCCCTTTTTTCACCACAGTTTGTTATAGTGAGACACTGCATCCCTTTTCAACAACAGTTTGTTATAGTGAGACACTGCATCCCTTTTCCACAACAGTTTGTTATAGTGAGACACTGCATCCCTTTTCAACAACAGTTTGTTATAGTGAAACACTGCATCCCTTTTCCACAACAGTTTGTTATAGTGAAACACTGCATCCCTTTTCCACAACAGTTTGTTATAGTGAGACACTGCATCCCTTTTTTCAACAACAGTTTGTTATAGTGAGACACTGCATCCCTTTTCCACAACAGTTTGTTATAGTGAGACACTGCATCCCTTTTCCACAACAGTTTGTTATAGTGAGACACTGCATCCCTTTTCCACAACAGTTTGTTATAGTGAGACACTGCATCCCTTTTCCACAACAGTTTGTTATAGTGAGACACTGCATCCCTTTTCCACAACAGTTTGTTATAGTGAGACACTGCATCCCTTTTCCACAACAGTTTGTTATAGTGAGACACTGCATCCCTTTTCCACAACAGTTTGTTATAGTGAGACACTGCATCCCTTTTCCACAACAGTTTGTTATAGTGAGACACTGCATCCCTTTTCCACAACAGTTTGTTATAGTGAGACACTGCATCCCTTTTCCACAACAGTTTGTTATAGTGAGACACTGCATCCCTTTTCCACAACAGTTTGTTATAGTGAGACACTGCATCCCTTTTCCACAACAGTTTGTTATAGTGAGACACTGCATCCCTTTTCCACAACAGTTTGTTATAGTGAGACACTGCATCCCTTTTCCACAACAGTTTGTTATAGTGAGACACTGCATCCCTTTTCCACAACAGTTTGTTATAGTGAGACACTGCATCCCTTTTCCACAACAGTTTGTTATAGTGAGACACTGCATCCCTTTTCCACAACAGTTTGTTATAGTGAGACACTGCATCCCTTTTCCACAACAGTTTGTTATAGTGAGACACTGCATCCCTTTTCCACAACAGTTTGTTATAGTGAGACACTGCATCCCTTTTCCACAACAGTTTGTTATAGTGAGACACTGCATCCCTTTTCCACAACAGTTTGTTATAGTGAGACACTGCATCCCTTTTCAACAACAGTTTGTTATAGTGAGACACTGCATCCCTTTTTTCAACAACAGTTTGTTATAGTGAGACACTGCATCCCTTTTCAACAACAGTTTGTTATATTGAGACGCTGCGCCCACTGTTTTTTTATGTAAACAATATTCAGGATTTTCGCGGCGAGTCTGCCTTTAAAGCATAAAATCGAAAAAAAATATATGAAAAGGGCAAAACTGTGTTTTATTTGGCTATTAGAGTTACACATTAACTACATCATATGGTAGCAAGATACTGATAGCTAGAAATGATCTTTGTAAAATTTGAAAATAATTGACAATATCATATATAATATATATATATAAATCGATTCTTCGCCAGAACCTCAAATACCAAAGCCGTCGTGCTAAACACCAAGCCAAACGTATCCGTTGATGGCAATCTGACCATAGGGTTTGCCGACTCTCCTTGCCGGCAAAGTAAGTAAACCAGGATAGAGACACACGAGTGCGGCTACTTGCCCTCATGCCTGCAGCTTTCAATCGGATTCTCATCGTTCTTGTTCACAGACGTCGGTTGGATAGCTATTGCCGCTTCAAAGATGGACTTGATGCAAATGAATGACGTCGTACCAGTCGCCCTATCTTCACGCTGTGATGTTACAGGTGGTCGACCCGAGCGGGGTCGGTCCTTCACAGCACCAGTTTCACCGTGTTTCTCTCCAATCTGCTCATAATGGTAGCCTAATTGACACCCGATAGCTTTGTACGACATCCCTGCGGAGTGCATACCGTTAATTTGCCATGTTGGCCCCTCTGATATCCTCTTTTGTTCCATGTTCACATGTCCATGTTGCATAAAAACGGCCTTAAGTACAAAACATTTAAGGGGAAGTATACTGAATTGCACGAAAAAAAACGGGAACTGCTCACTAGGCCGAAGGTCCACTAGTCCGAAGGTCCACTAGTCCGAAGGTTCACCGGTCCGAAGGTCCACTGGTCCGAAGGTTCACTAGTCCGAAGGTTCACTAGTCCGAAGGTTCCCTAGTCCGAACATCCCAGACATAATGCGCTATATCTCAAATAAGACCATCCACTATTTGGATGAGAAAAACTAAACAGTGGTACTGATAGACATTTTATTGAAGCAATAAAAAAATCTGAGTAGCGGTACGTATACTTGGACAGATATGAAAAATAAAAAGTACTCTTCACTTATATATATGAACGTTTACAAAGTCGACACCGCGTGTCTTTCTAGATATCAGTATAATGTCATCTTTTTAATAATGTTTTCCCAACTTTCCAAATTATCTTATAAATAAAAGGATTTAAATTGAGCATGGCATGTCATACGTATAACCCTGTAGAGTTCCTAAGGAAAAATAAAATAATTAGTTCGACGGTTTTATATACCCCGCATACCTCCTTTTTCCTCAGGAAATTCAATGTCATTCTCTTTATCAGTATGCACCCCCCCCCCTACCCCCACCCCATTGCTACATAAATTCCTAACTGTACACTGTCTCGAATACAGACCAGTAAAGACTAGGGGATACTGTCTCGTGGGAAAATGATCCTGAGGAAACTATCCTTGGGTCTGGGTAGGCCTATGCCCTATGGGCTATAATATCGTTTGGAGAATGATATCGGTACTGTTCTTCGGACTAGTGAACCTTCGGACGAGTGGACCTTCGGACTAGTGAACCTTCGAACCAGTGAACCCTCTCGTTCGGACTCGTGAACCTTCTGACTAGTGGACCTTCAAACTAGTGAACCTTCTTACTAGTAAACCCGTTTTTCGGACCAGTGAACCTTCGGACTAGTGAACCTTCGGACTAGTGAACCCTTCTAAAAAAACAAACAACATTTCATGTCGAATTACATGCAGTTTTTGCGTTACTGTCACACATAAATTGCCACAATCGTTCAATAGAACATCATTCTTATCATCATCATAACTGGCATTACAGTTAACATTAATGCAGATTTCAGCATAGGCTGCTTAACTTTTTTCCTTGTGTACAGTTTTCGAGTTCTGCTACGGAAACTAAATCGGGGCGGACGGAAGGACGGAGCCCATTTCAATAATAATCTGGATTCTTTGGCTGCAAATAAAGATTCGTAAAGAGAAAAAAGAGCTAGGCTGGTGTTATGATTTGATCTGAAACCAAATGGATTACAGTAAAGTGTAGTGTAGCTCCAAGTACTCTATGACATTAGTCGCAGCCATTCGTTTCCAGTATTTTGCTGAAAGCACACATTTCTTAACTGAGTTAGTACGCTTATGGATTTATCCAACGACAATTGATATCAACATGCATGTGGCAGAATAGAAAGCAAGGGCGATAAGCACTATATTTCAAATATAACGGCATCTGCAATAACGTCCCACTTACGTTTGTCGGGTTGGTGTCAGGCAGAGTTGTCTCTCATTGACCGACTGAAACTGAGACCAGAGCCCTGTCTTACAAAGCAGGCGTAAGTTACGTCGGACGTAAATCAGTGTTAAAACTATAGTAACTTACGCCCTAGTCGCAACTGGTCCAAGTTGTAGGACTATGCGCAAATTTACGCCAGCTTCGTAAGACAGGGCTCAGGTAAGTAACACTAACGGTGATCGAACGAACGTACTTAACAAATTGGTTATATTATTACAACTCTATCCTGGTAAATATAATGCTGTCCTTAACATTTCACATTTATAATAATGTTCCGCCATGGCAGTTATTCATAACAATATCTACAAAATCATAGTGATGGGGTATTAAAGGGTCAAACAACAGTATAAAACTGAAACTACTGCCAGTCATCGTATGTTATGGTTCCTAAGAATCTTACACAACATCCCAGCTGACAGAGTGAGGGGATTCAGTGAGGGGTCAAAGATACTAAATTATCTTGCGGGACCAATCAGCCAAAATGACAATTCTATATTCTATAAAATAAAATATAAAAAAAACCTACGTGTATTACGTAATAAAAACAATACTTGTTTCTTATCTTAACCTTGACTTAAGATTTCTACACTGTGCTTCGCCGTCTTCTTTATGTCCTTGTGTCAAATGGCGTAGCTGTAGATTCAGCTTAAGGAGCTTAAATGCTACAGAAGAGACGAGACGCCATTATGTTCAAATTCTTGTTCAGACTTCTGCCCATGTGCTGAGATAGCTGTGCCAGAGTAACGGACACTAAATAACGTACAGATTCATCAGAGTAACTGACACTAAATAACGTACAGATTCATCCTCTTTTTGTCTCACTATTCGATTTAGTCATAGCCTATACAATGCTTCATTGACTGTTTAGGTGTCTCAGGTTCTGGCTGATTGATTGATTATTTGGTGTTTTACGCCGCGCTCAAGATTATTTCACTTATACGGCGGCGTTGCCAGTTGTATTGTGGGAGGAAACCGGGCTCTATGTTTGGAGGAAACCCACGACCTTCCGTTGGTAACTGGCAACCATCCCACATAGGGCGTTCGAGTGAAAACCCAGTCAGAAAATTTCATTTTTTTTGGACTGAGTGGGATTTGAACCCGCGACCCATTGGTGGAAGGCTGTTCGGATTGAGCGCCCAACGCTCTACCTACTGAGCCACGGAGCCCCCCTTAGGTTTTCACTTGGGCATACTATTGTCTACCGGTAATCCTTGAATGGTAGCAGTAAGTTCCAACGAAGAACTCGATTGGTGCCTTGTTCAGGTTGGGATCTATAAACTTGGCTACTCTAGTCTGGGTGGGACGTAACTATATATCTACTTGGTTTTCCCAAAAAGGAACGTAACTTGCCCGGTCCTACTCGAGATGTCATGTTTTTGACTAGAGCTCTATCCCCAGTCTGCATGATAGAATGTACAACCGGTCTGTCATAATTTCGTTTTGACCTCTGGCTAACTTTCTCAGCAAGTTTCTGTGCTCAAGTCTGTTTCATGCCAGTTTGCCACTTATCAACATCATCGGGGAGTCCGGAGACAAAGTATAGAGGGAGTGGCGGCGTTCTACCAAAATGTGGTAATACCGCCAATGCCGATGTATTGCGGCTTTCAATTCCTGCAGATTTTGTACAGGAGGCTCTAGGGCTTGAATGTTTCTGCCCTTCCTATCCCAAATGGATTCAAATCCGCGCAGTTACCTCTTCAACAGATCCGACGTCTCACTGGAGGGCTGAGACGCAGGTTGAAAGCTAATGGAGGCTATACGCGCTATCGACCTTTTTGCTCTAGGGAGGTGTTCTACACACTCAAAGTGACATTTTTACTTCAATATGTTGGCCCTGTGAAGCCAGATGGACTCATCTCATATTTACAAACACCTTTTTATTTTGTTAAAATACACGTTTGATTTGGCTAACGATATCCTGAATAATTTGTATAGCTTATTGCCATTAATGGGGATTTCTTATCGCAGAATGTTGCCCTTTTTGATCACAATCGTTTCTACAACATCAGTTTGCCAACAATCTCCCTACACCATGATTTTATCGGTCGGCACAGACTTTCCATGGGGGGTGTTTAACTTTTTTCTTTGTGTATATTAGACATAACTCATTGGAACATGGTGTGTGGAACAGTCATCGTGTGTAGATGTGCCTGAAATGGACTTGTATTCAATCTATCTGGCAAACATAAATATCTGAAATCCTTATATTGAAATCTGACAAGATATATCTGATTTACTTATTCGTCTATTCATGAAGTCAAATCGACAAAGTATAGTTTGACTTTAATTATTAGGCCTACTGGCTGATGAACTGATGATTTTGATTCTTCTGTTTAGTAACTAAAAATACTGTAAAAAAAAATTTAACATGAAAAAAACAAAAATAAATATAGTGTAGGCCTTGTTACTATCAGAATTTTAATATATCTACACAGCGCTTAAAAGCGAACTCTTTGGTTATATCAAGCAAGTGAGATCCTCAAAGCGCTAGACGGTGGTCGGGAGGGAAATCGCTATCTCTGCCTCTTGCATGGACCCCAGTCTCAGTTTGATGCAGTGACTGACTAGGGAAGTTGTCAAGCAAAGCTGTTGTCCGTTTCTATTCATTCTATGTTAGAAACTCATTTTAACAGAAACCACTGGTTAAACACTGGAACATCGACATAATATGTAAATGTGCACACTAACAGTACAGGATCATGTTTCACAAAGTGGCCCAGAGTAAGTTTTCACATAACTGTCATGGCCACCCATACTGTACTGTTTCTTTGAAAGTTACGCCCAAAAATACATCTACGCCGTTTCGTGAAACAGACTCCCGGGGCTTGTTTCACAAAGCGACGTAGTGTAAGTTTTTACGTAACTGCCATAGCAACCCATACTGTAGAGATACGTTAGTATGAAAGTACATCTACGCCGCTTTGTGAAATAGACTCACACTCGGAACTCCCTTCGGCTATCTTCGCTCGCTACCGGTCGGCTTTGATACGCCTCGGGCAGTCTGCGCTTTTTATACGATAAATCACCGTATTTTTGGGCTGAATAAAAATGGCGTCGAAAGTAAATATCAAAATGTTTCCCTGCAGACGAAAAAAGAAAATAAAAATAATTAGAAAGTTATTAAATTCTAATAAAGATATCTGATTGTATATTTTATTTAGCCCGGAAAACCACATGTTGTAGACAGACGCAGTTTCGGTACATATCAGGAATTCTCCGATGCTTCAATTATTTAACTGATCGAGGCTGAAAGTTAACAAACAGAGTATTTCGGTCCTTTACATTATCACGGGGACACTTTTGTGGTGTCCTCAAGAAGATTTGGAAATTGTACGCTTCACGGCTACCTATTTGGTCGCCATATTCAAAATGACCTGCAGTCTATCAGAGGGTATTTCACGCACGTAAATCCCCGAAGTTTCAGAGTGATAGACTCACTGACCCTTTTTCACAAAACCGCCTAGCGTAAGTTTTCATGTAACTGTCAAAGCAACCCATACTGTAGAGGTGCGTCAGTATGAAAGTTACGCAAAAAATACATCTACGCCGCTTTGTGAAACAGGCCCCAGGGATGCAGACTACCAAACCGAACTGTAAGTTAAGTTGCGGGTTACCGAGCTACTGAAAATAAAATGGCGGTTTTACAAATGTTGTCGGCATACCACGCTGCTTTCTTTCTTCGCCGAGTGAAATCCGCCAAATTCAAATTCTACAAAGATAGGGTTTTCGATTTGTTAAACTTACGTAACTCATCTTTTTCCTTTCATTCATATCTTAATTTCAACAAACTCAAGGGCCCACTTGCCGCCATAGCCTGTAGAAAACCATTTACACGAGCTGCGTTACTACAACTAACACCACTAAAATTAACCATAAGACCCATAAAACATGTCCAGTTAGGTTTCGAATGTAGCAACAAACGAAGAATCGAAGCCCGATTACAACAACAACTATACCAGTGTCTGTTAAGGTGTTGGATTACCCTAATTTCAGGCATTTTTTCTGTGCTTTACACTAAAAAAATATCGTCAAGCTTTTCGAGTCCCTCTTACTCGATCGTCAGTCTGTATTTCTCAGATAAAGTACATAAAATTATACTGTGCCGTTAGGGCGCTTTTGTGCATGCTTAGGTTTGGAGTTTGTTTACATTGTGAATACCTGATAAATCTAATTTCCTAACTTGGCCTGTCTGGGAAAAATACAAAAAGAAAAACGCCAACTGTGGTTTATGTAATCGGTATTCGGTATTTCACGCGACGAGTGTGCCTTTAAACGTTCGATCCACTCTCCTTAGTTGATGTGCTGACCTACTCGAGCGCTGACAGATTCGTTTGGTACAAAATAGTATAATGAACTGAATAACACCAGATGATTGTTTAAAAGAGTTTCATCCTTTAATTGCTACGGACTTGTGCGATACGGCCTGCAGCCTCAGAGAACTCGAGCAGATACAAATCACCAGACCAACACAGTGTGCTTATATACATATATACATTTCCAGTAGGCAATAAACCATTTGCAAGTTTTACGCGCAACAATGGCATGACAGTCCTATGGTCGTAAGGAAAAAATATTGAAGAATACTTGAAGAACGGTGACTATGATAATCTTTATGAAAAATCAACCTACATGTGACGTAGTGGGACTGATTTTAGATCTGACAAACCAAGTTTCCAATTAGACTTCAGTTATAATCAGTCGAGCTCCCGTTTCATGAAGGATTGTTTCGCATTACTTGATTGTTGCAGACATAAACTGTCACAATATGGGGTTTCTCTTCTAAAATATGTTGCAAAAACAGACGAATGTTTTGTCCGTATAGCACTTAGGGCCGTAATTGTGACATGGCTAAACCACATAGTAACGAAATCCAATAAGGTAAGGTCCTAGGTCAGCCCTTCTGTTAATTTCCGTCAACCATCTCAATTTCATGAACATGTATAGTGAGATTGGTGAGAACAAGTTTATGGCAGTGTGCATGTATCATGTAAGTGGATCAGCCGCCACAGTTTGGCTGGAGAACCATTCTAAACCATCACACAAACCATAGCCACTAGTGGCATCACACGCTTGAATGTGCCAACTTCTATTACAGCATAACTTAAATAGGTTGAATTCTCGTGTCATCTCTTCAATGCTAATACTTGGTTGTACATCCTGAAAAATAATGATATAGTAACCACTTAATGTTTCACAATGGAAGGACAATAACTCTAAATGGAGAATCTATTAACATACACATGTAGCAGCCCTTCATCACTTAATAGAGTTTTAAACATATTACCTTTTACATACATATATCTACAGCAAAATTCTACTGACTAAGGCCAAGCTCCTGTCAGTCGTCAACCTAATGACATTTTATAGGTTTACTTTATTACAACAATTTATGATGGAGTATAAAGGACTAAATGATATACCTCTTTTTAACACAATTAGAAACTTGTCTCCGTGCTTATTTTAGACAAGAAGATTTTCCCTGTGCCCGTGTGTTTTTGTGTTCATAAATATATCTACAGCACAAACACACTTGAAGTATGTATTTTCCCTTGATGTGCCACTAAACAGACAAATTTGAAGTGTGTATTTTCCCGGGCCCTTGATGTGTCACTAAACAGACAAATTTGAAGTGTGTATTTTCCCGGGCCCTTGATGTGCCACTAAACAGACAAATTTGAAGTGTGTATTTTCCATTGGTATGTTACAGCACAAACACACTTGAAGTGTGTATTTTCATTTGGTATGTTACTGTACAGACAAACAGCAGGTGACAGCACGCAGTGTAAAACTGTTTATTATAAATGTCACATTTTGGTATACACACCTGTTTATTAGCGAAGATTAATAAAGAAGCATCCTTCAATTCTGTTTCTTGAACTAGTTTGACCAATTCAGTATAGGCTTCCTGTAGTCTGTCCTTATTACTGCTATCAACTACAAAGATTAGAGCTGCAAACAAAGAAAGTCTGATTCATAATCATGTGGTCTTCATACATCTCTTTATTATTTCTACATTATAGAACCTATTTTATAAGCTTACTGGAGTTTCATGTATTTAGTCTTGTTTAGTACAAAGAGAGCTGTTTTACCTTACATGTAGGCCCCTATGTATTATAGAGAGCAAACAGTAAATATATAATCTGTATTTCAATCTTCTTGACTAAGGGGAACCCACTTAATATTTAAACACATATACTGTGAAAGAGAACACAACACACAAGATAGCCCGAGAACCTTTAATGTCCAACAAAAAAGACATTCTGAGAAGCTTTCATTTCCCTGATGTTCAATAGAAAACATAGCTTGAGAAGCTTTCATATTCACTAATAGCCAATACAAGACAGTCTGAGAGCTTTTACTGTCCAAAACAAAAGACAATGTGAGAAGAATTCACATTCACAGATGTCCAACACGCAAAACAGTTCGAAAACCTTTCATATTCACAGATGTCCAACACGCAAAACAGTTCGAAAACCTTTCATATTCATTGATGCCCAACACAAAAGATAACTGGAGATCCTATCATATTCCCTGACGACCAATACAAAAGGCAGTTTCAAAACCTTTCATATTCATTGATTTGCAACGTAAAAGACAGCCTGAGAACCTTTCATACACACTGCTGCTTAACACACAAGACAACCCGAGAAACTCCCCTGCTGCCCAACGATACTTCATGTTGCCTAGCACACAAGACAGATTAATAATGTTTCATACTCTTGAATGCCCAACACAAAAGACAGCCTGAGGGCCTTTCATATCCCCTGATGCCCAATACAAAATAGAGCCAGAGTAGGTTTCATATATCCTGATGCTCAAAACACAAGACAGTCTGAGAACCGTTTATATTCCCTGATTCTCAAAACACAACCCAGTCTTATAACCGTTTATATTCCTTGATGCTCAAAACACAAGACAGCCTTATAACCGTTTATATTCCCTGATTCTCAAAACACAAGCCAGCCTGAGAACCGTTTATATTCTCTGATTCTCAAAACACAAGACAGTCTTAGAACCGTTTATATTCCCTGATTCTCAAAACACAAGACAGTCTGAGAACCGTTTATATTCCCTGATGCTCAAAACACAAGCCAGTCTTAGAACCGTTTATATTCCTTGGTGCTCAAAACACAAGACAGTCTTATAAACGTTTATATTCCCTGATTCTCAAAACACAAGCCAGCCTGAGAACCGTTTATATTCTCTGATTCTCAAAACACAAGACAGTCTTAGAACCGTTTATATTCCCTGATTCTCAAAACACAAGACAGTCTTAGATACTCTCAGTGTCCAGAGAGTCTTTTTGATCGTGGCATGCATGCGCCGTTTATACTTCCTCTTTTTTTAACCCCTGCGTGAGAGAGTGCAGTAAGCGTAGTATGGGTCGGGCCTCTGTGAGACCGCGCAGAGTGCTAGACCCTAGTCGAGCATCCGGAACATGGGTGTTGGGCACATTGTTCGTTCCAGTGCGTTCCTTAGCTCCAACTTCCACGGACGGCTCGGGTGTCGGGGTCCTCGGGGGTCTTGTGGCGAGGAGTAGTTCAATAGAGGCCCTGGAACCCTCTAACATCTCTTCCATAGTAGATAAGCGTTGGACGTCTGACTCCTTGAATTGTTCGGTCTGCAGGGGAGGGGGGGGGGGGGGGGGGCGGGCGGAGTGCCACTGACTCGATCACAGCTGACAGAGTTGTTGATAGTTGCAGTGGGCCACACATTCGATTGGATTGGCGGCCGTGTCTCTGTCGTAACTCTGACAAAGGGTGACGACATAGTGCTGGTGTGTCCCGAGAGGTCTAGCGATCGAGTTGCAAGTAACACAGAAAACGCTCGCAAATGTTTTTATCATCCAGTAATATTTATGATAGAGATTCGCAGTAACATAATCAGGGAGTACCCATAAAAAACTACCCATTTGCTCCATAATTTGTTATTTGAAAATTTGATGAAATATCCGTTATCAGGGACTTGCCTGTACCGTCGCCCCTCATCACTGTAACCCAGTGACATGGTGATCGCCACTTAGCAATAAGTTATACTTGTTGTTTTCAGCAAGTGTCCACTCAAAAGCATGCGTTGGAAAAGAAGCAGTTGAGGCGGTGCATACGCGCTACTTGCAGACATCCGGTACAGGGCAATACATAGGATAATAGGCGAAAGATCTTTAAAATTTTATTGTGTAAAATACATGTAGTTCTATCTCCTCGCATCAATAAGAAAAGTGTTTGTACAGAAGTAGGTATTATCGATGGGAATATGTCCATATGTGAGGTCTCAAAAACCTGAAGATCTCTATACTACACAGTCTGGGCGTAGGGACCACTCCGTTGTCTTGCGTTGGGAGAACCTGATTGGACAGAATGACTACCCGACCTTTTAGGGCCCCAGGCAAAGCGGTCACTGCCCCCATGACAGCAAACTTTTCCAACTCGGTTAGATATCAATTTGAGGTCTGCTGGCCAGGTGCTGGGCCTCGGGTTGGTAGCTGACCGTGCGCAGCCGTACACATGGATGGCCCCATCAAAATGACTGCTTACCCCGTGGCACATTCCTCTTGGTTGGGTGGGCAAAAGCAAGGGCGTTCTGGGGTTTTTGACGATCCCGGCTATGCAGCCGTGGGGTCTGATCTTACGCCGTTTGGGGGGGGGGGGGGGGGGCATTTTCCTTTCCGTGAACGACTGAGTTTAGAATGCAGCCTGTTAGCACTCAATAAGATATGGTCACCCTTAAACATGTTAGCTGAGACCGGGGAGGCTTGCCTGAGAGCCTGCTTAACTCCTTTCAAGGTCAAGAATGGTATGGTAACTATTAGCGGCCCCCTTCTTGAGTCCATAAATGTGACTGACAAGAAGGCCACTGCTGCCAGAATGTCTCCGTCCACTCTGGATGCCAGATTGAATCAACTGGTAGGCGGAGGGCGTTAGAAACCGTCTTGAGAGATAAAGTAACGCTAAAGTAGGTCTCTGCAGACCTGATCCAGTAGATGTCAAGATACGACACCATAGCTATAGTGGAGAGAGAGAGTCTTCAAGTCCACAGCTGGTTTGTATATGAACGACACGGAATGCTTATGCTGCTGTCCATTTGAAAGGAAGTCCAAGAACCTTGTGTCTGGTTCAGGAAAATGAATCGACCAATCCGAGCTATGCAGCGCAAACAAGTTTGAGTTGTGCTTTCCCTGATATCCAAAACACAAGATAGCCTTAGAACCTTTCACATTTCCAGATGCCTAACACAAAAGATGGGCTAGTGACCTTTCCCCTTCTCTGATGCTCAACACAAAACCAACCTTTAATAGCCCCTGTTGCCCAGCACAAGGCAGTCTGAAGACCTTTCATATTCCAGATGCCCAACATATAAGACAGATTCAGCCCATTTCATACTCCCAAAGCTCGACACAAGACAGTCTGATGCTCATCACAAATGACAGATTCAGCCCATTTCATACTCCCAAAGCTCGACACAAGACAGTCTGAGAACCTATCATAATCTCTGATGCTCATCACAAATGACAGATTCAGCCCATTTCATACTCCCCCAAAGCTCGATACAAGACAGTCTGATGCTCATCACAAATGACAGATTCAGCCCATTTCATACTCCCAAAGCTCGACACAAGACAGTCTGAGAACCTATCATAATCTCTGATGCTCATCACAAATGACAGATTCAGCCCATTTCATACTCCCCCAAAGCTCGATACAAGACAGTCTGATGCTCTTCACAAATGACAGATTCAGCCTATTTCATACTCCCAAAGCTCGACACAAGACAGTATGATGCTCATCACAAATGACAGATTCAGACCATTTCATACTCCCCCAAAGCTCGACACAAGACAGTCTAAGAACCTATCATAATCCCTGATGCTCATCACAAATGACAGATTCAGACCATTTCATACTCCCAAAGCTCGACACAAGACAGTCTAAGAACCTATCATAATCCCTGATGCTCATCACAAATGACAGATTCAGCCCATTTCATACTCCCAAAGCTCGATACAAGACAGTCTGATGCTCATCACAAATGACAGATTCAGCCCATTTCATACCCCCAAAGCTCGATACAAGGCAGTATGATGCTCATCACAAATAACAGATTCAGCCCATTTCATACTCCCAAAGCTCGACACAAGACAGTCTGATGCTCATCACAAATGACAGATTCAGCCCATTTCATACTCCCAAAGCTCGACACAAGACAGTCTGAAGCTCATCACAAATGACAGATTCAGACCATTTCATACTCCCAAAGCTCGACACAAGGCAGTCTAATGCTCATCACAAATGACAGATTCAGACCATTTCATACTCCCAAAGCTCGACACAAGACAGTCTGAAGCTCATCACAAATGACAGATTCAGACCATTTCATACTCCCAAAGCTCGACACAAGACAGTCTGAAGCTCATCACAAATGACCGATTCAGCCCATTTCATACTCCCAAAGCTCGACACAAGACAGTCTAAGAACCTATCATAATCCCTGATGCTCATCACAAATGACAGATTCAGACCATTTCATACTCCCCCAAAGCTCGACACAAGACAGTCTGATGCTCATCACAAATGACAGATTCAGCCCATTTCATACTCCCAAACCTCGACACAAGACAGTCTGATGATCATCACAAATGACAGATTCAGCCCATTTCATACTCCCAAAGCTCGACACAAGACAGTCTGAGAACCTATCATAATCTCTGATGCTCATCACAAATGACAGATTCAGCCCATTTCATACTTCCAAAGCTCGATACAAGGCAGTATGATGCTCATCACAAATGACAGATTCAGCCCATTTCATACTCCCAAAGCCCAACACAAGACAGTCTGATGCTCATCACAAATGACAGATTCAGACCATTTCATACTCCCAAAGCTCGACACAAGGCAGTCTGATGCTCATCACAAATGACAGATTCAGACCATTTCATACTCCCAAAGCTCGACACAAGACAGTCTAAGAACCTATCATAATCCCTGATGCTCATCACAAATGACAGATTCAGACCATTTCATACTCCCAAAGCTCGACACAAGACAGTCTAAGAACCTATCATAATCCCTGATGCTCATCACAAATGACCGATTCAGCCCATTTCATACTCCCCCAAAGCTCGACACAAGAAAGTCTAAGAGCCTATCATAATCCCTGATGCTCATCACAAATGACAGATTCAGCCCAGTTCATACTCCCAAAGCTCGACACAAGACAGTCTAAGAACCTATCATAATCCCTGATGCTCATCACAAATGACAGATTCAGACCATTTCATACTCCCAAAGCTCGATACAAGGCAGTATGATGCTCATCACAAATGACACATTCAGCCCAGTTCATACTCCCAAAGCTCGACACAAGACAGTCTAAAAACCTATCATAATCCCTGATGCTCATCACAAATGACAGATTCAGACCATTTCATACTCCCAAAGCTCGATACAAGGCAGTATGATGCTCATCACAAATGACAGATTCAGACCATTTCATACAACCAAAGCTTGACACAAGACAGTGTGATGCTCATCACAAATGACAGATTCAGCCCATTTCATACCCCCAAAGCTCGATACAAGGCAGTATGATGCTCATCACAAATGACAGATTCAGACCATTTCATACTCCCAAAGCTCGACACAAGACAGTGTGATGCTCATCACAAATGACAGATTCAGCCCATTTCATACCCCCAAAGCTGACACAAGACAGTCTGATGCTCATCACAAATGACAGATTCAGACCATTTCATACTCCCAAAGCTCGATACAAGGCAGTCTGATGCTCATCACAAATGACAGATTCAGACCATTTCATACTCCCAAAGCTCAATACAAGACAGTCTGATGCTCATCACAAATGACAGATTCAGCCCATTTCATACCCCCAAAGCTCGATACAAGGCAGTCTGATGCTCATCACAAATGACAGATTCAGACCATTTCATACTCCCAAAGCTCGACACAAGACAGTCTGATGCTCATCACAAATGACAGATTCAGACCATTTCATACTCCCAAAGCTTGACACAAGGCAGTCTGATGCTCATCACAAATGACAGATTCAGACCATTTCATACTCCCAAAGCTCGACACAAGACAGTCTGATGCTCATCACAAATGACAGATTCAGCCCATTTCATACTCCCAAAGCTGACACAAGGCAGTCTGATGCTCATCACAAATGACAGATTCAGACCATTTCATACAACCAAAGCTCGACACAAGACAGTGTGATGCTCATCACAAATGACAGATTCAGCCCATTTCATACCCCCAAAGCTCGACACAAGGCAGTCTGATGCTCATCACAAATGACAGATTCAGATCATTTCATACTCCCAAAGCTCGACACAAGGCAGTCTGATGCTCATCACAAATGACAGATTCAGACCATTTCATAATCCCAAAGCCCGACACAAGACAGTATGATGCTCATCACAAATAACAGATTCAGACCATTTCATACAACCAAACCTCGACACAAGACAGTGTGATGCTCATCACAAATGGCAGATTCAGCCCATTTCATACCCCCAAAGCTCGACACAAGGCAGTCTGATGCTCATCACATATGACAGATTCAGACCATTTTATACTTCCAAAGTTCGACACAAGACAGTCTGAGAACCTATCATAATCCCTGATGCTCATCACAAATGACAGATTCAGACCATTTCATACTCCCAAAGCTCGACACAAGACAGTCTAAGAACCTATCATAATCCTTGATGCTCATCACAAATGACAGATTCAGACCATTTCATACTCCCAAAGCTCGACACAAGACAGTCTGATGCTCATCACAAATGACAGATTCAGCCCATTTCATACTCCCAAAGCTCGACACAAGACAGTCTGATGCTCATCACAATCGGTCGATTCAGCCCATTTCATACTCCCCCAAAGCTCGACACAAGACAGTCTGATGCTCATCACAAATGACAGATTCAGCCCATTTCATACTCCCAAAGCTCGACACAAGACAGTCTGATGCTCATCACAAATGACAGATTCAGACCATTTCATACTCCCAAAGCTCGACACAAGGCAGTCTGATGCTCATCACAAATGACAGATTCAGACCATTTCATACTCCCAAAGCTCGACACAAGACAGTGTGATGCTCATCACAAATGACAGATTCAGACCATTTCATACTCCCCCAAAGCTCGATACAAGACAGTCTGATGCTCATCACAATCGGTCGATTCAGCCCATTTCATACTCCCAAAGCTCGATACAAGACAGTCTAAGAACCTATCATAATCCCTGATGCTCATCACAAATGACAGATTCAGACCATTTCATACTCCCCCAAAGCTCGATACAAGACAGTCTAAGAACCTATCATAATCCCTGATGCTCATCACAAATGACAGATTCAGACCATTTCATACTCCCAAAGCTCGACACAAGACAGTCTGATGCTCATCACAAATGACAGATTCAGACCATTTCATACTCCCCCAAAGCTCGATACAAGACAGTCTAAAAACCTATCATAATCCCTGATGCTCATCACAAATGACAGATTCAGACCATTTCATACTCCCAAAGCTCGACACAAGACAGTCTGATGCTCATCACAAATGACAGATTCAGACCATTTCATACTCCCCCAAAGCTCGATACAAGACAGTCTGATGCTCATCACAAATGACAGATTCAGCCCATTTCATACTCCCCCAAAGCTCGATACAAGACAGTCTGATGCTCATCACAAATGACAGATTCAGCCCATTTCATACTCCCAAAGCTCGACACAAGACAGTCTGAGAACCTATCATAATCTCTGATGCTCATCACAAATGACAGATTCAGCCCATTTCATACTCCCCCAAAGCTCGATACAAGACAGTCTGATGCTCATCACAAATGACAGATTCAGCCCATTTCATACTCCCAAAGCTCGACACAAGACAGTATGATGCTCATCACAAATGACAGATTCAGACCATTTCATACTCCCCCAAAGCTCGACACAAGACAGTCTAAGAACCTATCATAATCCCTGATGCTCATCACAAATGACAGATTCAGACCATTTCATACTCCCAAAGCTCGACACAAGACAGTCTAAGAACCTATCATAATCCCTGATGCTCATCACAAATGACAGATTCAGCCCATTTCATACTCCCAAATCTCGACACAAGACAGTCTGATGCTCATCACAAATGACAGATTCAGCCCATTTCATACTCCCAAAGCTCGACACAAGGCAGTCTAATGCTCATCACAAATGACAGATTCAGACCATTTCATACTCCCAAAGCTCGACACAAGACAGTCTGAAGCTCATCACAAATGACAGATTCAGACCATTTCATACTCCCAAAGCTCGACACAAGACAGTCTGATGCTCATCACAAATGACCGATTCAGCCCATATCATACTCCCAAAGCTCGACACAAGACAGTCTAAGAACCTATCATAATCCCTGATGCTCATCACAAATGACAGATTCAGACCATTTCATACTCCCCCAAAGCTCGACACAAGACAGTCTGATGCTTATCACAAATGACAGATTCAGCCCATTTCATACTCCCAAACCTCGACACAAGACAGTCTGATGATCATCACAAATGACAGATTCAGCCCATTTCATACTCCCAAAGCTCGACACAAGACAGTCTGAGAACCTATCATAATCTCTGATGCTCATCACAAATGACAGATTCAGCCCATTTCATACTTCCAAAGCTCGATACAAGGCAGTATGATGCTCATCACAAATGACAGATTCAGCCCATTTCATACTCCCAAAGCCCAACACAAGACAGTCTGATGCTCATCACAAATGACAGATTCAGACCATTTCATACTCCCAAAGCTCGACACAAGACAGTCTAAGAACCTATCATAATCCCTGATGCTCATCACAAATGACAGATTCAGACCATTTCATACTCCCAAAGCTCGACACAAGACAGTCTAAGAACCTATCATAATCCCTGATGCTCATCACAAATGACCGATTCAGCCCATTTCATACTCCCCCAAAGCTCGACACAAGACAGTCTAAGAGCCTATCATAATCCCTGATGCTCATCACAAATGACAGATTCAGCCCAGTTCATACTCCCAAAGCTCGACACAAGACAGTCTAAGAACCTATCATAATCCCTGATGCTCATCACAAATGACAGATTCAGACCATTTCATACTCCCAAAGCTCGATACAAGGCAGTATGATGCTCATCGCAAATGACAGATTCAGCCCAGTTCATACTCCCAAAGCTCGACACAAGACAGTCTAAGAACCTATCATAATCCCTGATGCTCATCACAAATGACAGATTCAGACCATTTCATACTCCCAAAGCTCGATACAAGGCAGTATGATGCTCATCACAAATGACAGATTCAGACCATTTCATACAACCAAAGCTCGACACAAGACAGTGTGATGCTCATCACAAATGACAGATTCAGCCCATTTCATACCCCCAAAGCTTGATACAAGGCAGTATGATGCTCATCACAAATAACAGATTCAGACCATTTCATACTCCCAAAGCTCGACACAAGACAGTGTGATGCTCATCACAAATGACAGATTCAGCCCATTTCATACCCCCAAAGCTGACACAAGACAGTCTGATGCTCATCACAAATGACAGATTCAGACCATTTCATACTCCCAACGCTCGACACAAGGCAGTCTGATGCTCATCACAAATGACAGATTCAGCCCATTTCATACTCCCAAACCTCGACACAAGACAGTCTGATGATCATCACAAATGACAGATTCAGCCCATTTCATACTCCCAAAGCTCGACACAAGACAGTCTGAGAACCTATCATAATCTCTGATGCTCATCACAAATGACAGATTCAGCCGATTTCATACTTCCAAAGCTCGATACAAGGCAGTATGATGCTCATCACAAATGACAGATTCAGCCCATTTCATACTCCCAAAGCCCAACACAAGACAGTCTGATGCTCATCACAAATGACAGATTCAGACCATTTCATACTCCCAAAGCTCGACACAAGGCAGTCTGATGCTCATCACAAATGACAGATTCAGACCATTTCATACTCCCAAAGCTCGACACAAGACAGTCTAAGAACCTATCATAATCCCTGATGCTCATCACAAATGACAGATTCAGACCATTTCATACTCCCAAAGCTCGACACAAGACAGTCTAAGAACCTATCATAATCCCTGATGCTCATCACAAATGACCGATTCAGCCCATTTCATACTCCCCCAAAGCTCGACACAAGACAGTCTAAGAGCCTATCATAATCCCTGATGCTCATCACAAATGACAGATTCAGCCCAGTTCATACTCCCAAAGCTCGACACAAGACAGTCTAAGAACCTATCATAATCCCTGATGCTCATCACAAATGACAGATTCAGACCATTTCATACTCCCAAACCTCGATACAAGGCAGTATGATGCTCATCACAAATGACAGATTCAGCCCAGTTCATACTCCCAAAGCTCGACACAAGACAGTCTAAGAACCTATCATAATCCCTGATGCTCATCACAAATGACAGATTCAGACCATTTCATACTCCCAAAGCTCGATACAAGGCAGTATGATGCTCATCACAAATGACAGATTCAGACCATTTCATACAACCAAAGCTCGACACAAGACAGTGTGATGCTCATCACAAATGACAGATTCAGCCCATTTCATACCCCCAAAGCTCGATACAAGGCAGTATGATGCTCATCACAAATAACAGATTCAGACCATTTCATACTCCCAAAGCTCGACACAAGACAGTGTGATGCTCATCACAAATGACAGATTCAGCCCATTTCATACCCCCAAAGCTGACACAAGACAGTCTGATGCTCATCACAAATGACAGATTCAGACCATTTCATACTCCCAACGCTCGACACAAGGCAGTCTGATGCTCATCACAAATGACAGATTCAGCCCATTTCATACCCCCAAAGCTCGATACAAGGCAGTATGATGCTCATCACAAATGACAGATTCAGACCATTTCATACTCCCAAAGCTCGACACAAGACAGTCTGATGCTCATCACAAATGACAGATTCAGACCATTTCATACCCCCAAAGCTCGATACAAGGCAGTATGATGCTCATCACAAATGACAGATTCAGACCATTTCATACTCCCAAAGCTCGACACAAGACAGTCTGATGCTCATCACAAATGACAGATTCAGCCCATTTCATACTCCTTAAGCTGACACAAGGCAGTCTGATGCTCATCACAAATGACAGATTCAGCCCATTTCATACTCCTTAAGCTGACACAAGACAGTCTGATGCTCATCACAAATGACAGATTCAGACCATTTCATACTCCCAAAGCTCGACACAAGGCAGTCTGATGCTCATCACAAATGACAGATTCAGACCATTTCATACTCCCAAAGCCTGACACAAGACAGTATGATGCTCATCACAAATGACAGATTCAGACCATTTCATACAACCAAAGCTCGACACAAGACAGTGTGATGCTCATCACAAATGACAGATTCAGCCCATTTCATACCCCCAAAGCTCGACACAAGGCAGTCTGATGCTCATCACAAATGACAGATTCAGACCATTTCATACTCCCAAAGCTCGACACAAGACAGTGTGATGCTCATCACAAATGACAGATTCAGCCCATTTCATACCCCCAAAGCTCGACACAAGGCAGTCTGATGCTCATCACAAATGACAGATTCAGACCATTTCATACTCCCAAAGCTGACACAAGGCAGTATGATGCTCATCACAAATGACAGATTCAGCCCATTTCATACTCCCAAAGCTCGACACAAGGCAGTCTGATGCTCATCACAAATGACAGATTCAGACCATTTCATACTCCCAAAGCTCGACACAAGGCAGTCTGATGCTCATCACAAATGACAGATTCAGACCATTTCATACTCCCAAAGCTCGACACAAGGCAGTCTGATGCTCATCACAAATGACAGATTCAGACCATTTCATACTCCCAAAGCTCGACACAAGGCAGTCTGATGCTCATCACAAATGACAGATTCAGCCCATTTCATACTCCCCCAAAGCTTGATACAAGACAGTCTGATGCTCATCACAAATGACAGATTCAGCCCATTTCATACCCCCAAAGCTCGATACAAGACAGTCTAAGAACCTATCATATTCCCTGATGATCATCACAAATGACAGATTCAGACCATTTCATACTCCCAAAGCTCGACACAAGGCAGTCTGATGCTCATCACAAATGACAGATTCAGACCATTTCATACAACCAAAGCTCGACACAAGACAGTCTGATGATCATCACAAATGACAGATTCAGCCCATTTCATACTCCCAAAGCTCGACACAAGGCAGTCTGATGCTCATCACAAATGACAGATTCAGACCATTTCATAATCCCAAAGCCCGACACAAGACAGTATGATGCTCATCACAAATAACAGATTCAGACCATTTCATACAACCAAACCTCGACACAAGACAGTGTGATGCTCATCACAAATGGCAGATTCAGCCCATTTCATACCCCCAAAGCTCGACACAAGGCAGTCTGATGCTCATCACAAATGACAGATTCAGCCCATTTCATACTCCCCCAAAGCTTGATACAAGACAGTCTGATGCTCATCACAAATGACAGATTCAGCCCATTTCATACCCCCAAAGCTCGATACAAGACAGTCTAAGAACCTATCATATTCCCTGATGATCATCACAAATGACAGATTCAGACCATTTCATACTCCCAAAGCTCGACACAAGGCAGTCTGATGCTCATCACAAATGACAGATTCAGCCCATTTCATACTCCCCCAAAGCTTGATACAAGACAGTCTGATGCTCATCACAAATGACAGATTCAGCCCATTTCATACCCCCAAAGCTCGATACAAGACAGTCTAAGAACCTATCATATTCCCTGATGATCATCACAAATGACAGATTCAGACCATTTCATACTCCCAAAGCTCGACACAAGGCAGTCTGATGCTCATCACAAATGACAGATTCAGACCATTTCATACAACCAAAGCTCGACACAAGACAGTCTGATGATCATCACAAATGACAGATTCAGCCCATTTCATACTCTCAAAGCTCGACACAAGGCAGTCTGATGCTCATCACAAATGACAGATTCAGCCCATTTCATACCCCCAAAGCTCGATACAAGACAGTCTAAGAACCTATCATAATCCTTGATGCTCATCACAAATGACAGATTCAGATCATTTCATACTCCCAAAGCTCGACACAAGGCAGTCTGATGCTCATCACAAATGACAGATTCAGACCATTTCATACTCCCAAAGCTCGACACAAGGCAGTCTGATGCTCATCACAAATGACAGATTCAGACCATTTCATAATCCCAAAGCCCGACACAAGACAGTATGATGCTCATCACAAATAACAGATTCAGACCATTTCATACAACCAAACCTCGACACAAGACAGTGTGATGCTCATCACAAATGGCAGATTCAGCCCATTTCATACCCCCAAAGCTCGACACAAGGCAGTCTGATGCTCATCACATATGACAGATTCAGACCATTTCATACTTCCAAAGTTCGACACAAGACAGTCTGAGAACCTATCATAATCCCTGATGCTCATCACAAATGACAGATTCAGACCATTTCATACTCCCAAAGCTCGACACAAGACAGTCTAAGAACCTATCATAATCCTTGATGCTCATCACAAATGACAGATTCAGACCATTTCATACTCCCAAAGCTCGACACAAGACAGTCTGATGCTCATCACAAATGACAGATTCAGCCCATTTCATACTCCCAAAGCTCGACACAAGACAGTCTGATGCTCATCACAAATGACAGATTCAGCCCATTTCATACTCCCAAAGCTCGACACAAGACAGTCTGATGCTCATCACAAATGACAGATTCAGACCATTTCATACTCCCAAAGCTCGACACAAGACAGTCTGATACTCATCACAATCGGTCGATTCAGCCCATTTCATACTCCCAAAGCTCGATACAAGACAGTCTAAGAACCTATCATAATCCCTGATGCTCATCACAAATGACAGATTCAGACCATTTCATACTCCCCCAAAGCTCGATACAAGACAGTCTAAGAACCTATCATAATCCCTGATGCTCATCACAAATGACAGATTCAGACCATTTCATACTCCCAAAGCTCGACACAAGACAGTCTGATGCTCATCACAAATGACAGATTCAGACCATTTCATACTCCCCCAAAGCTCGATACAAGACCGTCTAAGAACCTATCATAATCCCTGATGCTCATCACAAATGACAGATTCAGACCATTTCATACTCCCAAAGCTCGACACAAGACAGTCTGATGCTCATCACAAATGACAGATTCAGACCATTTCATACTCCCCCAAAGCTCGATACAAGACAGTCTGATGCTCATCACAAATGACAGATTCAGCCCATTTCATACTCCCCCAAAGCTCGATACAAGACAGTCTGATGCTCATCACAAATGACAGATTCAGCCCATTTCATACTCCCAAAGCTCGACACAAGACAGTATGATGCTCATCACAAATGACAGATTCAGACCATTTCATACTCCCCCAAAGCTCGACACAAGACAGTCTAAGAACCTATCATAATCCCTGATGCTCATCCCAAATGACAGATTCAGACCATTTCATACTCCCAAAGCTCGACACAAGACAGTCTAAGAACCTATCATAATCCATGATGCTCATCACAAATGACAGATTCAGCCCATTTCATACTCCCAAAGCTCGATACAAGACAGTCTGATGCTCATCACAAATGACAGATTCAGCCCATTTCATACTCCCAAAGCTCGATACAAGGCAGTATGATGCTCATCACAAATGACAGATTCAGCCCATTTCATACTCCCAAAGCTCGACACAAGACAGTCTGATGCTCATCACAAATGACAGATTCAGCCCATTTCATACTCCCAAAGCTCGACACAAGACAGTCTGATGCTCATCACAATCGGTCGATTCAGCCCATTTCATACTCCCCCAAAGCTCGACACAAGACAGTCTGATGCTCATCACAAATGACAGATTCAGCCCATTTCATACTCCCAAAGCTCGACACAAGACAGTCTGATGCTCATCACAAATGACAGATTCAGACCATTTCATACTCCCAAAGCTCGACACAAGACAGTCTGATACTCATCACAATCGGTCGATTCAGCCCATTTCATACTCCCAAAGCTCGATACAAGACAGTCTAAGAACCTATCATAATCCCTGATGCTCATCACAAATGACAGATTCAGACCATTTCATACTCCCCCAAAGCTCGATACAAGACAGTCTAAGAACCTATCATAATCCCTGATGCTCATCACAAATGACAGATTCAGGCCATTTCATACTCCCAAAGCTCGACACAAGACAGTCTGATGCTCATCACAAATGACAGATTCAGACCATTTCATACTCCCCCAAAGCTCGATACAAGACCGTCTAAGAACCTATCATAATCCCTGATGCTCATCACAAATGACAGATTCAGACCATTTCATACTCCCAAAGCTCGACACAAGACAGTCTGATGCTCATCACAAATGACAGATTCAGACCATTTCATACTCCCCCAAAGCTCGATACAAGACAGTCTGATGCTCATCACAAATGACAGATTCAGCCCATTTCATACTCCCCCAAAGCTCGATACAAGACAGTCTGATGCTCATCACAAATGACAGATTCAGCCCATTTCATACTCCCAAAGCTCGACACAAGACAGTATGATGCTCATCACAAATGACAGATTCAGACCATTTCATACTCCCCCAAAGCTCGACACAAGACAGTCTAAGAACCTATCATAATCCCTGATGCTCATCCCAAATGACAGATTCAGACCATTTCATACTCCCAAAGCTCGACACAAGACAGTCTAAGAACCTATCATAATCCATGATGCTCATCACAAATGACAGATTCAGCCCATTTCATACTCCCAAAGCTCGATACAAGACAGTCTGATGCTCATCACAAATGACAGATTCAGCCCATTTCATACTCCCAAAGCTCGATACAAGGCAGTATGATGCTCATCACAAATGACAGATTCAGCCCATTTCATACTCCCAAAGCTCGACACAAGACAGTCTGATGCTCATCACAAATGACAGATTCAGCCCATTTCATACTCCCAAAGCTCGACACAAGGCAGTCTGATGCTCATCACAAATGACAGATTCAGACCATTTCATACTCCCAAAGCTCGACACAAGACAGTCTGAAGCTCATCACAAATGACAGATTCAGACCATTTCATACTCCCAAAGCTCGACACAAGACAGTCTGATGCTCATCACAAATGACCGATTCAGCCCATTTCATACTCCCAAAGCTCGACACAAGACAGTCTAAGAACCTATCATAATCCCTGATGCTCATCACAAATGACAGATTCAGACCATTTCATACTCCCCCAAAGCTCGACACAAGACAGTCTGATGCTCATCACAAATGACAGATTCAGCCCATTTCATACTCCCAAAGCTCGACACAAGACAGTCTGATGATCATCACAAATGACAGATTCAGCCCATTTCATACTCCCAAAGCTCGACACAAGACACTCTGAGAACCTATCATAATCTCTGATGCTCATCACAAATGACAGATTCAGCCCATTTCATACTTCCAAAGCTCGATACAAGGCAGTATGATGCTCATCACAAATGACAGATTCAGCCCATTTCATACTCCCAAAGCCCAACACAAGACAGTCTGATGCTCATCACAAATGACAGATTCAGACCATTTCATACTCCCAAAGCTCGACACAAGACAGTCTAAGAACCTATCATAATCCCTGATGCTCATCACAAATGACAGATTCAGCCCAGTTCATACTCCCAAAGCTCGACACAAGACAGTCTCAGAACCTATCATAATCCCTGATGCTCATCACAAATGACAGATTCAGACCATTTCATACTCCCAAAGCTCGATACAAGGCAGTATGATGCTCATCACAAATGACAGATTCAGCCCAGTTCATACTCCCAAAGCTCGACACAAGACAGTCTAAGAACCTATCATAATCCCTGATGCTCATCACAAATGACAGATTCAGACCATTTCATACTCCCAAAGCTCGACACAAGACAGTCTGATGCTCATCACAAATGACAGATTCAGACCATTACATACTCCCCCAAAGCTCGATACAAGACAGTCTGATGCTCATCACAAATGACAGATTCAGCCCATTTCATACTCCCCCAAAGCTCGATACAAGACAGTCTGATGCTCATCACAAATGACAGATTCAGCCCATTTCATACTCCCAAAGCTCGACACAAGACAGTATGATGCTCATCACAAATGACAGATTCAGACCATTTCATACTCCCCCAAAGCTCGACACAAGACAGTCTAAGAACCTATCATAATCCCTGATGCTCATCACAAATGACAGATTCAGACCATTTCATACTCCCAAAGCTCAACACAAGACAGTCTAAGAACCTATCATAATCCCTGATGCTCATCACAAATGACAGATTCAGCCCATTTCATACTCCCAAAGCTCGATACAAGACAGTCTGATGCTCATCACAAATGACAGATTCAGCCCATTTCATACTCCCAAAGCTCGATACAAGGCAGTATGATGCTCATCACAAATGACAGATTCAGCCCATTTCATACTCCCAAAGCTCGACACAAGACAGTCTGATGCTCATCACAAATGACAGATTCAGCCCATTTCATACTCCCAAAGCTCGACACAAGGCAGTCTGATGCTCATCACAAATGACAGATTCAGACCATTTCATACTCCCAAAGCTCGACACAAGACAGTCTGAAGCTCATCACAAATGACAGATTCAGACCATTTCATACTCCCAAAGCTCGACACAAGACAGTCTGATGCTCATCACAAATGACCGATTCAGCCCATTTCATACTCCCAAAGCTCGACACAAGACAGTCTAAGAACCTATCATAATCCCTGATGCTCATCACAAATGACAGATTCAGACCATTTCATACTCCCCCAAAGCTCGACACAAGACAGTCTGATGCTCATCACAAATGACAGATTCAGCCCATTTCATACTCCCAAAGCTCGAGACAAGACAGCCTGATGATCATCACAAATGACAGATTCAGCCCATTTCATACTCCCAAAGCTCGACACAAGACAGTCTGAGAACCTATCATAATCTCTGATGCTCATCACAAATGACAGATTCAGCCCATTTCATACTTTCAAAGCTCGATACAAGGCAGTATGATGCTCATCACAAATGACAGATTCAGCCCATTTCATACTCCCAAAGCCCAACACAAGACAGTCTGATGCTCATCACAAATGACAGATTCAGACCATTTCATACTCCCAAAGCTCGACACAAGACAGTCTAAGAACCTATCATAATCCCTGATGCTCATCACAAATGACAGATTCAGACCATTTCATACTCCCAAAGCTCGACACAAGACAGTCTAAGAACCTATCATAATCCCTGATGCTCATCACAAATGACAGATTCAGACCATTTCATACTCCCAAAGCTCGACACAAGACAGTCTAAGAACCTATCATAATCCCTGATGCTCATCACAAATGACAGATTCAGACCATTTCATACTCCCAAAGCTCGACACAAGACAGTCTAAGAACCTATCATAATCCCTGATGCTCATCACAAATGACCGATTCAGCCCATTTCATACTCCCCCAAAGCTCGACACAAGACAGTCTAAGAGTCTATCATAATCCCTGATGCTCATCACAAACGACAGATTCAGCCCAGTTCATACTCCCAAAGCTCGACACAAGACAGTCTAAGAACCTATCATAATCCCTGATGCTCATCACAAATGACAGATTCAGACCATTTCATACTCCCAAAGCTCGATACAAGGCAGTATGATGCTCATCACAAATGACAGATTCAGCCCAGTTCATACTCCCAAAGCTCGACACAAGACAGTCTAAGAACCTATCATAATCCCTGATGCTCATCACAAATGACAGATTCAGACCATTTCATACTCCCAAAGCTCGACACAAGACAGTCTAAGAACCTATCATAATCCCTGATGCTCATCACAAATGACAGATTCAGCCCATTTCATACTCGCAAAGCTCGATACAAGACAGTCTGATGCTCATCACAAATGACAGATTCAGCCCATTTCATACTCCCAAAGCTCGATACAAGGCAGTATGATGCTCATCACAAATGACAGATTCAGCCCATTTCATACTCCCAAAGCTCGACACAAGACAGTCTGATGCTCATCACAAATGACAGATTCAGCCCATTTCATACTCCCAAAGCTCGACACAAGGCAGTCTGATGCTCATCACAAATGACAGATTCAGACCATTTCATACTCCCAAAGCTCGACACAAGACAGTCTGAAGCTCATCACAAATGACAGATTCAGCCCATTTCATACTCCCAAAGCTCGACACAAGACAGTCTGATGATCATCACAAATGACAGATTCAGCCCATTTCATACTCCCAAAGCTCGACACAAGACACTCTGAGAACCTATCATAATCTCTGATGCTCATCACAAATGACAGATTCAGCCCATTTCATACTTCCAAAGCTCGATACAAGGCAGTATGATGCTCATCACAAATGACAGATTCAGCCCATTTCATACTCCCAAAGCCCAACACAAGACAGTCTGATGCTCATCACAAATGACAGATTCAGACCATTTCATACTCCCAAAGCTCGACACAAGACAGTCTAAGAACCTATCATAATCCCTGATGCTCATCACAAATGACAGATTCAGCCCAGTTCATACTCCCAAAGCTCGACACAAGACAGTCTCAGAACCTATCATAATCCCTGATGCTCATCACAAATGACAGATTCAGACCATTTCATACTCCCAAAGCTCGATACAAGGCAGTATGATGCTCATCACAAATGACAGATTCAGCCCAGTTCATACTCCCAAAGCTCGACACAAGACAGTCTAAGAACCTATCATAATCCCTGATGCTCATCACAAATGACAGATTCAGACCATTTCATACTCCCAAAGCTCGACACAAG
The DNA here is from genome assembly GCA_963971465.1 of Lepidochitona cinerea. Lineage (NCBI taxonomy): Eukaryota > Metazoa > Mollusca > Polyplacophora > Chitonida > Tonicellidae > Lepidochitona > Lepidochitona cinerea. Next base: position 45,832,399 of record OZ020556.1, read on the forward strand.
ACAGTCTGATGCTCATCACAAATGACAGATTCAGACCATTACATACTCCCCCAAAGCTCGATACAAGACAGTCTGATGCTCATCACAAATGACAGATTCAGCCCATTTCATACTCCCCCAAAGCTCGATACAAGACAGTCTGATGCTCATCACAAATGACAGATTCAGCCCATTTCATACTCCCAAAGCTCGACACAAGACAGTATGATGCTCATCACAAATGACAGATTCAGACCATTTCATACTCCCCCAAAGCTCGACACAAGACAGTCTAAGAACCTATCATAATCCCTGATGCTCATCACAAATGACAGATTCAGACCATTTCATACTCCCAAAGCTCAACACAAGACAGTCTAAGAACCTATCATAATCCCTGATGCTCATCACAAATGACAGATTCAGCCCATTTCATACTCCCAAAGCTCGATACAAGACAGTCTGATGCTCATCACAAATGACAGATTCAGCCCATTTCATACTCCCAAAGCTCGATACAAGGCAGTATGATGCTCATCACAAATGACAGATTCAGCCCATTTCATACTCCCAAAGCTCGACACAAGACAGTCTGATGCTCATCACAAATGACAGATTCAGCCCATTTCATACTCCCAAAGCTCGACACAAGGCAGTCTGATGCTCATCACAAATGACAGATTCAGACCATTTCATACTCCCAAAGCTCGACACAAGACAGTCTGAAGCTCATCACAAATGACAGATTCAGACCATTTCATACTCCCAAAGCTCGACACAAGACAGTCTGATGCTCATCACAAATGACCGATTCAGCCCATTTCATACTCCCAAAGCTCGACACAAGACAGTCTAAGAACCTATCATAATCCCTGATGCTCATCACAAATGACAGATTCAGACCATTTCATACTCCCCCAAAGCTCGACACAAGACAGTCTGATGCTCATCACAAATGACAGATTCAGCCCATTTCATACTCCCAAAGCTCGAGACAAGACAGCCTGATGATCATCACAAATGACAGATTCAGCCCATTTCATACTCCCAAAGCTCGACACAAGACAGTCTGAGAACCTATCATAATCTCTGATGCTCATCACAAATGACAGATTCAGCCCATTTCATACTTTCAAAGCTCGATACAAGGCAGTATGATGCTCATCACAAATGACAGATTCAGCCCATTTCATACTCCCAAAGCCCAACACAAGACAGTCTGATGCTCATCACAAATGACAGATTCAGACCATTTCATACTCCCAAAGCTCGACACAAGACAGTCTAAGAACCTATCATAATCCCTGATGCTCATCACAAATGACAGATTCAGACCATTTCATACTCCCAAAGCTCGACACAAGACAGTCTAAGAACCTATCATAATCCCTGATGCTCATCACAAATGACAGATTCAGACCATTTCATACTCCCAAAGCTCGACACAAGACAGTCTAAGAACCTATCATAATCCCTGATGCTCATCACAAATGACAGATTCAGACCATTTCATACTCCCAAAGCTCGACACAAGACAGTCTAAGAACCTATCATAATCCCTGATGCTCATCACAAATGACCGATTCAGCCCATTTCATACTCCCCCAAAGCTCGACACAAGACAGTCTAAGAGTCTATCATAATCAGTGATGCTCATCACAAACGACAGATTCAGCCCAGTTCATACTCCCAAAGCTCGACACAAGACAGTCTAAGAACCTATCATAATCCCTGATGCTCATCACAAATGACAGATTCAGACCATTTCATACTCCCAAAGCTCGATACAAGGCAGTATGATGCTCATCACAAATGACAGATTCAGCCCAGTTCATACTCCCAAAGCTCGACACAAGACAGTCTAAGAACCTATCATAATCCCTGATGCTCATCACAAATGACAGATTCAGACCATTTCATACTCCCAAAGCTCGACACAAGACAGTCTAAGAACCTATCATAATCCCTGATGCTCATCACAAATGACAGATTCAGCCCATTTCATACTCCCAAAGCTCGATACAAGACAGTCTGATGCTCATCACAAATGACAGATTCAGCCCATTTCATACTCCCAAAGCTCGATACAAGGCAGTATGATGCTCATCACAAATGACAGATTCAGCCCATTTCATACTCCCAAAGCTCGACACAAGACAGTCTGATGCTCATCACAAATGACAGATTCAGCCCATTTCATACTCCCAAAGCTCGACACAAGGCAGTCTGATGCTCATCACAAATGACAGATTCAGACCATTTCATACTCCCAAAGCTCGACACAAGACAGTCTGAAGCTCATAACAAATGACAGATTCAGACCATTTCATACTCCCAAAGCTCGACACAAGACAGTCTGATGCTCATCACAAATGACCGATTCAGCCCATTTCATACCCCCAAAGCTCGACACAAGACAGTCTAAGAACCTATCATAATCCCTGATGCTCATCACAAATGACAGATTCAGACCATTTTATACTCCCCCAAAGCTCGACACAAGACAGTCTGATGCTCATCACAAATGACAGATTCAGCCCATTTCATACTCCCAAAGCTCGAGACAAGACAGTCTGATGCTCATCACAAATGACAGATTCAGCCCATTTCATACTCCCAAAGCTCGATACAAGGCAGTATGATGCTCATCACAAATGACAGATTCAGCCCATTTCATACTCCCAAAGCTCGACACAAGACAGTCTGATGCTCATCACAAATGACAGATTCAGCCCATTTCATACTCCCAAAGCTCGACACAAGGCAGTCTGATGCTCATCACAAATGACAGATTCAGACCATTTCATACTCCCAAAGCTCGACACAAGACAGTCTGAAGCTCATCACAAATGACAGATTCAGACCATTTCATACTCCCAAAGCTCGACACAAGACAGTCTGATGCTTATCACAAATGACCGATTCAGCCCATTTCATACTCCCAAAGCTCGACACAAGACAGTCTAAGAACCTATCATAATCCCTGATGCTCATCACAAATGACAGATTCAGACCATTTCATACTCCCCCAAAGCTCGACACAAGACAGTCTGATGCTCATCACAAATGACAGATTCAGCCCATTTCATACTCCCAAAGCTCGAGAGAAGACAGTCTGATGATCATCACAAATGACAGATTCAGCCCATTTCATACTCCCAAAGCTCGGCACAAGACAGTCTGAGAACCTATCATAATCTCTGATGCTCATCACAAATGACAGATTCAGCCCATTTCATACTTCCAAAGCTCGATACAAGGCAGTATGATGCTCATCACAAATGACAGATTCAGCCCATTTCATACTCCCAAAGCCCAACACAAGACAGTCTGATGCTCATCACAAATGACAGATTCAGACCATTTCATACTCCCAAAGCTCGACACAAGGCAGTCTGATGCTCATCACAAATGACAGATTCAGACCATTTCATACTCCCAAAGCTCGACACAAGACAGTCTAAGAACATATCATAATCCCTGATGCTCATCACAAATGACAGATTCAGACCATTTCATACTCCCAAAGCTCGACACAAGACAGTCTAAGAACCTATCATAATCCCTGATGCTCATCACAAATGACCGATTCAGCCCATTTCATACTCCCCCAAAGCTCGACACAAGACAGTCTAAGAGCCTATCATAATCCCTGATGCTCATCACAAATGACAGATTCAGCCCAGTTCATACTCCCAAAGCTCGACACAAGACAGTCTAAGAACCTATCATAATCCCTGATGCTCATCACAAATGACAGATTCAGACCATTTCATACTCCCAAAGCTCGATACAATGCAGTATGATGCTCATCACAAATGACAGATTCAGCCCAGTTCATACTCCCAAAGCTCGACACAAGACAGTCTAAGAACCTATCATAATCCCTGATGCTCATCACAAATGACAGATTCAGACCATTTCATACTCCCAAAGCTCGATACAAGGCAGTATGATGCTCATCACAAATGACAGATTCAGACCATTTCATACAACCAAAGCTCGACACAAGACAGTGTGATGCTCATCACAAATGACAGATTCAGCCCATTTCATACCCCCAAAGCTGACACAAGACAGTCTGATGCTCATCACAAATGACAGATTCAGACCATTTCATACTCCCAACGCTCGACACAAGGCAGTCTGATGCTCATCACAAATGACAGATTCAGCCCATTTCATACCCCCAAAGCTCGATACAAGGCAGTATGATGCTCATCACAAATGACAGATTCAGACCATTTCATACTCCCAAAGCTCGACACAAGACAGTCTAAGAACCTATCATAATCTCTGATGCTCATCACAAATGACAGATTCAGCCCATTTCATACCCCCAAAGCTCGATACAAGGCAGTATGATGCTCATCACAAATGACAGATTCAGACCATTTCATACTCCCAACGCTCGACACAAGGCAGTCTGATGCTCATCACAAATGACAGATTCAGCCCATTTCATACCCCCAAAGCTCGATACAAGGCAGTATGATGCTCATCACAAATGACAGATTCAGACCATTTCATACTCCCAAAGCTTGACACAAGACAGTGTGATGCTCATCACAAATGACAGATTCAGACCATTTCATACTCCCAAAGCTGACACAAGGCAGTCTGATGCTCATTACAAATGACAGATTCAGACCATTTCATACTCCCAAAGCTTGACACAAGACAGTCTGATGCTCATCACAAATGACAGATTCAGACCATTTCATACTCCCAAAGCTGGACACAAGACAGTCTAATGCTCATCACAAATGACAGATTCAGACCATTTCATACTCCCAAAGCTGACACAAGGCAGTCTGATGCTCATCACAAATGACAGATTCAGACCATTTCATACTCCCAAAGCCCGACACAAGACAGTATGATTCTCATCACAAATGACAGATTCAGACCATTTCATACAACCAAAGCTCGACACAAGACAGTGTGATGCTCATCACAAATGACAGATTCAGCCCATTTCATACCCCCAAAGCTCGACACAAGGCAGTCTGATGCTCATCACAAATGACAGATTCAGACCATTTCATACTCCCAAAGCTCGACACAAGGCAGTCTGATGCTCATCACAAACGACAGATTGAGACCATTTCATACTCCCAAAGCCCGACACAAGACAGTATGATGCTCATCACAAATAACAGATTTAGACCATTTCATACAACCAAACCTCGACACAAGACAGTGTGATGCTCATCACAAATGACAGATTCAGCCCATTTCATACCCCCAAAGCTCGACACAAGGCAGTCTGATGCTCATCACAAATGACAGATTCAGACCATTTCATACTCCCAAAGGCCGACACAAGGCAGTCTGATGCTCATCACATATGACAGATTCAGACCATTTCATACTTCCAAAGTTCGACACAAGACAGTCTGAGAACCTATCATAATCCCTGATGCTCATCACAAATGACAGATTCAGACCATTTCATACTCCCAAAGCTCGACACAAGACAGTCTAAGAACCTATCATAATCCTTGATGCTCATCACAAATGACAGATTCAGACCATTTCATACTCCCAAAGCTCGACACAAGACAGTCTGATGCTCATCACAAATGACAGATTCAGCCCATTTCATACTCCCAAAGCTCGACACAAGACAGTCTGATGCTCATCACAATCGGTCGATTCAGCCCATTTCATACTCCCCCAAAGCTCGACACAAGACAGTCTGATGCTCATCACAAATGACAGATTCAGCCCATTTCATACTCCCCCAAAGCTCGATACAAGACAGTCTGATGCTCATCACAAATGACAGATTCAGACCATTTCATACTCCCAAAGCTCGACACAAGACAGTCTGATTCTCATCACAAATGACAGATTCAGCCCATTTCATACTCCCAAAGCTCGATACAAGACAGTCTGATGCTCATCACAAATGACAGATTTAGACCATTTCATACTCCCAAAGCTCGACACAAGACAGTCTGATGCTCATCACAAATGACAGATTCAGACCATTTCATACTCCCAAAGCTCGACACAAGACAGTCTGATGCTCATCACAATCGGTCGATTCAGCCCATTTCATACTCCCAAAGCTCGATACAAGACAGTCTAAGAACCTATCATAATCCCTGATGCTCATCACAAATGACAGATTCAGACCATTTCATACTCCCCCAAAGCTCGATACAAGACAGTCTAAGAACCTATCATAATCCCTGATGCTCATCACAAATGACAGATTCAGACCATTTCATACTCCCAAAGCTCGACACAAGACAGTCTGATGCTCATCACAAATGACAGATTCAGACCATTTCATACTCCCCCAAAGCTCGATACAAGACAGTCTAAGAACCTATCATAATCCCTGATGCTCATCACAAATGACAGATTCAGACCATTTCATACTCCCAAAGCTCGACACAAGACAGTCTGATGCTCATCACAAATGACAGATTCAGACCATTTCATACTCCCCCAAAGCTCGATACAAGACAGTCTGATGCTCATCACAAATGACAGATTCAGCCCATTTCATACTCCCCCAAAGCTCGATACAAGACAGTCTGATGCTCATCACAAATGACAGATTCAGCCCATTTCATACTCCCCCAAAGCTCGATACAAGACAGTATGATGCTCATCACAAATGACAGATTCAGACCATTTCATACTCCCAAAGCTCGACACAAGACAGTCTAAGAACCTATCATAATCCCTGATGCTCATCACAAATGACAGATTCAGACCATTTCATACTCCCAAAGCTCGACACAAGACAGTCTAAGAACCTATCATAATCCCTGATGCTCATCACAAATGACAGATTCAGACCAATTCATACTCCCAAAGCTCGACACAAGACAGTCTAAGAACCTATCATAATCCCTGATGCTCATCACAAATGACAGATTCAGACCATTTCATACTCCCAAAGCTCGATACAAGACAGTCTGATGCTCATCACAAATGACAGATTCAGACCATTTCATACTCCCAAAGCTTGATACAAGACAGTCTAAGAACCTATCATAATCTCTGATGCTCATCACAAATGACAGATTCAGACCATTTCATACTCCCAAAGCTCGACACAAGACAGTCTAAGAGCCTATCATAATCCCTGATGCTCATCACAAATGACAGATTCAGACCATTTCATACTCCCAAAGCTCGACACAAGACAGTCTGATGCTCATCACAAATGACAGATTCAGACCATTTCATACTCCCAAAGCTCAACACAAGACAGTCTGATGCTCATCACAAATGACCGATTCAGCCCATTTCATACCCCCAAAGCTCGACACAAGACAGTCTGATGCTCATCACAAATGACAGATTCAGACCATTTCATACTCCCAAAGCCCGACACAAGACAGTCTGATGATCATCACAAATGACAGATTCAGACCATTTCATACTCCCAAAGCTCAACACAAGACAGTATGATGCTCATCACAAATGACAGATTCAGACCATTTCATACAACCAAAGCTCGACACAAGACAGTCTGATGCTCATCACAAATGACAGATTCAGACCATTTCATACTCCCCCAAAGCTCGATACAAGACAGTCTGATGCTCATCACAAATGACAGATTCAGACCATTTCATACTTCCAAAGTTCGACACAAGACAGTCTGAGAACCTATCATAATCTCTGATGCTCATCACAAATGACAGATTCAGCCCATTTCATACTCCCCCAAAGCTCGATACAAGACAGTCTGATGCTCATCACAAATGACAGATTCAGCCCATTTCATACTCCCAAAGCTCGACACAAGACAGTCTGAGAACCTATCATAATCCCTGATGCTCATCACAAATGACAGATTCAGCCCATTTCATACACCCCCAAAGCTCGACACAAGACAGTCTAAGAACCTATCATAATCCCTGATGCTCATCACAAATGACAGATTCAGACCAATTCATACTCCCCCAAAGCTCAACACAAGGCAGTCTAAGAACCTATCATAATCCCTGATGCTCATCACAAATGACAGATTCAGACCATTTCATACTCCCAAAGCTCGATACAAGACAGTCTGATGCTCATCACAAATGACAGATTCAGCCCATTTCATACTCCCAAAGCTTGATACAAGACAGTCTAAGAACCTATCATAATCTCTGATGCTCATCACAAATGACAGATTCAGCCCATTTCATACTCCCAAAGCTCGACACAAGACAGTCTAAGAACCTATTATAATCCCTGTTGCTCATCACAAATGACAGATTCAGACCATTTCATACTCCCAAAGCTCGACACAAGACAGTGTGATGCTCACCACAAATGACAGATTCAGCCCATTTCATACTCCCAAAGCTCGACACAAGACAGTGTGATGCTCACCACAAATGACAGATTCAGCCCATTTCATACCCCCAAAGCTGACACAAGACAGTCTGATGCTCATCACAAATGACAGATTCAGACCATTTCATACTCCCAAAGCTCGATACAAGGCAGTATGATGCTCATCACAAATGACAGATTCAGACCATTTCATATTCCCAAAGCTCGACACAAGACAGTGTGATGCTCATCACAAATGACAGATTCAGACCATTTCATACTCCCAAAGCTCGACACAAGACAGTATGATGCTCATCACAAATGACAGATTCAGCCCATTTCATACTCCCAAAGCTCGATACAAGACAGTCTGATGCTCATCACAAATGACAGATTTAGACCATTTCATACTCCCAAAGCTCGACACAAGACAGTCTGATGCTCATCACAAATGACAGATTCAGACCATTTCATACTCCCAAAGCTCGACACAAGACAGTCTGATGCTCATCACAATCGGTCGATTCAGCCCATTTCATACTCCCAAAGCTCGATACAAGACAGTCTAAGAACCTATCATAATCCCTGATGCTCATCACAAATGACAGATTCAGACCATTTCATACTCCCCCAAAGCTCGATACAAGACAGTCTAAGAACCTATCATAATCCCTGATGCTCATCACAAATGACAGATTCAGACCATTTCATACTCCCCCAAAGCTCGATACAAGACAGTCTAAGAACCTATCATAATCCCTGATGCTCATCACAAATGACAGATTCAGACCATTTCATACTCCCAAAGCTCGACACAAGACAGTCTGATGCTCATCACAAATGACAGATTCAGACCATTTCATACTCCCCCAAAGCTCGATACAAGACAGTCTGATGCTCATCACAAATGACAGATTCAGCCCATTTCATACTCCCCCAAAGCTCGATACAAGACAGTCTGATGCTCATCACAAATGACAGATTCAGCCCATTTCATACTCCCCCAAAGCTCGATACAAGACAGTATGATGCTCATCACAAATGACAGATTCAGACCATTTCATACTCCCAAAGCTCGACACAAGACAGTCTAAGAACCTATCATAATCCCTGATGCTCATCACAAATGACAGATTCAGACCATTTCATACTCCCAAAGCTCGACACAAGACAGTCTAAGAACCTATCATAATCCCTGATGCTCATCACAAATGACAGATTCAGACCAATTCATACTCCCAAAGCTCGACACAAGACAGTCTAAGAACCTATCATAATCCCTGATGCTCATCACAAATGACAGATTCAGCCCATTTCATACTCCCAAAGCCCAACACAAGACAGTCTGATGCTCATCACAAATGACAGATTCAGACCATTTCATACTCCCAAAGCTCGACACAAGACAGTCTAAGAACCTATCATAATCCCTGATGCTCATCACAAATGACAGATTCAGCCCAGTTCATACTCCCAAAGCTCGACACAAGACAGTCTCAGAACCTATCATAATCCCTGATGCTCATCACAAATGACAGATTCAGACCATTTCATACTCCCAAAGCTCGATACAAGGCAGTATGATGCTCATCACAAATGACAGATTCAGCCCAGTTCATACTCCCAAAGCTCGACACAAGACAGTCTAAGAACCTATCATAATCCCTGATGCTCATCACAAATGACAGATTCAGACCATTTCATACTCCCAAAGCTCGACACAAGACAGTCTGATGCTCATCACAAATGACAGATTCAGACCATTACATACTCCCCCAAAGCTCGATACAAGACAGTCTGATGCTCATCACAAATGACAGATTCAGCCCATTTCATACTCCCCCAAAGCTCGATACAAGACAGTCTGATGCTCATCACAAATGACAGATTCAGCCCATTTCATACTCCCAAAGCTCGACACAAGACAGTATGATGCTCATCACAAATGACAGATTCAGACCATTTCATACTCCCCCAAAGCTCGACACAAGACAGTCTAAGAACCTATCATAATCCCTGATGCTCATCACAAATGACAGATTCAGACCATTTCATACTCCCAAAGCTCAACACAAGACAGTCTAAGAACCTATCATAATCCCTGATGCTCATCACAAATGACAGATTCAGCCCATTTCATACTCCCAAAGCTCGATACAAGACAGTCTGATGCTCATCACAAATGACAGATTCAGCCCATTTCATACTCCCAAAGCTCGATACAAGGCAGTATGATGCTCATCACAAATGACAGATTCAGCCCATTTCATACTCCCAAAGCTCGACACAAGACAGTCTGATGCTCATCACAAATGACAGATTCAGCCCATTTCATACTCCCAAAGCTCGACACAAGGCAGTCTGATGCTCATCACAAATGACAGATTCAGACCATTTCATACTCCCAAAGCTCGACACAAGACAGTCTGAAGCTCATCACAAATGACAGATTCAGACCATTTCATACTCCCAAAGCTCGACACAAGACAGTCTGATGCTCATCACAAATGACCGATTCAGCCCATTTCATACTCCCAAAGCTCGACACAAGACAGTCTAAGAACCTATCATAATCCCTGATGCTCATCACAAATGACAGATTCAGACCATTTCATACTCCCCCAAAGCTCGACACAAGACAGTCTGATGCTCATCACAAATGACAGATTCAGCCCATTTCATACTCCCAAAGCTCGAGACAAGACAGCCTGATGATCATCACAAATGACAGATTCAGCCCATTTCATACTCCCAAAGCTCGACACAAGACAGTCTGAGAACCTATCATAATCTCTGATGCTCATCACAAATGACAGATTCAGCCCATTTCATACTTTCAAAGCTCGATACAAGGCAGTATGATGCTCATCACAAATGACAGATTCAGCCCATTTCATACTCCCAAAGCCCAACACAAGACAGTCTGATGCTCATCACAAATGACAGATTCAGACCATTTCATACTCCCAAAGCTCGACACAAGACAGTCTAAGAACCTATCATAATCCCTGATGCTCATCACAAATGACAGATTCAGACCATTTCATACTCCCAAAGCTCGACACAAGACAGTCTAAGAACCTATCATAATCCCTGATGCTCATCACAAATGACAGATTCAGACCATTTCATACTCCCAAAGCTCGACACAAGACAGTCTAAGAACCTATCATAATCCCTGATGCTCATCACAAATGACAGATTCAGACCATTTCATACTCCCAAAGCTCGACACAAGACAGTCTAAGAACCTATCATAATCCCTGATGCTCATCACAAATGACCGATTCAGCCCATTTCATACTCCCCCAAAGCTCGACACAAGACAGTCTAAGAGTCTATCATAATCCCTGATGCTCATCACAAACGACAGATTCAGCCCAGTTCATACTCCCAAAGCTCGACACAAGACAGTCTAAGAACCTATCATAATCCCTGATGCTCATCACAAATGACAGATTCAGACCATTTCATACTCCCAAAGCTCGATACAAGGCAGTATGATGCTCATCACAAATGACAGATTCAGCCCAGTTCATACTCCCAAAGCTCGACACAAGACAGTCTAAGAACCTATCATAATCCCTGATGCTCATCACAAATGACAGATTCAGACCATTTCATACTCCCAAAGCTCGACACAAGACAGTCTAAGAACCTATCATAATCCCTGATGCTCATCACAAATGACAGATTCAGCCCATTTCATACTCCCAAAGCTCGATACAAGACAGTCTGATGCTCATCACAAATGACAGATTCAGCCCATTTCATACTCCCAAAGCTTGATACAAGGCAGTATGATGCTCATCACAAATGACAGATTCAGCCCATTTCATACTCCCAAAGCTCGACACAAGACAGTCTGATGCTCATCACAAATGACAGATTCAGCCCATTTCATACTCCCAAAGCTCGACACAAGGCAGTCTGATGCTCATCACAAATGACAGATTCAGACCATTTCATACTCCCAAAGCTCGACACAAGACAGTCTGAAGCTCATCACAAATGACAGATTCAGACCATTTCATACTCCCAAAGCTCGACACAAGACAGTCTGATGCTCATCACAAATGACCGATTCAGCCCATTTCATACCCCCAAAGCTCGACACAAGACAGTCTAAGAACCTATCATAATCCCTGATGCTCATCACAAATGACAGATTCAGACCATTTTATACTCCCCCAAAGCTCGACACAAGACAGTCTGATGCTCATCACAAATGACAGATTCAGCCCATTTCATACTCCCAAAGCTCGAGACAAGACAGTCTGATGCTCATCACAAATGACAGATTCAGCCCATTTCATACTCCCAAAGCTCGATACAAGGCAGTATGATGCTCATCACAAATGACAGATTCAGCCCATTTCATACTCCCAAAGCTCGACACAAGACAGTCTGATGCTCATCACAAATGACAGATTCAGCCCATTTCATACTCCCAAAGCTCGACACAAGGCAGTCTGATGCTCATCACAAATGACAGATTCAGACCATTTCATACTCCAAAAGCTCGACACAAGACAGTCTGAAGCTCATCACAAATGACAGATTCAGACCATTTCATACTCCCAAAGCTCGACACAAGACAGTCTGATGCTTATCACAAATGACCGATTCAGCCCATTTCATACTCCCAAAGCTCGACACAAGACAGTCTAAGAACCTATCATAATCCCTGATGCTCATCACAAATGACAGATTCAGACCATTTCATACTCCCCCAAAGCTCGACACAAGACAGTCTGATGCTCATCACAAATGACAGATTCAGCCCATTTCATACTCCCAAAGCTCGAGAGAAGACAGTCTGATGATCATCACAAATGACAGATTCAGCCCATTTCATACTCCCAAAGCTCGGCACAAGACAGTCTGAGAACCTATCATAATCTCTGATGCTCATCACAAATGACAGATTCAGCCCATTTCATACTTCCAAAGCTCGATACAAGGCAGTATGATGCTCATCACAAATGACAGATTCAGCCCATTTCATACTCCCAAAGCCCAACACAAGACAGTCTGATGCTCATCACAAATGACAGATTCAGACCATTTCATACTCCCAAAGCTCGACACAAGGCAGTCTGATGCTCATCACAAATGACAGATTCAGACCATTTCATACTCCCAAAGCTCGACACAAGACAGTCTAAGAACATATCATAATCCCTGATGCTCATCACAAATGACAGATTCAGACCATTTCATACTCCCAAAGCTCGACACAAGACAGTCTAAGAACCTATCATAATCCCTGATGCTCATCACAAATGACCGATTCAGCCCATTTCATACTCCCCCAAAGCTCGACACAAGACAGTCTAAGAGCCTATCATAATCCCTGATGCTCATCACAAATGACAGATTCAGCCCAGTTCATACTCCCAAAGCTCGACACAAGACAGTCTAAGAACCTATCATAATCCCTGATGCTCATCACAAATGACAGATTCAGACCATTTCATACTCCCAAAGCTCGATACAATGCAGTATGATGCTCATCACAAATGACAGATTCAGCCCAGTTCATACTCCCAAAGCTCGACACAAGACAGTCTAAGAACCTATCATAATCCCTGATGCTCATCACAAATGACAGATTCAGACCATTTCATACTCCCAAAGCTCGATACAAGGCAGTATGATGCTCATCACAAATGACAGATTCAGACCATTTCATACAACCAAAGCTCGACACAAGACAGTGTGATGCTCATCACAAATGACAGATTCAGCCCATTTCATACCCCCAAAGCTGACACAAGACAGTCTGATGCTCATCACAAATGACAGATTCAGACCATTTCATACTCCCAACGCTCGACACAAGGCAGTCTGATGCTCATCACAAATGACAGATTCAGCCCATTTCATACCCCCAAAGCTCGATACAAGGCAGTATGATGCTCATCACAAATGACAGATTCAGACCATTTCATACTCCCAAAGCTCGACACAAGACAGTCTAAGAACCTATCATAATCTCTGATGCTCATCACAAATGACAGATTCAGCCCATTTCATACCCCCAAAGCTCGATACAAGGCAGTATGATGCTCATCACAAATGACAGATTCAGACCATTTCATACTCCCAACGCTCGACACAAGGCAGTCTGATGCTCATCACAAATGACAGATTCAGCCCATTTCATACCCCCAAAGCTCGATACAAGGCAGTATGATGCTCATCACAAATGACAGATTCAGACCATTTCATACTCCCAAAGCTTGACACAAGACAGTGTGATGCTCATCACAAATGACAGATTCAGACCATTTCATACTCCCAAAGCTGACACAAGGCAGTCTGATGCTCATTACAAATGACAGATTCAGACCATTTCATACTCCCAAAGCTCGATACAAGACAGTCTGATGCTCATCACAAATGACAGATTCAGCCCATTTCATACTCCCAACGCTCGACACAAGGCAGTCTGATGCTCATCACAAATGACAGATTCAGCCCATTTCATACCCCCAAAGCTCGATACAAGGCAGTATGATGCTCATCACAAATGACAGATTCAGACCATTTCATACTCCCAAAGCTTGACACAAGACAGTGTGATGCTCATCACAAATGACAGATTCAGACCATTTCATACTCCCAAAGCTCGACACAAGGCAGTCTGATGCTCATCACAAATGACAGATTCAGACCATTTCATACTCCCAAAGCTCGACACAAGGCAGTCTGATGCTCATCACAAATGACAGATTCAGCCCATTTCATACTCCCAAAGCTCGACACAAGGCAGTCTGATGCTCATCACAAATGACAGATTCAGACCATTTCATACTCCCAAAGCTTGACACAAGACAGTCTGATGCTCATCACAAATGACAGATTCAGACCATTTCATACTCCCAAAGCTGGACACAAGACAGTCTAATGCTCATCACAAATGACAGATTCAGACCATTTCATACTCCCAAAGCTGACACAAGGCAGTCTGATGCTCATCACAAATGACAGATTCAGACCATTTCATACTCCCAAAGCTCGACACAAGGCAGTCTGATGCTCATCACAAATGACAGATTCAGCCCATTTCATACCCCCAAAGCTCGACACAAGGCAGTCTGATGCTCATCACAAATGACAGATTCAGACCATTTCATACTCCCAAAGCTCGACACAAGGCAGTCTGATGCTCATCACAAACGACAGATTGAGACCATTTCATACTCCCAAAGCCCGACACAAGGCAGTCTGATGCTCATCACAAATGACAGATTCAGCCCATTTCATACCCCCAAAGCTCGACACAAGGCAGTCTGATGCTCATCACAAATGACAGATTCAGACCATTTCATACTCCCAAAGCTCGACACAAGGCAGTCTGATGCTCATCACAAACGACAGATTGAGACCATTTCATACTCCCAAAGCCCGACACAAGACAGTATGATGCTCATCACAAATAACAGATTTAGACCATTTCATACAACCAAACCTCGACACAAGACAGTGTGATGCTCATCACAAATGACAGATTCAGACCATTTCATACTCCCAAAGGCCGACACAAGGCAGTCTGATGCTCATCACATATGACAGATTCAGACCATTTCATACTTCCAAAGTTCGACACAAGACAGTCTGAGAACCTATCATAATCCCTGATGCTCATCACAAATGACAGATTCAGACCATTTCATACTCCCAAAGCTCGACACAAGACAGTCTAAGAACCTATCATAATCCTTGATGCTCATCACAAATGACAGATTCAGACCATTTCATACTCCCAAAGCTCGACACAAGACAGTCTGATGCTCATCACAAATGACAGATTCAGCCCATTTCATACTCCCAAAGCTCGACACAAGACAGTCTGATGCTCATCACAATCGGTCGATTCAGCCCATTTCATACTCCCCCAAAGCTCGACACAAGACAGTCTGATGCTCATCACAAATGACAGATTCAGCCCATTTCATACTCCCCCAAAGCTCGATACAAGACAGTCTGATGCTCATCACAAATGACAGATTCAGACCATTTCATACTCCCAAAGCTCGACACAAGACAGTCTGATTCTCATCACAAATGACAGATTCAGCCCATTTCATACTCCCAAAGCTCGATACAAGACAGTCTGATGCTCATCACAAATGACAGATTTAGACCATTTCATACTCCCAAAGCTCGACACAAGACAGTCTGATGCTCATCACAAATGACAGATTCAGACCATTTCATACTCCCAAAGCTCGACACAAGACAGTCTGATGCTCATCACAATCGGTCGATTCAGCCCATTTCATACTCCCAAAGCTCGATACAAGACAGTCTAAGAACCTATCATAATCCCTGATGCTCATCACAAATGACAGATTCAGACCATTTCATACTCCCCCAAAGCTCGATACAAGACAGTCTAAGAACCTATCATAATCCCTGATGCTCATCACAAATGACAGATTCAGACCATTTCATACTCCCAAAGCTCGACACAAGACAGTCTGATGCTCATCACAAATGACAGATTCAGACCATTTCATACTCCCCCAAAGCTCGATACAAGACAGTCTAAGAACCTATCATAATCCCTGATGCTCATCACAAATGACAGATTCAGACCATTTCATACTCCCAAAGCTCGACACAAGACAGTCTGATGCTCATCACAAATGACAGATTCAGACCATTTCATACTCCCCCAAAGCTCGATACAAGACAGTCTGATGCTCATCACAAATGACAGATTCAGCCCATTTCATACTCCCCCAAAGCTCGATACAAGACAGTCTGATGCTCATCACAAATGACAGATTCAGCCCATTTCATACTCCCCCAAAGCTCGATACAAGACAGTATGATGCTCATCACAAATGACAGATTCAGACCATTTCATACTCCCAAAGCTCGACACAAGACAGTCTAAGAACCTATCATAATCCCTGATGCTCATCACAAATGACAGATTCAGACCATTTCATACTCCCAAAGCTCGACACAAGACAGTCTAAGAACCTATCATAATCCCTGATGCTCATCACAAATGACAGATTCAGACCAATTCATACTCCCAAAGCTCGACACAAGACAGTCTAAGAACCTATCATAATCCCTGATGCTCATCACAAATGACAGATTCAGACCATTTCATACTCCCAAAGCTCGATACAAGACAGTCTGATGCTCATCACAAATGACAGATTCAGACCATTTCATACTCCCAAAGCTTGATACAAGACAGTCTAAGAACCTATCATAATCTCTGATGCTCATCACAAATGACAGATTCAGACCATTTCATACTCCCAAAGCTCGACACAAGACAGTCTGATGATCATCACAAATGACAGATTCAGCCCATTTCATACCCCCAAAGCTCGACACAAGGCAGTCTGATGCTCATCACAAATGACAGATTCAGACCATTTCATACTCCCAAAGGCCGACACAAGGCAGTCTGATGCTCATCACATATGACAGATTCAGACCATTTCATACTCCCAAAGCTCGACACAAGACAGTCTAAGAACCTATCATAATCCCTGATGCTCATCACAAATGACAGATTCAGACCATTTCATACTCCCAAAGCTCGATACAAGACAGTCTGATGCTCATCACAAATGACAGATTCAGACCATTTCATACTCCCCCAAAGCTCGATACAAGACAGTCTAAGAACCTATCATATTCCCTGATGCTCATCACAAATGTCAGATTCAGACCATTTCATACTCCCAAAGCTCGACACAAGACAGTCTGATGATCATCACAAATGACAGATTCAGCCCATTTCATACCCCCAAAGCTCGACACAAGGCAGTCTGATGCTCATCACAAATGACAGATTCAGACCATTTCATACTCCCAAAGGCCGACACAAGGCAGTCTGATGCTCATCACATATGACAGATTCAGACCATTTCATACTTCCAAAGTTCGACACAAGACAGTCTGAGAACCTATCATAATCCCTGATGCTCATCACAAATGACAGATTCAGACCATTTCATACTCCCAAAGCTCGACACAAGACAGTCTAAGAACCTATCATAATCCTTGATGCTCATCACAAATGACAGATTCAGACCATTTCATACTCCCAAAGCTCGACACAAGACAGTCTGATGCTCATCACAAATGACAGATTCAGCCCATTTCATACTCCCAAAGCTCGACACAAGACAGTCTGATGCTCATCACAATCGGTCGATTCAGCCCATTTCATACTCCCCCAAAGCTCGACACAAGACAGTCTGATGCTCATCACAAATGACAGATTCAGCCCATTTCATACTCCCCCAAAGCTCGATACAAGACAGTCTGATGCTCATCACAAATGACAGATTCAGACCATTTCATACTCCCAAAGCTCGACACAAGACAGTCTGATTCTCATCACAAATGACAGATTCAGCCCATTTCATACTCCCAAAGCTCGATACAAGACAGTCTGATGCTCATCACAAATGACAGATTTAGACCATTTCATACTCCCAAAGCTCGACACAAGACAGTCTGATGCTCATCACAAATGACAGATTCAGACCATTTCATACTCCCAAAGCTCGACACAAGACAGTCTGATGCTCATCACAATCGGTCGATTCAGCCCATTTCATACTCCCAAAGCTCGATACAAGACAGTCTAAGAACCTATCATAATCCCTGATGCTCATCACAAATGACAGATTCAGACCATTTCATACTCCCCCAAAGCTCGATACAAGACAGTCTAAGAACCTATCATAATCCCTGATGCTCATCACAAATGACAGATTCAGACCATTTCATACTCCCAAAGCTCGACACAAGACAGTCTGATGCTCATCACAAATGACAGATTCAGACCATTTCATACTCCCCCAAAGCTCGATACAAGACAGTCTAAGAACCTATCATAATCCCTGATGCTCATCACAAATGACAGATTCAGACCATTTCATACTCCCAAAGCTCGACACAAGACAGTCTGATGCTCATCACAAATGACAGATTCAGACCATTTCATACTCCCCCAAAGCTCGATACAAGACAGTCTGATGCTCATCACAAATGACAGATTCAGCCCATTTCATACTCCCCCAAAGCTCGATACAAGACAGTCTGATGCTCATCACAAATGACAGATTCAGCCCATTTCATACTCCCCCAAAGCTCGATACAAGACAGTATGATGCTCATCACAAATGACAGATTCAGACCATTTCATACTCCCAAAGCTCGACACAAGACAGTCTAAGAACCTATCATAATCCCTGATGCTCATCACAAATGACAGATTCAGACCATTTCATACTCCCAAAGCTCGACACAAGACAGTCTAAGAACCTATCATAATCCCTGATGCTCATCACAAATGACAGATTCAGACCAATTCATACTCCCAAAGCTCGACACAAGACAGTCTAAGAACCTATCATAATCCCTGATGCTCATCACAAATGACAGATTCAGACCATTTCATACTCCCAAAGCTCGATACAAGACAGTCTGATGCTCATCACAAATGACAGATTCAGACCATTTCATACTCCCAAAGCTTGATACAAGACAGTCTAAGAACCTATCATAATCTCTGATGCTCATCACAAATGACAGATTCAGACCATTTCATACTCCCAAAGCTCGACACAAGACAGTCTAAGAGCCTATCATAATCCCTGATGCTCATCACAAATGACAGATTCAGACCATTTCATACTCCCAAAGCTCGACACAAGACAGTCTGATGCTCATCACAAATGACAGATTCAGACCATTTCATACTCCCAAAGCTCAACACAAGACAGTCTGATGCTCATCACAAATGACCGATTCAGCCCATTTCATACCCCCAAAGCTCGACACAAGACAGTCTGATGCTCATCACAAATGACAGATTCAGACCATTTCATACTCCCAAAGCCCGACACAAGACAGTCTGATGATCATCACAAATGACAGATTCAGACCATTTCATACTCCCAAAGCTCAACACAAGACAGTATGATGCTCATCACAAATGACAGATTCAGACCATTTCATACAACCAAAGCTCGACACAAGACAGTCTGATGCTCATCACAAATGACAGATTCAGACCATTTCATACTCCCCCAAAGCTCGATACAAGACAGTCTGATGCTCATCACAAATGACAGATTCAGACCATTTCATACTTCCAAAGTTCGACACAAGACAGTCTGAGAACCTATCATAATCTCTGATGCTCATCACAAATGACAGATTCAGCCCATTTCATACTCCCCCAAAGCTCGATACAAGACAGTCTGATGCTCATCACAAATGACAGATTCAGCCCATTTCATACTCCCAAAGCTCGACACAAGACAGTCTGAGAACCTATCATAATCCCTGATGCTCATCACAAATGACAGATTCAGCCCATTTCATACACCCCCAAAGCTCGACACAAGACAGTCTAAGAACCTATCATAATCCCTGATGCTCATCACAAATGACAGATTCAGACCAATTCATACTCCCCCAAAGCTCAACACAAGGCAGTCTAAGAACCTATCATAATCCCTGATGCTCATCACAAATGACAGATTCAGACCATTTCATACTCCCAAAGCTCGATACAAGACAGTCTGATGCTCATCACAAATGACAGATTCAGCCCATTTCATACTCCCAAAGCTTGATACAAGACAGTCTAAGAACCTATCATAATCTCTGATGCTCATCACAAATGACAGATTCAGCCCATTTCATACTCCCAAAGCTCGACACAAGACAGTCTAAGAACCTATTATAATCCCTGTTGCTCATCACAAATGACAGATTCAGACCATTTCATACTCCCAAAGCTCGACACAAGACAGTGTGATGCTCACCACAAATGACAGATTCAGCCCATTTCATACTCCCAAAGCTCGACACAAGACAGTGTGATGCTCACCACAAATGACAGATTCAGCCCATTTCATACCCCCAAAGCTGACACAAGACAGTCTGATGCTCATCACAAATGACAGATTCAGACCATTTCATACTCCCAAAGCTCGATACAAGGCAGTATGATGCTCATCACAAATGACAGATTCAGACCATTTCATATTCCCAAAGCTCGACACAAGACAGTGTGATGCTCATCACAAATGACAGATTCAGACCATTTCATACTCCCAAAGCTCGACACAAGACAGTATGATGCTCATCACAAATGACAGATTCAGCCCATTTCATACTCCCAAAGCTCGATACAAGACAGTCTGATGCTCATCACAAATGACAGATTTAGACCATTTCATACTCCCAAAGCTCGACACAAGACAGTCTGATGCTCATCACAAATGACAGATTCAGACCATTTCATACTCCCAAAGCTCGACACAAGACAGTCTGATGCTCATCACAATCGGTCGATTCAGCCCATTTCATACTCCCAAAGCTCGATACAAGACAGTCTAAGAACCTATCATAATCCCTGATGCTCATCACAAATGACAGATTCAGACCATTTCATACTCCCCCAAAGCTCGATACAAGACAGTCTAAGAACCTATCATAATCCCTGATGCTCATCACAAATGACAGATTCAGACCATTTCATACTCCCCCAAAGCTCGATACAAGACAGTCTAAGAACCTATCATAATCCCTGATGCTCATCACAAATGACAGATTCAGACCATTTCATACTCCCAAAGCTCGACACAAGACAGTCTGATGCTCATCACAAATGACAGATTCAGACCATTTCATACTCCCCCAAAGCTCGATACAAGACAGTCTGATGCTCATCACAAATGACAGATTCAGCCCATTTCATACTCCCCCAAAGCTCGATACAAGACAGTCTGATGCTCATCACAAATGACAGATTCAGCCCATTTCATACTCCCCCAAAGCTCGATACAAGACAGTATGATGCTCATCACAAATGACAGATTCAGACCATTTCATACTCCCAAAGCTCGACACAAGACAGTCTAAGAACCTATCATAATCCCTGATGCTCATCACAAATGACAGATTCAGACCATTTCATACTCCCAAAGCTCGACACAAGACAGTCTAAGAACCTATCATAATCCCTGATGCTCATCACAAATGACAGATTCAGACCAATTCATACTCCCAAAGCTCGACACAAGACAGTCTAAGAACCTATCATAATCCCTGATGCTCATCACAAATGACAGATTCAGCCCATTTCATACCCCCAAAGCTCAACACAAGGCAGTCTAAGAACCTATCATAATCCCTGATGCTCATCACAAATGACAGATTCAGACCATTTCATACTCCCAAAGCTCGATACAAGACAGTCTGATGCTCATCACAAATGACAGATTCAGCCCATTTCATACTCCCAAAGCTTGATACAAGACAGTCTAAGAACCTATCATAATCTCTGATGCTCATCACAAATGACAGATTCAGACCATTTCATACTCCCAAAGCTCGACACAAGACAGTCTAAGAGCCTATCATAATCCCTGATGCTCATCACAAATGACAGATTCAGACCATTTCATACTCCCAAAGCTCGACACAAGACAGTCTGATGCTCATCACAAATGACAGATTCAGACCATTTCATACTCCCAAAGCTCAACACAAGACAGTCTGATGCTCATCACAAATGACCGATTCAGCCCATTTCATACCCCCAAAGCTCGACACAAGACAGTCTGATGCTCATCACAAATGACAGATTCAGACCATTTCATACTCCCAAAGCCCGACACAAGACAGTCTGATGATCATCACAAATGACAGATTCAGACCATTTCATACTCCCAAAGCTCAACACAAGACAGTATGATGCTCATCACAAATGACAGATTCAGACCATTTCATACAACCAAAGCTCGACACAAGACAGTCTGATGCTCATCACAAATGACAGATTCAGACCATTTCATACTCCCCCAAAGCTCGATACAAGACAGTCTGATGCTCATCACAAATGACAGATTCAGACCATTTCATACTTCCAAAGTTCGACACAAGACAGTCTGAGAACCTATCATAATCTCTGATGCTCATCACAAATGACAGATTCAGCCCATTTCATACTCCCCCAAAGCTCGATACAAGACAGTCTGATGCTCATCACAAATGACAGATTCAGCCCATTTCATACTCCCAAAGCTCGACACAAGACAGTCTGAGAACCTATCATAATCCCTGATGCTCATCACAAATGACAGATTCAGCCCATTTCATACACCCCCAAAGCTCGACACAAGACAGTCTAAGAACCTATCATAATCCCTGATGCTCATCACAAATGACAGATTCAGACCAATTCATACTCCCCCAAAGCTCAACACAAGGCAGTCTAAGAACCTATCATAATCCCTGATGCTCATCACAAATGACAGATTCAGACCATTTCATACTCCCAAAGCTCGATACAAGACAGTCTGATGCTCATAACAAATGACAGATTCAGCCCATTTCATACTCCCAAAGCTCGACACAAGACAGTCTGAGAACCTATCATAATCTCTGATGCTCATCACAAATGACAGATTCAGCCCATTTCATACTCCCCCAAAGCTCGATACAAGACAGTCTGATGCTCATCACAAATGACAGATTCAGCCCATTTCATACTCCCAAAGCTCGACACAAGACAGTCTGAGAACCTATCATAATCCCTGATGCTCATCACAAATGACAGATTCAGCCCATTTCATACACCCCCAAAGCTCGACACAAGACAGTCTAAGAACCTATCATAATCCCTGATGCTCATCACAAATGACAGATTCAGACCAATTCATACTCCCCCAAAGCTCAACACAAGGCAGTCTAAGAACCTATCATAATCCCTGATGCTCATCACAAATGACAGATTCAGACCATTTCATACTCCCAAAGCTCGATACAAGACAGTCTGATGCTCATAACAAATGACAGATTCAGCCCATTTCATACTCCCAAAGCTTGATACAAGACAGTCTAAGAACCTATCATAATCTCTGATGCTCATCACAAATGACAGATTCAGCCCATTTCATACTCCCAAAGCTCGACACAAGACAGTCTAAGAACCTATTATAATCCCTGTTGCTCATCACAAATGACAGATTCAGACCATTTCATACTCCCAAAGCTCGACACAAGACAGTGTGATGCTCACCACAAATGACAGATTCAGCCCATTTCATACTCCCAAAGCTCGACACAAGACAGTGTGATGCTCACCACAAATGACAGATTCAGCCCATTTCATACTCCCAAAGCTCAACACAAGACAGTATGATGCTCATCACAAATGACAGATTCAGACCATTTCATACAACCAAAGCTCGACACAAGACAGTCTGATGCTCATCACAAATGACAGATTCAGCCCATTTCATACTCCCAAAGCTCGACACAAGACAGTCTGATGCTCATCACAAATGACAGATTCAGCCCATTTCATACTCCCCCAAAGCTCGACACAAGACAGTCTGATGCTCATCACAAATGACAGATTCAGCCCATTTCATACTCCCCCAAAGCTCGATACAAGACAGTCTGATGCTCATCACAAATGACAGATTCAGACCATTTCATACTTCCAAAGTTCGACACAAGACAGTCTGAGAACCTATCATAATCTCTGATGCTCATCACAAATGACAGATTCAGCCCATTTCATACTCCCCCAAAGCTCGATACAAGACAGTCTGATGCTCATCACAAATGACAGATTCCGCCCATTTCATACTCCCAAAGCTCGACACAAGGCAGTCTGATGATCATCACAAATGACCGATTCAGCCCATTTCATACTCCCAAAGCTCGACACAAGACAGTCTGATGCTCATCACAAATGACCGATTCAGCCCATTTCATACTCCCAAAGCTCAATACAAGACAGTCTGATGCTCATCACAAATGACAGATTCAGACCATTTCATACTCCCCCAAAGCTCGATACAAGACAGTCTAAGAACCTATCATATTCCCTGATGCTCATCACAAATGTCAGATTCAGACCATTTCATACTCCCAAAGCTCGACACAAGGCAGTCTGATGCTCATCACAAATGACAGATTCAGCCCATTTCATACTCCCCCAAAGCTCGATACAAGGCAGTATGATGCTCATCACAAATGACAGATTCAGACCATTTCATACTCCCAAAGCCTGACACAAGACAGTCTGATGCTCATCACAAATGACAGATTCAGACCATTTCCTACTCCCAAAGCTCGACACAAGACAGTCTGATGCTCATCACAAATGACAGATTCAGACCATTTCATACTCCCCCAAAGCTCGACACAAGACAGTCTGATGCTCATCACAAATGACCGATTCAGCCCATTTCATACTCCCAAAGCTCAATACAAGACAGTCTGATGCTCATCACAAATGACAGATTCAGACCATTTCATACTCCCCCAAAGCTCGATACAAGACAGTCTAAGAACCTATCATATTCCCTGATGCTCATCACAAATGTCAGATTCAGACCATTTCATACTCCCAAAGCTCGACACAAGACAGTCTGATGATCATCACAAATGACAGATTCAGCCCATTTCATACTCCCAAAGCTCAATACAAGACAGTCTGATGCTCATCACAAATGACAGATTCAGACCATTTCATACTCCCCCAAAGCTCGATACAAGACAGTCTAAGAACCTATCATATTCCCTGATGCTCATCACAAATGTCAGATTCAGACCATTTCATACTCCCAAAGCTCGACACAAGGCAGTCTGATGCTCATCACAAATGACAGATTCAGCCCATTTCATACTCCCCCAAAGCTCGATACAAGGCAGTATGATGCTCATCACAAATGACAGATTCAGACCATTTCATACTCCCAAAGCCTGACACAAGACAGTCTGATGCTCATCACAAATGACAGATTCCGCCCATTTCATACTCCCAAAGCTCGACACAAGACAGTCTGATGCTCATCACAAATGACAGATTCAGACCATTTCATACTCCCCCAAAGCTCGACACAAGACAGTCTGATGCTCATCACAAATGACCGATTCAGCCCATTTCATACTCCCAAAGCTCAATACAAGACAGTCTGATGCTCATCACAAATGACAGATTCAGACCATTTCATACTCCCCCAAAGCTCGATACAAGACAGTCTAAGAACCTATCATATTCCCTGATGCTCATCACAAATGTCAGATTCAGACCATTTCATACTCCCAAAGCTCGACACAAGACAGTCTGATGATCATCACAAATGACAGATTCAGCCCATTTCATACTCCCAAAGCTCGACACAAGGCAGTCTGATGCTCATCACAAATGACAGATTCAGACCATTTCATACTCCCAAAGCTCGACACAAGACAGTATGATGCTCATCACAAATGACAGATTCAGACCATTTCATACTCCCAAAGCTCGACACAAGACAGTCTAAGAACCTATCATAATCCCTGATGCTCATCACAAATGACAGATTCAGACCATTTCATACTCCCCCAAAGCTCGATACAAGACAGTCTAAGAACCTATCATAATCCCTGATGCTCATCACAAATGACAGATTCAGCCCATTTCATACTCCCTCAAAGCTTGATACAAGACAGTCTGATGCTCATCACAAATGACAGATTCAGACCATTTCATACTCCCCCAAAGCTCGATACAAGACAGTCTAAGAACCTATCATATTCCCTGATGCTCATCACAAATGACAGATTCAGCCCATTTCATACTCCCCCAAAGCTCGACACAAGACAGTCTGATGCTCATCACAAAGTCTAAGAACCTATCATATTCCCTGATGCTCATCACAAATGACAGATTCAGACCATTTCATACTCCCAAAGCTCGACACAAGACAGTCTGATGATCATCACAAATGACAGATTCAGCCCATTTCATACTCCCAAAGCTCGACACAAGGCAGTCTGATGCTCATCACAAATGACAGATTCAGCCCATTTCATACTCCCAAAGCTCGACACAAGACAGTATGATGCTCATCACAAATGACAGATTCAGACCATTTCATACTCCCAAAGCTCGACACAAGACAGTCTAAGAACCTATCATAATCCCTGATGCTCATCACAAATGACAGATTCAGACCATTTCATACTCCCCCAAAGCTCGATACAAGACAGTCTAAGAACCTATCATAATCCCTGATGCTCATCACAAATGACAGATTCAGACCATTTCATACTCCCCCAAAGCTCGATACAAGACAGTCTAAGAACCTATCATAATCCCTGATGCTCATCACAAATGACAGATTCAGCCCATTTCATACTCCCTCAAAGCTTGATACAAGACAGTCTGATGCTCATCACAAATGACAGATTCAGACCATTTCATACTCCCCCAAAGCTTGATACAAGACAGTCTGATGCTCATCACAAATGACAGATTCAGCCCATTTCATACTCCCAAAGCTCGACACAAGACAGTCTGATGCTCATCACAAATGACAGATTCAGCCCATTTCATACTCCCAAAGCTCGACACAAGACAGTCTGATGCTCATCACAAATGACAGATTCAGACCATTTCATACTCCCAAAGCTCGATACAAGACAGTATGATGCTCATCACAAATGACAGATTCAGACCATTTCATACTCCCCCAAAGCTTGATACAAGGCAGTATGATGCTCATCACAAATTACAGATTCAGACCATTTCATACTCCCCCAAAGCTCGATACAAGACAGTATGATGCTCATCACAAATGACAGATTCAGACCATTTCATACTCCCCCAAAACTCGATACAAGGCAGTATGATGCTCATCACAAATGACAGATTCAGACCATTTCATACTCCCCCAAAGCTCGATACAAGGCAGTATGATGCTCATCACAAATGACAGATTCAGCCCATTTCATACTCCCAAAGCTCGACACAAGGCAGTATGATGCTCATCACAAATGACAGATTCAGCCCATTTCATACTCCCAAAGCTCGACACAAGGCAGTCTGATGCTCATCACAAATGACAGATTCAGACCATTTCATACTCCCAAAGCTCGACACAAGGCAGTATGATGCTCATCACAAATGACAGATTCAGCCCATTTCATACTCCCAAAGCTCGACACAAGACAGTCTGATGCTCATCACAAATGACAGATTCAGACCATTTCATACTCCCAAAGCCAGACACAAGGCAGTCTGATGCTCATCACAAATGACAGATTCAGCCCATTTCATACTCCCAAAGCTCGACACAAGACAGTCTGATGCTCATCACAAATGACAGATTCAGACCATTTCATACTCCCCCAAAGCTCGATACAAGGCAGTATGATGCTCATCACAAATGACAGATTCAGACCATTTCATACAACCAAAGCTCGACACAAGACAGTGTGATGCTCATCACAAATGACAGATTCAGACCATTTCATACTCCCAAAGCTCAACACAAGACAGTATGATGCTCATCACAAATGACAGATTCAGACCATTTCATACAACCAAAGCTCGACACAAGACAGTGTGATGCTCATCACAAATGACAGATTCAGCCCATTTCATACCCCCAAAGCTGACACAAGACAGTCTGATGCTCATCACAAATGACAGATTCAGACCATTTCATACTCCCCCAAAGCTCGATACAAGGCAGTCTAAGAACCTATCATAATCCCTGATGCTCATCACAAATGACAGATTCAGACCATTTCATACTCCCAAAGCTCGATACAAGACAGTCTAAGAACCTATCATAATCCCTGATGCTCATCACAAATGACAGATTCAGACCATTTCATACTCCCAAAGCTTGACACAAGACAGTCTAAGAACCTATCATAATCCCTGATGCTCATCACAAATGACAGATTCAGACCATTTCATACTCCCAAAGCCCGACACAAGACAGTCTGATGACCATCACAAATGACAGATTCAGACCATTTCATACTCCCAAAGCTCAACACAAGACAGTATGATGCTCATCACAAATGACAGATTCAGACCATTTCATACAACCAAAGCTCGACACAAGACAGTGTGATGCTCATCACAAATGACAGATTCAGACCATTTCATACCCCCAAAGCTCGATACAAGGCAGTATGATGCTCATCACAAATGACAGATTCAGACCATTTCATACCCCCAAAGCTCGACACAAGACAGTGTGATGCTCATCACAAATGACAGATTCAGACCATTTCATACTCCCAAAGCTCGACACAAGACAGTCTGATGCTCATCACAAATGACAGATTCAGACCATTTCATACTCCCAAAGCTGACACAAGGCAGTCTGATGCTCATCACAAATGACAGATTCAGACCATTTCATACTCCCAAAGCTGACACAAGGCAGTCTGATGATCATCACAAATGACAGATTCAGACCATTTCATACTCCCAAAGCTCGACACAAGACAGTCTGATGCTCATCACAAATGACATATTCAGACCATTTCATACTCCCAAAGCTTGACACAAGACAGTCTGATGCTCATCACAAATGACAGATTCAGACCATTTCATACTCCCAAAGCTCGACACAAGACAGTCTGATGCTCATCACAAATGACAGATTCAGACCATTTCATACTCCCAAAGCTCGACACAAGGCAGTCTGATGCTCATCACAAATGAAAGATTCAGACCATTTCATACTCCCAAAGCCCGACACAAGACAGTATGATGCTCATCACAAATGACAGATTCAGACCATTTCATACAACCAAAGCTCGACACAAGACAGTGTGATGCTCATCACAAATGACAGATTCAGCCCATTTCATACCCCCAAAGCTCGACACAAGGCAGTCTGATGCTCATCACAAACGACAGATTCAGACCATTTCATACTCCCAAAGCCCGACACAAGACAGTATGATGCTCATCACAAATGACAGATTCAGACCATTTCATACAACCAAACCTCGACACAAGACAGTGTGATGCTCATCACAAATGACAGATTCAGCCCATTTCATACCCCCAAAGCTCGACACAAGGCAGTCTAATGCTCATCACAAATGACAGATTCAGACCATTTCATACTCCCAAAGCTCGACACAAGGCAGTCTAATGCTCATCACAAATGACAGATTCAGACCATTTCATACTCCCAAAGCTCGACACAAGGCAGTCTAATGCTCATCACAAATGACAGATTCAGACCATTTCATACTCCCAAAGCTCGACACAAGGCAGTCTGATGCTCATCACAAATGACAGATTCAGACCATTTCATACTCCCAAAGCTGACACAAGGCAGTCTGATGCTCATCACAAATGACAGATTCAGACCATTTCATACTCCCAAAGCTCGACACAAGACAGTCTGATGCTCATCACAAATGACAGATTCAGACCATTTCATACTCCCAAAGCTCGACACAAGGCAGTCTGATGCTCATCACAAATGACAGATTCAGACCATTTCATACTCCCAAAGCTGACACAAGGCAGTCTGATGCTCATCACAAATGACAGATTCAGACCATTTCATAATCCCAAAGCCCGACACAAGACAGTATGATGCTCATCACAAACGACAGATTCAGACCATTTCATACTCCCAAAGCTCGACACAAGGCAGTCTAATGCTCATCACAAACGACAGATTCAGACCATTTCATACTCCCAAAGCCCGACACAAGACAGTATGATGCTCATCACAAATGACAGATTCAGACCATTTCATACAACCAAACCTCGACACAAGACAGTGTGATGCTCATCACAAATGACAGATTCAGACCATTTCATACTCCCAAAGGCCGACACAAGGCAGTCTGATGCTCATCACATATGACAGATTCAGACCATTTCATACTTCCAAAGTTCGACACAAGACAGTCTGAGAACCTATCATAATCCCTGATGCTCATCACAAATGACAGATTCAGACCATTTCATACTCCCAAAGCTCGACACAAGACAGTCTAAGAACCTATCATAATCCTTGATGCTCATCACAAATGACAGATTCAGACCATTTCATACTCCCAAAGCTCGACACAAGACAGTCTGATGCTCATCACAAATGACAGATTCAGCCCATTTCATACTCCCAAAGCTCGACACAAGACAGTCTGATGCTCATCACAATCGGTCGATTCAGCCCATTTCATACTCCCCCAAAGCTCGACACAAGACAGTCTGATGCTCATCACAAATGACAGATTCAGCCCATTTCATACTCCCCCAAAGCTCGATACAAGACAGTCTGATGCTCATCACAAATGACAGATTCAGCCCATTTCATACTCCCCCAAAGCTCGATACAAGACAGTCTGATGCTCATCACAAATGACAGATTCAGCCCATTTCATACTCCCCCAAAGCTCGATACAAGACAGTATGATGCTCATCACAAATGACAGATTCAGACCATTTCATACTCCCAAAGCTCGACACAAGACAGTCTAAGAACCTATCATAATCCCTGATGCTCATCACAAATGACAGATTCAGACCATTTCATACTCCCAAAGCTCGACACAAGACAGTCTAAGAACCTATCATAATCCCTGATGCTCATCACAAATGACCGATTCAGCCCATTTCATACTCCCCCAAAGCTCGACACAAGACAGTCTAAGAGTCTATCATAATCCCTGATGCTCATCACAAACGACAGATTCAGCCCAGTTCATACTCCCAAAGCTCGACACAAGACAGTCTAAGAACCTATCATAATCCCTGATGCTCATCACAAATGACAGATTCAG
This sequence comes from Lepidochitona cinerea, assembly GCA_963971465.1. Lineage (NCBI taxonomy): Eukaryota > Metazoa > Mollusca > Polyplacophora > Chitonida > Tonicellidae > Lepidochitona > Lepidochitona cinerea. The sequence continues at coordinate 45,864,295 of OZ020556.1, forward strand.
ACCATTTCATACTCCCAAAGCTCGATACAAGGCAGTATGATGCTCATCACAAATGACAGATTCAGCCCAGTTCATACTCCCAAAGCTCGACACAAGACAGTCTAAGAACCTATCATAATCCCTGATGCTCATCACAAATGACAGATTCAGACCATTTCATACTCCCAAAGCTCGACACAAGACAGTCTAAGAACCTATCATAATCCCTGATGCTCATCACAAATGACAGATTCAGCCCATTTCATACTCCCAAAGCTCGATACAAGACAGTCTGATGCTCATCACAAATGACAGATTCAGCCCATTTCATACTCCCAAAGCTCGATACAAGGCAGTATGATGCTCATCACAAATGACAGATTCAGCCCATTTCATACTCCCAAAGCTCGACACAAGACAGTCTGATGCTCATCACAAATGACAGATTCAGCCCATTTCATACTCCCAAAGCTCGACACAAGGCAGTCTGATGCTCATCACAAATGACAGATTCAGACCATTTCATACTCCCAAAGCTCGACACAAGACAGTCTGAAGCTCATCACAAATGACAGATTCAGACCATTTCATACTCCCAAAGCTCGACACAAGACAGTCTGATGCTCATCACAAATGACCGATTCAGCCCATTTCATACCCCCAAAGCTCGACACAAGACAGTCTAAGAACCTATCATAATCCCTGATGCTCATCACAAATGACAGATTCAGACCATTTCATACTCCCCCAAAGCTCGACACAAGACAGTCTGATGCTCATCACAAATGACAGATTCAGCCCATTTCATACTCCCAAAGCTCGAGACAAGACAGTCTGATGCTCATCACAAATGACAGATTCAGCCCATTTCATACTCCCAAAGCTCGATACAAGGCAGTATGATGCTCATCACAAATGACAGATTCAGCCCATTTCATACTCCCAAAGCTCGACACAAGACAGTCTGATGCTCATCACAAATGACAGATTCAGCCCATTTCATACTCCCAAAGCTCGACACAAGGCAGTCTGATGCTCATCACAAATGACAGATTCAGCCCATTTCATACTCCCAAAGCTCGACACAAGACAGTCTAAGAACCTATCATAATCCCTGATGCTCATCACAAATGACAGATTCAGACCATTTCATACTCCCAAAGCTCGACACAAGACAGTCTGAAGCTCATCACAAATGACAGATTCAGACCATTTCATACTCCCAAAGCTCGACACAAGACAGTCTGATGCTTATCACAAATGACCGATTCAGCCCATTTCATACTCCCAAAGCTCGACACAAGACAGTCTAAGAACCTATCATAATCCCTGATGCTCATCACAAATGACAGATTCAGACCATTTCATACTCCCCCAAAGCTCGACACAAGACAGTCTGATGCTCATCACAAATGACAGATTCAGCCCATTTCATACTCCCAAAGCTCGAGAGAAGACAGTCTGATGATCATCACAAATGACAGATTCAGCCCATTTCATACTCCCAAAGCTCGGCACAAGACAGTCTGAGAACCTATCATAATCTCTGATGCTCATCACAAATGACAGATTCAGCCCATTTCATACTTCCAAAGCTCGATACAAGGCAGTATGATGCTCATCACAAATGACAGATTCAGCCCATTTCATACTCCCAAAGCCCAACACAAGACAGTCTGATGCTCATCACAAATGACAGATTCAGACCATTTCATACTCCCAAAGCTCGACACAAGGCAGTCTGATGCTCATCACAAATGACAGATTCAGACCATTTCATACTCCCAAAGCTCGACACAAGACAGTCTAAGAACATATCATAATCCCTGATGCTCATCACAAATGACAGATTCAGACCATTTCATACTCCCAAAGCTCGACACAAGACAGTCTAAGAACCTATCATAATCCCTGATGCTCATCACAAATGACAGATTCAGACCATTTCATACTCCCAAAGCTCGACACAAGGCAGTCTAAGAACCTATCATAATCCCTGATGCTCATCACAAATGACCGATTCAGCCCATTTCATACTCCCCCAAAGCTCGATACAAGACAGTCTGATGCTCATCACAAATGACAGATTCAGACCATTTCATACTCCCCCAAAGCTCGATACAAGGCAGTCTAAGAACCTATCATAATCTCTGATGCTCATCACAAATGACAGATTCAGACCATTTCATACTCCCAAAGCTCGACACAAGGCAGTCTAAGAACCTATCATAATCCCTGATGCTCATCACAAATGACCGATTCAGCCCAGTTCATACTCCCAAAGCTCGACACAAGACAGTCTAAGAACCTATCATAATCTCTGATGCTCATCACAAATGACAGATTCAGACCATTTCATACTCCCAAAGCTCGACACAAGGCAGTCTGATGCTCATCACAAATGACAGATTCAGACCATTTCATACTCCCAAAGCTCGATACAAGACAGTCTAAGAACCTATCATAATCCCTGATGCTCATCACAAATGACAGATTCAGACCATTTCATACTCCCCCAAAGCTCGACACAAGGCAGTCTGATGCTCATCACAAATGACAGATTCAGACCATTTCATACTCCCAAAGCTCGATACAAGACAGTCTAAGAACCTATCATAATCCCTGATGCTCATCACAAATGACAGATTCAGACCATTTCATACTCCCAAAGCTTGACACAAGACAGTCTAAGAACCTATCATAATCCCTGATGCTCATCACAAATGACAGATTCAGACCATTTCATACTCCCAAAGCTTGACACAAGACAGTCTAAGAACCTATCATAATCCCTGATGCTCATCACAATCGGTCGATTCAGCCCATTTCATACTCCCAAAGCTCGATACAAGACAGTCTAAGAACCTATCATAATCCCTGATGCTCATCACAAATGACAGATTCAGCCCATTTCATACCCCCAAAGCTCGACACAAGACAGTGTGATGCTCATCACAAATGACAGATTCAGCCCATTTCATACTCCCCCAAAGCTCGACACAAGGCAGTCTGATGCTCATCACAAATGACAGATTCAGACCATTTCATACTCCCAAAGCTCGATACAAGACAGTCTAAGAACCTATCATAATCCCTGATGCTCATCACAAATGACAGATTCAGACCATTTCATACTCCCAAAGCTCGACACAAGACAGTCTAAGAACCTATCATAATCCCTGATGCTCATCACAAATGACAGATTCAGACCATTTCATACTCCCAAAGCTCGATACAAGACAGTCTAAGAACCTATCATAATCTCTGATGCTCATCACAAATGACAGATTCAGCCCATTTTCCTAATATCCAAAAACAACGCAGCTTAGAACCCTTCTTATTCCCTGATGCATATCATAAAATACATTTTACATTCCTTGATGCCCATCACAAGACACCCAAGAACCTCTCTTATTCCCTGAAGACTAATACAAAAGACAGCCTTAACATTAACCTTTGTTTTAGGCACTTAGGAAACCAAACCAAGTACAGGGTGAGCTGGAACAAACATTTTTTTTTTTCTAAACATCTTTATTACAGATTAAATGGCTGTACACTTAAGCCGTAGGCTTATACTGTGTACCATATAAGGGGAAAAGTTACAATGAACATATTTACAGTTGTTTGGTCCTTTTAGAAGGAAGTTCATTAATTTTGCAAAAAATTTTAAATAAATAACATATATATCACATACACATATATTATGAATTTCGGATTAAGTAATAATGTAAGCAATAATATAATATAACATGACTTTGTACATGAAGATGATGTAATTGAAGGAAACTTGACGCACTGGGCAGGGTGTGAAGGAGACCCCTTGGATATGGTTATGCAAACCTTTTTGTGGCTGTAATATATTTGCACACTGATGCCATTATTAATTTGTTTTGTGGAACTGTTAAATCTGTAGATCCATACAACAATAGCGTTGTGCTGATATCATCCATATAACCCCCATTTCGTATATCTTCAATTAATTTTAAGCGTTGAGCATTATATAGAGAACACTCAATAAAATAATGGTCGGCTGTTTCAGTTGATAATCGACAGAGGCAGTTTTGTGAATCGGTTATAAAATTGTTGAACAAATCATCATTGAGAGAGCTGCAGCCGTTTCTCAGGCGACAGAGGATGATGTTTGGTAGACGTTCGCCTACTTAGTACCAGAGTGGAGGCCGATTTAACGGAAAAACACGTGATAATTTTGATTTGAACTCTAAATGGTTTGTGATAGATTTTATATTATCAGGGAGGCTATTCCAGTCACGGAGAGTAGCAGGAAAAAAAGATTTACTAAAAGCAGCTGTCCTACAAAAGAATGTTGTGAAATTATTATTGAACCTTTGTGGGTACGGATTTCTGGCAGAGACTGGTTCAGTTAATTTTTGGTGCAGATTTAAATTAGTTGGATCTGTAACGACCAGGTGAAACACATTCAAGCGATGAATCTTGCGACGCAAACTCAGTGGGTGGAAACCTGTGTCTTCGTAAAGAAGTGCACTTGCGACACTCTTCGTTAGGCCACTGATGATCCGGAGGCAATCTTTTTGTAGAGTTTCAAGTAAATTTACTTGATAATCTGTTAGGTTGTCCCAGACTACATCAGCATATTCTAATGAAGGCCTAATAAAAGATTTATACATGATTTCTAGAGATTTTCTGCTTAAGCGATACTTTACACCTCTGAAGAGGGATATTTTTGAATGGGCTGAAGTTATTAAATTTTCAATATGGTTAGACCAATTACCAAGATGATTAAAGGTCAAACCTAAATGTTTATGGGTTGTACAAGGAGTAATTTTGCTGTTCATAAAATAAATGTCAATAGCCGATGGCTGGCGGCGTCTGGAGCATAATAAAGTCTTAGTTTTTGTGGCATTAAATAAGACTTTCCAGCGTCCAGCCCAGGATGTAACAGCTTGGAGATCCTGATTAATAGACAGGGCAATGTCTGGATGAAGCAAATTATCAGAGAGAATATAGAGGCAAGTATCATCAGCAAACAACCGGATAGAATTTAGTATCGAGCTGGGAAGATCGTTAATATATACTAGAAACAGAAGAGGCCCAAGGACAGATCCTTGGGGTACCCCTGCTAATAGTTCATTTAGACTTGAGCTCGAACCGTTAAGGACGACTCTTTGCTTGCGATTTTGAAGGTAATTAGCAAACCATTTTAATAAATTGCCATGAATACCCATACTTCGAAGTTTATGAAGCATCCTTTGTGCCAAACTCGGTCAAAGGCTTTGGAGATGTCAAAAAATAACAAACATTTGTTTGAGATACAGTGAGTTTGAAGGCCTTCATGTAAACATTCACGTCGGGTTTAGGCACAAAGTGAGTTTGAAGGCCTACATGTAAACATTCACGTTGGGTTTAGGCACAAAGTGAGTTTGAAGGCCTACATGTAAACATTCACGTTAGTTTAGGCACAAAGTGAGTTTGAAGGCCTACATGTAAACATTCACGTTGGGTTTAGGCACAAAGTGAGTTTGAAGGCCTACATGTAAACATTCACGTCGGGTTTAGGCACAAAGTGAGTTTGAAGGCCTACATGTAAACATTCACGTTGGGTTTAGGCACAAAGTGAGTTTGAAGGCCTACATGTAAACATTCACGTCGGGTTTAGGCACAAAGTGAGTTTGAAGGCCTACATGTAAACATTCACGTCGGGTTTAGGCACAAAGTGAGTTTGAAGGCCTACATGTAAACATTCACGTCGGGTTTAGGCACAAAGTGAGTTTGAAGGCCTACATGTAAACATTCAGGTTAGTTTTAGGCACAAAGTGAGTTTGAAGGCCTACATGTAAACATTCACGTTGGTTTTAGGCACAAAGTGAGTTTGAAGGCCTACATGTAAACATTCACGTTGGGTTTAGGCACAAAGTGAGTTTGAAGGCCTACATGTAAACATTCACGTCGGGTTTAGGCACAAAGTGAGTTTGAAGGCCTACATGTAAACATTCAGGTTAGTTTTAGGCACAAAGTGAGTTTGAAGGCCTACATGTAAACATTCACGTCAGGTTTAGGCACAAAGTGAGTTTGAAGGCCTACATGTAAACATTCACGTTGGTTTAGGCACATTCACGTTTGTTTTAGGCACAAAGTCAGTTTGAAGACTTTTTGGAGCATTGTTTTATTAACGTTTTAACCTCAACTGACCAGGTTACAAAGTAGAAGGACTCACCTTGAGTATTAAGATAGTAATGTTTCCAGAGTGGACGTAACTTGGGAAGTCCTCCAACATCCCAGATTGTAAACCTCAAGTTCTTATACTCTATAGTCTCCACATTAAAACCTACAAATGTAAACCTCAAGTTCTTATACTCTATAGTCTCCACATTAAAACCTACAAATGTAAACCTCAAGTTCTTATACTCTATAGTCTCCACATTAAAACCTACAAATGTAAACCTCAAGTTCTTATACTCTATAGTCTCCACATTAAAACCTACAAATGTAAACCTTAAGTTCTTATACTCTATAGTATAGTCTCCACATTAAAACCTACAAATTGTAAACCTCAAGTTCGTATACTATATAGTCTCCACATTAAAACCTACAAATGTAAACCTCAAGTTCTTATACTCTATAGTCTCCACATTAAAACCTACAAATGTAAACCTCAAGTTCTTATACTCTATAGTCTCCACATTAAAACCTACAAATGTAAACCTCAAGTTCTTATACTCTATAGTCTCCACATTAAAACCTACAAATGTAAACCTCAAGTTCTTATACTCTATAGTCTCCACATTAAAACCTACAAATGTAAACCTCAAGTTCTTATACTCTATAGTCTCCACATTAAAACCTACAAATGTAAACCTCAAGTTCTTATACTCTATAGTCTCCACATTAAAACCTACAAATGTAAACCTTAAGTTCTTATACTCTATAGTCTCCACATTAAAACCTACAAATGTAAACCTCAAGTTCTTATACTCTATAGTCTCCACATTAAAACCTACAAATGTAAACCTTAAGTTCTTATACTCTATAGTCTCCACATTAAACCCTACAAATGTAAACCTCAAGTTCTTATACTCTATAGTCTCCACATTAAAACCTACAAATGTAAACCTTAAGTTCTTATACTCTATAGTCTCCACATTAAAACCTACAAATGTAAACCTTAAGTTCTTATACTCTATAGTCTCCACATTAAAACCTACAAATGTAAACCTCAAGTTCTTATACTCTATAGTCTCCACATTAAAACCTACAAATGTAAATCTTCACTGTAGCATTGTCCAAATGAACCAATAAACAGATAGTTTTTATTAAATTCCGAATATGAATGTTTTCTACTCACCTATTGTTGGAATTGTTTGGATAAACTCATTTTGTTTGAGTTTAAACAAGATACTGGTTTTACCAGAGCCATCCAGACCTAGAGTTACAACACGCATCTCTAACTTAGGACCTAAATGTACACGATTATCCTACAGAAAAAACCCAAGAAAACATATCAAGGTAGGATATGTAGCGGTTTTTAAAGCTTCTTACATCATCGATCAAACGAGAATATCTTTTGACTAATTTACAATATCCTGTGTGGGTGTTGTTCTCAAGAGATAAATCTTTTTCATTAATTATTACCTCATAATCAATTTACATGTAGGCTGTTAATATAATAAAGCCTCTGTTCCAACAGGTTCACTAAACATCATTTTCAATGTCTTTTTAAAGACTTACTAAAGAATTATCCTTCACATAAAATCTGACACATCTTCATACACCTCTTATGATATTTTATATTGCAATTCATGCACCTATAAATTCCTTGGTGTAACGATTAATTTACTTTCAGTACGGGACATATTGTCTATTTGTAAGTTAGCTATAACTGAAAAAAATGTAAATCCATGCAATAGTTCCCGAGTTTAATACTGAATGCCAAAAGGCTAGGGGACTGTTTTGGTCAGAGCAAACATCGAGACCCTAGCCGAGAAATCTTGGCTCTGCCGAAGATCACTTCCATAGTAAAAAAGGGATATAAGTTAAGGAGACCCGCCAAAAAAATCGGCGGCGCAAATTTCACAACAAATAAGCAAAGAATAAAATATTTACCACTGCATTCCGATAGCATAGACCACGAAGAAGGAGTTTGTCAAACTTACGCCGCTGTAAAGTGGTAAACTTTCCCTTATGCAGTCAATATTTGTTTCGAAGTCCACTGGCTTTCAACCTGACGTAACCGCCATAGTAAAACATTTAAACGACCAGTTAAACTGTGCGGGGCGTCGTAGAAATACATCATATATCTTAAGTCACTTTACAGCGGCCTAAGTTTGACAAACTCCTTCTTCGTGGTCTATGCTATCGGAATGCAGTGGTAAATATTTTATTCTTTGCTTATTTGTTGTGAAATTTGCGCCGCGGGTCTCCTTAACTTATATCCCTTTTTTACTATGGAAGTGATCTTGGCTATGACGAACACGGAAAAAAAAAAAAATTCGGCAGAGCCAAGATTTCTCGGCTAATCGAGACCCCAATTTTCGTAGGAGACACACCATATACTTATAAGCTACCGTACTTATAACTGAAAAAAGTGATAATCCATACAATAATTAGCACATTGAAACATTTGTTTAGTAAGCCAGTTTGAACACATTGAAACATTGTTTAGTATAAAGCATGTGTTAAAAGTGTTGGTATATCCACAGCAAGTTAAAATATTGTCACTTTATTATACTAGAATAGACTTCCATAATAACAAGGGAAGATAAATCTGTTACCTTAGTAAATGTAATAGGTATAGCTGGATCTAGGGGTAGTTGATTGGGTAATTCAGAAAACTGTTGTTGTTGTTTCTGTATTATTTCCTGTAGTGACTTCACCTCTTGTTTGGCTATGATAACTCTGGAGTTTTCCTGAGATTGAAAGTTAAATAGCAATAATTAGTGATGACAACAAATATAAGGCAGTTGAAAAGGCCTACAGTAGTTACATCTACTAATGGTATATTTTCATCAAATGAATTTATATTCTATAAATGTAAAGTTAGCACACAGATATATTCTGAATCCACGTAACCTGTAAATATTTTATTGAAGACATGAACCTCTGTTTTATCCCCCTGCTTTCCTCAGATTCTACAGAAACTAATATAAAACTGAATGCTATTTTCAACCCCAGCTGTATCTCCAGATAAGCTCTATTCTCGGGATAGCCTAGAAAGACACTCATGTTGTTGACACTATGACTTGTTAGCTTGCTGATAAATCTGACGTTACTCGCCTTGATCCCATACAACATGATCCTATACCTGAAAAATCCTGGAGGAAACTGCATGGGGTTTATGTGTTGCTTGATTGACTACCGTAGTAAACGCCCTGTAGTTGCCTTTACTTCATATATAACTATTAAAAGTGGGATTGATTTCCGTCTAGCTGTGTTTAGCCGTGGAGGTTATCCCACATAGATTTGAGACTTACCTGAACTAATGTATTCTCACATTGATGGCATACAGCAGAGATTTGAGACTTACCTGAACTAATGTATTCTCACATTGATGGCATACAGCAGAGATTTGAGACTTACCTGAACTAATGTATTCTCACATTGATGGCATACAGCAGAGATTTGAGACTTACCTGAACTAATGTATTCTCACATTGATGGCATACAGCAGAGATTTGAGACTTACCTGAACTAATGTATTCTCACATTGATGGCATACAGCAAAGATTTGAGACTTACCTGAACTAGTGTATTCTCACATTGATGGCATACAGCAGAGATTTGAGACTTACCTGAACTAATGTATTCTCACATTGATGGCATACAGCAGAGATTTGAGACTTACCTGAACTAATGTATTCTCACATTGATGGCATACAGCAGAGATTTGAGACTTACCTGAACTAATGTATTCTCACATTGATGGCATACAGCAGAGATTTGAGACAAAAGGACTGCCATATCTTCTTGTTGTTGTCGCAACATACAAAGCCTCTCTCTGATGTGAGTGTCTATCACAGTATAGGCTGCCGTCTCCTGGCTATTTAAGGTTTCTCTCAGTTCACTAAAATATTTCTTCACTTTCTCTCGTGCCTTCACAGCAGTTCCCGGTGTCTTAAGACATATAAGGGAGATACACATGTCATGTTAGCTACAGATTTATTTTGAAAGCAGATTTAATACCAATATCACAGAAATTGAAATGACCTCATTACAGTGTGATTTTCTCAAATTGATACGAATAATCAGTATGATAAAAAAGTAAAATTGATGATAAATGTTGATAAATAAGCATACATGCTGGCTGACACCTCCTTGAACTGGAAGAATCTGTAGATTGCCTTCAATTTGCTGTATAACAGTACCAATACGTCTGGCCCAGTCCTCTACCTCCTCTCCAAATGTCTTACTTTGTTGGACAGCAGTGAGGATGGAGGATCGTACTGTCTCAGCCTCTATGTCCAACAGGGTATGCTAGAGATAAAATAACATTGGGCAAATCATCTAGCCAAGCATAAAGGGGTAAGAGTTGTGAATACAAAGTGTTTGAAAAACCTTGAAACAGAGGCTACAAAGACATGGTTATAACTTATTACACCTACATGTAGATTACACTATAAATGAAGTCAATTTTCTAATATTAATTTAGTACCATCGAGTGGGTTCCAAATAAAGTCAATTTTCTAATATTAATTTAGTACTATCGAGTGGGTTCCAAATAAAGTCAATTTTCTAATATTAATTTAGTACCATCGAGTGGGTTCCAAATGAAGTCAATTTTCTCATTTAATTGAGTACCAATTATAATGGGTTCCAAATAAAGTCAATTTTTTAATATTAATTTAGCAATTTTAGGGTTGTGTCCCAATGTAACCCAATATTCAAGAAAAACTATCCATTATAAGTAGGCCTACCATTTTTAGCATTCACAATCAAAAGTAAAAAAGAGCAAACAGCTACCCGTCTTCAGCCATGGAAACCAGAGGGTATTACAGTGTATATCTGTAATAACTATTAAAATCAGAGGGGAAACATCCAGATATTCTAAACATATTAATTGAATAGTCAATAAGACTGAGAGACCATAAAAAGATATATTGTTAATACCTTATGTTTGGCATGTCTACCATAATCCTTACAAATATAACACATGAGTGGGCAGTTTTGACAACTATCTTCTAAACAGGCAAACTCCACCAGATGCATGGGATGGAATTGACACTTGGGAACTTCTTTTGGTTTCTCTGACAGTGGCACTCTTTTATGACGAGCTAAAGTTTTAGTTGTGTGACTCATATCTGAACATGCTACACACAGATTGGTACTACAGACAGTACAATATAACACAGCCAGGTGCTCTTCATTTTCATCACAAGCAATCAAAAGCTGAAATAAAAAAAAGAAAATAATTTTGTGCAGTTGGACATATAATCCATTAAGAAGCGTGATAAGACAGAAAGACGGAGATGAATGAATATGGCATATTGAGATAGGCCCTTGTATCCATCAACAGCAGCCTATACATCTAGTCTGTTCAAAATAAAGAATATTATTAAACCATGGCTTGACCAAGTGCTATAAGTTGTCGCTGTGCCTGTCCAAATTGTTTAAAAACTCATTTGCTTAAGACATTAAAATTATGAGCTAACAAATAGACTGATTGCACACAATTTGATGATAGGCAATACTACTAGCTTACCTGTTTTTCAACAATCAGTTTATCTTCTGAGAATGAACTTATGGTAGATGGTGTGCTGACAGAGAATTGTAGTTTTTCCAGCAGTTCTAACAAAGCAAAGTTTTTCTTTAAGCCCCAAACCCAGAGTCTCCCATGGCTGTGGGTTGTCTATCAAATGGACAGAGTAAGGATTGTTCATGAAGAGGGAATCGAGACAAACACTGATGACAAACTGTGTGTCCACAAAACAGCAGTCGAGGTACTTTATCTCCTTGTAAACTGTACACCTCATTACACACTCTACATTCTAGTATCGTCTGAAAATTAAATTGTACACCTCATTACTCATTCTATATTCTAGTATCGTCTGAAAATCAAACTGTACACCTCATTACTCATTCTATATTCTAGTATCGTCTGAAAATTAAACTGTACACCTCATTACTCATTCTATATTATACTATAGTATGAAAATTAAACTGTACACTTCATTACTCATTCTATATTCTAGTATCGTCTGAAAATTAAACTGTACACCTCATTACTCATTCTATATTATACTATAGTATGAAAATTAAACTGTACACTTCATTACTCATTCTATATTCTAGTATCGTCTGAAAATTAAACTATACACCTCATTACTCATTCTATATTATACTATAGTATGAAAATTAAATTGTACACCTCATTACACACTCTACATTCTAGTATCGTCTGAAAATTAAACTGTACACCTCATTACACACTCTACATTCTAGTATCGTCTGAAAATTAAACTGTACACCTCATTACACACTCTACATTCTAGTATCGTCTGAAAATTAAATTGTACACCTCATTACACACTCTACATTCTAGTATCGTCTGAAAATTAAACTGTACACTTCATTACTCATTCTATATTCTAGTATCGTCTGAAAATTAAACTGTACACCTCATTACTCATTCTATATTATACTATAGTATGAAAATTAAACTGTACACTTCATTACTCATTCTATATTCTAGTATCGTCTGAAAATTAAACTGTACACCTCATTACTCATTCTATATTATACTATAGTATGAAAATTAAATTGTACACCTCATTACACACTCTACATTCTAGTATCGTCTGAAAATTAAACTGTACACCTCATTACACACTCTACATTCTAGTATCGTCTGAAAATTAAACTGTACACCTCATTACACACTCTACATTCTAGTATCGTCTGAAAATTAAATTGTACACCTCATTACACACTCTACATTCTAGTATCGTCTGAAAATTAAACTGTACACCTCATTACACACTCTACATTCTAGTATCGTCTGAAAATTAAACTGTACACCTCATTACACACTCTACATTCTAGTATCGTCTGAAAATTAAATTGTACACCTCATTACACACTCTACATTCTAGTATCGTCTGAAAATTAAACTGTACACTTCATTACTCATTCTATATTCTAGTATCGTCTGAAAATTAAACTGTACACCTCATTACTCATTCTATATTATACTATAGTATGAAAATTAAACTGTACACTTCATTACTCATTCTATATTCTAGTATCGTCTGAAAATTAAACTGTACACCTCATTACTCATTCTATATTATACTATAGTATGAAAATTAAATTGTACACCTCATTACACACTCTACATTCTAGTATCGTCTGAAAACTAAACTGTACACCTCATTACACACTCTACATTCTAGTATCGTCTGAAAATTAAACTGTACACCTCATTACACACTCTACATTCTAGTATCGTCTGAAAATTAAATTGTACACCTCATTACACACTCTACATTCTAGTATCGTCTGAAAATTAAACTGTACACTTCATTACTCATTCTATATTCTAGTATCGTCTGAAAATTAAACTGTACACCTCATTACTCATTCTATATTATACTATAGTATGAAAATTAAATTGTACACCTCATTACACACTCTACATTCTAGTATCGTCTGAAAATTAAACTGTACACCTTATTACACACTCTACATTCTAGTATCGTCTGAAAATTAAATTGTACACCTCATTACTCATTCTATATTATACTATAGAATGAAAATTAAATTGTACACCTCATTACTCATTCTATATTATACTATAGAATGAAAATTAAACTGTACACCTCATTACACATTCCACTATAGTATGAAAATTAAAGGGGGAGATAACAAAAAATCACTTTAGGGTTCAGAAGAAGCGCACTGACTAACTTTTCCCTCCAACGATAACAAACACATATTTTTGCGATTTTTTTACTCCTAACAGTGAAGTTAATAAAATTCCACAAAAAGAACAACAAATTGGTCAACTTTCAAAATCTCCCATTTAAGCCTGGGTTAAAATCATCCTCTTCAAGGCATCACCCAAAAATCGGTAGAAGAATTTCTACCATAATTTCAAGAAAGTGTAATCCCAAAATAACGAGAATACTGTTATATTCACTCTCGAAAAGACACTAACTAATTAAACTCATTCGTCCAGCAATGGGAGCTGTGTCAATTACGTTACCAGAGGGGTACTAAATGTCCCCTGTAGTATCTACCAGTCAACTACCTCCTTTTTAGAGGAGGCCGGTTGGCTGAATGGATAAGGCAGCCGGCATTTAGTGCTGGCGATAGGTGCCATACTCTGGGACCCGGGTTTGATTCCCGTTTCGGGCATCACCCAAAAATCGGTAGAAGAATTTCTACCATAATTTCAAGAAGGTGTAATCCCAAAATAACAAGAATACTGTTATATTCACTTTCTAAATTAAATCCTCATTACACAGTCTATATTCTAGTACGGTCTCCTCATTATGCAGTCTATATTCTTGTATGGTTCCCTCATTACACAGTCTATATTCTAGTATAGTGCTCACATCGTTACATATATGCCTACTCTACATTTTGGTACAATCCATTAACTGCGAAATATGGACACCGGATAACTCTACACTAGTTACAGTTTGGGTTGGCCTACAGTTTGTAAACATTCCACTTTACGTACTGCACTTATAACTTACACTATCATTTTCTCCGGATCTTCCATGAAATGTTGACATTTGGCCAACAGGAGTTAAAATACTACAGTAATTCTTCCCACCCGAGGCCATTGAGATCTGACAGCTTTGACGTTTGTTGTTGTTGTAAATTGAAAGAGAAATCAACATCCGGTTCAAGATGGATACAAGAGAGAAAGAACACTTGCTAGCTCTGAAAGGTAAAAGGCGTTAGTATTTCACATAGGTTGGCAGGTGAATTGAATATGATGTAGACAAAGCCTAGATGCGAACGCGATGAATATTGCCTTTGTAGAAAAGATGACAGGTGCTTCAGTGCAAGCTATTGACCATAGCCTGGTCGGGAGATTTTGACCGCAGGGCAAAAAGGATTGGCAAGGCCTAATTATTGCGTGTATTTTTTATTTGGGGTTTATACATGTATCTATAGATCTCAATTCTATATTTTGTTTCCATAGGTCTAGCTATGCCAGATAAGCTTTTTTACCTCAGGAAATACTTCACTGAAACGATTTGATCACTTATCATGCTTTGTGTTTGTATCTGACGTCACATCAGATTTAATGTTACTTTTTGTTTATTATCTAACTTTTAATTTCGTAAGTATTCCGTGTTACAACACCAAAGCAAATCCTCATGACTAAACGAGTCTCCCGTCATGCATTATTTACACACTCTACATTCTAGTATAGCCACCTCATTTTTTTTATCTACCTGACCAGGATAGAGACACAAGAGTGCGGCTACCTCATTACACAGTCTATATTCTAGTATAGCCACCTCATTATACAGTCTATATTCTAGTATAGCCACCTCATTATACAGTCTATATTCTAATATGGTCCCCTCATTACGCAATCTTTATTCTAGTATAGCCACCTCATTACACACTCTATTTTCTAGTATAGCCACCTCATTATACAGTCTATATTCTAGTATAGCCACCTCATTATACAGTCTATATTCTAATATGGTCCCCTCATTACGCAATTTATATTCTAGTACGGTCTCCTCATTACACAGTCTATATTCTAGTAAGGTCTCCTCATTATACAGTCCATATTCTAGTACGGTCTCCTCATTACACAGTATATATATTCTAGTACGGTCTCCTCATTACACAGTCCATATTCTAGTACGGTCTCCTCATTACGCAGTCTATATTCTAGTACGGTCTCCTCATTACACAGTATATATTCTAGTACGGTCTCCTCATTACACAGTATATATTCTAGTACGGTCTCCTCATTACACAGTCCATATTCTAGTACGGTCTCCTCATTACACAGTATATATTCTAGTACGGTCTCCTCATTATACAGTCCATATTCTAGTACGGTCTCCTCATTACACAGTCTATATTCTAGTACGGTCTCCTCATTACACAGTCCATATTCTAGTTCGGTCTCCTCATTACGCAGTCTATATTCTAGTACGGTCTCCTCATTACACAGTTCATATTGTAGTACGGTCTGCTCATTATACAGTCTATATTCTAGTACGGTCTCCTCATTACGCAGTCTATATTCTAGTACGGTCCCCTCATTACACAGTCTATATTCTAGTACGGTCAACCTATTACACACTATACCTCTGAGTACAGACAACCTATTACACACTCTATCTCTGAGTACAGTCAACCTATTTTTACACACTATACCTCTGAGTACAGTCAACCTATTACACATTCTATCTTCGAGTACGGTCAACCTTTTACACACTCTATCTTCGAGTACAGTCAACCTATTACACACTATATCTCTGAGTACAGTCAACCTATTACACACTCTATCTCTGAGTACAGTCAACCTGTTACACACTATATCTCCGAGTACAGTCAACCTATAACACACTCTATCTCTGAGTACAGTCAACCTATTACACACTCTATCTTCGAGTACAGTCAACCTATTACACACTATATCTCCGAGTACAGTCAACCTATTACACACTCTATCTCCGAGTACAGTCAACCTATTACACACTCTATCTTCGAGTACAGTCAACCTATTACACACTCTATCTCCGAGTACAGTCAACCTTTTACACACTATATCTTATAGTACAGTCAACCTATTACACACTATATCTCCGAGTACAGTCAACCTATTACACACTATATCTCCGAGTACAGTCAACCTATTACACACTCTATCTCCGAGTACAGTCAACCTATTACACACTATATCTCTGAGTACAGTCAACCTATTACACACTCTATCTCTGAGTACAGTCAACCTATTACACACTCTATCTCCGAGTACAGTCAACCTATTACACACTCTATCTCCGAGTACAGTCAACCTATTACACAATCTATCTTCGAGTATAGTCAACCTATTACACACTCTATCTTCGAGTACAGTCAACCTATTACACACTCTATCTTTGAGTACAGTCAACCTATTACACACTCTATCTTCAAGTACAGTCAACCTATTACACACTCTATCTTCGAGTACAGTCAACCTATTACACACTCTATCTTCGAGTACAGTCAACCTATTACACACTCTATCTTAGATTACAGTCAACCTATTACACACTATATCTTAGATTACAGTCAACCTATTACACACTCTATCTCCGAGTACAGTCAACCTATTACACACTATATCTCTGAGTACAGTCAACCTATTACACACTCTATCTCTGAGTACAGTCAACCTATTACACACTCTATCTCTGAGTACAGTCAACCTATTACACACTATATCTCTGAGTACAGTCAACCTATTACACACTCTATCTCTGAGTACAGTCAACCTATTACACACTCTATCTTCGAGTACAGTCAACCTATTACACACTCTATCTTTGAGTACAGTCAACCTATTACACACTCTATCTTCAAGTACAGTCAACCTATTACACACTCTATCTTCAAGTACAGTCAACCTATTACACACTCTATCTCTGAGTACAGTCAACCTATTACACACTCTATCTTTGAGTACAGTCAACCTATTACACACTATATCTCTGAGTACAGTCAACCTATTACACACTCTATCTCCGAGTACAGTCAACCTATTACACCCTCTATCTTCGAGTACAGTCAACCTATTACACACTCTATCTCCGAGTACAGTCAACCTATTACACACTCTATCTTCGAGTACAGTCAACCTATTACACACTATATCTCTGAGTACAGTCAACCTATTACACACTCTATCTCTGAGTACAGTCAACCTATTACACACTATATCTCCGAGTACAGTCAACCTATTACACACTCTATCTCTGAGTACAGTCAACGTATTACACACTCTATCTCCGAGTACAGTCAACCTATTACACACTTTATCTTCGAGTACAGTCAACCTATTACACACTCTATCTTCAAGTACAGTCAACCTATTACACACTATATCTCCGAGTACAGTCAACCTATAACACACTCTATCTCTGAGTACAGTCAACCTATAACACACTCTATCTCTGAGTACAGTCAACCTATTACACACTCTATCTCCGAGTACAGTCAACCTATTACACACTCTATCTTCGAGTACAGTCAACCTATTACACACTCTATCTCCGAGTACAGTCAACCTATTACACACTCTATCTTCGAGTACATTCAACCTATTACACACTATATCTTCAAGTACAGTCAACCTATTACACACTCTATCTTCGAGTATAGTCAACCTATTACACACTCTATCTTCGAGTACAGTCAACCTATTACACACTCTATCTCTGAGTACAGTCAACCTATTACACACTGTATCTCCGAGTACAGTCAACCTATTACACACTCTATCTTCGAGTATAGTCAACCTATTACACACTCTATCTCCGAGTACAGTCAACCTATTACACACTCTATCTTCGAGTACAGTCAACCTATTACACACTCTATCTTCAAGTACAGTCAACCTATTACACACTATATCTTCAAGTACAGTCAACCTATTA
Organism: Lepidochitona cinerea; assembly: GCA_963971465.1. Classification (NCBI taxonomy): domain Eukaryota; kingdom Metazoa; phylum Mollusca; class Polyplacophora; order Chitonida; family Tonicellidae; genus Lepidochitona; species Lepidochitona cinerea. The sequence continues at coordinate 45,882,867 of OZ020556.1, forward strand.
CACACTCTATCTCCGAGTACAGTCAACCTATTACACACTCTATCTTCGAGTACAGTCAACCTATTACACACTATATCTCTGAGTACAGTCAACCTATTACACACTCTATCTCTGAGTACAGTCAACCTATTACACACTCTATCTTCGAGTACAGTCAACCTATTACACACTCTATCTTTGAGTACAGTCAACCTATTACACACTCTATCTTCAAGTACAGTCAACCTATTACACACTCTATCTTCAAGTACAGTCAACCTATTACACACTCTATCTCTGAGTACAGTCAACCTATTACACACTCTATCTTTGAGTACAGTCAACCTATTACACACTATATCTCTGAGTACAGTCAACCTATTACACACTCTATCTCCGAGTACAGTCAACCTATTACACCCTCTATCTTCGAGTACAGTCAACCTATTACACACTCTATCTCCGAGTACAGTCAACCTATTACACACTCTATCTTCGAGTACAGTCAACCTATTACACACTATATCTCTGAGTACAGTCAACCTATTACACACTCTATCTCTGAGTACAGTCAACCTATTACACACTATATCTCCGAGTACAGTCAACCTATTACACACTCTATCTCTGAGTACAGTCAACGTATTACACACTCTATCTCCGAGTACAGTCAACCTATTACACACTTTATCTTCGAGTACAGTCAACCTATTACACACTCTATCTTCAAGTACAGTCAACCTATTACACACTATATCTCCGAGTACAGTCAACCTATAACACACTCTATCTCTGAGTACAGTCAACCTATAACACACTCTATCTCTGAGTACAGTCAACCTATTACACACTCTATCTCCGAGTACAGTCAACCTATTACACACTCTATCTTCGAGTACAGTCAACCTATTACACACTCTATCTCCGAGTACAGTCAACCTATTACACACTCTATCTTCGAGTACATTCAACCTATTACACACTATATCTTCAAGTACAGTCAACCTATTACACACTCTATCTTCGAGTATAGTCAACCTATTACACACTCTATCTTCGAGTACAGTCAACCTATTACACACTCTATCTCTGAGTACAGTCAACCTATTACACACTGTATCTCCGAGTACAGTCAACCTATTACACACTCTATCTTCGAGTATAGTCAACCTATTACACACTCTATCTCCGAGTACAGTCAACCTATTACACACTCTATCTTCGAGTACAGTCAACCTATTACACACTCTATCTTCAAGTACAGTCAACCTATTACACACTATATCTTCAAGTACAGTCAACCTATTACACACTCTATCTCCGAGTACAGTCAACCTATTACACACTCTATCTTCGAGTACAGTCAACCTATTACACACTCTATCTCCGAGTACAGTCAACCTATTACACAATCTATCTTCGAGTATAGTCAACCTATTACACACTCTATCTTCGAGTACAGTCAACCTATTACACACTCTATCTTCGAGTACATTCAACCTATTACACACTCTATCTTCAAGTACAGTCAACCTATTACACACTCTATCTTTGAGTACAGTCAACCTATTACACACTCTATCTTAGATTACAGTCAACCTATTACACACTATATCTCTGAGTACAGTCAACCTATTACACACTCTATCTCTGAGTACAGTCAACCTATTACACACTCTATCTTCAAGTACAGTCAACCTATTACACACTATATCTCTGAGTACAGTCAACCTATTACACACTCTATCTCTGAGTACAGTCAACCTATTACACACTCTATCTCTGAGTACAGTCAACCTATTACACACTATATCTCTGAGTACAGTCAACCTATTACACACTCTATCTCTGAGTACAGTCAACCTATTACACACTCTATCTTCGAGTACAGTCAACCTATTACACACTCTATCTTTGAGTACAGTCAACCTATTACACACTCTATCTTCAAGTACAGTCAACCTATTACACACTCTATCTTCAAGTACAGTCAACCTATTACACACTCTATCTCTGAGTACAGTCAACCTATTACACACTCTATCTTTGAGTACAGTCAACCTATTACACACTATATCTCTGAGTACAGTCAACCTATTACACACTCTATCTCCGAGTACAGTCAACCTATTACACCCTCTATCTTCGAGTACAGTCAACCTATTACACACTCTATCTCCGAGTACAGTCAACCTATTACACACTCTATCTTCGAGTACAGTCAACCTATTACACACTATATCTCTGAGTACAGTCAACCTATTACACACTCTATCTCTGAGTACAGTCAACCTATTACACACTATATCTCCGAGTACAGTCAACCTATTACACACTCTATCTTCGAGTACAGTCAACCTATTACACACTATATCTCTGAGTACAGTCAACCTATTACACACTCTATCTCTGAGTACAGTCAACCTATTACACACTATATCTCCGAGTACAGTCAACCTATTACACACTCTATCTCTGAGTACAGTCAACGTATTACACACTCTATCTCCGAGTACAGTCAACCTATTACACACTTTATCTTCGAGTACAGTCAACCTATTACACACTCTATCTTCAAGTACAGTCAACCTATTACACACTATATCTCCGAGTACAGTCAACCTATAACACACTCTATCTCTGAGTACAGTCAACCTATAACACACTCTATCTCTGAGTACAGTCAACCTATTACACACTCTATCTCCGAGTACAGTCAACCTATTACACACTCTATCTTCGAGTACAGTCAACCTATTACACACTCTATCTCCGAGTACAGTCAACCTATTACACACTCTATCTCTGAGTACAGTCAACCTATTACACACTGTATCTCCGAGTACAGTCAACCTATTACACACTCTATCTTCGAGTATAGTCAACCTATTACACACTCTATCTTCGAGTACAGTCAACCTATTACACACTCTATCTTCGAGTACAGTCAACCTATTACACACTCTATCTTCAAGTACAGTCAACCTATTACACACTCTATCTTCAAGTACAGTCAACCTATTACACACTCTATCTTTGAGTACAGTCAACCTATTACACACTCTATCTTAGATTACAGTCAACCTATTACACACTATATCTCTGAGTACAGTCAACCTATTACACACTCTATCTCTGAGTACAGTCAACCTATTACACACTCTATCTTCAAGTACAGTCAACCTATTACACACTATATCTCTGAGTACAGTCAACCTATTACACACTTTATCTCTGAGTACAGTCAACCTATTACACACTCTATCTTCAAGTACAGTCAACCTATTACACACTATATCTCCGAGTACAGTCAACCTATTACACACTCTATCTTAGATTACAGTCAACCTATTACACACTATATCTCTGAGTACAGTCAATCTATTACACACTCTATCTCTGAGTACAGTCAACCTATTACACACTCTATCTTCGGGTACAGTCAACCTATTACACACTCTATCTCCGATTACGATCTCGCCATTACAAACTCTACTCTAGATACACTCTAGTATGGGGACCTCAATGTGCACTCTACATTGTATCTAGCGCTTTCTCACAAACAAGGCTAACATATTTTCTTAGATTAATTGTTGAATAATAGGGGCCTAATGATGAAAGCCATGTTAAATTTTCTTACTCGCTTAACTCTAAGATTACATTCACAATGTACTAATTTAACATCAAGGGGAGTTTATTCTTCATTCCATTTTGTAAGAGTTATGCCCCTTCTGCAAAATTGTTTGGAAGGAAAAGTGGTGTGCATTCTACATTTAGGTTATATTATTCAGAAGTGTAGATAAATTATATTGTGCCTGCAATAGAGCTGATCTCCATATGTTTATTAATCAAACTTTATCCATTATTTTACAGAATAAAGTACATGAGTACTTAAAAGTTGTTGTTACACATTTTACTATTTATGCCTTTGTACAGTAAAGAAGATTTATGCAGATCAGCCATAGTGACTCCCATAACATTTAGAAATTAAAATGTTCAAAGTTTGAAAATTATTTTAGAAAGGATACACCCATTGAAGGCCAAAGGCACCCATTTCTTGAATTGATTACTTAGAGATATAGACATTGACAAAATGTAGCATGACTATTGTGATGTACAGGAATAAATGTACCTTGACACTTCTCCCCCATTTTGTATTTTCACTTCTAAATGTTTATTCTTTTTAATTCTTTATTTTTCATTGAGTAAAATTCTGCTCCATAATTTGAAGAGTTTTGATCTGATCTTTACAATTCTATCACAACCTATACTTTATGGGTAGACCATGGTGTGTCATGAACCATTCATGACATCTTCAGTTACATAATATGGCATTTATATTTGATTATGTAATATCTCGTTAGTCTACATGTATATCTTTGTTCACTAACGTTCCATAACTTGAAGAGTTTTGATCCAATCTTTACAATTCTTTCGCAGCACATACCTTTTATGTAGATGTTGTGTTGTCGGCCATTTATGTAGATGTTGTGTTGTCGGCCATTTATGTAGATGTTGTGTTGTCGGCCATTTATGAATATCCGGTTACATCATACGGCATCTATATTAGATTATGTAATATCCTCTTTTAGTTCATATCTTCTTTAGTGACAATTTTTTCAGTGTAAATATAACAGTTATGGGTAGATGGTTTGTCTGGAACCATTTAAGACATCCTTGGTTTCATAATACAGTCTTAATATCGCATTATGTAATATTCTGTTTTAGTCTATATGTTTGTTGCTTGCACTCTATAACTTTACAATTCTTTCACAGCATATACCTTATGGATACATGTAGATGGTGTATTTATGAAATCTTCAGTTGCATAATATGGCATCTATATTAAATTATGTAACATTGTCTTTTAGTCCATATCTTCTTTAGTTTTGATCTGATTGTGACAATTTATATAGAGTATGTATGTACCTAAGGGGTAGATAGTGTGTCAGGGACAATTTAGGATATACGGCATCCATATATGTTCATCAAAAAGAGAAATGAAAATCTTTCATATGAACATAGGATTTCAATTGATGAAATTTAAACAAATATGGTCTATAATGAAGTTGAGTTTGCCAAAACTCTTGTTTCTTTTTAGAAAGATGTTAAGAATACTTTGTAATGAGTGATTGATTTAGTCGTTAAAGTGGCATGAGCTGCCAAAATTGTGATATTTTGCTGTTAAAACAGAATGTTGGCATTATCTGCTATTTTCCTTAAGACGTCAAATTCTGAAGCGTCTTATGAATACAGTATACGATAAAACATACATGTCGTTGTGATATTACAAAATATCAGGCTGACCATGGAAACACTATAGTGTATTTCTGTATACTTCCCAATCTTTAGAGAGAATCGCATCCGTCAACGCACATGTCACAACTAGCTGCATTTGTATTAAGGCCGTTTAATCAAAGAACGCTATTATAAGAAATGGCATTTGACTATCTTGACATCACACAAACATAGCCAAATCAAAGCCGCATTTTTCAAATTTTACCAGAGCCACAGAGTTATGTTATAAAATATGTATTAAAAATATGTTTCAGCCTGTTCAATTCATACAATAAATAAAAAGCGACAAAAGTTGATTGAACGCTACACTTGCAGAACTTCTAATCACTTTTTTCACCTTTTGAATTGAAAAAGCCATTGTATTGAAGGTTGTATTAAAGAAAAACACTGAAAACATTTTCCTTGAAAGTGATAATTTAGTTTATAGACTGATCAGTGTTAACTCTGTTGTAAAGATAACAAAATATGTACAGTTTTAAATACAAATATGTGTAAAAAAGTGAAACACTTTAATCCATGTTGTTCATAAACCTGATTTGTTTTGCTTTCAAATATACTTTAAAGTACATGGAAATTTTTAAAAAAAATGACATTTGTAAATATTGTGATTGGTTGGTATGAAAATGTAAGTCTAGAGAAGGGTTATAAAACGGTAACTTTTTCATTAGGATTATGTTCATCCAAATCCTCACCACCAATAAACAGAGGAGCAGATAATGTTGTCATGTTTGCCTGATTCAGAATACCAGAGGCCAGAGAAAAGTTCTTATACTGTTTCTGTTTTTGGTTCTCCAGAAATCCTGACACACAATTAGCAAACTTTTTGAGAATAGTTAATGTAATGTACATTCCTGGTATAGTGAACATGACCCATATAGGAGCAATAGAAGCCTTATCGGCAGCAGGCTGATCCAAGGAAAACCGTAACGCTGACACCACTATCAGACAATTCAAACTCGAACTTTCTGTCGCTATTGTTTTTCTGAACTCTGGTTTTTGTCGACATATGAGAGCTAAGAAATAGCCAATGAGAAATCCACAAAGTGGTAACAAAATGGCACCTAGGAGAGCATCTCCATCTATATCCTGAAACACATACATGTTGATATAGACTCCTATAGTGATATACAGTATACTGGTCATTAACAACAGTGGTTTGATTATCCACGTCAGTAAGCCTTCAGCCAAACTCTCTTTAAAACGACTTGTCAATAAACCCAAAGAATAAGCTAGAAACGTTGCCGCTAGCCAAATTTCAAAGTTATAAATGGGAATGATTTTTGAGCCTTTAGTCGTGTAAAAATACTGGCCAAGCACGAATATCCAAAGTGGAGCAGTCCCTGAAAAATACAACAAGTTTCAATGTTAAAAATATTTTGTTTTATTGTGCATTATTTAAACTCAATTACTTATATATCAGATTTTCAAGGTGGAAGAAATTGGGCATTATTTGAACTAATTTACTTATATATCAGATTTTCAAGGTGGAAGAAATTGTGAACTGTGGATCATTTGAACCCAGATTCATAAAAAAAAACATCAGCATTTAAAAAGAAGTGAATGTTTTGTTTACCTAACATAGAGATGACGCTAATCATGTTTGTAGTTAGACTAAGTGGTACGCTATCTTGGCTGATGACAGTAACCATGTGACCCATACCACCACCAGGTACGCACGCCACACACAGGAATCCAAATCTGGTTTCATTGTCAATCTCTAAAATAGTGGCAAGTCCAAAGGCAACCTGTAATGTTGAGAATATATACATATATTATAACATGAAAATACCATTTCAGTCTAAATGGCTCCAGCCACCACTAAAGTTTGCATTGAAACACAAAACATCTTTCGTATGGTAAGACAACTTCTTATTATATATATACAATACATATATACATGTAGTCGCGACGTTTCGACCCAGCTTCTAGGGTCGTTCTCAAGCTAATGAAAATTAAAATATCAACAGGTTATAAATAGGCCTACAGATGATTAGAATTATCGTAGAATTGTGAACATCATAAAAGAATAATTAGTTTGTTGATTGGATTAGAAAATATCATGGATAGAAATGATTACGTTAGAATAAGAACCATTAACGTCATAGAACTGCGCTCATTATTTGAAATTCAAAACATTTTTCTCGTTAGAGTATCGTTGGAAGAGAGCGTTACAAAAGTAAATGATATCACGTCATTTAATATATATATAGTTCAAATAGACGTTATAAAGTAAAAATTATTACGTTAGAATGACAACGTTATTGTGTGCAACGTTATAGGGCGCATGTAACGTTACTATTAGGTAACATAGAAAGAAATACAGTTTATGAGTCTTTGTGATTACACTAATTAATGTTATTATTGTTTCCAGGGTGCACTGGAAGTTGTTATTGTTTTATTGTTTTCATGGTGCATTGGAAGTTGTTATTGTTGTATTGTTTCCAGAGTGCACTGGAAGTTGGTATTTTTGGTGCTTCCATAGTGCACTGAGAGCTGTTGTTGTTTAAGAGTTTTGGAGTGCACTGAAAATTGGTATTGTTTTAGTGTTTCCAGAGTAGACTAAACTTTTGTAATTTTATAGTAATCCAAGGTTGCACTGAAATTTAGTGCAGTTTTACGGTTTCTAGAAAGTTGTTATTGTTTATAAGAAATGAGTTTGTATTCTTTTTTAGTGCCTTGCACCTTGTTGCTGTGAGAATTAGATGATTTGTATGAATAGAACTTTAATTCCCTTATAATTGATTCATTTTAAGCTAAATTTTGACTTGGCCAATATATAAAGCCCAATGTTAGAAGGTATTGGTTCCTATATTGAATTGATAGATTTGAAGATAAAGAATGGCTGTTCAATAGGTTGGTAGAAGTCTCTGACCAGGCTATTCTACTATACTGATTGTACAATCAATATCCAAAGCTGGTCAAATCTATGACTCAGCTAGAAAGATACAGCAACCAAATACAGATCCAAACATTTCATTCTGACAACCATCATACATTGAATGGATACAGCAACCACAATGATCCAAACATTTCATTCTGACAACCATCATACATTGAATGGATACAGCAACCACAATGATCCAAACATTTCATTCTGACAACCATCGTACATTGAATGGATACAGCAACCACAATGATCCAAACATTTCATTCTGACAACCATCATACATTGAATGGATACACCAACCACAACGATCCAAACATTTCATTCTGACAACCATCATACATTGAATGGATACAGCAACCACAACGATCCAAACATTTCATTCTGACAACCATCGTACATTGAATGGATACAGCAACCACAATGATCCAAACATTTCATTCTGACAACCATCGTACATTGAATGGATACAGCAACCACAATGATCCCAACATTTCATTCTGACAACCATCATACATTGAATGGATACACCAACCACAACGATCCAAACATTTCATTCTGACAACCATCGTACATTGAATGGATACAGCAACCACAACGATCCAAACATTTCATTCTGACAACCATCATACATTGAATGGATACACCAACCACAATGATCCAAACATTTCATTCTGACAACCATCGTACATTGAATGGATACAGCAACCACAACGATCCAAACATTTCATTCTGACAACCATCATACATTGAATGGATACACCAACCACAACGATCCAAACATTTCATTCTGACAACCATCATACATTGAATGGATACAGCAACCACAACGATCCAAACATTTCATTCTGACAACCATCATACATTGAATGGATACACCAACCACAATGATCCAAACATTTCATTCTGACAACCATCATACATTGAATGGATACAGCAACCACAACGATCCAAACATTTCATTCTGACAACCATCATACATTGAATGGATACACCAACCACAACGATCCAAACATTTCATTCTGACAACCATCGTACATTGAATGGATACAGCAACCACAATGATCCCAACATTTCATTCTGACAACCATCATACATTGAATGGATACACCAACCACAACGATCCAAACATTTCATTCTGACAACCATCATACATTGAATGGATACAGCAACCACAACGATCCAAACATTTCATTCTGACAACCATCGTACATTGAATGGATACAGCAACCACAATGATCCAAACATTTCATTCTGACAACCATCGTACATTGAATGGATATACAACAACCACAACGATCCAAACATTTCATTCTGACAACCATCGTACATTGAATGGATATACAACAACCACAACGATCCAAACATTTCATTCTGACAACCATCATACATTGAATGGATACAGCAACCACAATGATCCAAACATTTCATTCTGACAACCATCGTACATTGAATGGATATACAACAACCACAACGATCCAAACATTTCATTCTGACAACCATCATACATTGAATGGATACAGCAACCACAATGATCCAAACATTTCATTCTGACAACCATCGTACATTGAATGGATACAGCAACCACAACGATCCAAACATTTCATTCTGACAACCATCGTACATTGAATGGATACAGCAACCACAATGATCCAAACATTTCATTCTGACAACCATCATACATTGAATGGATACAGCAACCACAATGATCCCAACATTTCATTCTGACAACCATCGTACATTAAATGGATACAGCAACCACAACGATCCAAACATTTCATTCTGACAACCATCGTACATTGAATGGATACAGCAACCACAACGATCCAAACATTTCATTCTGACAACCATCATACATTGAATGGATACAGCAACCACAATGATCCCAACATTTCATTCTGACAACCATCGTACATTGAATGGATATACAACAACCACAATGATCCAAACATTTCATTCTGACAACCATCGTACATTCAATGGAGAGTTACCGGCTACTCTTCTAAGGACGGGAATTTCCCCATGGCCTAGTTTCCTCCCCAACTTTACTGTCAAAAATAGAGTGAGGAGGAAATTAACCCATTTTTCGTAAATACTCAATTTCTAATGATAAAAAATTAAGACATCACCACGTAGTAAGTTGTTTTGAACAACACAAGCTTTCGACACCGGTACAGGTGTCAATAGCTCGTGTTGTTCAAAACAACTTACTACGTGGTGATGTCTTAATTTTTTATCATTAGTATGGAACCCATGTTCAAAGAGAGTTTCAAACATTTCTTACTCAATTTCTGTTGGGACCGATATTGTTTCTTGTAAACTTGTCAAAGATGATGTCATACACTACGCGTACCTTCAATGTGTACAAACTGCCATAAAACTGCTCCGACACAGCAGAGATTGTGTTTTAAGTGCAGGATACACAACATGTTTGAAATCATATGTCACTGAGCTAACTAACTTTTCTACATTGAATTTTGTATATGCTGGGCCTGACAATTTTCTTTTCTTTTTGGTCAGACTTGTAAAGCCTAACATACTTAATGTAAATTGGAATATATTGCCTTAGGCTGTTCATAAATCCTCCACAGTTGTCCTCCACAGACTTTTTGTGGGTTTTTTTAAATTTTTTAGCAAATCTTGAAAATACCACAGTTTGGCTGAGAATGTATGGAAGCTTCAAATTGTCAAAATGGCGGTACCCATTTTGAATTGTGTGTAGCATAAAACTTTTTTGGTTTTTTGGTTATCACGGATGCCTCAAGTGTTGATCTGTTTAAAAAGGGAAATGAAAAGCCGTATAGTGTCATTATAGAGATTTGTCAGAGTATTGCCTCCATCATCTACTTTATATGACACAGAGTTTTATTGATATCACCCAACTTTTAAATGTCCTTGAAAGAAAGAACAAATAAAGTCCTACTATTTCCTTTATTCCTTCCTTTATATGTGTTATGATTATCATTGAATTATCTGGAGACGGTTTTTGAAATATTCATAGCATGTTGTAGAATGAGGTAACTAACTTAATACAATGATCTTCAGGTATTAGAGTGATGAATTATTTACACACAAACCTGTTAACATTTGTAAGCATTCCAGTCCAGAGTTCATAAATAACCAAAATACTGTAAGATATACATTTATGACCTGAGCCAACCAACCGTGACAGTCTTAACCATGACCTCAGTCACCAGCCAACCATGACAGTCTTAACCATGACCTGAGTCACCAACCAACCATGACAGTCTGGACCATGACCTGAGTCACCAACCAACCATGACAGTCTTAACCATGACTTGAGTCACCAACCAACCATGACCTCAGTCACCAACCAACCATGACAGTCATAACCATGACCTCAGTCACCAACCAACCATGACAGTCTTAACCATGACCTGAGTCACCAACCATGACAGTCTTAACCATGACCTGAGTCACCAACCGTGACAGTCTTAACCATGACCTGAGTCACCAACCATGACAGTCATAACCATGACCTCAGTCACCAACCAACCATGACAGTCTTAACCATGACCTGAGTCACCAACCAACCATGACAGTCTTAACCATGACCTGAGTCACCAACCGTGACAGTCTTAACCATGACCTGAGTCACCAACCATGACAGTCATAACCATGACCTCAGTCACCAACCAACCATGACAGTCTTAACCATGACCTCAGTCACCAACCAACCATGACAGTCTTAACCATGACCTGAGTCACCAACCATGACAGTCATAACCATGACCTCAGTCACCAACCAACCATGACAGTCTTAACCATGACCTGAGTCACCAACCAACCATGACAGTCTTAACCATGACCTCAGTCACCAACCATGACAGTCTTAACCATGACCTCAGTCACCAACCAACCGTGACAGTCTTAACCATGACCTGAGTCACCAACCATGACAGTCATAACCATGACCTGAGTCACCAACCATGACAGTCTTAACCATGACCTGAGTCACCAACCATGACAGTCATAATCATGACCTCAGTCACTAACCATGACAGTCATAACCATGACCTGAGTCACCAACCATGACAGTCATAACCATGACCTCAGTCACTAACCATGACAGTCTTAACCATGACCTGAGTCACCAACCATGACAGTCTTAACCATGACCTCAGTCACCAACCATGACAGTCATAACCATGACCTGAGTCACCAACCATGACAGTCTTAACCATGACCTGAGTCACCAACCATGACAGTCATAACCATGACCTCAGTCACTAACCATGACAGTCATAACCATGACCTCAGTCACTAACCAACCATGACAGTCTGGACCATGACCTGAGTCACCAACCATGACAGTCATAACCATGACCTCAGTCACCAACCAACCATGACAGTCTTAACCATGACCTGAGTCACCAACCATGACAGTCATAACCATGACCTCAGTCACCAACCAACCATGACAGTCATAACCATGACCTGAGTCACCAACCATGACAGTCATAACCATGACCTCAGTCACCAACCAACCATGACAGTCTGGACCATGATCTGAGTCACCAACCATGACAGTCATAACCATGACCTCAGTCACTAACCAACCATGACAGTCTGGACCATGACCTGAGTCACCAACCATGACAGTCATAACCATGACCTCAGTCACCAACCAACCATGACAGTCTGGACCATGATCTGCATTATCACTGTAAGCATGATCTAGGTTATCACTGTAAGCATGATCTAGGTTATCACTGTAAGCATGATCTAGGTTATCACTGTAAGCATGATCTAGGTTATCACTGTAAGCACGATCTAGGATATCACTGTAAGCATGATCTAGGTTATCACTGTAAGCATGATCTAGGTTATCACTGTAAGCATGATCTAGGTTATCACTGTAAGCACGATCTAGGTTATCACTGTAAGCATGATATGCATGTACATGTATGCTATGAACCATGGTGATCGTATTACTACATGTATGTTATGAACCATGGTGATGATATTACTACATGTACAGGTATGTTATGAACCATGGTGATCGTATTACTACATGTATGTTATGAACCATGGTGATGGTATTACTACATGTATGTTATGAACCATGGTGATGATATTGCTACATGTATGTTATGAACCATGGTGATGGTATTACTACATTCATGTTATGAACCATGGTGATGATATTACTACATGTATGTTATGAACCATGGCGATGGTATTACTACATGCACATGTATGTTATGAACCATGGTGATGATATTACTACATGTATGTTATGAACCATGGCGATGGTATTACTACATGTACATGTATGTTATGAACCATGGTGATGATATTACTACATGTACATGTATGTTATGAACCATGGTGATGATATTACTACATGTATGTTATGAACCATGGTGATGGTATTACTACATGTATGTTATGAACCATGGTGATGATATTACTACATGTATGTTATGAACCATGGTGATGATATTGCTACATGTATGTTATGAACCATGGTGATGATATTGCTACATGTATGTTATGAACCATGGTGATGGTATTACTACATGTATGTTATGAACCATGGTGATGATATTACTACATGTACATGTATGTTATGAACCATGGTGATGATATTGCTACATGTATGTTATGAACCATGGTGATGATATAACTACATGTACATGTATGTTATGAACCATGGTGATGATATTACTACATGTACATGTATGTTATGAACCATGGTGATGATATTGCTACATGTATGTTATGAACCATGGTGATGATATTGCTACATGTATGTTATGAACCACGGTGACGGTATTACTACATGTATGTTATGAACCATGGCGATGATATTGCTACATGTATGTTATAAACCATGGTGATCATATTACTACATGTACATGTATGTTATGAACCATGGTGATAGTATTGCTACATGTATGTTATGAACCATGGTGATGATATTGCTACATGTATGTTATGAACCATGGTGATCGTATTACTACATGTACATGTATGTTATGAACCATGGTGATCGTATTACTACATGTACATGTATGTTATGAATCATGGTGATGATATTGCTACATGTATGTTATGAACCATGGTGATCGTATTACTACATGTATGTTATGAACCATGGTGATGATATTGCTACATGTATGTTATGAACCATGGTGATGATGTTGCTACATGTATGTTATAAACCATGGTGATCGTATTACTACATTAACATGTATGTTATGAACCATGGTGATCGTATTACTACATGTACATGTATGTTATGAACCATGGTGATGATATTGCTACATGTATGTTATGAACCATGGTGATCGTATTACTACATGTACATGTATGTTATGAACCATGGTGATCGTATTACTACATGTACATGTATGTTATGAACCATGGTGATGATATTGCTACATGTATGTTATGAACCATGGTGATGATATTGCTACATGTATGTTATGAACCACGGTGACGGTATTACTACATGTATGTTATGAACCATGGCGATGATATTGCTACATGTATGTTATAAACCATGGTGATCATATTACTACATGTACATGTATGTTATGAACCATGGTGATAGTATTGCTACATGTATGTTATGAACCATGGTGATGATATTACTACATGTATGTTATGAACCATGGTGATGATATTACTACAAGTATGTTATGAACCATGGTGATGATATTACTACATGTATGTTATGAACCATGGTGATGATATTACTACATGTATGTTATGAACCATGGTGATGATATTGCTACATGTATGTTATAAACCATGGTGATCGTATTACTACATGTACATGTATGTTATGAACCATGGTGATGATATTGCTACATGTATGTTATGAACCACGGTGACGGTATTACTACATGTACATGTATGTTATGAACCATGGTGATGATATTGCTCCATGTATGTTATGAACCATGGTGATGATATTGCTACATGTATGTTATGAACCATGGTGATGATATTGCTACATGTATGTTATGAACCATGGTGATGATATTGCTACATGTATGTTATGAACCATGGTGATGATATTGCTACATGTACATGTATGTTATGAACCATGGTGATGATATTACTACATGTATGTTATGAACCATGGTGATGGTATTACTACATGTATGTTATGAACCATGGTGATGATATTGCTACATGTATGTTATGAACCATGGTGATGATATTGCTACATGTATGTTATGAACCATGGTGATGGTATTACTACATGTATGTTATGAACCATGGTGATGATATTGCTACATGTATGTTATGAACCATGGTGATGATATTGCTACATGTATGTTATGAACCATGGTGATGGTATTACTACATGTATGTTATGAACCATGGTGATCGTATTACTACATGTACATGTATGTTATGAACCATGGTGATGATATTACTACATGTATGTTATGAACCATGGAGATAGTATTGCTACATGTATGTTATGAACCATGGTGATGATATTACTACATGTATGTTATGAACCATGGTGATGATATTACTACATGTATGTTATGAACCATGGTGATGATATTACTACATGTATGTTATGAACCATGGTGATGATATTGCTACATGTATGTTATAAACCATGGTGATCGTATTACTACATGTACATGTATGTTATGAACCATGGTGATCGTATTACTACATGTATGTTATGAACCATGGTGATGATATTGCTACATGTATGTTATGAACCACGGTGACGGTATTACTACATGTATGTTATGAACCATGGTGATGATATTACTACATGTATGTTATGAACCATGGTGATGGTATTACTACATGTATGTTATGAACCATGGTGATCGTATTACTACATGTATGTTATGAACCATGGTGATGGTATTACTACATGTATGTTATGAACCATGGTGATGATATTGCTACATGTATGTTATGAACCATGGTGATCGTATTACTACATGTATGTTATGAACCATGGTGATCGTATTACTACATGTATGTTATGAACCATGGTGATGATATTGCTACATGTATGTTATGAACCATGGTGATCGTATTACTACATGTACATGTATGTTATAAACCATGGTGATCGTATTACTACATGTATGTTATGAACCATGGTGATGATATTACTACATGTATGTTATGAACCATGGTGATCGTATTACTACATGTATGTTATGAACCATGGTGATGATATTGCTACATGTATGTTATGAATCATGGTGATGATATTGCTACATGTATGTTATAAACCATGGTGATCGTATTACTACATGTATGTTATGAACCATGGTGATGATATTGCTACATGTATGTTATGAACCATGGTGATGATATTGCTACATGTATGTTATGAACCATGGTGATCGTATTACTACATGTATGTTATGAACCATGGTGATCGTATTACTACATGTATGTTATGAACCATGGTGATGGTATTGCTACATGTATGTTATGAACCATGGTGATCGTATTACTACATGTTCATGTATGTTATGAACCATGGTGATGATATTGCTACATGTACATGTATGTTATAAACCATGGTGATCGTATTACTACATGTATGTTATGAACCATGGTGATGATATTGCTACATGTATGTTATGAACCATGGTGATGATATTACTACATGTACATGTATGTTATGAACCATGGTGATGATATTGCTACATGTATGTTATGAACCATGGTGATGATATTGCTACATGTACATGTATGTTATGAACCATGGTGATGATATTGCTACATGTATGTTATAAACCATGGTGATCGTATTACTACATGTACATGTATGTTATGAACCATGGTGATGATATTACTACATGTATGTTATGAACCATGGTGATGATATTGCTACATGTATGTTATAAACCATGGTGATCGTATTACTACATGTTCATGTATGTTATGAACCATGGTGATGATATTGCTACATGTATGTTATGAACCATGGTGATGATATTGCTACATGTATGTTATGAACCACGGTGACGGTATTACTACATGTATGTTATGAACCATGGTGATGATATTGCTACATGTATGTTATGAACCATGGTGATGGTATTACTACATGTGTGTTATGAACCATGGTGACGGTATTACTACATGTATGTTATGAACCATGGCGATGATATTGCTACATGTATGTTATGAACCATGGTGATCGTATTACTACATGTATGCTATGAACCATGGTGATCGTATTACTACATGTACATGTATGTTATGAACCATGGTGATGATATTTCTACATGTACATGTATGTTATGAACCATGGTGATGATATTGCTCCATGTATGTTATGAACCATGGTGATGATATTGCTACATGTATGTTATGAACCATGGTGATGATATTGCTACATGTATGTTATGAACCATGGTGATGATATTGCTACCTGTACATGTATGTTATAAACCATGGTGATGATATTGCTACATGTATGTTATGAACCATGGTGATTATATTACTACATGTATGTTATAAACCATGGTGATCGTATTACTACATGTACATGTATGTTATGAACCATGGTGATGATATTGCTACACGTATGTTATGAACCATGGTGATGATATTACTACATGTACATGTATGTTATGAACCATGGTGATGATATTGCTACATGTATGTTATGAACCATGGTGATCGTATTACTACATGTATGTTATGAACCATGGTGATGATATTGCTACATGTATGTTATGAACCATGGTGATGATGTTGCTACATGTATGTTATAAACCATGGTGATCGTATTACTACATTAACATGTATGTTATGAACCATGGTGATCGTATTACTACATGTACATGTATGTTATGAACCATGGTGATGATATTGCTACATGTATGTTATGAACCATGGTGATCGTATTACTACATGTACATGTATGTTATGAACCATGGTGATCGTATTACTACATGTACATGTATGTTATGAACCATGGTGATGATATTGCTACATGTATGTTATGAACCATGGTGATGATATTGCTACATGTATGTTATGAAACACGGTGACGGTATTACTACATGTATGTTATGAACCATGGCGATGATATTGCTACATGTATGTTATAAACCATGGTGATCATATTACTACATGTACATGTATGTTATGAACCATGGTGATAGTATTGCTACATGTATGTTATGAACCATGGTGATGATATTACTACATGTATGTTATGAACCATGGTGATGATATTACTACAAGTATGTTATGAACCATGGTGATGATATTACTACATGTATGTTATGAACCATGGTGATGATATTACTACATGTATGTTATGAACCATGGTGATGATATTGCTACATGTATGTTATAAACCATGGTGATCGTATTACTACATGTACATGTATGTTATGAACCATGGTGATGATATTGCTACATGTATGTTATGAACCACGGTGACGGTATTACTACATGTACATGTATGTTATGAACCATGGTGATGATATTGCTCCATGTATGTTATGAACCATGGTGATGATATTGCTACATGTATGTTATGAACCATGGTGATGATATTGCTACATGTATGTTATGAACCATGGTGATGATATTGCTACATGTATGTTATGAACCATGGTGATGATATTGCTACATGTACATGTATGTTATGAACCATGGTGATGATATTACTACATGTATGTTATGAACCATGGTGATGGTATTACTACATGTATGTTATGAACCATGGTGATGATATTGCTACATGTATGTTATGAACCATGGTGATGATATTGCTACATGTATGTTATGAACCATGGTGATGGTATTACTACATGTATGTTATGAACCATGGTGATGATATTGCTACATGTATGTTATGAACCATGGTGATGATATTGCTACATGTATGTTATGAACCATGGTGATGGTATTACTACATGTATGTTATGAACCATGGTGATCGTATTACTACATGTACATGTATGTTATGAACCATGGTGATGATATTACTACATGTATGTTATGAACCATGGGGATAGTATTGCTACATGTATGTTATGAACCATGGTGATGATATTACTACATGTATGTTATGAACCATGGTGATGATATTACTACATGTATGTTATGAACCATGGTGATGATATTACTACATGTATGTTATGAACCATGGTGATGATATTGCTACATGTATGTTATAAACCATGGTGATCGTATTACTACATGTACATGTATGTTATGAACCATGGTGATCGTATTACTACATGTATGTTATGAACCATGGTGATGATATTGCTACATGTATGTTATGAACCACGGTGACGGTATTACTACATGTATGTTATGAACCATGGTGATGATATTACTACATGTATGTTATGAACCATGGTGATGGTATTACTACATGTATGTTATGAACCATGGTGATCGTATTACTACATGTATGTTATGAACCATGGTGATGGTATTACTACATGTATGTTATGAACCATGGTGATGATATTGCTACATGTATGTTATGAACCATGGTGATCGTATTACTACATGTATGTTATGAACCATGGTGATCGTATTACTACATGTATGTTATGAACCATGGTGATGATATTGCTACATGTATGTTATGAACCATGGTGATCGTATTACTACATGTACATGTATGTTATAAACCATGGTGATCGTATTACTACATGTATGTTATGAACCATGGTGATGATATTACTACATGTATGTTATGAACCATGGTGATCGTATTACTACATGTATGTTATGAACCATGGTGATGATATTGCTACATGTATGTTATGAATCATGGTGATGATATTGCTACATGTATGTTATAAACCATGGTGATCGTATTACTACATGTATGTTATGAACCATGGTGATGATATTGCTACATGTATGTTATGAACCATGGTGATGATATTGCTACATGTATGTTATGAACCATGGTGATCGTATTACTACATGTATGTTATGAACCATGGTGATCGTATTACTACATGTATGTTATGAACCATGGTGATGGTATTGCTACATGTATGTTATGAACCATGGTGATCGTATTACTACATGTTCATGTATGTTATGAACCATGGTGATGATATTGCTACATGTACATGTATGTTATAAACCATGGTGATCGTATTACTACATGTATGTTATGAACCATGGTGATGATATTGCTACATGTATGTTATGAACCATGGTGATGATATTACTACATGTACATGTATGTTATGAACCATGGTGATGATATTGCTACATGTATGTTATGAACCATGGTGATGATATTGCTACATGTACATGTATGTTATGAACCATGGTGATGATATTGCTACATGTATGTTATAAACCATGGTGATCGTATTACTACATGTACATGTATGTTATGAACCATGGTGATGATATTACTACATGTATGTTATGAACCATGGTGATGATATTGCTACATGTATGTTATAAACCATGGTGATCGTATTACTACATGTTCATGTATGTTATGAACCATGGTGATGATATTGCTACATGTATGTTATGAACCATGGTGATGATATTGCTACATGTATGTTATGAACCACGGTGACGGTATTACTACATGTATGTTATGAACCATGGTGATGATATTGCTACATGTATGTTATGAACCATGGTGATGGTATTACTACATGTGTGTTATGAACCATGGTGACGGTATTACTACATGTATGTTATGAACCATGGCGATGATATTGCTACATGTATGTTATGAACCATGGTGATCGTATTACTACATGTATGCTATGAACCATGGTGATCGTATTACTACATGTACATGTATGTTATGAACCATGGTGATGATATTTCTACATGTACATGTATGTTATGAACCATGGTGATGATATTGCTCCATGTATGTTATGAACCATGGTGATGATATTGCTACATGTATGTTATGAACCATGGTGATGATATTGCTACATGTATGTTATGAACCATGGTGATGATATTGCTACCTGTACATGTATGTTATAAACCATGGTGATGATATTGCTACATGTATGTTATGAACCATGGTGATTATATTACTACATGTATGTTATAAACCATGGTGATCGTATTACTACATGTACATGTATGTTATGAACCATGGTGATGATATTGCTACACGTATGTTATGAACCATGGTGATGATATTACTACATGTACATGTATGTTATGAACCATGGTGATGATATTGCTACATGTATGTTATGAACCATGGTGATGATATTGCTACATGTATGTTATGAACCATGGTGATGATATTGCTACATGTATGTTATGAACCATGGTGATGATATTGCTACATGTATGTTATGAACCATGGTGATCGTATTACTACATGTACATGTATGTTATGAACCATGGTGATGATATTGCTACATGTATGTTATGAACCATGGTGATGATATTGCTACATGTATGTTATAAACCATGGTGATCGTATTACTACATGTACATGTATGTTATGAACCATGGTGATGATATTGCTACATGTATGTTATGAACCATGGTGATGATATTGCTACATGTATGTTATGAACCATGGTGATGATATTGCTACATGTATGTTATGAACCATGGTGATCGTATTACTACATGTACATGTATGTTATGACCCATGGTGATGATATTGCTACATGTATGTTATGAACCATGGTGATGATATTGCTACATGTATGTTATGAACCATGGTGATCGTATTACTACATGTACATGTATGTTATGAACCATGGTGATGATATTGCTACATGTATGTTATAAACCATGGTGATGATATTGCTACATGTATGTTATGAACCATGGTGATGATATTACTACATGTATGTTATGAACCATGGTGATGATATTACTACATGTATGTTATGAACCATGGTGATGGTATTACTACATGTATGTTATGAACCATGGTGATGATATTACTACATGTATGTTATGAACCATGGTGATGATATTACTACATGTATGTTATGAACCATGGTGATGATATTACTACATGTATGTTATGAGCCATGGTGATCGTATTACTACATGTACATGTATGTTATGAACCATGGTGATGGTATTACTACATGTATGTTATGAACCATGGTGATCATATTACTACATGTACATGTATGTTATGAACCATGGTGATGGTATTACTACATGTATGTTATGAACCATGGTGATGGTATTACTACATGTACATGTATGTTATGAACCATGGTGATGATATTGCTACATGTATGTTATGAACCATGGTGATGGTATTACTACATGTATGTTATGAACCATGGTGATCGTATTACTACATGTATGTTATGAACCATGGTGACGGTATTACTACATGTACATGTATGTTATGAACCATAGTGATCATATTACTACATGTATGTTATGAACCATGGTGATGGTATTACTACATGTACGTTATGAACCATGGTGATCGTATTACTACATGTACATGTATGTTATGAACCATGGTGATGGTATTACTACATGTATGTTATGAACCATGGTGATGATATTGCTACATGTATGTTATGAACCATGGTGATGGTATTACTACATGTATGTTATGAACCATGGTGATCGTATTACTACATGTATGTTATGAACCATGGTGACGGTATTACTACATGTACATGTATGTTATGAACCATGGTGATCGTATTACTACATGTATGTTATGAACCATGGTGACGGTATTACTACATGTACATGTATGTTATGAACCATGGTGATCGTATTACTACATGTATGTTATGAACCATGGTGATCGTATTACTACATGTATGTTATGAACCATGGTGATCGTATTACTACATGTATGTTATGAACCATGGTGATGGTATTACTACATGTATGTTATAATACATGGTGATGATATTACTACATGTACATGTATGTTATGAACCATGGTGATCGTATTACTACATGTATGTTATGAACCATGGTGATGGTATTACTACATGTATGTTATGAACCATGGTGATGATATTACTACATGTACATGTATGTTATGAACCATGGTGATGATATTACTACATGTACATGTATGTTATGAACCATGGTGAAGATATTACTACATGTATGTTATGAACCATGGTGATGATATTACTACATGTACATGTATGTTATGAACCATGGTGATGGTATTACTACATGTATGTTATGAACCATGGTGATGATATTACTACATGTACATGTATGTTATGAACCATGGTGATGATATTACTACATGTACATGTATGTTATGAACCATGGTGATGATATTACTACATGTATGTTATGAACCATGGTGATGGTATTACTACATGTACATGTATGTTATGAACCATGGTGATGATATTGCTACATATAATAATACATGTATACCATGGTGACGATATTGATATATATAATAATACATGTATACCATGGTGATGATATTGCTACATATAATAATACATGTATACCATGGTTTACTTTATTACAACAATTTATGATGGGTTATAAAGGTCTAAATGATATACCTCTTTTTAACACAATTATAAACTTGTCTGCGTGGGTATTTTAGACAAGAAGATTTTCCCTGTGCCCGTGTGTTTTAGTGTCCATAAATATATACCATGTTGATGATATTGCTACATATAATAATACATGTATACCATGGTGATATTGCTACATATAATAATACATGTATACCATGGTGATATTGCTACATATAATAATACATGTATACCATGGTGATATTGCTACATATAATAATACATGTATACCATGGTGATATTGCTACATATAATAATACATGTATACCATGATGATGATATTGCTACATATAATAATACATGTATACCATGGTGATATTGCTACATATAATAATACATGTATACCATGGTGATGATATTGCTACATATAATAATACATGTATACCATGGTGATGATATTGCTACATATAATAATACATGTATACCATGGTGATGATATTGCTATATATAATAATACATGTATACCATGGTGATGATATTGCTACATATAATAATACATGTATACCATGGTGATGATATTGCTACATATAATAATACATGTATACCATGGTGATGATATTGCTACATATAATAATACATGTATACCATGGTGATGATATTGCTATATATAATAATACATGTATACCATGGTGATGATATTGCTATATATAATAATACATGTATACCATGGTGATGATAAGTCTCTCTTACCATTGGCATTATGATGATTTGTGAAGAGAAAGCCACTATCAATGAGACAGGGAATTTCAACTGTTCTTTTACCAGCTCCACTTTGGTAGCACATCCTATTCCAAAACTGATAATGATGGCAATTGCTGCTGCAGCACTGTTAAAGACAAAATCTGCTGTACGTTGTTTTCTTATAACAAGTGATTCCAAGAGGTTGTCTGAGATTGTGTTTATAGATACAGCTTCCTGTCCATACAATACCTCCAATGACACCTGACCAGCTTGTACTGCTGCCAAGCTGAAATTCCAACCTTCCATGTTTACCAAAATGTAGACAGGTTGTAAAGACATATCCACAGTGGCAT
This sequence comes from Lepidochitona cinerea, assembly GCA_963971465.1. Taxonomy (NCBI): domain Eukaryota; kingdom Metazoa; phylum Mollusca; class Polyplacophora; order Chitonida; family Tonicellidae; genus Lepidochitona; species Lepidochitona cinerea. The sequence continues at coordinate 45,907,565 of OZ020556.1, forward strand.
TCTATGAGTCCCCAAATGTGGGGATATCCATGAGGCTGACAGATGACAGCAATCTCAATGACAAGCTAGTTGACATTATTCCACATTCCAACCTTCATGGAGTACTGGGGAAATGTTTGCATGGAATCGGCCTCCAACTTATTGATTAGGATTGGAAGCAAGGGCTAGTCCATTCTAGTTGACAGGGGGGAGAATGTCTTCCACTTTTCTTTATGACAATCCGGATCAGCATTTAAACACTAGTATTAACAAAACTGATTGCATAATGCAAACATGATTGCTTTGTACTTATCATTGTGAGAACTTGTCAAGGGTTGAAGATGTGGGAATGCTCTCTGTCTGTCTGTACGTCGGTCTGCTCTTCTGTCTACTTCATGTGAATGCTGTACATTAAAAAAGCTTAAGAACAGTTCCTCCTTGTTTGATAGAGGTGGACATTTTAAACCTTCACTGTCTTTAATGTACATTTGAGTTACAGAGTGTGAGTTTTGAGTGTAGATATTTATCTGTGAAGCTCTATATCTGACCTGGGCGTATCCGTGTATTTTTTACCCTAATAAACTTGGCAGCACAGCCATGAAACTGAATTAATCTTGAATACCAGATACATTGTAAACCTCAGACAATCCATATGTATTATGCAGGATCAAGCATTAAACAATCAATTAATTTTAAGTGCCAGATATACCTCAAAACAACACATCTTGAGTCTCAGATATACATGTACCTCAAAATAATCCACCTTCGTGCCAGATATACCTCAAAACAACACATCTTGAGTCTCAGATATACATGTACCTCAAAATAATCCACCTTCGTGCCAGATATACCTCAAAACAACACATCTTGAGTCTCAGATATACATGTGCCTCAAAATAATCCACTTCAGTGCCAGATATACGTCAAAACAACACATCTTGAGTCTCAGATATACATGTACCTCAAAATAATCCACCTTCAGTGCCAGATATACCTCAAAACAACACATCTTGAGTCTCAGATATACATGTACCTCATAATAATCCACCTTCAGTGCCAGATATACCTCAAAACAACACATCTTGAGTCTCAGATATACATGTACCTCAAAATAATCCACCTTCAGTGCCAGATATACCTCAAAACAACACATCTTGAGTCTCAGATGTACGTACCTCATAATAATCCACCTTCAGTGCCAGATGTACCTCAAAACATGAAATCTTGAGTGCCAGAGAATGTATGTATTTTATAAACAAACTTGAGTTATATTTTGCAATTTGCATTGTGTGTGCTGTAGAACATGTATTTTTCTGACCAAAAAGAAAAATATATTTTGAATGCAGCACTCTGTGATGGTTATGAAAGTTAATTTTCTCAGTGACATACGACGTCAAACACAACTTCTGTTGTATACGTACCCTTACAGTTGGGACATACTGTAATAGACGATCAGTACCACTGATTTGAAAATTAGCTAAAAAGACATTTCATATGGAAGGGTGTGTATGACATCACTTTTGACAAGTTTTGCTGCGAAAAATTTGCATAATTTTACATTTTTTGCACATTTAGTCCTTACACAAACACAAACTGTCCACAAATCTTTTAAACATTGTTTTTCCAACTCCTGCCATTTTAGGTAAATTGATTTACCTGCTAATATATGCTGTTTAAGATTCCTGTTACACTTGAAGTATTAATATGGGTGTCTCTTAAACCTGCTACTATTCTCTTTCTAGAACGTTTTTGCCTAATTTGAATATTTCCTTTCATCTGAATTCTTTTATTGTTGGATGAATATGTTTGATTCTATTCTACTATTCCATACAAGTTTTCTGCTTTTAAATGTTTCATTCATTAATATGAATCAGGTCTCCAATATTTTTCACTTGAATTATCACATTTATTGATCTTTGATTGATCTTTACTGTTGATTGATTCAGTTCAATAATGTCTCCACTTTTTTCCGCTTGGTTTCTGTTGAAATAATGACTGAGGGTGAAATACAGTTTGATCTCTATGGTTTTGTTACTAAATGCTTTCACTTATTTTATTTCATTCTAATACACCACTAACTTCAATTGCTTTCTCTGGATATTGTTGGTATTTAATGGATACAAAAGATAAGTTGTGATATGCATTTTAGTTTACTTTGATGTGTAATTTTGGGGAGAACCATATAGGATATATATATGTTTTTGAACACTTAAACACACGGGCACAGAGAAAATCTTCTTGTCTAAAATAACCATGGAGACAATTTTCTTATCTGTCACATAATGGGAAGTCATCTATTGTATGATCTTATATGGGCTCAATGTACATGGCCAAACGCAATATTCCAGATTGCAATGAGCCGGTTTAAGAAAGGAATTAAACTCTTTTTTTTTAGGGATTTGGGAGGGTTTGGTGTCGTAAATGTCCCTCAAGGATACCAGTATGGTGAAGACATTGTAAAATTTTGAAAAGGACTTTCACCAGAGCTGAGAAATCTGAATATTGGGGACTTTTACATTTTTAATTTCCATGATTTTAAATTTCCATGTCTAATTGAAAATTGCCTGCTTCTGTTACCTAGCCGTTGTTTTGCCATTCTGCCTAAATGTTGTTTTAAACAATATTTATTTCTTCATAAAGAAATGAATTGGTGAACAGGCAATGGCCTATGTTAACACCTTTCCATGGAATACAGACAGTTGCACATTTCTGATTGTAACAAATCGAGAAATAACCTATAGCCCTATTGGTTTGAGTTGACACACCGTACTGTTTTGTTCTTGCGTTAAGTTTCCGCTTCCTTTTAGTAGGACATGAATATCTGTGGGAAAGTCGAAACTTAGTAGGTTTTTTCTAAGGTTGCTGTATTTAGGACAGTATAAAAATAATGTTCAGGTGATTCAAATTGGTGGCCACATTCACATGAAGGGTCAGTAGAGACATGTCTCATAAATTTGTGGCCATTCAGATTACTGCACTGTAAGCGCATTTGGGTGTGGATTATATGTGAAGTTCGATCCTTAAAGTGGAGACGATTAAATTGCGGTACTGGTGTGTCAACATTCCACAGTCGCCTCTTAAACGTGTTATAGTTTGTTATATTGTGAGTGCAGGTGTCTAATGAGTTCCATATATGTGTGCTCGACGGGATTGTAGAATTCATGTATGTGGAAGCTCTTGCAAAAGGTACCCTAACTACATGTACTTCACTCTCACGTAGGCTTTGTCGGCGTTCGTTGGTGTTTGTCGCAACATTAACATGGGGCAGATAAGGTGGGGAGAGGCGGTTGGTTAGTTTGTAGAAGAATTGTAATTCATGACGTTGTCGTCTATTGGTAAGGGGAATATGTCCAGTCTCTTTATAGAGGGAATTGTGGTTTGTACCCTTAGCGTCAAGTTGTAAATTCTCTAAGATTTTCACAGTTTAAAGTTTTATATATATATATTACGAAGGGATACGACATCAGCCTTGTTGTAGTTCCACATTTCGCGACAAAACGTATGCATGTTTTTGTTTTGCAAGCGGACAAAAGTAGGTGGTCGCTGCAGATTGGATTGATTACACCGGACGGTGGAGTTAAATATCGTTCGGGGATGGGAAACCAGTATCAAGTCGATTAAAGTAGAGGAAGTGGGAGAGTGTTGGCTGGTTGATAATCTGATATAGTGAGTAACTATTTTCTAGATGTTCAATTCTGTGATGCGACTTATCAGGACAATTCGCGTTAAAATCTCTGAGAATGTTGATATACTTAATTAGTTTAACTGGATGAAAGGGGAAAATGGAATTTGCAAAGAGAAATAATAATAAAATCCTAGAAATCAAATTTTGAAAAATAATATACAGTGGCTGTAAATGCTAAATGAGGTTAAATCATATGGGAACAAAAACAATAAAAAACATAAAACAATAAAAAAGATACAGTATATAAAGTAATATATACAACATTTTACGGTAAGCAAAGAATACTTACCAGAAAACGAGATCACACACACGGTTTGCTAGAAGCTTTTTGGATAGATTTCTTTTCTCTATAGCCTCAGAAACAAGTCTAATGTATGTTGAATTTCTTGCGTTTATATGGAAAATGACAGGAAATAAAAAGGCTAATTAAAGAGCAGTTGTATAACTCATTGGCGCGTCAATTCATAGAGGTGACAAGGAGATAGAAGCTGAAAGCCTGTATGTAACCAGTTTCAATCGCTAACCAGATACAATCCACAAACAACCCCAAGAGGTACATTTTAGTAGGAATTCCGATGATGTACAGGGTTGTGTTGAATAAAACCTATATGAGGCTAACCCGTTCTTAAGTAGACTCAGTACAGGATTAAAGGCTTAAGAATTACAAATCTTTATTCAGGGAACCCTAATAAATACTTTTACAAAGGTTCCATTGGCGTACCCAATTATGCTAATTAAAGTGGTAATTAGCTCTAATTGCGGGCGTTCTTAAGTTGATTAAGTACAGGAGTTAGAACTTAAGAATGATAGATCTGGATTCCCACCACCTATATGAACATTTTAGTATAGGTTTCATTCATGTACTCAATTATGCTAATTAAAACTATTTGATGCTAATCGCAACCTTTGACCTTTTCTTAAGTGGACTTGGTACAGGCTTTGCCTCTTAAGAAACTCTCTCCTATATATAAGAAGGGAGACAACCTTGAACGTGCACCTTCAGCTCCAGACCTTTACTGAAAACGTTTTTAACCCTCTGTTGTGTGCATTTTGATCTGGTTATAGCTGTCAACATATTTTGTTAAGACTCTGGGTGTATGTACATGTAGCATAGAAAATTGATAGTCTGTTGGCCTACTACTCATAGCTTTTGATTGTCTGCCCCATTCCTTAATTATTGCTAACCTAAAAGGGCCTTGCTCATAGTTCAATTGGCAAAACAATGTGTTGAAGTAGGATCTGTGAAGAGTAAATGGAAGACCATTAGGAAAGGTTTACCACAAGGCTCAATTTTGGAGCCTTCAATTTTTAACCCGTTCATAAATGACCTGTTTTATCATATAAAAATTGGGGAGCTTTTCAACTATGTTGACGACAACAGTATTCTAGTTTGTGGTCAAAGCATAAACCATACTGTGCCATAGACTGGGTAGTGACAGCACTTAAAATTGGTGCAGACTTAATGAAATGAAAGCAAATCCATCCAAATTCAAATTCCTTGTTGCAAATGAAAAAAAAAATGGATTCTATTACAAGTCAGCGTAGTGCAAATGTCCTCGATGTTCATCTAGATAATAAGGTAGACTTGAATGACCTGGAGCCAGTTTCTCAAAGCGGCGTAGCGTAACTGAATATAGCAACGTATCTCTACACTAAGGGTTGCTATGGCAGTTACGAAAAAACTTACGCGACGCGGCTTCGTGAAACAGGCTCCATATCTCTCATATTGTTAAGAATGCTAGTAGACAACCTAACATACTAAAGCGACTTGCTCATCTTTTTGATCAGGACACTAGACTTGTGATATATAAGTCGTTTATACAGTGTTATTTTAATTATTGTCCTGCTGTCTGACACAGCTGTGGCAAAGTCAATACTGCCAGACTAGAGAAGCTCTAAAGTATGTCTTTTGTGATTTTAAATCACCATACGAAATCCATCTCAAGCGGGCAAACATACCATCCCTTGAACTTGCTTGGTTCCGCTAAATTGCTTTAGAGGCTTTTAAATGTCTAAATAAGACCAACCCTCCTTTCTTAAATGAGTTAATTAAGCCAGTTAATCCAAAGTATTACTTCCGAAAAACCTTGACTGTAAATGTACCAATGAAACGAACTGTAAATGCTGGCTTGCATTCCTTCAGTTATATAAGTGCTAAAATCTGGAATGACCTGCCTGGTCACCTGAGAGAATCCAGTGATATAAATATATTCAAACGTCATAAAAACGTGGACAGGATCCAAGTGTCACTGTAACTTCTGTGATAAAAATGGCTCAAACAATGTGATATAGAATGGGATAATTTTTATTGAACGTTTTTAATTGTATAACATATTTTATTTATCTCATGTTATGTTTTATTATGTAATGCTCGGAAATATACAATGTAAGCTTCTAGCTAGTGTTTCTTATATTGTACCTCCGAGGATAAATTTAAAGCTTTGTATCTTGTATGTGTCTTACAAAATGGCTTTCCTGTTAATGTGTCATTCAAAATGATTGTTTTAGTATTGTACATGTATCTTGCGAAATGGCGTTCCCGGTAATGTGTGATTCAAAATGATTGTTTTAGTATTGTACATGTATCTTTCAAAATGGCTTTCCTGTTAATGTGTGATTCAAAATGATTGTTTTAGTATTGTACATGTATCTTACGAAATGGCGTTCCCGGTAATGTGTGATTCAAAATGATTGTTTTAGTATTGTACATGTATCTTTCAAAATGGCTTTCCTGTTAATGTGTGATTCAAAATGATTGTTTTAGTATTGTACATGTATCTTTCAAAATGGCTTTCCTGTTAATGTGTGATTCAAAATGATTGTTTTAGTATTGTACATGTATCTTTCAAAATGGCTTTCCTGTTAATGTGTCATTCAAAATGATTGTTTTAGTATTGAACATGTATCTTACGAAATGGCGTTCCTGTTAATGTGTGATTCAAAATGATTGTTTTAGTATTGTACATGTATCTTACGAAATGGCGTTCCCTGTAATATGTGATTCAAAATGATTGTTTTAGTATTGTACATGTATCTTGCGCGATGGTGTTCCCTGTAATGTGTCATTCAAAATGATTGTTCCTTATTGTTTCAGTGATGCGCCTGACAAAGCCAACACTGATGCCATTTTCTCCAGTGTTATGTGAGGACAATGACCTTCATGCAGATTTGCTCCAACACCAACAGAATGAAGACATGTCTAGGCCTGGTCAACTAACTGACTTTATCTTTGGGGATCTGCTGACATTACCACAAAACTTTGGGTATTATTACTCCACGTTTCACATCTATAGCCTGGGCTAACAAATTTATTATATTTTATGCTTCTAAACAGTATTCAATTGATATTTTCTATTAAGCTTAATGGATGGGAAATCTCTAGAAATACGTATGGATTAACTTAGATAGCAGCCTTCAAAGTACTTAAAACATTTCATGTTAATTACCGCCAGTGACCCTCAAGCTAATAAAAACAGACAGAAGCATGTCCTTTCAGTGGCTTATCTGTGTCGCCATTTATTCTGTGTTAAGATGAAGTGATGTTGCAGCAGCTATTTTTAAATCATATGTCAATTATTCGCTTACGAGGGGATAAAACATACGTTGGACAATTGTTTTAGACTAAATGAACTCTACTCTTTCCATCTAAAATTTTCTTTCCCTTTAAGAAATGTGTCCGACCCATGATTGATTTAAGCCAATATACACTGTAAATGGACAATGTTTGAAAATACAGGATTTAAATGTTTAATTTTTATAATGTGAAGAATTACTTATGGATAACAATTTCTTTTTATCCATAAGTAATTCTTCACCTTCTAAATGCCATTGAAAGATTTAATTTGTACACGCCCGACTAAAAATAAGCCGGTCATATTATGGTATCACCAGCGTTCTCAACCCGTCCCGGATTCCCTTCCGCTCCATAACTTGAAGAGTTGCGATTTAATCTTTACAATTCTTTTACAACATATACCTTATGGATAGAAGGTGTGCCATAAACCATTTATGACATCTTAACATTACGATTGCTTAACATGACTTCTACATTGGATTATGTAATACATGTATTCTGTCTTAGTCTATATCTTCGTTCCCTTCCGCTCCATAACTTGAAGAGTTTAGATCCAATCTTTGCAATGTTTTCAGAACGTATACTTAATGGGTAGATGGTGTGTCATGAACCATATATGGCCTCTTCGGTTGCATAGCATGCCATCTATATTGGATTATGTAATATCTCTTTAAGTCTATATCTTCATTCTTTTCCGCTCTATAACTTGACCAGTTTTATACGATCTTTGCAATTTTTCACAACATATACTTAAATGTTATCTAATCCTAGCAATGTTTCTTGCTAAATTTAGAGTTGTTTCAGAGTACGTCTAAGTATACTTTATCAGTTTCACAGCTGGTCGCGGTCGCGTTAGACAGGTGGCCGCTCTTTGCAGTGTCTTAAGTACGAGATTTCGTTCGGGGGCGCCGTGGGGTGGTCAGTTGGTCGCTGTTTACAGGTGGTCACTTGTCCAGGTTTGACTGTATTTTGGAACTTACTGAACTAATGAATATAACAACTTTACAGGGTTAGGAGAGATATTTTAACTCACAGATGCTTTGGACGCCTTTGGAACTCTGTCTAAAATGACTCAGCTGTTCTTGAATGTCATTTGAAATTTCTCCCTTGCTGCCGTACTCAGTCTACAGAAGGGTTGCTGAAGGCACCCACCAAGTGAAGTGGCTCAACAAAATTCAAATTAGGGAAGACGTTACATTGCCCCAAATAGGAAGTCAAATTGTGCCCTCTGTAAAGAGAGGTTAACTATCGAATCTCATCATCTTGCCCATTACAGCAACTCGCAAAAACACTCACATTGAGTGGTTGTACCTTATTTTCTCCGAACATCTGAAAACATCTCACAAACACATTGAGTGGTTGTACCTTCTTTTCTCTGAACATCTGAAAACATCTCACATTGAGTGGTTGTGCCTTCTTTTCTCTGAACATCTGAAAACATTTCACATTGAGTGGTTGTACCTTCTTTTTTCTGAACATCTGAAAACATTTCACATTGAGTGGTTGTACCTTCTTTTTTCTGAACATCTGAAAACATCTCACATTGAGTGGTTGTACCTTCTTTTCTCTGAACATCTGAAAACATTTCACATTGAGTGGTTGTACCTTCTTTTTTCTGAACATCTGAAAACATCCTCACATTGAGTGGTTGTACCTTCTGTTTCTCTGAACATCTGAAAACATCTCACATTGAGTGCTTGGTCTTGTTACATTAAGGTTTTGACAGCACTATTTAGTCATATATTTGTCTGGGATATATGTCTGAGATGGGGAATTACGGAAAATCCATTAGTTTTACTTATACTTTTATTCTTTTGTCTTGCAGGAATATATTTCTTGGTGAGACATTTTCTAGTTATATCAGTGTTCATAATGACAGTACTCAGGTGTGTTCAGATATAGTAGTCAAGGTAAGTGTCCAATCATCTTACAGTTCACAGGTGTGTTCAGATGTAGTAGTTGAATCTTCTGTACTTAATGTATGCTCGCTATTTCAGGCCGACCTGCAGACCAGTTCCCAGAGACTCTCTTTGTCTGGGGTCAATTCTCAGCCAATAATGCTCACTCCTGAGGAGAGTATGGATGATGTAATACACCATGAGGTTAAGGAGTTGGGAACACACATGTAAGTTTTGCACACTTTACACCAATCATTGATAGTTTGTAATACACCATGAGGTTAAGGAGTTGGGAACACACATGTAAGTTTTGCACACTTTACACCAATCATTGATAGTTTGTAATACACCATGAGGTTAAGGAGTTGGGAACACACATGTAAGTTTTGCACACTTTACACCAATCATTGATAGTTTGTAATACACCATGAGGTTAAGGAGTTGGGAACACACATGTAAGTTTTGCACAATTTACTCCAATCATTGATAGTTTGTAATACACCATGAGGTTAAGGAGTTGGGAACACACATGTAAGTTTTGCACACTTTACACCAATCATTGATAGTAATACACCATGAGGTTAAGGAGTTGTGAACACACATGTAAGTTTTGCACACTTTACACCAATCATTGATAGTTTGTAATACACCATGAGGTTAAGGAGTTGGGAACACACATATAAGTTTTGCACACTTAACACCAATCATTGATAGTTTGTAATACACCATGAGGTTAAGGAGTTGGGAACACACATGTAAGTTTTGCACACTTTACACCAATCATTGATAGTAATACACCATGAGGTTAAGGAGTTAGGGGCACACATGTAAGTTTTGCACACTTTACACCAATCATTGATAGTTTGTAATACACCATGAGGTTAAGGAGTTGGGAACACACATGTAAGTTTTGCACACTTTACACCAATCATTGATAGTTTGTAATACACCATGAGGTTAAGGAGTTAGGGGCACACATGTAAGTTTTGCACACTTTACACCAATCATTGATAGTTTGTAATACACCATGAGGTTAAGGAGTTGGGAACACACATGTAAGTTTTGCACACTTTACACCAATCATTGATAGTTTGTAATACACCATGAGGTTAAGGAGTTGGGAACACACATGTAAGTTTTGCACACTTTACACCAATAATTGATAGTTTGTAATACACCATGAGGTTAAGAAGTTGGGAACACACATGTAAGTTTTGCACACTTTACACCAATCATTGATAGTTTGTAATACACCATGAGGTTAAGGAGTTGGGAACACACATGTAAGTTTTGCACACTTTACACCAATCTTTGATAGTAATACACCATGAGGTTAAGGAGTTGGGAACACACATGTAAGTTTTGCACACTTTACACCAATCATTGATAGTTTGTAATACACCATGAGGTTAAGGAATTGGGAACACACATGTAAGTTTTGCACACTCTACACCAATAATTGATAGTTTGTAATACACCATGAGGTTAAGGAGTTGGGAACACACATGTAAGTTTTGCACATTTTACACCAATCATTGATAGTTTGTAATACACCATGAGGTTAAGGAGTTGGGAACACACATGTAAGTTTTGCACACTTTACACCAATCATTGATAGTAATACACCATGAGGTTAAGGAGTTGGGAACACACATGTAAGTTTTGCACACTTTACACCAATCATTGATAGTAATACACCATGAGGTTAAGGAGTTGGGAACACACATGTAAGTTTTGCACACTTTACACCAATCATTGATAGTTTGTAATACACCATGAGGTTAAGAAGTTGGGAACACACATGTAAGTTTTGCACACTTTACACCAATCATTGATAGTTTGTAATACACCATGAGGTTAAGAAGTTGGGAACACACATGTAAGTTTTGCACACTTTACACCAATCATTGATAGTTTGTAATACATTATGAGGTTAAGGAGTTGGGAACACACATGTAAGTTTTGCACACTTCACACCAATCATTGATAGTAATACACCATGAGGTTAAGGAGTTAGGGGCACACATGTAAGTTTTGCACACTTTACACCAATAATTGATAGTAATACACCATGAGGTTAAGAAGTTGGGAACACACATGTAAGTTTTGCACACTTTACAACAATCATTGATAGTAATACACCATGAGGTTAAGGATTTGGGAACACACATGTAAGTTTTGCACACTTTACACCAATCATTGATAGTTTGTAATACACCATGAGGTTAAGAAGTTGGGAACACACATGTTAGTTTTGCACACTTTACACCAATCATTGATAGTTTGTAATACACCATGAGGTTAAGAAGTTGGGAACACACATGTAAGTTTTGCACACTTTACACCAATCATTGATAGTTTGTAATACACCATGAGGTTAAGGAGTTGGGAACACACATGTAAGTTTTGCACACTTTACACCAATCATTGATAGTAATACACCATGAGGTTAAGGAGTTAGGGGCACACATGTAAGTTTTGCACACTTTACACCAATAATTGATAGTTTGTAATACACCATGAGGTTAAGAAGTTGGGAACACACATGTAAGTTTTGCACACTTTACACCAATCATTGATAGTAATACACCATGAGGTTAAGGAGTTGGGAGCACACATGTAAGTTTTGCACACTTTACACCAATCATTGATAGTAATACACCATGAGGTTAAGAAGTTGGGAACACACATATAAGTTTTGCACACTTTACATCAATAATGGATAGTTTGTAATACATCATGAAGTAAAGAAGTTGGGAACACACATGTTAGCTCTAAAATAATGTGCAGTTAAAGGAGTCTGGAACATACATGTAGGTGTAAGTTTTGAGGATGTATAAATAATTATCAATTAGGATTGAATAAATAATTACCTTATTGCTTGTACATGTAGACTGGTATGTGCTGTCAGCTATATTTCTGGTACTGGAGAAAAAATGTACTTCAGGAAATTCTTCAAATTCCAAGTAAGTCTCTATTACAATTGACTCTGTGAGGTTCTTCAAACCAAACCAATCATACAATGACTCTGTGAGGTTCTTCAAACCAAACCAATCATACAATGACTCTGTGAGGTTCTTCAAACCAAACCAATCATACAATGACTCTGTGAGGTTCTTCAAACCAAACCAATCATACAATGACTCTGTGAGGTTCTTCAAACCAAACGAATCATACAATGACTCTGCGAGGTTCTTCAAACCAAACCAATCATACAATGACTCTGTGAGGTTCTTCAAACCAAACCAATCATACAATGACTCTGTGAGGTTCTTCAAACCAAACCAATCATACAATTACTCTGTGAGGTTCTTCAAACCAAACCAATCATACAATTGACTCTGTGAGGTTCTTCAAACCAAACCAATCATACAATTGACTCTGTGAGGTTCTTCAAACCAAACCAATCATACAATGACTCTGTGAGGTTCTTCAAACCAAACCAATCATACAATGACTCTGTGAGGTCTTCGAACCAAACCAATCATACAATGACTCTGTGAGGTTCTTCAAACCAAACCAATCATACAATGACTCTGTGAGGTTCTTCGAACCAAACTAATCATACAATGACTCTGTGAGGTTCTTCGAACCAAACCAATCATACAATTGACTCTGTGAGGTTCTTCAAACCAAACCGATCATACAATGACTCTGTGAGGTCTTCAAACCAAACCAATCATACAATTGACTCTGTGAGGTTCTTCAAACCAAACCAATCATACAAGTGAAACAAAAGTCAATCATATTTGACATATTAATTCCATTTTGTGGTAACTACTTACCGAAAGCTCATACATTCAATGATCAAATGTTTAATTTTTGAATAATGGAGTGACATAGAAACATTTCTTCTTTTTGGATTGATTGATTGATGTTTTACACCACACTCAATATTATTTGCCTTATATTGCGGTGTTGTCATATTTAGTGGGGGACGAAGCCGTGCTCTTTTGTTGGAAGAAACTCTTGACCTTCAGCAACTAGATGGTAACTCTTCCACATACTGTTATCAAGTGAGAAACCCAATTTTGGCCTGATCTGGATTTGAAGCTGCATCACATGTATGGACAGATAATGTGGGACACAGAGACACCGAAGCCCTCTTCGTTTTAGAAGACAATATTTTGCGTAAATGGGGGCTTTGATTCCTCAGTCTGTAGAGCGATTCTTCCTGTTCAAATCCCACTCAGTTTCATACAAGTCTTATCCCACTCAGTTTCATACAAGTCTTATCCCACTCGGTTTCATACAAGTCTTATCCCACTCAGTTTCATACAAGTCTTATCCCACTCAGTTTCGTAAATGTCTTGTATTTATGGGTCGTCGGTTGAAATCCCACTCATTTTCATACACACCTTGTATTTATGGGTCGTCGGTTCAAATCCCACTCAGTTTCATACACATCTTGTATTTATGGGTCGTCGGTTGAAATCCCACTCAGTTTCATACACATCTTGTATTTATGGGTCGTCGGTTCAAATCCCACTCAGTTTCATACACATCTTGTATTTATGGCTCGTCGGTTGAAATCCCACTCAGTTTCATACACATCTTGTATTTATGGCTCGTCGGTTGAAATCCCATTCAGTTTCATACACATCTTGTATTTATGGCTGGTCGGTTGAAATCCCACTCAGTTTCATACACATCTTGTATTTATGGCTCGTCGGTTGAAATCCCACTCAGTTTCATACACATCTTGTATTTATGGCTCGTCGGTTGAAATCCCACTCAGTTTCATACACATCTTGTATTTATGGCTCGTCGGTTCAAATCCCACTCAGTTTCATACACATCTTGTATTTATGGCTCGTCGGTTGAAATCCCACTCAGTTTCATACACATCTTGTATTTATGGGTCGTCGGTTGAAATCCCACTCAGTTTCATACACATCTTGTATTTATGGCTCGTCGGTTGAAATCCCACTCAGTTTCATACACATCTTGTATTTATGGGTCGTCGGTTCAAATCCCACTCAGTTTCATACACATCTTGTGTTTATGGGTCGTCGGTTCAAATCCCACTCAGTTTCATACACATCTTGTATTTATGGCTCGTCAGTTGAAATCCCACTCAGTTTCATACAGGTCTTCCATTGATGGGTCGTCGGTTCAAATCCCACTCAGTTTCATACACATCTTGTGTTTATGGGTCGTCGGTTCAAATCCCATTCAGTTTCATACACGTCTTGTATTTATGGGCCGTCCGTTGAAATCCCATTCAGTTTCATACACGTCTTGTATTTATGGGTCGTCGGTTGAAATCCCACTCAGTTTCATACAGGTCTTCCATTGATGGGTCGTCTGTTCAAATCCCACTCTGTCTGACACAGGTCTTCCATTGATGGGTCGTCTGTTCAAATACCACTCAGTCTCACACACGTCTTCTATTGATGGGTCGTTTATTCAAAACCCACTCACTCTGACACAGGTCTTCCATTGATGGGTCGTCTGTTCAAATCCCACTCAGTCTGACACAGGTCTTCCATTGATGGGTCGTCTGTTCAAATCCCACTCAGTCTGTCTGACACAGGCCTTCCATTGATGGGTCGTCTGTTCAAATCCCACTCAGTCTGACACAGGTCTTCCATTGATGGGTCGTCTGTTCAAATCCCACTCAGTCTGACACAGGTCTTCCATTGATGGGTCGTCTGTTCAAATCCCACTCAGTCTGACACAGGTCTTCCATTGATGGGTCGTCTGTTCAAAACCCACTCTGTCTGGCACAGGTCTTCTATTGATGGGTTGTCTGTTCAAATCCCACTCAGTCTGCCACAGGTCTTCTATTGATGAGTCGTCTGTTCAAACCCCACTCTGTCTGACACAGGTCTTCCATTGATGGGTCGTCTGTTCAAATCCCACTCAGTCTGACACAGGTCTTCCATTGATGGGTCGTCTGTTCAAATCCCACTCAGTCTGACACAGGTCTTCCATTCATGGGTCGTCTGTTCAAATCCCACTCTGTCTGACACACGTCTTCCATTGATGGGTCGTCTGTTCAAATCCCACTCAGTCTGACACAGGTCTTCCATTGATGGGTCGTCTGTTCAAATCCCACTCAGTCTGACACAGGTCTTCCATTGATGGGTCGTCTGTTCAAATCCCACTCTGTCTGACACAGGCCTTCCATTGATGGGTCGTCTGTTCAAATCCCACTCAGTCTCACACACGTCTTCTATTGATGGGTCGTTTATTCAAATCCCACTCAGTCTCACACACGTCTTCTATTGATGGGTCGTTTATTCAAATCCCACTCAGTCTCACACACGTCTTCTATTGATGGGTCGTTTATTCAAATCCCACTCAGTCTCACACACGTCTTCTATTGATGGGTCGTTTATTCAAAACCCACTCACTCTGACACAGGCCTTCCATTGATGGGTCGTCTGTTCAAATCCCACTCAGTCTCACACACGTCTTCTATTGATGGGTCGTTTATTCAAATCCCACTCAGTCTCACACACGTCTTCTATTGATGGGTCGTTTATTCAAAACCCACTCACTCTGACACAGGCCTTCCATTGATGGGTCGTCTGTTCAAATCCCACTCAGTCTCACACACGTCTTCTATTGATGGGTCGTTTATTCAAATCCCACTCAGTCTCACACACGTCTTCTATTGATGGGTCGTTTATTCAAATCCCACTCAGTCTGACACAGGTCTTCCATTGATGGGTCGTCTGTTCAAATCCCACTCTGTCTGACACAGGTCTTCCATTGATGGGTTGTCTGTTCAAATCCCACTCAGTCTGACACAGGTCTTCCATTGATGGGTCGTCTGATCAAATCCCACTCAGTCTGACACAGGTCTTCCATTGATGGGTCGTCTGTTCAAATCCCACTCAGTCTGACACAGGTCTTCCATTGATGGGTCGTCTGTTCAAATCCCACTCAGTCTGACACAGGTCTTCCATTGATGGGTTGTCTGTTCAAATCCCACTCAGTCTGACACAGGTCTTCCATTGATGGGTCGTCTGTTCAATCCCACTCAGTCTGACACAGGTCTTCCATTGATGGGTCGTCTGTTCAAATCCCACTCAGTCTGACACAGGTCTTCCATTGGTGGGTCGTCTGTTCAAATCCCACTCAGTCTGACACAGGTCTTCCATTGATGGGTCGTCTGTTCAAATCCCACTCAGTCTGACACAGGTCTTCCATTGATGGGTCGTCTGTTCAAATCCCACTCAGTCTGACACAGGTCTTCCATTGATGGGTCGTCTGTTTAAATCCCACTCTGTCTCACACAGGTCTTCCATTGATGGGTCGTCTGTTCAAATCCCACTCTGTCTGACACAGGTCTTCCATTGATGGGTTGTCTGTTCAAATCCCACTCAGTCTGACACAGCTCTTCCATTGATGGGTCGTCTGTTCAAATCCCACTCAGTCTGACACAGGTCTTCCATTGATGGGTCGTCTGTTCAAATCCCACTCAGTCTGACACAGGTCTTCCATTGATGGGTCGTCTGTTCAAATCCCACTCAGTCTGACACAGGTCTTCCATTGATGGGTCGTCTGTTCAAATCCCACTCAGTCTGACACAGGTCTTCCATTGATGGGTCGTCTGTTCAAATCCCACTCAGTCTGACACAGGTCTTCCATTGATGGGTCGTCTGTTCAAATCCCACTCAGTCTGACACAGGTCTTCCATTGATGGGTCGTCTGTTCAAAACCCACTCAGTCTGACACAGGTCTTCCATTGATGGGTCGTCTGTTCAAATCCCACTCAGTCTGACACAGGTCTTCCATTGATGGGTCGTCTGTTCAAATCCCACTCAATCTGACACAGGTCTTCGATTGATGGGTCGTCTGTTCAAAACCCACTCTGTCTGACACAGGTCTTCCATTGATGGGTCGTCTGTTCAAAACCCCCTTAGTCTGACACAGGTCTTCCATTGATAGGTCTTCTGTTCAAATCCCACTCTGTCTGACACAGGTCTTCCATTGATGGGTCGTCTGTTCAAATCCCACTCAGTCTGACACAGGTCTTCCATTGATGGGTCGTCTGTTCAAATCCCACTCACTCTGACACAGGTCTTCCATTGATGGGTCGTCTGTTCAAAACCCACTCAGTCTGACACAGGTCTTCCATTGATGGGTCTTCTGTTCAAATCCCACTCTGTCTGACACAGGTCTTCCATTGATGGGTCGGCTGTTCAAATTTTACTAAGTTTAAGAATATTTCACTTGATTGCCATGGGGAGAAGGGTTGCCTTGATAGCAGCTGATAGTTAGTGGGGGGTCTTGGCATAGCTTGATTTCATTTCTCTCTTGACCTGAAAATGACGCATTATAGGTGAAATAATCTTGAGTGTGGCTTAAATCATCAATGAATCATTTGTGTATACACTGTATGCTGCTATAGTTTATTGTTATTGAATAAAGTTGTTTTCATTTCTGGATAAGTTAAGGCTTTTTTTCCTTGTAGGTATTGAAGCCCTTAGATGTGAAAACCAAATTTTATAATGCAGAAGTAAGTTTATGATTTTATGGTTTGAATGAATTTGCTAATATCTGTTGCATGCGTTCTGCAGCCTGAATATTATGTTGTATGTTGATTTGTTGCATTGTGACAACGAGGTTGAATAATGACAGAATACCATAATGACGACATTTGTGTTACATTGTGATGTGTGATGATGATCAGTGTCCAATACCTATAAGGGTATACACACTGTTTTATACTGAATGATGATCATTGGCCAATACCTATAAGGGTATACACACTGTTTTATACTGAATGATGATCATTGCCCAATACCTATAAGGGTATACACACTGTTTTATACTGAATGATGATCATTGTCCAATACCTATAAGGGTATACACACTGTTTTATACTGAATGATGATCATTGTCCAATACCTATAAGGGTATACACACTGTTTTATACTGAATGATGATCATTGTCCAATACCTATAAGGGTATACACACTGTTTTATACTGAATGATGATCATTGCCCAATACCTATAAGGGTATACACACTGTTTTATACTGAATGATGATCATTGTCCAATACCTATAAGGGTATACACACTGTTTTATACTGAATGATGATCATTGTCCAATACCTATAAGGGTATACACACTATTTTATACTGAATGATGATCATTGTCCAATACCTATAAGGGTATACACACTGTTTTATACTGAATGATGATCATTGTCCAATACCTATAAGGGTATACACACTGTCTTATACTGAATGATCAGGGTCCAATACCTATAAGGGTATACACACTGTTTTATACTGAATGATGATCAATATCCAATACCTATAAGGGTATGCACACTGTTTTATACTGAATGATGATCAGTGTCCAATACCTATAAGGGTATACACACTGTTTTATACTGAATGGTCAGGGTCCAATACCTATAAGGGTATACACACTGTTTTATACTGAATGATCAGGGTCCAATACCTATAAGGGTATACACACTGTTTTATACTGAATGATGATCAGTGTTCAATACCTATAAGGGTATACACACTGTTTTATACTGAATGATGATCAGTGTTCAATACCTATAAGGGTATACACACTGTTTTATACTGAATGATGATCATTGTCCAATACCTATAAGGGTATACACACTGTTTTATACTGAATGATGATCAGTGTTCAATACCTATAAGGGTATACACACTGTTTTATACTGAATGATGATCAGTGTTCAATAACTACAGTATAAGGGTATACACACTGTTTTATACTGAATGATGATCAGTGTCCAATAACTACAGTATAAGGGTATACACACTGTTTTATACTGAATCGTGATCATTGTCCAATAACTACAGTATAAGGGTATACACACTGTTTTATACTGAATGATGATCAGTGTTCAATACCTATAAGGGTATACACACTGTTTTATACTGAATCGTGATCATTGTCCAATAACTACAGTATAAGGGTATACACACTGTTTTATACTGAATGATGATCATTGTCCAATAACTATAAGGGTATACACACTGTTTTATACTGAATGATGATCAGTGTTCAATACCTATAAGGGTATACACACTGTTTTATACTGAATGATGATCATTGGCCAATAACTACAGTATAAGGGTATACACACTGTTTTATACTGAATGATGATCATTGTCCAATAACTACAGTATAAGGGTATACACACTGTTTTATACTGAATGATGATCATTGTCCAATACCTATAAGGGTATACACACTGTTTTATACTGAATGATGATCATTGTCCAATAACTACAGTATAAGGGTATACACACTGAATTATACTGAATGATGATCATTGCCCAATAACTACAGTATAAGGGTATACACACTGAATTATACTGAATGATGATCATTGTCCAATAACTACAGTATAAGGGTATACACACTGTTTTATACTGAATGATGATCATTGGCCAATACCTATAAGGGTATACACACTGTTTTATACTGAATGATGATCATTGTCCAATAACTACAGTATAAGGGTATACACACTGTTTCATACTGAATGATGATCATTGTCCAATAACTACAGTATAAGGGTATACACACTGAATTATGATGATATTGATTATTTGTGTACATTTCATGTACCTCCCAAAAGAGAAATTGTCTACATAGAAAAAATAATTCACTTCATTTTGAGGTGAATTTAATAATGATTATGTAGATGTTTGATGTATATGAATGTAGTTACTTGTATTTATAATAATGTTAATGTATTTTGTTGCAGGACTACTTAGTAAGTTTGTGTTTCTTCTGTTCCTTGGTGTGGTTTATTGTATGTGTTATTTAGAAGGTGTCTGTCTGGCGGTAGTCTGCATCTTATTATCACTTCTGTCTGGCTGTAGTCTGCATGTTATTATCACTTCTGTCTGGCTGCAGTCTGCATCTTATTATCACTTCTGTCTGGCTGTAGTCTGCATCTTACTATCAATTACCATCCCTTTGCTACTCTAGATTTTGACTATGGGACACATTTTATTCCAACACACAATATTGTTAATCTAATATATGTTAAATTTGTTCACTAAATTAAAGTGACATGAGCTGTCAAAATGTTTTAGAACTTTCATCTTGGTTTATAAGTCCCCTACCAGCAAAGCCTCAGGACTATACATGTGCATTATGTCTGCCCGTTCAAATAAGTTTTCCGGACCTTTCTTCTTAACCTTTCCTCTGCTATTTTTATACGCCCGGCTTGAAAAGCGGGCTGTATTATGGTATCATGTCCGTCCGGCTGTCAGGCAGTCTAGCGTCCGCTTTCCCTTCCGCTCCATAACTTCTAAAGTTTTGATTCCATCTGCACAGTTTTTTTCTGAGTATATACCTTATGGGTAGAAGGTGTGTCGCAAACTATTTTTAACATCACTGGTTACATTATATGGGAGTTATATTGGATTATGTAATATTCCCTTCCGCTTCATAACTTCTAAAGTTTTGATTCCATCTGCACAGTTTTTTCTGAGGATATAGCTTATGGGTAGAAGGTGTGTCAGCTTTCTTGGATAATTTAGTGATAGCTATGGTGGCCAAAACCTTAAAAGTTTAGAATTATAATTATTTCTCTGTTTTAAAGGCTCTTCAATTCAGTTTTATTACCCATATGGTAAAGCAAATATAGCTGCTTAAAGATATGTTTGACAATATTCATAAACCTGGTTGTAAGTGTAAACAGATAAGACTTGTATCTTTACACACCATTGACCATCTCAGAGATTAGGCTCTGTTCAAATATACCTATATAAAATGTGGCAAACATCCTGGTCAGTGATTTCTTCAGCAAGTGATTGAACCCACTGACCAGTCAGAATTAGCTGGACTCCAAGCTGAAGACCTGGACATTTAACATCAGATGAGATTTCATATTTGAAGGACCCATTGCATATATTCAAAAATATATATATGGAAGGATTTGTTTTGGTATGGCTGCAGTGACTGTGCCTTTCCGGGTGTATTTTGGGTTTCCCGAAACTCTTGTTTGGTATGTAACCATGAGGAATTACACATAAAGTTTACATTTAGTGATTTTTTTCGAAAATTCCAACCCTTTGACTTTGAAATTTTCCTAAAAATAATATAGCTTTCCGAATTTGTATCTGAACGCTATCAGGTACTCTTCTTTTTAGTAGACATATATAAGTCAAGGATGATGAGTTACAGATCATGTTTCCTTGTATTGGACCGGTTTTTATACGGACGGCTTGAAAAGCGGGCTGTATTATGGTATCATCGTTGTCCGTCCGGCAGTCTGGCGTCCGCTTTCCCTTCCGCTCCATAACTTCCAAAGTTTTGATTCCATCTTGACAATTTTTTCTGAGTATATTATATGGGTAGAAGGCGTGTCGCATACTATTTTTGACATCATACTTTGTGCTTGAATTTTTATATTTGAGTTACAGATCATTTTCTTCTGCTTAAGTAATTCTTACAGATCTAAATGGAAATTTTCACAAAATTATGCATTAACTTCTGGTAGGCGACTTTGTATTGCCATGCAATAATCTCAGAATTCGTTTTGTTTAAATTTTGCTTTTACAGCTACAGCCTGTATAGATTTTATTTCTTCCAACTTCAACCGTTTGATTTTACTATGAAATTCACCTGTTATTACAAGTCATCTTTTTTGTATATTTAACAGAAGTCATTTAATATATTTTTGAACACTAAAACACACGGGAAATTTTCTTGTCTAAAATAACCATCAAGACAAGTTTTTTATTGTGTTAAAAAGGTGCATATCATTTAGACGTTTATATCCGATCATAAGTTTGTTATAATAAACCAATGGTCATTTGAAAAACAAATCCTTCCAAATGGATAAAAGTAAATCTGCTTTTCTCCCTAGGTTTTTTAATTATATGTGACTTTGTTACTGGACTGAAAGATCTGTTTTTTCTTTCAAATACACATGACAATCAGTATGTTCAGACTAAGAACTCTTTGAACTACTGTAAACAAAAGAACTGGTTGCTGCTTACTGACTGTGTTCTGACATACCCACTTTCTCCTCCTAATAATCTACGTTTACACCAGCCTGGTCCAGTTCAAGCCTCTACATTTAGATCTACTAATAAATGTGGTATATATATATACATAAGTATATAACACTTTAAAACTTTATTCTACTCTTATACAATATAACAAATCATATTCAGTCTTTGGAGGGGAAAACAATGTAAAACACAAATCAATCAGGCTTGGGAAACTTATGTCCACACTTTGGAAGAGAACAATGTAAAACACAAATCAATCAGGCTTGGGAAACTTATGTCCATACTTTTGAAGAGAACAATTTAAAACACAAATCAATGAGGCTTGGGAAACTTATGTCCACACTTTGGAAGAGAACAATGTAAAACACAAATCAATCAGGCTTGGGAAACTTATGTCCATACTTTGGAAGAGAACAATGTAACACACAAATCAATCAGGCTTGGGAAACTTATGTTCATACTTTGGAAGAGAACAATGTAAAACACAAATCAATCAGGCTTGGGAAACTTATGTTCATACTTTGGAAGAGAACAATGTAAAACACAAATCAATCAGGCTTGGGAAACTTATACATGTATCCACACTTTGGAAGAGAACAATGTAAAACACAAATCAATCAGGCTTGGGAAACTTATGTTCATACTTTGGAAGAGAACAATGTAAAACACAAATCAATCAGGCTTGGGAAACTTATACATGTATCCACACTTTGGAAGAGAACAATGTAAAACACAAATCAATCAGGCTTGGGAAACTTATGTCCATACTTTGGAAGAGAACAATTTAAAACACAAATCAATGAGGCTTGGGAAACTTATGTCCACACTTTGGAAGAGAACAATGTAAAACACAAATCAATCAGGCTTGGGAAACTTATGTCCATACTTTGGAAGAGAACAATTTAAAACACAAATCAATCAGGCTTGGGAAACTTATGTCCATACTTTGGAAGAGAACAATTTAAAACACAAATCAATCAGGCTTGGGAAACTTATGTCCATACTTTGGAAGAGAACAATTTAAAACACAAATCAATCAGGCTTGGGAAACTTATGTCCATACTTTGGAAGAGAACAATTTAAAACACAAATCAACCAGGCTTGGGAAACTTATGTTCATACTTTGGAAGAGAACAATGTAAAACACAAATCAATCAGGCTTGGGAAACTTATGTCCATACTTTGGAAGAGAACAATGTAAAACACAAATCAATCAGGCTTGGGAAACTTATGTTCATACTTTGGAAGAGAACAATTTAAAACACAAATCAATGAGGCTTGGGAAACTTATGTCCACACTTTGGAAGAGAACAATGTAAAACACAAATCAATGAGGCTTGGGAAACTTATGTCCACACTTTGGAAGAGAACAATTTAAAACACAAATCAATGAGGCTTGGGAAACTTATGTCCACACTTTGGAAGAGAACAATGTAAAACACAAATCAATCAGGCTTGGGAAACTTATGTCCATACTTTGGAAGAGAACAATTTAAAACACAAATCAATGAGGCTTGGGAAACTTATGTCCATACTTTGGAAGAGAACAATTTAAAACACAAATCAATCAGGCTTGGGAAACTTATGTCCATACTTTGGAAGAGAACAATGTAAAACACAAATCAATCAGGCTTGGGAAACTTATGTTCATACTTTGGAAGAGAACAGTGTAAAACACAAATCAATCAGGCTTGGGAAACTTATGTCCATACTTTGGAAGAGAACAATTTAAAACACAAATCAATGAGGCTTGGGAAACTTATGTCCATACTTTGGAAGAGAACAATTTAAAACACAAATCAATCAGGCTTGGGAAACTTATGTCCATACTTTGGAAGAGAACAATTTAAAACACAAATCAATGAGGCTTGGGAAACTTATGTCCACACTTTGGAAGAGAACAATGTAAAACACAAATCAATGAGGCTTGGGAAACTTATGTCCACACTTTGGAAGAGAACAATTTAAAACACAAATCAATGAGGCTTGGGAAACTTATGTCCACACTTTGGAAGAGAACAATGTAAAACACAAATCAATCAGGCTTGGGAAACTTATGTCCATACTTTGGAAGAGAACAATTTAAAACACAAATCAATGAGGCTTGGGAAACTTATGTCCATACTTTGGAAGAGAACAATTTAAAACACAAATCAATCAGGCTTGGGAAACTTATGTCCATACTTTGGAAGAGAACAATGTAAAACACAAATCAATCAGGCTTGGGAAACTTATGTTCATACTTTGGAAGAGAACAGTGTAAAACACAAATCAATCAGGCTTGGGAAACTTATGTCCATACTTTGGAAGAGAACAATTTAAAACACAAATCAATGAGGCTTGGGAAACTTATGTCCATACTTTGGAAGAGAACAATTTAAAACACAAATCAATCAGGCTTGGGAAACTTATGTCCATACTTTGGAAGAGAACAATGTAAAACACAAATCAATCAGGCTTGGGAAACTTATGTTCATACTTTGGAAGAGAACAGTGTAAAACACAAATCAATCAGGCTTGGGAAACTTATGTTCATACTTTGGAAGAGAACAATGTAAAACACAAATCAATCAGGCTTGGGAAACTTATGTCCACACTTTGGAAGAGAACAATGTAAAACACAAATCAATCAGGCTTGGGAAACTTATGTCCATACTTTGGAAGAGAACAATTTAAAACACAAATCAATGAGGCTTGGGAAACTTATGTCCATACTTTGGAAGAGAACAATTTAAAACACAAATCAATCAGGCTTGGGAAACTTATGTCCATACTTTGGAAGAGAACAATGTAAAACACAAATCAATCAGGCTTGGGAAACTTATGTTCATACTTTGGAAGAGAACAGTGTAAAACACAAATCAATCAGGCTTGGGAAACTTATGTTCATACTTTGGAAGAGAACAATGTAAAACACAAATCAATCAGGCTTGGGAAACTTATGTCCACACTTTGGAAGAGAACAATGTAAAACACAAATCAATCAGGCTTGGGAAACTTATGTCCATACTTTGGAAGAGAACAATGTAAAACACAAATCAATCAGGCTTGGGAAACTTATGTCCATACTTTGGAAGAGAACAATGTAAAACACAAATCAATCAGGCTTGGGAAACTTATGTCCATACTTTGGAAGAGAACAATGTAAAACACAAATCAATCAGGCTTGGGAAACTTATGTCCACACTTTGGAAGAGAACAATGTAAAACACAAATCAATCAGGCTTGGGAAACTTATGTCCATACTTTGGAAGAGAACAATTTAAAACACAAATCAATGAGGCTTGGGAAACTTATGTCCATACTTTGGAAGAGAACAATTTAAAACACAAATCAATCAGGCTTGGGAAACTTATGTCCATACTTTGGAAGAGAACAATGTAAAACACAAATCAATCAGGCTTGGGAAACTTATGTCCATACTTTGGAAGAGAACAATTTAAAACACAAATCAATCAGGCTTGGGAAACTTATGTTCATACTTTGGAAGAGAACAATGTAAAACACAAATCAACCAGGCTTGGGAAACTTATGTCCATACTTTGGAAGAGAACAATGTAAAACTCCAATCAATCAGGCTTGGGAAACTTATGTCCACACTTTGGAAGAGAACAATGTAAAACACAAATCAATCAGGCTTGGGAAACTTATGTCCATACTTTGGAAGAGAACAATGTAAAACACAAATCAATCAGGCTTAGGAAACTTATGTCCACACTTTGGAAGAGAACAATGTAAAACTCCAATCAATCAGGCTTGGGAAACTTATGTCCACACTTTGAAAGAGAACAATGTAAAACACAAATCAATCTGGCTTGGGAAACGTATGTCCATACTTTGGAAGAGAACAATGTAAAACGCAAATCAACCAGGCTTGGGAAACTTATGTCCATACTTTGGAAGAGAACAATGTAAAACACAAATCAATGAGGCTTTGGAAACTTATGTCCATACTTTGGAAGAGAACAATGTAAAACACAAATCAGTCAGGCTTGGGAAACTTATGTCCACACTTTGAAAGAGAACAATGTAAAACACAAATCAATCTGGCTTAGGAAACTTATGTCCATACTTTGGAAGAGAAGAATGTAAAACACAAATCAACCAGGCTTGGGAAACTTATGTCCACACTTTGGAAGAGAACAATGTAAAACACAAATCAATCAGGCTTGGGAAACGTATGTCCACACTTTGGAAGAGAACAATGTAAAACACAAATCAATCAGGCTTGGGAAACTTATGTCCACACTTTGGAAGAGAACAATGTAAAACACAAATCAACCAGGCTTGGGAAACTTATGTCCATACTTTGGAAGAGAACAATGTAAAACATAAATCAATCAGGCTTGGGAAACGTATATCCACACTTTGGAAGAGAACAATGTAAAACACAAATCAATCAGGCTTGGGAAACTTATGTCCATACTTTGGAAGAGAACAATGTAAAACACAAATCAATCAGGCTTGGGAAACTTATGTCCATACTTTGGAAGAGAACAATGTAAAACACAAATCAATCAGGCTTGGGAAACGTATATCCACACTTTGGAAGAGAACAATGTAAAACACAAATCAATCAGGCTTGGGAAGCTTATGTCCATACTTTGGAAGAGAACAATGTAAAACACAAATCAATCAGGCTTGGGAAACTTATGTTCATACTTTGGAAGAGAACAATGTAAAACACAAATCAATCAGGCTTGGGAAACTTATGTCCACACTTTGGAAGAGAACAATGTAAAACACAAATCAATCAGGCTTGGGAAACTTATGTCCACACTTTGGAAGAGAACAATGTAAAACACAAATCAATCAGGCTTGGGAAACTTATGTCCATACTTTGGAAGAGAACAATGTAAAACACAAATCAATCAGGCTTGGGAAACTTATGTCCACACTTTGGAAGAGAACAATGTAAAACGCAAATCAATCAGGCTTGGGAAACTTATGTTCATACTTTGGAAGAGAACAGTGTAAAACACAAATCAATCAGGCTTGGGAAACTTATGTCCACACTTTGGAAGAGAACAATGTAAAACACAAATCAATCAGGCTTGGGAAACTTATGTCCACACTTTGGAAGAGAACAATGTAAAACACAAATCAATCAGGCTTGGGAAACTTATGTTCATACTTTGGAAGAGAACAGTGTAAAACACAAATCAATCAGGCTTGGGAAACTTATGTCCACACTTTGGAAGAGAACAGTGTAAAACACAAATCAATGAGGCTTGGGAAACTTATGTCCACACTTTGGAAGAGAACAATGTAAAACACAAATCAATCAGGCTTGGGAAACTTATGTCCACACTTTGGAAGAGAACAATGTAAAACACAAATCAATCAGGCTTGGGAAACTTATGTCCACACTTTGGAAGAGAACAATGTAAAACACAAATCAATCAGGCTTGGGAAACTTATGTTCATACTTTGGAAGAGAACAGTGTAAAACACAAGTCAATCAGGCTTGGGAAACTTATGTTCACACTTTGGAAGAGAACAGTGTAAAACACAAATCAATCAGGCTTGGGAAACTTATGTCCATACTTTGGAAGAGAACAATGTAAAACACAAATCAATGAGGCTTGGGAAACTTATGTCCACACTTTGGAAGAGAACAATGTAAAACACAAATCAATGAGGCTTGGGAAACTTATGTTCATACTTTGGAAGAGAACAATGTAAAACACAAATCAATCAGGCTTGGGAAACTTATGTTCATACTTTGGAAGAGAACAGTGTAAAACACAAATCAATCAGGCTTGGGAAACTTATGTCCACACTTTGGAAGAGAACAATGTAAAACACAAATCAATCAGGCTTGGGAAACTTATGTCCATACTTTGGAAGAGAACAATGTAAAACACAAATCAATCAGGCTTGGGAAACTTATGTCCACACTTTGGAAGAGAACAATGTAAAACACAAATCAATCAGGCTTGGGAAACTTATGTTCATACTTTGGAAGAGAACAATGTAAAACTCCAATCAATCAGGCTTGGGAAACTTATGTCCAAAAATTTCAACAAATCCATTTTAGTCTGAAAAAACTTTGAAATACAAAAGTTTGTTTTTGTTAGGATGAGAAATTCTCCCAGAAAACTCATTAAGTTCTTGATTATTGGGTAAATTCTGAGAGTTTAGGTAGATTCTGAGAGTACAAGTTGAAATTATAATAAAACTTCCATTCAAATTGACCTGGATTGAGGTTGTTGTTTGTAACTGGGCCTGACTCGGTTGGATCTATTACATTACTACTGTTTC
Organism: Lepidochitona cinerea; assembly: GCA_963971465.1. Classification (NCBI taxonomy): domain Eukaryota; kingdom Metazoa; phylum Mollusca; class Polyplacophora; order Chitonida; family Tonicellidae; genus Lepidochitona; species Lepidochitona cinerea. Next base: position 45,935,950 of record OZ020556.1, read on the forward strand.
TACTGTACGATGTATGATTGTTATCTCTCTATTCTGTGATTCGTTGTTGTTGTTAGTCAGATGAAGTATATCTAGAAGCTCAGATACAGAACATTACCCCAGGTCCTATCTATATGGAACATGTGAGTTTAGAGCCATCCACACAGTATACATCAGCTGCTCTAAATGCCCTTGAAGAGAAATCAGTGTAAGTTATCATGTCATCAGGCAACCATTTATCTTTTTAAATAATCATGCCACCAGGCAACCATTTATCATTATAAATCATTGTGCCACCATTATATCATATCACCAGGCAACCATTTATCATGGTAAGTTATCATATCACCAGGCAACCATTTATCATGGTAAGTTATCATATCACCAGGCAACCATTTACCATGGTAAGTTATCATATCACCAGGCAACCATTTATCATGGTAAGTTATCATATCACCAGGCAACCATTTATCATGGTAAGTTATCATATCACCAGGCAACCATTTATCATGGTAAGTTATCATATCACCAGGCAACCATTTAACATGGTAATTTATCATATCACCAGGCAAGCATTTATCATGGTAAGTTATCATATCACCAGGCAACCATTTAACATGGTAATTTATCATATCACCAGGCAACCATTTATCATGGTAAGTTATCATATCACCAGGCAACCATTTATCATTATAAATCATTGTGCCACTATTATATCATATCATCACAGAACCATTTATCATGGTAATTATCATATCACCAGGCAACCATTTACCATGGTAAGTTATCATATCACCAGGCAACCATTTAACATGGTAATTTATCATATCACCAGGCAACCATTTATCATGGTAAGTTATCATATCACCAGGCAACCATTTATCATGGTACATGTAAGTTATAATATCATCACAGAACCATTTATCATGGTAAGTTATCATATCACCAGGCAACCATTTATCATGGTAATTATCATATCATCACGAAACGATTTATATTCCAAGTAGAAATCTATGATAAACCCCATCTTGCCTAAAGAAGAAATAACGAACCAGTAGTACAACAAATGGAAATCCTCTTTTTTTGTATTTCTTTTTTTGTATTTCTTTTTTTATTCACAGTGATAACCAAGTGTTTGGTAAAGTGAGTTACCTAAAACCAATGGACACTCGTCAGTATTTATATTGCCTCACTCCCAAAGCTGAGTTATACAAAGATAGTAAAGTGTTGAAAGGAGTTACAAGTATCGGGAAACTAGATATTGTCTGGAGAACAAATCTAGGTGAACGAGGTAGATTACAGACCAGTCAACTACAGAGAGTGGTAAGATATGAGTAAACACATCACTAGTTAAATATATTTATTGATAAGCAGAGGAAAAGCTTGTTATTCTAGTGTACTAAATGGAAACAACTTGATTATGTATTAAATTATATGTATAATATGTATTCTTTTAATACATAAAATGTATCAGACAACTAATGCTTGTGAGTTATGTATGATAAGGGATGTCCCTGGTCTTACATAGAATGTATCAGACAACTAATGCTTGTGAGTTATGTATGATAAGAGGTGTCCCTGGTCTTTTATAGAATGTATCAGACAACTAATGCGTGTGAGTTATGTATGATAAGGGGTGTCCCTGGTCTTACATAGAATGTATCAGACAACTAATGCTTGTGAGTTATGTATGATAAGGGGTGTCCCTGGTGTTACATAGAATGTATCAGACAACTAATGCTTGTGAGTTATGTATGATAAGGGGTGTCCCTGGTCTTACATAGAATGTATCAGACAACTAATGCTTGTGAGTTATGTATGATAAGGGGTGTCCCTGGTCTTATATAGAATGTATCAGACAACTAATGCGTGTGAGTTATGTATGATAAGGGGTGTCCCTGGTCTTACATAGAATGTATCAGACAACTAATGCTTGTGAGTTATGTATGATAAGGGGTGTCCCTGGTCTTACATAGAATGTATCAGACAACTAATGCTTGTGAGTTATGTATGATAAGGGGTGTCCCTGGTCTTACATAGAATGTATCAGACAACTAATGCTTGTGAGTTATGTATGATAAGGGGTGTCCCTGGTCTTACATAGAATGTATCAGACAACTAATGCTTGTGAGTTATGTATGATAAGGGGTGTCCCTGGTCTTTTATAGAATGTATCAGACAACTAATGCCTGTGAGTTATGTATGATAAGGGGCGTCCCTGGTGTTACATAGAATGTATCAGACAACTAATGCTTGTGAGTTATGTATGATAAGGGGGTCCCTGGTCTTACATAGAATATATCAGACAACTAATGCTTGTGAGTTATGTATGATAAGGGGTGTCCCTGGTGTTATATAGAATGTATCAGACAACTAATGCTTGTGAGTTATGTATGATAAGGGGTGTCCCTGGTCTTATATAGAATGTATCAGACAACTAATGCTTGTGAGTTATGTATGATAAGGGGCGTCCCTGGTGTTACATAGAATGTATCAGACAACTAATGCTTGTGAGTTATGTATGATAAGGGGCGTCCCTGGTGTTACATAGAATGTATCAGACAACTAATGCTTGTGAGTTATGTATGATAAGGGTGTCCCTGGTGTTACATAGAATGTATCAGACAACTAATGCTTGTGATTTATGTATGATAAGGGGTGTCCATGGTCTTACATAGAATGTATCAGACAACTAATGCTTGTGAGTTATGTATGATAAGGGGCGTCCCTGGTGTTACATAGAATGTATCAGACAACTAATGCTTGTGTGTTATGTATGATAAGGGGTGTCCATGGTCTTACATAGAATGTATCAGACAACTAATGCTTGTGAGTTATGTATGATAAGGGGCGTCCCTGGTGTTACATAGAATGTATCAGACAACTAATGCTTGTGAGTTATGTATGATAAGGGGTGTCCCTGGTGTAATATAGAATGTATCAGACAACTAATGCTTGTGAGTTATGTATGATAAGGGGTGTCCCTGGTGTTACATAGAATGTATCAGACAACTAATGCTTGTGTGTTATGTATGATAAGGGGTGTCCATGGTCTTATATAGAATGTATCAGACAACTAATGCTTGTGAGTTATGTATGATAAGGGGGTGTTCCTGGTGTTATATAGAATGTATCAGACAACTAATGCTTGTGAGTTATGTATGATAAGGGGTGTCCCTGGTGTTACATAGAATGTATCAGACAACTAATGCTTGTGAGTTATGTATGATAAGGGGTGTCCCTGGTGTTACATAGAATGTATCAGACAACTAATGCTTGTGAGTTATGTATGATAAGGGTGTCCCTGGTCTTACATAGAATGTATCAGACAACTAATGCTTGTGAGTTATGTATGATAAGGGGTGTCCCTGGTCTTACATAGAATGTATCAGACAACTAATGCTTGTGGGTTATGTATGATAAGGGGTGTCCCTGGTCTTATATAGAATGTATCAGACAACTAATGCTTGTGAGTTATGTATGATAAGGGGTGTCCCTGGTCTTACATAGAATGTATCAGACAACTAATGCTTGTGGGTTATGTATGATAAGGGGTGTCCCTGGTCTTATATAGAATGTATCAGACAACTAATGCTTGTGAGTTATGTATGATAAGGGGTGTCCCTGGTCTTATATAGAATGTATCAGACAACTAATGCTTGTGGGTTATGTATGATAAGGGGTGTCCCTGGTCTTACATAGAATGTATCAGACAACTAATGCCTGTGAGTTATGTATGATAAGGGGTGTCCCTGGTGTTATATAGAATGTATGAGACAACTAATGCTTGTGAGTTATGTATGATAAGGGGTGTCCCTGGTGTTATATAGAATGTATGAGACAACTAATGCTTGTGGGTTATGTATGATAAGGGGTGTCCCTGGTCTTACATATAATGTATCAGACAACTAATGCTTGTGAGTTATGTATGATAAGGGGTGTCCCTGGTCTTACATAGAATGTATCAGACAACTAATGCCTGTGAGTTATGTATGATAAGGGGCGTCCCTGGTGTTATATAGAATGTATGAGACAACTAATGCTTGTGGGTTATGTATGATAAGGGGTGTCCATGGTCTTATATAGAATGTATCAGACAACTAATGCTTGTGAGTTATGTATGATAAGGGGTGTCCCTGGTCTTACATAGAATGTATCAGACAACTAATGCTTGTGAGTTATGTATGATAAGGGGTGTCCCTGGTGTTATATAGAATGTATGAGACAACTAATGCTTGTGAGTTATGTATGATAAGGGGTGTCCCTGGTGTTATATAGAATGTATGAGACAACTAATGCTTGTGGGTTATGTATGATAAGGGGTGTCCCTGGTCTTACATAGAATGTATCAGACAACTAATGCTTGTGAGTTATGTATGATAAGGGGTGTCCCTGGTCTTACATAGAATGTATCAGACAACTAATGCTTGTGAGTTATGTATGATAAGGGGCGTCCCTGGTGTTACATAGAATGTATCAGACAACTAATGCTTGTGTGTTATGTATGATAAGGGGGGTCCCTGGTGTTATATAGAATGTATCAGACAACTAATGCTTGTGAGTTATGTATGATAAGGGGTGTCCCTGGTCTTATATAGAATGTATCAGACAACTAATGCTTGTGAGTTATGTATGATAAGGGGTGTCCCTGGTGTTATATAGAATGTATCAGACAACTAATGCTTGTGAGTTATGTATGATAAGGGGTGTCCCTGGTCTTATATAGAATGTATCAGACAACTAATGCTTGTGAGTTATGTATGATAAGGGTGTCCCTGGTGTTATATAGAATGTATCAGACAACTAATGCTTGTGAGTTATGTATGATAAGGGGTGTCCCTGGTCTTATATAGAATGTATCAGACAACTAATGCTTGTGAGTTATGTATGATAAGGGGTGTCCCTGGTGTTATATAGAATGTATCAGACAACTAATGCTTGTGAGTTATGTATGATAAGGGGGTGTCCCTGGTCTTACATAGAATGTATCAGACAACTAATGATTGTGAGTTATGTATGATAAGGGTGTCCATGGTCTTACATAGAATGTATCAGACAACTAATGCTTGTGAGTTATGTATGATAAGGGGTGTCCCTGGTCTTACATAGAATGTATCAGACAACTAATGATTGTGAGTTATGTATGATAAGGGTGTCCATGGTCTTACATAGAATGTATCAGACAACTAATGATTGTGAGTTATGTATGATAAGGGTGTCCATGGTCTTACATAGAATGTATCAGACAACTAATGATTGTGAGTTATGTATGATAAGGGTGTCCATGGTCTTACATAGAATGTATCAGACAACTAATGCTTGTGAGTTATGTATGATAAGGGGTGTCCCTGGTCTTACATAGAATGTATCAGACAACTAATGCCTGTGACTTATGTATGATAAGGGGTGTCCCTGGTCTTATATAGAATGTATCAGACAACTAATGCGTGTGAGTTATGTATGATAAGGGGTGTCCCTGGTCTTACATAGAATGTATCAGACAACTAATGCTTGTGAGTTATGTATGATAAGGGGTGTCCCTGGTCTTACATAGAATGTATCAGACAACTAATGCTTGTGAGTTATGTATGATAAGGGGTGTCCCTGGTCTTACATAGAATGTATCAGACAACTAATGCTTGTGAGTTATGTATGATAAGGGGTGTCCCTGGTCTTACATAGAATGTATCAGACAACTAATGCTTGTGAGTTATGTATGATAAGGGGTGTCCCTGGTCTTTTATAGAATGTATCAGACAACTAATGCCTGTGAGTTATGTATGATAAGGGGCGTCCCTGGTGTTACATAGAATGTATCAGACAACTAATGCTTGTGAGTTATGTATGATAAGGGGTGTCCCTGGTGTTATATAGAATGTATCAGACAACTAATGCTTGTGAGTTATGTATGATAAGGGGTGTTCCTGGTCTTACATAGAATGTATCAGACAACTAATGCTTGTGAGTTATGTATGATAAGGGGTGTCCCTGGTGTTATATAGAATGTATCAGACAACTAATGCTTGTGAGTTATGTATGATAAGGGGTGTCCCTGGTCTTATATAGAATGTATCAGACAACTAATGCTTGTGAGTTATGTATGATAAGGGGCGTTCCTGGTGTTACATAGAATGTATCAGACAACTAATGCTTGTGAGTTATGTATGATAAGGGGCGTCCCTGGTGTTACATAGAATGCATCAGACAACTAATGCTTGTGTGTTATGTATGATAAGGGTGTCCATGGTCTTACATATAATGTATCAGACAACTAATGCTTGTGAGTTATGTATGATAAGGGGTGTCCCTGGTCTTATATAGAATGTATCAGACAACTAATGATTGTGTGTTATGTATGATAAGGGGTGTCCATGGTCTTACATAGAATGTATCAGACAACTAATGTTTGTGAGTTATGTATGATAAGGGGCGTCCCTGGTGTTACATAGAATGTATCAGACAACTAATGTTTGTGAGTTATGTATGATAAGGGGTGTCCCTGGTGTTATATAGAATGTATCAGACAACTAATGCTTGTGAGTTATGTATGATAAGGGGTGTCCCTGGTGTTATATAGAATGTATCAGACAACTAATGTTTGTGAGTTATGTATGATAAGGGGTGTCCCTGGTGTTATATAGAATGTATCAGACAACTAATGCTTGTGACTTTAATATGTATGATAAGGGGTGTCCCTGGTGTAATATAGAATGTATCAGACAACTAATGCTTGTGAGTTATGTATGATAAGGGGCGTCCATGGTGTTACATAGAATGTATCAGACAACTAATGCTTGTGAGTTATGTATGATAAGGGGCGTCCCTGGTCTTACATAGAATGTATCAGACAACTAATGCTTGTGAGTTATGTATGATAAGGGGCGTCCCTGGTGTTACATAGAATGTATCAGACAACTAATGCTTGTGAGTTATGTATGATAAGGGGCGTCCCTGGTGTTACATAGAATGTATCAGACAACTAATGCTTGTGAGTTATGTATGATAAGGGTGTCCCTGGTGTTATATAGAATGTATCAGACAACTAATGCTTGTGAGTTATGTATGATAAGGGGTGTCCCTGGTGTTATATAGAATGTATCAGACAACTAATGCTTGTGAGTTATGTATGATAAGGGTGTCCCTGGTGTTATATAGAATGTATCAGACAACTAATGCTTGTGAGTTATGTATGATAAGGGGTGTCCCTGGTCTTACATAGAATGTATCAGACAACTAATGATTGTGAGTTATGTATGATAAGGGTGTCCATGGTCTTACATAGAATGTATCAGACAACTAATGCTTGTGAGTTATGTATGATAAGGGGTGTCCCTGGTCTTACATAGAATGTATCAGACAACTAATGATTGTGAGTTATGTATGATAAGGGTGTCCATGGTCTTACATAGAATGTATCAGACAACTAATGATTGTGAGTTATGTATGATAAGGGTGTCCATGGTCTTACATAGAATGTATCAGACAACTAATGATTGTGAGTTATGTATGATAAGGGTGTCCATGGTCTTACATAGAATGTATCAGACAACTAATGCTTGTGAGTTATGTATGATAAGGGGTGTCCCTGGTCTTACATAGAATGTATCAGACAACTAATGCCTGTGAGTTATGTATGATAAGGGGTGTCCCTGGTCTTATATAGAATGTATCAGACAACTAATGCGTGTGAGTTATGTATGATAAGGGGTGTCCCTGGTCTTAAAAAAGAATGTATCAGACAACTAATGCTTGTGAGTTATGTATGATAAGGGGTGTCCCTGGTCTTACATAGAATGTATCAGACAACTAATGCTTGTGAGTTATGTATGATAAGGGGTGTCCCTGGTCTTACATAGAATGTATCAGACAACTAATGCTTGTGAGTTATGTATGATAAGGGGTGTCCCTGGTCTTACATAGAATGTATCAGACAACTAATGCTTGTGAGTTATGTATGATAAGGGGTGTCCCTGGTCTTTTATAGAATGTATCAGACAACTAATGCCTGTGAGTTATGTATGATAAGGGGCGTCCCTGGTGTTACATAGAATGTATCAGACAACTAATGCTTGTGAGTTATGTATGATAAGGGGTGTCCCTGGTGTTATATAGAATGTATCAGACAACTAATGCTTGTGAGTTATGTATGATAAGGGGTGTTCCTGGTCTTACATAGAATGTATCAGACAACTAATGCTTGTGAGTTATGTATGATAAGGGGTGTCCCTGGTGTTATATAGAATGTATCAGACAACTAATGCTTGTGAGTTATGTATGATAAGGGGTGTCCCTGGTCTTATATAGAATGTATCAGACAACTAATGCTTGTGAGTTATGTATGATAAGGGGCGTTCCTGGTGTTACATAGAATGTATCAGACAACTAATGCTTGTGAGTTATGTATGATAAGGGGCGTCCCTGGTGTTACATAGAATGCATCAGACAACTAATGCTTGTGTGTTATGTATGATAAGGGTGTCCATGGTCTTACATAGAATGTATCAGACAACTAATGCTTGTGAGTTATGTATGATAAGGGGTGTCCCTGGTCTTATATAGAATGTATCAGACAACTAATGATTGTGTGTTATGTATGATAAGGGGTGTCCATGGTCTTACATAGAATGTATCAGACAACTAATGCTTGTGAGTTATGTATGATAAGGGGCGTCCCTGGTGTTACATAGAATGTATCAGACAACTAATGTTTGTGAGTTATGTATGATAAGGGTGTCCCTGGTCTTACATAGAATGTATCAGACAACTAATGTTTGTGAGTTATGTATGATAAGGGGCGTCCCTGGTGTTACATAGAATGTATCAGACAACTAATGTTTGTGAGTTATGTATGATAAGGGGTGTCCCTGGTGTTATATAGAATGTATCAGACAACTAATGCTTGTGAGTTATGTATGATAAGGGGTGTCCCTGGTGTTATATAGAATGTATCAGACAACTAATGTTTGTGAGTTATGTATGATAAGGGGTGTCCCTGGTGTTATATAGAATGTATCAGACAACTAATGCTTGTGACTTTAATATGTATGATAAGGGGTGTCCCTGGTGTAATATAGAATGTATCAGACAACTAATGCTTGTGAGTTATGTATGATAAGGGGCGTCCATGGTGTTACATAGAATGTATCAGACAACTAATGCTTGTGAGTTATGTATGATAAGGGTGTCCCTGGTGTTATATAGAATGTATCAGACAACTAATGCTTGTGAGTTATGTATGATAAGGGGCGTCCCTGGTGTTATATAGAATGTATCAGACAACTAATGCTTGTGAGTTATGTATGATAAGGGGCGTCCCTGGTGTTACATAGAATGTATCAGACAACTAATGCTTGTGAGTTATGTATGATAAGGGTGTCCCTGGTGTTATATAGAATGTATCAGACAACTAATGCTTGTGAGTTATGTATGATAAGGGGTGTCCCTGGTCTTACATAGAATGTATCAGACAACTAATGCTTGTGAGTTATGTATGATAAGGGGTGTCCCTGGTCTTACATAGAATGTATCAGACAACTAATGCTTGTGAGTTATGTATGATAAGGGGCGTCCCTGGTCTTACATAGAATGTATCAGACAACTAATGCTTGTGAGTTATGTATGATAAGGGGCGTCCCTGGTGTTACATAGAATGTATCAGACAACTAATGCTTGTGAGTTATGTATGATAAGGGTGTCCCTGGTGTTATATAGAATGTATCAGACAACTAATGCTTGTGAGTTATGTATGATAAGGGGTGTCCCTGGTCTTACATAGAATGTATCAGACAACTAATGCTTGTGAGTTATGTATGATAAGGGGTGTCCCTGGTCTTACATAGAATGTATCAGACAACTAATGCTTGTGAGTTATGTATGATAAGGGGCGTCCCTGGTCTTACATAGAATGTATCAGACAACTAATGCTTGTGAGTTATGTATGATAAGGGGTGTCCCTGGTCTTATATAGAATGTATCAGACAACTAATGCTTGTGAGTTATGTATGATAAGGGTGTCCCTGGTCTTATATAGAATGTATCAGACAACTAATGCTTGTGAGTTATGTATGATAAGGGGTGTCCCTGGTCTTACATAGAATGTATCAGACAACTAATGCTTGTGAGTTATGTATGATAAGGGGTGTCCCTGGTGTTACATAGAATGTATCAGACAACTAATGCTTGTGAGTTATGTATGATAAGGGGTGTCCCTGGTGTTATATAGAATGTATCAGACAACTAATGCTTGTGAGTTATGTATGATAAGGGGTGTCCCTGGTGTTACATAGAATGTATCAGGCAACTAATGCTTGTGAGTTATGTATGATAAGGGGTGTCCCTGGTGTTATATAGAATGTATCAGACAACTAATGCTTGTGAGTTATGTATGATAAGGGGTGTCCCTGGTCTTACATAGAATGTATCAGACAACTAATGCTTGTGAGTTATGTATGATAAGGGGTGTCCCTGGTCTTACATAGAATGTATCAGACAACTAATGCTTGTGATTTATGTGTGATAAGGGTGTCCCTGGTCTTATATAGAATGTATCAGACAACTAATGCTTGTGAGTTATGTGTGATAAGGGGTGTCCCTGGTCTTATATAGAATGTATCAGACGACTAATGCTTGTGAGTTATGTATGATAAGGGGTGTCCCTGGTCTTATATAGAATGTATCAGACAACTAATGCCTGTGAGTTATGTATGATAAGGGGCGTCCCTGGTGTTACATAGAATGTATCAGACAACTAATGCTTGTGATTTATGTGTGATAAGGGGTGTCCCTGGTCTTATATAGAATGTATCAGACAATTAATGCTTGTGATTTATGTGTGATAAGGGGTGTCCCTGGTCTTATATAGAATGTATCAGACAACTAATGCTTGTGAGTTATGTATGATAAGGGGCGTCCCTGGTGTTACATAGAATGTATCAGACAACTAATGCTTGTGTGTTATGTATGATAAGGGTGTCCATGGTCTTACATAGAATGTATCAGACAACTAATGCTTGTGAGTTATGTATGATAAGGGGTGTCCCTGGTCTTATATAGAATGTATCAGACAACTAATGATTGTGTGTTATGTATGATAAGGGGTGTCCATGGTCTTACATAGAATATATCAGACAACTAATGCTTGTGAGTTATGTATGATAAGGGGCGTCCCTGGTGTTACATAGAATGTATCAGACAACTAATGCTTGTGAGTTATGTATGATAAGGGTGTCCCTGGTCTTACATAGAATGTATCAGACAACTAATGTTTGTGAGTTATGTATGATAAGGGGCGTCCCTGGTGTTACATAGAATGTATCAGACAACTAATGTTTGTGAGTTATGTATGATAAGGGGTGTCCCTGGTGTTATATAGAATGTATCAGACAACTAATGCTTGTGAGTTATGTATGATAAGGGGTGTCCCTGGTGTTATATAGAATGTATCAGACAACTAATGTTTGTGAGTTATGTATGATAAGGGGTGTCCCTGGTGTTATATAGAATGTATCAGACAACTAATGCTTGTGAGTTATGTATGATAAGGGGTGTCCCTGGTGTAATATAGAATGTATCAGACAACTAATGCTTGTGAGTTATGTATGATAAGGGGCGTCCATGGTGTTACATAGAATGTATCAGACAACTAATGCTTGTGAGTTATGTATGATAAGGGGTGTTCCTGGTGTTATATAGAATGTATCAGACAACTAATGCTTGTGAGTTATGTATGATAAGGGGCGTCCCTGGTGTTATATAGAATGTATCAGACAACTAATGCTGGTGAGTTATGTATGATAAGGGTGTCCCTGGTCTTACATAGAATGTATCAGACAACTAATGTTTGTGAGTTATGTATGATAAGGGTGTCCCTGGTCTTACATAGAATGTATCAGACAACTAATGTTTGTGAGTTATGTATGATAAGGGTGTCCCTGGTCTTACATAGAACGTATCAGACAACTAATGCTTGTGAGTTATGTATGATAAGGGGCGTCCCTGGTGTTATATAGAATGTATCAGACAACTAATGCTGGTGAGTTATGTATGATAAGGGTGTCCCTGGTCTTACATAGAATGTATCAGACAACTAATGTTTGTGAGTTATGTATGATAAGGGTGTCCCTGGTCTTACATAGAATGTATCAGACAACTAATGCTTGTGAGTTATGTATGATAAGGGTGTCCCTGGTCTTACATAGAATGTATCAGACAACTAATGTTTGTGAGTTATGTATGATAAGGGGTGTCCCTGGTGTTATATAGAATGTATCAGACAACTAATGCTTGTGAGTTATGTATGATAAGGGGTGTCCCTGGTGTAATATAGAATGTATCAGACAACTAATGCTTGTGAGTTATGTATGATAAGGGGCGTCCATGGTGTTACATAGAATGTATCAGACAACTAATGCTTGTGAGTTATGTATGATAAGGGGCGTCCCTGGTCTTACATATAATGTATCAGACAACTAATGCTTGTGAGTTATGTATGATAAGGGGTGTTCCTGGTGTTATATAGAATGTATCAGACAACTAATGCTTGTGAGTTATGTATGATAAGGGTGTCCCTGGTGTTATATAGAATGTATCAGACAACTAATGCTTGTGAGTTATGTATGATAAGGGTGTCCCTGGTGTTATATAGAATGTATCAGACAACTAATGCTTGTGAGTTATGTATGATAAGGGTGTCCCTGGTGTTATATAGAATGTATCAGACAACTAATGCTTGTGAGTTATGTATGATAAGGGGTGTCCCTGGTCTTACATAGAATGTATCAGACAACTAATGCTTGTGAGTTATGTATGATAAGGGGTGTTCCTGGTGTTATATAGAATGTATCAGACAACTAATGCTTGTGAGTTATGTATGATAAGGGGGTCCCTGGTGTTATATAGAATGTATCAGACAACTAATGCTTGTGAGTTATGTATGATAAGGGGGTCCCTGGTGTTATATAGAATGTATCAGACAACTAATGCTTGTGAGTTATGTATGATAAGGGGTGTCCCTGGTCTTATATAGAATGTATCAGACAACTAATGCTTGTGAGTTATGTATGATAAGGGGGGTCCCTGGTGTTATATAGAATGCATCAGACAACTAATGCTTGTGAGTTATGTATGATAAGGGGTGTCCCTGGTCTTAGAATGTATCAGACAACTAATGCTTGTGAGTTATGTATGATAAGGGTGTCCCTGGTCTTAGAATGTATCAGACAACTAATGCTTGTGAGTTATGTATGATAAGGGGCGTCCCTGGTGTTACATAGAATGCATCAGACAACTAATGCTTGTGTGTTATGTATGATAAGGGTGTCCATGGTCTTACATAGAATGTATCAGACAACTAATGCTTGTGAGTTATGTATGATAAGGGGCGTCCCTGGTCTTACATAGAATGTATCAGACAACTAATGCTTGTGAGTTATGTATGATAAGGGGTGTCCCTGGTCTTACATAGAATGTATCAGACAACTAATGCTTGTGAGTTATGTATGATAAGGGGTGTCCCTGGTGTTACATAGAATGTATCAGACAACTAATGCTTGTGAGTTATGTATGATAAGGGGTGTCCCTGGTGTTATATAGAATGTATCAGACAACTAATGCTTGTGAGTTATGTATGATAAGGGGTGTCCCTGGTGTTACATAGAATGTATCAGACAACTAATGCTTGTGAGTTATGTATGATAAGGGGTGTCCCTGGTGTTATATAGAATGTATCAGACAACTAATGCTTGTGAGTTATGTATGATAAGGGGTGTCCCTGGTCTTACATAGAATGTATCAGACAACTAATGCTTGTGAGTTATGTATGATAAGGGGTTTCCCTGGTCTTATATAGAATGTATCAGACGACTAATGCTTGTGAGTTATGTATGATAAGGGTGTCCCTGGTCTTATATAGAATGTATCAGACAACTAATGCCTGTGAGTTATGTATGATAAGGGGTTTCCCTGGTCTTATATAGAATGTATCAGACGACTAATGCTTGTGAGTTATGTATGATAAGGGGTGTCCCTGGTCTTATATATAATTTATCAGACAACTAATGCTTGTGAGTTATGTATGATAAGGGGTGTCCCTGGTCTTATATAGAATGTATCAGACAACTAATGATTGTGTGTTATGTATGATAAGGGGTGTCCCTGGTCTTATATAGAATGTATCAGACAACTAATGCCTGTGAGTTATGTATGATAAGGGGTGTCCCTGGTGTTACATAGAATGTATCAGACGACTAATGCTTGTGAGTTATGTATGATAAGGGGTGTCCCTGGTCTTATATAGAATGTATCAGACAACTAATGCTTGTGAGTTATGTGTGATAAGGGGTGTCTCTGGTCTTATATAGAATGTATCAGACAACTAATGCTTGTGAGTTATGTATGATAAGGGGTGTCTCTGGTCTTATATAGAATGTATCAGACAACTAATGCTTGTGAGTTATGTATGATAAGGGGTGTCCCTGGTCTTATATAGAATGTATCAGACAACTAATGCTTGTGAGTTATGTATGATAAGGGGTGTCCCTGGTCTTATATAGAATGTATCAGACGACTAATGCTTGTGAGTTATGTGTGATAAGGGGTGTCTCTGGTGTTACATAGAATGTATCAGACAACTAATGCTTGTGAGTTATGTATGATAAGGGGTGTCCCTGGTGTTACATAGAATGTATCAGACAACTAATGCTTGTGAGTTATGTATGATAAGGGGTGTCTCTGGTGTTACATAGAATGTATCAGACAACTAATGCTTGTGAGTTATGTATGATAAGGGGTGTCCCTGGTCTTATATAGAATGTATCAGACAACTAATGCTTGTGAGTTATGTATGATAAGGGGTGTCCCTGGTCTTATATAGAATGTATCAGACAACTAATGCTTGTGAGTTATGTGTGATAAGGGGTGTCCCTGGTCTTATATAGAATGTATCAGACGACTAATGCTTGTGAGTTATGTATGATAAGGGGGGTCCCTGGTCTTATATAGAATGTATCAGACAACTAATGCTTGTGAGTTATGTGTGATAAGGGGTGTCTCTGGTGTTACATAGAATGTATCAGACAACTAATGCTTGTGAGTTATGTATGATAAGGGGTGTCCCTGGTCTTATATAGAATGTATCAGACAACTAATGCTTGTGAGTTATGTATGATAAGGGGTGTCCCTGGTCTTATATAGAATGTATCAGACGACTAATGCTTGTGAGTTATGTATGATAAGGGGTGTCCCTGGTCTTATATAGAATGTATCAGACAACTAATGCTTGTGAGTTATGTGTGATAAGGGGTGTCTCTGGGGTTACATAGAATGTATCAGACAACTAATGCTTGTAAGTTATGTATGATAAGGGGTGTCCCTGGTCTTATATAGAATGTATCAGACAACTAATGCCTGTGATTTATGTGTGATAAGGGGTGTCCCTGGTCTTACATAGAATGTATCAGACAACTAATGCTTGTGAGTTATGTATGATAAGGGGTGTCCCTGGTGTTACATAGAATGTATCAGACAACTAATGTTTGTGAGTTATGTATGATAAGGGGTGTCCCTGGTCTTATATAGAATGTATCAGACAACTAATGCGTGTGAGTTATGTATGATAAGGGGTGTCCCTGGTCTTACATAGAATGTATCAGACAACTAATGCTTGTGAGTTATGTATGATAAGGGGTGTCCCTGGTCTTACATAGAATGTATCAGACAACTAATGCTTGTGAGTTATGTATGATAAGGGGTGTCCCTGGTCTTACATAGAATGTATCAGACAACTAATGCTTGTGAGTTATGTATGATAAGGGGTGTCCCTGGTCTTACATAGAATGTATCAGACAACTAATGCTTGTGAGTTATGTATGATAAGGGGTGTCCCTGGTCTTTTATAGAATGTATCAGACAACTAATGCCTGTGAGTTATGTATGATAAGGGGCGTCCCTGGTGTTACATAGAATGTATCAGACAACTAATGCTTGTGAGTTATGTATGATAAGGGGTGTCCCTGGTGTTATATAGAATGTATCAGACAACTAATGCTTGTGAGTTATGTATGATAAGGGGTGTTCCTGGTCTTACATAGAATGTATCAGACAACTAATGCTTGTGAGTTATGTATGATAAGGGGTGTCCCTGGTGTTATATAGAATGTATCAGACAACTAATGCTTGTGAGTTATGTATGATAAGGGGTGTCCCTGGTCTTATATAGAATGTATCAGACAACTAATGCTTGTGAGTTATGTATGATAAGGGGCGTCCCTGGTGTTACATAGAATGTATCAGACAACTAATGCTTGTGAGTTATGTATGATAAGGGACGTCCCTGGTGTTACATAGAATGCATCAGACAACTAATGCTTGTGTGTTATGTATGATAAGGGTGTCCATGGTCTTACATAGAATGTATCAGACAACTAATGCTTGTGAGTTATGTATGATAAGGGGTGTCCCTGGTCTTATATAGAATGTATCAGACAACTAATGATTGTGTGTTATGTATGATAAGGGGTGTCCATGGTCTTACATATAATGTATCAGACAACTAATGCTTGTGAGTTATGTATGATAAGGGGCGTCCCTGGTGTTACATAGAATGTATCAGACAACTAATGCTTGTGAGTTATGTATGATAAGGGTGTCCCTGGTCTTACATAGAATGTATCAGACAACTAATGTTTGTGAGTTATGTATGATAAGGGGCGTCCCTGGTGTTACATAGAATGTATCAGACAACTAATGTTTGTGAGTTATGTATGATAAGGGGTGTCCCTGGTGTTATATAGAATGTATCAGACAACTAATGCTTGTGAGTTATGTATGATAAGGGGTGTCCCTGGTGTTATATAGAATGTATCAGACAACTAATGCTTGTGAGTTATGTATGATAAGGGTGTCCCTGGTGTTATATAGAATGTATCAGACAACTAATGCTTGTGAGTTATGTATGATAAGGGGCGTCCCTGGTGTTACATAGAATGTATCAGACAACTAATGCTTGTGAGTTATGTATGATAAGGGGTGTCCCTGGTCTTACATAGAATGTATCAGACAACTAATGCCTGTGAGTTATGTATGATAAGGGGCGTCCCTGGTGTTACATAGAATGTATCAGACAACTAATGCTTGTGAGTTATGTATGATAAGGGTGTCCCTGGTGTTATATAGAATGTATCAGACAACTAATGCTTGTGAGTTATGTATGATAAGGGGTGTCCCTGGTCTTACATAGAATGTATCAGACAACTAATGCTTGTGAGTTATGTATGATAAGGGGTGTCCCTGGTCTTACATAGAATGTATCAGACAACTAATGCTTGTGAGTTATGTATGATAAGGGGCGTCCCTGGTCTTACATAGAATGTATCAGACAACTAATGCTTGTGAGTTATGTATGATAAGGGGTGTCCCTGGTCTTATATAGAATGTATCAGACAACTAATGCTTGTGAGTTATGTATGATAAGAGGTGTCCCTGGTCATACATAGAATGTATCAGACAACTAATGCTTGTGAGTTATGTATGATAAGGGGTGTCCCTGGTGTTACATAGAATGTATCAGACAACTAATGCTTGTGAGTTATGTATGATAAGGGGCGTCCATGGTGTTACATAGAATGTATCAGACAACTAATGCTTGTGAGTTATGTATGATAAGGGGCGTCCCTGGTGTTATATAGAATGTATCAGACAACTAATGCTTGTGAGTTATGTATGATAAGGGGTGTCCCTGGTGTTACATAGAATGTATCAGACAACTAATGCTTGTGAGTTATGTATGATAAGGGGTGTCCCTGGTGTTACATAGAATGTATCAGACAACTAATGCTTGTGAGTTATGTATGATAAGGGGTGTTCCTGGTGTTATATAGAATGTATCAGACAACTAATGCTTGTGAGTTATGTATGATAAGGGGGTCCCTGGTGTTATATAGAATATATCAGACAACTAATGCTTGTGAGTTATGTATGATAAGGGTGTCCCTGGTCTTAGAATGTATCAGACAACTAATGCTTGTGAGTTATGTATGATAAGGGGCGTCCCTGGTGTTACATAGAATGCATCAGACAACTAATGCGTGTGAGTTATGTATGATAAGGGGTGTCTCTGGTCTTATATAGAATGTATCAGACAACTAATGCTTGTGTGTTATGTATGATAAGGGTGTCCATGGTCTTACATAGAATGTATCAGACAACTAATGCTTGTGAGTTATGTATGATAAGGGGCGTCCCTGGTCTTACATAGAATGTATCAGACAACTAATGCTTGTGAGTTATGTATGATAAGGGGTGTCCCTGGTCTTACATAGAATGTATCAGACAACTAATGCTTGTGAGTTATGTATGATAAGGGGTGTCCCTGGTGTTACATAGAATGTATCAGACAACTAATGCTTGTGAGTTATGTATGATAAGGGGTGTCCCTGGTGTTATATAGAATGTATCAGACAACTAATGCTTGTGAGTTATGTATGATAAGGGGTGTCCCTGGTGTTACATAGAATGTATCAGACAACTAATGCTTGTGAGTTATGTATGATAAGGGGTGTCCCTGGTGTTATATAGAATGTATCAGACAACTAATGCTTGTGAGTTATGTATGATAAGGGGTGTCCCTGGTCTTACATAGAATGTATCAGACAACTAATGCTTGTGAGTTATGTATGATAAGGGGTGTCCATTGTCTTACATAGAATGTATCAGACGACTAATGCTTGTGAGTTATGTGTGATAAGGGGTGTCCCTGGTCTTATATAGAATGTATCAGACGACTAATGCTTGTGAGTTATGTATGATAAGGGTGTCCCTGGTGTTACATAGAATGTATCAGACGACTAATGCTTGTGAGTTATGTATGATAAGGGGTGTCCCTGGTCTTACATAGAATGTATCAGACAACTAATGCTTGTGAGTTATGTATGATAAGGGGTTTCCCTGGTCTTATATAGAATGTATCAGACGACTAATGCTTGTGAGTTATGTATGATAAGGGGTTTCCCTGGTGTTATATAGAATGTATCAGACGACTAATGCTTGTGAGTTATGTATGATAAGGGGTGTCCCTGGTCTTATATAGAATGTATCAGACGACTAATGCTTGTGATTTATGTGTGATAAGGGGTGTCCCTGGTCTTATATAGAATGTATCAGACGACTAATGCTTGTGAGTTATGTATGATAAGGGGTGTCCCTGGTCTTATATAGAATGTATCAGACGACTAATGCTTGTGAGTTATGTATGATAAGGGGTGTCCCTGGTCTTATATAGAATGTATCAGACAACTAATGCTTGTGAGTTATGTATGATAAGGGGTGTTCCTGGTGTTACATAGAATGTATCAGACGACTAATGCTTGTGAGTTATGTATGATAAGGGGTGTCCCTGGTGTTACATAGAATGTATCAGACAACTAATGCTTGTGAGTTATGTATGATAAGGGGTGTTCCTGGTGTTACATAGAATGTATCAGACGACTAATGCTTGTGAGTTATGTATGATAAGGGGTGTCCCTGGTCTTATATAGAATGTATCAGACGACTAATGCTTGTGAGTTATGTGTGATAAGGGGTGTCTCTGGTGTTACATAGAATGTATCAGACAACTAATGCTTGTGAGTTATGTATGATAAGGGTGTCCCTGGTCTTATATAGAATGTATCAGACAACTAATGCTTGTGAGTTATGTATGATAAGGGGTGTCCCTGGTCTTATATAGAATGTATCAGACGACTAATGCTTGTGAGTTATGTGTGATAAGGGGTGTCTCTGGTGTTACATAGAATGTATCAGACAACTAATGCTTGTGAGTTATGTATGATAAGGGTGTCCCTGGTCTTATATAGAATGTATCAGACAACTAATGCTTGTGAGTTATGTATGATAAGGGGGGTCCCTGGTCTTATATAGAATGTATCAGACGACTAATGCTTGTGATTTATGTGTGATAAGGGGTGTCCATGGTCTTACATAGAATGTATCAGACAACTAATGCTTGTGAGTTATGTATGATAAGGGGTGTCCCTGGTCTTATATAGAATGTATCAGACGACTAATGCTTGTGATTTATGTGTGATAAGGGGTGTCCCTGGTCTTATATAGAATGTATCAGACGACTAATGCTTGTGAGTTATGTATGATAAGGGGTGTCCCTGGTCTTATATAGAATGTATCAGACAACTAATGCTTGTGAGTTATGTATGATAAGGGGTGTCCCTGGTCTTATATAGAATGTATCAGACAACTAATGCTTGTGAGTTATGTATGATAAGGGGTGTCCCTGGTCTTATATAGAATGTATCAGACGACTAATGCTTGTGAGTTATGTGTGATAAGGGGTGTCCCTGGTGTTACATAGAATGTATCAGACAACTAATGCTTGTGAGTTATGTATGATAAGGGGTGTCCCTGGTCTTATATAGAATGTATCAGACGACTAATGCTTGTGAGTTATGTGTGATAAGGGGTGTCTCTGGTGTTACATAGAATGTATCAGACAACTAATGCTTGTGAGTTATGTATGATAAGGGTGTCCCTGGTCTTATATAGAATGTATCAGACAACTAATGCTTGTGAGTTATGTATGATAAGGGGTGTCCCTGGTGTTACATAGAATGTATCAGACAACTAATGCTTGTGAGTTATGTATGATAAGGGGTCTCCCTGGTGTTATATAGAATGTATCAGACAACTAATGCTTGTGAGTTATGTATGATAAGGGGTGTCCCTGGTGTTACATAGAATGTATCAGACAACTAATGCTTGTGAGTTATGTATGATAAGGGGTGTTCCTGGTGTTATATAGAATGTATCAGACAACTAATGCTTGTGAGTTATGTATGATAAGGGGTCTCCCTGGTCTTATATAGAATGTATCAGACAACTAATGCCTGTGAGTTATGTATGATAAGGGGTTCCTGGTCTTACATATAATGTATCAGACAACTAATGCCTGTGAGTTATGTATGATAAGGGTGTCCCTGGTCTTACAGTACGCACAGAAAGTCAACACTATAAATGCTCGCATGATGCGAGCGCGGTGAGCGCACGATGCGCGCGGGATGGGCGCACGGTATGCGCAGGGTTTGCGCAGGGTAGGCGCACCGTGCGAGCATGATGCGCGCGCCGTGCGAGCATGATGCAGGCATCGTGCGGGCAGGATGTGCGTACTCTGTGACGAGAGACAAACGTTGAGCGGGTTGTTACCGTTACAAGCCAGTGTGACTTGCAGCATCTGTAGGCTAGGCCTGGGCTATACATGTATACATGTATAAAGAAAGATCAGATGATTAAAATATGAATTGAATATTCATAACACAATCTGCTTTATTTTCTAGTATTAGAATTAAAAACAACCAAGAAGCAAAAATAAATTTGTAAAATTCGTAACGCTTATGTCTGGTGGTGGTGTTGTTGTTGTTGTATTAGTTATCGCTCCCATAGTTGTTTCCATCCCCATAATATCGATTCCAAGGCTGTATTTGTTCAATTTCTCCTTTTCTGCGTAAATGCATACATAGTTGTATGCTTAAATTGTTCAAGAAACACAGAAATATATTGTTAAGCCAACGTAACCCGATCATTTATAAACCAAGTCAGCCGACATGTGCAACATAAATTCATAATGACTTTTAGGCTAGCCTGGCGACCGATATTTTTAAGTCATAAAATCATACAGCTGTTTTATTTGGATTTTATACGTTTATGTTTGTAAGTAAAATATATTTTGTGAGGAATTTTCACGACGAAAAGTGAGAGTGTGGCCTAAAAGCCAAAATGTCAGACTATAGCCTACATGTATAACGTGTATGGTGTAGCCTAAAATGCGCACCCTTCGTATAATTTCTTTTTGTTTTATCCATATCATGTCGATTTAGTTGGTTTTGATATAGGGTATTTTATATTTTCGTAGGTATTACTTGATTAAAACAATATACAATGTACACCGTTTTCCGTGTAATAAAATGCATTTAATTTATGACGTTTTTTTTATACAGTATAAAGGCCGATCAAAATAAATCTTAAAGTTTGGGTGGAGTCTTAAATGTCACTCACTGTCACTGAAATGTAAGTTAGCGAAATAGCCAATCAAATTTATCTGTGATATTCATTTCTCTAATATATATGCATTGACTGGGCTTTAACCAATCCACAGACGTCCTGTTAACTGTCATTGTAAATCACACAGACGACTGGCGCCATCCATTTGTTCATAGGCCCTATATGGGCATGTAGAAAAAATAAAACGATTGCTA
Source organism: Lepidochitona cinerea (assembly GCA_963971465.1). Lineage (NCBI taxonomy): Eukaryota > Metazoa > Mollusca > Polyplacophora > Chitonida > Tonicellidae > Lepidochitona > Lepidochitona cinerea. The sequence continues at coordinate 45,958,185 of OZ020556.1, forward strand.
TTTAGTATTAAGCCAAGTATGACAAGAACTGTTTTCAAGACATAAATTAATAATATTCATCCTTCAAGTCATTGTAAACAGGGAACCATGTAAGCCCAGGCTGGGGTGGTAGGCCTATTCAAGAGAAGAAGAAAAATATTTACACTTCTGCACGGATTGAAATAATCGGGCGCGGATGTGGGCGAAAGCATACGTTATGCGTGCATGACAATTTTTTGTTTTCTATTATGCTTACCATTCAAATGTAATCTGATCAACATTTTCAAATAAACAGTTTTAGAGTCATAAATTGCCTTGTGCTCTTCACCAATATTCCGCAACTCTAGCTGTTTCGTTCTGCAATCCCCGATTACTTTACCCTCGGGTCTAATTTCTCGAAATAGGAAATCTGAAGTTTTCATCTGGAATATAAGTTATAACTCACAATTGACAAAGAAAGTAGGACCTACAATGTGTATAGAAATTGACTGTTTCGTCACAAAATCAATGATTGTCTAGTAGTTTTTAAAAAGAAATATTGTAAATATGGGGTACCCGTCGTCTTAAATAGAATCCTGGTAGGCCTATAAGGCTATATACAGTGTACTATATTCGAAGTTCAAAATATATTATACATGCATGTATTTCGACCGAATTTCAACAGAACGATCTACCAATGTTTGCGCAAAACCTATACAAATGAACGCCATTTTTAAGAGTTCGCTGTGAATTTCTTTTTGATCTTGAACATGTATTTGGTAAGTACATTTCAAGAGATTTACTTCATTATTATCGCTACCGGGATAGTATATGTAACTTAGAATTTAGTAAGACGGCAGCCAGTGTCTTGGGATTTACAACAACAACAACAGCAACATTACATCGTAAAAACAACGTGCGTAGTGTAGCCTATAGTCACAATTTAGTTCATCTGAAAGATAAAAGAAAGAAATTAAAGTAATTTGAATATCACATATTACTGTGCTTGTTTTAATTGTAACTAAACTGTCTTCAGCATAATATCAATCGGTCCGTTCGTAAATCGACAAGAACAAAATGCCCGGCGGTAATGCAGGCAGGGTGCTGGCAATGTGCGCGCACTGGGCCTGCAGCCTGCTCGCAGGGTGCTCCCACGATGCTCGCACGATGCTCCCAAGATGCTCGCACGGTGCTCGCACGATGCTCGCACGGTGCTCGCGCTACTCTCGCACCGTGCTCGCACGGCGCCCGCAACGAATAGTGTTCACTTTCAGTTTCTGTGTGTACTGTATATAGAATGTATCAGACAACTAATGCTTGTGAGTTATGTATGATAAGGGGGTCCCTGGTCTTACATAGAATGTATCAGACAACTAATGTTTGTGAGTTATGTATGATAAGGGTGTCCCTGGTCTTATATAGAATGTATCAGACAACTAATGCTTGTGAGTTATGTATGATAAGGGGGGTCCCTGGTGTTATATAGAATGTATCAGACAACTAATGCTTGTGAGTTATGTATGATAAGGGGGTCCCTGATCTTATATAGAATGTATCAGACAACTAATGCTTGTGAGTTATGTATGATAAGGGTGTCCCTGGTCTTATATAGAATGTATCAGACAACTAATGCTTGTGAGTTATGTATGATAAGGGGTGTCCCTGGTCTTATATAGAATGTATCAGACAACTAATGCTTGTGAGTTATGTATGATAAGGGTGTCCATGGTCTTACATAGAATGTATCAGACAACTAATGCCTGTGAGTTATGTATGATAAGGGGTGTCCCTGGTCTTATATAGAATGTATCAGACAACTAATGCTTGTGAGTTATGTATGATAAGGGGTGTCCCTGGTGTTATATAGAATGTATCAGACAACTAATGCTTGTGAGTTATGTATGATAAGGGGGTGTCCCTGGTCTTACATAGAATGTATCAGACAACTAATGATTGTGAGTTATGTATGATAAGGGTGTCCATGGTCTTACATAGAATGTATCAGACAACTAATGATTGTGAGTTATGTATGATAAGGGTGTCCATGGTCTTACATAGAATGTATCAGACAACTAATGATTGTGAGTTATGTATGATAAGGGGTGTCCCTGGTCTTACATAGAATGTATCAGACAACTAATGCCTGTGAGTTATGTATGATAAGGGGTGTCCCTGGTCTTATATAGAATGTATCAGACAACTAATGCTTGTGAGTTATGTATGATAAGGGGTGTCCCTTGTCTTACATAGAATGTATCAGACAACTAATGCTTGTGAGTTATGTATGATAAGGGGTGTCCCTGGTCTTACATAGAATGTATCAGACAACTAATGCTTGTGAGTTATGTATGATAAGGGGTGTCCCTGGTCTTACATAGAATGTATCAGACAACTAATGCTTGTGAGTTATGTATGATAAGGGGTGTCCCTGGTCTTTTATAGAATGTATCAGACAACTAATGCCTGTGAGTTATGTATGATAAGGGGCGTCCCTGGTGTTACATAGAATGTATCAGACAACTAATGCTTGTGAGTTATGTATGATAAGGGGTGTCCCTGGTGTTATATAGAATGTATCAGACAACTAATGCTTGTGAGTTATGTATGATAAGGGGTGTTCCTGGTCTTACATAGAATGTATCAGACAACTAATGGTTGTGAGTTATGTATGATAAGGGGTGTCCCTGGTGTTATATAGAATGTATCAGACAACTAATGCTTGTGAGTTATGTATGATAAGGGGTGTCCCTGGTCTTATATAGAATGTATCAGACAACTAATGCTTGTGAGTTATGTATGATAAGGGGCGTCCCTGGTGTTACATAGAATGTATCAGACAACTAATGCTTGTGAGTTATGTATGATAAGGGGCGTCCCTGGTGTTACATAGAATGCATCAGACAACTAATGATTGTGTGTTATGTATGATAAGGGGTGTCCATGGTCTTACATAGAATGTATCAGACAACTAATGCTTGTGAGTTATGTATGATAAGGGGCGTCCCTGGTGTTACATAGAATGTATCAGACAACTAATGCTTGTGAGTTATGTATGATAAAGGGCGTCCCTGGTGTTACATAGAATGTATCAGACAACTAATGCTTGTGAGTTATGTATGATAAGGGTGTCCCTGGTGTTATATAGAATGTATCAGACAACTAATGCTTGTGAGTTATGTATGATAAGGGGTGTCCCTGGTCTTACATAGAATGTATCAGACAACTAATGCTTGTGAGTTATGTATGATAAGGGGTGTCCCTGGTCTTACATAGAATGTATCAGACAACTAATGCTTGTGAGTTATGTATGATAAGGGGCGTCCCTGGTCTTACATAGAATGTATCAGACAACTAATGCTTGTGAGTTATGTATGATAAGGGGTGTCCCTGGTCTTATATAGAATGTATCAGACAACTAATGCTTGTGAGTTATGTATGATAAGGGTGTCCCTGGTCTTATATAGAATGTATCAGACAACTAATGCTTGTGAGTTATGTATGATAAGGGGTGTCCCTGGTGTTACATAGAATGTATCAGACAACTAATGCTTGTGAGTTATGTATGATAAGGGGTGTCCCTGGTGTTACATAGAATGTATCAGACAACTAATGCTTGTGAGTTATGTATGATAAGGGGTGTCCCTGGTGTTATATAGAATGTATCAGACAACTAATGCTTGTGAGTTATGTATGATAAGGGGTGTCCCTGGTCTTACATAGAATGTATCAGACAACTAATGCTTGTGAGTTATGTATGATAAGGGGCGTCCCTGGTCTTACATAGAATGTATCAGACAACTAATGCTTGTGAGTTATGTATGATAAGGGGTGTCCCTGGTCTTATATAGAATGTATCAGACAACTAATGCTTGTGAGTTATGTATGATAAGGGTGTCCCTGGTCTTATATAGAATGTATCAGACAACTAATGCTTGTGAGTTATGTATGATAAGGGGTGTCCCTGGTCTTATATAGAATGTATCAGACGACTAATGCTTGTGAGTTATGTATGATAAGGGGTGTCCCTGGTCTTATATAGAATGTATCAGACGACTAATGCTTGTGAGTTATGTATGATAAGGGGTGTCCCTGGTCTTATATAGAATGTATCAGACAACTAATGCCTGTGAGTTATGTATGATAAGGGGTGTCCCTGGTCTTACATAGAATGTATCAGACAACTAATGCTTGTGAGTTATGTATGATAAGGGGTGTCCCTGGTCTTATATAGAATGTATCAGACGACTAATGCTTGTGAGTTATGTATGATAAGGGGTGTCCCTGGTCTTATATAGAATGTATCAGACAACTAATGCTTGTGAGTTATGTATGATAAGGGGTGTCCCTGGTCTTACATAGAATGTATCAGACAACTAATGCTTGTGAGTTATGTATGATAAGGGTGTCCCTGGTCTTACATAGAATGTATCAGACAACTAATGCTTGTGAGTTATGTATGATAAGGGGTGTCCCTGGTCTTATATAGAATGTATCAGACAACTAATGCTTGTGAGTTATGTATGATAAGGGGTGTCCCTGGTCTTATATAGAATGTATCAGACAACTAATGCTTGTGAGTTATGTATGATAAGGGGTGTCCCTGGTCTTATATAGAATGTATCAGACGACTAATGCTTGTGAGTTATGTATGATAAGGGGTGTCCCTGGTCTTATATAGAATGTATCAGACAACTAATGCTTGTGAGTTATGTATGATAAGGGGTGTCCCTGGTCTTATATAGAATGTATCAGACGACTAATGCTTGTGAGTTATGTATGATAAGGGGTGTCCCTGGTCTTATATAGAATGTATCAGACAACTAATGCCTGTGAGTTATGTATGATAAGGGGTGTCCCTGGTCCTACATAGAATGTATCAGACAACTAATGCTTGTGAGTTATGTATGATAAGGGGTGTCCCTGGTCTTATATAGAATGTATCAGACGACTAATGCTTGTGAGTTATGTATGATAAGGGGTGTCCCTGGTCTTATATAGAATGTATCAGACAACTAATGCTTGTGAGTTATGTATGATAAGGGGTGTCCCTGGTCTTACATAGAATGTATCAGACAACTAATGCTTGTGAGTTATGTATGATAAGGGGTGTCCCTGGTCTTATATAGAATGTATCAGACAACTAATGCGTGTGAGTTATGTATGATAAGGGGTGTCCCTGGTCTTACATAGAATGTATCAGACAACTAATGCTTGTGAGTTATGTATGATAAGGGGTGTCCCTGGTCTTATATAGAATGTATCAGACGACTAATGCTTGTGAGTTATGTATGATAAGGGGTGTCCCTGGTCTTATATAGAATGTATCAGACAACTAATGCTTGTGATTTATGTGTGATAAGGGGTGTCCCTGGTCTTACATAGAATGTATCAGACAACTAATGCTTGTGAGTTATGTATGATAAGGGTGTCCCTGGTCTTATATAGAATGTATCAGACAACTAATGCTTGTGAGTTATGTATGATAAGGGGTGTCCCTGGTGTTACATAGAATGTATCAGACAACTAATGCTTGTGAGTTATGTATGATAAGGGGTGTCCCTGGTCTTATATAGAATGTATCAGACGACTAATGCTTGTGAGTTATGTGTGATAAGGGGTGTCTCTGGTGTTACATAGAATGTATCAGACAACTAATGCTTGTGAGTTATGTATGATAAGGGTGTCCCTGGTCTTATATAGAATGTATCAGACAACTAATGCTTGTGAGTTATGTATGATAAGGGGTGTCCCTGGTGTTACATAGAATGTATCAGACAACTAATGCTTGTGAGTTATGTATGATAAGGGGTCTCCCTGGTGTTATATAGAATGTATCAGACAACTAATGCTTGTGAGTTATGTATGATAAGGGGTGTCCCTGGTGTTACATAGAATGTATCAGACAACTAATGCTTGTGAGTTATGTATGATAAGGGGTGTTCCTGGTGTTATATAGAATGTATCAGACAACTAATGCTTGTGAGTTATGTATGATAAGGGGTCTCCCTGGTCTTATATAGAATGTATCAGACAACTAATGCCTGTGAGTTATGTATGATAAGGGGTTCCTGGTCTTACATATAATGTATCAGACAACTAATGCCTGTGAGTTATGTATGATAAGGGTGTCCCTGGTCTTATATAGAATGTATCAGACAACTAATGCTTGTGAGTTATGTATGATAAGGGGGTCCCTGGTCTTACATAGAATGTATCAGACAACTAATGCTTGTGAGTTATGTATGATAAGGGTGTCCCTGGTCTTATATAGAATGTATCAGACAACTAATGCCTGTGAGTTATGTATGATAAGGGGTGTCCCTGGTCTTATATAGAATGTATCAGACAACTAATGCTTGTGATTTATGTGTGATAAGGGGTGTCCCTGGTCTTATATAGAATGTATCAGACAACTAATGCCTGTGGGTTATGTATGATAAGGGGTGTCCCTGGTCTTATATAGAATGTATCAGACAACTAATGTTTGTGAGTTATGTATGATAAGGGGTGTCCCTGGTCTTATATAGAATGTATCAGACAACTAATGTTTGTGAGTTATGTATGATAAGGGTGTCCCTGGTCTTACATAGAATGTATCAGACAACTAATGCTTGTGAGTTATGTATGATAAGGGGTGTCCCTGGTCTTATATAGAATGTATCAGACAACTAATGCTTGTGAGTTATGTATGATAAGGGGTGTCCCTGGTCTTATATAGAATGTTTCAGACGACTAATGCTTGTGATTTATGTATGATAAGGGGTGTCCCTGGTCTTATATAGAATGTATCAGACAACTAATGCCTGTGAGTTATGTGTGATAAGGGGTGTCCCTGGTCTTATATAGAATGTATCAGACGACTAATGCTTGTGAGTTATGTATGATAAGGGGTGTCCCTGGTCTTACATAGAATGTATCAGACAACTAATGCTTGTGAGTTATGTATGATAAGGGGTGTCCCTGGTGTTACATAGAATGTATCAGACAACTAATGCTTGTGAGTTATGTATGATAAGGGGTTTCCCTGGTGTTACATAGAATGTATCAGACAACTAATGCTTGTGAGTTATGTATGATAAGGGGTGTCCCTGGTGTTACATAGAATGTATCAGACAACTAATGCTTGTGAGTTATGTATGATAAGGGGCGTCCCTGGTGTTACATAATATGTATCAGACAACTAATGCTTGTGAGTTATGTATGATAAGGGGTGTCTCTGGTGTTACATAGAATGTATCAGACGACTAATGCTTGTTTGTTTGTTTGTTTGTTTGTTTGTTTATTCACCATATAAAAAAATATATACAAATCACCATGCACAAAAACAAGAAGGTAATGGCGGGAATAAAACTCGTCAGAGTTTGTTCTATCCCAAAATATTGTAACTTGCAGTACGGTTGGTTTGGTGAACTAAATTTATAGCAGTGGAGAAAACTTAAGATAACATATAATACAAAATATGACGTGGGTTTACTGGGATATGGATTTCTAGTTTATAAGATGGAGTAAATGGTCTTTCAATTTAGATTTAAACAATGACACTGAAGTTATATTTTTAAGTTGGTCATGTAAATTGTTCCATTCCCTGGGTCCAACGGTTTTAAATAAGTGAAAGGATAGGTTAGTTTTGTAAAAAGGTCTATAGAAGTTGAATGTCTGGGATCGTGTGCCAAAACGATGCACTGTGTGTTGTCTAAGCAGATAATTTATAAAAAGAAGAGGGGTTTCATCAGGTCGGTAGAAAAATTTATGGGCTAATAAAATATTATGGTAGGAGATCAGAGAAAATAATGGAAGTATCTTAAGCTGTTTAAAAATAGGTGAAGTATGATCGAGGCGTGTTGATAATGAAATAGTACGTATAGCACGCTTCTGCAGAATGAAAAGGGGTTGGAGATGAGTATGATAGGTGTTTCCCCACAGTGTAATCCCATAAATCAGATAGGGAAATAAAAGTGAATAATAAAGAAGATACAATGATTGTTTATTAAGTGAACGTTTGAGATGGTTAATGATACCTAGGTTTCTGGCAACTTTGGAACTAATATAATGTATATGTGATTTCCAATTAAGCTTATTATTGATAACAATTCCCAGAAATTTATATTGTGGAACCTCTACCAATTTGGTGTTCGCAATTTCTAGGGAAGGAAGGTGATGGCTGCATTTGTTAGTTGGGGAGATAACCATATAATTACATTTGCTGATGTTCAGGGTAAGTCTATTAGCTTGGAACCATTCATGAAGTCTATTTAGTTCTGTGGTCATGGTATTTAATGCATGTATTGGATCATGGGAGGAGTAAACTAAACTTGTGTCGTCTGCAAAAAGAATAGGATCGAGAAAATTAGAAGTGAAGGAAATATCATTTATGTATATTAAAAACAGTATTGGACCTAAAACGGATCCTTGTGGCACGCCACATGTCACTTCCTCGGGAAACGAAATAATATTGTTGAAAGAAACACACTGAGTACGATTATTGAGATAGCTTTGTAACCAAACATTTGATAAACCACGGAAGCCATAGTGTGATAATTTTTTCAGTAAAATATCATGGTTGACAGTGTCAAACGCTTTTGACAAATCAAGGAAAGTAACAAAACTAAATTTATGTTCTTCTCTAGCATTTACAAGTTTATCGTAGAGAAGTTGGGCAGCAAAGGTTGTCGAATGGTTTGAGCGGAATCCAAATTGGTAATTACTAAGAATTTTATTAGTTCCAAGATGGGAGAGTATTTGGGTGACAGCTAACTTTTCAAGGATTTTACTAAGGGCGGGTAAAACAGAAATTGGTCTATAATTAGATAAGAGGGTTTTTTCTCCAGATTTGTAAACAGGGGTTATCTTAGCGGCTTTTAGGTTATTTGGAACAGTACCGGAAGAAAATGAAAGGGTAAATATGTAAGCTAGAGGAACTGAAATGGGTTCAGCAATTAATTTAAGGATAGATGTCGGAAAATTATCTACGCCTGTTGATTTGGACGATTTAAGTTCAGTTATGACACGTTTTACAGCTTCCGGAGTTGACAAGGAGAATTCAAAACAGTTTTCGATAGGAGGACCGATGAAGTCAGCAAAACTTTTTTCTGTTAATGGTATATTCCTATCTAATTTACTACCAATGGAGCTGAAATAGTCATTAAATGAGTTAGCAATCTCATTTTTATCTTCCACGGCTCTATTGTTAATATGAAAAGTAGTTGGCACTTTACTGCAATGGTTCCTGTTTAGTAACTCATTTATCACTTTCCAAGTTTTTTTAGTATCATGGTTAAATTTGTTGAACTTATTTTCAAAATAATTCTTTCTGGCAGATCGAATGATTTTGTTTAGACGATTTCGATATACTCTATATTTTGTTTGAGATTGTTCATTGTTATGTTTGAGCTTTTCACGATACAATTTATTTTTTTCATGAACTGATTCTAGTATTCCAGGGGTAATCCATGGTTTCGTTATTCTAGGCGTTTTTTCGTCTAGAGTTGTTAGTTTAAAGCAGGAGTTATGAATTTCATTTAATTTATTAGAGAAAATAGTTAAGGCAATATCGACGTCTGTATTGTTAGTTATTAGATTGACCCAATCCACATTACTAACTTCCTCAATAAATTGATCTTTTTCTGTATCAGTGTACTTACGAAAGGATATTTTCTTTGTTTTGGAAGACTGATGCTGCATAGGATGAGTGGAATTAAGGATATGAAAAACTGGAAAATGATCGGATATATCAGTCAGAAAGATTCCTGAAAGAAGGTTATTGTGATGAAAGTTTAAGAAAATATTGTCAATGAGTGTTGCGGTAGTAGACTGAACCCTGGTTGGTTTAGTAATGAGAGGAAAGTAGTAAAAGGATTTCATCATTTCGAGAAAGTTTTTTGATTGGATATGGTTATCAATTTTGAAGAGATCAATATTATAATCTCCCATGAGGACACATTTCTTATTTTCATTCTGTATTTTAAGCAAAATTTCAAGAAGGAAATAGTTAAAAACATTGATATCTTTTCCAGGAGGCCTATATATATTGCCAATTAGATAGTTCGTGCCCTCATGGGAAATTTCAACAAATATACACTCACAGCAATCATCGATACAGCTTAGATCATTTCGTGGAGTGATTTTATTTATCGTTTCTGTTATATACAGAGCTACACCGCCGCCTTTACGACCCGACCTATTAACAGTAAAGGATGTATATCCAGGAATTTCGTAAAGGGTTCTAGTGACTGGTGACAGCCAACTCTCAGAAATACCAAGTATAGAAAAGGGGAAATGCAAACTTTTGATGTAGGCAAGAAGTTCATCATAATGTTTGCTGAGACTGCGAGCGTTAACATGGAAGAATGATAGATTGTGATTTGGGTCGATATTATGACTGATGGTATGAGAAGTAAATGATGTTTGAGTATAGTATTGAGATTGGTGAGTATCAATGTCATGCCAGTATGATAGTTCGTGTTCATTGTCATCAGTCACTGTTAAGCCACTGTCTAATTCATTTAATTGCAATGGACTAAAACACATACGGTCAATGGTTTCAAGATTTATTTTATTAATTGGACGGGTTGGAGATCGAGGTGGTTCAGGTATAGTTGGCTGATCAAAAAAGGGAAAAGTGGACCCAGGGAGGGGAACAGTATCGTCTGTGTCAGTCATGATCAAAAATAGATAGTCTATATGTGTACATTAGAAATCCACAATTATTACAAGTATATAAGTCATTTTCCCACAATGGCATAAGAACATATTTACAGAAAGGATATATCATATCTAGCATGATAAAAGGCTAAGCAAACGATTTACTCATGTTAAGATTTGACTGAACAAATTTGGTTGCCCATAAGGAGATGTATTATTGGACTAAGATTAGTTAGTCATTCAGCAGGCCAACTCATGTGGAAATGCAATGGAATGGGGCAAGATTGGTAAACATAAAAATAATTTGTTAACACACTTACAGAGCTTATGACATGAAAACTAACAGTGATTAACATAGGAAGCTGTTCAATTTAAGTTGTCACTCATGTCATTAAATTTGGGATTTAATAAGCGAGGTAAATGTTAAGTCAGCAGACATGTTCAAAAGTTAATTAAGAGGTAATTACAGTAAATAACTGAAATTGTTTGGTGTTGAGAAAATTTACACTTGAAATGACGAATTAATACCATAAGCTGTACATGCATGGATACAAAAGAGTTATTGTCTTAGCGTTAGTTGGACAAGAAAAATTGTACACTCATGTATGCTTTATACATTGTTACGGTGAGGTATGATTAAAAATGAAAACAAAACAAATTCAAGGAAATTAGCTTTGGTAAGTAAAACATAACTGATTAGCTATACAATCGTTCGGGTAATACAATTTTGAGTAAAAGTTTACACTTACACATGTTGGAAGGAGATATTTCAATGGTAGCGCATACAGCGTACGGTATACAGTAGTAACATTATAGTAAGGTCAGTTTGACAAGCAACACACCTGTAGTACTATAGTGACCTGTTACAGTCAAACACCTGTTCGAACCAAAAAATGGGTTGACCACATACCTGGTCAAATTCTTTATTGATCACGTGACTATACAAGAAAACGTAATACAAGATTCATTATAATGGTTAAATTAGAGCTAGGGTGGGAACATTTTAGTAGAAAAAAAATAGATTTGAAACAGTAGTTCACAAATCATCCAAATTAGAGGCACATGTTTTCCTCGCGTATTTCTCGTCCGTCTATATACAGTTTACCTCTAGAAAAACGGACTTTTTTCCCCTCATTAAAACATTTAGTCATAAACGGTTTATATTTGTCCTTTAAAGTTTTGTCTTCTTTTGTCAGATCTTCAACAACGTAAATTGTTTCATTTTTTAGTAATTTTTTCGCCTGAAATAGAACCTCACGACGCTGGGGTCGATACACAAATTTAGTTATTATGTGCCTCGTTTGGTTTGGTCTTTTTAAACCAACTCTATGGGCATTTTCCAACTGTACGTCGACGATGTTTAGTTTCGATTTGATAATGTTATTCACAATATTGAGTGGGTTTTCATCAACAGTCTCAGGGATTCCCCCAAACCTAAGATTGTACGTTCTACTATATCTCTCCTGGTCGTGTATTTTTATTTTTAGGTCTTTGTTTTCACACTGGAGGGCAGTTAGAGAGGTCTCCATAGAATGGAGTTTTGGTATGAGGCAATCATTTAGGCTCGATTTGAGTTCACAAAGTTCCCGATCGGAATATTCAATGCTTGCTATTACTTCAGTTTGTTTACGCTCGAGGCTGATTAATCGATTATGGAATTCATCCTGACGACTAGCCACTGTATTTAGTGTCTTTTCAACAGAAGATATTTTGGAAGTTAAAGTTGTTAAGGCATTTTTCACAAATAGTTCAAAGTCAGTTGTAGTTAAATCGGGCGAATCATTTGAAGCCATATCTGAATTTTTCGATTCAAGGTCAAAATTTGTGTCAGATCTAAGTTTACCTTGGCTGTTCTTGCTGGTACGTGGCATATCTCCGATCAAGTAGCTGGTTAGTGTATTCAGGTGTAATCATGGTTTCTCAGGTAAGCATAACAACTGGTCACGGCGTTGTTGTTGTTGTCATAACTCCAAGTCACTCACTCACATAATAGTAGTAATAGTACCATGATTTCAATCCAGTTCCATTTTGGAATTTCTCATACAAATAATTGTTTGGTATTCAGAGTTCGGTATTCAAAACCATGAGATGCTCAGTAAATCATCCATCCAGATTATCGAGTAAAGCCTTAGGAAAGCGGAGCTAGTTCACGAGCAACCAACCATGTTCCGCCATGTTTTTTTTTTAACGATGCTTGTGAGTTATGTATGATAAGGGTGTCCCTGGTGTTACATAGAATGTATCAGACAACTAATGCTTGTGAGTTATGTATGATAAGGGTGTCCATGGTCTTACATAGAATGTATCAGACAACTAATGCTTGTGAGTTATGTATGATAAGGGGGTGTCCCTGGTCTTACATAGAATGTATCAGACAACTAATGCTTGTGAGTTATGTATGATAAGGGGTGTCCCTGGTCTTACATAGAATGTATCAGACAACTAATGATTGTGAGTTATGTATGATAAGGGTGTCCATGGTCTTACATAGAATGTATCAGACAACTAATGATTGTGAGTTATGTATGATAAGGGTGTCCATGGTCTTACATAGAATGTATCAGACAACTAATGATTGTGAGTTATGTATGATAAGGGTGTCCATGGTCTTACATAGAATGTATCAGACAACTAATGCTTGTGAGTTATGTATGATAAGGGGTGTCCCTGGTCTTACATAGAATGTATCAGACAACTAATGCCTGTGAGTTATGTATGATAAGGGGTGTCCCTGGTCTTATATAGAATGTATCAGACAACTAATGCGTGTGAGTTATGTATGATAAGGGGTGTCCCTGGTCTTACATAGAATGTATCAGACAACTAATGCTTGTGAGTTATGTATGATAAGGGGCGTCCCTGGTCTTACATAGAATGTATCAGACAACTAATGCTTGTGAGTTATGTATGATAAGGGGTGTCCCTGGTCTTACATAGAATGTATCAGACAACTAATGCTTGTGAGTTATGTATGATAAGGGGTGTCCCTGGTCTTACATAGAATGTATCAGACAACTAATGCTTGTGAGTTATGTATGATAAGGGGTGTCCCTGGTCTTTTATAGAATGTATCAGACAACTAATGCCTGTGAGTTATGTATGATAAGGGGCGTCCCTGGTGTTACATAGAATGTATCAGACAACTAATGCTTGTGAGTTATGTATGATAAGGGGTGTCCCTGGTGTTATATAGAATGTATCAGACAACTAATGCTTGTGAGTTATGTATGATAAGGGGTGTTCCTGGTCTTACATAGAATGTATCAGACAACTAATGCTTGTGAGTTATGTATGATAAGGGGTGTCCCTGGTGTTATATAGAATGTATCAGACAACTAATGCTTGTGAGTTATGTATGATAAGGGGTGTCCCTGGTCTTATATAGAATGTATCAGACAACTAATGCTTGTGAGTTATGTATGATAAGGGGCGTCCCTGGTGTTACATAGAATGTATCAGACAACTAATGCTTGTGAGTTATGTATGATAAGGGGTGTCCCTGGTGTTACATAGAATGTATCAGACGACTAATGCTTGTGAGTTATGTATGATAAGGGGCGTCCCTGGTGTTACATAGAATGCATCAGACAACTAATGCTTGTGTGTTATGTATGATAAGGGTGTCCATGGTCTTACATAGAATGTATCAGACAACTAATGCTTGTGAGTTATGTATGATAAGGGGTGTCCCTGGTCTTATATAGAATGTATCAGACAACTAATGATTGTGTGTTATGTATGATAAGGGGTGTCCATGGTCTTACATAGAATGTATCAGACAACTAATGCTTGTGAGTTATGTATGATAAGGGGCGTCCCTGGTGTTACATAGAATGTATCAGACAACTAATGCTTGTGAGTTATGTATGATAAGGGTGTCCCTGGTCTTACATAAAATGTATCAGACAACTAATGTTTGTGAGTTATGTATGATAAGGGGCGTCCCTGGTGTTACATAGAATGTATCAGACAACTAATGTTTGTGAGTTATGTATGATAAGGGGTGTCCCTGGTGTTATATAGAATGTATCAGACAACTAATGCTTGTGAGTTATGTATGATAAGGGGTGTCCCTGGTGTTATATAGAATGTATCAGACAACTAATGTTTGTGAGTTATGTATGATAAGGGGTGTCCCTGGTGTTATATAGAATGTATCAGACAACTAATGCTTGTGAGTTATGTATGATAAGGGGTGTCCCTGGTGTAATATAGAATGTATCAGACAACTAATGCTTGTGAGTTATGTATGATAAGGGGCGTCCCTGGTGTTACATAGAATGTATCAGACAACTAATGCTTGTGAGTTATGTATGATAAGGGGTGTCCCTGGTGTTACATAGAATGTATCAGACAACTAATGCTTGTGAGTTATGTATGATAAGGGGTGTCCCTGGTGTTACATAGAATGTATCAGACAACTAATGCTTGTGTGTTATGTATGATAAGGGGCGTCCCTGGTGTTACATAGAATGTATCAGACAACTAATGCTTGTGAGTTATGTATGATAAGGGGTGTCCCTGGTCTTACATAGAATGTATCAGACAACTAATGTTTGTGAGTTATGTATGATAAGGGGTGTCCCTGGTGTTACATAGAATGTATCAGACAACTAATGCTTGTGAGTTATGTATGATAAGGGTGTCCCTGGTGTTATATAGAATGTATCAGACAACTAATGCTTGTGAGTTATGTATGATAAGGGGTGTCCCTGGTCTTACATAGAATGTATCAGACAACTAATGCTTGTGAGTTATGTATGATAAGGGGTGTCCCTGGTCTTACATAGAATGTATCAGACAACTAATGCTTGTGAGTTATGTATGATAAGGGGCGTCCCTGGTCTTACATAGAATGTATCAGACAACTAATGCTTGTGAGTTATGTATGATAAGGGGTGTCCCTGGTCTTATATAGAATGTATCAGACAACTAATGCTTGTGAGTTATGTATGATAAGGGTGTCCCTGGTCTTATATAGAATGTATCAGACAACTAATGCCTGTGAGTTATGTATGATAAGGGGTGTCCCTGGTGTTACATAGAATGTATCAGACAACTAATGCTTGTGAGTTATGTATGATAAGGGGTGTCCCTGGTGTTACATAGAATGTATCAGACAACTAATGCTTGTGAGTTATGTATGATAAGGGGTGTCCCTGGTGTTATATAGAATGTATCAGACAACTAATGCTTGTGAGTTATGTATGATAAGGGGTGTCCCTGGTCTTACATAGAATGTATCAGACAACTAATGCTTGTGAGTTATGTATGATAAGGGGCGTCCCTGGTCTTACATAGAATGAATCAGACAACTAATGCTTGTGAGTTATGTATGATAAGGGGTGTCCCTGGTCTTATATAGAATGTATCAGACAACTAATGCTTGTGAGTTATGTATGATAAGGGTGTCCCTGGTCTTATATAGAATGTATCAGACAACTAATGCTTGTGAGTTATGTATGATAAGGGGTGTCCCTGGTGTTATATAGAATGTATCAGACAACTAATGCTTGTGAGTTATGTATGATAAGGGGTGTCCCTGGTGTTACATAGAATGTATCAGACAACTAATGCTTGTGAGTTATGTATGATAAGGGGTGTCCCTGGTGTTATATAGAATGTATCAGACAACTAATGCTTGTGAGTTATGTATGATAAGGGGTGTCCCTGGTCTTACATAGAATGTATCAGACAACTAATGCTTGTGAGTTATGTATGATAAGGGGTGTCCCTGGTCTTATATAGAATGTATCAGACAACTAATGCTTGTGAGTTATGTATGATAAGGGGTGTCCCTGGTCTTATATAGAATGTATCAGACGACTAATGCTTGTGAGTTATGTGTGATAAGGGGTGTCTCTGGTGTTACATAGAATGTATCAGACAACTAATGCTTGTGAGTTATGTATGATAAGGGTGTCGCTGGTCTTATATAGAATGTATCAGACGACTAATGCTTGTGAGTTATGTATGATAAGGGGTGTCCCTGGTCTTATATAGAATGTATCAGACAACTAATGCTTGTGAGTTATGTGTGATAAGGGGTGTCCCTGGTCTTATATAGAATGTATCAGACGACTAATGCTTGTGATTTATGTGTGATAAGGGGTGTCCCTGGTCTTATATAGAATGTATCAGACGACTAATGCTTGTGAGTTATGTATGATAAGGGGTGTCCCTGGTCTTATATAGAATGTATCAGACGACTAATGCTTGTGAGTTATGTATGATAAGGGGTGTCCCTGGTCTTATATAGAATGTATCAGACGACTAATGCTTGTGAGTTATGTATGATAAGGGGTGTCCCTGGTCTTACATAGAATGTATCAGACAACTAATGATTGTGAGTTATGTATGATAAGGGGTTTCCCTGGTCTTATATAGAATGTATCAGACAACTAATGCCTGTGGGTTATGTATGATAAGGGGTGTCCCTGGTCTTATATAGAATGTATCAGACAACTAATGCTTGTGAGTTATGTATGATAAGGGTGTCCCTGGTCTTATATAGAATGTATCAGACAACTAATGCTTGTGAGTTATGTATGATAAGGGGTGTCCCTGGTCTTACATAGAATGTATCAGACAACTAATGCTTGTGAGTTATGTATGATAAGGGGTGTCCCTGGTCTTATATAGAATGTATCAGACAACTAATGCTTGTGAGTTATGTATGATAAGGGGCGTCCCTGGTGTTACATAGAATGTATCAGACAACTAATGCTTGTGAGTTATGTATGATAAGGGGTGTCCCTGGTCTTATATAGAATGTATCAGACAACTAATGCTTGTGAGTTATGTGTGATAAGGGGTGTCCCTGGTGTTACATAGAATGTATCAGACAACTAATGCTTGTGAGTTATGTATGATAAGGGGTGTCCCTGGTCTTATATAGAATGTATCAGACGACTAATGCTTGTGAGTTATGTGTGATAAGGGGTGTCCCTGGTGTTACATAGAATGTATCAGACAACTAATGCTTGTGAGTTATGTATGATAAGGGGTGTCCCTGGTCTTATATAGAATGTATCAGACAACTAATGCGTGTGAGTTATGTATGATAAGGGGTGTCCCTGGTCTTACATAGAATGTATCAGACAACTAATGCTTGTGAGTTATGTATGATAAGGGGTGTCCCTGGTCTTACATAGAATGTATCAGACAACTAATGCTTGTGAGTTATGTATGATAAGGGGTGTCCCTGGTCTTACATAGAATGTATCAGACAACTAATGCGTGTGAGTTATGTATGATAAGGGGTGTCCCTGGTCTTACATAGAATGTATCAGACAACTAATGCTTGTGAGTTATGTATGATAAGGGGTGTCCCTGGTCTTTTATAGAATGTATCAGACAACTAATGCCTGTGAGTTATGTATGATAAGGGGCGTCCCTGGTGTTACATAGAATGTATCAGACAACTAATGCTTGTGAGTTATGTATGATAAGGGGTGTCCCTGGTGTTATATAGAATGTATCAGACAACTAATGCTTGTGAGTTATGTATGATAAGGGGTGTTCCTGGTCTTACATAGAATGTATCAGACAACTAATGCTTGTGAGTTATGTATGATAAGGGGTGTCCCTGGTGTTATATAGAATGTATCAGACAACTAATGCTTGTGAGTTATGTATGATAAGGGGTGTCCCTGGTCTTATATAGAATGTATCAGACAACTAATGCTTGTGAGTTATGTATGATAAGGGGCGTCCCTGGTGTTACATAGAATGTATCAGACAACTAATGCTTGTGAGTTATGTATGATAAGGGGCGTCCCTGGTGTTACATAGAATGCATCAGACAACTAATGCTTGTGTGTTATGTATGATAAGGGTGTCCATGGTCTTACATAGAATGTATCAGACAACTAATGCTTGTGAGTTATGTATGATAAGGGGTGTCCCTGGTCTTATATAGAATGTATCAGACAACTAATGATTGTGTGTTATGTATGATAAGGGGTGTCCATGGTCTTACATAGAATGTATCAGACAACTAATGCTTGTGAGTTATGTATGATAAGGGGCGTCCCTGGTGTTACATAGAATGTATCAGACAACTAATGCTTGTGAGTTATGTATGATAAGGGTGTCCCTGGTCTTACATAGAATGTATCAGACAACTAATGTTTGTGAGTTATGTATGATAAGGGGCGTCCCTGGTGTTACATAGAATGTATCAGACAACTAATGTTTGTGAGTTATGTATGATAAGGGGTGTCCCTGGTGTTATATAGAATGTATCAGACAACTAATGCTTGTGAGTTATGTATGATAAGGGGTGTCCCTGGTGTTATATAGAATGTATCAGACAACTAATGTTTGTGAGTTATGTATGATAAGGGGTGTCCCTGGTGTTATATAGAATGTATCAGACAACTAATGCTTGTGAGTTATGTATGATAAGGGGTGTCCCTGGTGTAATATAGAATGTATCAGACAACTAATGCTTGTGAGTTATGTATGATAAGGGGTGTCCCTGGTCTTATATAGAATGTATCAGACACCTAATGCTTGTGAGTTATGTATGATAAGGGGCGTCCCTGGTGTTACATAGAATGCATCAGACAACTAATGCTTGTGAGTTATGTATGATAAGGGGTGTCCCTGGTCTTATATAGAATGTATCAGACAACTAATGCTTGTGATTTATGTATGATAAGGGGTGTCTCTGGTCTTATATAGAATGTATCAGACAACTAATGCTTGTGAGTTATGTATGATAAGGGGCGTCCATGGTGTTACATAGAATGTATCAGACAACTAATGCTTGTGAGTTATGTATGATAAGGGGTGTCCCTGGTGTTATATAGAATGTATCAGACAACTAATGCTTGTGAGTTATGTATGATAAGGGGTGTTCCTGGTGTTATATAGAATGTATCAGACAACTAATGCTTGTGAGTTATGTATGATATGGGGTGTCCCTGGTGTTATATAGAATGTATCAGACAACTAATGCTTGTGAGTTATGTATGATAAGGGTGTCCCTGGTGTTATATAGAATGTATCAGACAACTAATGCTTGTGAGTTATGTATGATAAGGGGTGTCCCTGGTCTTATATAGAATGTATCAGACAACTAATGCTTGTGAGTTATGTATGATAAGGGGTGTCCCTGGTGTTACATAGAATGTATCAGACAACTAATGCTTGTGAGTTATGTATGATATGGGGTGTCCCTGGTGTTATATAGAATGTATCAGACAACTAATGCTTGTGAGTTATGTATGATAAGGGTGTCCCTGGTGTTATATAGAATGTATCAGACAACTAATGCTTGTGAGTTATGTATGATAAGGGGTGTCCCTGGTCTTATATAGAATGTATCAGACAACTAATGCTTGTGAGTTATGTATGATAAGGGGCGTCCCTGGTGTTACATAGAATGTATCAGACAACTAATGCTTGTGAGTTATGTATGATAAGGGTGTCCCTGGTGTTATATAGAATGTATCAGACAACTAATGCTTGTGAGTTATGTATGATAAGGGGTGTCCCTGGTCTTACATAGAATGTATCAGACAACTAATGCTTGTGAGTTATGTATGATAAGGGGTGTCCCTGGTCTTACATAGAATGTATCAGACAACTAATGCTTGTGAGTTATGTATGATAAGGGGCGTCCCTGGTCTTACATAGAATGTATCAGACAACTAATGCTTGTGAGTTATGTATGATAAGGGGTGTCCCTGGTCTTATATAGAATGTATCAGACAACTAATGCTTGTGAGTTATGTATGATAAGAGGTGTCCCTGGTCATACATAGAATGTATCAGACAACTAATGCTTGTGAGTTATGTATGATAAGGGGTGTCCCTGGTGTTACATAGAATGTATCCGACAACTAATGCTTCTGAGTTATGTATGATAAGGGGTGTCCCTGGTGTTATATAGAATGTATCAGACAACTAATGCTTGTGAGTTATGTATGATAAGGGGTGTCCCTGGTGTTACATAGAATGTATCAGACAACTAATGCTTGTGAGTTATGTATGATAAGGGGTGTCCCTGGTCTTACATAGAATGTATCAGACAACTAATGCTTGTGAGTTATGTATGATAAGGGGTGTTCCTGGTGTTATATAGAATGTATCAGACAACTAATGCTTGTGAGTTATGTATGATAAGGGGGTCCCTGGTGTTATATAGAATGTATCAGACAACTAATGCTTGTGAGTTATGTATGATAAGGGTGTCCCTGGTCTTAGAATGTATCAGACAACTAATGCTTGTGAGTTATGTATGATAAGGGGCGTCCCTGGTGTTACATAGAATGTATCAGACAACTAATGCTTGTGAGTTATGTATGATAAGGGGTGTCCCTGGTCTTACATAGAATGTATCAGACAACTAATGCTTGTGAGTTATGTATGATAAGGGGTGTCCCTGGTGTTACATAGAATGTATCAGACAACTAATGCTTGTGAGTTATGTATGATAAGGGGTGTCCCTGGTGTTATATAGAATGTATCAGACAACTAATGCTTGTGAGTTATGTATGATAAGGGGTGTCCCTGGTCTTACATAGAATGTATCAGACAACTAATGCTTGTGAGTTATGTATGATAAGGGGTGTCCCTGGTGTTACATAGAATGTATCAGACAACTAATGCTTGTGAGTTATGTATGATAAGGGGTGTCCCTGGTGTTATATAGAATGTATCAGACAACTAATGCTTGTGAGTTATGTATGATAAGGGGTGTCCCTGGTGTTACATAGAATGTATCAGACAACTAATGCTTGTGAGTTATGTATG
Source organism: Lepidochitona cinerea (assembly GCA_963971465.1). NCBI lineage: Eukaryota > Metazoa > Mollusca > Polyplacophora > Chitonida > Tonicellidae > Lepidochitona > Lepidochitona cinerea. Next base: position 45,979,548 of record OZ020556.1, read on the forward strand.
ATAAGGGGTGTCCCTGGTGTTATATAGAATGTATCAGACAACTAATGCTTGTGATTTATGTGTGATAAGGGGTGTCCCTGGTGTTACATAGAATGTATCAGACAACTAATGCTTGTGAGTTATGTATGATAAGGGGTGTCCCTGGTCTTATATAGAATGTATCAGACGACTAATGCTTGTGAGTTATGTATGATAAGGGGTTTCCCTGGTCTTATATAGAATGTATCAGACGACTAATGCTTGTGAGTTATGTATGATAAGGGGTGTCCCTGGTCTTATATAGAATGTATCAGACAACTAATGCTTGTGAGTTATGTATGATAAGGGGTGTCCCTGGTGTTACATAGAATGTATCAGACAACTAATGCCTGTGAGTTATGTATGATAAGGGGTTTCCCTGGTCTTATATAGAATGTATCAGACGACTAATGCTTGTGAGTTATGTGTGATAAGGGGTGTCCCTGGTCTTATATAGAATGTATCAGACGACTAATGCTTGTGAGTTATGTATGATAAGGGGTGTTCCTGGTGTTACATAGAATGTATCAGACAACTAATGCTTGTGATTTATGTGTGATAAGGGGTTTCCCTGGTCTTATATAGAATGTATCAGACGACTAATGCTTGTGAGTTATGTATGATAAGGGGCGTCCCTGGTGTTACATAGAATGTATCAGACAACTAATGCTTGTGAGTTATGTATGATAAGGGGTGTCCCTGGTCTTATATAGAATGTATCAGACAACTAATGCTTGTGAGTTATGTATGATAAGGGGTGTCCCTGGTCTTATATAGAATGTATCAGACAACTAATGCTTGTGAGTTATGTATGATAAGCGGTGTCCCTGGTCTTATATAGAATGTATCAGACATCTAATGCTTGTGAGTTATGTATGATAAGGGGTGTCCCTGGTCTTATATAGAATGTATTAGACATCTAATGCTTGTGAGTTATGTATGATAAGGGTGTCCATGGTCTTACATAGAATGTATCAGACAACTAATGTCTGTGAGTTATGTATGATAAGGGGTGTCCCTGGTCTTATATAGAATGTATCAGACAACTAATGCTTGTGAGTTATGTATGATAAGGGGGTCCCTGGTCTTACATAGAATGTATCAGACAACTAATGCTTGTGAGTTATGTATGATAAGGGTGTCCCTGGTCTTATATAGAATGTATCAGACAACTAATGCTTGTGAGTTATGTATGATAAGGGGTGTCCCTGGTGTTATATAGAATGTATCAGACAACTAATGCTTGTGAGTTATGTATGATAAGGGTGTCCATGGTCTTACATAGAATGTATCAGACAACTAATGCCTGTGAGTTATGTATGATAAGGGGTGTCCCTGGTCTTATATAGAATGTATCAGACAACTAATGCTTGTGAGTTATGTATGATAAGGGGGTCCCTGGTCTTACATAGAATGTATCAGACAACTAATGCTTGTGAGTTATGTATGATAAGGGGCGTCCCTGGTGTTACATAGAATGTATCAGACAACTAATGCTTGTGAGTTATGTATGATAAGGGGCGTCCCTGGTGTTACATAGAATGTATCAGACAACTAATGCTTGTGAGTTATGTATGATAAGGGGGTCCCTGATCTTATATAGAATGTATCAGACAACTAATGCTTGTGAGTTATGTATGATAAGGGGGTCCCTGATCTTATATAGAATGTATCAGACAACTAATGCTTGTGAGTTATGTATGATAAGGGGCGTCCCTGGTGTTACATAGAATGTATCAGACAACTAATGCTTGTGAGTTATGTATGATAAGGGGGTCCCTGGTCTTATATAGAATGTATCAGACAACTAATGCCTGTGAGTTATGTATGATAAGGGTGTCCCTGGTGTTATATAGAATGTATCAGACAACTAATGCTTGTGAGTTATGTATGATAAGGGTGTCCCTGGTGTTATATAGAATGTATCAGACAACTAATGCTTGTGAGTTATGTATGATAAGGGGGTCCCTGGTGTTATATAGAATGTATCAGACAACTAATGCTTGTGTGTTATGTATGATAAGGGTGTCCCTGGTCTTACATAGAATGTATCAGACAACTAATGCTTGTGTGTTATGTATGATAAGGGGTGTCCATGGTCTTACATAGAATGTATCAGACAACTAATGCTTGTGAGTTATGTATGATAAGGGGTGTCCCTGGTCTTACATAGAATGTATCAGACAACTAATGCTTGTGAGTTATGTATGATAAGGGGTGTCCCTGGTCTTACATAGAATGTATCAGACAACTAATGCTTGTGAGTTGTGTATGATAAGGGTGTCCCTGGTGTTACATAGAATGTATCAGACAACTAATGCTTGTGAGTTATGTATGATAAGGGGTGTCCCTGGTGTTATATAGAATGTATCAGACAACTAATGCTTGTGAGTTATGTATGATAAGGGGTGTCCCTGGTCTTATATAGAATGTATCAGACAACTAATGCCTGTGAGTTATGTGTGATAAGGGGTGTCCCTGGTGTTACATAGAATGTATCAGACAACTAATGCTTGTGAGTTATGTATGATAAGGGGTGTCCCTGGTGTTACATAGAATGTATCAGACAACTAATGCTTGTGAGTTATGTATGATAAGGGGTGTCCCTGGTGTTACATAGAATGTATCAGACAACTAATGCTTGTGAGTTATGTATGATAAGGGTGTCCCTGGTGTTATATAGAATGTATCAGACAACTAATGCTTGTGAGTTATGTATGATAAGGGTGTCCCTGGTGTTATATAGAATGTATCAGACAACTAATGCTTGTGAGTTATGTATGATAAGGGGGTCCCTGGTGTTATATAGAATGTATCAGACAACTAATGCTTGTGTGTTATGTATGATAAGGGTGTCCCTGGTCTTACATAGAATGTATCAGACAACTAATGCTTGTGTGTTATGTATGATAAGGGGTGTCCATGGTCTTACATAGAATGTATCAGACAACTAATGCTTGTGAGTTATGTATGATAAGGGGTGTCCCTGGTGTTATATAGAATGTATCAGACAACTAATGCTTGTGAGTTATGTATGATAAGGGGTGTCCCTGGTCTTATATAGAATGTATCAGACAACTAATGCCTGTGAGTTATGTGTGATAAGGGGTGTCCCTGGTGTTACATAGAATGTATCAGACAACTAATGCTTGTGAGTTATGTATGATAAGGGGTGTCCCTGGTGTTACATAGAATGTATCAGACAACTAAAAGCTTGTGAGTTATGTATGATAAGGGGTGTCCCTGGTCTTATATAGAATGTATCAGACGACTAATGCTTGTGAGTTATGTATGATAAGGGGTGTCCCTGGTGTTACATAGAATGTATCAGACAACTAATGCTTGTGAGTTATGTATGATAAGGGGTGTCCCTGGTGTTACATAGAATGTATCAGACAACTAATGCTTGTGAGTTATGTATGATAAGGGGTGTCCCTGGTCTTATATAGAATGTATCAGACAACTAATGCTTGTGAGTTATGTATGATAAGGGTGTCCCTGGTCTTACATAGAATGTATCAGACAACTAATGCTTGTGAGTTATGTATGATAAGGGGGTCCCTGGTGTTATATAGAATGTATCAGACAACTAATGCTTGTGAGTTATGTATGATAAGGGGGTCCCTGGTCTTACATAGAATGTATCAGACAACTAATGCTTGTGAGTTATGTATGATAAGGGGTGTCCCTGGTCTTACATAGAATGTATCAGACAACTAATGCCTGTGAGTTATGTATGATAAGGGGGGTCCCTGGTCTTACATAGAATGTATCAGACAACTAATGCGTGTGAGTTATGTATGATAAAGGGTGTCCCTGGTCTTACATAGAATGTATCAGACAACTAATGCTTGTGAGTTATGTATGATAAGGGGTGTCCCTGGTCTTACATAGAATGTATCAGACAACTTATGCTTGTGAGTTATGTATGATAAGGGGTGTCCCTGGTCTTATATAGAATGTATCAGACAACTAATGCTTGTGAGTTATGTATGATAAGGGGTGTCCCTGGTCTTACATAGAATGTATCAGACAACTAATGCTTGTGAGTTATGTATGATAAGGGTGTCCCTGGTCTTATATAGAATGTATCAGACAACTAATGCTTGTGAGTTATGTATGATAAGGGGTGTCCCTGGTCTTACATAGAATGTATCAGACAACTAATGCCTGTATGATAATTGTATGTTTAGGCTCCAGGTTATGGGGATATACGACTTACTGTGGAATCCATACCAGCCTCTGTTCCTTTGGAAAAAACATTTACTATTCAATGTCGAGTTACTAATTGTTGGTAAGTATTCTTTAGGAAAACAAATAAATAATTGCATATATTTTTTATTCTGTCCACTTTTTCATTAAAATGTCGATATAAACCCTTGGGGTACTTTTATATAGTCAAGAAGGGGTCTATAATCAAGAAGGATCTGATACATTACAACTCTGTATTCTGCCACTAAGGTCTCAGAAATGTGGGGTTTATAATCAAGAAGGGTCTGATACATTACAACTCTGTATTCTGCCACTAATGTCTCAGAAATGTGAGGTTTATAATCAAGAAGGATCTGATACATTACAACTCTGTATTCTACCACTAAGGTCTCAGAAATGTGGGGTTTATAATCAAGAAGGGTCTGATACATTACAACGCAGTATTCTACCACTAAGGTCTCAGATGTGGAGTTTATAATCAAGAAGGATCTGATACATTACAACTCTGTATTCTACCACTAAGGTCTCAGAAATGTGGGGTTTATAATCAAGAAGGATCTGATACATTACAACTCTGTATTCTGCCACTAAGGTCTCAGAAATGTGGAGTTTATAATCAAGAAGGATCTGATACATTGCAACTCTGTATTCTACCACTAAGGTCTCAGAAATGTGGGGTTTATAATCAAGAAGGATCTGATACATTACAACTCTGTATTCTGCCACTAAGGTCTCAGAAATGTGGAGTTTATAATCAAGAAGGATCTGATACATTGCAACTCTGTATTCTACCACTAAGGTCTCAGAAATGTGGGGTTTATAATCAAGAAGGGTCTGATACATTACAACTCTGTATTCTACCACTAAGGTCTCAGAAATGTGGAGTTTATAATCAAGAAGGATCTGATACATTACAACTCTGTACTCTACCACTAAGGTCTCAGAAATGTGGAGTTTATAATCAAGAAGGATCTGATACATTACAACGCAGTATTCTACCACTAAGGTCTCAGAAATGTGGAGTTTATAATCAAGAAGGATCTGATACATTACAACTCTGTATTCTACCACTAAGGTCTCAGAAATGTGGGGTTTATAATCAAGAAGGGTCTGATACATTACAACTCTGTACTCTACCACTAAGGTCTCAGAAATGTGGAGTTTATAATCAAGAAGGGTCTGATACATTACAACTCTGTACTCTACCACTAAGGTCTCAGAAATGTGGAGTTTATAATCAAGAAGGGTCTGATACATTACAACTCTGTACTCTACCACTAAGGTCTCAGAAATGTGGGGTTTATAATCAAGAAGGATCTGATACATTACAACTCTGTATTCTACCACTAAGGTCTCAGAAATGTGGAGTTTATAATCAAGAAGGGTCTGATACATTACAACGCAGTATTCTGCCACTAAGGTCTCAGAAATGTGGAGTTTATAATCAAGAAGGATCTGATACATTGCAACTCTGTATTCTACCACTAAGGTCTCAGAAATGTGGAGTTTATAACCAAGAAGGGTCTGATACATTACAACTCTGTATTCTACCACTAAGGTCTCAGAAATGTGGAGTTTATAATCAAGAAGGATCTGATACATTACAGCTCTGTATTCTACCACTAAGGTCTCAGAAATGTGGAGTTTATAATCAAGAAGGATCTGATACATTACAGCTCTGTATTCTACCACTAAGGTCTCAGAAATGTGGAGTTTATAATCAAGAAGGATCTGATACATTGCAACTCTGTATTCTACCACTAAGGTCTCAGAAATGTGGGGTTTATAATCAAGAAGGATCTGATACATTACAACTCTGTATTCTGCCACTAAGGTCTCAGAAATGTGGGGTTTATAATCAAGAAGGGTCTGATACATTACAACTCTGTTTTCTACCACTATTGAAGCTCTTGTCAGTCGTCAACCTAATGATACATGTATATCATAGGTTTGGTTTGTTACAACAATTTATGGGGTGTAAAGGTCTAAATGATATACCTCTTTTTAACACAATTAGAAACTTGTCTCCATGGTTATTTTAGACAAGAAGATTTTCCCTGTGCCCGTGTGTTTTAGTGATCATAAATATATATATACAAAAATATATATATATATGTGTGTATTAAATCATATGGTGTATTATCCTTCTGAGACCTTAGTGGTAGAATACAGAGTTGTAATGTATCAGATCCTTCTTGATTATAAACCCCACATTTCTGAGACATTAGTGGCAGTATTCTACCACTAAGGTCTCAGAAATGTGGGGTTTATAATCAAGAAGGATCTGATACATTACAACTCTGTATTCTACCACTTAGGTCTCAGAAATGTGGAGTTTATAATCAAGAAGGGTCTGATACATTACAACTCTGTATTCTACCACTAAGGTCTCAGAAATGTGGAGTTTATAATCAAGAAGGGTCTGATACATTACAACTCTGTATTCTACCACTAATGTCTCAGAAATGTGGGGTTTATAATCAAGAAGGATCTGATACATTACAACTCTGTATTCTACCACTTAGGTCTCAGAAATGTGGAGTTTATAATCAAGAAGGGTCTGATACATTACAACTCTGTATTCTACCACTAAGGTCTCAGAAATGTGGGGTTTATAATCAAGAAGGATCTGATACATTACAACGCAGTATTCTACCACTAAGGTCTCAGAAATGTGGAGTTTATAACCAAGAAGGGTCTGATACATTACAGCTCTGTATTCTGCCACTAAGGTCTCAGAAATGTGGAGTTTATAATCAAGAAGGATCTGATACATTACAACTCTGTATTCTACCACTTAGGTCTCAGAAATGTGGGGTTTATAATCAAGAAGGGTCTGATACATTACAACTCTGTATTCTACCACTAAGGTCTCAGAAATGTGGAGTTTATAATCAAGAAGGGTCTGATACATTACAACTCTGTATTCTGCCACTAAGGTCTCAGAAATGTGGAGTTTATAATCAAGAAGGGTCTGATACATTACAACTCTGTATTCTGCCACTAATGTCTCAGAAATGTGGAGTTTATAATCAAGAAGGATCTGATACATTACAACTCTGTATTCTACCACTAAGGTCTCATAAATGTGGAGTTTATAATCAAGAAGGATCTGATACATTACAACTCTGTATTCTACCACTAAGGTCTCAGAAATGTGGAGTTTATAATCAAGAAGGGTCTGATACATTACAACTCTGTATTCTACCTCTAAGGTCTCAGAAATGTGGAGTTTATAATCAAGAAGGATCTGATACATTACAACTCTGTATTCTACCACTAATATCTCAGAAATGTGGGGTTTATAATCAAGAAGGATCTGATACATTACAACTCTGTATTCTACCACTAAGGTCTCAGAAATGTGGAGTTTATAATCAAGAAGGATCTGATACATTACAACTCTGTATTCTACCACTAAGGTCTCAGAAATGTGGAGTTTATAATCAAGAAGGATCTGATACATTACAGCTCTGTATTCTACCACTAAGGTCTCAGAAATGTGGAGTTTATAATCAAGAAGGATCTGATACATTACAACTCTGTATTCTACCACTATGGTCTCAGAAATGTGGAGTTTATAATCAAGAAGGGTCTGATACATTATAACTCTGTATTCTGCCACTAAGGTCTCAGAAATGTGGGGTTTATAATCAAGAAGGATCTGATACATTACAACTCTGTATTCTGCCACTAATGTCTCAGAAATGTGGAGTTTATAATCAAGAAGGATCTGATACATTACAACTCTGTATTCTACCACTAAGGTCTCAGAAATGTGGGGTTTATAATCAAGAAGGGTCTGATACATTACAACTCTGTATTCTACCACTAAGGTCTCAGAAATGTGGGGTTTATAATCAAGAAGGGTCTGATACATTACAACTCTGTATTCTACCACTAAGGTCTCAGAAATGTGGAGTTTATAACCAAGAAGGGTCTGATACATTACAGCTCTGTATTCTACCACTAAGGTCTCAGAAATGTGGGGTTTATAATCAAGAAGGATCTGATACATTACAACTCTGTATTCTACCACTAAGGTCTCAGAAATGTGGAGTTTATAATCAAGAAGGATCTGATACATTATAACTCTGTATTCTACCACTAAGGTCTCAGAAATGTGGAGTTTATAATCAAGAAGGATCTGATACATTATAACTCTGTATTCTACCACTAATGTCTCAGAAATGTGGAGTTTATAATCAAGAAGGATCTGATACATTATAACTCTGTATTCTACCACTAATGTCTCAGAAATGTGGAGTTTATAATCAAGAAGGATCTGATGCATTACAACTCTGTATTCTACCACTAATGTCTCAGAAATGTGGAGTTTATAATCAAGAAGGATCTGATACATTACAACTCTGTATTCTGCCACTAATGTCTCAGAAATGTGGAGTTTATAATCAAGAAGGATCTGATACATTACAACTCTGTATTCTACCACTAATGTCTCAGAAATGTGGAGTTTATAATCAAGAAGGATCTGATACATTACAACTCTGTATTCTACCACTAATGTCTCAGAAATGTGGAGTTTATAATCAAGAAGGATCTGATGCATTACAACTCTGTATTCTACCACTAATGTCTCAGAAATGTGGAGTTTATAATCAAGAAGGATCTGATACATTACAACTCTGTATTCTGCCACTAATGTCTCAGAAATGTGGAGTTTATAATCAAGAAGGATCTGATACATTACAACTCTGTATTCTACCACTAATGTCTCAGAAATGTGGAGTTTATAATCAAGAAGGATCTGATACATTGCAACTCTGTATTCTGCCACTAATGTCTCAGAAATGTGGAGTTTATAATCAAGAAGGATCTGATACATTACAACTCTGTATTCTACCACTATGGTCTCAGAAATGTGGAGTTTATAATCAAGAAGGGTCTGATACATTATAACTCTGTATTCTGCCACTAAGGTCTCAGAAATGTGGGGTTTATAATCAAGAAGGATCTGATACATTACAACTCTGTATTCTGCCACTAATGTCTCAGAAATGTGGAGTTTATAATCAAGAAGGATCTGATACATTACAACTCTGTATTCTACCACTAAGGTCTCAGAAATGTGGGGTTTATAATCAAGAAGGGTCTGATACATTACAACTCTGTATTCTACCACTAAGGTCTCAGAAATGTGGGGTTTATAATCAAGAAGGGTCTGATACATTACAACTCTGTATTCTACCACTAAGGTCTCAGAAATGTGGAGTTTATAATCAAGAAGGATCTGATACATTACAGCTCTGTATTCTACCACTAAGGTCTCAGAAATGTGGAGTTTATAATCAAGAAGGATCTGATACATTATAACTCTGTATTCTACCACTAAGGTCTCAGAAATGTGGAGTTTATAATCAAGAAGGATCTGATACATTATAACTCTGTATTCTACCACTAATGTCTCAGAAATGTGGAGTTTATAATCAAGAAGGATCTGATACATTATAACTCTGTATTCTACCACTAATGTCTCAGAAATGTGGAGTTTATAATCAAGAAGGATCTGATGCATTACAACTCTGTATTCTACCACTAATGTCTCAGAAATGTGGAGTTTATAATCAAGAAGGATCTGATACATTACAACTCTGTATTCTGCCACTAATGTCTCAGAAATGTGGAGTTTATAATCAAGAAGGATCTGATACATTACAACTCTGTATTCTACCACTAATGTCTCAGAAATGTGGAGTTTATAATCAAGAAGGATCTGATACATTGCAACTCTGTATTCTGCCACTAATGTCTCAGAAATGTGGAGTTTATAATCAAGAAGGATCTGATACATTACAACTCTGTATTCTACCACTAAGGTCTCAGAAATGTGGAGTTTATAACCAAGAAGGGTCTGATACATTACAACTCTGTATTCTACCACTAAGGTCTCAGAAATGTGGAGTTTATAATCAAGAAGGATCTGATACATTACAACTCTGTATTCTACCACTAAGGTCTCAGAAATGTGGAGTTTATAACCAAGAAGGGTCTGATACATTACAACTCTGTATTCTACCACTAAGGTCTCAGAAATGTGGAGTTTATAATCAAGAAGGATCTGATACATTACAACTCTGTACTCTACCACTAAGGTCTCAGAAATGTGGAGTTTATAATCAAGAAGGATCTGATACATTACAACTCTGTATTCTACCACTAAGGTCTCAGAAATGTGGAGTTTATAATCAAGAAGGGTCTGATACATTATAACTCAGTATTCTACCACTAAGGTCTCAGAAATGTGGAGTTTATAATCAAGAAGGATCTGATACATTATAACTCAGTATTCTACCACTAAGGTCTCAGAAATGTGGAGTTTATAATCAAGAAGGGTCTGATACATTATAACTCAGTATTCTACCACTAAGGTCTCAGAAATGTGGAGTTTATAATCAAGAAGGGTCTGATACATTACAACTCTGTATTCTACCACTAAGGTCTCAGAAATGTGGAGTTTATAATCAAGAAGGATCTGATACATTACAACTCTGTACTCTACCACTAAGGTCTCAGAAATGTGGAGTTTATAACCAAGAAGGGTCTGATACATTACAGCTCTGTATTCTACCACTAAGGTCTCAGAAATGTGGGGTTTATAATCAAGAAGGATCTGATACATTACAACTCTGTATTCTACCACTAAGGTCTCAGAAATGTGGAGTTTATAATCAAGAAGGGTCTGATACATTATAACTCAGTATTCTACCACTAAGGTCTCAGAAATGTGGAGTTTATAATCAAGAAGGATCTGATACATTATAAATCTGTATTCTACCACTAAGGTCTCAGAAATGTGGGGTTTATAATCAAGAAGGATCTGATACATTACAACTCTGTATTCTACCACTAAGGTCTCAGAAATGTGGAGTTTATAATCAAGAAGGATCTGATACATTACAACTCTGTATTCTGCCACTAAGGTCTCAGAAATGTGGAGTTTATAATCAAGAAGGGTCTGATACATTACAACTCTGTATTCTACCACTAAGGTCTCAGAAATGTGGAGTTTATAATCAAGAAGGATCTGATACATTACAACTCTGTATTCTGCCACTAAGGTCTCAGAAATGTGGAGTTTATAATCAAGAAGGATCTGATACATTACAACTCTGTATTCTACCACTAAGGTCTCAGAAATGTGGAGTTTATAATCAAGAAGGATCTGATACATTACAACTCAGTATTCTGCCACTAATGTCTCAGAAATGTGGGGTTTATAATCAAGAAGGATCTGATACATTACAACGCAGTATTCTACCACTAAGGTCTCATAAATGTGGAGTTTATAATCAAGAAGGATCTGATACATTACAACTCTGTATTCTACCACTAAGGTCTCAGAAATGTGGAGTTTATAATCAAGAAGGATCTGATACATTACAACTCTGTATTCTACCACTAAGGTCTCAGAAATGTGGGGTTTATAATCAAGAAGGGTCTGATACATTACAACTCTGTATTCTACCACTAAGGTCTCAGAAATGTGGGGTTTATAATCAAGAAGGATCTATCAATACATTACAACTCTGTATTCTGCCACTAAGGTCTCAGAAATGTGGAGTTTATAATCAAGAAGGGTCTGATACATTACAACTCTGTATTCTACCACTAAGGTCTCAGAAATGTGGAGTTTATAATCAAGAAGGGTCTGATACATTACAACTCTGTATTCTACCACTAATGTCTCAGAAATGTGGAGTTTATAATCAAGAAGGATCTGATACATTGCAACTCTGTATTCTACCACTAATGTCTCAGAAATGTGGAGTTTATAATCAAGAAGGATCTGATACATTACAACTCTGTATTCTACCACTAAGGTCTCAGAAATGTGGAGTTTATAATCAAGAAGGATCTGATACATTACAGCTCTGTATTCTACCACTAAGGTCTCAGAAATGTGGGGTTTATAATCAAGAAGGATCTGATACATTACAGCTCTGTATTCTACCACTATGGTCTCAGAAATGTGGGGTTTATAATCAAGAAGGATCTGATACATTACAACTCTGTATTCTACCACTAAGGTCTCAGAAATGTGGAGTTTATAATCAAGAAGGGTCTGATACATTACAACTCTGTATTCTACCACTAAGGTCTCAGAAATGTGGGGTTTATAATGAAGAAGGATCTGATACATTACAACGCAGTATTCTGCCACTAAGGTCTCAGAAATGTGGAGTTTATAATCAAGAAGGGTCTGATACATTACAACTCTGTATTCTACCACTAAGGTCTCAGAAATGTGGAGTTTATAATCAAGAAGGATCTGATACATTACAACTCTGTATTCTACCACTAAGGTCTCAGAAATGTGGAGTTTATAATCAAGAAGGATCTGATACATTACAACTCTGTACTCTACCACTAAGGTCTCAGAAATGTGGAGTTTATAACCAAGAAGGGTCTGATACATTACAGCTCTGTATTCTACCACTAAGGTCTCAGAAATGTGGGGTTTATAATCAAGAAGGATCTGATACATTACAACTCTGTATTCTACCACTAAGGTCTCAGAAATGTGGAGTTTATAATCAAGAAGGGTCTGATACATTATAACTCAGTATTCTACCACTAAGGTCTCAGAAATGTGGAGTTTATAATCAAGAAGGATCTGATACATTATAAATCTGTATTCTACCACTAAGGTCTCAGAAATGTGGGGTTTATAATCAAGAAGGATCTGATACATTACAACTCTGTATTCTACCACTAAGGTCTCAGAAATGTGGAGTTTATAATCAAGAAGGATCTGATACATTACAACTCTGTATTCTGCCACTAAGGTCTCAGAAATGTGGAGTTTATAATCAAGAAGGGTCTGATACATTACAACTCTGTATTCTACCACTAAGGTCTCAGAAATGTGGAGTTTATAATCAAGAAGGATCTGATACATTACAACTCTGTATTCTGCCACTAAGGTCTCAGAAATGTGGAGTTTATAATCAAGAAGGATCTGATACATTACAACTCTGTATTCTACCACTAAGGTCTCAGAAATGTGGAGTTTATAATCAAGAAGGATCTGATACATTACAACTCAGTATTCTGCCACTAATGTCTCAGAAATGTGGGGTTTATAATCAAGAAGGATCTGATACATTACAACGCAGTATTCTACCACTAAGGTCTCATAAATGTGGAGTTTATAATCAAGAAGGATCTGATACATTACAACTCTGTATTCTACCACTAAGGTCTCAGAAATGTGGAGTTTATAATCAAGAAGGATCTGATACATTACAACTCTGTATTCTACCACTAAGGTCTCAGAAATGTGGGGTTTATAATCAAGAAGGGTCTGATACATTACAACTCTGTATTCTACCACTAAGGTCTCAGAAATGTGGGGTTTATAATCAAGAAGGATCTATCAATACATTACAACTCTGTATTCTGCCACTAAGGTCTCAGAAATGTGGAGTTTATAATCAAGAAGGGTCTGATACATTACAACTCTGTATTCTACCACTAAGGTCTCAGAAATGTGGAGTTTATAATCAAGAAGGGTCTGATACATTACAACTCTGTATTCTACCACTAATGTCTCAGAAATGTGGAGTTTATAATCAAGAAGGATCTGATACATTGCAACTCTGTATTCTACCACTAATGTCTCAGAAATGTGGAGTTTATAATCAAGAAGGATCTGATACATTACAACTCTGTATTCTACCACTAAGGTCTCAGAAATGTGGAGTTTATAATCAAGAAGGATCTGATACATTACAGCTCTGTATTCTACCACTAAGGTCTCAGAAATGTGGGGTTTATAATCAAGAAGGATCTGATACATTACAGCTCTGTATTCTACCACTATGGTCTCAGAAATGTGGGGTTTATAATCAAGAAGGATCTGATACATTACAACTCTGTATTCTACCACTAAGGTCTCAGAAATGTGGAGTTTATAATCAAGAAGGGTCTGATACATTACAACTCTGTATTCTACCACTAAGGTCTCAGAAATGTGGGGTTTATAATGAAGAAGGATCTGATACATTACAACGCAGTATTCTGCCACTAAGGTCTCAGAAATGTGGAGTTTATAATCAAGAAGGGTCTGATACATTACAACTCTGTATTCTACCACTAAGGTCTCAGAAATGTGGAGTTTATAATCAAGAAGGATCTGATACATTACAACTCTGTTTTCTACCACTAAGGTCTCAGAAATGTGGGGTTTATAATCAAGAAGGGTCTGATACATTACAACTCTGTATTCTACCACTAAGGTCTCAGAAATGTGGAGTTTATAATCAAGAAGGATCTGATACATTACAACTCTGTATTCTACCACTAAGGTCTCAGAAATGTGGGGTTTATAATCAAGAAGGATCTGATACATTACAACTCTGTATTCTACCACTAAGGTCTCAGAAATGTGGGGTTTATAATCAAGAAGGATCTGATACATTACAACTCTGTATTCTGCCACTAAGGTCTCAGAAATGTGGAGTTTATAATCAAGAAGGGTCTGATACATTACAGCTCTGTATTCTACCACTAATGTCCCAGAAATGTGGGGTTTATAATCAAGAAGGATCTGATACATTACAACTCTGTATTCTACCACTAAGGTCTCAGAAATGTGGAGTTTATAACCATGAAGGGTCTGATACATTACAACTCAGTATTCTACCCCTAAGGTCTCATAAATTTGGGGTTTATAATCAAGAATGGTCTGATACATTACAACGCAGTATTCTACCACTAAGGTCTCATAAATTTGGGGTTTATAATCAAGAAGGATCTGATACATTACATTCTGTATTCTGCCACTAAGGTCTCAGAAATGTGGAGTTTATAATCAAGAAGGATCTGATACATTACAACGCAGTATTCTACCACTAAGGTCTCAGAAATGTGGAGTTTATAATCAAGAAGGATCTGATACATTACAACTCTGTATTCTACCACTAAGGTCTCAGAAATGTGGAGTTTATAATCAAGAAGGATCTGATACATTACAGCTCTGTATTCTACCACTAAGGTCTCATAAATTTGGAGTTTATAATCAAGAAGGGTCTGATACATTACAACTCTGTATTCTACCTCTAAGATCTCAGAAATGTGGAGTTTATAACCAAGAAGGATCTGATACATTACAACTCTGTATTCTACCACTAAGGTCTCAGAAATGTGGGGTTTATAATCAAGAAGGGTCTGATACATTACAACTCTGTATTCTACCACTAAGGTCTCAGAAATGTGGAGTTTATAACCAAGAAGGATCTGATACATTATAACTCTATATTCTACCACTAAGATCTCAGAAGGATAATACACCATATGATTTAATACACATATACATGTATATATATATATATATATTAGTATATATATTTATGATCACTAAAACACACGGGCACAGGGAAAATCTCCTTGTCTAAAATAACCCCATAAATTGTTGTAACAAACCAAACCTATGATATTTCATTAGGTTGACGACTGACAAGAGCTTAGCCTTGGTCAGTAGAATTTCTGGATTCATTTTGTAACATATTAACAATGGTTACGCATCTTAACTATGGTAAGAACATCGGTGGACTGAGATTGAACCCCATAAATTTTGCTTTCTCCACTAATAATATATATTAGTATATACATGTACTTAAATAAACCTGTTAAATTAAGATTTGTTGTGTGATTTTTTCAGTGAGAGAACAATGGATTTAACCCTGGTGTTGGAGAATCACATTGCCTCTGGTATTTTATGGTCTGGGATATCAGGCAGACAATTGGGTAAATTACCTGCTGGAGAAAGTATTGACTTACATCTACACTTGATTGCCACAGCACCAGGTCTACAGGTACCTACCACTCTCCTCTCTCATTTAGTCTACCAGGTCTACAGGTACCTACCACTCTCCTCTCTCATTTAGTACAAGTAACCAGGTCTACAGGTACCTACCACTATCCTCTCTCATTTAGTACAAGTAATTCAAAAGGTCCCATCTCACCTTTGTAATAATGATCAGTTGACCAAATTAAAACAAAGTATAAGTAACACAAGGGATCGGTTGACCAAATTGAACAAAGTATAAGTAACACGGGACCAGTTGACCAAATTACAACAAACCATAAGTAACACAGGGGACCGGTTGACCAAATTAAAACAAAGAATAAGTAACACAGGAGACCAGTTGACCAAATTAAAACAAAGTATAAGTAACACAGGGGACCGGTTGACCAAATTAAAACAAAGAATAAGTAACACAGGGGACCAGTTGACCAAATTAAAACAAAGTATAAGTAACACAGGGGACCAGTTGACCAAATTAAAACAAAGAATAAGTAACACAGGGGATCGGTTGACCAAATTAAAACAAAGTATAAGTAACACAGGGGACCAGTTGACCAAATTACAACAAAGTATAAGTAACACAGGGGACCAGTTGACCAAATTAAAACAAAGTATAAGTAACACAGGGGACCAGTTGACCAAATTAAAACAAAGTATAAGTAACACAGGGGACCAGTTGACCAAATTAAAACAAAGTATAAGTAACACAGGGGACCAGTTGACCAAATTAAAACAAAGTATAAGTAACACAGGGGACCGGTTGACCTGTTGCAACAGATAAGGCTTTCATTCGTCTACCTGTTGCAATAGATAAGCCTATCATTTGTCTACCTGTTGCAATGGATAAGGCTATCATTTGTCTACCTGTTGCAATGGATAAGGCTTTCATTCGTCTACCTGTTGCAATGGATACGCCTTTCATTCTTCTACCTGTTGCAACGGATACGCCTTTCATTCTTCTACCTGTTGCAACGGATACGGCTTTCATTTGTCTACCTGTTGCAATGGATAAGGCTTTCATTCTTCTACCTGTTGCAATGGATAAGGCTATCATTCTTCTACCTGTTGCAATGGATACGCCTTTCATTCTTCTACCTGTTGCAATGGATACGCCTTTCATTCTTCTACCTGTTGCAACGGATACGGCTTTCATTTGTCTACCTGTTGCAATGGATAAGGCTTTCATTTGTCTACCTGTTGCAACGGATAAGGCTATCATTCGTCTACCTGTCGCAACGGATAAGGCTTTCATTCGTCTACCTGTTGCAATGGATAAGGCTATCATTCGTCTACCTGTTGCAATGGATACGCCTTTCATTCTTCTACCTGTTGCAACGGATACGGCTTTCATTTGTCTACCTGTTGCAATGGATAAGGCTTTCATTTGTCTACCTGTTGCAACGGATAAGGCTATCATTCGTCTACCTGTCGCAACGGATAAGGCTTTCATTCGTCTACCTGTTGCAATGGATAAGGCTTTCATTCGTCTACCTGTTGCAATGGATAAGGCTTTCATTCGTCTACCTGTTGCAATGGATAAGGCTATCATTTGTCTACCTGTTGAAATGGATAAGGCTTTCATTCGTCTACCTGTTCCAATGGATAAGGCTTTCATTTGTCTACCTGTTGCAATGGATAAGGCTTTCATTTGTCTACCAGTTGCAATGGATAAGGCTTTCATTCGTCTACCTGTTGCAATGGATAAGGCTTTCATTCGTCTACCTGTTGCAATGGATAAGGCTTTCATTCGTCTACCTGTTGCAATGGATAAGGCTATCATTTGTCTACCTGTTGCAATGGATAAGGCTTTCATTTGTCTACCTGTTGCAATGGATAAGGCTTTCATTTGTCTACCTGTTGCAATGGATAAGGCTTTCATTCGTCTACCTGTTGCAATGGATAAGGCTTTCATTTGTCTACCAGTTGCAATGGATAAGACTTTCATTTGTCTACCTGTTGCAACGGATAAGGCTTTCATTCGTCTACCAGTTGCAATGGATAAGGCTTTCATTCGTCTACCTGTTGCAATGGATAAGGCTTTCATTCGTCTACCTGTTGCAATGGATAAGGCTTTCATTCGTCTACCTGTTGCAATGGATAAGGCTATCATTTGTCTACCTGTTGCAACGGATACGGCTTTCATTTGTCTACCTGTTGCAATGGATAAGGCTTTCATTTGTCTACCTGTTGCAACGGATAAGGCTATCATTCGTCTACCTGTCGCAACGGATAAGGCTTTCATTCGTCTACCTGTTGCAATGGATAAGGCTTTCATTCGTCTACCTGTTGCAATGGATAAGGCTTTCATTCGTCTACCTGTTGCAATGGATAAGGCTATCATTCGTCTACCTGTTGCAATGGATACGCCTTTCATTCTTCTACCTGTTGCAACGGATACGGCTTTCATTTGTCTACCTGTTGCAATGGATAAGGCTTTCATTTGTCTACCTGTTGCAATGGATAAGGCTTTCATTCGTCTACCTGTTGCAATGGATAAGGCTTTCATTCGTCTACCTGTTGCAATGGATAAGGCTATCATTCGTCTACCTGTTGAAATGGATAAGGCTTTCATTCGTCTACCTGTTGCAATGGATAAGGCTTTCATTCGTCTACCTGTTGAAATGGATAAGGCTTTCATTCGTCTACCTGTTCCAATGGAT
The DNA here is from genome assembly GCA_963971465.1 of Lepidochitona cinerea. Taxonomy (NCBI): domain Eukaryota; kingdom Metazoa; phylum Mollusca; class Polyplacophora; order Chitonida; family Tonicellidae; genus Lepidochitona; species Lepidochitona cinerea. The sequence goes on from OZ020556.1 coordinate 45,998,268, forward strand.
AAGGCTTTCATTTGTCTACCTGTTGCAATGGATAAGGCTTTCATTTGTCTACCTGTTGCAACGGATAAGGCTATCATTCGTCTACCTGTCGCAACGGATAAGGCTTTCATTCGTCTACCTGTTGCAATGGATAAGGCTTTCATTCGTCTACCTGTTGCAATGGATAAGGCTTTCATTCGTCTACCTGTTGCAATGGATAAGGCTATCATTTGTCTACCTGTTGAAATGGATAAGGCTTTCATTCGTCTACCTGTTCCAATGGATAAGGCTTTCATTTGTCTACCTGTTGCAATGGATAAGGCTTTCATTTGTCTACCAGTTGCAATGGATAAGGCTTTCATTTGTCTACCTGTTGCAATGGATAAGGCTTTCATTCGTCTACCTGTTGCAATGGATAAGGCTTTCATTCGTCTACCTGTTGCAATGGATAAGGCTATCATTTGTCTACCTGTTGCAATGGATAAGGCTTTCATTTGTCTACCTGTTGCAATGGATAAGGCTTTCATTTGTCTACCTGTTGCAATGGATAAGGCTTTCATTCGTCTACCTGTTGCAATGGATAAGGCTTTCATTTGTCTACCAGTTGCAATGGATAAGACTTTCATTTGTCTACCTGTTGCAACGGATAAGGCTTTCATTCGTCTACCAGTTGCAATGGATAAGGCTTTCATTCGTCTACCTGTTGCAATGGATAAGGCTTTCATTCGTCTACCTGTTGCAATGGATAAGGCTATCATTTGTCTACCTGTTGCAACGGATACGGCTTTCATTTGTCTACCTGTTGCAATGGATAAGGCTTTCATTTGTCTACCTGTTGCAACGGATAAGGCTATCATTCGTCTACCTGTCGCAACGGATAAGGCTTTCATTCGTCTACCTGTTGCAATGGATAAGGCTTTCATTCGTCTACCTGTTGCAATGGATAAGGCTTTCATTCGTCTACCTGTTGCAATGGATAAGGCTATCATTCGTCTACCTGTTGCAATGGATACGCCTTTCATTCTTCTACCTGTTGCAACGGATACGGCTTTCATTTGTCTACCTGTTGCAATGGATAAGGCTTTCATTTGTCTACCTGTTGCAATGGATAAGGCTTTCATTCGTCTACCTGTTGCAATGGATAAGGCTTTCATTCGTCTACCTGTTGCAATGGATAAGGCTATCATTTGTCTACCTGTTGCAATGGATAAGGCTTTCATTCGTCTACCTGTTGCAATGGATAAGGCTATCATTCGTCTACCTGTTGAAATGGATAAGGCTTTCATTCGTCTACCTGTTGCAATGGATAAGGCTTTCATTCGTCTACCTGTTGAAATGGATAAGGCTTTCATTCGTCTACCTGTTCCAATGGATAAGGCTTTCATTTGTCTACCTGTTGCAATGGATAAGGCTTTCATTTGTCTACCAGTTGCAATGGATAAGGCTTTCATTTGTCTACCTGTTGCAATGGATAAGGCTTTCATTCGTCTACCTGTTGCAATGGATAAGGCTTTCATTCGTCTACCTGTTGCAATGGATAAGGCTATCATTTGTCTACCTGTTGCAATGGATAAGGCTTTCATTTGTCTACCTGTTGCAATGGATAAGGCTTTCATTTGTCTACCTGTTGCAATGGATAAGGCTATCATTTGTCTACCAGTTGCAATGGATAAGGCTTTCATTTGTCTACCTGTTGCAATGGATAAGGCTTTCATTCGTCTACCTGTTGCAATGGATAAGGCTTTCATTTGTCTACCAGTTGCAATGGATAAGACTTTCATTTGTCTACCTGTTGCAACGGATACGGCTTTCATTTGTCTACCTGTTGCAATGGATAAGGCTTTCATTTGTCTACCTGTTGCAACGGATAAGGCTATCATTCGTCTACCTGTCGCAACGGATAAGGCTTTCATTCGTCTACCTGTTGCAATGGATAAGGCTTTCATTCGTCTACCTGTTGCAATGGATAAGGCTTTCATTCGTCTACCTGTTGCAATGGATAAGGCTATCATTCGTCTACCTGTTGCAATGGATACGCCTTTCATTCTTCTACCTGTTGCAACGGATACGGCTTTCATTTGTCTACCTGTTGCAATGGATAAGGCTTTCATTTGTCTACCTGTTGCAATGGATAAGGCTTTCATTCGTCTACCTGTTGCAATGGATAAGGCTTTCATTCGTCTACCTGTTGCAATGGATAAGGCTATCATTTGTCTACCTGTTGCAATGGATAAGGCTTTCATTCGTCTACCTGTTGCAATGGATAAGGCTATCATTCGTCTACCTGTTGAAATGGATAAGGCTTTCATTCGTCTACCTGTTGCAATGGATAAGGCTTTCATTCGTCTACCTGTTGAAATGGATAAGGCTTTCATTCGTCTACCTGTTCCAATGGATAAGGCTTTCATTTGTCTACCTGTTGCAATGGATAAGGCTTTCATTTGTCTACCAGTTGCAATGGATAAGGCTTTCATTTGTCTACCTGTTGCAATGGATAAGGCTTTCATTCGTCTACCTGTTGCAATGGATAAGGCTTTCATTCGTCTACCTGTTGCAATGGATAAGGCTATCATTTGTCTACCTGTTGCAATGGATAAGGCTTTCATTTGTCTACCTGTTGCAATGGATAAGGCTTTCATTTGTCTACCTGTTGCAATGGATAAGGCTATCATTTGTTTACCAGTTGCAATGGATAAGGCTTTCATTTGTCTACCTGTTGCAATGGATAAGGCTTTCATTCGTCTACCTGTTGCAATGGATAAGGCTTTCATTTGTCTACCAGTTGCAATGGATAAGACTTTCATTTGTCTACCTGTTGCAACGGATAAGGCTTTCATTCGTCTACCAGTTGCAATGGATAAGGCTTTCATTCGTCTACCTGTTGCAATGGATAAGGCTTTCATTCGTCTACCTGTTGCAATGGATAAGGCTATCATTCGTCTACCTGCTGCAATGGATAAGGCTATCATTCGTCTACCTGTTGCAATGGATAAGGCTTTCATTCGTCTACCTGTTGCAATGGATAAGGCTTTCATTTGTCTACCAGTTGCAATGGATAAGGCTTTCATTTGTCTACCTGTTGCAATGGATAAGGCTTTCATTCGTCTACCTGTTGCAATGGATAAGGCTTTCATTCGTCTACCTGTTGCAATGGATAAGGCTATCATTTGTCTACCTGTTGCAATGGATAAGGCTTTCATTCGTCTACCTGTTGCAATGGATAAGGCTTTCATTCGTCTACCTGTTGCAATGGATAAGGCTATCATTTGTCTACCTGTTGAAATGGATAAGGCTTTCATTCGTCTACCTGTTCCAATGGATAAGGCTTTCATTTGTCTACCAGTTGCAATGGATAAGACTTTCATTTGTCTACCTGTTGCAACGGATAAGGCTTTCATTCGTCTACCAGTTGCAATGGATAAGGCTATCATTTGTCTATCTGTTGCAATGGATAAGGCTTTCATTCGTCTACCTGTTGCAATGGATAAGGCTATCATTCATTTACATGTTGCAATGGATAAGGCTTTCATTTGTCTACCTGTTGCAATGGATAAGGCTTTCATTCGTCTACCTGTTGCAATGGATAAGGCTATCATTCATCTACATGTTGCAATGGATAAGGTTTTTATTCGTCTACCTGTTGCAATGGATAAGGCTATCATTTTTCTACCTGTTGCAATGGATAAGGCTTCCAGAGAACGTTTATATAGGAGATATTGACCATAAGAAGATACTGCGGTTTTCAAAGTTCATGTTGCATGCTATGAAGCTCTAGATTGCTACGTCAGTTCTATTGTGTTCCTGATGGAAACATAAAGGATACAAACCCAGATCCTGATTGGTACATTACAAAATCCTAATTCAAAACTGTTCTTGAAGGTAGATATTCAAATATATATCTATTTCTTGGGGGGGGGGGGGGGGGGGAATTCATCTCCATAGTTATTTAGTCCATTATTACTGCCTGTACCAATGTGTTTTGAATTATACATATTCCTAGTTTTATTGATTTTCAGACAGTTTCTGGTCTGCACCTAACAGACACATTCCTAAAGAGGACATATGAACATGATGAAGTGGCCCAGGTGTTTGTCTTTAACAGTACAGATATACACGAAATTGGACAGTAATGATCTCAAATGGTGTGAATAAATTGTACATTTTAACAACCCATATTTATTTATTGTATCACAAATTCCTGATTAACATAAAAATAAAATACTCCAACATAACTTCCATGTTGATTGGTGTGTCTCCTGTGTCTGATAGCATCTTTCCATTGTCTAGTTGTGTCTCGCCAGTGTTGAGAGCTGTCCCCCAGTGGTGTGTATGTCCTGGGCCAGATGGCGTCTCTTTAGTGTCTTCTCTCATGATGGGTGGTGCCTTTCCATTGTCTGGTGAGATCTCGCCTGTGCCTTATGGGGTCTCTCCAGTGTGTGAGAGCATCTCTCACCAGACACTGGAAAGACACCACCCGTCATTAGAGACCCCACAAGACGCCATCTGTCCCAGGAGACCTTCCATACACAACACTGGCGAGACACAACTTGACACTGGAAAGATGCTACCAGTGTTGTGTCTGTGGGTGGAGGGGTTGGGGAGATCTCCAGGGCTGGGTGGGGTCCCCAGTTTGTGGTGACATCACACCAGTGTTGAGTGAGGGCCTCCAGCATCGGGTCGGGTTTGCAGTATCCGGTGGGGTGTCTCTAGTGTTGGTTGGGGTTTCTTCTGTGTTGGTCGGGGTTTCTCCTGTGTCGAGTGGCGCCTCTCTAGTCCAAGGAGGCGTCTCTCCAGTGCCAGGTGGCGTCTCTCCAGTGTTGGATGGCGTCTCTCCAGTGCTGGGTGGCGTCTCTCCAGTGTTGGGTGGCGTCTCTCCAGTGCCAGGTGGCGTCTCTCCAGTGTTGGGTGGCGTCTCTCCAGTGCTGGGTGGCGTCTCTCCAGTGCTGGGTGGCGTCTCTCTAGTGTTGGGTGGCGTCTCTCCAGTGCCAAGTGCCGCCTCTCTTGACAGGTGTCTATAAAGTGCTCAGAGGTGTCGGGTGGCGTCGTTTGAGTGTCGAGTGCCGTCTCTGTAGTGCCTGATGGCGTCTCTCGAGTGTTGTCTTGTGCGGTCTCTCATATCTTGTATGGTGTCCGATATCGAATGGGGTCTCACCAGTGTTGAGAGGTGCTTACATGTCACTGTTTCTCTTGTTTATACTGATGATTTTGTGCTCAAGATTTATGATAAATAGCATGTGCAGGAATCTGATTTGTATTGGCAAATGCAACTTTCACCGTACTTCAAACGCTGAACTGCCTATTTGTGAAAGCTGCGGTAACTGAGTTGATGATTGGTAATGCATTGAAATGGATACGGAATATGGTCAAAGAAATTGGATCCTAATTGTCCTTTCTTGGAAGGAGCATGTTTTTATCGACTACACGCAAACACCTTTGTTATACTATCAGGGTTAACCTGTATGAAGTAACTTAGTTCAATTCTACCGAACTTATGGTTATACATGTATTACATGTACATATACCAAAGTTCGATATATATACCAGCTGGAAATGCAAGGTGCATTGTGAAGTGCTCAGGCCTTCACCAAGAAATTAAAAGCCATGAAAATATTATTGAAACGGCTCGGTATGGACAATTCCTACCTCAGACTTCTTTAGAACTCATAAAAGATTATTCTTGTCCTCTTTTATTTCATGTAGCTATTCCAAAGGGCGTGTATCTGGTCTAAAACAACAGCTAACTGACATTTCTTCCTGACTTTCCCGCCATTTGAGCTGTTTATTACATTATATACAAAACGGAACTTCAGATAAGTGAGGAAATTCTATGTAGTCAGGCCAGGAGAAATTGATTGATTGTTTGGTGTTTTAAGGCCACACTCAAGATTATTTCACTTATATGGCGGCGTTGCCAGTTTTATTGTGGGAGGAAACCGGGCTTTATGCCCGGAGGAAACCCACGACCTTCCGGTGGTAACTGGCAACCAACCCACATAGAAGAAAAATAGAAATCTTACGCATCAGATAGTTTTTACCCCTCGGGCAAATTTTCGTTGCCTCCGTCGTCCGTCTGTCCATTGGTCCTTGTAAACACATTCTCTAAAAATTTTCTGACTGGGTTTTCACTCGAACGACCTACGTGGGATGGTTGCCAGTTACAAGCGGAAGGTCGTGGGTTTCCTCCGGGCACTGAGCCCGGTTTCCTCTCACAATAAAACTGGCAACGCCGCCATATAAGTGAAAAAATCTTGAGCGCGGCGTATAACACCAAACAATCAATCATAATTAATATGAAGCAGGCTTGTTGGACAATTTTTGCTTGTTTATTATCGGTGTCATCAGTAACGGGTTGACTCTTTCCTTTATAATCTTTTTACAAATTGGTTGACTGATGGTTTACTCAGGATTATATCACTTATATAGTGGCGTTGTCGAGTTTAGTGTAAAAGCAAACCCCTGACCTTCGGCGAGTACCCTGCCTGACAATCCTTCCACATAGGGTGATTGTAAAATAAGACTCAGAAATTGTTTAATTTTATTTTGTCTGAGTGTGATTCAAACCCGCGCCGCATCAATGGAAGTGTCCGATGGAATGAGAATATCCTGTACTCTGCCGTCTGAGTCACCGAGGCCTCTCTTTTTTTACAGAATATACATGCGCCTATATCGAAATCAGGTTTATTAGGTGTATTCCATCGTGTGTGTTGATAAGTTTCCATCCCAGGAGTATTGTGGATTACTCCATCTATTTCTATGGATTGATTGTTTGGTGCTATACACCGCGCTAAAGATTATTTCACTTATATAGCGGCGTTGCCAGTTTTATTTTGGGAGGAAACTGGGCTCTATGCCCGGAGGAAACCCATGACCTTCGTGTGTAATCCCAAAATAACGAGAATACTGTTATACCCACTTTCTAAAAGACACTAATTAATTAAACTCATGTATTCAGCAATGGGAGCTGTGTCAATTACGTTACCAGAGGGGTACTAAATGTCCGCTGTAGTATCTACCAGTCAACTACCTCCTTTTTTAGAGGAGGCCGGTTGGCTGAATGGATAAGACAGCCGGCATTTAGTGCTGGCGATAGGTGCCATACTCTGGGACCTGGGTTTGATTCCCGTTTCGGGCGTCACCCAAAAATCGGTAGAAGAATTTCTACCATATTTTCAAGAAAGTGTAATCCCAAAATAACGAGAATACTGTTATACCCACTTTCTAAAAGACACTAATTAATTAAACTCTTGACTGGTAAACTTGTATCAGTTTGATGCTTGCGGTCAAGGCTGCGTCGCCGGCCTTATATGGCTCAAATGACTGCGTCGTTCACAGCACACCAATGCTTGTGTAACTGAGGTTTGAGACGCCGCCGGTAAAACATCGTAGACCGTGTGTAATGTATGCCTGGCTTATTAGCGGTAGGCAAAATTAAATTGTTTTTATTGTAGTGTAATCACTGAGTTATTGTCATAACCACACCGAAACACGTAACCTTTTATTTTATCCACCCATTACTTATGATGGCAGAGAAGGGACATCCCGTTTTACTTTCAAATCTTCCTTCAATCTTAGTCACAAACACCATAAAAATGCGATGGTTATGGTTAATATTTACCATCGCTTTACCATCGTGATTGTGATTTTCTCTCAAAACCCAGTCCATAAATAGTCCGCAATATGTTGAGTGGATTGAAGGATAAATTTTGATACGCTCGCACGGGCTTCTGTGGTATTGAAGAAGCCCGTGTGGGCATATCAGAATAACTTCAATCCACTCAACATATTGCGGACTACTCCATAAAGTAAGTTGCACTAATAATCCTTTCGATCCTATTTTCTATTGCAAAATACGTATAGAACCAAGCTTTATTCAACTGAGAAACACGATAAAAACGTGATGATAAATATTTACCATCGCATTTCCATAGTGTTTCTGAGATAAAAAAAATAGCCGGTTTAAAGTGGCATGAGCTGCCAAAATGTTGATATTTTGATGTTAAAACAGAAAGTTCAAATTATTGGCTATTTTTCTCCGGACGTATAATTCAGAAGCTTTTTAGTACTTCTAGTCTCGAAAATGTACGATAAAGTATATTGTTTTGAACTAACTTTGAGTTAGAATGAATGAATGGTCGTACCGGTTATTTCAATTTTGTTTACTTTTCGAACACGTTTTCGGTTCGTACAGGCCACATACTGTATAGATTTTCCTCATTCCAATACCAACCATTTAGTTTTTCGATGGCCTTCAAAGTCTTTTACTGTCGTGACGATCAGAAATTATAAAAAAAAAAAGGTGAATTTTCCCAGCTCATGCCACTTTAATAAGTAAAACGATAAGTATTTTTCATCGTGTTTTACATAGCAAGTGAGCCATTTCATAAAGTATAACACGAAAATAGATCTTGCTGTATTTTTCATCGCATCTTAGATTTAGATTTAGCCTGGTTGAGTATGTATAACGTGATGTCCCTTCTCGGCCTGGTAAGATTAAAATAATAAAAGTGTAACTCGATGGAAATTGCAAAGTATTTCGTGGTGCAAATTCTGAAGTATTACGCGGCGCTAATCATAAAGTAAGTCGCTATGGAAAATTTGAAAGTAAAACGCGATGGTAAAGCGATGAAAAATCCTTTCGCTTCCCCCCCCCCCCCCCCCCACCTCCCACAAAAGAGTGCACAGCCAACAAACTTTCATTTTCTGTCGGCTTATGCAAAGCCAAGAGCTTTTTTTTTTTGGAGGCGAGAAAGGATTTTCCATCGCTTTATGTTCGCATTTTACTTTGGAATCGAGTTACTCTTTTATTATTTTAATCTTATCAGGCCGAGAAGGGACATCGCGTTATGCATACTCAACCAGGCTAAATCAAAATCTAAGACGCGATGAAAAATACAGCAAGATTTATTGTCGTGTTATACTTTATGAAATGGCTCACTTGCTATGTAAAACACGATGGAAACACCATGAAAAATACTTTTCGTTGAGTTGTACTTCCTAAACCGCCTATATTTTGATCTCAGAAACGCTATGGTAAACATATGAGAAATCCTTTACAACCAAATACAGTCTGGTTCTGACATATTACATGAAAACACTTGATGGCTTATCTGTAATTATGTATTCTGTTAAGATCATACAATAAAATCAATTCCATATGTTTGAATGAGAAGGTGATGGATGAGTCGTTGTCATCATCTAAGGTTTCCAGGAAATGAGGATATCTTATTGCGGAGGATTTTCTGAAAAATACAATGAATTTGTTTTCAATGATGGTAAAGGCTTATTTTAATTGACCTTATTCCAATGTTAGAATATCACATGTGGAGAAGTAAATCTTTGGAGTTAAAATTTAAAGATTGAATAAGTACTTTAAATAAGCCGGCTGGCTTACATTATTACATATCAGTGAATGTATTATATAAAATCTGCCTTACCATCAGACTGTGAATTATCTGAAGGCTGTCCCATCTGTTGTCTTAGCTGAGCCACTAAGTCAGGATTCTGAGCTTGCATCTGAGCAGCTAACTGCTGGCCCCTGATATTAAAAACATTATAATGTAAATACCAACAATAAAAACTATTATTGAGAAATTGTCATATCATTTTTTCTTATTCAAGGTATTAAAGTGGCATAAGACGCCAAAATTCACATTTTTTTCCAAAAAATGTTGAGAGTCTGAATGATTGATGTTTTACTCAATATTATTTCACATATATGGCCTCATTTAGTTGAGAAGGAACCTAGGCTATTTGACTGGAGAAAACCCGGAGCTTGGACCAGTACCTGATAATTCTGCCACATGCCTGCTCAGAATTTAAAAAAAAATTATTTCAACTGAGTGGAATTCAAACCCTCCGCCCATCACTGGAAGTTGCGTGAAATTCGGGAGGAATGTTCCACACAACCGCATAATACAATATCAAGTACAGATGTTTTGAAAAAATTTAAATATATTGGCAGTTCATGATACTTTAGGCAAGCTTTAAGTGCACACTACTCGCTGCTGTCTATCATTGGGCACCTATAATGCACACTACTCGCTGCTGTCTATCATTGGGCACCTATAATGCACACTACTCACTGCTGTCTATCATTGGGCACCTATAGTGCACACTACTCACTGCTGTCTATCATTGGGCACCTATAATGCACACTACTCGCTGCTGTCTATCATTGGGCACCTATAATGCACACTACTCACAGCTGTCTATCATTGGGCACCTATAGTGCACACTACTCGCTGCTGTCTATCATTGGGCACCTATAATGCACACTACTCGCTGCTGTCTATCATTGGGCACCTATAATGCACACTACTCACTGCTGTCTATCATTGGGCACCTATAGTGCACACTACTCACTGCTGTCTATCATTGGGCACCTATAATGCACACTACTCGCTGCTGTCTATCATTGGGCACCTATAATGCACACTACTCACAGCTGTCTATCATTGGGCACCTATAGTGCACACTACTCACTGCTGTCTATCATTGGGCACCTATAATGCACACTACTCGCTGCTGTCTATCATTGGGCACCTTTAGTGCACACTACTCGCTGCTGTCTATCATCGGGCACCTATAATGCACACTACTCACTGCTGTCTAGCATTGGGCACCTTTAGTGCACACTACTCGCTGCTGTCTATCATTGGGCACCTATAATGCACACTACACGCTGCTGTCTATCATTGGGCACCTATAATGCACACTACTCACTGCTGTCTATCATTGGGCACCTATAGTGCACACTACTCACTGCTGTCTATCATTGGGCACCTATAGTGCACACTACTCACTGCTGTCTATCATTGGGCACCTTTAATGCACACTACACACTGCTGTCTATCATTGGGCACCTATAATGCACACTACTCACTGCTGTCTATCATTGGGCAGCTATAATGCACACTATTCGCTGCTGTCTATCATTGGGCACCTATAGTGCACACTACTCGCTGCTGTCTATCATTGGGCACCTTTAGTGCACACTACTCACTGCTGTCTATCATTGGGCACCTATAGTGCACACTACTCACTGCTGTCTATCATTGGGCACCTTTAGTGCACACTACTCACTGCTGTCTATCATCGGGCACCTTTAGTGCACACTACTCACTGCTGTCTATCATTGGGCACCTATAGTGCACACTACTCACTGCTGTCTATCATTGGGCACCTTTAATGCACACTACACACTGCTGTCTATCATTGGGCACCTTTAGTGCACACTACACGCTGCTGTCTATCATTGGGCACCTATAATGAACACTACTCGCTGCTGTCTATCATTGGGCACCTATAGTGCACACTATTCGCTGCTGTCTATCATTGGGCACCTTTAGTGCACACTACTCGCTGCTGTCTATCATTGGGCACCTTTAGTGCACACTACTCGCTGCTGTCTATCATTGGGCACCTTTAGTGCACACTACACACTGCTGTCTATCATTGGGCACCTATAGTGCACACTACTCGCTGCTGTCTATCATTGGGCACCTATAGTGCACACTACTCGCTGCTGTCTATCATTGGGCACCTATAGTGCACACTACTCAGATAGACAGATGTTACGATACCTATGTATGGAGAGTATGTATTCCACTGAGAAGAAATCCTTTACTTTATTTAGGATGAGATTCACTTGAAATCCAACGCAAACCTACAGCTGTATCTTAATGAAATAATACAAAGTCCTTAAAGAGGCAATGTTACGCAACATTAAAGAACCGTCGCTGTATAACACTATTGTTAAAACATTATCTTATTTTTAAACAATGTGCAGTATTTCATCATGCAAAACACGGATAAAACACATACAATTGTCTGCCCTAGGACAAGGGACAAAGATTTTACAATGTCTGATATTCGACTGTTGTTTTTATATAGATGAGGTTTCCAGACAGCCATTTGTAACTTCCATTTGGAATCCTTTGTCTGCTTTATTTACTGACTGAGAATAGGCGTTAGTTAAGTGTGCAGTACAGGGCGGTTCTGGGTGCGCATGTGGTGCATTGTTTACTGACTGTCAAACAGAAAACAAAGTAACAGAGAATTCTCTAAACAACAAATGTATACTTTTGGTGGAAAGTCGACTTACAGTCTTTCATCTGAGATTGATCACCTCATATTTTTCTACCAATCAGAAGATCAATCCTTTTAACCCAGATAAAATGATGCACATTTGGTCAACATATCTTGAAAACTTTTGGAAATATACTGATTTTCTACCAGCTGTGTCATCTGAAGTACCACAATTCGCCCCCTGTGGGAGGAAGCCCAAATTTAAGGTACCCCATGAAAGATATTTGCGAGTAGTGTGTTGGTCAATAGGTCTTGAAAACTTTTGAAGATACCATGTTTATTTTCTGAATATCGAACTGCCAACTGGCATCTATGTTATACTTGAATTGGAACTGGCATCTAACTTCACGAACATGAATTTTGATAGTAAATGAAAATCAATGACAGTTGTTCTAACTTACACTTGAAGTAATGGTGCTATACCTCCAGCCGCTGTTGCATTTCCATCTCCGGCAGGTTGTTGTGGAGCCCCAGACATGACATTAGCCATCCTAAAAACACAAAAACAAAAACAGGAATTTCAGATTAGCCAGCCAGAAATAACATGAACAACTGGAGGACCAATAGATATTTCAAGGAAACCTTGAAATAACATATACAACTGGAGGACCCTATATATGACATATGCAACCCCGAAATAACATGAACAATGGGAAGACCCTAGATACAACATTGGCAACCCTGAAATAACATGAACAACTGGAAGACCCTATATATGACATTGGCAACCCCGAAATAACATGAACAACTGGAAGACCCTATATATGACATTGGCAACCCTGAAATAACATGAACAACTGGAAGACCCTATATATGACATTGGCAACCCCGAAATAACATGAACAACTGGAAGACCCTATATATGACATTGGCAACCCCGAAATAACATGAACAACTGGAAGACCCTATATATGACATTGGCAACCCCGAAATAACATGAACAACTGGAAGACCCTATATATGACATTGGTAACCCCGAAATAACATGAACAACTGGAAGACCCTATTTATGACATTGGCAACCCCGAAATAACATGAACAGTGGGAAGACCCTAGATACAACATTGGCAACCCTGAAATAACATGAACAACTGGAAGACCCTATATATGACATTGGCAACCCCGAAATAACATGAACAACTGGAAGACCCTATATATGACATTGGCAACCCTGAAATAACATGAACAACTGGAAGACCCTATATATGACATTGGCAACCCCGAAATAACATGAACAACTGGAAGACCCTATATATGACATTGGCAACCCTGAAATAACATGAACAACTGGAAGACCCTATATATGACATTGGCAACCCCGAAATAACATGAACAACTGGAAGACCCTATATATGACATTGGTAACCCCGAAATAACATGAACAACTGGAAGACCCTATTTATGACATTGGCAACCCCGAAATAACATGAACAACTGGAGGACCCTATATATGACATCGGCAACCCCGAAATAACATGAACAACTGGAAGACCCTATATATGACATTGGCAACCCTGAAATAACATGAACAACTGGAGGACCCTATATATGACATTGGCAACCCCGAAATAACATGAACAACTGGAAGACCCTATATATGACATTGGCAACCCCGAAATAACATGAACAACTGGAAGACCCTATATATGACATTGGCAACCCCGAAATAACATGAACAACTGGAAGACCCTATATATGACATTGGCACCCCGAAATAACATGAACAACTGGAGGACCCTATATATGACATCGGCAACTCTGAAATAACATTAACAACTGGAGGACCCTATATATGACATTGGCAACCCTGAAATAACATGAACAACTGGAGGACCCTATATATGACATTGGCAACCCTGAAATAACATTAACAACTGGAGGACCCTATATATGACATTGGCAACCCTGAAATAACATGAAAAACTGGAGGACCACTACACGTAGATATGACATTGGCATCCTGAAAGAACATGAACAACTGGAGGACCCATATATATGGCATCCTATTTGAATAGGAACCTATATATGGCGGTAGCCATCCTATAATAATATCAGCGATGGGAAGACACCTATATATGGCATTGGTTATTCAGTAATAAGAAACAATGGGAAGACCCCTATATATGACATTGGTTATTCAGTAATAAGAAACAATGGGAAGACCCCTATATATGACATTGGTTATCCAGTAATAAGAAACAATGGGAAGACCCCTATATATGACATTGGTTATTCAGTAATAAGAAACAATGGGAAGACCTCTATATATGACATTGGTTATTCAGTAATAAGAAACAATGGGAACACCCCTATATATGACATTGGTTATTCAGTAATAAGAAACAATGGGAACACCCCTATATATGACATTGGTTATTCAGTAATAAGAAACAATGGGAAGACCCCTATATATGACATTGGTAATTCAGTAATAAGAAACAATGGGAAGACCCCTATATATGGCATTGGTTATTCAGTAATAAGAAACAATGGGAAGACCTCTATATATGACATTGGTTATTCAGTAATAAGAAACAATGGGAAGACCCCAAAATATGGCATTGGTTATTCAGTAATAAGAAACAATGGGAAGACCTCTAAATATGACATTGGTTATTCAGTAATAAGAAACAATGGGAAGACCCCTATATATGACATTGGTTATTCAGTAATAAGTAACAATGGGAAGACACCAAGACAGAATTAAAAATAATGTTAAGAATAAGGAATAAGGAACACTTGAATTCAAAGAAATTAAAAGCCAGAAATAAATTTCATTGAAGTAAACTTACATTTGTTGCATTTGTGGGTTACTCATCATGGTTGTAGCCTGTAACAGAACAATGGTCCAAATGTACATGTTACAATCATGTGGAATATCTGTACAAATGTCATCTTCATGTTTTACAATGTTTCACTGGATGTATATGACTCCCAGTATAGCAATCTAATCAATATTCATTTCAAATGTACTTCTCATGATGTCAAAAAAAAAAGCTAAATTTGTTCCAGAAAACGTGTTTTTATTTGTAATAAAAAACTAATCAGTTGTCAGAGAGTTATATTCAAAAGTGACTCTTTTTCTTATTGTAGTGAAAAAGACAGCTTTTATACATTTTCTTGACACTAGCTTCTAATTTGTATTTCCAGGGAAAACTAACCAAGAATATTAAATTTGATCTTTAAGAGAAAATATGAACATTTTGGCAGCCAAAGCAAATTGAACAGAAATGATCTAGTTTTGGATTTACATATAAATGTCACTTGTGCTTCTCATGCCACTTAGAAGAGATGTGAATGAAAGTGCTTACATACCATATTCATAACAGCTGGATTATTAAAGATAGATGATAAATCCATTCCTCCCATTCCTCCACCCCCACCAGCCATTGTCTCCTCTCGTAATTTTTGTTCTGCAATCTCCAAGTTATTCTGGTAACTTTGTTTGTCAGGGTCTAATTCTAATGCTTTTCTGTAGCACTCTCTAGCCTGAGCGTGGTCATTTAGTGAAGTATAGGCTATTCTACAAACAAATACATCATTGATAGCTATAAGGAAATAAAATATGCTGGCCTGGGATAGTAGTTTAGCGAGGTATAGGCTATTTTACCCAAAAATATAAAAAATGGCAGCTATAAACCAGTGTGATATTTTGACCTGAGGTCATTTGTAACATTCTGGCAAATAGCAGCCTTGGTTGACCCAGAGAACAGTTCATGGTCACAAGCAAGGTGTCAAATAGCATCCTTATTGGTTGACCCAGAGAACAGTTCATGGTCACAAGCAAGGTGTCAAATAGCATCCTTATTGGTTGACCCAGAGAACAGTTCATGGTCACAAGCAAGGTGTCAAATAGCATCCTTATTGGTTGACCCAGAGAACAGTTCATGGTCACAAGCAAGGTGTCAAATAGCATCCTTATTGGTTGACCCAAAGAACAGTTCATGGTCACAAGCAAGGTGTCAAATAGCATCCTTATTGGTTGACCCAGAGAACAGTTCATGGTCACAAGCAAGGTGTCAAATAACATCATTAATGGTTGACCCAGAGAACAGTTCATGGTCACAAGCAAGGTGTCAAATAGCATCCTCACTGGTTGACCCAGAGAACAGTTCATGGTCACAAGCAAGGTGTCAAATAGCACCCTTACTGGTTGACCCAGAGAACAGTTCATGGTCACAAGCAAGGTGTCAAATAGCATCCTTACTGGTTGACCCAGAGAACAGTTCATGGTCACAAGCAAGGTGTCAAATAGCATCCTTACTGGTTGACCCAGAGAACAGTTCATGGTCACAAGCAAGGTGTCAAATAGCATCCTTACTGGTTGACCCAGAGAACAGTTCATGGTCAAAAGCAAGGTGTCAAATAGCATCCTTACTGGTTGACCCAGAGAACAGTTCATGGTCACAAGAAAGGTGTCAAATAACATCATTTATGGTTGACCCAGAGAACAGTTCATGGTCACAAGCAAGGTGTCAAATAGCATCCTTACTGGTTGACCTAGAGAACAGTTCATGGTCACAAGCAAGGTGTCAAATAGCATCCTTACTGGTTGACCCAGAGAACAGTTCATGGTCACAAGCAAGGTGTCAAATAGCATCATTAATGGTTGACCCAGAGAACAGTTCATGGTCACAAGCAAGGTGTCAAATAGCATCCTTACTGGTTGACCTAGACAACAGTCCATGGTCACAAGCAAGGTGTCAAATAGCATCCTTACTGGTTGACCTAGAGAACAGTTCATGGTCACAAGCAAGGTGTCAAATAGCATCCTTACTGGTTGACCTAGAGAACAGTTCATGGTCACAAGCAAGGTGTCAAACAGCATCCTCATTGGTTGACCCAGAGAACAGTTCATGGTCACAAGCAAGGTGTCAAATAGCATCCTTATTGGTTGACCCAGAGAACAGTTCATGGTCACAAGCAAGGTGTCAAATAGCATCCTTATTGGTTGACCCAGAGAACAGTTCATGATCACAAGCAAGGTATCAAATAGCATACTCATTGGTTGACCTAGAGAACAGTTCATGGTCACAAGCAAGGTGTCAAATAGCATCCTTACTAGTTGACCTAGAGAACAGTTCATGGTCACAAGCAAGGTGTCAAATAGCATCCTTACTGGTTGACCCAGAGAACAGTTCATGGTCACAAGCAAGGTGTCAAATAGCATCCTCACTGGTTGACCTAGAGAACAGTCCATGGTCACAAGCAAGGTGTCAAATAGCATCCTTACTGGTTGACCCAGAGAACAGTTCATGGTCACAAGCAAGGTGTCAAATAGCATCCTTATTGGTTGACCTAGAGAACAGTTCATGGTCACAAGCAAGGTGTCAAATAGCATCCTTATTGGTTGACCTAGAGAACAGTTCATGGTCACAAGCAAGGTGTCAAATAGCATCCTTATTGGTTGACCTAGAGAACAGTTCATGGTCACAAGCAAGGTGTCAAATAGCATACTCATTGGTTTACCTAGAGAACAGTTCATGGTCACAAGCAAGGTGTCAAATATCATCCTTACTGGTTGACCCAGAGAACAGTTCATGGTCACAAGCAAGGTGTCAAATAGCATCCTTACTGGTTGACCCAGAGAACAGTCCATGGTCACAAGCAAGGTGTCAAATAGCATCCTTATTGGTTGACCCAGAGAACAGTTCATGGTCAAAAGCAAGGTGTCAAATAGCATCCTTATTGGTTGACCCAGAGAACAGTTCATGGTCACAAGCAAGGTGTCAAATAGCATCCTTACTGGTTGACCCAGAGAACAGTTCATGGTCACAAGCAAGGTGTCAAATAGCATCCTTACTGGTTGACCTAGAGAACAGTTCATGGTCCCAAGCAAGGTGTCAAATAGCATCCTTACTGGTTGACCTAGAGAACAGTTCATGGTCACAAGCAAGGTGTCAAATAGCATCCTTACTGGTTGACCTAGAGAACAGTTCATGGTCACAAGCAAGCAGTCAAATAGCATCATTACTGGTTGACCCAGAGAACAGTTCATGGTCACAAGCAAGGTGTCAAATAGCATCCTTACTGGATGACCCAGAGAACAGTTCATGGTCACAAGCAAGGTGTAAAATAGCATCATTAATGGTTGACCCCGAGAACAGTTCATGGTCACAAGCAAGGTGTCAAATAGCATCCTTACTGGTTGACCCAGAGAACAGTTCATGGTCACAAGCAAGGTGTCAAATATCATCCTTACTGGTTGACCCAGAGAACAGTTCATGGTCACAAGCAAGGTGTCAAATAGCATCCTTACTGGTTGACCCATAGAACAGTTCATGGTCACAAGCAAGGTGTCAAATAGCATCCTTACTGGTTGACCCAGAGAACAGTTCATGGTCACAAGCAAGGTGTCAAATAGCATCCTTACTGGTTGACCCAGAGAACAGTTCATGGTCACAAGCAAGGTGTCAAATAGCATCCTTACTGGTTGACCCAGAGAACAGTTTATGGTCACAAGCAAGGTGTCAAATAGCATCCTTAGTGGTTGACCCAGAGAACAGTTCATGGTCACAAGCAAGGTGTCAAATAGCATCCTTACTGGTTGACCCAGAGAACAGTTCATGGTCACAAGCAAGGTGTCAAATAGCATCCTTACTGGTTGACCCAGAGAACAGTTCATGATCACAAGCAAGGTGTCAAATAGCATCCTCACTGGTTGACCTAGAGAACAGTTCATGGTCACAAGCAAGGTGTGAAATAGCATCATTACTGGTTGACCTAGAGAACAGTTCATGGTCGCAAGCAAGGTGTCAAATAGCATCCTTATTGGTTGACCCAGAGAACAGTCCATGGTCACAAGCAAGGTGTCAAATAGCATCCTTACTGGTTGACCCAGAGAACAGTCCATGGTCACAAGCAAGGTGTCAAATAGCATCCTTACTGGTTGACCTAGAGAACAGTTCATGGTAACAAGCAAGGTGTCAAATAGAATCCTTACTGGTTGACCTAGAGAACAGTTCGTGGTCACAAGCAAGGTGTCAAATAGCATCCTCATTGGTTGACCCAGAGAAAAGTTCATGGTCACAAGCAAGGTGTCAAAAAGCATCCTTACTGGTTGACCCAGAAAACAGTTCATGGTCAAAAGCAAGGTGTCAAATAGCATCCTCATTGGTTGACCCAGAGAACAGTTCATGATCACAAGCAAGGTGTCAAATAGCATCCTTACTGGTTGACCCAGAGAACAGTTCATGGTCACAAGCAAGGTGTCAAATAGCATCCTTACTGGTTGACCCAGAGAACAGTTCATGATCACAAGCAAGGTGTCAAATAGCATCCTTACTGGTTGACCTAGAGAACAGTTCATGGTCACAAGCAAGGTGTGAAATAGCATCCTTACTGGTTGACCTAGAGAACAGTTCATGGTCGCAAGCAAGGTGTCAAATAGCATCCTTACTGGTTGACCTAGAGAACAGTTCATGGTCACAAGCAAGGTGTCAAATAGCATCCTTACTGGTTGACCTAGAGAACAGTTCATGGTCACAAGCAAGGTGTCAAATAGCATCCTCACTGGTTGACCCAGAGAACAGTCCATGGTCACAAGCAAGGTGTCAAATAGCATCCTTACTGGTTGACCCAGAGAACAGTCCATGGTCACAAGCAAGGTGTCAAATAGCATCCTTACTGGTTGACCTAGAGAACAGTTCATGGTAACAAGCAAGGTGTCAAATAGCATCCTTACTGGTTGACCTAGAGAACAGTTCGTGGTCACAAGCAAGGTGTCAAATAGCATCCTTATTGGTTGACCCAGAGAACAGTTCGTGGTCACAAGCAAGGTGTCAAATAACATCCTTACTGGTTGACCTAGAGAACAGTTCATGGTCACAAGCAAGGTGTCAAATAGCATCCTTATTGGTTAACCTAGAGAACAGTTCATGGTCACAAGCAAGGTGTCAAATAGCATCCTTACTGGTTAACCTAGAGAACAGTTCATGGTCACAAGCAAGGTGTCAAATAGCATCCTTACTGGTTGACCCAGAGAACAGTTCATGGTCACAAGCAAGGTGTCAAATAACATCCTTATTGGTTGACCTAGAGAACAGTTCATGGTCGGAAGCAAGGTGTCAAATAGCATCCTTACTGGTTGACCTAGAGAACAGTCCATGGTAACAAGCAAGGTGTCAAATAGCATCCTTACTGGTTGACCTAGAGAACAGTTCATGGTAACAAGCAAGGTGTCAAATAGCATCCTTACTGGTTGACCTAGAGAACAGTTCGTGGTCACAAGCAAGGTGTCAAATAGCATCCTTATTGGTTGACCCAGAGAACAGTTCGTGGTCACAAGCAAGGTGTCAAATAACATCCTTACTGGTTGACCCAGAGAACAGTTCATGGTCACAAGCAAGGTGTCAAATAACATCCTTATTGGTTGACCTAGAGAACAGTTCATGGTCGGAAGCAAGGTGTCAAATAGCATCCTTATTGGTTGACCCAGAGAACAGTTCATGGTCACAAGCAAGGTGTCAAATAGCATCCTCATTGGTTGACCCAGAGAACAGTTCATGATCACAAGCAAGGTGTCAAATAGCATCCTTACTGGTTGACCCAGAGAACAGTTCATGGTCGGAAGCAAGGTGTCAAATAGCATCCTTATTGGTTGACCCAGAGAACAGTCCATGGTCACAAGCAAGGTGTCAAATAGCATCCTCACTGGTTGACCTACATGTAGACAACAGTTCATGGTCGCAAGCAAGGTGTCAAATAGCATCCTCACTGGTTGACCAAGAGAACAGTTCTTGGTCACAAGCAAGGTGTCAAATAGCATCCTTATTGGTTGACCCAGATAACAGTTCATGGTCACAAGCAAGGTGTCAAATAGCATCCTTACTGGTTGACCCAGAGAACAGTTCATGGTCACAAGCAAGGTGTCAAATAGCATCCTTATTGGTTGACCCAGAGAACAGTTCATGATCACAAGCAAGGTGTCAAATAGCATCCTTACTGGTTGACCCAGAAAACAGTTCATGGTCACAAGTAAGGTGTCAAATAGCATCCTTACTGGTTGACCCAGATAACAGTTCATGATCACAAGCAAGGTGTCAAATAGCATCCTTACTGGTTGACCCAGAGAACAGTTCATGGTCAAAAGCAAGGTGTCAAATAGCATCCTCATTGGTTGACCCAGAGAACAGTTCATGATCACAAGCAAGGTGTCAAATAGCATCCTTACTGGTTGACCCAGAGAACAGTTCATGGTCACAAGCAAGGTGTCAAATAGCATCCTTACTGGTTGACCCAGAGAACAGTTCATGATCACAAGCAAGGTGTCAAATAGCATCCTTACTGGTTGACCTAGAGAACAGTTCATGGTCACAAGCAAGGTGTGAAATAGCATCATTGCTGGTTGACCTAGAGAACAGTTCATGGTCGCAAGCAAGGTGTCAAATAGCATCCTTATTGGTTGACCCAGAGAACAGTCCATGGTCACAAGCAAGGTGTCAAATAGCATCCTTACTGGTTGACCTAGAGAACAGTTCGTGGTCACAAGCAAGGTGTCAAATAGCATCCTTATTGGTTGACCCAGAGAACAGTTCGTGGTCACAAGCAAGGTGTCAAATAACATCCTTACTGGTTGACCCAGAGAACAGTTCATGGTCACAAGCAAGGTGTCAAATAACATCCTTATTGGTTGACCTAGAGAACAGTTCATGGTCGGAAGCAAGGTGTCAAATAGCATCCTTATTGGTTGACCCAGAGAACAGTTCATGGTCACAAGCAAGGTGTCAAATAGCATCCTCATTGGTTGACCCAGAGAACAGTTCATGATCACAAGCAAGGTGTCAAATAGCATCCTTACTGGTTGACCCAGAGAACAGTTCATGGTCGGAAGCAAGGTGTCAAATAGCATCCTTATTGGTTGACCCAGAGAACAGTCCATGGTCACAAGCAAGGTGTCAAATAGCATCCTCACTGGTTGACCTACATGTAGACAACAGTTCATGGTCGCAAGCAAGGTGTCAAATAGCATCCTCACTGGTTGACCAAGAGAACAGTTCTTGGTCACAAGCAAGGTGTCAAATAGCATCCTTATTGGTTGACCCAGATAACAGTTCATGGTCACAAGCAAGGTGTCAAATAGCATCCTTACTGGTTGACCCAGAGAACAGTTCATGGTCACAAGCAAGGTGTCAAATAGCATCCTTATTGGTTGACCCAGAGAACAGTTCATGATCACAAGCAAGGTGTCAAATAGCATCCTTACTGGTTGACCCAGAAAACAGTTCATGGTCACAAGTAAGGTGTCAAATAGCATCCTTACTGGTTGACCCAGATAACAGTTCATGATCACAAGCAAGGTGTCAAATAGCATCCTTACTGGTTGACCCAGAGAACAGTTCATGGTCAAAAGCAAGGTGTCAAATAGCATCCTCATTGGTTGACCCAGAGAACAGTTCATGATCACAAGCAAGGTGTCAAATAGCATCCTTACTGGTTGACCCAGAGAACAGTCCATGGTCACAAGCAAGGTGTCAAATAGCATCCTTATTGGTTGACCTAGAGAACAGTTCATGGTCGCAAGCAAGGTGTCAAATAGCATCCTTATTGGTTGACCCAGAGAACAGTCCATGGTCACAAGCAAGGTGTCAAATAGCATCCTTACTGGTTGACCCAGAGAACAGTCCATGGTCACAAGCAAGGTGTCAAATAGCATCCTTACTGGTTGACCTAGAGAACAGTCCATGGTCACAAGCAAGGTGTCAAATAGCATCCTTACTGGTTGACCTAGAGAACAGTTCATGGTAACAAG
This sequence comes from Lepidochitona cinerea, assembly GCA_963971465.1. NCBI lineage: Eukaryota > Metazoa > Mollusca > Polyplacophora > Chitonida > Tonicellidae > Lepidochitona > Lepidochitona cinerea. The sequence continues at coordinate 46,021,084 of OZ020556.1, forward strand.
CAAGGTGTCAAATAGCATCCTTACTGGTTGACCTAGAGAACAGTTCGTGGTCACAAGCAAGGTGTGAAATAGCATCCTTATTGGTTGACCTAGAGAACAGTTCGTGGTCACAAGCAAGGTGTCAAATAGCATCCTTATTGGTTGACCCAGAGAACAGTCCATGGTCACAAGCAAGGTGTCAAATAGCATCCTCACTGGTTGACCTACATGTAGACAACAGTTCATGGTCGCAAGCAAGGTGTCAAATAGCATCCTCACTGGTTGACCAAGAGAACAGTTCATGGTCGCAAGCAAGGTGTCAAATAGCATCCTTATTGGTTGACCCAGAGAACAGTCCATGGTCACAAGCAAGGTGTCAAATAGCATCCTTACTGGTTGACCCAGAGAACAGTCCATGGTCAGAAGCAAGGTGTCAAATAGCATCCTTACTGGTTGACCTAGAGAACAGTTCATGGTAACAAGCAAGGTGTCAAATAGCATCCTTACTGGTTGACCTAGAGAACAGTTCATGGTCACAAGCAAGGTGTGAAATAGCATCATTACTGGTTGACCTAGAGAACAGTTCATGGTCGCAAGCAAGGTGTCAAATAGCATCCTTATTGGTTGACCCAGAGAACAGTCCATGGTCACAAGCAAGGTGTCAAATAGCATCCTTACTGGTTGACCCAGAGAACAGTCCATGGTCACAAGCAAGGTGTCAAATAGCATCCTTATTGGTTGACCTAGAGAACAGTTCATGGTAACAAGCAAGGTGTCAAATAGCATCCTTACTGGTTGACCTAGAGAACAGTTCGTGGTCACAAGCAAGGTGTCAAATAGCATCCTCATTGGTTGACCCAGAGAAAAGTTCATGGTCACAAGCAAGGTGTCAAAAAGCATCCTTACTGGTTGACCCAGAAAACAGTTCATGGTCAAAAGCAAGGTGTCAAATAGCATCCTCATTGGTTGACCCAGAGAACAGTTCATGATCACAAGCAAGGTGTCAAATAGCATCCTTACTGGTTGACCCAGAGAACAGTTCATGGTCACAAGCAAGGTGTCAAATAGCATCTTTACTGGTTGACCCAGAGAACAGTTCATGATCACAAGCAAGGTGTCAAATAGCATCCTTACTGGTTGACCCAGAGAACAGTTCATGGTCACAAGCAAGGTGTCAAATAGCATCCTTACTGGTTGACCTAGAGAACAGTTCATGGTCGCAAGCAAGGTGTCAAATAGCATCCTTATTGGTTGACCCAGAGAACAGTCCATGGTCACAAGCAAGGTGTCAAATAGCATCCTTACTGGTTGACCCAGAGAACAGTCCATGGTCACAAGCAAGGTGTCAAATAGCATCCTTACTGGTTGACCTAGAGAACAGTTCATGGTAACAAGCAAGGTGTCAAATAGCATCCTTACTGGTTGACCTAGAGAACAGTTCGTGGTCACAAGCAAGGTGTCAAATAGCATCCTCATTGGTTGACCCAGAGAACAGTTTATGGTCACAAGCAAGGTGTCAAATAGCATCCTTATTGGTTGACCCAGAGAACAGTTCATGGTCACAAGCAAGGTGTCATATAGCATCATTATTGGTTGACCCAGAGAACAGTTCATGGTCACAAGCAAGGTGTCAAATAGCATCATTATTGGTTGACCCAGAGAACAGTTCATGGTCACAAGCAAGGTGTGAAATAGCATCCTTACTGGTTGACCTAGAGAACAGTTCATGGTCACAAGCAAGGTGTCAAATAGCATCATTATTGGTTGACCCAGAGAACAGTTCATGGTCACAAGCAAGGTGTCAAATAGCATCCTTATTGGTTGACCTAGAGAACAGTTCATGGCCACAAGCAAGGTGTCAAATAGCATCCTTACTGGTTGGCCTAGAGAACAGTTCATGGTCACAAGCAAGGTGTCAAATAGCATCCTTACTGGTTGGCCTAGAGAACAGTTCATGGTCACAAGCAAGGTGTAAAATAGCATCCTTACTGGTTGACCCAGAGAACAGTTCATGGTCACAAGCAAGGTGTCAAATAGCATCCTTATTGGTTGACCTAGAGAACAGTTCATGGCCACAAGCAAGGTGTCAAATAGCATCCTTACTGGTTGGCCTAGAGAACAGTTCATGGTCACAAGCAAGGTGTAAAATAGCATCCTTACTGGTTGACCCAGAGAACAGTTCATGGTCACAAGCAAGGTGTCAAATAGCATCCTTACTGGTTGACCTAGAGAACAGTTCATGGTCACAAGCAAGGTGTCAAATAGCATCCTTACTGGTTGACCTAGAGAACAGTTCATGGTCACAAGCAAGGTGTCAAATAGCATCCTTATTGGTTGACCTAGAGAACAGTTCATGATCACAAGCAAGGTTTCAAATAGCATACTCATTGGTTGACCTAGAGAACAGTTCATGGTCACAAGCAAGGTGTCAAATAGCATCCTTATTGGTTGACCTAGAGAACAGTTCATGGTCACAAGCAAGGTGTCAAATAGCATCCTCACTGGTTGACCCAGAGAACAGTTCATTGTCACAAGCAAGATGTCAAATAGCATCTTTACTAGTTGACCCAGAGAACAGTTCATGGTCACAAGCAATGTGTCAAATAGCATCCTCATTGGTTGACCCAGAGAAAAGTTCATAAGCAAGGTGTCAAATAGCATCTTTATTGGTTGACCCAGAGAACAGTCCATGGTCACAAGCAAGGTGTCAAATAGCATCCCTATTGGTTGACCCAGAGAACAGTTCATGGTCACAAGCAAGGTGTCAAATAGCATCCTTACTGGTTGACCTAGAGAACAGTTCATGGTCACAAGCATGGGGTCAAATAGCATCCTTACTGGTTGACCCAGAGAACAGTTCATGGTCACAAGCAAGGTATCAAATAGCATCCTTAATTGGTTGACCTAGAGAACAGTTCATGGTCACAAGCAAGGTGTCAAATAGCATCCTTACTGGTTGACCCAGAGAACAGTTCATGGTCACAAGCAAGGTGTCAAATAGCATCCTTACTGGTTGACCCAGAGAACAGTTCATGGTCACAAGCAAGGTGTCAAATAGCATCCTTATTGGTTGACCCAGAGAACAGTCCATAGTCACAAGCAAGGTGTCAAATAGCATCCTCACTGGTTGACCTAGAGAACAGTTCATGGTCACAAGCAAGGTGTCAAATAGCATCCTTATTGGTTGACCCAGAGAACAGTTCATGGTCACAAGCAAGGTGTCAAATAGCATCCTCACTGGTTGACCCAGAGAACAGTTCATGGTCACAAGCAAGGTGTCAAATAGCATCCTTATTGGTTGACCCAGATAACAGTTCATGGTCACAAGCAAGGTGTCAAATAGCATCCTTACTGGTTGACCCAGAGAACAGTTCATGGTCACAAGCAAGGTGTCAAATAGCATCCTTACTGGTTGACCCATAGAACAGTTCATGGTCACAAGCAAGGTGTCAAATAGCATCCTTATTGGTTGACCTAGAGAACAGTTCATGGTCACAAGCAAGGTGTCAAATAGCATCCTTACTGGTTGACCTAGAGAACAGTTCATGGTCACAAGCAAGGTGTCAAATAGCATCCTTACTGGTTGACCTAGAGAACAGTTCATGGTCACAAGCAAGGTGTCAAATAGCATCCTCACTGGTTGACCCAGAGAACAGTTCATGGTCACAAGCACGGTGTCAAATAGCATCCTTATTGGTTGACTTAGAGAACAGTTCATGGTCACAAGCAAGGTGTCAAATAGCATCCTTACTGGTTGACCTAGAGAACAGTTCATGGTCACAAGCAAGGAGTCAAATAGCATCCTTACTGGTTGACCCAGAGAACAGTTCATGGTCACAAGCAAGGTGTCAAATAGCATCCTCACTGGTTGACACAGAGAACAGTTCATGGTCACAAGCAAGGTGTCAAATAGCATCCTCACTGGTTGACCCAGAGAACAGTTCATGGTCACAAGCAAGGTGTCAAATAGCATCCTCACTGGTTGACCCAGAGAACAGTTCATGGTCACAAGCAAGGTGTCAAATAGCATCCTCACTGGTTGACCCAGAGAACAGTTCATGGTCACAAGCAAGGTGTCAAATAGCATCCTCACTGGTTGACCCATAGAACAGTTCATGGTCACAAGCAAGGTGTCAAATAGCATCCTTATTGGTTGACCTAGAGAACAGTTCATGGTCACAAGCAAGGTGTCAAATAGCATCCTTACTGGTTGACCTAGAGAACAGTTCATGGTCACAAGCACGGTGTCAAATAGCATCCTCACTGGTTGACCCAGAGAACAGTTCATGGTCACAAGCAAGGTGTCAAATAGCATCCTCACTGGTTGACCTAGAGAACAGTTCATGGTCACAAGCACGGTGTCAAATAGCATACTTACTGGTTGACCCAGAGAACAGTTCATGGTCACAAGCACGGTGTCAAATAGCATACTTACTGGTTGACCCAGAGAACAGTTCATGGTCACAAGCACGGTGTCAAATAGCATCCTTATTGGTTGACTTAGAGAACAGTTCATGGTCACAAGCAAGGTGTCAAATAGCATCCTTACTGGTTGACCTAGAGAACAGTTCATGGTCACAAGCAAGGAGTCAAATAGCATCCTTACTGGTTGACCCAGAGAACAGTTCATGGTCACAAGCAAGGTGTCAAATAACATCCTTATTGGTTGACCTAGAGAACAGTTCATGGTCACAAGCAAGGTGTCAAATAGCATCCTCACTGGTTGACCCAGAGAACAGTTCATGGTCACAAGCAAGGTGTCAAATAGCATCCTTATTGGTTGACACAGAGAACAGTTCATGGTCACAAGCAAGGTGTAAAATAGCATCCTCACTGGTTGACCCAGAGAACAGTTCATGGTCACAAGCAAGGTGTAAAAAAGCATCCTTATTGGTTGACCCAGAGAACAGTTCATGGTCACAAGCAAGGTGTCAAATAGCATCCTTATTGGTTGACCCAGAGAACAGTTCATGGCCACAAGCAAGGTGTCAAATAGCATCCTTACTGGTTGACCCAGATAACAGTTCATGGTCCCAAGCAAGGTGTCAAATAGCATCCTTACTGGTTGGCCTAGAGAACAGTTCATTTACTTACCCCATTCTGCCATAAGCTTTGCTGTAATTAGGATCAATGATAATGGCTTTATTACAGTCTTCTATTGCTTCGGCATGTTTATTCAACTTGCTAAAAGCAGCAGCCCTAGAAGAAAAAAACAGCTTATATTTAAATTTCATATCTGAACAGCAGCCCTGGAAAATATAACAGCTAATATGTATATTGTATATCTAATGGGCAGCCCTGGAAAAAATAACAGCTTATATCTATATTGTATATCTAATGGACAGCCCTGGAAAAAATAACAGCTTATATTTATATTGTATATCTGATGGGCAACCCTGAAAAAAATAACAGCTTATATTTATATTGTATATCTAATGGGCAGCCCTGGAAAAAATAACAGCTTATATTTATATTGTATATCTAATGGGCAGCCCTGTGTGTTGCATAACCTTGTACAAAACGCTCTTAAGGGTCTATTTTTTCCTTTAAATAAAGCCCTTATTTATTTTTTCTTTATTTAGTTTGGGCGCTATAACTCACCTATTACAGTAATATGTCACATGTATTAACTAATTCTATAACTCACCTATTACAGTAATATATCACATGTATTAACTAATTCTATAACTCACCTATTACAGTAATATGTCACATGTATTAACTAATTCTATAACTCACCTATTACAGTAATATGTCACATGTATTAACTAATTCTATAACTCACCTATTACAGTAATATGTCACATGTATTAACTAATTCTATAACTCACCTATTACAGTAATATGTCACATGTATTAACTAATTCTATAACTCACCTATTACAATTATACACAACAATATATCACATGTATTAACTAATTCTATAACTCACCTATTAAAATTATACACAACAATATGTCACATGTATTAACTAATTCTATAACTCACCTATTACAGTAATATATCACATGTATTAACTAATTCTATAACTCACCTATTACAATTATACACAACAATATATCACATGTATTAACTAATTCTATAACTCACCTATTACAATTATACACAACAATATGTCACATGTATTAAATAATTATATAACTCACCTATTACAATTATACACAACAATATGTCACATGTATTAAGTAATTCTATAACTCACCTATTACAATAATACACAGCAATATGTCACATATATTAACTAATTCTACAACTCACCTATTACAATAACACACAACAATATGTCACATATATTAACTAATTCTACAACTCACCTATTACAATAATACACAACAATATGTCACATATATTAACTAATTCTACAACTCACCTATTACAATTATACACAGCAATATGTCACATATATTAACTAATTCTACAACTCACCTATTACAATAATACACAGCAGTATGTCACATATATTAACTAATTCTACAACTCACCTATTACAATAATACACAACAATATGTCACATATATTAACTAATTCTACAACTCACCTATTACAATAACACACAACAATATGTCACATATATTAACTAATTCTACAACTCACCTATTACAATAATACACAACAATATGTCACATATATTAACTAATTCTACAACTCACCTATTACAATTATACACAGCAATATGTCACATATATTAACTAATTCTATAACTCACCTATTACAATAATACACAGCAATATGTCACATATATTAACTAATTCTACAACTCACCTATTACAATAATACACAACAATATGTCACATATATTAACTAATTATATAACTCACCTATTACAATTATACACATCAATATGTCACATATATTAACTAATTCTACAACTCACCTATTACAATAATACACAGCAATATGTCACATATATTAACTAATTCTACAACTCACCTATTACAATAATACACAGCAATATGTCACATATATTAACTAATTCTACAACTCACCTATTACAATAATACACAGCAATATGTCACAATTCTACAACTCACCTATTACAATAATACACAGCAATATATTAACTAATTCTATAACTCACCTATTACAGTAATATGTCACATATATTAACTAATTCTATAACTCACCTATTACAGTAATATGTCTCATATATTAACTAATTCTACAACTCACCTATTACAATAATACACAGCAATATGTCACAATTCTACAACTCGCCTATTACAATAATACACAGCAATATATTAACTAATTCTACAACTCACCTATTACAGTAATATGTCACATATATTAACTAATTCTACAACTGACCTATTACAGTAATATGTCACATATATTAACTAATTCTACAACTCACCTATTACAATAATACACAGCAATATGTCACATATATTAACTAATTCTACAACTCACCTATTACAATAATAAACAGCAATACATGTATGTCACAATTCTACAACTCACCTATTACAATAATACACAGCAATATGTCACAATTCTACAACTCACCTATTACAGTAATATGTCACATATATGAACTAATTCTACAACTCACCTATTGCAATAATACACAGCAATACATGTATGTCACAATTCTACAACTCACCTATTACAGTAATACACAGCAATATGTCACAATTCTACAACTCACCTATTACAGTAATACACAGCAATATGTCACAATTCTACAACTCACCTATTACAGTAATATGTCACATATATTAACTAATTCTACAACTCACCTATTACAATAATATGTCACATATATTAACTAATTCTACAACTCACCTATTACAGCAATATGTCACATATATTAACTAATTCTACAACTCACCTATTACAATAATACACAGCAATATGTCACAATTCTACAACTCACCTATTACAGTAATACACAGCATTTCTTCCATCTATCTTCACAGCTTTTGTATAAGATTCCAAAGCTTCAGAGAACTGCTCAGCACTCATGTATTCATTTCCTGGTCAATTGTAGGGCAATATTAGATGGGAATTGATACGTGTTAGTTATCAAAATTACAACAGTAAAACAAATTGAGCCATTTGATGATAGAAGACAGACAACACAATAAACCATTTGGTGATAGAAGACAGACAACACAATAAACCATTTGATGATAGAAGACAGACAACACAATAAACCATTTGGTGATAGAAGACAGACAACACAATAAACCATTTGATGATAGAAGACAGATAACCCAATAAACCATTTGGTGATAGAAGACAGATAACCCAATAAACCATTTGGTGATAGAAGACAGACAACACAATAAACCATTTGATGATAGAAGACAGATAACCCAATAAACCATTTGGTGATAGAAGACAGATAACCCAATAAACCATTTGGTGATAGAAGACAGATAACACAATAAACCAATTGGTGATAGAAGACAGACAACACAATAAACCATTTGGTGATAGAAGACAGACAACACAATAAACCATTTGATGATAGAAGACAGACAACACAATAAACCATTTGGTGATAGAAGACAGACAACACAATAAACCATTTGATGATAGAAGACAGATAACCCAATAAACCATTTGGTGATAGAAGACAGACAACACAATAAACCATTTGATGATAGAAGACAGACAACCCAATAAACCATTTGGTGATAGAAGACAGACAACACAATAAACCATTTGATGATAGAAGACAGATAACCCAATAAACCATTTGGTGATAGAAGACAGACAACACAATAAACCATTTGATGATAGAAGACAGACAACACAATAAACCATTTGGTGATAGAAGACAGACAAAACAATAAACCATTTGATGATAGAATACAGACAACACAATAAACCATTTGATGATAGAAGACAGACAACACAATAAACCATTTGATGATAGAAGACAGACAACACAATAAACCATTTGGTGATAGAAGACAGACAAAACAATAAACCATTTGATGATAGAAGACAGACAACACAATAAACCATTTGATGATAGAAGACAGACAACACAATAAACCATTTGATGATAGAAGACAGACAACACAATAAACCATTTGATGATAGAAGACAGACAACACAATAAACCATTTGGTGATAGAAGACAGACAAAACAATAAACCATTTGATGATAGAAGACAGACAACACAATAAACCATTTGGTGATAGAAGACAGACAACACAATAAACCATTTGGTGATAGAAGACAGATAACACAATAAACCATTGGATGATAGAAGACAGACAACACAATAAACCATTGGATGATAGAAGACAGACAACACAATAAACCATTTGATGATAGAAGACAGACAACACAATAAACTAATTGGTGATAGAAGACAGACAACACAATAAACCATTTGATGATAGAAGACAGACAACACAATAAACCATTTGGTGATAGAAGACAGACAACACAATAAACCATTGGATGATAGAAGATAGACAACACAATAAACCATTTGGTGATAGAAGACAGATAACACAATACACCATTTGATGATAGAAGACAAACACAATAAACCATTTGGTGATCAATAGAAGACAGACAAAACAATAAACCATTTGGTGATAGAAGACAGATAACGCAATAAACCATTTGGTGATAGAAGACAGACAACACAATAAACCAATTAGTGATAGAAGACAGATAACACAATAAACCACTTGGTGATAGAAAACAGACAACACAATAAACCATTTGGTGATAGAAGACAGACAACACAATAAACCATTTGGTGATAGAAGACAGATAACGCAATAAACCATTTGGTGATAGAAGACAGACAACACAATAAACCAATTAGTGATAGAAGACAGATAACACAATAAACCAATTGGTGATAGAAGACAGACAACACAATAAACCATTTGGTGATAGAAGACAGACAACACAATAAACCATTTGGTGATAGAAGACAGATAACGCAATAACCCACTTGATGATAGAAGACAGACAACACAATAAACCATTTGGTGATAGAAGACAGACAACACAATAAACCATTTGGTGATAGAAGACAGATAACACAATAAACCATTTGATCATAGAAGACAGATAACACAATAAACCATTTGATGATAGAAGACAGACAACACAATAAACCATTTGGTGATAGAAGACAGATAACGCAATAAACCATTTGGTGATAGAAGACAGACAACACAATAAACCAATTAGTGATAGAAGACAGATAACACAATAAACCAATTGGTGATAGAAGACAGACAACACAATAAACCATTTGGTGATAGAAGACAGACAACACAATAAACCATTTGGTGATAGAAGACAGATAACGCAATAACCCACTTGATGATAGAAGACAGACAACACAATAAACCATTTGGTGATAGAAGACAGACAACACAATAAACCATTTGGTGTTAGAAGACAGATAACACAATAAACCATTTGATCATAGAAGACAGATAACACAATAAACCATTTGATGATAGAAGACAGACAACACAATAAACCATTTGGTCACAAAAAACAGATAACACGATAAACCATTTGGTGATAGAAGACAGATAACACAATAAACCATTTGGTGATAGAAGACAGACAACACAATAAACCATTTGATGATAGAAGACAGACAACACAATAAACCATTTGGTGATAGAAGACAGACAACACAATAAACCATTTGGTGATAAAAGACAGACCACACAATAAACCACTTGATGATAGAAGACAGATAACCCAATAAACCATTTGGTGATAGAAGACAGACAACACAATAAACCATTGGATGATAGAAGACAGACAACACAATAAACCATTTGGTGATAGAAGAAAGATAACACAATAAACCATTGGATGATAGAAGACAGACAACACAATAAACCAGTTGGTGATAGAAGACAGACAACACAATAAATCATTTGGTGATAGAAGACAGACAACACAATAAACCACTTGATGATAGAAGACAGACAACACAATAAACCATTTGGTGATAGAAGACAGACAACACAATAAACCATTTGGTGATAGAAGACAGACAACACAATAAACCATTTGGTGATAGAAGACAGATAACCCAATAAACCATTTGGTGATAGAAGACAGACAACACAATAAACCATTTGATGATAGAAGACAGACAACACAATAAACCACTTGATGAAAGAGGACAGACAACACAATAAACCATTTGATGATAGAAGACAGACAACACAATAAACCATTTGGTGATCGAAGACAGACCACACAATAAACCACTTGATTATAGAAGGCAGACAACACAATAAACCATTTGATGATAGAAGACAGACAACACAATAAACCATTTGATGATAGAAGACAGACAAAACAATAAACCATTAGATGATAGAAGACAGACAACAAAATAAACCATTTGGTGATAGAAGACAGACAACACTATAAACCATTTGGTGATCGAAGACAGACCACACAATAAACCACTTGATGATAGAAGATAGACAACACAATAAATCATTTGATGATAGAAGACAGACAACACAATAAACCATTTGATGATAGAAGACAGACAAAACAATAAACCATTGGATGATAGAAGACAGACAACCCAATAAACCATTTCATGATAGAAGACAGACACCACCATTAACCATTTGGTGATAGAAGACAGATAACACAATAAACCATTTGGTGATAGAAGACAGACAAATCAATAAACCATTTGATGATAGAAGACAGACAAAACAATAACCCATTTGGTGATAGAAGACAGACAACACAATAAACCATTTGATGATAGAAGACAGATAACACAATAAACCATTTGATGATAGAAGACAGACAACACAATAAACCATTTGATGATAGAAGACAGATAACACAATAAACCATTTGATGATAGAAGACAGATAACACAAACCATTTGGTGATAGAAGACAGACAACACAATAAACCATTTGATGATAGAAGACAGATAACACAATAAACCATTTGGTGATAGAAGAAAGATAACACAATAAACCATTTGGTGATAGAAGACAGATAACCCAATAAACCACTTGATGATAGAAGACAGACAACACAATAAACCATTTGGTGATAGAAGACAGATAACACAATAAACCATTTGATGATATAAGACAGACAAAACAATAAACCATTTGGTGATAGAAGAAAGATAACACAATAAACCATTTGGTGATAGAAGACAGATAACCCAATAAACCACTTGATGATAGAAGACAGACAAAACAATAAACCATTTGATGATAGAAGACAGACAACACAATAAACCATTTGGTGATAGAAGACAGACAAAACAATACACCATTTGATGATAGAAGACAGACAAAACAATAAACCATTTGGTGATAGAAGACAGACCACACAATAAACCATTTGATGATAGAAGACAGACCACACAATAAACCAATTGATGATAGAAGACAGACAACACAATAAACCATTTGGTGATAGAAGACAGACAACACAATAAACCATTGGATGATAGAAGACAGACAAAACAATAAACCATTTGGTGATAGAAGACAGACAACACAATAAACCAATTGATGATAAAAGACAGACAACACAATAAACCATTGGATGATAGAAGACAGACAAAACAATAAACCATTTGGTGATAGAAGACAGACAACACAATAAACCATTTGATGATAGAAGACAGACAACACAATAAACCATTTGGTGATAGAAGACAGACAACACAATAAACCATTTGATGATAGAAGACAGACAACACAATAAACCATTTGGTGATAGAAGACAGACAACACAATAAACCATTTGATGATAGAAGACAAATAAAACAATAAACATTTGGTGATAGAAGACAGACAACACAATAAACCATTTGATGATAGAAGACAAATAAAACAATAAACATTTGGTGATAGAAGACAGACAACACAATAAACCATATGATGATAGAAGACAGACAACACAATAAACCATTTGATGATAGACAGACAACACAATAAACCATTTGGTGATAGAAGACAGACAACACAATAAACCAGCTGATGATAGAAGACAGATAACACAATAAACCATTTGATGATAGAAGACAGACAACACAATAAACCATTTGGTGATAGAAGACAGACAACACAAAAACCATTTGATGATAGACAGACAACACAATAAACCATTTGGTGATAGAAGACAGACAACACAATAAACCATTTTATGATAGAAGACAGATAAAACAATAAACATTTGGTGATAGAAGACAGACAACACAATAAACCATATGATGATAGAAGACAGACAACACAATAAACCATTTGATGATAGACAGACAACACAATAAACCAGCTGATGATAGAAGACAGACAACACAATAAACCATTTGGTGATAGAAGACAGACAACACAATAAACCAGCTGATGATAGAAGACAGACAACACAATAAACCAACTGATAATGGAGATTGTAAAATGTTGTTCAATGCCTCCAAACAGACAGTTGGGGGCCTCAGTCGTCCAGTGGGTTAGAGTGATTGTCCCTCAGTCCCACAGACTTTCCGACACGGGTTCGAATCCCACTCAGACCAAAATAAAAATTGAAAAATGTCTGAGTGAAGTTTTCACACAGTTGCCTTATGTGGAAGAGTTGTCAGGTACTCGCTAAATGTTGAGGGTTTCCTCCGGGCAATGAGCCCGGTTTCCTCCCCTACTAAGTCTGGCAACACCGCCACATAAGTGAAATACTCTTGAGTGCGGCGCAAAACATCAATCAACCAACCAACCAGACAGTTGAAACCGAGATGCTGCTGTTTTATTTGGTCACCAAAAATTGACCAGTTATTCTTTATTTTTATACTCGATAAACTAAACAAGAGATCCCTTAAAGGGATCTTAACGCCCGCGTTCATCTATTCATATTAAATTGATTGATTGATTGTTTGGCGTTTAACGCTGCGCTCAAGATTATTTCACTTATATGGCGGCGTTGCCAGTTTTATTGTGGGAGGAAACCGGCTCTATGCCCGGAGGAAACCCACGATCTTCCGTTGGTAACTGGCAACCATCCCACATAGGTTGTCTATTCATATTAAAGATTGTTACAGCAATAACTGGATATAGGAATTGGGGCCAACATAAAAAATCTTATTCCAAGGAGATAACTATTGTTGAGGAAAATTAAATTGTGAATTGCAAAGTTAAGCTCCCCTTGAAATTTTGGTTGAAAACAACATTGCCACCTGGTAGCCATCTTCAATATGCTAATGAAATGATAATGTACGGTGCACAGCTACAACTTAGAGGGATGATGTGTGTCATGTTTGGTTAAGATCAGGTCAGTAGTTTTCTTGGAATAATGATAATAAGTTTCATTTTCAAATTTGGTTAAAAAACAACATTGCTTCCTGGCGGCCATATTTAATAAGCAAATGAGATGAAAATGTAGGGTGCACAACAAGATCAGAGGGAGATAATGTCGGCCAAGTTTGGTCAAAATCAGACCAGTAGTTTTCTTGGAATAGAAGTAACGAAAAAACAATATCGCCCTCCTGGCGGCCATATTGAATATGCAAATGAGATCAAAATGAACGGTGCATAACTAGACCATAGGGTGATAATGTATGTTGATTTTGATTAATGTCAGGTAGTTTTCTTGGAACAAAGATAAAGAAAAAAAACATCGCCCCCTGGGGGCCATATTGAATATGCAAATGAGATGAAAATGTACAGTACACAACAGGGCTATAGGGAGATAATGTGAGCCAAGTTTGGTGAAAATCGGATTGATAGTTTTCTTGGAAAAAAGTAACAAAAAAAATATATCGCCCCTGGCAGCCATATTGAATATGCAAATGAGATGAAAATGTATTGGACACAACTAGACCATAGGGTGATGTATGTTCAGTTTGATTAAGATTGGACTGATAGTTTTATTGGAATAAAGGTAACAAGCAAAAGTTTTCTTGCAATAAACGAAAAAAAAAAAACATCTCCCCCTGGCGGCCATATTGAATATGCAAATGAGATGAAAATGTAGGATGCACAACTAGACGATAGGGTGAGATGATGTATGTTAAGTTTGATTAAGATTGGACAGGTAGTTTTCTTGGGCTAAAGGTAACAAAAAAAAAAAACATCGCCCCCTGGTGGCCATATTGAATATGCAAATGAGATGAAACTGTAGGATGCACAACTAGACTATATGGAGATAACGTCAGCCAAGTTTGGTGAAAATCGGACTAGTAGTTTCCTTGGAATAAAGGTAACAACAAAAAAAAACAATATCGCCCCCGGGTGGCCATATTGAATATGCAAATGAGATGAAACTGTAGGATGCACAACTAGACTATATGGAGATAACGTCAGCCAAGTTTGGTGAAAATCGGACTAGTAGTTTCCTTGGAATAAAGGTAACAAAAAAAAACAATATCACCCCCTGGCGGCCATATTGAATATGCAAATGAGATGAAAATGTACGGTGTACAACTAGACCGTAGAGTGATGATGCATGTTGAGTTTGATTAAGATTGGACTAATAGTTTTCTTGGAATAAAGGTAACTACCGAAAGTTTTCTTGCAATAAACGTAACAAAGAAAAACAACATCTCCCCTGGCGGCCATATTGTTTAAGCAAATGAGATGAAAATGTACGGTGCACAACTAGACCATAGGGTGATGATGTATGTTAAGTTTGATTAAGATTGGACAGGTAGTTTTCTTGGAATAAAGGTAACAAAGAAAAACATCGCCCCCTGGTGGCCATATTGAATATGCAAATGAGATGAAACTGTACAATGCACAACTAGACTATATGGAGATAATGTCAGCCAAGTTTAATGAAAATCGGACGAGTAGTTTCCTTGAAATAAAGGTAACAAAAAAAAAACAATATCGCCCCCTGGTGGCCATATTGAATATGCAAATGAGATGAAAATGTATGGTGTACAACTAGGCCGTAGGGTGATGATGCATGTTGAGTTTCATTAAGATTGGACAAATAGTTTTCTTGGAATAAAGGTAACTACCGAAAGTTTTCTTGCAATAAACGTAACAAAGAAAAACAACATCTCCCCCTGGCGGCCATATTGTTTATGCAAATGAGATGAAAATGTACGGTGCACAACTAGACCATAGGGTGATGATGTATGTTAAGTTTGATTAAGATTGGACAGGTAGTTTTCTTGGAATAAAGGTAACAAAGAAAAAACAACATCGCCCCCTGGCGGCCATATTGAATATGCAAATGAGATGAAAATGTACGGTGCACAACTAGACCATAGGGTGATGATGTATGTTAAGTTTGATTAAGATTGGACAGGTAGTTTTCTTGGAATAAAGGTAACAAAAAAAAACAATATCGCCCCCTGGTGGCCATATTGAATATGCAAATGAGATGAAAATGTATGGTGTACAACTAGACCGTAGGGTGATGATGCATGTTGAGTTTCATTAAGATTGGACAAATAGTTTTCTTGGAATAAAGGTAACTACCGAAAGTTTTCTTGCAATAAACGTAACAAAGAAAAACAACATCTCCCCCTGGCGGCCATATTGTTTATGCAAATGAGATGAAAATGTACAGTGCACAACTAGACTATAGGGTGATGATGTATGTTAAGTTTGATTAAGATTGAACAGGTAGTTTTCTTGGAATAAAGGTAACAAAGAAAAAACAACATCGCCCCCTGGTGGCCATATTGAATATGCAAATGAGATGAAAATGTAGGATGCACAACTAGACTATATGGAGATAATGTCAGCCAAGGTTGGTGAAAATCGGACAGGTAGTTTTCTTGGAATAAAGGTAACAAAAAAAAACAATCTTGCCCCCTGGTGGCCATATTGAATATGTAAATGAGATGAAAACGTACGGTGCACAACTAGACCATAGGGTGATGTTGTATATTAAGTTTGATTAAGATTGGACTGGTAGTTTTCTTGAAATAAAGGTAACAAGCAAAAAGTTAACGGATGGACGACGGACGACTGACGACGGACCACGGAAAAGCGATTTGAATACCCCACCATCAGAATGAGACGGACGACTGACGACGGACGACGGACCACGGAAAAGCGATTTGAATACCCCACCATCAGAATGATGGCGGGCTAAAAAAACAGCTTAGAGAAAGCAGAAAAGTGTACAGTTGTGAACGAATAGCATAAAGACAGAGGGAAGAAGTGTTGATCATCGTCTGTATGTTAAACTCTATCAACATCAGAGGCCATTCTATGGATGATAATCCACTGGCCTCTCTCATATTTATCATTATTATCCTTCAACCAAGTTAGTTGGCAAATGCTGAATTTTGATTGGTCGATTACCCGGGTCGTATAAACCCATACACCCGGCCTGATTTTGTTATGACCCGCCTGGCGAAAAAACATGGCCGCCACCACTTCAAATGTTTACTCGCTTCGAAAAGCCCAAAACATGTCTTATGAGGATCTATTACAGTCACCTAAGCTTCATTAATTGTGCAAAGTTTTTGTTTCTATCTAATTTGAGTCTAATTCAAATCTACAAATGGAAAAACTAAACACAAAATTCTTCGTACATCGATCAATAACGTTGCTAAGTATACAAGGAGCGTAACTCTGTATGTCGTTTGTCGTCTGCTCGGTCCGTTTGACAGACGTTCGTACATTTTGACTGTAGATGTAAGTGTGAAACATCGAGATATTAGCTTTAGCTAAAATATATTTGTCACAGATAGAATCTGTTCAATAAAACAAATAACAAGACAAGCTGAAAATTTGCACACACGATGAAGTCGTAACTCTGTGATTAAATTAACACTAATAACAGTAGGCTAGGGTAGGGGTCTATACCAGCTGGTATGCCTACAGGTCGATAGCGGTTGAACTTGAAACATGAATCTGTGACAATTCTCCGTCTAGGCTACTATAGGTGTTTCGGGATAATAAATTCGTCATTGATATTTTACCCTGGGTGTATGAATCTTTTATGACCCTTCTGTTCCTCATACACCCTTCGCCTCCGGCTCAGGGCGTATGATTATCAGAAGGGTCATAACGATTCATACACCCAGGGTAAAATATCAATAACTAATATTCTCTTTATACAATAGTAAAATGTAAAGACTTGCCTTTAGTTTTCAGTTTTTCAGCTTCTATTTTTTCTGCTGGAGTAGGTTCATGTAATGACAGGTTAGAAAGGTCTGCATCTGGCTGAAACCAAATAATACATATTAGTATTTACTTGTAATATTAAATAAAACAAGTGACATCAGCTGCTACTCAAGCTAGAGAAGGAAATAGCTTTAGCAAAAAAAAACAAGAGTAAGAAACTCCTAATACGCCCGCAAGGGTTGGTTGGTTGTTTGGTGTTTTACGCCGTGCTCAAGATTATTTCACTTATATGGCGGCGTTGCCAGTTTTATTGTGGGAGGAAACCGGGCTCTATGCCCGGAGGAAACCCACGACCTTCCGCTGGTAACTGGCAACCATTGCCCGCAAGGGTAAATTCATTGTAGCACACTGTCTTCATATTCAATATTACTATATATTCAATATATTATATTCAATATATGCTTTAAACAGAATTCCGGCGGGTAGAATCTTTCAGTCACCTAAAAAAAGACTGGGGCTTGGTGAATTTTAGTATTTGACACATCACCTACCTATAAGCTGCTATCTATCTGAAAACTGTACCAAAACTACTCGCAAAAGTGTCTACACTACATATTGGCATACAACAGCAATTCCATTTAATTACAGATAAAACAATAGAAAGAAGGTGCTCCACAACTCATTTGGCCTGATTAACAGCCATTTCCTCAGTTACTGAATGACAAAAGGCTGGGTGACTGTTTTGGTCAACACATCTAGGGAGACCCAAATTTACTTTTGATCAGTACACATTGACTACTCATAAAACTAGTACTTAACTGAAGAAAAATTTAAATCCATACAATAGTTACCGAGTTACTGAATGCCAAAAGGCTGGGTGACTGTTTTGGTCACCACAAATATCCAGAACTCAATTTAATTCTTATATGCCACACACCGTCTACTCATAAGCTAGTTATAACTGAAAAGAAATTTATAATCTATGCAATAAGTAACGAGTAACTTGATGCCAAAAAGCTGGTGACACCACAAATATCGAGACTCCAATTCAATTTGGGTATGTGACACACCGTCTACCCATAAAAAATAAATTCAGGCAATAGGTTTAAAGTTATGGAGGGGACACGAACCTGGGACGGACAATGATGTACAAATATACACCCGCTTTAAGAGTGGGCTGAGGGTCACAAATCTTGAATAAAATGTTGTTGAAGTATAACATTCTATTTGTATCATTAATCTTTTCGTACTTATAATAAAACCTAATAAAGACACCTGTGACATTCAAATACAAGTTCACATGCCTGAAAAAAAATCAAACTAAGGTTTTTCTAAGATTACACCTATGACCTACAAATATAGCTGTGCAATTCCAGAAAATATAACATGACTATAAAGTCTCTCTAGTATATATACCTATATGAGCTTTAGTTAACTCAACATACGCCCTCCGGTATGACGGATTGCATTATAGTACCTATTTGTTTAAATTTCAGCAATATATGGATGCCGTATCCTGTAATCAATGATATCCTAAATTGTTCCCGTCACACCATCTACCCCTTAGGTATACATTGTATATACTCTAAAAATTGTCAAGGTCAGGTCAAAACTAAAGCAGACATGGACTAAAAGAGAATATAAAATAATCTAATACAGCTGTCATATTAAGCAGTCAAATTGAATATTCAATTCAATTGACGTACCGAGTACCGGTCTGTCAAAGGGACTTCTATAGACCCCTGTTAATGTGGGAAGAACGAATGGTGAGATGATGAAAATAAAACATTGTATATGTCTGTGCATAACTGGACACCAACTATCTGACGTACGTCATCCTTTGGGCAATGTGAATGTAACTGGACACCAACTATCTGACGTATGTCATCCTTTGGGCAATGTGAACGTAACTGGACACCAACTATCTGACGTACGTCATCCTTTGGGCAATGTGAATGTAACTGGACACCAACTATCTGTCGTATGTCATCCTTTGGGCAATGTGAATGTAA
Source organism: Lepidochitona cinerea (assembly GCA_963971465.1). Taxonomy (NCBI): domain Eukaryota; kingdom Metazoa; phylum Mollusca; class Polyplacophora; order Chitonida; family Tonicellidae; genus Lepidochitona; species Lepidochitona cinerea. The sequence goes on from OZ020556.1 coordinate 46,041,097, forward strand.
CTGGACACCAACTATCTGACGTATGTCATCCTTTGGGCAATGTGAATGTAACTGGACACCAACTATCTGACGTATGTCATCCTTTGGGCAATGTGAATGTAACTGGACACCAACTATCTGACGTACGTCATCCTTTGGGCAATGTGAATGTAACTGGACACCAACTATCTGACGTATGTCATCCTTTGGGCAATGTGAATGTAACTGGACACCAACTATCTGACGTATGTCATCCTTTGGGCAATGTGAACGTAACTGGACACCAACTATCTGACGTACGTCATCCTTTGGGCAATGTGAATGTAACTGGACACCAACTATCTGACGTATGTCATCCTTTGGGCAATGTGAATGTAACTGGACACCAACTATCTGACGTATGTCATCCTTTGGGCAATGTGAACGTAACTGGACACCAACTATCTGACGTACGTCATCCTTTGGGCAATGTGAACGTAACTGGACACCAACTATCTGACGTACGTCATCCTTTGGGCAATGTGAATGTAACTGGACACCAACTATCTGCCGTACGTCATCCTTTGGGCAATGTGAATGTAACTGGACACCAACTATCTGACGTACGTCATCCTTCGGGCAATGTGAATGTAACTGGACACCAACTATCTGACGTACGTCATCCTTTGGGCAATGTGAACGTAACTGGACACCAACTATCTGACGTACGTCATCCTTTGGGCAATGTGAATGTAACTGGACACCAACTATCTGACGTATGTCATCCTTTGGGCAATGTGAATGTAACTGGACACCAACTATCTGACGTACGTCATCCTTTGGGCAATGTGAACGTAACTGGACACCAACTATCTGACGTATGTCATCCTTTGGGCAATGTGAACGTAACTGGACACCAACTATCTGACGTACGTCATCCTTTGGGCAATGTAAATGTAACTGGACACCAACTATCTGACGTACGTCATCCTTTGGGCAATGTGAATGTAACTGGACACCAACTATCTGACGTATGTCATCCTTTGGGCAATGTGAATGTAACTGGACACCAACTATCTGACGTACGTCATCCTTTGGGCAATGTGAACGTAACTGGACACCAACTATCTGACGTATGTCATCCTTTGGGCAATGTGAATGTAACTGGACACCAACTATCTGACGTATGTCATCCTTTGGGCAATGTGAACGTAACTGGACACCAACTATCTGACGTACGTCATCCTTTGGGCAATGTGAATGTAACTGGACACCAACTATCTGACGTATGTCATCCTTTGGGCAATGTGAACGTAACTGGACACCAACTATCTGACGTATGTCATCCTTTGGGCAATGTGAATGTAACTGGACACCAACTATCTGACGTATGTCATCCTTTGGGCAATGTGAACGTAACTGGACACCAACTATCTGACGTATGTCATCCTTTGGGCAATGTGAATGTAACTGGACACCAACTATCTGACGTACGTCATCCTTTGGGCAATGTGAACGTAACTGGACACCAACTATCTGACGTACGTCATCCTTTGGGCAATGTGAACGTAACTGGACACCAACTATCTGACGTATGTCATCCTTTGGGCAATGTGAATGTAACTGGACACCAACTATCTGACGTACGTCATCCTTTGGGCAATGTGAACGTAACTGGACACCAACTATCTGACGTACGTCATCCTTTGGGCAATGTGAACGTAACTGGACACCAACTATCTGACGTATGTCATCCTTTGGGCAATGTGAACGTAAGCGTCAAAATTAGTATTGAGGAGATACAGGTACTACAAGATGCATTAACCGACCTGGTTGTCTAGGTATTAAGTGGATATATCCAATAGGTTCATCCCCACATGTACATGAAGTAACCTACCTGTTTGTCTAGGTATTAAGTGAATATATCCAATAGGTTCATCCCCACATGTAGTAACCCACCTGATTGTCTAGGTATTAAGTGAATATATCCAATAGGTTCATCCCCACATGTAGTAACCTACCTGTTTGTCTAGGTATTAAGTGAATATATCCAATAGGTTCATCCCCACATATAGTAACCCACCTGTTTGTCTAGGTATTAAGTGAATATATCCAATAGGTTCATCCCCACATGTAGTAACCCACCTGATTGTCTAGGTATGAAGTGAATATATCCAATAGGTTCATCCCCACATGTAGTAACCTACCTGATTGTCTAGGTATGAAGTGAATATATCCAATAGGTTCATCCCCACATGTAGTAACCTACCTGTTTGTCTAGGTATTAAGTGAATATATCCAATAGGTTCATCCCCACATGTAGTAACCTACCTGTTTGTCTAGGTATGAAGTGAATATATCCAATAGGTTCATCCCCACTTGTAGTAACCCACCTGATTGTCTAGGTATGAAGTGAATATATCCAATAGGTTCATCCCCACATGTAGTAACCCACCTGATTGTCTAGGTATTAAGTGAATATATCCAATAGGTTCATCCCCACATGTAGTAACCCACCTGATTGTCTAGGTATTAAGTGAATATATCCAATAGGTTCATCCCCACATGTAGTAACCTACCTGATTGTCTAGGTATGAAGTGAATATATCCAATAGGTTCATCCCCACATGTAGTAACCTACCTGTTTGTCTAGGTATTAAGTGAATATATCCAATAGGTTCATCCCCACATGTAGTAACCTACCTGATTGTCTAGGTATTAAGTGAATATATCCAATAGGTTCATCCCCACATGTAGTAACCTACCTGATTGTCTAGGTATTAAGTGAATATATCCAATAGGTTCATCCCCACATGTAGTAACCCACCTGATTGTCTAGGTATTAAGTGAATATATCCAATAGGTTCATCCCCACATGTAGTAACCTACCTGTTTGTCTAGGTATTAAGTGAATATATCCAATAGGTTCATCCCCACATGTAGTAACCTACCTGTTTGTCTAGGTATTAAGTGAATATATCCAATAGGTTCATCCCCACATATAGTAACCCACCTGATTGTCTAGGTATTAAGTGAATATATCCAATAGGTTCATCCCCACATGTAGTAACCTACCTGTTTGTCTAGGTATTAAGTGAATATATCCAATAGGTTCATCCCCACATATAGTAACCTACCTGTTTGTCTAGGTATGAAGTGAATATATCCAATAGGTTCATCCCCACATGTAGTAACCTACCTGTTTGTCTAGGTATTAAGTGAATATATCCAATAGGTTCATCCCCACATGTAGTAACCTACCTGTTTGTCTAGGTATGAAGTGAATATATCCATTAGGTTCATCCCCAGTAACCTACCTGTTTGTCTAGGTATGAAGTGAATATATCCAATAGGTTCATCCCCACATATAGTAACCCACCTGATTGTCTAGGTATGAAGTGAATATATCCAATAGGTTCATCCCCACATGTATTAACCTACCAGTTGTCTAGGTATTAAGTGAATATATCCAATAGGTTCATTCCCACATGTATTAACCTACCTGATTGTCTAGGTATTAAGTGAATATATCCAATAGGTTCATCCCCACATGTACATGTAGTAACCCACCTGATTGTCTAGGTATGAAGTGAATATATCCAATAGGTTCATTCCCACATATAGTAACCTACCTGTTTGTCTAGGTATGAAGTGAATATATCCAATAGGTTCATTCCCACATATAGTAACCTACCTGATTGTCTGGGTATGAAGTGAATATATCCAATAGGTTCATCCCCACATGTAGTAACCTACCTGATTGTCTAGGTATTAAGTGAATATATCCAATAGGTTCATCCCCACATGTAGTAACCTACCTGTTTGTCTAGGTATTAAGTGAATATATCCAATAGGTTCATCCCCACATATAGTAACCTACCTGTTTGTCTAGGTATTAAGTGAATATATCCAATAGGTTCATCCCCACATGTAGTAACCTACCTGATTGTCTAGGTATTAAGTGAATATATCCAATAGGTTCATCCCCACATGTAGTAACCTACCTGTTTGTCTAGGTATTAAGTGAATATATCCAATAGGTTCATCCCCACATGTAGTAACCTACCTGTTTGTCTAGGTATTAAGTGAATATATCCAATAGGTTCATCCCCACATGTAGTAACCCACCTGTTTGTCTAGGTATTAAGTGAATATATCCAATAGGTTCATCCCCACATATAGTAACCTACCTGTTTGTCTAGGTATTAAGTGAATATATCCAATAGGTTCATCCCCACATGTAGTAACCTACCTGATTGTCTAGGTATTAAGTGAATATATCCAATAGGTTCATCCCCACATGTAGTAACCTACCTGTTTGTCTAGGTATTAAGTGAATATATCCAATAGGTTCATCCCCACATGTAGTAACCTACCTGTTTGTCTAGGTATTAAGTGAATATATCCAATAGGTTCATCCCCACATGTAGTAACCTACCTGATTGTCTAGGTATTAAGTGAATATATCCAATAGGTTCATCCCCACATGTAGTAACCTACCTGTTTGTCTAGGTATTAAGTGAATATATCCAATAGGTTCATCCCCACATGTAGTAACCTACCTGTTTGTCTAGGTATTAAGTGAATATATCCAATAGGTTCATCCCCACATGTAGTAACCCACCTGTTTGTCTAGGTATTAAGTGAATATATCCAATAGGTTCATCCCCACATGTAGTAACCCACCTGTTTGTCTAGGTATTAAGTGAATATATCCAATAGGTTCATCCCCACATGTAGTAACCTACCTGATTGTCTAGGTATTAAGTGAATATATCCAATAGGTTCATCCCCACATGTAGTAACCTACCTGATTGTCTAGGTATTAAGTGAATATATCCAATAGGTTCATCCCCACATGTAGTAACCTACCTGATTGTCTAGGTATTAAGTGAATATATCCAATAGGTTCATCCCCACATATAGTAACCTACCTGTTTGTCTAGGTATTAAGTGAATATATCCAATAGGTTCATCCCCACATGTAGTAACCTACCTGTTTGTCTAGGTATGAAGTGAATATATCCAATAGGTTCATCCCCACATGTAGTAACCTACCTGATTGTCTAGGTATTAAGTGAATATATCCAATAGGTTCATCCCCACATATAGTAACCTACCTGTTTGTCTAGGTATGAAGTGAATATATCCAATAGGTTCATCCCCACATGTAGTAACCTACCTGATTGTCTAGGTATGAAGTGAATATATCCAATAGGTTCATCCCCACATGTAGTAACCCACCTGATTGTCTAGGTATTAAGTGAATATATCCAATAGGTTCATCCCCACATATAGTAACCTACCTGATTGTCTAGGTATGAAGTGAATATATCCAATAGGTTCATCCCCACATGTAGTAACCTACCTGATTGTCTAGGTATTAAGTGAATATATCCAATAGGTTCATCCCCACTTGTAGTAACCTACCTGATTGTCTAGGTATGAAGTGAATATATCCAATAGGTTCATCCCCACATGAAGTAACCCACCTGATTGTCTAGGTATGAAGTGAATATATCCAATAGGTTCATCCCCACATATAGTAACCCACCTGATTGTCTGGGTATGAAGTGAATATATCCAATAGGTTCATTCCCACATATAGTAACCCACCTGATTGTCTAGGTATGAAGTGAATATATCCAATAGGTTCATTCCCACATATAGTAACCCACCTGATTGTCTAGGTATGAAGTGAATATATCCAATAGGTTCATTCCCACATATAGTAACCCACCTGATTGTCTAGGTATGAAGTGAATATATCCAATAGGTTCATCCCCACATGTAGTAACCCACCTGATTGTCTAGGTATTAAGTGAATATATCCAATAGGTTCATCCCCACATGTAGTAACCCACCTGATTGTCTAGGTATGAAGTGAATATATCCAATAGGTTCATTCCCACATATAGTAACCCACCTGATTGTCTAGGTATGAAGTGAATATATCCAATAGGTTCATTCCCACATATAGTAACCTACCTGATTGTCTAGGTATGAAGTGAATATATCCAATAGGTTCATTCCCACATATAGTAACCCACCTGATTGTCTAGGTATGAAGTGAATATATCCAATAGGTTCATCCCCACATGTAGTAACCTACCTGTTTGTCTAGGTATGAAGTGAATATATCCAATAGGTTCATCCCCACATATAGTAACCCACCTGATTGTCTAGGTATGAAGTGAATATATCCAATAGGTTCATCCCCACATGTAGTAACCTACCTGTTTGTCTAGGTATGAAGTGAATATATCCAATAGGTTCATCCCCACATGTAGTAACCCACCTGATTGTCTGGGTATGAAGTGAATATATCCAATAGGTTCATCCCCACATGTAGTAACCTACCTGATTGTCTAGGTATGAGGTGAATATATCCAATAGGTTCATCCCCACATGTAGTAACCTACCTGGTTGTCTAGGTATGAAGTGAATATATCCAATAGGTTCATCCCCACATATAGTAACCTACCTGATTGTCTAGGTATTAAGTGAATATATCCAATAGGTTCATCCCCACATATAGTAACCCACCTGATTGTCTAGGTATGAAGTGAATATATCCAATAGGTTCATCCCCACATGTAGTAACCTACCTGATTGTCTAGGTATGAAGTGAATATATCCAATAGGTTCATCCCCACATATAGTAACCTACCTGATTGTCTGGGTATGAAGTGAATATATCCAATAGGTTCATTCCCACATATAGTAACCTACCTGATTGTCTGGGTATGAAGTGAATATATCCAATAGGTTCATTCCCACATGTAGTAACCTACCTGTTTGTCTAGGTATTAAGTGAATATATCCAATAGGTTCATCCCCACATATAGTAACCCACCTGATTGTCTAGGTATGAAGTGAATATATCCAATAGGTTCATTCCCACTTGAAACTGGTTAATGCAGTCTGGGTCTTTAACAGAGATGTTATAAGATGATTCTAAACACTGGCAGGCCACTGGAAAAACAAATATATCATTATGAAAAAGATAATCAAACATACTGGCCAAAGAAAGATCAACACAACATTGTTTATCAAAAGATGATGTTTCCACATGAGCATTGGTAACTTTCTAAGCTCAAACTAGAAAAAAAACTATCATTGGTATGGATAACAATACTGTACTGAGTGCATAAAATTAGTACCAGTTAGGAAAGTTGACATAAAATAATATAAGGTAAGCATGAGCAGAAAGCCTAACTATTTGATACTGAGACCTCGCTAGTTCGTGCTTGTGGTCAATAGTTTGTCCATGTGCATGTATATATATATATATATATATTCACATCAAACACCACACAAAGGTTCTCGATACAAGCAATATACAAAATTTTGTAAAAATGAAACAATGTCTTTTTAAGTTATACTACGGAAACGATTGTGTTACAGATGGACTGGCGGACGGACTGACAAACTAAAACCAGTATAGCCTCCTTACACTTTGTGAAAATAAGCTATTTGAATGCTCCAGTTGTAGCACAATGCTTTACATGTATGAAGTGGGGTAGATTTACAAGCCAGCTGGCTAACAACCTAGCTAGCTGCTGGCATATAGCCAGGGCAGCACCGCAGAAAGGGACAAAGCTAGCTAGCTGCTGGCATACATGCATATAGCCAGGGCAGCACCGCAGAAAGGGACAAAGCTAGCTAGCTGCTGGCATACATGCATATAGCCAGGGCAGCACCGCAGAAAGGGACAAAGCTAGCTAGTTGCTGGCATATAGCCAGGGCAGCACCGCAGAAAGGGACAAAGCTAGCTAGCTGCTGGCATATATAGCCAGGGCAGCACCGCAGAAAGGGACAAAGCTAGCTAGTTGCTGGCATATACATGTAGCCAAGGCAGCACTGCAGAAAGGGACAAAGCTAGCTAGCTGCTGGCATATAGCCAGGGCAGCACCGCAGAAAGGGACAAAGCTAGCTAGCTGCTGGCATATAGCCAGGGCAGCACCGAAGAAAGGGACAAAGCTAGCTAGCTGCTGGCATATATAGCCAAGGCAGCACTGCAGAAAGGGACAAAGCTAAATAAAAGTGTTTGGTTTGTGTAAAAGCCTAACACTCAATTTATGATTAAGTAAGACTTGATTAGAAACTTAAGCAATTTTCCCAAATTAAAGACTCAATTAATGGAAGATATTTCCAATTCCACTGAAAATAATTCCGGCACTGGCATTGAGGATATAAACGTGATCGGTAAAAGTGGTGATATCACTGTCTTATATCAGAGCTGTATAACTCACTACTGATTATATTTTTTTCTAGATCTACATGAACATGCATAACATATGATTTGAAAAAGGTAAATATGATATTGAGATAACCTTCTACACTTTCTACATCTTCATCTGATAGTGTTCCAGACGTCTTCTGATCTTCCAAAAACTTCAGCATGGAGAATACCAGTTTCTTGACATTTGCCATCTTATAACCCTTCAAAGTCAAACAGCAATATAAGTGAATGTAGGAGACCAAAGTCATTAATTTGTTTAAAGTCCATGTATTTATGAACAAGGCTAATAAAGCTGGTTTGCGCTTGTATAAGGGCTAAATGTATATTTGGTAAACATAAGTTCAAACAAAACAACCTTTGGGTAAGTTCCCTGGAAGTCAAAGGAGTGTGGAAGAAATATGCGTACATGTGTTTTATCGTATTGTACTACATGTACATGTTGGCATACATTGTAGTTACATATTGCAGTTCAGGTAACCGAATAGGTAAATAGCGAGTGTGCATGTATGTATTGCAGTTCAGGTAATAGGATAGGTAAATAGGGAGTGTGCATGTACGTACATTGCAGTTCAGGTAACAGGATAGGTAAATAGGGAGTGTGCATGTATGTATTGCAGTTCACGTAACAGGATAGGTAATTAGCGAGTGTGCATGTACGTATTGCAGTTCAGGTAACAGGATGTGTAAATAGGGAGTGTGCATGTATGTACTGCAGTTCAGGTAACAGGATGTGTAAATAGGGAGTGTGCATGTATGTATTGCAGTTCAGGTAACAGGATAGGTAAATAGTGAGTGTGCATGTATGTATTGCAGTTCAGGTAACAGGATAGGTAAATAGGGAGTGTGCATGTACGTATTACAGTTCAGGTAACAGGATAGGTAAATAGCGAGTGTGCATGTACGTACATTGCAGTTCAGGTAACAGGATAGGTAAATAGGGAGTGTGCATGTAAGTATTGCAGTTCAGGTAACAGGATAGGTAAATAGGGAGTGTGCATGTATGTATTGCAGTTCAGGTAACAGGATAGGTAAATAGGGAGTGTGCATGTATGTATTACAGTTCAGGTAACAGGATAGGTAAATAGGGAGTGTGCATGTACGTACATTGCAGTTCAGGTAAAAGGATAGGTAAATAGGGAGTGTGCATGTATGTACATGTATTGCAGTTCAGGTAACAGGATAGGTAAATAGGGAGTGTGCATGTAAGTATTGCAGTTCAGTTAACAGGATAGGTAAATAAATGTTTATTTTCGAAATTATTTATCCAAAATGGCGAAATGCTTTTTGACAGTTTGTGTCAACGACTTTGACGGCTTCAGCGCAGAAAAAAAATTGAAATATGAGTGTGAATCAATGGAAAGCTTGAAAGCTGCTTTGTTGTTATTAATTCAACAAGTTAAATCCGACTTGTTGTCTCCATTCTGATATTTACTAGTCCACCCTGACAACATAATGAATATCAGATTATTAGAGATTCCACGTCTGTTGTGCGCACCTCTGAATGTCAGACTGAATTCAAATGGACTTATCGGATACTGACCTAACTTCCGGTAATGAAATCTTACCCTTGAATGCCCAAATCGAATTCCATAAACACGCAAAAAATGGTTTGAAACTTCCTGATTTTCACTCGATCTCGTCAAACTTGACTTAACTGTTCACTTTCTGTACAGTTTTTCCTTGTTTCTGTTTTACAGTTTGAGAAATTTAGACTTGAAGTGGGTTCCCAAAAAGACTAATTAGCCTTTACGCTTTTCAGAATCGAGAAAGAAACTGATTTTGGTGCAGGATTTAGTAATGAGAATTTTCTACTTACAACACACTGCCGTTGTCGCCATTTGCATTTTGTTTTCAATGGAAAAGTGACTCGTACATTTACCGGAAGTGCTTAAATGGGAGCGTATGAAAAACAGTGAGTTATTATAGAAACGAAAGCCATTCCCGTCATAACCTTCTTTTGTAAAATTAAGATAGACCGGGTTATTCGATTATCTCCCCTTGTGTGCGTACATAATTTCCCACTTTCGAACTAGAGGTTTCCCATTGACAAGCTGAGCTTCGTGGGTGAAGATATGGACACAAATTACATGTACCGGAAATCGATCTCGATTGGCGATAAAAGTTAGTTTTTAATGCTAATTTTAATATTAAAGTGGCATGAGCTGCCAAAATGTTGATATTGTGACGTTAGAGCAGAATGTTGAAAATATTGGCTTTTTTTATCAAGACGTATAATTCAGAAGCTTTTTAGTGCTTCTAGTCTCGAAAATGTACCATAAAGTATTGTTTTGAACTAACTTTGGCTTAGAATGAATGAATGGTTGTCCGGGTTAATTAAATTTTGTTTACTTTTCGAACACTATATCGGTTCGTATAGGCCACAGAATGTATTGATTTTCCTCATTCCAACGCCAATCATTAGTTTTTTGATGGCCTCCAACGCCTCTTACTGTCATGACGATCAGAAATTATGAAAAAAGTGTGAATTTTGGCAGCTCATGCCACTTTAAGGGATCAATTAACAGGGTATGTTATTTCTTAGGGGGATAATGCTTCGATTGAAAGATGTTTTTTGTTATATTGTGACGATTTTTATTTGACTTGTGGAATCACTAAGTAGGGATCAATGAGGTCATCAGTTTTGACTTTTATGACATGAAAGTTGATAAACAACTGGATTTGTTCAAGTGATTTCGTAGAAAAATACAAGGGATAATTACCACCCCAAATAGATAGTAGCAATAAAAAGTATCTTAAGTTACCATTAAACCTATACTATTAAACACAAAGCACGTAATTACCGTGAGATCGAAGTTCTTAAGTTGACGTGTCTTCATGACAGCATGGAAGTGGCAGCCATATTGGACCCACGTGACAACTTGTATTTTGGCATTTCGGGGGACTTTTAAAAAAATATATTAATTGAAGAAAAACAATTTTGCGTATCTTTTTGGAATGGTTCGCTTTTATTTTTCAATTTAAGTTCTTTCATTCATAATTCAACAGATATACTCACAAATGCAAAATTTTATTTTTTTAAGATCCGTACAAAAACGATGACAGCTCTTGAAGCACCCATAGTTGTTTTTCTTAGGCTTCAATATGGGTAAAATTTTAAGTTTCATGGCAAACTTACGCTTTCTTCATTAAATAAAATCACGGCAAAAAGCGAGGCCGTTGGCAAGATTAATACAGCAAAAGAAGATGGCGGATCACACACGCGATGCTGACGGTGTTTTTTTTCGGAAATATGAACAATTGCATGAATGACTCGGCCTTTTGTCTAGCCTGTTCTAACAGGTGGGTTAATAATTTCTTCGGAGCCTGGTTTATAGCGTTAACTTAGCATGGGTTTTGCAAATACTGTCAAATACTTAGTGGCGGAGGCAGGATCATGACCTCAAGACTGACAGAGAGGGTTGCGACAAGTGAACTCGTGTGTCAAAACTCAATTAGCTGGGATGCACTTACTAATTTACTATACAAAGATAAAACAGCAATTATATTTGCAACTTATATCCTGTACACACGCATACACATGCCATTTGCTACAGGGTACTCAGTGATTCAATGTGGGTAAAGGTGGGTAACAGTAGGACACATATTTCCATTGATGGGTCGCTGGTTCAAATCCCATCCAGTCCCAAAAATAAAGAGTGTTTTTTTTAGCACTTGATCACCCTAGATAGAAAGGCTGCCAGGTAATATATATTACAGTTATAAGAAAAAGAAAAATTAAAATGAAATACTATAACTGAAAAGTTGCAGATTGTTGCAGTTAAACTGTTAAAGTTTCCTTGCTTGGCTTTCTTTGTGGTTGACTGTTTTTGTTTTGTTTTTTTTTTTAATTTAATCTTATTTTATTTTTTTTTATAGAATTGTTCTAAGTATCATTTACTTTCGCATGCGTTTATATTGTATTTATTTAGGTACAGTACTTATTGTTTAGGAATCAATTTATTTTAAATTAAGAACTGTTGTGGTTCAGGATATTTGTATAGGTGGGACAAGTTTAACTGTAAATGTCAATTTTTTTTACCCCTATTCTCGGTTTCGGACATCCGGGTACCTGACCAACCCGACAAAGTAAAACAGGAGTGCTTCTAGGGTACTTAGGGTCACGTGGTCTTCCCTCAGCCAGTCAAAATGCAGTCGTCAGGGACTTGTTGTCACCTCGGAGCCCTTGTTGCGTCATGCCGAAATCGAGAATGTGATTTATTTGATAAATGCTCTTGCCCACTTGTAGTGAACCTCTAAGTCTTTGGGGGATTCCCCATATCCACTTTGGTACATTTGGAACTTTTTTGTGACTAAAAAGGAAATCCCCTACTAGTTATTTCCCCCTTCCTCTATCACCTGTGAAGGGAAGCCATCTTTTATTCCATAGTTTCCTGGACTATTCTTGAACACACTAATGTGTCATTTTCAATTTCTCATCTTTCTGATGGGATTATTTCCATGCTTTTCAAACAGGAGGTAATGACCAGACATCTCCAACATGGCTGAAATTTCGGTCAAAATCTGACAACTGTTTTGTCAAGTTTATTATAGCCCTTTGATATTTTTTACAATATTATAACATTCCACAGAACAATTATTTGGTATGTAGGGCCTACCCTAATGAAAATGTACTATAGTTTACTATAGCAAAAAACTATAGTTTACTATGGTACTTTTGCCACTTTACTATAGCCTGTTTACTATAGTAAACTATAGTCACTGTAGTTTACTATAGTAAACAGACTATAGTAAACGTGGCAAAAGTACCATAGTAAACTATAGCGACTATAGTAAACTATAGCGACTATAGTAAACTATAGCGACTATAGTAAACTATAGCGACTATAGTAAACTATAGCGACTATAGTAAACTATAGCGACTATAGTAAACTATAGCGACAATAGTAAACTATAGCGACAATAGTAAACTATAGCGACTATAGTAAACTATAGCGACAATAGTAAACTATAGCGACAATAGTAAACTATAGCGACTATAGTAAACTATAGCGACTATAGTAAAATATAGCGACTATAGTAAACTATAGCGACTATAGTAAACTATAGCGACTATAGTAAACTATAGCGACTATAGTAAACTATAGCGACTATAGTAAACTATAGCGACTATAGTAAACTATAGCGACTATAGTAAACTATAGCGACAATAGTAAACTATAGCGACAATAGTAAACTATAGCGACTATAGTAAACTATAGCGACAATAGTAAACTATAGCGACAATAGTAAACTATAGCGACTATAGTAAACTATAGCGACTATAGTAAAATATAGCGACTATAGTAAACTATAGCGACTATAGTAAACTATAGCGACTATAGTAAACTATAGCGACTATAGTAAACTATAGCGACTATAGTAAACTATAGCAAACTATAGCGACTATAGCAAACTATAGCGACTATAGTAAACTATAGCGACTATAGTAAACTATAGCAAACTATAGCGACTATAGCAAACTATAACGACTATAGCAAACTATAGCGACTATAGCAAACTATAGCGACTATAGTAAACTATAGTAGTCTATAGCGACTTTTCTGGTAAAAGTACTATAGTAACCTACAGCGACTATAAAGTACCATAGTAAACTATAGTAATCCATGGCGACTATAGTAAACTGTAGCGACTATACTAGTGGCATAGTAAACTTTAGTATACCCTGGTGACTGTAATAACATAAACTATAGTGACTGCTGACTGTCTTCAGTTAACATACAAAATAATAAGAAATAATCTTTAGTTTAAGACAGATAATGCTGTTTATTACATCAAGTACTGTTGGAAAATCTGTACACAAAATCTGATAAAACTGACATTTGATATTATTTAACAACACCTTCCTTCTCAAAATGACTTTGTGAATGGTTGGGGTTTTTTTTTTTTGGGGGGGGGGGGGTCCTCTGATTTCTGTTTGGGGTTAGATCGCTGTTTTGAGGCCAGACTGCTTTTATGGTTCTGGGGAGTGTTTGGTGTAGGACTCTCTGTGATCAGGATATCGTTCTTCAGTTTATACTACAAGAAAACAAAAGAAATATAAATAAATAACATCAACGGGGAAGGCATGTGCTTGACTGAGCAAGATTAAGCCCATGTATTACATATTGAAACAAATTTTGCACTGTGACCATGAAGTATTATCTTGATTTCAATAATTTACCTCATAGAAATCCACTGTGTGCCGTCATCCCAGGCTTTGTTACCTCACTTTGCTTTGAACCTCCGTTGACTTTTAACATGGGAATAAATGGAGAAAAAAAACTACTCTGATATGTAATTTCCAATTTCCTGCAAAAAAAAAAAGTATGGTAAAGAATATACAGTTTCCAAAATTTTATTAACCCAAGTTAGACTTTTTATCTGCCCTTACAGCCAAAATGTGCTTGTTTTCCATTCATTGCCATGTTATATTTCACCAACCAGCAGACGACCAAAAGGGACCTTTATATTATACTGTAACACATGTATGTTTGATGCACTAAACCAATGACCTACATGTATACAGTATAGTAAAACTGGGAATTCCATGCAAATATTTTGTTTTGCTACCTCGTTTTCTATTTTTCTTGATATACAGCATTTGTTAAACCGGTTACCGTTATGATTTTTAAAGTCTACCCTATAAGTATAAATATAATAATAAAGCCTACAGGCATTGAGATTTTGCGTTATCCGGGTAATCATAAAAACTTAAATGTTAATCTACCTTTTTCGATTATGTATCCTAATTTTCAGAAAGACTCTGGTTTCCGGTGAAAGGATTCTTCAACTCCTGTAGTTGTAGGGTGTCCCATGTTAACTGTAGTATAGGTTGATTGTCATTTCTGGGAGCCGATTTACTGTACATCGCCTATTGTCATATTTGAAGAGATATGTGTGAGCTCTGAAAATAAAATAGTGGTTGTTATACTTGTTAACTACTATTAAGGAGGCAAGAATGTTCATCTTTATCAAAATACATTTTAAATGCACTTCACCCTTTCACACGTTTGTAGACATGCATATAGATACATACACAACTGAATGATGTGTTTTATTTTGGAAGTGTAGGGCCTACTACTAGGTAGCCCCAATCGTGGTTCTCTATCCTGGTTTACTTACTAAAAATGGCTTATTATTCGGAGTTACTCCAAAGTATTAGTATCTCCGAATTAAGCGCTCTAAATCTAATTCAGAGATAGTTCAGCCAACTGTAACTTTGTAAGTCCTAATTTTCTAATTGTATGGAATATAGAACTGGTCCATCACTTTCAAGGTTAACAATTTTTGCTACAGCTGATTTTTACTTGTTTTGTTCTTCAAATAAATAAATTTGATGTACCATAAATTTGTTGTATTCATAAAACCACTATTTCACCTTTTCATTTTGGCAACTAATAAGTAATATGAATAAATGTAGTTTTGAAATGGAATACCGAAAAGGCACTTTCTTTTTGGTGTAAACATAAGCTGTACGTGACATACCAGTTCTATACTCGCACCAAACAAATATTCATACGGTAAATAAAAATTCAAAACCTACCCAGACTGTCTCAGTCAGTGTCACAACCAGCCTGTTTCCCAGTTTGGTGTTTGCTTTTCTTCAGCGGACATTATGTACAACATCCAACCAGACCCACGTCGGTCGACTCCACATCCAATGTTCGGGATCTGTACTTTTCAGGTAACTCCCAACTTCGGACCATTTCACCAGTCATGTGTACAAATGGTGCTGGACAGGTTGATCAGAAAACACACCAGAATGCAATCCTAAATTATTCTCAATCGTAATATAAACACGGGTACGATTCTCGTTGACAGAGTCCCAGTGAAAAAGACGGCGATTGACACGTACGGCCGTAATACTTGACCTCGTTATCACGATACCCGGATGTCTGGGATAAACGTCGATCAGTCCGAATCTTACAGCTACTTTAATCTTTTCATTTGGTGGAAGTGACAAAACAAAGACGTGAACTTCTTCTTAGGAGAAATAAACTGCTTGTTTTATTGCAATGCTGACTATTCCAGATGGGGAAGTGTTAAAAAGTTGTAAAGCCGTATATACATTTACGGCCAGTCCACATGTTGACTAAAAACTTTGTTGATGTGTTGTCATAACTCATATATCGGCACAGAAGTCGTAAAATAAACTAACTATAAATAGTTTAATACACCTATCAATGAAAACTTTATGCCTGTCAATGAAAACTTTATAACCCTACCAATAGGACTTTAAAGCGGCATGAGCTGCCAAAATTCACACTTTTTTCATAATTTCTGATCGTCACGACAGTAAGAGGCTTTGAAGGCCATCGAAAAACTAAATGATTAACGTTGGAATGAGAAAAATCCATACAGTATCTGGTCTGTGCGAACCGAAAATGTGTTCGAAAAGTAAACAAAATTTAAATAACCGGGACGACCATTCATTCATTCTAAGCCAACGTTAGTTCAAAACAATACTTAATCGTACATTCTCGAGACTAGAAGCACTAAAAAGCTTCGTAATTATACGTCTTGGGAAAAATAGTCGATAATTTCAACATTCTGTTTCAACGTCAAAATATCAACATTTTGGCAGCTCATGCCCCTTTAAAGTCAGCCCTAAAATTTTATAACACCTCAAAGCCAGCTTTGCACTCAGCTGTGACTGTCATTATGTCAGCCCAGCCGCACCCCCTCCCCTCTCAGTCTCACAGCATACACAGTTGAACTTGAAGTCCTTGTTATTTGACTGGATTAGGCCCTACTTCAATAAAGTAGGCTAATTGAAAAACAAATTTGAGCTATTTGCACCAAGACATCATAGTAGAAATACAGATTTTGAATGAATTTTTATAAAGATTTAAGAAATTAAAGACATACATAAAAATCCTTTCTTTATGTAATATAATTTATTGCATAGTAGATGACCACCTGTACGTTTGGGCAGGCAAATAAAATGTCATGTTCGGCTTGTAAATAATCCCATCAATTATGAAAGGGACCTAAGACTGAAAAACATTAATTTCAAACACAGGCCTACATATTGTGGGTCGCTTGAAACAGAAATTTACATGAAACGCTGGATGGGAGATTTTTGTCAAGGAATTAAGGCATGATTCTGGAGGCCCAGAAAAAAAACTGACTTTCTTGTAAGACTCGTCCGCGTCCCGTGTCAGCCAGACTATGATTTCATAAAGTTAGAAAAAAAGAATAAAATGTCCTCTTATATCAATATAATTGATATTTACTTTTTTTCTTTACTTTTCTTAACTGATTCTGACATTCAAGAAGTGTTTTTTTTTTAAATAAAACGAATTTAAAGAACTTGAAATCTGGATTTGTGATAGAAAAAAAAAACCCTGAAGTCAGTAGAAAAAAACTGATTTGGCTCTTTAAAGGGGCATGAGCTGCCAAAATGTTGATATTTTGACGTTAAAACAGAATGCTGAAATTATTGGCTATTTTTCTCAAGAGGTAGAATTCAGAAGCTTTTAAATGCTTCAAGTCTCGAAAATGTACGATAAAGTACTGTTTTAAACTAACTTTGGCTTAGAATGAATGAATGGTCGTCCCGGTTATTTAAATTTTGTTTACTTTTGAACACGTTTTCGTTTCATACAGGCCACATACTGTATGGATTTTTCTCATTCCAACGCCAATCATTTAGTTTTTCGATAGCCTTCAAAGCCTCTTACTGTCGTGACGATCAGAAGTTCTGAAAAAACTGTGAATTTTGGCAGCTCATGCCCCTTTAAAAAACCTGAAAAGAATCATGCCAGTGAAAAATATTAATTTGTACTGGTGGTTAAAGTAAATAACTCTTCATAATCACTGTGTAGTCAGAGCCCTTACTGTCAAAACCATGCCAAATGAGAACGTTATAACTACATCTTGTCATCATTACAATCCGTTCAAACCACATTATCGCATATGACGGAATTCTTGTAAAAAGAGATCGGTAATAAGTAAGCCCTATATTGAGTGAGAACATATTATTTAGATACTCTTAATAGTACGTTCGTTTAAAATAGATATAATATAGAGTGCAATATTTGGAGAAGTTTATTTCATTTCAACATAGATATATACTATAGTGAGCCGTCTACAGTTTACCATACTTTACTACAGTTTGACTATAAGCTTGTACTATGACAGTTACCTATAATTTACTACAGCACCGTGCAGTTCATTTCAGTTTGAGTACCGGTATATAATTAGCATGATTCTCCATAGTAATCTATTACAGTGATCTATAGTTTACCATACTTGACTATTAACGTATGTATCATACTTATAATTTACTACAGCACATAGCAATCTGCCACTGTTTTCTTCAGTTTGATGGATGATATATACTATAGTGAGCCGTCTACAGTTTACCATACTTTACTACAGTTTGACTATAAGCTTGCACTATGACAGTTACCTATAATTTACTACAGCACCGTGCAGTTCATTTCAGTTTGAGTACCGGTATATAATTAGCATGATTCTCCATAGTAATCTATTACAGTGATCTATAGTTTACCATACTTGACTATTAACGTATGTATCATACTTATAATTTACTACAGCACATAGCAATCTGCCACTGTTTTCTTCAGTTTGGCTATATAATGACCATAATTCTCTATTGTACCTACCTATAACATACTACAGTAAACTATAGTTTACCATACTTACGACAGTTTGACTATAAACTTGCTGTGTTGTACTATAGTAACCTGTAATTTACTAGGGTAGACTACAGTTATCCCAGTTTACTACAGTTTTACTATAAAGGATTTATCATATACTATAGTAAAAGGTGATGTACTATAGTAAACTATAGACTGACTGCAAAAGTCTACAATACACTATAGTAAACGATAGTGTACCATAGTATATTATAGTAAGCTATAGTTTACCTCAGTTTTACTATACAAGATCTATGGTATACTATAGTAACAGGCAATGTACTATAGTCCACTAAAGTTTCCTATAGAATTACTACAAAAGTCTATAATACACTACAGTATTCTATAGTATACTATAGTAGACTATAGTATAGCTTACCATAGTTTACCTCAGTTTTACTATAGTAAACTATGGTAAATTATGGTACATTTTCATTAGGGTACTATTTGTATTACCCAATATTTTGCAATTCATTATCCATGTTTAAGAAAGTGGTTGACATCCCTACGCTAAGATTATTAAACAAGGAGACAGGTATCCACTGTTGGTGAATTATGTTGTTGTTGAACTGCAAAACCTGTCAGTCTGGGGCTAGTCAGTGTCGGTTTGAAAATGAAATGACTGGACCAGTGCCAGTGGACGGTCGGTATAAAAAATAGTCATTTTGGGGTCAGAAACCCGGACTAGACGAGCCTCTGTAACTGCAGTCAGACATTTAACTTTGTTAACGCTCTGGAATAGCTTACTCATTATGAATATGAGGCAAAAGTTTAATCTCGTGAATGTTAAAGACAATAAAAACAAAACATACTTGTAATGTTTGCAACCCGTTCAGACGTACGCCATGTAAAAATATACTTCAGTTCAAACCGGAAGTGGTCTTTGCAACGTATACGAGTAGTCCACCAGCTAGCATTACGAGAGGTTCGTCAGTAAACCGGCAGAACAGTCAAGGTTACAGCTAAAATTTGAACTGGGAACTTTGTTTTGTACAGAACGTTTTATTTTTTATATGTGTCTCCCTTTAATATAGAGTAATGAATTTTAACATTTTTAATTGGACTGTATTTACGCACTGCAAGTTATTCCAAAAGGGACAAGATTCAATTTTTATAAAAACAAAGACAAAACTTTATAGTATTTTAGTACCGGGTATGGGAACTTTTTCCAACTAATACGAAACTCCATGATGTTTAAAAGAGAAGAAAATCCCCGGAGTGTTCGATGATGAACATAAATATCTGGTAAAGCACTTAAGTTCCATACTTAAGTTAAAACCACTTCAACGATGGAATATGGTCATTTTACATTTAGCACGAATGTATTTCAAATGGAGAATAGAAACCAGTAGGCCTACAGGCCTTTCCATTTGTCGGAGTCAAAACCAGCCATGCTATATTCATACGTAGGTCTACTTTATTAAATTAAATTATCATAACAAAAAATGAGTAAAGTTAGAAAGTGTATGCAATCAATTCGGGCATGCATGGTCAAGCTGTGAGTGTTACAGTGTAGGCTATCCAGGTGACTATCCACAGAATGGCAGGATTTTCACCTGGGGCTAACACAAATTCATCTCACGCATGCGTGAATATGTATAATTTCAATATATAAAATCTTCTTGTCTAAAATAACCATGGAGACAAGTTTCTTAATTATTGTGTTAAAAAGTATAATTATGCATGAGTGAGACTTGGCTTGATTCAAGTATACCCTATATCAGGCAATGATATTTGGCTGCTCAATTCGGAGACAGGTCGATCTTGAGTCTAACATAGAAGTTTTGTGGTTGGAAATAAGCGAAAACCAATAATTTATTCTAATCAATTGAGCAGCCAACGCACATCACACGAGGTAATGTTTTTCAACACGAGATAAATTATTTATCTTTTATATATCCAGATACGTGTTTTCAGTCTATATGTCCTTATGTTTTCAACTACTTTAGATTTTGTTTATTATCTACCCTGTATTATCTGTTATCTACTTGTTAATCATATTTTGTTATCGAACCAGTAAGTGGACCTTGTGTCTGTTGGATTTCGAAATAAATAAACTAAACTAAACTATTCTCGCGAGATCTCCTTTAGACGATCTCCTAATAGACCTCGTATGACTTTACCTGACATAGCGCAGGGATTTTCGCGTGCGATCTAGGGTAACATTTTTAAAAGCTATCAGATAAATATAAAAATCCTGACATCACGCTGTGCGTGAATATATATTTTGAATTTAAGAAAACGTTCAACTGGTAACGAAAACGTAGAATCAATTTCACGAAATAGTCCCATTTTGACGAAAACGGGCAAAATGGCGACGTTCCCTGTCGATCTGATTCATTTTGAACTGGCCACTGTGATAGGTTCCATGGGGCGTTAACAATAGCTGCTAGTGTTTAAATGTGAGATGTAACTAACAAAAGCTCTAGCTAAGTGTAAGAGAATAACAGAAAAGCACGTAGATTAGAGCAAATGGCAGGTAAAATTCCATCGGGTTGTTGTTTTGTTGAAAACTTAAAAGTCACATGATAAATTGAACTCCTATGTGAGCCCTCCAACCCCATTCCCATGGATATTTCTGATAAAAATGTCAACCATTGGCCTTAGAGGTTAAATCTGGCCTTAAGGACTAGGGTAACTTCTAATTTTAGATTGGGTTTTACAATAGACAGCCACAAATATACTAGCCCACGTGATCAGGGTGTACATGGCATTTTGGGTTTTGTTGGCAAGGAAACAATGTTACAAATAACGATACAATGTTAAATTTAATACATTGCACTTCACGTATATATAGCATTTTCTCTAACAAGAAAAGAGAGAGAAAAAAAAATAAATGTCCAAACTTGTATATGCTACATAGGTATAACATGTTATCCCACCTCACACTGAATACTTCCTGTTGATTGGTTCAAACCAGTCACGTGGAGACCCTGTATATTTCCATATTACGTCGCCGTGCAATCGAGATCTCGTGCCATTCTACGAGATCTTCAACTCGAGACATGGCTCGAGAGCCGTCGCACTCCATTTTGCGCATAGTTAACTGCACGAAATCTACTGAGAATTTTAAATCCAGACACTATTTATTTCTCTGTTCTATTCTGTTCGCAAACATGTAACCCTATCATAATATGCTACATTGCAGGTTCTTAGGGCAGAAATACTTGTTAAAAATCAAAAATATAATCGGCACTACATCAGCTCTTAAATACATTCTAAAACAAGATGGCAGCGCCCATGGATGTCAAGGCAAAATATGATATGGACTTCAAGGTATTTCATGGTATATTATATGTATTAGGAGAGTAGCAATCAATATAACAAAACAGGTTGTCGGCGGCTTAAACGTTACCTACCAGAATTATATCGAATATCTCTCTACACAACCGAGCCAACTACAGTGTCACGTGTCGTTGTTTACAATTTTAAGGACGTGGACAGCAGTGGTCTCCCTTTGTGTTGAAGCAACATGTCACTTAATCGTTTTAGAGTTGATATCTCAACGAATATATGTATATATACCCCACATATTTCCGTATCCCCCCTCGAACAAACCCTGTAACTAATATTATTGATAAGCATATTTCACCAACAAATTTTCTATGTTATTCAAGAAATATTCAGTAGAAGAAATAGGTACAATAATTATTTTCGAAGGCTCTTTCAGAAAAACAAAATATGAAAAAAATACGATGACAAGGATAAAGTACTGTTCCCTCTACAATTCCTTACAAAAAGAAAACAAACTAAAAACAACAAACAAACATACACTATACAAGCAGGGGGTTGAATTACGCCATTAACATTTTGTTTTAAGCCCATGAAAGTTTTGTTTGCTATATAAAGAAAAGCTCTATATATAGTCGGTCAATAAAATCCCATTTGACGTCAGACTTACAGAGAGTGTAAGTGTAGAACGTATTTCTTTTTGGAAATGATTGAACACAGGGGTTTTGTCAAGCACACGGTAACGATAGACAAAGAATTTAGCATGAAGCATATAGTAATCAATAGCTATAAATACTTTCTCACCCCTCAAATATCCATAAAGAACCCGACACCCATCTGTCTGTGGATCTATATTCATATTTACTGAGATATTTGTACAGTTGATAACATCTTGCCAGAATAAGGCTGTTCTTGGACATTCCAAGAAATAGTGAGCTATATCGTTCTTTTTGTCGCATATATCGCAGAAAGTGTTATCTTTAATGTAAAGCAAACGTTACAGGGGATAATTTGATGCAAGAATTTGAATTGGAGTTGTTTTATTTTATCTTCTACCGGAAGGCTGTACATACCTACAGTTAAATCCTTTTTGTCATGTACCCTCTTCAAGGTGGGATTGTCATCACAGGATATTGTTTGATTTCTTTTTTCGGTAAGGGTTTTGTAGAATAGTTTACACTTCCATCTTTTGTCGTTAAAAGGAATCTCATTGATGACAGGTACATCTGAGAAGTTTTGTGTTGGAAAAGGGGAGTGCGTATAAAAAACATTGGAGCCAATATGTTGTTGCACGGCCAACATAACACGGTAGTAGGCCTACTTCTGAAAACTTGTGTAGCCTAAAGTTAAAGCGAATTTCCAACTCATTTTGAGGTAGAAACTTACCCTGGTCATCGAGTAGCTGGCACATATATATAAATCCTGCCTCAAACCAATTTTTTGGGGAAAAAAAAAAACAGATTTCTTGCCACCGATTTTCCGGTTGTTCCATATGTATATTTCATTTAAGATATCAACTTCATCACATTCTCTGATTTCTCTCCATGTATTTAAAATACATTTGTAGAACTCAGGGATAAGCTGAGAAGTATTAAAATTACAGTGCAGAAGATCCGCACGGTTCAAGTATTTTTGAACGCCATGCATACTTCCAAAAGCTTTCGCGTGAATCAAAGTATCGGTTAAGCCATGTCATTTTAGGGCCTTGTCGTGTCTAAAGTCTCTAGCTTTTATCCCCCCCCCCCCAATCTACAAGTTCTTTGGATAACACCGAGCGTTTTACTTTTTCCTGTTTGTAATTCCAGATAAATTGAAAGAATGTTGTGTTTACTTTGGATTGCAATTTGGCAGAAGTAGGAAGTATTGCTGCTAAATATATTTATGATCACTAAAACACACGGGCACAGGGAAAATCTTCTTGTCTAAAATAACCACGGAGACAAGTTTCTAATTGTGTTAAAAAGAGGTATATCATTTAGACCTTTATACCCCATCATAAATTGTTGTAATAAAGTAAACCTATGATATTTCATTAGGTTGACGACTGACAGGAGCTTGGCCTTAGTTCAAACCCAAAGGATAAATAGTTTGTAATGTTTGAATCCAAAAACTTTCCCTTTACAAACGTTTGTGCTTCGTATCTGCAGCGGAAGTGAGAAATGGGATTTTCTCAATAGGCATAATTTCAAAATGGTCCTTGACCGAATGACCTTGAGTATTGAAATGTTGTGCCACGGGTACATCATGTTTAGTCTGCTCTTTGTCGTAGAGAATTCTGAGTTTCTCCGACGTACTGTTTGCGACATTTTTTGCACGTGATTACATACACGATATTAGAGGAGTCACAATTAAGATTCTCTGCCATTTGATATTTGTTGCGAGTTTGTTCTCCGAAAAAGGTGCCGCGATCGGGTACGTATATATCGAGTTTGCATCACGTCTTAAGGCATTTCATTGATGTACCTGAGAGAAATGTTGGACGGTAGTGGTACACTCGTGAAGGGGAGGTAAGCGTATCGGGGGATGAAGGGGGAAACATGATTTGTCTTACTGTGTTAGATTTGATCCTTCGGAGTAATCTAATAGAATACTTCCTAGGGAGGAGAGCTTTAAAAAGAACAGAACAAGCCTGGTTAGAAAAATCTAAAGAACTACAGTTTCTATAGAATCTAAAAATCTGAGATTTAATGACTCCCTTGAAAGTGTGAGGAGGATGGTATGACCCAGCATGTAGCAGCTGATGCGTGTCAGTAGGTTTGAAGAATACTTTGTAATCTAGATACCCAGTAGTATGATATGTATGATACTTGTAAATAGTTACATCCAAAAAATCCACAGAAGTGTGATCAATAGTAGGCTGTAATTTAATGCTTGAGTCGTGAGAATTAAGAGTATCAATGAAAATATGAAGGTCTTCCAACGTATGTTGCCAAATGATAAAAATGTCATCCAGATACCGAAGGTAAATAAAAGGTTGTTGGTGACATTTGTGAAGAATATCACTCTCCCACTCAGTCATAAAAATAGAGGCAAAGTTAGGACTAAAACGTTTCCCCATAGCACACCCTTTCATTTGCTGAAAGATCTCCCCATTGAATTCAAAATCGTTACCTTTTAAGCTAAGTTCAGCAATTCTAAAATGTCTTTATCCGGACGACGGTGGTCAGGATATCTTTGGAATGCTGATTTTATGGATTTAAGACCCAAATCTATGTCAATGTTTGTATACATAGACTCCACATCCAGAGTAACCAAAATCACATCTTGTGGGATGGATTTCTCAGACATGCTATATGGGTTGGTTGCCAGTTACCACCGGCAGGTCGTGGATTTCCTCCAGGCACAGAGTCCGGTTTCCTCCCACAATAAAACTGGCAACGCCGCCATATAAATGCAACCTCTTGATGTCAGTCTGATGCGCCCAATGTCCATATTTTACGACCAGGAGATTGAGAAATGGTTGCGAAACAATCCAGGCCGAGTTATAACCACATATCAAGTTGCAGAAATATTCGGAAGAGCTTACCTGAGATCTGCAACATCGATAACTGCAATAAATGGATTCCGTCGCACGGGAATATTCCCCACTAATAGGAATATATTCTGTGCAGAAGACTTTGCACCATCCGAACCAACAGATGTCGCAGAGGCTGTGGAAACTGTGGTAACAGGGATCCCTGAGGCAACAGACGTTCATGAGCCTCAGCCCTTAAGCTCCTCTTCATCTGAATACAGCAACGTCATTGACGCAGACACCAACGAGCCAACACAGTCACCTGCAGCAAAGCATGTGAATTCCGTTCCAGCAGATCTAAATCTAAATGATCTTTTAAGCAATGTTCTTGGTCCTCTCAACAATTCTACTGCAAATGATACCCTAGCCTCTGCCAACTGGTCCCCTGAGTTTATCCCAACTGCGCATGTGAGCTCCAAAAACGCCGAAGAGAGTTCGGCTACAGCAGTCATGTCTGGCTCTGTGAGCCCGGTTGCGACTGTGGATCCTGTGGATGTAATATCCGATGCAGCTGTCATTCCCGAATCTGCAAGTCCCGGTATGGCTGTCATCCCAGAACCCCTCGCAACATCACCTGGGAATTTGCTACCAGAGATCAACACTCAACAACCATCATATATATCACCCTTCAGGTTTGCCCCAATTCCAAAGGCGAAAGAACGCTCGATTAAGAAAAAAGGAGTAAAGCGTGGCAAAGCCAGTATATTATCAAGTAGTCCATACAAGGCCACCTTGCTAGAATCAAAAGAAAAGAGCCAGAAAACAAATCAACCGAAGAAAGGATCTAAGCATACCCCCCAGAGGAGAAACCAAAATAAAAAAAACCATAAAGAAGAAACAAGAAGAACCCCGTTCTTCGGTGACAGATAACGATACTCAATGTCTCTTTTGTATGGAATGGTGGAGCGTTTGTCTGGGAGATACAATGGTTCAGTGTACACAATGTTTAGGGTGGGCTCATCCACAGTGTGCTGGGATTGATGACAGTGATCTGGAGTTTATTTGCGACTTTTGTGTATAAAAAAATCCTTCATATTTTCGACAGAATCTTTTTAGTATGAAAGTTGGGCAACCTAGGTTGATACAAGTATATATTGTTAGTTTGCCACAGCTTTGTTTAATGTATTTTGGTGCTAAACTCATATAAAGGAGTGCGTGGTAATTGAAGGAGGATACAACACTCAACAGTTGTCCATGTTGTTCAGTTATTGACGACTTCTATGAGAATAGAAGCTCGGGGCAAAATGAAACATTGATCCATTTTGCCCCAACCTATGGGGCAAAACGAAATAGATTTCCAAAAAGGTAAAGCATATTTTTAGCAGAAATGTTTAATGGAAATGCATCTGTTTTACTTGTTTTAGTAAGCTGACTGCATGTAAGCTTTTGATATAGCCCAAAAAAGGAAAAACCGAAAGGTGTTTCTTAGATTTAAGTAGCTGTAAGTTAGCTAGTCCGTTTTGCCCCACCTTCCCCTACGTGCATGTTTTTGGGGAATTATATTAACCCCCAGCACCTTTAAACGGCTAACATGTTGGGTTGGAGCAAGATGATCTGCATCATATATATATATTTTATTAGAGAGAGGAAAAAATACTGCATTTTGGGAGATTGAGACGAAGGTCAGTCACATCTTTCACAGCGTTATGACACCCCTTCTTTAGGATTCACAGAGAATTCCGGTTTGAACAGATTCATTCATAGCCGGGACATAGAAATGCTTAATATAGTTCCAAAATTTCAAATAGCACTCTACAGAAAGACCATCACAGCCTGGTGATTTCCCAAGGGGCATACTTTTCAAAATATTAAACAGTTCTCCTAAAGTCAAATCCCCCTTCTGTAAATTGTCTTGTGTCATCGTCAATTGTTGAAATGGTACTGGGGAAGTAAGAAGTAACATGAGAATTGACATTTTTTTTTTTTTGATCGTTCAAGATTTAAAAAATATTTGGAACTTTTTAACTTTGCTCTAACCCCTAACCCCCATTTAGAACGTACGGCTGCCCCAAGAGCCTTTTTCTCATAAATTTCTGTAAGTTTTTCTTCTGTCTCATTGTACTCTTGTGTTCAAAGTTTATTTTGGGGATCGTCCAATAACTGGTTGTCCAAAGTCGATAAAGACTTCACTAGGTCCCTTTCTTCTCTTCTAGACTTTAGTGCTTTAGTTTTGCTATGACCAATACTTAAGTTCATTATTTTGAATTTTATCCAGTCCCATTTCACACATGGATCTAAATCCGACGATTCCTCCAAACAAGTTTCAAAGAAGGCATCAATTTGGTTTTTGTAATCATTATCTTTGAGTATTAAATTTCCGCCTCAGTTCAGAGTTGGTGTCTCCGGGCTTATTTACATCTACCTGTGTGGCTCCCTTAGGCGAGCGATTACGACAAGAACCCTTTGAGCAATTATACACCAGAAATATGTAACGTGGAAGTCTATGGCATTAATTTAGTGTTTGATCCACGATATAAACCTCCTAAATGAGTTTTTTGTGTACATCTCGGTACATTCCGGTACATCTCGGTACATTCCGGTCCATCTTGGTACATTCCGGTAATTCGTCGGACCGTGTTTAGACACATGCTTTTTTTTTTCATTAGAATGTGTTCATTAGGCTGCAGGTAGACAGAAACAATCAAAAGTTTTATTAAAATTGGCCATTGATTGTTTCTGTCTCCCTATAGAGCAGCATATAATGAACACATTCTGACGAAGAATTAAATTATCGTGATTTTGGCGTTTAATTAGCCTTGAAACACAAACATCCCCTGCGGAGCACATCGTCGATAGCGAGGCACAATATATGGCCGATTAAAATAAAACTTTTGATCGTTTCTGTCTCCCTTTAACCTAATGAACACATTCTGATGAAAAATCATGGGTTTTACGTTTATTTAGCCTCAAAACACCTACATCCCTTGCACGTAGACTTGTAGAGCACATCGCCAATAGCGAGACCTGTACATTGGGCGATTTTGGCTTGCCGGCGTTATTCGGAGGTTTTATGTCCTGGGAATCTTATTCCTATGCTTTCGATAAAGCAGTCCTTGTTTTATGAGTCTTTGCTTTAGAGAAAGTCGCGTGTTATTTTGTGCTTTACAAGGGCTGTAAGTCATGCTCCACCCGGTCTGCTTCACAAGGGCCGCGGTAGTGGGTACTGTTGTCTCTGCCGGATTCAAGCTTCTCTTTTTTGATTTCTTTTACGGCGGTTGGTAAAGCTGGCGGCCATTGACTATTTATATCGGTAGGCGTTTTAATTTGATTGAAATTTTGTAACATGTAACTTTGGATTGAACATTGATTGTAGAAATTCTTGAAAAGCACACGCATCGTAATCCACGCCAAGAAACTGAAAGTTAACAAAACAAAGGCAAAATCCAGACGAGTAACGATTAGTGGACCTTTGTTAAAGCCATAGGCCCACTCGCCGCCGTAGCCTTTCAGACACTTGTTAAAGGAGGAGAAAACAAAAAAACAACATGAAATTGTAACGAACGATCACCCTTAGAGAATCAATTTTTAAGCTGTAAATCTTACCTGCGTTTTATGGTGATGCAGAAAATTGCACATGTTTAAATTGGGTCACAAAAACGATGGGGATCGCCATTTGTAAAGCGAGAAATTGACCGGAAACAGATGTGCCTAGCAATTAACCTAGGCTTAAATGGCAGACTAAGAAAGTTGACCAATTTCACTCGCACGTGCGCTTTGAATTGCTGGGTATGCGTCTACTGATTGGCCGAAGGAGACACATCCCTAAGCACTGTTGTGATGATGGCGGCCAAGTAAGCAAGTCGGTCTCAGTCGAAATCCAACGGTTTTATATAACTTCACTTTAGGACTGTGCGGTGGGGAAAACTCGTAAAAATATGTCTATGGTACCATTGGAAAGGGAAATTCGCCGTCCGCTTAGTGTATATGCCAGTTTTATTTGTTTTCTCCTCCTTTAAGAAAGCCAATTTACACGAGCTTACTCCAAGTAAAACCACTAAAATCAAGCAATATACAGGTTGGGGAAAGTCGCCGATCAGCAGGCTGTCCATCGATCGGTGGGTAAACCGCCGAACGACGGAGAAGACACAAGCTTAAAACTAAACTATCCCTACTAAAAGCTAAAAAAAAATTAACATCTAAAAGACGAATTTGAAGAGAAGGTTAAAACGACAGACCTATTCTATATTTGCACCCAAGATTGTTGCGAATGGCTAGTTCTACTTTCTAAGTCAACTCGCTGTGTGCGCCGAAACGTTTGAAGCAATGAAGGTTGTTTCTTAAAAGTCTTAAACAAATTGCGTCATTTTAAGCATGTTTAGAAATAAACCGAAATGTCTACTCACATGTTTGACCTATCCGCCCCTCTCTCTCCCCCCCCCCCCCCCCCCCCCCCCTCTTTTAGATATATTGGCGGCCTGGCGGGACATATTGCCATTCTTGTACACATTGGGAAGCAGGTTAATTATTCGATTTATAATTATATCAATCCAACTTCATACTATTGCTATGATATTGGCCCTTTATTTTCTTTTATCAGGTTGGGGAAATGTGCCATCGGGAGTCCACTCCTGAACTGGAGTAACACTCCCGAACAAGCTATAGACCGCACTCCTGATCGGGAGTTGGGTGGTTGGAAAACGCTAAAAACGTCTTCGTTCTCCTCAACTCCTACCGTAATGTACGGTACGCTTTGCAGTGCAACAACAACGCAGTAGACTTCAAGCTTTGCATCCGCAGGCCTTGAATTTCGGAAAATTTAGGGCACCCACTTTCAGGCCACTTTGGTTATTTTTGGCCTTGCCTCTATCAAATAACCTGGAGACAAAAATAGGGCACCACTGCCAAAAAGAAGGGCATGGAGGCAAATGGCCTCGGTGCCCTGGTATAATTCGAGCCCTGCATCCGTGTGTTTTTTTCTTTAAAATTATTTATTGTCGCGTGCGCTGACCAGTTCAAAGAAATTCACGCAAACTACAAAACGTGAATTTGCCATTTTCAACAAGCCATAGCAGTGTCTAAATAAATGTTTACCGTAGCCATTGATGTTTCAAATTGAAGATTGGTGTCTGTAGTGTTGCATGCTTCCCACATGGCAACCCTCGCAATTCACCGCGGCAATCGGCAATGCCGTAGAGATTGCCGCCGTAAAACTGCATTTCCACGGCAATCAAAAATGCCGCAGAGAAAAATAAATATACATCTTGGGAAAAGCTGCTGGGTCACTAGAGTACTTTACATGTATGGAGATTTTAACAAGTAATAGTTTTACCTTTTCTTCAAGGTATATTTAATAGAAACCACTCATTCGTTTGTATTTAATCTGGCCACAATAAAGAGAAGGACTCTGCACGTGAGCTCTATACTGTATACATTGGCCTTTGTGAAGTGACACAATATGGTACAAAGTTCAACTCTCCAATTAGCGCTCTGACTTCTCATTGGTCTAGATTGTCTACAGCTCTGCAGGACTCCGGCTCCAGAATGTCTCCAACTGTCAGTTATGTCTTATTGAGTAAACCTTATCAAAATCTATAGGGGTGTTGCCCTCATGTAAATGTTTACTGTTGTTCAAGAAATAAAGAATTTTACTTTTTATTTTAAAAAAATCGACTTAAAGGTTCTAATTTTTATTTAAAAAAAAAAGATTTGAAGAGGTTGTGACAAAATAATAAATATATTTCTTGACGACCATACTTGTAAATAGAAACATTCAAAACTTTCACCCCACAGAAAGGTTAGAGATGGACTCAACCAGGCTTTGTTGATCAGCTGTGCATGTGTCTGTATGGGTTTTGAACTATGCAGTATTACACAAACGATGGCTATAACCTTTACTGCTTTACGATAGGATTTAGAGAATGATTTGAAAAAGAAATGCTTTGCCGAGTGAAGTGACTAATCACCAGGAATATACATTTAACTACGAATTATTTCCATGGAAATACAAGATATTTCATGTGGATTTTATAAGGAAAGAAAATCAAGAATTACGGCCTTTCACAGCCAGACGTAAGACAAAGTTAGCGTTTTTGCTCTATGCTGGTCTCCATGATAATCAAAGAAGAAATTAAAACAATCTTTTTGCTATTTGCCGCTTTAAATACCGTTAAAAGAGTAGTGAGAATTGTTTGGATAAAAATGCCGTGGTGAAATCACTTTTGTCGTGGAAAATTGACTTTTCCGCGGCAACTTTTTTTTTCTTTTTTGCCGTGGTAAAAATCTGAATTGCGAGGGTTGCATGGTGACAGTCTGTCGTTCATCCAAGCCACTGACTCGGACGCGCAAATTTCAGGTCTTTAAATATTGCCAGTCAGCGCGATTATACGGTGGTCATTAGTGACCATCGATGCATTTTTATTCTGCACACATCGTTTTTAATTCATTTTAAAACTTAAAGGAGGCCGGTTGGCTGAATGGATAAGGAAGCCGGCATTTAGTGCTGGTGATAGGTGCCATACTCTGGGACCCAGGTTCAAGAAAGTGTAATCCCAAAATAACGAGAATACTGCCATTTTAAAACTGTTTGATAATGAAAATCTTTTTTATTTACTTCATGCACTAAAACAGTTGATTTGTTAATTGTGTATTTAATTTGAATCGTAAATTTTAGATCATAAGATGGCAGCACATTTACAAGACTTTTTGCATCTCTTCATGTTATTTGTCATAAGGCGTGTTTTCCGTTAACTGAGTGAATGTGTCGGATGACGTCATAATTAATTCATATCCGAGAGGTTAACGGTCAACTGTAGCAAAATCCGTCAGTTCAAAGGGCATTCAGCTCACATATGACCTTTGAGATGCAAAAAGTCTTGTAAATGTGCTGCCATCTAAAATTTACGATTCAAATTAAATACACAATTAAAAAATAAACTGTTTTAGTCATTAGTGACCATGTATATATTCTCAATGCCTTTTCTGATTTTTTTTTTCTGTCTGACCGACAGCCACACATCGTTCTTAGAATTAGGTAATTTTTAGCAGCTAGTTCAGATTTGTTTTTTTATTTGTTCTAATTTTATATACATAAAACAAACAAATGAAATGATGATATGACTGTGACTGTTCCAAGCAAGGGAAGAGACAGGTTAGTGGGAGATGGCCCAGTACCCACCTCTGTCTGTCTCCCCTCTTGACTGGAACCCCCTCTCCATGAGAACAGTGCACATGACAGGTGAGTGGGTGATGGCCCATTTCCCGTCACCTCTCTGCCATGATAATGTTCTCATGGAGAGGGATGTCACAGTGTAAAATGACATGATAAGAAGCGGTAATGTTCAAAATATTTGACTAGTGACTAGTATATACATGTATTGGGGAAAGTTAAAAACTATTAAAACAATGGATTTACTTAACCTGAGTTTTTAAAACATTCTAATGATATTCCCAACTTTAATTCATTGGGCAGTGAATTCCATAACTCGGCTCCAATGACCGAAAAGCTATTTTTTCTGAAATTTGTCATACATGTAGGAATAGGTATACATGTTGTATTTGGTGGAGCGTAATTCAGTACTGCGAATATTTCTGTTGAGAGAAAATAATTCATTTAAATGATCTGGAGCTAAATGGGTCATTGTTTTAAATACGAGGCAGATAATTCTGTAGTTGACTCGTTCGACAAATGGCATCCATTTCAAATGAGTGAAGAGAGTGACACTGGGAACACTGCAATCAACACGCAATACAATACGTGCTGCTCTTTTCTGCAATTTGATAAGCTTCTCTGTGTTTGTAACTGAACTGTTACCCCACACAGTATAACAGTAGTCCATATGTGGGAGGACATAGGACTTGTAAAATATTTCAGATGAGGATTGGTTTAAAGGCACACTTGCCGCCGTAGACTGTTTAAATTTGCTAAGAAAACCAATTTACATGAGCTTACTACGACTAATACCACTAAACTTAAACATAGGACACATAAAACATGTCTAGTTAGCTTTAGACTGTAAAAATGGTGTGAAAAACAAACGAAGAATCGAAGCCTGATTACAACAACAACGATCAGTGTCGGTCAACTTTCGTGTTGGATTACCCTCCTTTCAGGCCTTTTTATCCGTGGTTTACACTCAAACAATCATCAGCAGGGTTTTCCAGTCGCTGTTAACCGATCGTCAGTCTGTATTTCTCAGATAAATAGGCCTACGTAAAATTACACTGTGCCGTTAGTTCACTCACTCGACTGAAACATAAAATCGCCAATAGGGGGCAGATCGGTTTGTTTACGTTCCGGGTACGTAACAATTCAAATTTTCAAATTCAAATTAAAAATACAAAGTGACGTCCAAACTTTTAAATTTTGGTAAAAATAGAAAGTTCCTAACTTATATTGTCTGGGAAAAATACAGAATACGGTCTTTCTTTTTTAATGTAAACAATATTCCTGATTTTCGTGGCAAGTGTGCCTTTAAGAGATTCCTTTTGCGTCTTAAAATTCCCAAAAGCTGGGTAACTTTAACACTAACATTTTTGAAATGGTTGTTCCAATTCAGGTTTTCATCAAATTCAATGCATGTGCAATGGATATTGTTATATGTCCACACTGGTCATATCCCTTCTGTTTCAGCAATTATTCTTTCATTTGATTAGCGAGAAACATCAATCCATGAGTGGAGTTTTATATCTCACGGTTTTACGCCTCGGCTACTTTGGACTACGTGGATTGTTGGCTATACTCCTATAACTTGGAAAATCAGTATGAATTTCCTTGCTGCTGCTCGCAAGTTGAACATAAAGTGTCACTAACAAACAAAATTTTCCATAAAAGCTACACTTACAATTATTGCCGATCAGATTTTTGTTAAATACTCGCTCATCCTTGGGGCCGCCCAGGGTGTTGAGCCGTGTGCGGTTACGATACAGTTATTTTTACAGGATGAATGCACTGCCGGAGATGTGCAAGTCACAGATCTGTTTTGTGTTGAATTGATTGATGGTTTTTAATTGCATGATATTTTTATCTTTTCAGTTGTGTGATGGGAAGATAACAAAATGAATTCTCCAATCATACAAGTGACAAATGTTGCCCCAACAGCATCAAAGGAGCAAATGAAAAATCTCTTTTCATTTCTTGGCAAGATTGAAGAACTAAAGTTATATCCATCAGAGTAAGCTTTTTCTCAAATACTCTTTTTCTTTTTATTTCATCAACTTGGGTTGTTTTCATTAGTATTTTCTAGTTAGAGAAAATGTAATTTTTACTAAAATATAGTCAGCTTTTAAAAAACATATTATTTTTCTACATTTACAAGCCTCAGCCCTGAACATTGTGTAATGGCGTTTCAGGATTTTGTTTTCCCTTTGTAAATGTAAATCATACATTCACCTTATTGTCGTTTGCAAATTTACTGACATACACATATTTGATGACCTCAAAAAGAGTACTTGGTGTATCTTGTTTTATTGAAGAATATGTGAATTTAAAAGCATTTTGACAATGTAACCCTTCTTTCAAAGAGCTCCACATAAGCTGTGCTTTTTATCAAAGTTCCACAATAGGTTTACTAACTATTGATTGAAAATGTGATCCCTGTCATCGCACACTTTTTGAATGACAAACACTTTTTAAATAAGAAATGTTTGAAACTCTCTTTAGGCGTGGTTTCCATACTAACGGGGGCCTCCGTGGCTCAGTAGGTAGAGCGTTGGACGCTCAATCCGAACAGCCTTCCACCAAAAATTTGAAAATTTTCTGACTGGGTTTTCACTTGAACGACCTATGTGGGATGGTTGCCAGTTACCAACGGAAGGTCGTGGGTTTCCTCCGGGCATAGAGCCCGGTTTCCTCCCACAATAAAACTGGCAACGCCGCCATATAAGTGAAATAATCTTGAGCGCGGCGTAAAACACCAATCAATCAATCAATCCATACTAACAAGAAATGCTGATGATTAGCTTGCTGATGCAGGCTTCTCATTAGCAGCCGGCAACCGGCTAAAAAATACTGTCTACTCTTTCAAGTCGGCCGGCAACTCATGTAAGACGCCGAGAATTCACAACTGTTTAAAAGGACTAACGTCATGTATCTTTATAAAAAGTCGGTTGTTGAAATCTGTGTCAGAAGAAACGAGGATATAACCCGAAAAACAACAGTTTCATTACGACTCAGTATTTTGGCTTTTATCATACAATCTATTAGAAGAAACAACCACTTCTTACCCATTCTTAATCTTTGCTTAAAGGCATCTAAAGATCTTGTTTTGTTTAAGGCCCGTTCACACGATGCAATTAGTTGTATACAACTTGTTGCATGCGTCAAATTTCAGCGTGTGAACTGTCAAATCGGTCAAACTTTTGACGCATGAAATCTGTTGCAAGCGAGTTGTACGAATTAGGATCGGCTCTATTTCATACGACAAGTTGTACGTAATTGACCAATCAAAATGTACTCTGTTGTCACGTGATATTTTTATTCTGTCATTTCGCGATAAACATGGCGCCCGATCCTACCGATGAAAATAACCAGCCTTTCTAAACACGAGATGATCAGATCAAGCGATTTATGAATTATTTTGCCGATTAAGAAATTCTAGGAAACTTTTGTGTTCAAAATGAGACCAGAGACAAAAGCATAAACGCATGCAGACGTGCTAATGAGAATGCAATGCCAGGTAAGTGAAGCCAGTTATTTTCCACATTACAATTTACAATATTCTAAGTTCTAGTACATGTAGTCATGTACCGTAGTATTTTTGTCTTTCGCCGTAAAATGTTTAATTTTAACTACGGCGTACTGTCATGACATGCCTTTGTTAGACTTTAAACGGTTAGTTTCACATACACAGCGACTCTTAGAGTCCTTCGTTTTAATTTTAAAACTTACAAGTAGGAGGACAGCGACAGTCGACTGGAAGTTTGTTTCACCGCCAGTTATGAAAACTGTCCTAAAAATATCTTTGACCTATATTTTATCAATGGGGCTCCAGAGAGTGGATGTAGTTTTTAAAATCAATTAAGTTTTATAAATTGCAACATGTATTCACGTGACATTTTGGATTTTTATTTTTCTGGGGAGTTTTTCACCCTCAACAATCTGGTTGTATATTTAAAGTGAATTTAGAAATTAATTAAGGTACATCAACATTTCAAGTAAAATAATTCAGTCAGAGTGTGTCATGATATATGATTATGACACAATTTAATATCTAGCCATTTTCAATCAACAGCTGATCAACTAACACACAGTACAATATTTTGACTCTGGGAAGCTGAAATAGGAGTTTGGAAAGGAAGAGCTGGACTTCCTCAGAGGATGTGTTTGTGTTAACTTGCAAATTTGATCTCTTGATTGATTTCTACCAAATACACTGAAATACACTGTCACAAACTTGGTAGGTGTTTTTAAGGTTGACTTTTTTTTTCTTATTAACAAGGTTGTTAGCACCTTTTTAAGAATGATAGACTAACTATTTGGAACCCAGAATGTTGTATAACTCATCTTTCCTAGATATTTTTATTCCTTTAATCATTTTTTTAATGTATTATTTTTTTACAGGTGGGAGGGATATTCTTTTTTATTATTTAATCTGTTTATTGTTTAGTTTAATACTTGAAATATAATGTTGCTGAGAATGATGGGCCAATTCTTTGTAATAAGATTATTCTATATTGTTTTATATTTGCAGGATGCAGGACAAAGAAGGAAAACTACAAGAAGTTATTGTTTGTGAAATACAATATCAGGCACATTTTCAACTAAGAAATGAAAATAATTGAAAATATTAGAGCCATTTTTTTCCAAAAGTTGAATACCAATTTGAATAATATATGAACACCACATGTTTCAAGGTAAATGTAAGTTGAATTAAAAAATAATGAATATAAAATAATCATTAATTCACATACAGTACACCAAAAAAATTGCCACTAATGCTCGCGCGTCTGGTACGGGGACTCGACGCGTCGCCGACGGACATCTCACGCGTCGCTCATTTCCGAAATTTGATCTCCCGAGACAAGTTTTCATTATGGGATACGCGTCGGCGACGCGCCGCCAGTGCTTCCGAGTAGTTCCGACTTATGGCAGTTAGCATTCAACATGGCGCCGTAAACATAGAGTAACCGAAACTGACGTGTGTGCTTCAGCAAAAGTCGTTCAGAGACACGTATCGCGTCGGTTTCATGGCGAGAGGGATGCCACGGGGATTAGATGAATAAAAGGGTCGATGAAATTCAGGTTGTCACCGAGCTTCTCCCTCTGATATTCAATAATTGACATAAAAGTTTGCAGTGATTTGAGTGTTGTTGTTGTTGTAATCAACATCGGTTTGTGAACTCGACAAATTTCTTGCGAGCGTGTTTTTAAAAGATAATATTCAAGGTGATATGTTTTTACTCACATGGCTTTTGAGTTGATCAGCATATTAATCTCAATAAGCCTTTGTTGAAAAGTAAATCCGAACGTCAAGTTGACCTTTTACTTACACTCACTGCCTGTTTAGTTTTTTAAAGAAATTATTGACTTGTACCGCATACGTTTTTAATAACTGAAACAAATAGGAAAGCGGAATTTTGCTGGGGTAATTATACCTCCCTTAGTATGCTCCTGCAGACATTTCTTTGACTGTTTTTTTGGTAGAAAATGTTACTTTGTGCTCTAGAAATGCTATCATATATGCAATGTAGGGGCCTATTCATTGCCACAGACATTTCAGTCTAAAGGGAGTAAAGCCGCGGTTTAAATAAAAGCCCACTCAGACCAAAATGAAATATTTATCGGTGGAATTTTCGCTCGAACGCTGTTTGTTGATGAGTTGCCATGTACTCGCCGAAGGTTCAGAGTTTCCTCCAGGCAACGAGCCTGGTTTTCTCCACCCCTAAACCTGGCCATATAAGTGAAATAATCTTGAGTTTGGCATAAAACATGAATCAATCAAATACAACTATATCATGAGTGGTGACATTGAACGCAACTCTGTCAATAATAAATAGTTTTCTTTTCTCAATTGATGTAAACCAGGTTGATTGAACCATTTAAAGTAAGAGTAAACTAGAATGCCTTCAGCGTGACACTATGGATTAAATATTCCCGACACTATACACTGGGGAACATCACTATTTATGTGATTGATTGTTTGGTGTTTTACGCAGCGCTCAAGATTATTTCACTTATACGTCGGCGTTGCAAGTTTTATTGTGTGAAGAAACCAGGCTCTATGCCCGGAGGAAACCTATGACCTTCTGGTGGTAACTGGCAACCATCCCACATAGGTCGTTCGAGTGAAAACGCAGTCAGTAAATTTTCCAATTTTTTTTTATTGATTGGAGTATTTTCAGTACAGGCCAGGTAAAGCTGAGATGCCTTCTACTGGATAGATGGAAAGGACTAGAAGCGTGACATCCCCCCCCCCTCTCAAACAAAACAAACAATTGAAAAAGTTGGTTTGTGTTTTAGGCAAGGAACCACTAAAGATTGTTTCACTTTTTTTCTAGCATTTTATTTCAAAGAGAAACCTAGACTCTAGCTTGATTGATTGATGTTTTAGGGCGTACTAAATATTTTGTCACTTTTGGCATAGTCGGGTTTAGTGGTGAAGGAAACCAATCTCTTTACCTTGAGAAAAAACACCCAGATTTTCAAACAGTAGGCCTAACTGGCAAGTCTTCCACATAGTGAAAAATTCAAGATTCACTGGCATGGGAATGCCTGTCGCTTAATAAAGCAAGTACTGTAGCGAAAACGAAATCATGTAAACACAAAAACTATTTCCCTTTTTTATTTGTGATATTTGTGTTGGTTCATTTTTACTTTATGCCCAAGATTATTTCCTCAATACACTAGACTATTCTGTTAAATAAAAATCTACAAGAAAATGTGCAAGTTTATTCTCATTTTGACTGAAACAAAGACAGATCTGGATTATTTAAAATTAGAGAATTACATACAACTTTAATGATTCCTCAATGCAATTGAAACAACAATTAACTTTATTTGTCCAACCGTAAAACCTTGAGTTATTTGACTTTGTTATGTATTCTTCATTAAA
Source organism: Lepidochitona cinerea (assembly GCA_963971465.1). Taxonomy (NCBI): domain Eukaryota; kingdom Metazoa; phylum Mollusca; class Polyplacophora; order Chitonida; family Tonicellidae; genus Lepidochitona; species Lepidochitona cinerea. The sequence goes on from OZ020556.1 coordinate 46,080,697, forward strand.
ATTGTATTCTGCAACGATTCTGTTATTTGTTTTCCTCTAGCTGCATTAGCAATATTTAGTAAAATAGGCCTACTGGTTTCTCTATCTAAATGGTTCTTAAGAGAGACAGTCAACCTGAAAATATTACTGGTTACATATGACTAAATTACTTCCAATTCAAGTCAGAATATGCCACAGATAAGCTTGTTTATGTCGAAGCTGATATCTTGAGCCAATTGCTGTCAATCAGAAAATTTGTTGATTGAGCAATGTTTTACACTGCACTGTGACGGAAAATTATTTCACTTAAATTTAAATGGGTTTCCAGGTTTAGTGCACTGTGGGAGAGTAAACCAGGATCTTTGCCCATGGGAAGCCATCAACCTTCAGCAGCATCCTTTAAACAAAGGTCGAGCGAGTACAAATCACACTCCGAATTTTTTTCCACATTTTCCGATTGGGTGTGATTCGAACTCTCGGCAAGTCAACCATTCCAGAGGGTAACATCAAGTGAAATCCAGTTCAATTTTGGGGGGGATTGAGTGGCATTTGAACTCGCCATCTATCAATGGAAGGCTTGTGTTGGCGTGAGAGACCATACCTCTACCGACTGAGCCTAAGTGACTGTGTTTGAGATCATTTGAAAAACTGTATACAGGAATGATTGTCTTTTCTATCTGATATTAAGACAACGTAGCTGAGATGAAGAAAACTTGCAGATTTTTTTAGAACAAGTGTTTCAATCACACAACGGAGGTCTGAAAGATAAAAAGGGAGTAAAACATTTTAGTTATATAACTTTAATGTAATGAAATTTTTAATTTGTACTTTTGAGTTCATATATTGACCTTACGAAAACATTTTAATACTTGCATTTCAATTCAAAAGAATTAAATAGAGACGAAATAAAAATTCATTTGGCATTACACAACATGATTTTGATAATTTCACTCAAATAAACGACCGAAAGAGCTGTGGCATGTACTAATGAGGAAATAGTGCCTTTACAACAAAAGTTGATCAGAAAAGTGTTGAGATACCTTGACTTTATACTAATATAGTCTATAGGGTTGTGGTAGAAAAATGACCTGAAACACAGAAGAAGACTCTATAACTTCAAATAATTCTCCTTAAAATATACATGGCATTTAAAATCAGTTATTAACTCCAAATTCTTTACAATTATTACTACCGTTTCGTCTTAAATTTAAAAGATCTAGAAGTACCGTAGCTGAAAACTGACAGTTACAAATTTGAGGACTGGTCTGTTTTTGAGCCTTTACCGTACACAAAATACAATTAAAATGTTGCAATTATATCTTACAAAACAGATTTGAAAGAAAACTTTACCAAGAAAGAAATTCACAGCAAAACTATAAGCTGTAACTGACTTCTTTACCTTTATTTCGTTACCATTCAAGACTGCATCAGTGCACGTAACTTTGATCGCCATGTGCGCCATCGCAGATTTTGACAGTCGGCGCTACCACAAAGCGGTCTTAATGTCGTAAATACAGTCAAATGTTCAAAACCGTTTCGTTGTCGGATGAAAACAAAAAATAAAGAAATCGGCTGACTGCTTATCGATCCATAAACAAGTTTAGCGTATGCTGTTTATGTTGTTATGTTTATTCAAAACTTTTATTTATTTGCGACTTCAACTGGGCTGATGACCGTCCCAGACGCGTCGGGCCAACTTGCTGCTGTGGCAAGAGGAGATCGCCGACGCGTCGAATGTGCGTCGCAGACGGAGAGAGTGGCCATCGGCGATGCGTTTTTTTAGTGGTAATTTTTTTGGTGTACTGTAGTATCTAAAATTGTAGGAATTTAAACTCATCCAAGATCATTTTTTTTGCCAAAATTTTCTTCTGAAAAAAATGTACATGTATGTATTTATTTTATGGAGTCTCCATACAAATAAAGTAGTTTAATGAAAAAAGTGTAATTGAGTCTGTGTGCTTTTTAAAATTTTAACTTGAGTTTAAATATTTTACTTATGTCAAGCTCTTCACAAGAGAAGAAAAGCTCCAGATTCAATACTATGACTCAACTGAAAACGATAAATCCAAAGACAATACAGTAAGCTGCAAGTTTAAATTCACAGTAAGCTGCAAGTTTAAATTCACAGTAAGTTGTGACTATAAATTTACAGTAAGCTGTGACTATAATACAGTAAGCTGTGACTATAAATTAACAGTAAGCTGTGACTATAAATTAACAGTAAGCTGTGACTGTAAATTAACAGTAAGCTGTGAATATAAATTTACAGTAAGCTGTGACTATAAATTGACATTAGGCTGTGACTTTAAATTTACATTAGGCTGTGACTTTAAAATTTCATTAGGCTGTGACTTTAAGTTGAGATTAGGCTGTGACTTTAAAGTTACATTCAGAATATTGTTTACATTAAAAACAGTGGATATTTTTCCCAGACAGGAGTAGATAGAAACATTCCACAGCTCCCCCCCCCCCCCCCTCCCCCCCAAAAAAAATGTTTTGGCAAGTTTTTGTATTCTTAGTTCGAAATTGAAAATTTTATAGGTAAACAATGTAAACAAACTTTCAATCTCAAGCGTTCTACTGATTTGAACAATGTGAATATAACTGGACATGTGTCCTACGTTTAATTTTAGTGGTTTTATTTGCTATAGTGAATTCCTGTAAAATGTCAAAAAGGCGAGTGTGCGTTTAAATTCATTTCTGAATGGAGACAAGATACATTGTAAACTCAAGTCACTGACAGTTTCGTACTTCTTTGTAGTCTGTCAAACGAGCACCTGTTTACAATAAACTGTTACAGTCATGTGATAGTCAGAGTTTTATACAACTTGGCTGTGTGTGAACGGCGAGTTGCATGCAACTCAAAACATGCAACTTGACGCATGCAACAAGTTGTATACAACTAATTGCATCGTGTGAACGGGCCTTTAGCTAAACGTTGATTATAGCCTTTGACTGATACATGCTGTGAAATTAGTTTTTAGTTACCTCCTTATCAATCTAAGCAAACACACTTGGATTGGACGAAAGCAAGCTAATGTATAAAGAGTTAGACTTTCATATTATCAACCAGTAGTTAATAGGACTGTTTTTATTTCTTTGGGTATGAAATTAGTTGTAAATTTTATAAAACAACTTTCGACAGACTGGAGTGATAGAGAGATATGGCAACAGTCGGTTATTTCATATGATTGCTAGGCAGGGCATGAGCCAGAAATTCGAAGTAGCCCGTCCAAAACTCTAGAGCCACGGGCGCTTGACCCCTTCCCCCCCCCACCCCCCCCCCCCCCCCCAAAAAAAAAAAATTATATTTTTTCTCAATTTTTTTTTTTACTTGAAGAAAGAACAAACACCAAATTACGTCGTGAGCAAACATGATACATTTATTTTTTATATCTGTACACTAAGAGCTGTACTGTAGGCTATACGATTAATCCTACTGATTGTTTATGCTAGTAAGTTCAAACACTCGTTAACATATTGATTTAGTACAATCTACTAAGTGTATCATATATTCAAAGTTCCAACTTTGACTTACATGTAATGTACAACAAACAGAGAATAAAAAAGAAAAAGATGCTTGAACAAATCACTCCTACATAAGGTCGTCTGTCGGTCAACTAACTAAATCACCAAAGCGAAAACAGATGTGCACTGCAGCAGTCACAATACTGTATGTACGGTGTAAACTCTATAAAAAAATTCCAAGGAAAATGACATTTCACTCCAATCACTCGCGTAAACACTTGCATGAGTGGCATTGTTGTCAATTAAAAGATATTCGTAGCCAAGACACTAAGTGTAAAATATATAGCTTGAACCTGGTGCGCGGTGAACAAAAAGCTGGATTTAATCTTCCTAACCTGGCTAAAGGTCAAACAAGGAAGGTCATTACGTCCCGAAGATCACGTGGTCGCATTGTGAACTTGCGAAGTGGCACCGTTTTTTCAACAAAAGAACATTCCACTCACTCTGATAACTTCGAAGATTTACGTGCGTGTCAAAGCCGACCGGTAGCAAGCGAAGATAGCCGAAGGATGTTCCGAGTGCATTCCACTAACAACTTTCCTTGACCGGACCAACAGCAGCGCTGATAAAGTGTGATGAATGCTTTTAATTTGCGAAATCCCATTTTATTAGAAAGTATAAGGATTATAAACAGTAAATAAAAGCCTTTCAAGATTAAAGCGGCTTTTCAATAAACATTAAAACTAGGCTACAGATTACAGGAGGCGTTAAACCGAGTGCGAGGCCTGATAGCTGGCCGGCTGTTACGGACACCATCCCACTGCACGCAGATTTTTGCTATTTGAGCTGCAGGCGGTCCTTCCGACGGCAGTATAACATCGACAAGTACTTTGATAAACGAAATAATTGAGTCCTATTTTCTAATTTACCGACATAACAGTTGATACAAGCGACATGCAGTCTGTCGTGTCATTTTTTACGCATATTACATAATTTTTAGGGTGTTACAAAAAAAAAAATTTGACTGTTTTTTTGCCTGTCCAAAATAGCCCCTGTCAGCCAATTGCCCATCCACTTGGACAGGTGGACGGTGTCTGGCTAACCCTATGTTGCTAGGAAACATCAGAGTAAAATGTTCAACATCTACATGCTATGTAGAGAACTAGAGAAGGAGGACGTTGACCAGACAGTTGAACAGTTTATCTACGGTTTTAAAACTTCGTAGTTTGATGGTATCAGCTACGATAGGCCCTCCCACAGAAAAAAGATCCTTCATTTTTAATTTTTTTTATTTTTTATTTTATTTCTACCCCTGCCTTGTTTAATTGTTATAATTAATATTTTTTTCAGGGATATTCCTGTACCTGTGAAAGTATGTTTTGTGATGTTTGAGGATATAACAACAGCTGGTGTAGCTATACATCTCAATAACACGGTCTTTATTGACAGAGCTCTGGCTATATCACCTTACTCTGAACGTAAGTCATTTGTATGGAGCTTTTCTCAGGAGCCTGGTGCTGAAATGGCTTATCTCTTCACGTTTTGCTTATTACCGGTTCACCATTGTTGTTTTTCAGCAGCGCCTCAATTTAAACTCTGGTTTTTCACTCTAACAACCTATGTGGGATGGTAGCCAGTTACCACCGGAAGGTCGTGGGTTTCCTCCAGGCATAGAGCCCGGTTTCTTCCCTCAATAAAACTGGCAACGCCAGTGAAATAATCTTGAGCGTGGCGTGAAACACCAAACAATCCTTCAATCAATTTAAGCTTGTCATTACCTCCGGGGTCTCTCACCCCCGACCCATCTTTCCAATCATCTCACCCCTGACCCACCCTCCCAATTATCTCACTCCTTACCCTGACCCACCCTCCCAATTATCTCACTCCTTACCCTGACCCACCCTCCCAATTATCTCACTCCTTACCCTGACCCACCCTCCCAATTATCTCACTCCTTACCCTGACACCCCCTCCCAATTATCTCACTCCTTACCCTGACACCCCCTCCAAATTATCTCATTCCTTACCCTGACCCACCCTCCCAATTATCTCACTCCTTACCCTGACCCACCCTCCCACTTATCTCACTCCTTACCCTGACCCACCCTCCCAATTATCTCATTCCTTACCCTGACACACCCTCACAATTATCTCACTCCTTACCCTGACACACCCTCCCAATTATCTCACTCCTTACCCTGACACCCCCTCCCAATTATCTCACTCCTTACCCTGACACACCCTCCCAATTATCTCATTCCTTACCCTGACACCCCCTCCCAATTATCTCACTCCTTACCCTGACACCCCCTCCCAATTATCCCATTCCTTACCGTGACCCACCCTCCCAATTATCTTATTCCTTACCCTGACCCACCCTCCCAATTATCTCACTCCTTACCCTGACACCCCCTCCCAATTATCTCACTCCTTACCCTGACCCACCCTCCCAATTATCTCACTCCTTATCATGACACACCCTCCCAATTATCTCATTCCGGACCCAAACTTCCAATATTCTCATTCTTTACCCTGACCCACCCTCCCAATTATTTCATTCCTTACCCTGACAGACCCTCCCAATCATCTCACTCCTTACCCTGACCCACCCTCCCAAGTATCTCACTCCTAACCCTGACCCACCCTTCCAAGTATCTAACCCCTGACCCACCCTCCCGAGTATCTCACTTCTGACCCACCCTCCCAAGTAGCTTGCTCCTGACCCACCCTCCCAAGTATATCACTCCTGACCCACCTTCCCAATTATCGGGCTCCCAACCTATCCCACCCTCCCAGGTATCTCACTCCTAACCCTGACCCACCCTCCGAAGTATCTCACTCCTGACCCACCCTCCCAAGTATCTCACACCTGGCCCACCCTCCAAAGAATCTCTCCTGACCCACCCTCTCAAGTATCTTACTCCTGGCCCTGACCACCCTCCCAAGTATCTCACTCATTGCCCACCCTCCCAAGTATCTCACACCTGTCCCACCCTCCCAAGTATCTCTCCTGACCCACCTCCCAAGTATCTCACTCCTGATCCACCCTCCCAAGTATCTCACTCCTGACCCACCCTCCAAGTATCTCACTCCTGACCCACCCTCCAAGTATCTCACACCTGACCCACCCTCCCAAGTATCTCACTCCTGACTCACCTCCCAAGTATCTCTCTCCTGACCCACCTCCCAAGTATCTCTCTCCTGACTCACCTCCCAAGTATCTCACACCTGACCCACCCTCCCAAGTATCTCACACCTGACCCACCTCCCAAGTATCTCACTCCTAACCTTATCCCACCCTCACAAGTATCTCACTCCTGATCCACCCTCCCAAGTATCTCACACCTGTCCCACCCTCCCAAGTATCTCTCCTGACCCACCTCCCAAGTATCTCACTCCTGATCCACCCTCCCAAGTATCTCACTCCTGACCCACCCTCCAAGTATCTCACTCCTGACCCACCCTCCAAGTATCTCACACCTGACCCACCCTCCCAAGTATCTCACTCCTGACTCACCTCCCAAGTATCTCTCTCCTGACCCACCTCCCAAGTATCTCTCTCCTGACTCACCTCCCAAGTATCTCACACCTGACCCACCCTCCCAAGTATCTCACACCTGACCCACCTCCCAAGTATCTCACTCCTAACCTTATCCCACCCTCACAAGTATCTCACTCCTGATCCACCCTCCCAAGTATCTCACTCCTGACCCACCCTCCCAGGTATCTCACACCTGACCCACCCCCCCAAGTATCTCACACCTGACCCACCCCCCCAAGTATCTCACTCCTGACCCACCCTCCCAAGTATCTCACACCTGACCCACCTCCCAAGTATCTCACTCCTAACCTTATCCCACCCTCCCAAGTATCTCACTCCTGACCCACCCTCCCAAGTATTTCTCTCCTGACCCACCCTCCAAGTATCTTACACCTGACCCACCCTCCCAAGTATCTCACTCCTAACCTTATCCCACCCTCCCAAGTATTTCACTGCTGACCCACCCTTCCTGTTTTCTTAATTTTGACCCACCTTCCTGGTCTCACTCCTCACCCACTCTTCCTGGTCTCACTCCTCACCCACTCTTCCTGGTCTCTCACTCAAGACCCACTCTTCCTGGTCCCTCACTCCTGACCCACCCTCCTGGTCTCACTCCTGACCAACCCTCCTGGTCCCTCACTCCTGATCCACCCTTCCTGGTCCCTCACTCCTGATCCACCCTTCCTGGTCTCACTCCTCACCCACTCTTCCTGGTCTCACTCCTCACCCACTCTTCCTGGTCTCACTCCTCACCCACTCTTCCTGGTCCCTCACTCCTGACCCACCCTCCTGGTCTCACTCCTGACCAACCGTCCTGGTCCACCCTTCCTGGTCCCTCACTCCTGATCCACCCTTCCTGGTCTCACTCCTCACCCACTCTTCCTGGTCTCACTCCTCACCCACTCTTCCTGGTCCCTCACTCCTGACCCACCCTCCTGGTCTCACTCCTGACCAACCCTCCTGGTCCCTCACTCCTGATCCACCCTTCCTGGTCCCTCACTCCTGATCCACCCTTCCTGGTCTCTTGCTCCTGACCCACTCTTCCTGGTCCCTCACTCCTGACCCACTCTTCCTTGTCTCTCACTACTGACCCTGTTCTCACTCCTGACCCACCCTTCCTGGTCTCTTACTCCTGACCCACTCTTCCTGGTCTCTCACTCCTGACCCACCCTTCATGGTCTCTCACTTTTGACCCACCCTCCTGGTCTCTCACTTTGGACCCACAATCCTGGTCTCTCACTCCTGACCCACCCTTCCTGGTGTCTCACTCTGGGCCCACCCTTCCTGGTCTATCACTCCTGACCCACCCTTCCTGGTCTCTCACTACTGATCCTGTTCTCACTCCTGACCCACCCTTCCTGGTCTCTCACTGTTTACCCACTTTTCCTGGTCTCTCACTCCTGACCCACCCTCCTGGTCTCTCACTCCTGATCCACCCTCCTGGTCTCACTCCTGACCCACCCTTCCTGTTCTCTTACTCCTGATCCACCCTTCCTGTTCTCTTACTCCTGACCCACTCTTCCTGTTCTCACCCCTGACCCACCCTTCCTAGTCTCTCACTGCTGACCCACCCTTCCTGGTCTCTCACTGCTGGCCCACCCTTCCTGGTCTCTCAATCCTGACTCAGCCTCCTGGTCTCACTCCTGACCAACCCTCCTGGTCTCTTACTCCTGACCAACTCTCCTGGTCTCACTCCTTACCCACCCTCCTTGTGTCTCTCCTGGTCTCACTCCTGACCCACCGTCTTGGTCTCACTCCTGACCCACCCTTCCTGGTATCTCACTCCTGACCCACTCTTCCTGGTCTCACTCCTGACCCACCCGTTCCTGGTCTCTCACTCCTGACCCACTCTTCCTGGTGTCTCTCCTGTTCTCACTCCTGACCCCCCCCCCCTCCTGGTCTCACTCCTGACCCACCCTTTCTGGTCTCTCACTCCTGACCCACTCTTCCTTGTTCTCTCACTCCTGACCCACCCTTCCTGGTCTCACTCCTGACCCACTCTTCCTGGCCTCTCACTCCTGACCCACTTTTCCTGGTGTCTCACTCCTGACCCACTCTTCCTGGTCTCTCACTCCTGACCCACTTTTCCTGGTGTCTCACTCCTGACCCACTCTTCCTGGTCACACTCCTGACCCACTTTTCCTGGTCTCTCACTCCTGACCCACTTTTCCTGGTCTCTTACTCAAGACCCACTCTTCCTGGTCTCTCTCCTCACCCACTCTCCCTGGTCTCTCACTCCTGACCCACCCTTCCTGGTCTCTCACTCCTGACCCACCCTTCCTGGTCTCTTACTCAAGACCCACTCTTCCTGGTCTCTCACTCCTGACCCACCCTTCCTGGCCTCTCACTCCTGACCCACCCTTCCTGGTCTCACTCCTGACCCACCCTTCCTGGCCTCTCACTCCTGACCCACCCTTCCTGGTCGCTCACTCCTGACCCACTCTTCCTGGTCTCTCACTCCTGACCCACCCTCCTGGCCTCACTCCTGACCCACCCTTCCTGGTCTCTCACTCAAGACCCACTCTTCCTGGTCGCTCACTCCTGACCCACTCTTCCTGGTCGCTCACTCCTGACCCACTCTTCCTGGTCTCTCACTCCTGACCTACCTTCCTGGTCTCACTCCTGACCCACCTTCCTGGTCTCACTCCTGACCCACCCTTCCTGGTCTCTCACTCCTGACCCACTTTTCCTGGTCTCTCACTCCTGACCCACTTTTCCTTGTCTCTCACTCCTGACCAACCCTCCTGGTCTCACTCCTGACCCACTCTCGTGGTCTCACTCCTGACCCACCCTTCCTGGTCTCTCACTCCTGACCCACCCTCCTGTTCTCTCACTCCTGACCCACCCTTCCTGGCCTCTCACTCCTGACCCACCCTTCCTGGTCTCACTCCTGACCCACCCTTCCTGGTCTCACTCCTGACCCACCCTTCCTGGTCTCTCACTCCTGACCCACCCTTCCTGGTCGCTCACTCCTGACCCTGTTCTCACTCCTGACCTACTTTTCCTGGTCACTCATTCCTGACCCACCTTGCCTGGTCTCTCACTCCTGACCCACCCTCCTGTTCTCACTCCTGACCCTGTTCTCACTCCTGACCTACTTTTCCTGGTCACTCATTCCTGACCCACCTTGCCTGGTCTCTCACTCCTGACCCACCCTCCTGTTCTCACTCCTGACCCTGTTCCCACTCCTGACCCACTCTTCCTGGTCTCTCACTCCTGACCCACCTTTCCTGGTCTCTCACTCCTGACCCACTCTTCCTGGTCTCTCACTCCTGACCCACTCTCGTGGTCTCACTCCTGACCCACTCTTCCTGGTCACTCACTCCTGACCCTGTTCTCACTCCTGACCCACTCTTCCTGGTCTCTCACTCCTGACCCACTCTCGTGGTCTCACTCCTGACCCACTTTTCCTGGTCACTCACTCCTGACCCTGTTCTCACTCCTGACCCACCCTTCCTGGTCTCTCACTCCTGACCCACCCTTCCTGGTCACTCATTCCTGACCCACCTTGCCTGGTCTCTCACTCCTGACCCACCCTCCTGTTCTCACTCCTGACCCTGTTCCCACTCCTGACCCACTTTTCCTGGTCACTCATTCCTGACCCACCTTTCCTGGTCTCTCACTCCTGATCCACCCTCCTATGTCTCTTACTTGTGACCTTGATGCATACAGGCTGACAGTCTGCATATCATTTACATGTAATTGAAACAATCGATTGACAAATGTTAATGTTCTTTCAGCGGTAATTCCAGATGAGGGTTTGGGGATGCAGATTTCACTTCAAGCTGCAACAGGCACGTTACCAGGCAACAGTGCATCATGGCCAAGTAATGTAGTCACGAAGGTATTGTCTCTTTTACATGTACATTTACAGTTACAACCTGCAAAAAAATGTGGGGGGATATTTAAATGGGCTCTGTCCGTCCCGATTTCGTTTTAGGAGCAGAACTCCTATTAAACATAACTCAATGAAACTTGGTGTGTAGAACAATCATCACGTGTAGATGTGCCTTTTCCTGAAGATGACAAATATATCTTTGTCGAAATATTGAAATCGTCAATATGCGTTTGTTAAATTTATTCCGAGTTACCTTGCTACTGCATTATGCGAAGCTATTCAGTGGATCAACAAGTTATTGTGCCTTTTTGTGGTTTACAACTTCTTGAAAATTTTATTTTTTTATTCTGGCCTTTTCCATGGAAACATAACTTAGAAATTTTGATTCCGGAGCACAACTTTTTGATTTTGATTTTGTTTATTCACCATAAAAGATATATACAAATGAAGAAGTATTTACGAAGCTATACAATGGCGGGAATAAAGCTCAGAATAGAAAAAACTATTAGACATTACTTAATGAAACGTGGTCTCTGGAGGTTGAGGTTTTTAAGCTGGGTACTGGGTAGGATGCTTTTTTTATAAAGGCTTTATAATCACTGTTCTTCAACAAGTATTCTTCAATATTTTCCCACTAAGGCAGGGGACATAACGAACCATATTTGCTTGTTTTAATTATTATTTATTTTCTGTCTAAGTAAAATCTCCATTTTGGCATGCTTTTTTTAAAACACTTTTTTTTTTAGCTTCAAGGCACTGGTACTGGGCAAGTTATTTCTACATTAGACCCCAAGTTGACTGCATTAGGATTACCTCAGTATCCACTTCTACCAGCTAATACAGATCCCACCAAAATTGAGGAGATAAGACGTACCGTCTATGTGGGCAACCTTGATTCATCGGTCAGTCATTTACAAGATTACTAAAATAATATTTTTCCAATCTGTTTGTATACTTGTATGTATTTTTTCTGGTGGATTTAAACCTATTTTGATAGGTTCATGCTTTCGTGTGAAATGATAGGTTCATGCTTTCGCTTGAAATGATTGTTTATATTCATAATAAAAGTTGCTGATGACACAACTTTTAAAACCATTTTTTGACATTTTATTCAAAGGCAGTAAGTATTTATCTCACTAACATACTTTATACAGCAAATGCACATCAAATACATCTTTCAGTGTAAAGTTAACAGCTAAGGGTAGATGGTTTGTATGGAACCATTTCAGACATCCCTGGTTTTATTGTTCAACCTCGAGAGAACCACATTTTGACACATGGAAAGTTTGACAATAGGAACATCTTTTTGCACGAGAGTTCTGAAGTGTGAACCTCGTTTATGACCAGGCGAGGCTCATATTCCTGTGGTTTAGACCGTAGACAGACTGAAATCACACGAACCGAGAGTGTCGCCATATTCGGCACCAAAATGTTGGGGGTTGTATTTGTTACGGTGTTGGATGTGTTTAGAACTATACAGGTTAAATGATTTATGAACAACCTTTGGAAATATTTTCTAATTTGCGTTAAGTGTGTTGTAGAACATGTACTTTAAAAGACTGCCCAAAAAGAAAATTAAATTTTGGTTGCAGCACATACAAAATTCAAGCTACGTTTGCCGATCTACAATGCTTACGAAAGTTAATTATCTCAGAGACTTATGACGTCAAGCACTACCTCCGTTGTGTACGTACCCTCACAGCGATGATGTAATAAACGATTTCTGCTGTCTCAGCACGTCTTCGTGGCAGTTTGTACACATCGAAGGTGGTGTATGACGTCATTTTTCCGAGTAGTTACGAAAAATACGGAAAATATGCATATTTCCTCCCCGTTCTTTTTTTGACTACCAGGGAACTAACGCGAAGGTTGTTTCGTTTCAACTGATGTTTTTCAAATATACATTTAGTCCATAAACAAAAACAAACCAGCTTTAAATCCTGTTCATAAATCCTTTAACGTCAAACATGGCGACAACTCTTTTAGGGTAAAAGACGTAGGCCTATACAGTTTTCGATTCAATCAAGTTGCTAGAATGGTTTTGATAAACTGAGTTGTAGCCAAGACCATCTATACTCCTTGGTTGTAGCCTGCTAGACTGGCGCGGTTTTGATGTTAGCATGTAGTTTCGAATGGGAAGCCGGGTGAAAACGCTCTAGAGAGGTTCGTAATTTTTACAGCTATTTATTGGATTTCATTGCACCCATCCCATAGTCCCATACTGAATTAAACTTCGCAGAGTGACCAACACGCTAGATTTAAACGGAAACGCGTTATGCTGAGGCGATGGAACCAATTTTTTTTACGTCACATCATAACTTTGAATGGCCTTCACTCAGATACACACTAAGGTGGTAAGTATAGGTACACGCCATCCATGCTTTTAGATATTAAGCCTAGTTTTTCAAGGGAACGAAGAATTCTATTGCAATTTTCAGGCCTTAATTTCCTTATCAAGCTTTTGGTAAAAAAGGGGTTGTTTAGCTTCTGTTCCACCTCCTCAATCATAATTCTGTCTAGACATACATGTAATAACTATTTCCAAGCATTTATCAGCAGGTTTTATATGTATATATGCTTTGATGTCCCATTAGCTTACTTAAAGCAAGACGTTCTGACAAAGTAAGGTTATGTTGGTTTCTAGGATTAGCTAAACCATCAAATTTTCAAGCGGATATTTTCGAAACTTTGTGAACATGCTGGATATTGAGGAAGTCAACCTCCTATTTCAGCAGAGTTGTTACATTATTTTAAAAGAGTTACTGCCCTTTTCCAACAGTACAGAAATAGTATAGAAACACATAGACAATGGATGCTTGTCATCGCATCTCCCTCCATGGTTTTGAGCGGATGGATACACTGGATATTATACAGAGGATGTTCCCCTCCTATTTTGGTTGTGCTTAAAACAACAGGCTGGTATAGGGAATGATTCCGTCCCCAGACATTTTATTCGAATAAGCGGGTTATTCCTTTAACCGCAATTCGATTAAGTGGGTCCTACTGTATTTTTATTTTCAGAGTTATTGTCCTTTTCCGGCAGTATTGGAAGACGTAGACAATGGGTGCTTGTTTCTGACTCCGTAGAGTTTTTCGCTGCACGCATGCCCCTTATCATAGCCCGGCTTAATCATATGCTCCTGCTTGGACTAAATTGTTACCTTCTGGAATGTTGTTACTGTTGTTTTTTTCTGGGTTCCACCTGATATTGGTTTCTCAATGCATTGCCTCCTACATATTGCATTGGATATTGTTAAAACTTGGTGAAGATGATAGCCATCAAGTGAGGATGGGGATATCCTGTTTGTTAATGAACTTTTGTCTGTTCTTAGACTATTTGCACTTGATAACATTGATAAATCTTATGCGGGGACGAGGTGATACGTCATCTTCTGATTTTTTTAGAGGAATACTGATTCTTGTTATTTTTCTGTGCAGGTGACTGCAGAGCAGGTTCTAAACTTCTTCACTCAGGCTGGTGAAGTGAAGTTTGTCAGGATGGCTGGTGATGAATCACAACCTGTCAGATTTGCCTTTGTTGAGTTCAGTGATCAAAGATCTATTCCTACTGCACTGACTTATAACTCTGTTATGTTTGGAGGACGCCCACTGAAGTAAGTGTTCTACTCCACTCACTTATATTTCTTGTATTGTTTGGAGGACGCCCACTCAAGTAAGTGTCCTACTGCACTCACTTATAACTCCCTCATATTTGGAGGACGCCCACTTAAGTAAGCATCCTACGGCACTCACTTATAACTCCCTCATATTTGGAGGACACCCACTCAAGTAAGTGTCCTACTGCATTCACTTATAACTCCCTCATGTTTGGAGGACACCCACTCAAGTAAGTGTCCTACTGCATTCACTTATAACTCTCTCATGTTTGGAGGACGCCCACTTAAGGGAGTGTCCCCAAAAATCGTCTTTTATAATTCGCAAAAAACGATAGCAAAAAAACGCAGTCGACTAACACCTATCGTCTTTTGTGTTCAGGCTTGACTGCATTAATCGCGACGGGGGTCTTTTTCTGGTATGCAGTAATACACACCCAATCAGCAAAGTAAAAGTAATGCAGTAATTTGGTCAAAATATAGCGCAAACGGAAAACACTCGTTTTATGAGGATTAGCAACGGTCCAAATGTTTAACGGTTGTTGTTGTTGTGTCATCTCGTGTGCTGCCCCGTTTTTCGTAGGACGTATGCTAGCTCTGTCAACTAGAGTGTTTATTTTGTGTAAAGAAAGGGTGTAAAGAAACCAAACTATTGTTGACACGGTTCCATAATACCCGATCATTAGTACATTCTTTCCGATCGACAGACACTCTTGACGTCTTGTAGGCCTAGCTTATCGTAAACCAGATGTCCCGCTGGATAATCTGCAGCTAACTAACTTACTGTCAAGCTGTCCTCTTGATTGCGATTCTTTATTGTCTATTATTTGGTATTTTAATATTTGCAGAATATAAATGAGAAAATGTTATACCTTGAATACACAACGTCGGGGAGACGGCCTTCGCTGACGACAGTTATTATAGCTACCGTATTCACCCGTGTATAATACGCAGTTTTTTTTTCACGGAAAACCGGGTAAGAAATAAGACCTGCGCATTATACACGGGCGTAGACTATCGCAGTTTTTTTTTGTTTTTTTTTGTTGTTCTCGGAATAATGAACTGAGCGAAGTTGGACATGCGGTAGCCTACATACGGCCTCAAAGTTAAACTTGGTCCGCTAAATAAAACTTTCAACGAAATTAACTTTCCAGAAATATTCAACCATTTCAGTTTTGAAGGCAATTTCTTGTATTTTTTTTAAACATAATATACTCGACCAGACATGCTCTTATAATCGGCAAATCGTGTTCATATTGCTAACACTAACAGTGTGGCGCCAGTCGGCTGAGTACATTTCATTGACAGATAGCAGAACGGCTGTAGATTGGTTGATGGCCAGCCACTTAATAAACATTGCAATGATTATTGTACAAGGCAGCTAATCTGATTCGCTGTTTGGTGTAATGACTGTTCAATGACAGTGAGTGACGTTTCAGACTCCGCCTTATACATAAAACCAGAAGTAAATTCTGAAGTGGTGTATTGACGGCCATGGGCCGCGGACAACTTTTACGGCAGTTTTTCTTTAGCTGTAAACTTGTGGTGTCGTGACATTGAGGTGTATGTTAGACCGTGATTACAGAATTAAAAAAATATTGAAAGTATTATGGAATTTACCCTTTATAAATGTATTCCCCGGCTGTGAAAGGGCTTCATTTTTTAATACTTCACTGACTGATGCTAGCAGAAATTACGAAAGAAAACTCATTGACTCCAAAACATAGGTATTAAATCATACATTTTGCTTATTAGCAAAAGAAGCCATTCCAAAGGTTAATATTAAAAAACAACCACTGTATATACAACGGTCATAAGATATCTATTAATGATCAGAAATGATCAGTTCATAGGTTGCCGGCTGTCTGCTTTACTAGGCTTCCCGGCGCCAGGCAGCTGTGTTCCCACATGAGCCGTTGCATAATCTTATCTTGCTAATGCGTGTTATACACGGCTGTAGACGTTTTTTCGGGGATTGAGTTCGATAGTTTGGGGTGCGCATTATACATAGATGCGTATTATACTTGGGTGAATATAGCCGAGAAATCTTGGCTATGCCGAATTTTTTTTTTTCCGTGTTCGTCATATGACGAACACGGAAAAAAAAAATTCGGCATACCCAAGATTTCTCGGCTAGGGTGAATACGGCTAACCACGAGGCACCCACACAGCGCACTACTTTTAATCCGAGACGGTCGCATGCTGTGCAAGCCGCGTTTCAAATTATCGTCTTTTGTATCGTCTTTTACACCATGCGTCTTAGGCTTCGTTTTTTTTTAATCGTTTTTCTCGCAGAAAAAAAGACGATTATTGGGGACACTCCCTAAGTAAGTGTCCTACTGCACTCACTTATAACTCTCTCATGTTTGGAGGACGCCCACTTAAGTAAGTGTCCTACTGCACTCACTTATAACTCTCTCATGTTTGGAGGAGGCCCACTCAAGTTAGTGTCCTACTGCCCTCACTTATAACTCTCTCATGTTTGGAGGAGGCCCACTTAAGTAAGTGTCCTACTGCACTCACTTATAACTCTCTCATGTTTGGAGGACGCCCACTTAAGTAAGTGTCCTACTGCACTCACTTATAACTCTCTCATGTTTGGAGGACGCCCACTTAAGTACAGTCCTATCGTCGTAAGCCGGCAAATCCCCAGCCGACCAATGCGGTAGACAGCCTTCGGAAGCTTCCTCGAGAGTTGAACTGGCTCAGTGAAGCGGCTAATGATGAGTGCGCGATTGAAAATAGTCTGACTTAAAATTCACTATACGGGCTACGTTTAAGCTTTATTTCTGTTTGAAAATGTCTTTTTATTCTTTTTTTGTCAATCTTCCATAATAAAATAGTACTTTATTTAAGATTTGTTACTCAGCTTACACACGAACACAACGTGTTACTTTACCCTGGGACAGGCCGTCTGTGTGTCTTCAGTGAACTCCAGCAGAGCTTTGACTACTCCCCTGCGGCAGACAAACCCATGGCTTGATGACCGATTACAATTAGCCCTTACAGTTTACGCGGAAGATGCTTATTGTTGTCTTAGACCTGCATTCACTCATTTTTTATTTTATTACGGCAAAAAAGTCCATTTTCCCCGTAATCAAATGAATTCGTTTTCACGGATCTTTCCTTTTAAAATTCACATGAAATGTCTTTCATTTGGAAAGAACTGGTTCCTAAATATCTCATCCTGGTGATAAGTCACATTCTGTAAAGTATTTTTTCCACAAATGAATCTATAAACCACAACCTTATGGTATATCCACCGTTTGTGTGATAGTGCACGGTTAAAATCCCAATAAAGTCACATGCACAGTTGATCAAGCCTGGTTGAGTCCATTTCTAACTTCTGTGGGGTGTAGAGTTTTGGAGGGTTTTTATTTACATGTATGATCAACAGGAAATATGGTTATTATTGGGTAAGAATTTCTTTAAATTGTATTACATTTTTTTCTAAAAAAAAAAATAGAAATTAAAATGTTCGACTATTTTTAAGACAACAGCTACATGTACATGGTACATGAAGGTAACACCCCTATTAAAATAAAATAAGGCTTACCCAATGAGACCTTACTGACAACTGTCATGTAGACTGTATGGCGTCACCTGGATCGAGTTGTAGAGGGTATAGACCTATGGGAAGTCAGAATATTAATTGAAAGTTGAAACTTTGTTCCAAGTTGTCTATAACTGTCACTTAACAAAGGCAGATTTATGGGGCTAGGTGTACAGAGTCCTTAGTTATATTGTGGTCAGATTTAATACAAACAACTGAGTGGTTTCTTTATTAAATATATCTTATACAACAGCTGAAGTGAAGATAAAACTAATACTTGTAAAAATCAGAATTCGTATAAAATGTTCTGATTCAACAGCTGTTCCCAAGATGAATGCATTTTTTTTTTCTCTTTCGAGGTATTTTTGATGGCCGTGGAAAAGCAATTTTTCGACGGCAATCCCTGCAACATTGGCGATTGCCACGTGAATCGCAAGAGTTGTAAATTATTTTATCATACTAACAATGAAGTTTAATAAACAATCCGACTAATTTTATTGAAATATAAAATATATTGAAGTGAAAATGTGTAAGCCAGCAAAGAAATAAAAAAAAAATCATATTTAATTTCAATATGATTCCCTTTTTCACCAAATATTAATTCCTTCTAATAGTTCAACACTCAGACCCCCCCCCCAAAAGTGAAAAATTTCGGAGAGGATTTTTCATTTGGTCGCCGTATGTGGAAGAGTTGCCAGGTACTTGCCGAGGGTCGGGGGATGAGCCTGATTTCCTCCCCCACTTAACCTTACAACACCGCCTTATACATGAAATAATCTTGAGTTAGGCGTAAAACACCAATCAATCTAATAGTTCATGTACATGTACTTACGTCAAAATATGAAGGTGAACAGATCGTGTTTATTTAAGAAGGGGCATCTGATTACCTTGAGTTAATTCTGAGTTGTTTTCAAGAGAACCCAGTTAAAATGAAAGACTGCTGTGAATACTCTCACCATGTGTTCGGATTTATTATATAACGACACCATTTATAGTCTCTAATTACCCGGCGCTCGAAAATAACATGCGATTAACGTAAGGGAAATTTCCACGGGAGTGTTGCTCAACACAGCGTGAACATATAAATCATACTGCCAGCAGAGTGATATGGATATATTTTAAAACAAACAAACAAAAAAGAAAGAAAGAAAAACACAAGACTAGATTGTGAAATATGTGCTGGCAATCTCTGGTGTATGATCTAAAATCTTTGTTTGACGTTCTTGGACATTTTTTGTGTTACTGTACATGGGCTTATATTAGATTACGTTTTCTGTTAAATCTCCATGACCCAACATTCATAATGTTTGTCACTTGTTTCGCACAAGGTATCGATTTCAGATACCGTCGTACAACTGTTCAAAGCTTTACAAGTTAGGAATTCTGAATTTCCACGTCGTATTTTATTAAAATTCCTCCCTTACTCTGTACTAAACATTTTAGAAGCTATTTTTATATAAATGTTATTCACAAATTCAGTCCGCCTTTTGAGTCGGACTCGTTTTCAAACAGAGCGCATGGGCAAAATGTACCGTAATGATACGCGATTTGTGAATGTAATCAAACCATGCATCAGGAAAATCAACGATATGGGCTTTTTGATTAAAAATATTAGGTTTTTGTTGACAAAAAGTATGCATGGCGTAAATTTGACTAAAGCCCAATGTAAGCTGAAGTGACTGGACTGGCTTCCGCGTTAACGAAGACACTACGGGA
The DNA here is from genome assembly GCA_963971465.1 of Lepidochitona cinerea. Classification (NCBI taxonomy): domain Eukaryota; kingdom Metazoa; phylum Mollusca; class Polyplacophora; order Chitonida; family Tonicellidae; genus Lepidochitona; species Lepidochitona cinerea. Next base: position 46,100,406 of record OZ020556.1, read on the forward strand.
GCTCGAACGCAGTGAACACACACCTCTCCAGGCGACCTGAACTACTTCTGAAATACCTTCCGCGGACAAAATCTCATCCAGCTGTGAGAATAAGCGTGAGTTCAGACCAGTTTCCGCGAAAGCTACCGAAAATTATTTGCCGGCTTACGGCGATAGGACTGTAAGTGTCCTACTGCACTCACTTATAACTCTCTCATGTTTGGAGGAGGCCCACTCAAGTTAGTGTCCTACTGCCCTCACTTATAACTCTCTCATGTTTGGAGAACACCCACTCAAGTAAGTGTCCTACTGCATTCACTTATAACTCTCTCATGTTTGGAGGACGCCCACTTAAGTAAGTGTCCTACTGCCCTCACTTATAACTCTCTCATGTTTGGAGGACGCCCACTTAAGTAAGTGTCCTACTGCACTCACTTATAACTCTCTCATGTTTGGAGGAGGCCCACTCAAGTTAGTGTCCTACTGCACTCACTTATAACTCTCTCATGTTTGAAGGAGGCCCACTTAAGTAAGTGTCCTACTGCACTCACTTATAACTCTCTCATGTTTGGAGGACGCCCACTTAAGTAAGTGTCCTACTGCACTCACTTATAACTCTCTCATGTTTGGAGGACGCCCACTTAAGTAAGTGTCCTACTGCACTCACTTATAACTCTCTCATGTTTGGAGGAGGCCCACTCAAGTTAGTGTCCTACTGCCCTCACTTATAACTCTCTCATGTTTGGAGAACACCCACTCAAGTAAGTGTCCTACTGCATTCACTTATAACTCTCTCATGTTTGGAGGACGCCCACTTAAGTAAGTGTCCTACTGCCCTCACTTATAACTCTCTCATGTTTGGAGAACACCCACTCAAGTAAGTGTCCTACTGCCCTCACTCTCTCATGTTTGGAGGATGCCCAAGTGTATTACGGCACTCACCTACAATGTATAACTTTGATGTGTTTAGAGGACTGTTCTATAATTGTCACTGTTTTTCTGGCTTGTGGATTGCATCATATGGGAGAATCTTTTTTATATCATTAGTGGAACTATGTACTCTTTTGAATATGATTTTTTAAAGCCAGTTGATGGTTTTCTAGATAAAGAGGCCAATTGACCGGACACTAAAATATGATAGGGTTAAAAGAATAAGACTAACAATTGCTGCAATCATGAATTGACTCTTGTCGCCCCTATCTCTGGGATCACTTAGCTTTCATATGATTGTTATTCGCTAACACAAAATATGATTGGATTGCTGTTTTAGACTCTTGAAACACTGCTCTTTCAAAATAAATAAGTAAAGTGCTAAAATGACCCTGCCTTTTATTGGTTTTTTTTTTTAATTTTAGGGTGAATCATTCAAGCAATGCCATTGTGAAGCCTCATGTTAAGCCAGAGACCGCCAAAAGAGAACTGGATGAAGCAATGAGGAGAGTAAAAGAAGCCCAGTCATTGATTTCAGCAGCCATTGATCCAGGTAAGAGACTTTGTAAGCAGCATGTAGGTAGTCTGCTCTGTACAGGTGGATGTAGTCTGCTCTGTACAGGTGGATGTAGTCTGGTCTGTACAAGTGGATGTAGTCAGCGCTGTACAGGTGGATGCAGTCTGTTCTGTACAGGTGGATGTAGTCTGGTCTGTACAGGGGGATGTAGTCTGCTCTGTACAGGTGGATGTAGTCTGGTCTGTACAGGTGGATGTAGTCTGCTCTGTACAGGTGGATGTAGTCTGGTCTGTACAGGTGGATGTAGTCTGGTCTGTACAGGTGGATGTAGTCTGGTCTGTACAGGTGGATGCAGTCTGGTCTGTACTGGTGGATGCAGTCTGGTCTGTACTGGTGGATGTAGTCTGGTCTGTACTGGTGGATGCAGTCTGGTCTGTACAGGTGGATGCAGTCTGTTCTGTACAGGTGGATGTAGTCTGGTCTGTACAGGGGGATGTAGTCTGCTCTGTACAGGTGGATGTAGTCTGGTCTGTACTGGTGGATGCAGTCTGGTCTGTACTGGTGGATGTAGTCTGGTCTGTACTGGTGGATGCAGTCTGGTCTGTACAGGTGGATGCAGTCTGTTCTGTACAGGTGGATGTAGTCTGTTCTGTACAGGTGGATGCAGTCTGGTCTGTACTGGTGGATGCAGTCTGGTCTGTACAGGTGGATGCAGTCTGTTCTGTACAGGTGGATGTAGTCTGTTCTGTACAGGTGGATGTAGTCTGTTCTGTACAGGTGGATGAAGTCTGTTCTGTACAGGTGGATACAGCCTGGTCTGTACAGGTGGATGCAGTCTGTTCTGTACAGGTGGATGTAGTCTGTTCTGTACAGGTGGATGCAGTCTGGTCTGTACAGGTGGATGTAGTCTGTTCTGTACAGGTGGATGCAGTCTGGTCTGTACTGGTGGATGCAGTCTGGTCTGTACAGGTGGATGCAGTCTGTTCTGTACAGGTGGATGTAGTCTGTTCTGTACAGGTGGATGTAGTCTGTTCTGTACAGGTGGATGAAGTCTGTTCTGTACAGGTGGATACAGCCTGGTCTGTACAGGTGGATGCAGTCTGGTCTGTACTGGTGGATGCAGTCTGGTCTGTACAGGTGGATGCAGTCTGTTCTGTACAGGTGGATGTAGTCTGTTCTGTACAGGTGGATGTAGTCTGTTCTGTACAGGTGGATGAAGTCTGTTCTGTACAGGTGGATACAGCCTGGTCTGTACAGGTGGATACAGCCTGGTCTGTACTGGTGGATGCAGTCTGGTCTGTACTGGTGGATGCAGTCTGGTCTGTACTGGTGGATGCAGTCTGTTCTGTACAGGTGGATGTAGTCTGTTCTGTACAGGTGGATGAAGTCTGTTCTGTACAGGTGGATACAGCCTGGTCTGTACAGGTGGATGTAGTCTGGTCTGTACAGGGGGATGTAGTCTGGTCTGTACAGGTGGATGTAGTCTGGTCTGTACAGGTGGATGTAGTCTGGTCTGTACTGGTGGATGCAGTCTGTTCTGTACAGGTGGATGTAGTCTGTTCTGTACAGGTGGATGAAGTCTGTTCTGTACAGGTGGATGTAGTCTGTTCTGTTCAGGGGGATGTAGTCAGCTCTGTACAGGTGGATGTAGTCTGTTCTGTACAAAGAGGATGTAGTCTGGTCTGTACAGGTGGATGCAGTCTGTTCTGTACAGGTGGATGTAGTCTGGTCTGTACAGGTGGATGCAATCTGTTCTGTACAGGTGGATGTAGTCTGGTCTGTACAGGTGGATGTAATCTGGTCTGTACAGGTAGATGTAGTCGGGTCTGTACAGGTGGATGTAGTCTGGTCTGTACAGGTGGATGCAATCTGTTCTGTACAGGTGGATGTAGTCTGGTCTGTACAGGTGGATGTAGTCTGGTCTGTACAGGTGGATGTAGTCTGGTCTGTACAGGTGGATGCAATCTGTTCTGTACAGGTGGATGTAGTCTGGTCTGTACAGGTGGATGTAGTCTGGTCTGTACAGGTGGATGCAGTCTGGTCTGTACAGGTGGATGCAGTCTGGTCTGTACAGGTGGGTGTAGTCTGGTCTGTACAGGTGGATGCAGTCTGGTCTGTACAGGTGGATGTAGTCTGGTCTGTACAGGTGGATGTAGTCCGGTCTGTACAGGTGGATGTAGTCTGGTCTGTACAGGTGGATGTAATCTGGTCTGTACAGGTGGATACAGTCTGGTCTGTACTGGTGGATACAGTCTGGTCTGTACAGGTGGATGTAGTCTGGTCTGTACAGGTGGATGTAGTCTGGTCTGTACAGGTGGATGTAGTCTGGTCTGTACAGGGGGATGTAGTCTGGTCTGTACTGGGGGATGTAGTCGGGTCTGTACAGGCGGATGTAGTCTGGTCTGTACAGGGGGATGTAGTCTGGTCTGTACAGGTGGATGTAGTCTGGTCTGTACAGGTGGATGTAGTCTGGTCTGTACAGGTGGATGTAGTCTGGTCTGTACAGGTGGATGTAGTCGGGTCTGCACAGGTGGATGTAGTCGGGTCTGCACAGGTGGATGTAGTCTGGTCTGTACAGGTGGATGTAGTCTGTTCTGTACAGGGGGATGCAGTCTGGTCTGTACAGGGGGATTTAGTCTGGTATGTACAGGGGGATGTAGTCTGGTCTGTATTTATGGATTTATTCTGGTCTGTACAACTGGATGTAGTCTGGTCTGTACAGGTGGATGTAGTCTGGTCTGTACAGGGGTATGTAGTCTGGTCTGTACCGATGGATGTAGTCTGGTCTGTACTGGTGGATACAGTCTGGTCTGTACAGGTGGATGTAGTCTGGTCTGTACAGGTGGATGTAGTCTGGTCTGAATAGGTGGATGTAGTCAGCTCTGTACAGGTGGATGTAGTCTGGTCTGTACAGGGGGGTGTAGTAGGCAGTCTGGTCTGTACTGGTGGATGTAGTATGGTCTGTACTGTTGGATGTAGTCTGGTCTGTACAGGGGGATGTAGTCAGCTCTGTACAGGTGGATGTAGTCTGGTCTGTACAGGGGGATGTAGTAGGCAGTCTGGTCTGAACTGGTGGATGTAGTCTGGTCTGTACTGATGGATGTAGTATGGTCTGTACAGGGGGGTGTAGTAGGCAGTCTGGTCTGTACTGGTGGATGTAGTCTGGTCTGTACTGATGGATGTAGTCTGGTCTGTACAGGGGGATGTAGTCTGGTCTGTACAGGTGGATGTAGTCTGGCCTGTACAGGTGGATACAGTCTGGTCTGTACAGGTGGATACAGTCTGGTCTGTACAGGTGGATGCAGTCTGCTCTGTACAGGTGGATGTAGTCTGGTCTGTACAGGTGGATACAGTCTGGTGTGTACAGGTGGATGCAGTCTGCTCTGTACAGGTGGACGTAGTCTGGTCTGTACAGGGGGATGTAGTCTGGTCTGTACAGATGGATGTAGTCTGGTCTGTACAGGTGGATGTAGTCTGCTCTGTACAGGTGGATGCAGTCTGGTCTGTACTGGTGGATGCAGTCTGGTCTGTACTGGTGGATACAGTCTGGTCTGTACTGGTGGATACAGTCTGGTCTGTACAGGGGGATGCAGTCTGTTCTGTACAGGTGGATACAGTCTGGTCTGTACAGGGGGATGTAGTCTGGTCTGTACAGGGGGATGTAGTCTGGTCTGTACAGGTGGATGTAGTCTGGCCTGTACAGGTGGATACAGTCTGGTCTGTACAGGTGGATACAGTCTGGTCTCTACAGGTGGATGTAGTTCAGTTGACTCTCATGGGATATTCTAGTGTGTTCAGTTGACTCTCATGTGATGGTCTAGTGTGTTCAGTTGACTCTCATGTGATGGTCTAGTGTGTTCAGTTGACTCTCATGTGATATTCTAGTGTGTTCAGTTGACCCTCATGTGATAGTCTAGTGTGTTCAGTTGACCCTCATGGGATATTCTAGTGTGTTCAGTTGACCCTCATGGGATAGTCTAGTGTGTTCAGTTGACCCTCATGTGATAGTCTAGTGTGTTCAGTTGACCCTCATGGGATAGTCTAGTGTGTTCAGTTGACCCTCATGGGATAGTCTAGTGTGTTCAGTTGACCCTCATGGGATAGTCTAGTGTGTTCAGTTGACTCTCATGTGATAGGCTAGTGGGTTCAGTTGACCCTCATGGGATAGTCTAGTGTGTTCAGTTGACCCTCATGTGATGGTCTTGTGTGTTCAGTTGACCCTCATGGGATAGTCTAGTGTGTTCAGTTGACTCTCATGGGATAGTCTAGTGTGTTCAGTTGACCCTCATGGGATAGTCTAGTGTGTTTAGTTGACTCTCATGTGATATTCTAGTGTGTTCAGTTGACCCTCATGGGATAGTCTAGTGTGTTCAGTTGACTCTCATGGGATAGTCTAGTGTGTTCAGTTGACCCTCATGGGATAGTCTAGTGTGTTCAGTTGACCCTCATGGGATAGTCTAGTGTGTTCAGTTGACCCTCATGTGATGGTCTAGTGTGTTCAGTTGACCCTCATGGGATAGTCTAGTGTGTTCAGTTGACTCTCATGGGATAGTCTAGTGTGTTCAGTTGACCCTCATGGGATAGTCTAGTGTGTTTAGTTGACTCTCATGTGATATTCTAGTGTGTTCAGTTGACCCTCATGGGATAGTCTAGTGTGTTCAGTTGACCCTCATGGGATAGTCTAGTGTGTTCAGTTGACCCTCATGTGATAGTTTAGTGTGTTCAGTTGACCCTCATGGGATAGTCTAGTGTGTTCAGTTGACCCTCATGTGATAGTCTAGTGTGTTCAGTTGGTCCTCATTGGATGGTCGAGTGTGTTCAGTTGACCCTCATGTGATAGTCTAGTGTGTTCAGTTGGTCCCCATGGGAGAGTCTAGTGTGTTCAGTTGACTCTCATGGGATAGTCTAGTGTGTTCAGTTGACTCTCATGGGATAGTCTAGTGTGTTCAGTTGACCCTCATGTGATAGTCTAGTGTGTTCAGTTGACCCTCATGGGAGAGTCTAGTGTGTTCAGTTGGTCCTCATGGGATATTCTAGTGTGTTCAGTTGACTCTCATGTGATAGTCTAGTGTGTTCAGTTGGTCCTCATGTGATAGTCTAGTGTGTTCAGTTGGCCCTCATAGTATAGTCTAGTGTGTTCAGTTGGTCCTCATTGGATGGTCTAGTGTGTTCAGTTGGTCCTCATGGGAGAGTCTAGTGTGTTCAGTTGATCCTCATGTGATAGTCTAGTGTGTTCAGTTGACCCTCATGTGATAGTCTAGTGTGTTCAGTTGACCCTCATGGGATGGTCTAGTGTGTTCAGTTGACCTTCATGGGATAGTCTAGTGTGTTCAGTTGTTCCTCATTGGATGGTCTAGTGTGTTCAGTTGACCCTCATGTGATAGTCTAGTGTGTTCAGTTGACCCTCATGTGATAGTCTAGTGTGTTCAGTTGGCCCTCATAGTATAGTCTAGTGTGTTCAGTTGGTCCTCATTGGATGGTCTAGTGTGTTCAGTTGGTCCTCATGTGATATTCTAGTGTGTTCAGTTGACCCTCATGTGATAGTCTAGTGTGTTCAGTTGACCCTCATGTGATAGTCTAGTGTGTTCAGTTGTTCCTCATTGGATAGTCTAGTGTGTTCAGTTGACCCTCATGTGATAGTCTAGTGTGTTCAGTTGACCCTCATGTGATAGTCTAGTGTGTTCAGTTGACCCTCATGGGATAGTCTAGTGTGTTCAGTTGACCCTCATGTGATAGTCTAGTGTGTTCAGTTGGTCCTCATTGGATGGTCTAGTGTGTTCAGTTGGTCCTCATAGTATAGTCTAGTGTGTTCAGTTGACCCTCATGTGATATTCTAGTGTGTTCAGTTGACCCTCATGTGATAGTCTAGTGTGTTCAGTTGACCCTCATGGGATAGTCTAGTGTGTTCAGTTGACCCTCATGGGATAGTCTAGTGTGTTCAGTTGACCCTCATGGGATAGTCTAGTGTGTTCAGTTGACTCTCATGTGATAGTCTAGTGGGTTCAGTTGACCCTCATGGGATAGTCTAGTGTGTTCAGTTGACCCTCATGTGATGGTCTTGTGTGTTCAGTTGACCCTCATGTGATAGTCTAGTGTGTTCAGTTGACTCTCATGGGATAGTCTAGTGTGTTCAGTTGACCCTCATGGGATAGTCTAGTGTGTTTAGTTGACTCTCATGTGATATTCTAGTGTGTTCAGTTGACCCTCATGGGATAGTCTAGTGTGTTCAGTTGGCCCTCATGGGATAGTCTAGTGTGTTCAGTTGACCCTCATGGGATAGTCTAGTGTGTTCAGTTGACCCTCATGGGATAGTCTAGTGTGTTCAGTTGACCCTCATGGGATAGTCTAGTGTGTTCAGTTGACCCTCATGTGATGGTCTAGTGTGTTCAGTTGACCCTCATGGGATAGTCTAGTGTGTTCAGTTGACTCTCATGGGATAGTCTAGTGTGTTCAGTTGACCCTCATGGGATAGTCTAGTGTGTTTAGTTGACTCTCATGTGATATTCTAGTGTGTTCAGTTGACCCTCATGGGATAGTCTAGTGTGTTCAGTTGGCCCTCATGGGATAGTCTAGTGTGTTTAGTTGACTCTCATGTGATATTCTAGTGTGTTCAGTTGACCCTCATGTGATAGTCTAGTGTGTTTAGTTGATCCTCATGTGATAGTCTAGTGTGTTCAGTTGACCCTCATGTGATAGTCTAGTGTGTTCAGTTGACCCTCATGGGATGGTCTAGTGTGTTCAGTTGACCCTCATGGGATAGTCTAGTGTGTTCAGTTGACCCTCATGGGATAGTCTAGTTTGTTCAGTTGGTCCTCATGTGATAGTCTAGTGTGTTCAGTTGACTCTCATGGGATAGTCTAGTGTGTTCAGTTGACCCTTATGTGATAGTCTAGTGTGTTCAGTTGGCCCTCATAGTATAGTCTAGTGTGTTCAGTTGGTCCTCATTGGATGGTCTAGTGTGTTCAGTTGTTCCTCATTGGATGATCTAGTGTTTTAAGTTGAGTGTATCTTAGATGGTCAAAACGAGATACTCACTGTGACACAAACCCATTTTATTGATGGAAGGGGCTTCTGTGCCTAATGATTGACAGAATGATCGTCTCTGTCATATACAACCCTCCTATCCATGCATTATCTGTGTCAACTCCACAACACACACACATCTTGAGCTACAAGTAGTTCATATTTGACCCATTGTCTTTGTCAACTCCACAACACACATATTCATCTCTAGTTACAAGTAGTTCATATTTGACCCATTGTCTTTGTCAACTCCACAACAGACATATTCATCTTGAGCTACAAGTAGTTCATATTTGTGGGATTTGGGACAATCAGTAACTCTCAGTACACTAGCTCTGATTCTCACATGTTTTTCTGTGGGGTTTGGGACAATCAGTAATCTTTCTTCAAGTTAGCTCTGATTCTCACATGTTTTTCTGTGGGGTTTGGGACAATCAGTAACTCTCAGTACACTAGCTCTGACTCTCACATGTTTTTCTGTGGGATTTGGGACAATCAGTAACTCTCAGTACACTAGCTCTGATTCTCACATGTTTTTCTGTGGGGTTTGGGACAATCAGTAACCCTCAGTACACTAGCTCTGATTCTCACATGTTTTTCTGTGGGGTTTGGGACAATCAGTAACTCTCAGTACACTAGCTCTAATTCTCACATGTTTTTCTGTGGGATTTGGGACAATCACTAACTCTCAGTACACTAGCTCTGATTCTCACATGTTTTTCTGTGGGATTTGGGACAATCAGTAACCCTCAGTACACTAGCTCTGATTCTCAGATGTTTTTCTGTGGGGTTTGGGACAATCAGTAACTCTCAGTACACTAGCTCTGATTCTCACATGTTTTTCTGTGGGATTTGGGACAATCAGTAACTCTCAGTACACTAGCTCTGATTCTCACATGTTTTTCTGTGGGATTTGGGACAATCACTAACTCTCAGTACACTAGCTCTGATTCTCACATGTTTTTCTGTGGGATTTGGGACAATCACTAACTCTCAGTACACTAGCTCTGATTCTCACATGTTTTTCTGTGGGATTTGGGACAATCACTAACTCTCAGTACACTTTGTTTTTCAAGGTAAAGAGAAAAGTAGTCGAAGTCGATCTCGTTCTCGTTCCCGGAAGAGAAGATCACGGTCAAGGTCAAGAAAATCTGCTTCAAGGAGAAGGTCTAACTCCAGACGACGATCTCAACGGTCTCGCTCTAGGGGCCGACGATCACGAAGCCGTAAAAGATCTCGCTCTCGCTCCAAAACTCGTCGTAGAAGTTCACGGTCAAGGTAGATAAACTAAGATTCTGTTGGCTATTTTTTATCTATGATGATTCATATGCACAGCTGCTTCCATGGATTTTTTTGTTGTCCTTTTTTGTTATCAAACCTCTCTCATAAACATGTTATCTGGATAAATAACTATTGGTATTAATATCTATACTAATATACAGTACTGACTAGATTCTAACCAATATAGAATGGCTATAATAACTGCTGGGTCCCTATCTCTATAGATCTATGTCACATCATGAAAGGTCGAGTCTTAGTCTTGTCCTCCAATCAGATTTATATTGCACAATCTATTAATTCTTCTTTCTTGTAAGTGTCATATGTTAAACCCATTGATACGTGTATTTATATCAGTTAACTCTATATTCCTATTCGAGCAATATTTCATAACAAAGTACTCTAACCAGTTCACCAGTTAATTCTATGTTCCTATTCGTGCAATATTTCATAATATAGTACTCTAACCAGTTCACCAGTTAATTCCATGTTCCTATTCGTGCAATATTTCATAATATAGTACTCTAACCAGTTCACCAGTTAATTCTATGTTCCTATTCGTGCAATATTTCATAATAAAGTACTCTAACCAGTTCACCAGTTAATTCTATGTTCCTATTCGAACAATATTTCATAATATAGTACTCTAACCAGTTCACCAGTTAATTCTATGTTCCTATTCGAACAATATTTCATAATAAAGTACTCTAACCAGTTCACCAGTTAATTCTATGTTCCTATTCGTGCAATATTTCATAATATAGTACTCTAACCAGTTCACCAGTTAATTCTATGTTCCTATTCGTGCAATATTTCATAATAAAGTACTCTAACCAGTTCACCAGTTAATTCTATGTTCCTATTCGTGCAATATTTCATAATAAAGTACTCTAACCAGTTCACCAGTTAATTCTATGTTCCTATTCGAACAATATTTCATAATATAGTACTCTAACCAGTTCACCAGTTAATTCTAAGTTCCTATTCAAGCAATATTTCATAATATAGTACTCTAACCAGTTCACCAGTTAACTCTATATTCCTATTCGAACCATATTTCTAAATATAGTACTCTAACCAGTTAACTCTATATTCCTATTCAAGCAATATTTCATATTAAAGTACTCTAACCAGTTCACCAGTTAATTTTATTTTCCTATTTGAATAATATTTCATAATATGGTACTCTAACCAGTTAACTCTATGGTCATATTCAAACAATATTTCATAATATAATACTTTATTATCCTTCAACCAAGTTAGTTGGCAAATGCTGAATTTTGATTGGTCGAATACCCGGGTCGTATAAACCCATACACCCGGCCTGATTTTGTTATGACCCGCCTGGCGAAAAAACATGGCCGCCACCACTTTAAATGTTTACTCGCTTCGAAAAGCCCAAACAGGTCTTATGAGGATCTATTACAGTCACCTAAGCTTCATTAATTGTTCAAAGTTTTTATTTCTATCTAATTTGACTCTAATTCAAATCTACAATTATGGAAAAACGAAACACAAAATTCTTCGTACATCGATCAATAACGTTGCTAAGTATACAAGGGGCGTAACTCTGTATGTCGTTTGTCGTCTGCTCGGTCCGTTTGACAGACGTTCATACATTTTCACTGTAGATGTAAGTGTGAAATATCGAGATATTAGCTTTAGCTAAAATATATTTGTCACAGGTAGAATTTGCGCAATAAAACAAATAACAAGACAAGCTGGAAATTTGCACACACAATGAAGTCGTAACTCTGATTAGATTAACACTAATAACCGTAGCTAGGGGCCTATACCAGCTGGTATGCCTATCTAGGTCAAAAGCGGTTGAACTTGAAACATGAATCTGTGACAATTCTCCGTTTACTAGGGGTTTCGGGATAATAAATTCGTCATTGATATTTTACCCTGGGTGTATGAATCTTTTATGACCCTTCTGTTCCTCATACACCCTTCGCCTCCGGCTCAGGGCGTATGATTATCAGAAGGGTCATAACGATTCATACACCCAGGGTAAAATATCAATAACTAATACTAACCTGTTCACCAGTTAACTCTATATTCATATTCAAACAATATTAATGACGAGTGAAGTGACTAATCACCAGGAATATGTATTTAATTATTTCCAAATGCAAGACATTTCATGTGTATTTTATAAAGATAGAATTCAATTTATTTATTACGGCCGCTCAGTTTCCAGAGTCAGATGTAAGACCAACTTAGTATTTATTTTCTATACTGGTTTCTATGATAATCAAAGAACAAATTAAAAAGTTTTTGTTGAACTGTGTTTGACATTTTTTCTCTTGTCAATGCAACTTTTAAATGCCAGTTTTTGCTATTTGCCGCTTTTAATATTGTTTTTTTTTTTTGCGAATAAAAATATTTCCTGTCGTAAAAATCTGAATTGCGAGGGTTGCAGTTTTACGTAAAACCACCTACACTGTCTACAGAACATACATGCACAGACTCCAATCTACAGGTCAGCAGACACTAACGACTTCAAAGACTATTTGAGCGACGGCTATCAATGGCTATTATAACAAAACAGCGGGTGGCGGATTGAATTAACGATCTCCATGTAGTGGCTACATGAAACACTCGGAAATTTAAGGATACTTTTTGAAACGTTATTAAATCCTCAAATTGTTTTTTTGAATACTCGATATAGGTGAGGTATTACTGTAGCTGTCTGGTTAGACCAGGTACCGCAATTTTCACAAGTAATAGATTACCTTTACTTCAATTTTTATACAAGATGCTCTCCATGTTTTGCCGAAAATAAAGCTAAGGATTGTGTATGATTTAGCTCTATAACTTCCAGACACTTGGAATTAAGTTCAACTCTCAATTAATAGTATTCTGACTTTCCATAGGTCTAGATTCTCTAAAACAGCCTAGCTGACACCAACCATGTCTCCAGGACAATTCTGTCAGTTATGTCTCATTGAATCAACCCTATTCAATTGTGACTGAGGGGATTCTTTCATATACATCTACATATAACTGTTGTTGTTGAACATATACATGTTAATAAATAGCCAAATGGAAACTGTTTACCCCCATAGAAATGTTAGAGATTAATTTGATGAGGCATGTAGATCAACCGGCATGTGTCTATGAGGGTTTGCAGGATCACACAAACAGTGGATATAACCAATAGGTTATGTTTTATAGATTGATTTATAATAAGCAAAATACCCTACTGAGTAAAGTGACAACCACCAGGATTATATATCTAAGAACCAGGAGCTGTTTTCACAAAGCGGCGTAGCAAAAGTTTAATATGTTATTGTCATAGCAATGTATCTCTATAGTATGGGTTGCTATGGGAGTTACGTAAAAACTTATCCTTTGTCGCTTTGTGAAACGGGCTCTAGTTATTTCCAAAAGCGAGACATACATATAAGGAAATAACGTTTCAGATGCACCAGAAGTACATGTAAGACCTGGTTTTTCGTATAATATTCATAGAAGGAATTTAAAAAAAGAACCGTTGAACACTGACATTTGTCACCTGGCCAATGCACATCAGTTTACTTTATTTACTGCTTTTAATTACTTTGAATTAAAAAATGCTGTGGTAAATCATTTCTGCTGTGGAAACTGGGACTTTTTTGTCGGGGTAAAAATCTTAAATTTGTGGGTTGTGAAGCCACTTGGAGATCTGTTTACGTTTTTTTCCTAATAATCCTAATGTTCAGTGCACATCTATGGGGTTTTCATGTCTAGTAATCCTAATGTTCAGTGCACATCTATGGGGTTTTCATTTCTAGTAATCCTAATGTTCAGTACACATCTATGGTGTTTTCATGTCTAATAATCCTAATGTTCAGTACACATCTATGGTGTTTTCATGTCTAATAATCCTAATGTTCAGTACACATTGTGTTTTCATGTCTAATAATCCTAATGTTCAGTACACATCTATGGTGTTTTCATGTCTAATAATCCTAATGTTCAGTACACATCTATGGTGTTTTCATGTCTAGACATCACAATGTTCAGTACACATCTATGGTGTTTTCATGTCTAATAATCCTAATGTTCAGTACACATTGTGTTTTCATGTCTAATAATCCTAATGTTCAGTACACATCTATGGTGTTTTCATGTCTAATAATCCTAATGTTCAGTACACATCTATGGTGTTTTCATGTCTTATAACCCTAATGTTCAGTACACATCTATGGTGTTTTCATGTCTTATAATCCTAATGTTCAGTACACATCTATGGTGTTTTCATGTCTAATAATCCTAATGTTCAGTACACATCTATGGTGTTTTCATGTCTTATAACCCTAATGTTCAGTACACATCTATGGTGTTTACATGTCTTATAATCCTAATGTTCAGTACACATCTATGGTGTTTTCATGTCTAATAATCCTAATGTTCAGTACACATCTATGGTGTTTTCATGTCTTATAACCCTAATGTTTAGTACACATCTATGGTGTTTTCATGTCTTATAATCCTAATGTTCAGTACACATCTATGGTGTTTTCATGTCTAATAATCCTAATGTTCAGTACACATCTACATTTATGGTGTTTTCATGTCTAGTAATCCTAATGTTCAGTTCACATCTATGGGGTTTTCATGTCTAGTAATCTTAATGTTCAGTACACATCTATGGTGTTTTCGTGTCTTATAATCCTAATGTTCAGTACACATCTATGGTGTTTTCATGTCTAATAATCCTAATGTTCAGTACACATCTACATGTATGGTGTTTTCATGTCTAATAATCCTAATGTTCAGTACACATCTATGGTGTTTTCATGTCTTATAATCCTAATGTTCAGTACACATCTACATGTATGGTGTTTTCATGTCTTATAATCCTAATGTTCAGTACACATCTACATGTATGGTGTTTTCATGTCTTATAATCCTAATGTTCAGTACACATCTACATGTATGGTGTTTTCATGTCTTATAATCCTAATGTTCAGTACATATCTACATGTATGGTGTTTTCATGTCTAGTAATCCTAATGTTCAGTACACGTCTACATGTATGGTGTTTTCATGTCTAGTAAGCTTAACGGGTATCTTTTATTTGACTAAAATCGTTTTATATCATAGCTACCTGAAGCTGTCTTCTTCTAGTATCAGTTTTATTCCAGGTCTAGATCCAGAAATAGAAGATCTCGAAGCCGAAAAAGGTCAAGGTCACGTACGAGAAACAGAAGTAAATCTCGGTATGTCACGCCATGAAAGAGGTGGGTGGGTGGGGGGGAGTGGGGGTGGTCACTGAGTTTGCATAAGAAATATGTTTGGAAAGCAAATAGTTAATACATTAGCCTGTGTCAATCACATTAACACGGCATAGTTTACACATTATTCTGTGTCAATTACTTGAACACGACATAGTTTACACATTATCCTGTGTCGATCACTTGAACATGGCATAGTTTACACATTGTCACCTGTCAATCACTTGAACACGGCATAGTTTACGCATTATCCTGTGTCAACCTCTTGAACATGGCATAGTTTACACATTATCCTGTGTCAACCACTTGAACAGGAGATCGTTTACACATCCTGTGTCAACCACTTTACTTTTTATACGCCCAGTTATAAAAGCGGGCTGTATTACGGTATCATCTCCGTCCGTCCGGCAGTCCGCCTGTCCGGCGTCCACTTTCCCTTCCGCTCCATAACTTCCTAAGTTTCGATTCCATCTTAACAATTTTTTCTGAGTATATTTCTTATGGGTAGAAGGTGTGTCGCGAACTATTTTTGACATCATTTATTGCGTAATATGGCAGCCATATTGGGTTATGTAATATTTACTTTTTCTCTCCATAACTTTAACTAATATGATCCGATGTTTTCAAATCTTTCATGTTACATACCATATTAAAAGACAGTGTGTAAAAAATTGTTTATGATATCAACTATTGCAAATTATTGGATTATGTATATTCCCTTTTATTCTTACTTTCATTTTCATGAAAATAACCTCTAAGTTATAAAATGGTTTCTACTTGTCCGATTCTCATCAAAAAAGGATTTTTTCCAACTGTAATAATTTTTCTAAATTGATTAAAACTATCCTTAAATCAATATATAACATTTAAATCAAATGAAAAATACTTATAAGGATCAAAGTTTTATCTACAGACAAAGAGATGGCCTTCATAAAATTAAATGTACATTGGCTTTGTATTAATGTTTGCCTTTTCATAGCCATGCTCAACTGTTATATATCTTTTTGTAGCCAAATAATTTACTAAGGTATGATTAGTTAATTATAAACTGCTTTTCTAAAAAATGAAACATTTTAATCCAACCTATATTGACAACAAACAATGTTTAACATCGCGATTTAACTGCAGCGAGAATTGATAACTTGTACCGAGTACAAATCTAGTTAATAATCGTTGATCCAAATAGCCCGTTTTAAATTTGATACAGATGGATTTTAAAGGTTTAAGTGGCAACATTTCATTTTGTTGACATTACATCACCTTTTGCCAAGCTTCAACAGCCTTCCTCTGAATTGGGAAAATTAAATTCAAATAAATATGGAAGGATTTGTTTTGGTATGGCCGCATTTACTGTGCCTTTCCGGGCGTATTTTGGGTTTCGCAAAACTCTTGTTACATCTTATTTTTCCCCAGTGGTTTAAAAAGTTAACGCAACAACAGTTAACATAAATCATTGAACAAGGAATATGAAACACATTGTTCTGTGATAAATCGTTGAACAACGGATATGAAACACATTCTGTGATAAATCATTGAACAACGGATATGAAACACATTTTTGTGTGATAAATCAATAAACAACGGATATGAAACACATTCCGTGATAAATCCATGAACAACGGATATGAAACACATTGTTCTGTGATAAATCATTGAACAACGGATATGAAACACATTGTTCTGTGATAAATCGTTGAACAACGGATATGAAACACATTGTTCTGTGATAAATCGTTGAACAACGAATATGAAACACATTGTTCTGTGATGAATCATTGAACAACGGATATGAAACACATTGTTCTGTGATAAATCGTTGGACAACGGATATGAAACACATTGTTCTGTGATAAATCGTTGAACAACGGATATGAAACACATTGTTCTGTGATACATGTAAATCAATGAACAGCGGATATGAAACACATTCTGTGATAAATCAATGAACAACGGATATGAAACACATTGTTCTGTGATAAATCGTTGAACAACGGATATGAAACACATTCTGTGATACATGTAAATCAATGAACAACGAATATGAAACACATTGTTCTGTGATAAATCATTTAAATGGGATAATTAAGTAATATTTATGGCCATTTGCTTAAACAACAAAAGTTATCCTAGGATAGAGTGCATATCAGGTAATATTAAATACAATTTCTATGCCATTCATTTTATAGAAGAGATCATCTTGATTGCATCAATCAAATTCATTGCTGTGTAAATTGCTGTAACTCATGTAGAAAGACATGTAGAATAATAAGTACTAATATTTAGCTAATCACATTTTATATCCTGGTGGTGTTTTTATTCTGTTTCTGGTTTGTTGGGCTTGTTTTGTTTTTTTGGAATTCAAACACTTAAGCGGTTCATTATTTAACATTGCTTCAGTTTGGTGCGATTTCCAGTAACGCTTTCTCTGCTTTTGTTTTTGAGAGGTTAAGATCCCCTTCCACAAAACTATTATATTATTGATATTTATATTACTAATCCTTGTGTATCATTCCAATTTGTGTTGTTCAGGCGTAAAACCCCCCCAAGAGCTTACAGTCATCGCAAGTCTCGCAGCACTTCAAGGTAGGTAACCTTTGATACTGGCCTAGTAAGGTCACCTCCACAATGTGGCTTATTGACTATTTCAGTCATTTCCCTGATGATTATTGTATCCTGCTTTTGAAACACTGAAACATATACAAATGGGCTTGATTTAAGCTCTATGTGTTTAAGAGAATCTAAGGAACAATTCATAGAAGGGTCTGGTAACCACCATCTAGTTAGGTCATCTTACACCTCCACTAAACAGACAGTAATCATGTGTGTCAACACATCTAGTTAGGTCATCTTACACTTCCACTAACAGACAGTAATCATGTGTGTCAACACATCTAGTTATGTCATCTTACACTTCCACTAACAGACAGTAATCATGTGTGTCAACACATCTAGTTATGTCATCTTACACTTCCACTAACAGACAGTAATCATGTGTGTCAACACATCTAGTTAGGTCATCTTACACCTCCACTAACAGACAGTAATCATGTGTATCAACACATCTAGTTAGGCCATCTTACACCTCCACTAACAGACAGTAATCATGTGTGTCAACACATCTAGTTATGTCATCTTACACTTCCACTAACAGACAGTAATCATGTGTGTCAACACATCTAGTTAGGTCATCTTACACTTCCACTAACAGACAGTAATCATGTGTGTCAACACATCTAGTTATGTCATCTTACACTTCCACTAACAGACAGTAATCATGTGTGTCAATACATCTAGTTAGGTCATCTTACACCTCCACTAACAGACAGTAATCATGTGTGTCAATACATCTAGTTAGGTCATCTTACACCTCCACTAACAGACAGTAATCATGTGTGTCAACACATCTAGTTAGGTCATCTTACACCTCCACTAACAGACAGTAATCATGTGTGTCAATACATCTAGTTAGGTCATCTTACACCTCCACTAACAGACAGTAATCATGTGTGTCAACACATCTAGTTAGGTCATCTTACACCTCCACTAACAGACAGTAATCATGTGTGTCAATACATCTAGTTAGGTCATCTTACACCTCCACTAACAGACAGTAATCATGTGTGTCAACACATCTAGTTAGGTCATCTTACACCTCCACTAACAGACAGTAATCATGTGTGTCAACACATCTAGTTATGTCATCTTACACCTCCACTAACAGACAGTAATCATGTGTGTCAACACATCTAGTTAGGTCATCTTACACCTCCACTAACAGACAGTAATCATGTGTGTCAACACATCTAGTTAGGTCATCTTACACCTCCACTAACAGACAGTAATCATGTGTGTCAACACATCTAGTTAGGTCATCTTACACCTCCACTAACATACAGTAATCATGTGTGTCAACACATCTAGTTATGTCATCTTACACCTCCACTAACAGACAGTAATCATGTGTGTCAACACATCTAGTTAGGTCATCTTACACCTCCACTAACAGACAGTAATCATGTGTGTCAACACATCTAGTTATGTCATCTTACACCTCCACTAACAGACAGTAATCATGTGTGTCAACACATCTAGTTAGGTCATCTTACACCTCCACTAACAGACAGTAATCGTGTGTGTCAATACATCTAGTTAGGTCATCTTACACCTCCACTAACAGACAGTAATCATGTGTGTCAACACATCTAGTTAGGTCATCTTACACCTCCACTAACAGACAGTAATCATGTGTGTCAACACATCTAGTTATGTCATCTTACACTTCCACTAACAGACAGTAATCATGTGTGTCAACACATCTAGTTAGGACATCTTACACCTCCACTAACAGACAGTAATCATGTGTGTCAACACATCTAGTTAGGTCATCTTACACCTCCACTAACAGACAGTAATCATGTGTGTCAACACATCTAGTTAGGTCATCTTACACCTCCACTAACAGACAGTACAAAATGTAATCATGTGTGTCAACACATCTAGTTAGGTCATCTTACACCTCCACTAACAGACAGTAAGCATGTGTGTCAACACATCTAGTTAGGACATCTTACAACTCCACTAACAGACAGTAATCATGTGTGTCAACACATCTAGTTAGGTCATCTTACACCTCCACTAACAGACAGTAATCACGTGTGTCAACACATCTAGTTAGGTCATCTTACACTTCCACTAACAGACAGTAATCATGTGTGTCAACACATCTAGTTAGGACATCTTACACCTCCACTAACAGACAGTAATCATGTGTGTCAACACATCTAGTTAGGTCATCTTACCACTAACAGACAGTAATCATGTGTGTCAACACATCTAGTAACATGTAGGTCATCTTACACTTCCACTAACAGACAGTAATCATGTGTGTCAACACATATAGTTAGGTCATCTTACACCTCCACTAACAGACAGTAATCATGTGTGTCAACACATCTAGTTAAGTCATCTTACATCTCCACTAACAGACAGTAATCATGTGTGTCAACACATCTAGTTAGGTCATCTTACACCTCCACTAACAGACAGTAATCATGTGTGTCAACACATCTAGTTAGGTCATCTTACACCTCCACTAACAGACAGTAATCATGTGTGTCAACACATCTAGTTACATGTAGGTCATCTTACACCTCCACTAACAGACAGTAATCATGTGTATCAACACATCTAGTTAGGTCATCTTACACCTCCACTAACAGACAGTAATCATGTGTGTCAACACATCTAGTTAGGTCATCTTACACCTCCACTAACAGACAGTACAAAATGTAATCATGTGTGTCAACACATCTAGTTAGGTCATCTTACACCTCCACTAACAGACAGTAATCATGTGTATCAACACATCTAGTTAGGTCATCTTACACCTCCACTAACAGACAGTAATCATGTGTGTCAACACATCTAGTTAGGTCATCTTACACCTCCACTAACAGACAGTACAAAATGTAATCATGTGTGTCAACACATCTAGTTAGGTCATCTTACACCTCCACTAACAGACAGTAATCATGTGTATCAACACATCTAGTTAGGTCATCTTACACCTCCACTAACAGACAGTAATCATGTGTGTCAACACATCTAGTTAGGTCATCTTACACCTCCACTAACATACAGTACAAAATGTAATCATGTGTGTCAACACATCTAGTTAGGTCATCTTACACCTCCACTAACAGACAGTAATCATGTGTATCAACACATCTAGTTAGGTCATCTTACACCTCCACTAACAGACAGTAATCATGTGTGTCAACACATCTAGTTAGGTCATCTTACCACTAACAGACAGTAATCATGTGTGTCAACACATCTAGTAACATGTAGGTCATCTTACACTTCCACTAACAGACAGTAATCATGTGTGTCAACACATATAGTTAGGTCATCTTACACCTCCACTAACAGACAGTAATCATGTGTGTCAACACATCTAGTTAAGTCATCTTACATCTCCACTAACAGACAGTAATCATGTGTGTCAACACATCTAGTTAGGTCATCTTACACCTCCACTAACAGACAGTAATCATGTGTGTCAACACATCTAGTTAGGTCATCTTACACCTCCACTAACAGACAGTAATCATGTGTGTCAACACATCTAGTTAGGTCATCTTACACCTCCACTAACAGACAGTAATCATGTGTATCAACACATCTAGTTAGGTCATCTTACACCTCCACTAACAGACAGTAATCATGTGTGTCAACACATCTAGTTAGGTCATCTTACACCTCCACTAACAGACAGTACAAAATGTAATCATGTGTGTCAACACATCTAGTTAGGTCATCTTACACCTCCACTAACAGACAGTAATCATGTGTATCAACACATCTAGTTAGATCATCTTACACCTCCACTAACAGACAGTAATCATGTGTGTCAACACATCTAGTTAGGTCATCTTACACCTCCACTAACAGACAGTACAAAATGTAATCATGTGTGTCAACACATCTAGTTAGGTCATCTTACACCTCCACTAACAGACAGTAATCATGTGTATCAACACATCTAGTTAGGTCATCTTACACCTCCACTAACAGACAGTAATCATGTGTGTCAACACATCTAGTTAGGTCATCTTACACCTCCACTAACATACAGTACAAAATGTAATCATGTGTGTCAACACATCTAGTTAGGTCATCTTACACCTCCACTAACAGACAGTAATCATGTGTATCAACACATCTAGTTAGGTCATCTTACACCTCCACTAACAGACAGTAATCATGTGTGTCAACACATCTAGTTAGGTCATCTTACACCTCCACTAACAGACAGTAATCATGTGTGTCAACACATCTAGTTAGATCATCTTACAGTTCCACTAACAGACAGTAATCATGTGTGTCAACACATCTAGTTAGGTCATCTTACAGTTCCACTAACAGACAGTAATCATGTGTGTCAACACATCTAGTTAGGTCATCTTACACTTCCACTAACAGACAGTAATCATGTGTGTCAACACATCTAGTTAGGTCATCTTACAGCTCCACTAACAGACAGTAATCATGCGTGTCAACACATCTAGTTAGGTCATCTTACACCTCCACTAACAGACAGTAATCATGTGTGTCAACACATCTAGTTAGATCATCTTACAGTTCCACTAACAGACAGTAATCATGTGTGTCAACACATCTAGTTAGGTCATCTTACACTTCCACTAACAGACAGTAATCATGTGTGTCAACACATCTAGTTAGGTCATCTTACACCTCCACTAACAGACAGTAATCATGTGTGTCAACACATCTAGTTAGGTCATCTTACAGTTCCACTAACAGACAGTAATCATGTGTATCAACACATCTAGTTAGGTCATCTTACACCTCCACTAACAGACAGTAATCATGTGTGTCAACACATCTAGTTAGGTCATCTTACACCTCCACTAACAGACAGTAATCATGTGTGTCAACACATCTAGTTAGGTCATCTTACACCTCCACTAACAGACAGTAATCATGTGTGCCAACACATCTAGTTAGGTCATCTTACACCTCCACTAACAGACAGTAATCATGTGTGTCAACACATCTAGTTAGGTCATCTTGCACCTCCACTAACAGACAGTAATCATGTGTGTCAACACATCTAGTTAGATCATCTTACAGTTCCACTAACAGACAGTAATCATGTGTGTCAACACATCTAGTTAGGTCATCTTACACCTCCACTAACAGACAGTAATCATGTGTGTCAACACATCTAGTTAGGTCATCTTACACCTCCACTAACAGACAGTAATCATGTGTGTCAACACATCTAGTTAGGCCATCTTACACCTCCACTAACAGACAGTAATCATGTGTGTCAACACATCTAGTTAGGTCATCTTACACTTCCAATAACAGACAGTAATCATGTATGTCAACACATCTAGTTAGGACATCTTACACCTCCACTAACAGACAGTAATCATGTGTGTCAACACATCTAGTTAGGTCATCTTACACCTCCACTAACAGACAGTAATCATGTGTGTCAACACATCTAGTTAGGTCATCTTACACTTCCACTAACAGACAGTTATCATGTATGTCAACACATCTAGTTAGGTCATCTTACACCTCCACTAACAGACAGTAATCATGTGTGTCAACACATCTAGTTAGGTCATCTTACACTTCCACTAACAGACAGTAATCGTGTGTATCAACACATCTAGTTAGGTCATCTTACACTTCCACTAACAGACAGTTATCATGTATGTCAACACATCTAGTTAGGTCATCTTACACCTCCACTAACAGACAGTACTCATGTGTGTCAACAAAACTAGTTAGGTCATCTTACACCTCCACTAACAGACAGTAATCATGTGTGTCAATACATCTAGTTAGGTCATCTTACACCTCCACTAACAGACAGTAATCATGTATGTCAACACATCTAGTTAGGACATCTTACACCTCCACTAACAGACAGTAATCATGTGTGTCAACACATCTACATGTAGTTAGGTCATCTTACACCTCCACTAACAGACAGTAATCATGTGTGTCAACACATCTAGTTAGGTCATCTTACACCTCCACTAACAGACAGTAATCATGTGTGTCAACACATCTAGTTAGGTCATCTTACACCTCCACTAACAGACAGTAATCATGTGTGTCAACACATCTACATGTAGTTAGGTCATCTTACACCTCCACTAACAGACAGTAATCATGTGTGTCAACACATCTAGTTAGGTCATCTTACACCTCCACTAACAGACAGTAATCATGTGTGTCAACACATCTAGTTAGGTCATCTTACACCTCCACTAACAGACAGTAATCATGTGTGTCAACACATCTAGTTAGGTCATCTTACACCTCCACTAACAGACAGTAATCATGTGTGTCAACACATCTAGTTAGGTCATCTTACACCTCCACTAACAGACAGTATTCATGTGTGTCAACACATCTAGTTAGGTCATCTTACACCTCCACTAACAGACAGTAATCATGTGTGTCAACACATCTAGTTAGGTCATCTTACACCTCCACTAACAGACAGTAATCATGTGTGTCAACACATCTAGTTAGGTCATCTTACACCTCCACTAACAGACAGTAATCATGTGTGTCAACACATCTAGTTAGGTCATCTTACACCTCCACTAACAGACAGTAATCATGTATGTCAACACATCTAGTTAGGACATCTTACACCTCCACTAACAGACAGTAATCATGTGTGTCAACACATCTACATGTAGTTAGGTCATCTTACACCTCCACTAACAGACAGTAATCATGTGTGTCAACACATCTAGTTAGGTCATCTTACACCTCCACTAACAGACAGTAATCATGTGTGTCAACACATCTAGTTAGGTCATCTTACACCTCCACTAACAGACAGTAATCATGTGTGTCAACACATCTAGTTAGGTCATCTTACACCTCCACTAACAAACAGTAATCATGTGTGTCTTCACATCTAGTTAGGTCATCTTACACCTCCACTAACAGACAGTAATCATGTGTATCAACACATCTAGTTAGGTCATCTTACAGTTCCACTAACAGACAGTAATCATGTGTGTCAACACATCTAGTTAGGTCATCTTACACTTCCACTAACAGACAGTAATCATGTGTGTCAACACATCTAGTTAGGTCATCTTACACCTCCACTAACAGACAGTAATCATGTGTGTCAACACATCTAGTAGTTAGGTCATCTTACACCTCCACTAACAGACAGTAATCATGTGTATCAACACATCTAGTTAGGTCATCTTACACTTCCACTAACAGACAGTTATCATGTATGTCAACACATCTAGTTAGGTCATCTTACACCTCCACTAACAGACAGTAATCATGTGTGTCAACACATCTAGTTAGGTCATCTTACACCTCCACTAACAGACAGTAATCATGTGTGTCAACACATCTAGTTAGGTCATCTTACACCTCCACTAACAGACAGTAATCATGTGTGTCAACACATCTAGTTAGGTCATCTTACACTTCCACTAACAGACAGTAATCATGTGTGTCAACACATCTAGTTAGGTCATCTTACACCTCCACTAACAGACAGTAATCATGTGTGTCAACACATCTAGTAGTTAGGTCATCTTACACTTCCACTAACAGACAGTAATCATGTGTGTCAACACATCTAGTAGTTAGGTCATCTTACACCTCCACTAACAGACAGTAATCATGTGTGTCAACACATCTAGTTAGGACATCTTACACCTCCACTAACAGACAGTAATCATGTGTGTCAACACATCTAGTTAGGTCTTCTTACACCTCCACTAACAGACAGTAATCATGCGTGTCAACACATCTAGTTAGGTCATCTTACACCTCCACTAACAGACAGTAATCATGTGTGTCAACACATCTAGTTAGGTCATCTTACACCTCCACTAACAGACAGTAATCATGTGTGTCAACACATCTAGTTAGGTCATCTTACACCTCCACTAACAGACAGTAATCATGTGTGTCAACACATCTAGTTAGTTCATCTTACACCTCCACTAACAGACAGTAATCATGTGTGTCAACACATCTAGTTAGGCCATCTTACACTTCCACTAACAGACAGTAATCATGTGTGTCAACACATCTAGTTAGGTCATCTTACACCTCCACTAACAGACAGTAATCATGTGTGTCAACACATCTAGTTAGGTCATCTTACACCTCCACTAACAGACAGTAATCATGTGTGTCAACACATCTAGTTAGGTCATCTTACACCTCCACTAACAGACAGTAATCATGTGTGTCAACACATCTAGTTAGGCCATCTTACACTTCCACTAACAGACAGTAATCATGTGTATCAACACATCTAGTTAGTACAGACATTCTGTTTTCAGGTACCCTATGACAGTAACCCCTTAAATTCTATGGCTGGGTCCATGGTATCTTCTGTTTTTGTGAGCATTTACTCTGTTAGACAATCCACTATTGCAGTATAGATTTTATGCACTGCTCTTTGATAAGATCAGACAGTGAATACATTTATTCATTAGGTCCCGCAAACGGCGAAGTAGATCAAGAACAAGAAAACATCGTTCTAAATCTGTTGAAAAGAAGAAGTCTACGTCCAAGTCTCCTTCACCTCCTAAACTGAAGAAGGAAGGTTCTCCTAATGGCTCCCCTGTGAAAGACAAGAATCAGTTACCTCTGGATTCTGACAAGGACTCCACCAGGTAATTACTCTCTCATATACCACAGTTATGTTTGATAAGCATTTATCATGAACGCATCAAATGTTTGATTTTTGTTCTTTTGTTTCTTTTAGGCAGTTTTCTTTTTACATGTATGTACAATGACAGTTACATTTGTCTGATTTATGAAACTTTACGTTGACATGTATGTCCAATGGCTGTTATCTGATTTGTGAAGTTTTTTCTTTATGTTCAATTGGAAAAAGCTTCACAAATCAGATAACTGTCATTGGATATAAACGGCAAACTTCACAAATCCGATAACTGTCATTGGACATAAACGGAAAGCTCCACAAATCAGATAACTGTCATTGGACATAAAAGGGAAAATTCACAAATCAGATAACTGTCATTGGAACTAAACGGCAAACTTCACAAATCCGATAACTGTCATTGTACATAAACGAGAAGCTTCACAAATCAGATAACTGTCATTGAATATAAACGAGTTATGTTAGGAGGCAGTTATCTGATTTCTTTTGTTGACAAATGGCAGTTATCTGATTTCTTTTGTTGACAAATGGCAGTTATCTGATTTCTTTTGATGTCAAATGACAGTTATCTGATTTCTTTTGATGTCAAATGTCAGTTATCTGATTTCTTTTTATGTCAAATGGCAGTTATCTGATTTTGTTTGATGTCAAATGGCAGTTATCTGATTTTGTTTGATGTCAAATGGCAGTTATCTAATTTCTTTTGATGTCAAATGGCAGTTATCTAATTTCTTTTGATGTCAAATGTCAGTTATCTGATTTTGTTTGATGTCAAATGGCAGTTATCTGATTTTGTTTGATGTCAAATGGCAGTTATCTAATTTCTTTTGATGTCAAATGGCAGTTATCTAATTTCTTTTGATGTCAAATGGCAGTTATCTGATTTTGTTTGATGTCAAATGGCATTTACTAGTATCTGATTTGGGGAGATTTCTCTTTATTCTCAATGGTAGTTATTATACGCCTCACTTAATAAGTCTGATGTGTTGGCCATTCCTTCTAAGTTCTGATCTGCTCCATAACTTTAAGAGTTTCGGTCTTTACAATTTCTTCACAGCATATACCCTATTGGTAGATGATGGGACATTAACCATTTACATGTATAAAATGTAGCATAATATGACATCTATGTTTGATCTGGGAATACAACTGAAGGGATTGGAAACGTCTTTGCCCTATCACAGCAGTTTAACTCGTTTTTGTTTGTCTCAGACACCTGGTGAGGGCTTTCTGATCTGCAACACAGGGAGTGTTGTCAAAACATAGGGAGTGTTGTCGAAACATAGTGAGTGCTGCCAAAACATAGGGAGTGTTGTCAAAACATAGGGAGTGTTGCCAAAACATAGGGAGTGTTGTCAAAACATAGGGAGTGTTGTCAAAACATAAGGAGTGTTGTCAAAACATAGGGAGTGTTGTCAAAACATAGGGAATGTTGTCAAAACATAGGGAGTGTTGCCAAAACATAGGGAGTGTTGTCAAAACATAGGGAGTGTTGTCAAAACATAGGGAGTGTTGTCAAAACAAAGGGAGTGTTGTAAAAACATAGGGAGTGTTGTCAAAACATAGGGAGTGTTGTCAAAACATAGGGAGTGTTGTCAAAACATAGTGAGTGCTGCCAAAACATAGGGAGTGTTGTCAAAACATAGGGAGTGTTGCCAAAACATAGTGAGTGTTGTCAAAACATAGGGAGTGTTGTCAAAACATAGGGAGTGTTGTCAAAACAAAGGGAGTGTTGTCAAAACATAGGGAGTGCTGTCAAAACATAGGGAGTGTTGTCAAAACATAGGGAGTGTTGTCAAAACATAGGGAGTGTTGTCAAAACATAGGGAGTGTTGTAAAAACATAGGGAGTGTTGTCAAAACATAGGGAGTGTTGTCAAAACATAGGGAGTGTTGTCAAAACATAGGGAGTGTTGTCAAAACATAGGGAGTGTTGTCAAAACATAGGGAGTGCTGCCAAAACATAGGGAGTGTTGTCAAAACATAGGGAGTGCTGTCAAAACATAGGGAGTGTTGTAAAAACATAGGGAGTGTTGTAAAAACATAGGGAGTGTTGTCAAAACATAGGGAGTGCTGTCAAAACATAGGGAGTGCTGTCAAAACATAGGGAGTGTTGTAAAAACATAGGGAGTGTTGCCAAAACATAGGGAGTGTTGTCAAAACATAGGGAGTGTTGTCAAAACATAGGGAGTGTTGTCAAAACATAAAGAGTGTTGCCAAAACATAGGGAGTGTTGTCAAAACATAAAGAGTGTTGCCAAAACATAGGGAGTGCTGTCAAAACATAGGGAGTGCTGTCAAAACATAGGGATTGCTGCCAAAACATAGGGAGTGTTGTCAAAACATAGGGAGTGTTGCCAAAACATAGGGAGTGTTGTCAAAACATAAAGAGTGTTGCCAAAACATAGGGAGTGCTGTCAAAACATAGGGAGTGCTGCCAAAACATAGGGAGTGTTGCCAAAACATAGGGAGTGTTGTCAAAACATAGGGAGTGTTGCCAAAACATAGGGAGTGTTGCCAAAACATAGGGAGTGTTGCCAAAACATAGGGAGTGTTGTAAAAACATAAAGAGTGTTGTCAAAACATAGGGAGTGTTGTCAAAACATAAAGAGTGTTGCCAAAACATAGGGAGTGCTGTCAAAACATAGGGATTGCTGCCAAAACATAGGGAGTGTTGTCAAAACATAGGGAGTGTTGCCAAAACATAGGGAGTGTTGCCAAAACATAGGGAGTGTTGTAAAAACAAAGGGAGTGTTGTCAAAACATAGGGAGTGTTGTCAAAACATAAAGAGTGTTGCCAAAACATAGGGAGTGTTGCCAAAACATAGGGAGTGTTGCCAAAACATAGGGAGTGTTGTCAAAACATAGGGAGTGTTGTCAAAACATAGGGAGTGTTGTCAAAACAAAGGGAGTGTTGTCAAAACATAGGGAGTGCTGTCAAAACATAGGGAGTGTTGTCAAAACATAGGGAGTGTTGTCAAAACATAGGGAGTGTTGTCAAAACATAGGGAGTGTTGTTAAAACATAGGGAGTGTTGTCAAAACATAGGGAGTGCTGCCAAAACATAGGGAGTGCTGCCAAAACATAGGGAGTGTTGTCAAAACATAGGGAGTGTTGTAAAAACATAGGGAGTGTTGTCAAAACGTAGGGAGTGCTGCCAAAACATAGGGAGTGCTGCCAAAACATAGGAAGTGCTGCCAAAACATAGGGAGTGCTGCCAAAACATAGGGAGTGTTGTCAAAACATAGGGAGTGCTGTCAAAACATAGGGAATGTTGTCAAAACATAGTGAGTGCTGCCAAAACATAGGGAGTGCTGCCAAAACAAAGGGAGTGTTGTCAAAACATAGGGAGTGTTGTCAAAACATAGGGAGTGTTGTCAAAACAAAGGGAGTGTTGTCAAAACATAGGGAGTGCTGCCAAAACATAGGGAGTGTTGTCAAAACATAGGGAGTGCTGTCAAAACATAGGGAATGTTGTCAAAACATAGTGAGTGCTGCCAAAACATAGGGAGTGCTGCCAAAACAAAGGGAGTGTTGTCAAAACATAGGGAGTGTTGTCAAAACATAGGGAGTGTTGTCAAAACAAAGGGAGTGTTGTCAAAACATAGGGAGTGCTGTCAAAACATAGGGAGTGTTGTCAAAACATAGGGAGTGTTGTCAAAACATAGGGAGTGTTGTAAAAACATAGGGAGTGTTGTCAAAACATAGGGAGTGTTGTCAAAACATAGGGAGTGTTGTAAAAACATAGGGAGTGCTGCCAAAACATAAGGAGTGTTGTCAAAACATAGGGAGTGTTGCCAAAACATAGGGAGTGTTGTCAAAACATAGGGAGTGTTGTCAAAACATAGGGAGTGTTGTCAAAACATAGGGAGTGTTGTCAAAACATAGGGAGTGTTGTCAAAACATAGGGAGTGCTGTCAAAACATAGGGAGTGTTGTCAAAACATAGGGAGTGTTGTCAAAACATAGGGAGTGCTGTCAAAACATAGGGAGTGCTGTCAAAGCATAGGGAATGTTGTCAAAACATAGTGAGTGCTGCCAAAACATAGGGAGTGCTGCCAAAACAAAGGGAGTGTTGTCAAAACATAGGGAGTGTTGTCAAAACATAGGGAGTGTTGTCAAAACAAAGGGAGTGTTGTCAAAACATAGGGAGTGCTGTCAAAACATAGGGAGTGTTGTCAAAACATAGGGAGTGTTGTCAAAACATAGGGAGTGTTGTCAAAACATAGGGAGTGTTGTAAAAACATAGGGAGTGTTGTCAAAACATAGGGAGTGTTGTAAAAACATAGGGAGTGCTGCCAAAACATAAGGAGTGTTGTCAAAACATAGGGAGTGTTGCCAAAACATAGGGAGTGTTGTCAAAACATAGGGAGTGTTGTCAAAACATAGGGAGTGTTGCCAAAACATAGGGAATGTTGCCAAAACATAGGGAGTGTTGTCAAAACATAGGGAGTGTTGCCAAAACATAGGGAGTGTTGTCAAAACATAAAGAGTGTTGCCAAAACATAGGGAGTGTTGTCAAAACATAGGGAGTGTTGTCAAAACATAGGGAATGTTGTCGAAACATAGTGAGTGCTGCCAAAACATAGGGAGTGTTGTCAAAACATAAAGAGTGTTGCCAAAACATAGGGAGTGTTGTCAAAACATAGGGAGTGTTGTCAAAACATAGGGAGTGTTGTCGAAACATAGTGAGTGCTGCCAAAACATAGGGAGTGTTGCCAAAACATAAAGAGTGTTGCCAAAACATAGGGAGTGTTGTCAAAACATAGGGAGTGTTGTCAAAACATAGGGAGTGTTGTCGAAACATAGTGAGTGTTGTCAAAACATAGGGAGTGCTGCCAAAACATAAAGAGTGTTGCCAAAACATAGGGAGTGTTGTCAAAACATAGGGAGTGTTGTCAAAACATAGGGAGTGTTGTCAAAACATAGGGAGTGTTGTCGAAACATAGTGAGTGTTGTCAAAACATAGGGAGTGCTGCCAAAACATAAAGAGTGTTGCCAAAACATAGGGAGTGTTGTCAAAACATAGGGAGTGTTGTCAAAACATAGGGAGTGCTGCCAAAACATAAAGAGTGTTGCCAAAACATAGGGAGTGTTGTCAAAACACAGGGAGTGCTGCCAAAACATAGGGAGTGCTGCCAAAACATAGTGAGTGTTGTCAAAACATAGGGAGTGCTGCCAAAACATAAAGAGTGTTGCCAAAACATAGGGAGTGTTGTCAAAACATAGGGAGTGTTGTCAAAACATAGGGAGTGTTGTCAAAACATAGGGAGTGCTGCCAAAACATAAAGAGTGTTGCCAAAACATAGGGAGTGTTGTCAAAACATAGGGAGTGTTGTCAAAACATAAAGAGTGTTGCCAAAACATAGGGAGTGTTGTCAAAACATAGGGAGTGTTGTCAAAACATAGGGAGTGTTATCAAAACATAGGGAGTGTTGTCGAAACATAGTGAGTGTTGTCAAAACATAGGGAGTGCTCCCAAAACATAAAGAGTGTTGCCAAAACATAGGGAGTGTTGTCAAAACATAGGGAGTGTTGTCAAAACATAGGGAGTGTTGTCAAAACATAGGGAGTGTTGTCGAAACATAGTGAGTGTTGTCAAAACATAGGGAGTGCTGCCAAAACATAAAGAGTGTTGCCAAAACATAGGGAGTGTTGTCAAAACATAGGGAGTGCTGCCAAAACATAAAGAGTGTTGCCAAAACATAGGGAGGGTTGTCAAAACATAGGGAGTGCTGCCAAAACATAAAGAGTGTTGCCAAAACATAGGGAGTGCTGCCAAAACATAAAGAGTGTTGCCAAAACATAGGGAGTGTTGTCAAAACATAGGGAGTGTTGTCAAAACATAGGGAATGTTGTCAAAACGTAGGGAGTGCTGTCAAAACATAGGGAGTGCTGCCAAAACATAGGGAGTGCTGCTAAAACATAGGGAGTGCTGCCAAAACATAAAGAGTGTTGCCAAAACATAGGGAGTGTTGTCAAAACATAGGGAATGTTGTCAAAACATAGGGAGTGTTGTCAAAACATAAAGAGTGTTGTCAAAACATAAAGAGTGTTGCCAAAACATAGGGAGTGTTGTCAAAACATAGGGAGTGTTGCCAAAACATAGGGAGTGTTGTCAAAACATACGGAATGTTGTCAAAACATAGGGAGTGCTGCCAAAACATAAAGAGTGTTGCCAAAACATAGGGAGTGTTGCCAAAACATAGGGAGTGCTGCCAAAACATAAAGAGTGTTGTCAAAACATAGGGAGTGCTGCCAAAACATAGGGAGTGCTGCCAAAACATAGTGAGTGTTGTCAAAACATAGGGAGTGCTGCCAAAACATAAAGAGTGTTGCCAAAACATAGGGAGTGTTGTCAAAACATAGGGAGTGTTGTCAAAACATAGGGAGTGTTGTCAAAACATAGGGAGTGCTGCCAAAACATAAAGAGTGTTGCCAAAACATAGGGAGTGTTGTCAAAACATAGGGAGTGTTGTCAAAACATAAAGAGTGTTGCCAAAACATAGGGAGTGTTGTCAAAACATAGGGAGTGTTGTCAAAACATAGGGAGTGTTGTCAAAACATAGGGAGTGTTGTCGAAACATAGTGAGTGTTGTCAAAACATAGGGAGTGCTCCCAAAACATAAAGAGTGTTGCCAAAACATAGGGAGTGTTGTCAAAACATAGGGAGTGTTGTCAAAACATAGGGAGTGTTGTCAAAACATAGGGAGTGTTGTCGAAACATAGTGAGTGTTGTCAAAACATAGGGAGTGCTGCCAAAACATAAAGAGTGTTGCCAAAACATAGGGAGTGTTGTCAAAACATAGGGAGTGCTGCCAAAACATAAAGAGTGTTGCCAAAACATAGGGAGTGTTGTCAAAACATAGGGAGTGCTGCCAAAACATAAAGAGTGTTGCCAAAACATAGGGAGTGCTGCCAAAACATAAAGAGTGTTGCCAAAACATAGGGAGTGTTGTCAAAACATAGGGAGTGTTGTCAAAACATAGGGAATGTTGTCAAAACGTAGGGAGTGCTGTCAAAACATAGGGAGTGCTGCCAAAACATAGGGAGTGCTGCTAAAACATAGGGAGTGCTGCCAAAACATAAAGAGTGTTGCCAAAACATAGGGAGTGTTGTCAAAACATAGGGAATGTTGTCAAAACATAGGGAGTGTTGTCAAAACATAAAGAGTGTTGTCAAAACATAAAGAGTGTTGCCAAAACATAGGGAGTGTTGTCAAAACATAGGGAGTGTTGCCAAAACATAGGGAGTGTTGTCAAAACATACGGAATGTTGTCAAAACATAGGGAGTGCTGCCAAAACATAAAGAGTGTTGCCAAAACATAGGGAGTGTTGCCAAAACATAGGGAGTGCTGCCAAAACATAAAGAGTGTTGTCAAAACATAGGGAGTGCTGCCAAAACATAGGGAGTGCTGCCAAAACATAAAGAGTGTTGCCAAAACATAGGGAGTGTTGCCAAAACATAGGGAGTGTTGTCAAAACATAGGGAGTGTTGTCAAAACATAAAGAGTGTTGCCAAAACATAGGGAGTGTTGTCAAAACATAAAGAGTGTTGCCAAAACATAGGGAGTGTTGTCAAAACATAAAGAGTGTTGCCAAAACATAGGGAGTGTTGTCAAAACATAGGGAGTGTTGTCAAAACATAGGGAGTGTTGTCGAAACATAGTGAGTGCTGCCAAAACATAGTGAGTGTTGTCAAAACATAGGGAGTGTTGTCAAAACATAGGGAATGTTGTCAAAACATAGGGAGTGTTGCCAAAACATAGGGAGTGTTGTCAAAACATAGGGAGTGTTGTAAAAACAAAGGGAATGTTGTCAAAACATAAAGAGTGTTGCCAAAACATAGGGAGTGTTGTCAAAACATAGGGAGTGTTGTCAAAACATAGGGAGTGTTGCCAAAACATAGGGAATGTTGTCAAAACATAGGGAGTGTTGTCAAAACATAGGGAGTATTGTCAAAACATAGGGAGTGTTGCCAAAACATAGGGACTTGTGTCAAAACATGTCAAAACAAAGGGAATGTTGTCAAAAGATAGGGAGTATTGCCAAAAGATAGGGAGTGTTGTCAAAACATAGGGAGTGTTGCCAAAACATAGGGAATGTTTTCTGTTGTGTATGCATGTTAAACAGAGAGCTTTATATACTTCGATTCTCGCAACTTTTTTCGAAATATTAGCCCTGAAGACCCTTTATTGGTCTGATTGGTATGGCTTTTGTGTTATCTTGCGTGACTTCGTCAAAACTGGAAATGGCCATTGCATATGATAACATTCCTTTTATTTTGCATGCTTTAAAGGTCTGATGTTTCATTGTTACATAGTATTTCTCAGCCTCAATAAGTTAGACATAAGCAAGTCACAAAGTGAAAAAAATCCGGCAACAGTTTCAGAGCGATCTTTAAGTAGCGAGAAATCGCTACCACTTTTTCTATCAACACGCAAGTAATGTCGCCTGAGTGTCTGATTATGTTTGACAAGGCCTGACAGACTGTAAATTTTACTTGCAAATACCTTGAAAAAGGGTCCTGAAAAGGTCTTGAAAAAATGTCCATCTTGAGAGTAGGAACCCTGAGGTTAGCACTTAACCGTCTATGTAACTATTATTTTTGTTTGTTCTACATAGCAAAGCACCCCCTGAGCTAGAGAACAAAGACCAAAGGTAAATTTTAATTGATAATGTCTACATTTCATGGACATCTTTAGGACCAATTTTAACTGTTTTATTTGTGTACTAAATACTGTATGTAAATACTTATTAAATAAAACAAATGGTTGGCTGAGAGAGTGAGAACTTGATTTCTATGTGCTCCAATGGAAATGTCAATATGATTGTCAGCTGTTCCTCATAGTCTAGTATGTCAAGCTACATTGGTATATATATATATACTCAGGCTAGAAAGATCTGAGGTATTTTGAGCTAACACTCTCTTAAAATTTGTTTTCTTGAGAGTGACAAGCCATTCAAGTCATTCATATATTAGGTTTTATTTCTATCAAATTCTGGTTAAGCTGCGACCTAAATACATGTACATGTAGCTTCAAAAGATATTATACAACTTTCCAATCTGTAAACCACTCAACATTTTTAATTGAAATTTAAGTGGAATTTGATTTTTTTTTGCCCTCACCAGTATTCTCGTTATTTTTGCAGATTAGACTTTCTTGAGAAAAGGCAGAATTTCTTTTAAGGATTTTGGGTGATGCCCGAAATGGGAATCAAAACCGGGTCCAAGAGTATGGCCAGCACTAAATGCCGGCTGTCTTATGCATTAAGCCATTAGAGGAGGTGGCTGAACAGATAAGATAGTGCTGGCCATACTCTGATTCCCGTTTTGGGCATCAGCCATACTTGGTGTAATCACCAAAAACAAACGAGAATACTGTTATACTCACTTTCTAAAAGACACTAACTAATTGAACTCACATGTACTGTGGCTTGTTTATTTATAGCGTTTAATCACATTACAATAGCTTCAAATTTTAAGTTTGTTATCTTCTTTAATGATATTAACTCAAGAGGTTTATGGATTGCAACTTCTGTTTATTTGTAAAGCGACGTTTCGGTCCAGATTCTAGTACCGTTATCAAGCATAATGAACATTCAACAAGTAACATGGAATTTATACATAGCCACACAATATTGTTTTTTTACATTACTTATTTTTCATTGGACAGTGAGTTTCAATAAAAGTATGGTTTCACAGGCTTTCACAAGTTAAAAAGGCTTAACACAGTTGGGGTTATCATTATATGATGCAGTCATAGGCTGTAGGGATTAGGAAGCCCTGATCTCTGTTCATCTGTGGTTTGGATCTCCGGATTTCTATAGCTTCAAAGAATTTTCTTGCTGTGGTGTTTGTAACATTTACCATCAGTGGTCTAACATTGTCCCAGTTAATTTTGTGCTCAGGATTATCTCTCAGATGGTCTGAAATTGCAGATTTTGAATCTAAAGTTTCTGATGACGTTCTATGTTTTTTTTATACGTTTCTGTAGGGGCCGTCCAGAACGTCATCAGAAACTTTAGATTCAAAATCTGCAATTTCAGACCATCTGAGAGATAATCCTGAGCACAAAATTAACTGGGACAATGTTAGACCACTGATGGTAAATGTTACAAACACCACAGCAAGAAAATTCTTTGAACCTATAGAAATCCGGAGATCCAAACCACAGATGAACAGAGATCAGGGCTTCCTAATCCCTACAGCCTATGACTGCATCATATAATGATAACCCCAACTGTGTTAAGCCTTTTTAACTTGTGAAAGCCTGTGAAACCATACTTTTATTGAAACTCACTGTCCAATGAAAAATAAGTAATGTAAAAAAACAATATTGTGTGGCTATGTATAAATTCCATGTTACTTGTTGAATGTTCATTATGCTTGATAACGGTACTAGAATCTGGACCGAAACGTTGCTTTACAAATAAACAGAAGTTGCAATCCATAAACCTCTTGAGTTAATATTGTTACCTCAACTTCTAAATGCCTCTTAAAGAATTTCTTTAATGATGTGTGGGAGATCAGGGTTCAAGCCCGGGTCGAGTCAGACCAAAGACTTTAACAGTGGTAGCTGTTACTGCTTCGCTTGGCGCTCAGCAATAGGAGTTAGAGCAGCGACTGGTTGGCCCGGTGTCAGTATACTGTGACTGGGTGAGGGGGCTTGCTGGTTGTCTTCGGCAAGTCGTCTCGGTGAGACAGCACCTAAAAGAGCGGTGGAAATCCGCCCTGTCACAAGGAGACAACGTCTTCATATAACCGAAATACTGTTGAGCAGGACGTAAAACCCCAATCACTCACTCACTCACTCACTCACTCACTCTTTAATGATGTGACAAACAAAATCTCACACATCAGTCATTTGTTATAAAAATTGTGAAACTCTTTAATTAAGTTTTGAATGCTTTGAGGCTCAACATATTAAAAATTTACTCGACTTTTTTTTCAAATGACCGTTTGTGTGAGATTCTCTATACATGTAGTGGCCTCTGTGGTTCAGTAGGTAGAGCGTTGGAAGCTCAATCGGAGCAGCCTTCCAACAATGGGTTCTGGGTTCAAATCCCACTGACTGTGTTTTCACTCAAACGACCTATGTGGGATGGTTGCCAGGTACCATCGCAAGGGCATAGAGCCCGGTTTCCTCCCATAATAAAACTGGCAACGCCTCCATATACATGTAAGTGAAATAATCTTGAGCGCAGCGTAAAACACCAAACAAACTATCAATCAATCTATACATGTAAAAATAGTTTTATACCACTTGATACAGACATTAACAGTTAATAAATACCACTTGATACAGACATTAGCAGTTTATAAATACCACTTGATACAGAGATTAACAGTTAATAAATACCACTTGATACAGACATTAACAGTTTATAAATACCACTTGATACAGACATTAACAGTTTATAAATACCACTTGATACAGACATTAACAGTTTATAAATACCACTTGATACAGACATTAACAGTTTATAAATACCACTTGATACAGACATTAGCAGTTTATAAATACCACTTGATACAGACATTAACAGTTTATAAATACCACTTGATACAGACATTAACAGTTTATAAATACCACTTGATACAGACATTAACAGTTTATAAATACCACTTGATACAGACATTAACAGTTTATAAATACCACTTGATACAGACATTAACAGTTTATAAATACCACTTGATACAGACATTAACAGTTTATAAATACCACTTGATACAGACATTAACAGTTTATAAATACCACTTGATACAGACATTAACAGTTTATAAATACCACTTGATACAGACATTAACAGTTTATAAATACCACTTGATACAGACATTAACAGTTTATAAATACCACTTGATACAGACATTAACAGTTTATAAATACCACTTGATACAGACATTAACAGTTAATAAATACCACTTGATACAGACATTAACAGTTTATAAATACCACTTGATACAGACATTAACAGTTTATAAATACCACTTGATACAGACATTAACAGTTTATAAATACCACTTGATACAGACATTAACAGTTTATAAATACCACTTGATATAGACATTAACAGTTTATAAATACCACTTGATACAGACATTAGCAGTTTATAAATACCACTTGATACAGAGATTAACAGTTTATAAATACCACTTGATACAGACATTAACAGTTTATAAATACCACTTGATACAGACATTAACAGTTTATAAATACCACTTGATACAGAGATGAACAGTTTATAAATACCACTTGATACAGACATTAGCAGTTTCTAAATACCACTTGATACAGACATTAGCAGTTTATGAATACCACTTGATACAGACATTAACAGTTTATTAATACCACTTGATACAGAGATGAACAGTTTATAAATACCACTTGATACAGACATTAGCAGTTTCTAAATACCACTTGATACAGACATTAACAGTTAATAAATACCACTTGATACAGACATTAACAGTTAATAAATACCACTTGATACAGACATTAGCAGTTTCTAAATACCACTTGATACAGACATTAACAGTTTATAAATACCACTTGATACAGACATTAACAGTTTATAAATACCACTTGATACAGAGATGAACAGTTTATAAATACCACTTGATACAGACATTTGCAGTTTCTAAATACCACTTGATACATACATTAACAGTTTATAAATACCACTTGATACAGGCATTAACAGTTTATAAATACCACTTGATACAGACATTAACAGTTTATAAATACTACTTGATACAGACATTAGCAGTTTCTAAATACCACTTGATACAGACATTAACAGTTTATAAATACCACTTGATACAGACATTAACAGTTTATAAATACCACTTGATACAGACATTAGCAGTTTATGAATACCACTTGATACAGACATTAACAGTTTATAAATACCACTTGATACAGACATTAACAGTTTATAAATACTACTTGATACAGACATTAACAGTTTATAAATACCACTTGATACAGACATTAACAGTTTATAATTCCACTTGATATAGACATTAACAGTTTATGAATACTACTTGATACAGACATTAACAGTTTTAAATACCACTTGATATAGACATTAACAGTTTATAAATACCACTTGATACAGACATTAACAGTTTATAAATACCACTTGATATAGACATTAACAGTTTATAAATACCACTTGATACAGACATTAACAGTTTATAAATACCACTTGATATAGACATTAACAGTTTATAAATACCACTTGATACAGACATTAGCAGTTTATAAATACCACTTGATACAGACATTAACAGTTTATAAATACCACTTGATACAGACATTAACAGTTTATAAATACCACTTGATACAGACATTAACAGTTTATAAATACCACTTGATACAGACATTAACAGTTTATAAATACCACTTGATACAGACATTAACAGTTTATAAATACCACTTGATATAGAGATTAACAGTTTATAAATACCACTTGATACAGACATTAGCAGTTTATGAATACCACTTGATACAGACATTAACAGTTTATAAATACCACTTGATACAGACATTAGCAGTTTCTAAATACCACTTGATACAGACATTAACAGTTAATAAATACCACTTGATACAGACATTAACAGTTAATAAATACCACTTGATACAGACATTAACAGTTTATAAATACCACTTGATACAGACATTAACAGTTTATAAATACCACTTGATACAGACATTAACAGTTTATAAATACCACTTGATACATGACTTGATACTTAAGTCATGACAACTGCGATTTATCGCACTTTGCAACGGATTCGGGAAACGGCCCCCTGAGCCGTTAAATGTGTCTTGGAACAACCCATCTGTAGAAACTGACTGGGTGAAATCAATGCTGTCAGCCCTAACGCCATGACATCATAATTCTGGAACGTTGTGACGCAATCAAACTCTGTTCTCTCTCCCTCAAGTGTCCTTTTAGGCAAATAACCTCTTGAACTTTGGAACACATCTGTCACTCAGAGCTTCAGCTCCAAGATTAATTTACACAAACTCCCCTCTAATTTTTAGCACAAAGGGGTTTAAGCCTACAAGGGCACTTCATTGTCTCAGATAATACGTCTTTGTTTATCTCTATAGTGTTAAAAGAGATAAAGGTGTATTAGAATTCACTTTAAGTTAGTTAATCTGAACAGTTAATGTACATGTAGCAAATTCTTAATTACGTAATGCATTTAAAGAATATTTTTAAAAAATGTTTTAAATCTCTTACATACAGTTCTAGTCCTCGTAAGAAGTCCCGCTCTAGAAGTCCAAGGTCAGTTGTCCTTTTGTTTTATATACTAACCTTAAAGTGGCATGAGCTGCCAAAATTCACACTTTTTTCATAATTTGTGATCGTCACGACAGTAAGTGGCTTTGAAAGCCATGGAAAAACTAAATGATTGGTGTTGGAATGACGGAAATCCATAAAGTCTATGGCATATATACGAACCGAAGTAGTGTCCGAAAAGAAAAATTTAAATGACCGGGACGACAATTCATTCATTCTAAGCCATATTTAGTTCAAAACATTACTTAATCGTACATTCTCGAGACTAGAAGTATTAAAAAGCTTCTGAATTACGTGTACACTTCTTGAGAAAAAAGCCAATAATTACAACATTCTATTTTAACATCAAAATTTTGGCAGCTCATGCCACTTTAAACTTTTATCCCTTTTTATTTTAATTTTGTTTACTTTCAGTTTCCCGTTAGCATTTTTATACGCCCTGCTTGAAAAGCAGGCTGTATTATGGTATCATCACTGTTCGCCCGGCGTCCGCTTTCCCTTCCGCTTCCTAACTTCCAAAGTTTTGATTCCATCTTGACAATTTTTTCTGAGTATATAACTCATGGGTAGAAGGTGTGTTGTGAACTATTTTTGACATCATACATTGCGTAGTATGGCAGCCATATTGGATTATGTAATATTTACTTGTTTGCTCCATAAGTTTGACAAAAATAATCTGATGTTTTCAACTTTTTCACATATATACCATACAAACAGACTGTGTGGCTTAAATTGTTTATAACATCAACTAGTGCATATTATTGGATTATGTAATATTCCCTTTCTAAATTTTGATTTCATGATAATAACCTTTTATTGTAAAATGAGAACTGTTCTCATAAAAAAAAAGATTTTTCAAACTGCAATAGTGTTTCTATAAAATTGATTAAAACTATTCTTGAATTGATAAATAACATTTCAATGAAATAAAAATATAGATAAGAATTTAAGTTTTAGCTACAGACCAAGGGATAAGTAACTCAGCCTTGTTATATTTACCATGTACATGTAAACATACACTAGTTCTTATCAGTAGTGCTGAAAGCTTTGATGTGATTTATGGCCTCTTGTATCATGTAGGCTTTATAGGCTGTTTATAGGATTTTCCTGATATAGGGCCAACCTGTTTTTAGTTCCATATATTTTAACTTATGGAATGAATATCTGTAAAATGCACCTAAATGTTTCACTTTTCATAGCCATACTCCACTGTTATATATTTTTTGTAGCCAAATAATATAGAATAATGATATTATGAGAAAGATCTACTTGAAGTGGTGTGAGTTGTGAAATTGCCAAATAAGTACATTTGTTTACCTGTGCTTATTAGATTGTGAACCTTTTTTTTCTCAAAAAACTTAAATATTTTAGTCCAACATCATGCTTGTTTATAGACAATGTGAACAAACTGAATGTTTAACATCGCGATTTAGCAGCAAGCAAGAATTCGTGACTTGTATCGAGTACATATCTAGTTAATGATTGTTGATCCATTACATATTACACATGTTATACTTTTATCTCTATTATATTTTTAGCCTTTCTAAGAGTAAGAAAGGTCGCCGTTCTTCCTCGCCTCGAAGGCGATCTCGTTCAAGGAGTGGTTCCAGACATCGTCAGTCCTTCAGGTATATATCTTTAATACTTTAAGTGAACACTTTAGGTAAAATACATTATACTTCATCTTAAAGACAATATCTACCTGGTCTCAAAACAGGGTTTATTTATTTTTTATGACTTTCCTACAAGAAGCTATGGCACACCTGGTATGCTGAACTGCTATTGGTGTATTTAGGTCAAATAAACCAATCATATTGCCAGTTGCAAGGTGTGCACATGTTTCAGTGACATCCAGTCACCTTGACGTCTGAGATTAAATAACCATAGCTTCTTGTAGGAAAGTCATAAAAAATAAATAAAACATATTTTGGGACCAGATAGATATTGTCTTTAAGATGAAGTATAATGTATTTTACTTAAAGTGTTCCCTTTAACAAAGTTGATGTAGAATAATTGAACCTGTTCAAATACATGTATATTTTAGCATGTTCATAAATATATTTTAGCTTGTTCATGAATATATTTTAGCATGTTCATAAATATATTTTAGCATGTTCATGAATATATTTTAGCATGTTCATGAATATATTTTAGCATGTTCATAAATATATTTTAGCATGTTCATAAATATATTTTAGCATGTTCATGAATATATTTTAGCAAGTTCATAAATATATTTTAGCATGTTCATAAATATATTTTAGCATGTTCATAAATATATTTTAGCATGTTCATAAATATATTTTAGCATGTTCATGAATATATTTTAGCAAGTTCATAAATATATTTTAGCATATTCATAAATATATTTTAGCATATTCATAAATAGATATTCCCATAGATAATACCTACAATCTGTACATGTCTTTCCACCCTAGGAGACATTCCGACGCCAATCATTTAGTTTTTCGTTGGCCTTTAAAGCCTCTTACTGTCCTGACGATCAGAAATTATGAAAAAAGTGGGAATTCGGCAGCTCATGCCACTTTTAATATGAAAACACAGGAACAGCCTTTATTCCTAGTAAATGTACTGCCGCTTGACCATTGATGCGGAGTTTGCCTGTTGAGAGGCATAAGGGCGGACCTGGTCGAACACCATCGCCCTTCAGGGCGGATGCAGGAATTTCAAAGTTCTTTTATTCTCTTCCTAGTGAAATTTATTTCTGAATGGAAGAGGAAAAATGATTCCTTCTCAATAGAAAATATATTTCCTGTGCAACACTCGTTTACTGAGCCGCTCGACAAACGAAATCATAATACTTCTTTCATGACTTCCCATCATGATGCCTTAAGCTGAAAGAGGATTTCTGCGAACGTCCCAGAGTCCACGGGGGACTCTGTCGGACACGAGATTTCATACGGAATACCGCCTCCCACATCTCAAGTGGAACTACATTCGTAGTTATTGACCAACTACCTATAGAAACTCCACTTTGACTGTAATTGCTACTTCAGTTAATATCAAACTCGGATCAGTTTTCTGTCCGCTTTCAAACCTGTCCGTCAATTTGCACTGTCAATGCTTTCGTATTGCTCGTCTAAATGGCCGACAGACGGGTGGCTGGAGAAATCCCCGATTCTCACACTACTCACGTCGCCCCCGGGGTCCGAAAGCACAGCCCTGGAATGACTTTTGAGGCTAGTTGTTGATTAACAGTAACATACCTGAAGAAAAAATATTTTAATTCTCTGTACTGCGTATTAGTCCCACCTCCAGTTTGTAGGTATAATCTATGGGAATCTGAAGATTTGGGGGCATAATTCTCATATTCCCCAAAGATATAATACCTACCGACCTCCCCTCACTACTACGCTCTTTCTCCTAGGTTCAAATTATCCCCCAATACTTCAGTTAAGCATGTGTTTAAATTGAAATTTACATTTGTATATGCCTGCTCTTTAAGTATGCCTGTCTCCGTGGTTCGTAGGAGTACCATAAGTTTAGACCTATT
The DNA here is from genome assembly GCA_963971465.1 of Lepidochitona cinerea. Lineage (NCBI taxonomy): Eukaryota > Metazoa > Mollusca > Polyplacophora > Chitonida > Tonicellidae > Lepidochitona > Lepidochitona cinerea. The sequence goes on from OZ020556.1 coordinate 46,144,415, forward strand.
GTCTGCATTTAACTCTTTGGTATTAGCGTTGTGAGTTGCCATGCACAATTTTTAAATGAATTTAATCAAGAAATAAGTGACATTTCTGGTACTGAGTTGCCCATCAAGTAGGCCTCCATGCTGCATTCTATATCTTTTTGGGGTATCTTGGTGACTAAAACCGTCGCACACCATCTACTAAAATTAAATTAGGCCCTAAAATTTGTGGCCCTAAAAAAACACATCACCTAGTCAATATCAAATCTATTTAGGTGAATATACATCCTTACCACTTATTTATATCCTTGATGTCTACAACAGTCACTAATCCTGAATACACCACGCCCCAATCCAGCAATATTCAATCTTTTCTAATATTTCTCCAATCAATTGTTCAGAAGCCTTTGTCAACTAAAATATTCTTCAAACCAAATTTCTGTTCTATGCAGCAGACCAGTAATTATTATTTATACTGATAAATAATCAAACCTATGTGTCTACATTGGACATAGTTTTCGCAAAGCCATTTAGTTCTGCATTTGTATCATTTTTATAAGCCCAGCTTGAAAAGCTGACTGTTAATGGTATCGTCTCCAGCTGTCCAGCATCGGCTTTCCCCTCTGCCCCATACCTTTCCCCTCTGCCCCATACTTTTCCCCTCTGCCCCATACCTTTCCCCTCTGCCCCATACCTTTCCCCTCTGCCCCATACCTTTCCCCTCTGCCCCATACCTTCCCCTCTGCCCAATACCTTCCCCTCTGCCCCATACCTTTCCCCTCTGCCCCATACTTTCCCCTCTGCCCCATACCTTTCCCCTCTGTCCCATACCTTTCCCCTCTGCCCCATACCTTTCCCCTCTGCCCCATACCTTTCCCCTCTGACCCATCCTTTCCCGTCTGACCCATACCTTTCCCCTCTGTCCCATACCTTTCCCCTCTGATCCATACCTCTCCCCTCTGACCCATACCTTTCCCCTCTGCCCCATACCTTTCCCCTCTGACCCATACCTTTCAAACTTTTGATTCAGTCTGAGCAATATTTTCTGAGCATATGCCTTATGGGCGTGTCACAATTTATTTTTGGCAGCATTGGTAACATTATATGGTGGCTATATTGGACTAACAATGTTCCCTGTAACTTCTTCAGTTTTGATGCGATCTGTTTAACTCTTTTAGAGCTGCATACCCTATGGACAGTTGGTGTGCGGCAAACTATTTATGACATCATACATAATATGGCAGCCATATTGGGTTATGTAATAATCCTATTTCTCTCCATGACTTTAACAGATATGCTCCGATGTTCTCAATTCTTTCACATATCATTCAAACAGATGGCGTGTCATACTTTGTTTATGACGTCTTGCTTAATACTGCAACCATATTGGGTTAGGTAATATTGTCATTTGCTCCTTAATTTTCCTGTTTGGATTTGATCTTGACAACTCAGAGTATGTACAATTGTACAGTTGTTCACCATGCTTAATGGAGAAATTCTCTTTATAGGAGCAAGAGGCGCAGAGACCGAAGTCGAGATCGACACAGAGATTATGACCGTTCTAAAAAACCTGGTCGTGATGTGAAGGAACGTGAGGGTAAGGATGAAGTGAAGGTCAAACGTGATTATGATGAGGAAGAAAAGGGTTATACCAGTCCTAATCGTAAAGAGGAAGTGAACCAATCAGATAGGAAATCTCCCAAAAAACAAGAACAGGAAACTGAGCTACAGTCTGATGATATGGATGTGGATACTAGTGATTAAAATATCATTTCTCAAAACATGTAGGCATAAAGCTTGTACATCAGCCCCCAGGTCACCAAGATGCTCACTATTACTGGACATTACAGTCTTTATCTCGAGTTATTTTGGTTTTTAATAATACGAATTTGAATGTAGTGTGTAGACAATAAATGTTTCATAACTATCTTGAATGTACTTTTAGATTCTTTTCTAGATCATATTATTATATTGTTATTGATATTTGGTTGAATAATCATAATATGAGTAACAGTAGGACCAGAGTAACAGTAGGACCAGAGTAACAGTAGGACCAGAGTAACAGTAGGACCATAACGGATTCATAAAACCAGTGTAAATACCATGGACTAATTCATTTCCAGCATGAGTGAACATTCAGCCTCAGACTTACTTTAGTACCGGTTATCTTAGCCCAACCAATGTTTAGAGCGTTTATCCCAAATAAGAGTGATAGATTGACTTTTTCAGGATTAACGTTGAATGTATGATTATTTAAAATTTAGTTGTAAGGAAAGTGGTTTGTTTGTTGTTATGATAATGAGACCCAATCCAAGCATACGTTATACACTAGTGTCCAAATCAAACGAGATCAACGAATTGATTTTGTAATGTTAAAACATGCCAATTCCTAATGCAGATCCCAATGTGCATCAACCAAAAATACTGGGAACACTTGGAATGGTCCAACAAGGAGTGACACACGTCGATGTAGCCAGAAGGTTGCGCTGTGCACGTATCTCCATCACCAGGTTGATGCAGCGGTTACGTCAGACAAGTCAAAACGAGGCTTGTCGTAATTCGTGGAAACCTGGATGCACAACGTTATTGCGATGTGATCTTACGGCCTGTTGTGGTGACCTTTATTCATCAACAACCTCGTGGAATCCTTTTCCAACACGACAATGCAAGGCCACACACAGCAAGATTGACACATGACTTCCTTGCCAACGCCAACGTATAGGTTTTGCCATGACCCGCATGTTCACCGGACGTTAATCCCAGTGAACTATATGCGTGGAATGGACACGTCTCATTGGCTGGTTTGGATTTGACTTTGTAAACTGTGCTGCCATTGATAGTTGAAGCTGTATATATCTGGATCGCTATTGCATTATCTCCTAGTAATGGCGGCATTCGAGGCAAATCATATACCACGTGACCTCCATTCCACTCCTATAGTTCATTGATTAATCCCATCGAACACTTATGGGACCACCTCCATCGGCAAATCAGACAGCGCCGTGGGCCTACAGTCAACGTCCCGGACCTGAACGATGCCTCCTCGAGGAATGGGAACGCATCACTCCTAACGTCATCCCACAATAAACCTCCATATAAGTGAAATAATCTTGAGCGCGGCGTAAAACACCAAACAATCAATCAACTGTGATCAGTGTTCGAACGAAATGTTCATTTTCGACCCCACAAGTCTTTAAAGGCTTGCCATATTGATTGTACTGATTTGACTGAAGTTTGGTTCAGAGATTGTGAAAAGCTTTCTCACAAGAATAACACCAAACTCAAACTTCTGCATTGTTAAGTTTTTTTATTTTATGTCGTTGCAATTGTGGTATCGTTTCTTTTGCACACTAGTGTAGTATTCTTGTTGGAGCGCAGCGGAACAAGGTTCCTTTGAGGGTATGTAGAGAGAAATAGTGTGACACGAAGTTATTTGAGTATATTAGCGAATTCACGATCTCGCCAACTTACTGCCAACGTTATTATGTACAAATTTTCTTTATCCCTCCGCCAGTGAACGTGATGGCGTAGCGATACTTTGGTCTGTTTTCATCAAAAAGCATGAAAAGTTTTAAAGGGTGATCTAAGTTTGTCCCGCATACAGCTTTCGACTAGGCCTAAATCAAGTCGCTTGTTAGCCTACGATGGTTTTCATAAACTAGCTAGACTCGCGCAGTTTTGCATTTTGCATGCTGTTTTGAATGGAAAGTCGGGCGGAAATCCTCCAGTGAGGTTCTTAATTTGTAACACCTACAAAGACTCGTAATTCATTTAATACAGCAGAAGCTGAATACACCGTGTTGGACATTGATACCACGACTCTGTCCAGTCACTGACGCGTGGCCAGGACGACAGACGACAGAGATACCACGACTCTGTCCAGTCACTGACGCGTGGCCCGGCAGACAGACGACAGAGATACCATGACTGTCCAGTCACTGACGCGTGGCCAGGCAGACAGACGACAGAGATACCACGACTGTCCAGTCACTGACGCGTGGCCCGGCAGACAGACGACAGAGATACCACGACTCTGTCCAGTCACTGACGCGTGGCCAGGCAGACAGACCACAGAGATACCACGACTCTGTCCAGTCACTGACGCGTGGCCCGGCAGACAGACGACAGAGATACCACGACTGTCCAGTCACTGACGCGTGGCCCGGCAGACAGACGACAGAGATACCATGACTGTCCAGTCACTGACGCGTGGCCCGGCAGACAGACGACAGAGATACCACGACTCTGTCCAGTCACTGACGCGTGGCCAGGCAGACAGACGACAGAGATACCATGACTGTCCAGTCACTGACGCGTGGCCCGGCAGACAGACGACAGAGATACCATGACTGTCCAGTCACTGACGCGTGGCCCGGCAGACAGACGACAGAGATACCATGACTGTCCAGTCACTGACGCGTGGCCCGGCAGACAGACGACAGAGATACCACGACTCTGTCCAGTCACTGACGCGTGGCCAGGCAGACAGACGACAGAGATACCACGACTCTGTCCAGTCACTGACGCGTGGCCCGGCAGACAGACGACAGAGATACCATGACTGTCCAGTCACTGACGCGTGGCCCGGCAGACAGACGACAGAGATACCACGACTCTGTCCAGTCACTGACGCGTGGCCAGGCAGACAGACGACAGAGATACCATGACTCTGTCCAGTCACTGACGCGTGGCCCGGCAGACAGACGACAGAGATACCACGACTGTCCAGTCACTGACGCGTGGCCCGGCAGACAGACGACAGAGATACCATGACTGTCCAGTCACTGACGCGTGGCCAGGCAGACAGACGACAGAGATACCACGACTCTGTCCTGTCACTGACGCGTGGCCCGGCAGACAGACGACAGAGATACCACGACTCTGTCCAGTCACTGACGCGTGGCCCGGCAGACAGACGACAGAGATACCATGACTGTCCAGTCACTGACGCGTGGCCCGGCAGACAGACGACAGAGATACCACGACTCTGTCCAGTCACTGACGCGTGGCCAGGCAGACAGACGACAGAGATACCATGACTGTCCAGTCACTGACGCGTGGCCCGGCAGACAGACGACAGAGATACCATGACTGTCCAGTCACTGACGCGTGGCCCGGCAGACAGACGACAGAGATACCATGACTGTCCAGTCACTGACGCGTGGCCCGGCAGACAGACGACAGAGATACCACGACTCTGTCCAGTCACTGACGCGTGGCCAGGCAGACAGACGACAGAGATACCACGACTCTGTCCAGTCACTGACGCGTGGCCCGGCAGACAGACGACAGAGATACCATGACTGTCCAGTCACTGACGCGTGGCCCGGCAGACAGACGACAGAGATACCACGACTCTGTCCAGTCACTGACGCGTGGCCAGGCAGACAGACGACAGAGATACCATGACTCTGTCCAGTCACTGACGCGTGGCCCGGCAGACAGACGACAGAGATACCACGACTGTCCAGTCACTGACGCGTGGCCCGGCAGACAGACGACAGAGATACCATGACTGTCCAGTCACTGACGCGTGGCCAGGCAGACAGACGACAGAGATACCACGACTCTGTCCAGTCACTGACGCGTGGCCCGGCAGACAGACGACAGAGATACCACGACTCTGTCCAGTCACTGACGCGTGGCCCGGCAGACAGACGACAGAGATACCATGACTGTCCAGTCACTGACGCGTGGCCAGGCAGACAGACGACAGAGATACCATGACTGTTGTTCCGTAACCATACTGACTTTTGTTGATTTTTGGAACTCTCTATGTTTGGAGGCGAGATTGCTTCTTTCTTTCTGGAATTCTCACCAAACCATGTCGGACGCTTTCTGGTTCCAGTTTGCAAACAGACACGAATTATTGTCCCAGCAGCTACCCACGGTGTGAGTGAACGTCTAATATAAACATTATAACATATAAACTTCGTACAAGTACCTAAATCCACCAATACCCACTTTTTGGTGAACTATGAAACTTTCAATTTTCGAAGTGTTATTGTCAACAACAACGTCATGTTTAAACGGACATTTCAGTTTTATTTTCAATTAAAGGGAGGTAACTTTCTGGACTTTAAGTTTACCAATTACCTCCCCTTCTTCGCATTATTTCTAGTTAAAGGGAAGCTACTCTAGATTACTTCTTATTTCCGCCGGAATAATCTCCCCTACTCCATATGATTTAACATTAATTCAACGCAGTTGTTTTACTTGTTTTCTAACTGTCTTTTTGTTTTGACTTACAGTCTTTACCGCTTGTATCAAGATGTGGAAGAATAAAACATGTCTTTACCAAAATCGTCTTGATGGTTAGCTGTCCGATATTAGTTTTCCTGCTAAGAGTCGGAACAGTAAAGAACCGCCGACCAGCTGACCCTCCATCGGACAAGCCTCGGATGATACATACCATAACGAACCAAATCTTCACGTACAGATAAGTCCACATATCCCCGTTCATCGTCAGTCATATACGGATACGTCTACATATCTTCATATACGGATACGTCTGCATATTTTTGTCACGAACACCTTGGGTACGGATACGTCTACATATCTTCATATACGGATACGTCTACATCTACATATTTTTGCCACGAACACCTTGGATACGGATACGTCTTCATCTACCTATTTTTGTAACGAATTCTGGATACGATACGACTTCATATTTTTTGTCACGAACATCCAACTTATGTACTTTCATAACGGATCCATATTCACTTTCTCGTTCATCGTCAGTCTGCATATCTCAGAACTTTCAATACAGTTTACGGACAATCTTATTACGTCATATTTAAACGTTTACATTAAACAAACTATTCACTCATCATGTCTCAAAAAAGTGAAAGTGAACATCTAAGCGATCTGGAAACCAGGTCGAAAGTTTCGCACCATTCTAGTAAATCACGAGTTTCTAATGACTCTTTAGGCTCAGCTGTTACACGCACACGGGCTAAGGCCGAAGCTGCGAAAGCCAAGCTTCAGTACGCCTATCATGAAGCCGAACTACGTAAGAAAAAGGCTCAACTCGCAGCACAATCCACTAGAATGCAGGCCGAGCTTGAAGCTGAAATTGAACTTTTACAAACACAAAAACAAGTTGCGGAACTTACAGCGGAGGCAGACGCCTTACAACACAGCATGGGGAGTACACACAGTCAAGTTGCTACGAAAGTTGATCTTCCCCTAGAGCCCCCAGAGAACCGTACTCGTGAATATGTTGAACGATCGGCAGAATTAACACTTAATTCCGAAAGCAGAGACATGAACCAAGATTTTAATGCCCCACGGATTAGTAATCCAAATTATCCCATAAACGAACAACGATACAGTTCTGCGAATACTTCCTTTGGTGTCCCTCAATCACAAGCTAATGCCCAACAAAACCTGACTTTCAAGTCCCAGTTGTCTTCAGATAATCACCAAACACTTTTCCCAAATCCTGAGGCAACGCCGTACTTCCCCCACCCTGAGGAATCGCATTACTTCACTAACCCTGAGGCAACGCCACATGTCACTAATCATAAGGCAACGCACTACTTCACAAACCCTGAGGCAACGCCACACGTCAATAATCCTAAGGCAACGCATTACTTCACAAACCCTGAGGCAACGCCACACGTCACTAATCCTGTTGCAACGCCGTATGATCCATATACCAGTAACGTTCAACATTTTAAGCCAAACTACCAAGACTCTCTAACTACAGACTTCACAAAATATTTGCTTAGAAAGGATCTCCTCCTATCCCGTTTAACGCCATTTAATGAACGACCAGAGTGTTACCCTTTATGGAAGTCCACTTTTCTCAGTGTTATGTCTGAACTGTCAACCACTGCAAATGAACAGTTTGATCTCTTAATCAAGTGGCTCGGTCCCGAGTCGTCAAGATACGCACAGAGTATCAGAGCCGCAAACATCACCGATCCTGAAAACGGCTTGCGACGCGTTTGGGATCGACTTGAAAACAGGTTCGGAAGCCCGGAAATGGTCGAGTCTACCATCAAAGCTAAATTAGACAGATTTCCCAAACTCACCAACAGAGACGGCAAGAAACTGTACGAACTATCTGACATTTTATGCGAAATAGAATGCATGAAAGAAAATCCAAAATACACCAGTCTCCTCAGTTACTTTGATTCTTCATCAGGGGTCAACCTGATTGTGAATAAACTTCCATACGCACTTCAAGAAAAATGGACTAATACGGCTTCTAACTACAAGAAACAAAACATGGTGACGTACCCCCCGTTTTGGGTCTTTTCAAATTTCATCAGAGACATATCACAAATCAAAAATGATCCCAGTTTCCAATATGAAACTTCCGTTAACAATACTCAGCCACGAGATACTAGTTATAAGCCTGGATATGAACGTTCTAACCGTCTGTCTGCCAAGAAAACCGAAATATTGACCAAGCCCAAACTTCACAACAACAATGACAGATGTCCTTTACACAAAACTAAACACACTTTGAACGAATGTATTGGTTTCAGAAAGAAACCACTACAGGAACGTAAGGATTTTCTGAGAGATAAAGGGATTTGTTTTAAATGCTGTGCTACAGATGAACACATGTTACAGTCTTGTACAGCTGAAATACAATGCAAAGAATGTCAGAGTGACAAACATCCTACTGCTTTACATTTAAACTTTTCCCAACGTTCTTCAGATTTACCCAGAGACAAGTACGGCGGGGAGAAACCCGATACCGCCGCAGCAAACGTGAGCATAAAGTGTACTGAAATCTGTTCCCCCACACAAGTCTTTAAGGGTAAATCTTGCAGCAAAACAATCTTAGCCAAGATTTACCCAAAAGATCAACCTGACAGATCACTTCGGGCCTACGTCATTATAGATGAACAGAGTAACGTTTCGTTAGCCAAATCTAGCTTTTTCCAGTTTTTCAACGAAAAAACGAAGAACATCAACTACAATTTATCTTCATGCTCTGGGAGTACACCTATGTCCGGCAGACTTGCCACACTGTACACAGTGGAATCTTTGGATGGATGCAATTCACTTGATATTCCATCTCTCATCGAATGTGATCAAATCCCGGACAGCAGAGAAGAAATTCCAACGCCTCAAGCTGCCAGGGCCCACCCTCACCTTGCTGATATCGCCTGTCACATCTCTGATTATGATCAGAATGCAGATATCCTTTTACTTATCGGCCGAGACGTCCCGGAAGCACATCACGTGTTAGATCAGCGCACGGGGCCCAGAGGATCACCTTTCGCTCAGAAAGTCAAACTAGGTTGGGTGATAATCGGAGAAACATGCCTTGGAAAAGTACACCAACCAAAACACCTTAATATTAAGAAAGTAAACCTACTGCCTGACGGTCGCCCTACACATTTTGTCCCATGTCCTAACAAACTTGAAATCCAAAAAATCCAAAACCAAACCTTTGATCAAGATCTAAACATGTTCAACAATCAGGAAATGCTATCTTCAATTTTCCAAGTCACCGAGCATGACAACAAGATAGGTCTTTCAGTTGAAGATCGTGAATTTCTCCAGATTATGGATTCCAATTGTTTCAGGTCACCCGAGGGCAACTGGACTGCACCCCTTCCCTTTAAGTCGGATAAAAAGACACTTCCTAACAACAAACCTCAGGCTTTGTTAAGAGCCCGTTCCCTCTACCGTGACCTATCCAAGAACCCCACTAAAAGAAAACATTTTATTGACTTTATGAGTAAAGTTATAGAAAGTGGACACGCTGAACTCGCTCCTCCCCTGGGTGAAAACGAAGAGTGTTGGTATTTGCCGCTTTTCGGTGTTTACCACCCCCAAAAACCAGACCAAATACGCGGAGTTTTCGACTCCTCTGCCCGGTACCAAGGCACGTCACTGAACGACGTGTTACTTAAGGGACCTGATTTGACAAATAACCTGCTCGGTGTTCTTTTGCGGTTCCGCAAAGACAGCATCGCAGTTATGGCTGACATTCAGTCAATGTTTTACTGCTTTCTAGTAAATGAGGATCACCGTAACTTTTTACGGTTTTTATGGTATCCAGATAATGATTTGGACCAAAACCTTGTAGATTACAGGATGAGAGTGCACGTGTTTGGGAATAAGCCTTCTCCTTCCGTCGCATCATATGGCCTCCACCGTGCTGTTCTCTTGGGAGAGGAACAGTACGGCAAAGACGTCGTGGACTTTGTCACTCATAATTTTTATGTGGACGATGGTCTCATTTCCCTTCCCACTGTTGAGGAAACAATCAATTTAATTCAACGGACTCAGCAATCTTTAAGTGAGGGAGGAAACCTTCGCCTTCACAAAATAGCATCAAACCATCCAGAAGTAATGAAAGCTTTCCCCACAGATGATTTCGCAAAGAACCTAAAGAACTTAGATTTAGGCACTGATATACTTCCAATCCAACGTAGCCTTGGACTTGTATGGAATCTCCAAACAGACTGCTTTATCTTCAGAGTTTCTCAAGAAAACAAACCTTACACCCGTCGTGGTGTTTTGTCAGCAATTAGCAGTGTCTTCGACCCAATCGGCTTTGCTTGTCCAATTACCATTCAAGGCAAGATACTGTTCAGAGAGCTCATCAAAGGCTCAGTAGATTGGGACGAACCTCTTTCCATTCAGCTACAAAGTGATTGGAACAACTGGAAGGACTCACTTCGTACTCTGGAATGTTTAGCTATCAAGCGATGTTACACACTCGACTCTCCATATCACTCCGCCAAGAAAGAGATCTACGTTTTCTGTGACGCATCTGAACAAGCCATTGCAGCTTCAGCCTACATGAGAATCACAGACGAACAAAGACACTTACACTCCAATCTTATTCTTGGCAAAGCAAAAGTTGCCCCCAGCCATGGACACACGATTCCTCGTCTGGAGTTGTGCGCAGCGGTCTTAGGTATCGAGATCGCCGAAATCGTCTCTCACCAACTAGACTTTCCCCTCAAAGATATCAAGTACTTCACTGACAGTAAAGTAGTCTTGGGATATCTTCAGAATCAAACCAGGAGATTCTACATCTACGTTGGAAATAGAGTTGAACGCATAAGGAAATCTTCTAGTCCCAACCAATGGAACTACATTCCCACTAATCTGAACCCAGCAGACACGGCCACCCGACTGTCCCCAGTTTCAGAGCCTCAGTTATTGTTTTGGTTAGACGGCCCACAAACTTTCCCAAAGTCTGCGGACTCAGAGTTATTTCCCCTAACTTCGCCCGATACAGACAAGGAAATACGACCAGAGGTCATTGCTATGGTAACCTCAACTACCCTCTCCAAGAATTTAGGAACTCATCGCTTTCAACGTTTTTCCACATGGAAACGTCTCATTCAAAGCATATCTACATTACAGCACATTGCTAAATCTTTCTCTGGCAACTCCCACAACAAGTGTTGGCATCTTTGCTCCGAATCTAGATCTGTCGAGACATTCAAGAAAGCAGAGAAATTTGTAATTAAACAGACACAACAAGAAGCATACTTTACAGAAATCAACTGTATCAAAAACAACAAACCTTTACCTCGAGACAGTTCCATACTTAACCTAGATCCTCATCTAGACGACGACGGACTGTTAAGAGTTGGCGGACGTCTAAAACTGTCTGGAGTCAAACTTGAATACAAGTTCCCCTTGATCATACCTGCTAAGTCACACATTGCCACTTTGCTCGTCCGGTTTCACCACGAAGAAGTTAAGCATCAAGGTCGCATTTTCACTGAAGGTGCTGTCCGATCTGCCGGTCTATGGATTGTAGGTGTTAAACGGCTGATCAACTCAATACTTCACACATGTTTTCAGTGTCGGAAACTCCGGAGTCAACCCCCATATCAGAAGATGGCAGATCTCCCAGCAGATCGTCTGACCCCTTCACCCGCATTCACTTTTGTGGGAGTCGACGCATTTGGACCGTGGCCCGTGGTCACAAGACGTACTAGAGGAGCCATAGCTCAGCAGAAACGTTGGGCAGTATTGTTCACATGCTTAGTCGTTAGAGCTGTTCATATTGAAGTGATCGAAGAGATGAGTTCCTCAGCCTTTATTAACGCTCTCCGGCGATTCGAAGCAATACGTGGCAAGGTCAAGCTATACAGATCGGACCGAGGCACTAACTTTATCGGTGCCACAGACCCACTTCAAATTAACACTGTCAACGTAGAGGATGGCCCTATTAAGTCTTACCTGTATAATCATCAAGTGCAATGGATCTTCAATCCTCCCCATTCCTCTCATATGGGTGGATCATGGGAGAGAATGATCGGTACAGCTAGACGTGTCCTTGAAGGCATTTTACAGAATGTTTCCACAAGGAATCTAACCCATGACGTGTTGGTCACTTTTATGTACGAGGTCACAGCCATCATAAACAACAGACCGCTAGTTCCAGTATCTACTGATCCTAACCAGCCTTTCATTCTATCTCCAAACATGCTATTGAATCACAAAACAGATCTTCCAACCGAGCCTCTGGCTCAATCGGATATACGGGATTTATATAAAGCTCAATGGAGACAAGTGCAAGCACTATCAGAGCAGTTTTGGAAACGCTGGCACAATGAATATCTCCATTCTCTTCAAGCCAGAAGAAAGTGGCAAGTTCAACAACCAGACATTGCTCAAGGTGACATCGTCATGTTAACCGAGAAGGAATCTCCAAGAAACAGTTGGCCTACCGGAATCATTGAATCTGCAATTCCTGGAGAAGACGGAAGAATCAGAAAGGTCACAGTTAGAGTCATTAAAGATGGTAAGCCCATCGTGTATACTCGACCCATCTGTGAGATAATATTACTTCTTCCCAAATCTGAAGAAAGAAAACTGTAAATATTTGTATAGTGATATCCCCTAGTGCTATCAGACGGGGAGTGTTCCGTAACCATACTGACTTTTGTTGATTTTTGGAACTCTCTATGTTTGGAGGCGAGATTGCTTCTTTCTTTCTGGAATTCTCACCAAACCATGTCGGACGCTTTCTGGTTCCAGTTTGCAAACAGACACGAATTATTGTCCCAGCAGCTACCCACGGTGTGAGTGAACGTCTAATATAAACATTATAACATATAAACTTCGTACAAGTACCTAAATCCACCAATACCCACTTTTTGGTGAACTATGAAACTTTCAATTTTCGAAGTGTTATTGTCAACAACAACGTCATGTTTAAACGGACATTTCAGTTTTATTTTCAATTAAAGGGAGGTAACTTTCTGGACTTTAAGTTTACCAATTACCTCCCCTTCTTCGCATTATTTCTAGTTAAAGGGAAGCTACTCTAGATTACTTCTTATTTCCGCCGGAATAATCTCCCCTACTCCATATGATTTAACATTAATTCAACGCAGTTGTTTTACTTGTTTTCTAACTGTCTTTTTGTTTTGACTTACAGTCTTTACCGCTTGTATCAAGATGTGGAAGAATAAAACATGTCTTTACCAAAATCGTCTTGATGGTTAGCTGTCCGATATTAGTTTTCCTGCTAAGAGTCGGAACAACTGTCCAGTCACTGACGCGTGGCCAGGCAGACAGACGACAGAGATACCACGACTCTGTCCAGTCACTGACGCGTGGCCAGGCAGACAGACGACAGAGTCCAGTCACTGACGCGTGGCCCGGCAGACAGACGACAGAGATACCACGACTCTGTCCAGTCACTGACGCGTGGCCAGGCAGACAGACAACGAATGTATAAAGACAAATCTGGTATAATATACTATGATATGTTTTATTTTATCCCAAAATAGATGATGATTACCCCAGAATACTCATGTAAAGCTTCTAATGTTACCGAATCTGAACTAAGAATGCCGCATGTGGGAATTTGTTTGTGTCTTTAAATGTGGACGCACAGTTGAATTTTTAATCTAACAAAATAAAGAATTTATGAAATTTAAATAACAGTTAAACACCTTTAAAACTTTCCAACCCATACCAGAACACTTGTAAAATCAATCTGCAGCTTTGGGCTTTTCTAGCAGTTTGCATATGATCGCTGTCGCCATTGCCAGTTTTCAAGATTAGACACAGCCAATAAATTGTAGAATTTTGGATTTTCACTTCACAGCATAAATTCAAAGGACCTTCACTCAGATGCGCAATGAGGTGAAAAATAAGGTACGCTCTACATCCCTACTTTTAAAAATTAAGTGCAACAGAATTTTAACAATAGGCGGCTCCTCAGAGACATATAGTCTTGTTGCAATACACTTTCTTGAAATATGGCAGAATGTCTTCCGCCAACTTTGGCTGAACCCGGATCGCAGAGTATGGCACCTATCGCCAGCACTAAATGCTGGCTGTCTTATTCATTCAATAACAAAAACATTATCAAACACAAGACATGGCTCGAGAACCGCCACCCTTTTTTCGCGCATAGTCAACTGTAAGAAACCGGAGAATTTATAATATTTATGATATTTACGTACAATAATAACCCGTATCCCAAGACCGTCGGGGTAGAAATCTGCCCTACATCAGCTCATAAATTCTTAGTATTGCAAGCATGTACTTAGTATGTATAGACAATGTAACAGTGACCGCTAATCGTACTAAACAATCCTCTGAGCTGGAGCTCAATATTGTAGAATGGACGCCATTTTCTACTGATCTACTTTACGATTCAACTGTATATCGACCTCTTTTTCTTTCATAAAAATCTTTCACCGATGCAATAGATGCCTTAAAATGAATAACCAACCTTTTCTGTCTTGATATACATTTCCCTTTTTTTGAACTATAGGCCAGTTATTGCATTACATCCATATCTAGAACTGCATATGGTTCGAACACTTTCCCGCGAACACGGCGGCCATGTTTTTTTTTTCAGTTTAAGCCGATACAGATGCATAGACGTTTATTGTTGAATTGCCCCGGCTTTACAAATTACCGCAGATGTGCTTCCCACGTGACCAGGATGCACACGACACACATGATATTTCTTTACAATGTTGCAAGGGCACAGGGAGTAAATCGGAAACAATGTTACAAACAAATAATAAAGAATTCTTCAACACATATGTAACAAATGTTGCCACTTAAGCCGGCCGCACACTGCCCTTGCGGTCTGCGATTTTTCACCGGCGTCTCGAGCCGCAGTGTCGCAAGCCTCGGCTTGAGGCTTACGGTCTGTGACGCTGCCATGACCGCAAGCATCAAAATGATTTGATATTTGCCAATGAGGAAAGGTCTTCCTGCCATGTGGTTAGAAAATGTCAGCCCTTGAGGAAACGATACCGTCGGAATTTTGATCCGAAGATACTTTGTTAGTTGACCTGTGGCGGAAATATGTCAACTTATAAACTTACCGGAATTCAATGACCGTGTCCAGAAATCTTTGACGATAAAACACATTGCTGGACAACATTCGGACATAGTTCTTGTAACACCGAATGTCTTCTTCCTCTAATTTAGCAGACTGTGATAGTCTCCATAAACGTGTCGCCTTAACAACCAAGGGCGTCTCCTCCTAAAATTATGAGAAGTATAGCAGGCTTTTAGTTTATTGGAAAGTGCCATGTTTCTTGGAGCTTCGAACCCAAAATTACGTCATAATCGGATATGTTCGGAAAGATCGCGCCACAACTTTACTGTTTACCCGCACATCGATGCGCAGCCATATTCAGAGCGCAGTGGTTTGTAAACGGCGCTGGTGAATACGGCGCCGATCAGATTGGTAGACCGCAAGTGCAGTGCTTTAAAACTGTAGGGCACAAATATAAATAAAATTAGGAACAAATTATCATTTCGTAACCAAATGGCACACTGAGTGCACTCCCCTTATTCTATATTAGTATTATATATTATACGTATTAGATTGAGGGGTAAGGGGTCTCAACCATTCAGGAAGTTTCCTTTTTGAAACATGGCTACCGTCCTTAGCGTTCGGCCCGTCGGGCCTCACATTAACGCTACATGCCGGAGCTACAGTGACCGCCATCTTGTTTTTTTCGAGTGACTTCCCGTAGGATCTGTCAGTGCGATCACCGATATCAGGGTTCGATCAGTTTCTGTATATTCGGCTTTTAGCTGCGGTGATTGCATGTGATGTTTATTTTCCTCCGTGAACACGAAGTCTTTCTAAATCCTCATGTAAGCATGACATTCTCTGACGCTAGGGAATTACCTCTTACAACTTGTTACGCTGAAAGGTATTTCCCCGTATTTACATTAAAAAAACTTCAAATTCCGCGTGTTATTAAACTTTGGTAGGAATTGAGCCAACTATATTTAAAACTAGTGTGACATTAATGCCCCTAGTAGAACTCTTAAAACATAAGCTTAGTTGATATCATCTCCAAATTCACACTGAATCACATTGACAGCTATTCACGGTTTTTGTCCCCAAAAAATCTATGACCACAACTTTTATTGATTGATCATTTGCATGTACGATATGGACATAGAGAAATATTAGTAGGAATGAGACTTTTCAAACTGGATTCATATTAATAGCCGTTATAAGTGGGATGATTGACAGGAACTATTAAATCAAGGCATTTAATTCACAATTAAAGTGTTTGCGCAGAAACCTTAAGCCCGCCGCAGACGACAATTATCGCTTTCGCCAAATTTCATTCGTGCGACTTGACGTAAGCAGATAGTTCCCGTCTGCGGGCAATTTTTGCAAGAGTTATAGCTCATTTGTGGCTGAGAGCCAAATATCTATTCTATCTCTCTGCCACGAGGTCACTTCGGGATCCAATGAGATTGCGCCAGAGCTAGCCAACAGTCAATGCGTTGGTAACCCTCACCTGTAGTACAGTCTATTCAGTCAGCAATGTCACGAAGTGATCATAAAATCAGCGACAGCGAGTCAGTAAAATCCTATCGTTCAGATTCTGAACATGACTTTCAGATACCAGCTAGTCAGAAATGTGACTCTTACGATGGCGATAGACTGGCTGATTTGCTTCTGAATGACGACCCAGCATGTCAAAATGACAGGCCTAGTATTGCAACAAACAACTCGCAACATAAAACTGAAGATGATGATTATCTTGATGAAATATCTAAACACTATGGCAACGAGGAGGATAAAGCAGGTCACCCGCTTTCCTCGGACAAGCTGGCAAATGTTGTCACGCGCATTGCCAAAAGTAAGTTACCTGAAGAGAAAAGCAAGTCTCTACTAAGTCAATACTCAAGGCCTGATAATGTTGATGGATTCAACGATGTCAAAATCAATAGAGAATTATGGGACTATATTTCTCGTGGGGCCAGGTCCAGAGACCTGCGTTTGGACTCTGAAATTACCAACTTACTCAATAAAGATGTTTTGGAGAGAACGGCACATACGTCAAATCAATTTCTTTCTACAATTTTTGTTAAAAAGAAAAAGAATGGTAAATATCGAATGATGCTGAACCTTAAACAATTGAACGTAAATGTGGAGTACAACCACTTCAAAATGGATTCCATTAAAACAGCTATTACCCTGATGTCTAAGGGCTGCTAAATGACTGTAATTGACTTACAGGATGCGTACTATTCCATACCTATATGTAAGGCTTAAAAGGCTCTCTTTTTCAGTACACTTGCCTCGCTCAGGGCCTATCGAGTGCGTCCCGCCTTTTCACAAAAATTGCTAAGCCTATCGACTCTCATTTACGCAAACAAGGCATTAATTGTATGCGATATATTGACGATACCCAGAGCTATGCATCGAAGTGAAGAGCTATGTAAAAGCCATACCCATCTGGCGATGACATTGTTCCACGGGGTGTACGTGGTCAACAGCACGGAATCGGCTATCTTGCCTTCACAACAGTCGACATTTCTAGGATTTGAGCTGAATTCATTGGACATGTCAGTTAGTCTACCTAAAATAAAACAACAACATATCCACGACATGGATAAGAAGCTACTAATGAGTGCTTCTCCAAACATTCGGACCGTGGCAAAATTCATAGGTACTACGGTATTAAATTTCCAAGCCGTCAGACACGGGCCGTTGTTTTATCGACAGCTTGACATTGAAAAATGCTTAGCCCCAAAACACAACAATGGTGATTACGATGCTCAGATGGAAATCAGCGAACAAGCCAGGAGTGACATACTCTGGTGGTGCAACAAAGCTAAGGGTGATATTTTTTTATATCGAACAAAACCCCCCTAGTGTAATTCTTACATCCGATGCGTCACAGATTGGATGGGGCGGAACATTTGGTAGCCGACATACTGGTGGCAATTGGTCACATTTAGAGTCTCAGCTACATATCAATCGCCTAGAGTTACTGGCTGCATTTCTCACCTTGAAATCTTTCTGCTATAATCTGACAAACGTTCATGTTAGAATGCAGATAGATAACACCACAGTAGTGGCATACATTAATAACATGGGTGGTATAAAACAATCTTGCTATACATCCTGTAGAGAAATATGGGACTGGTGCATAGTGCGAAATATATGGCTGAGCGCAGTACATATTCCGTCTGCAACCAATGTTGCCGCAGATCGTGAATCTAGAATATTTCACGACAATACGGAATGGAAACTTTTCCACCATATAATTACTCTTTTTGGCAAACCCACAATAGATCTGTTTGCCTCAAGGCTCAATACGCAACTTAATAATTATGTATCATGGCAACCTGACCCAGGGGCAATAACTACGGATGCCTTCTCAATAAGTTGGCTTGGTCACTATTTTTATGCGTTTCCACATTTTTCTCTAATTGGCAGGGTGCTGCAGAAAATAGAAATGGAGGGAAGAGAAGGCATAGTGGTCGTACCAGTGTGGACAACTCAGTCTTGGTTCTCCAAGCTCCTTCATATGTTGGTGATGTGCCCATTGTTATTACCGAGAGGCAAGTTAACACTTCTCCTTCCTTTCAAGCCGGGCACACACACTCTCTCCCCAAGATGCGTCTGATGGCAGCCTGTGTATGAGGGAAGCGTGTCGGAAGCAAGGAGTTTCAAGCAGGGTTACAGAAATCATACTGCAAAGTTGGAGAGCGTCTACACGGCACTCTCAGATTTTATCTCTGAGGGAGATATTCCCATCTGCCGGCATCCGTTGGTTTCAAGATTTATGAAGGCCGTTTTTCAGAACAGACCAGCTTTACCGCGTAACAACCTCACCTGGGACCCGAAAATTGTGCTTAATTATCTCGCTACCTTGTCGCCTGCAACTTCCGTTGGTTTAGTCACTTACCCTGAAACTTGTCATCTTGTTAAGTCTGTTATCTGGACAAAGGGCTCAGTCAATCCATATGCTAGACCTGAGGAACATGTCTATATCCGACAATGCTGCTAAATTTCGTATCGCCGACCCAGTCAAGCAGACAAGGCCCGGTTATCATTTACCAGAGCTGGTTTTTCCAGCTTATTCGGATAACAAGAATATATGTGTTGTGAACTGCCTTCAAGAATACATAAAACGAACATCTCCTTTCCGTTTTAATGAAACAAGATTGCTTCTCTCGATGGTTACGTACTGTTCTTCGGAGTGTGGGAGTGGATCTGTCCATTTTCACACCGCACAGTACTCGGTCAGCTTCCAGCAGTGCTGTGAGGAAAGCTCATCTACCTATTGACACTATTTTGAAAACCACTGGCTGGAGTTCAGCCTCGGTGTTTGCTAAATTTTATAACAAACCTGTTCACCATGAAGGGCGGTTTGCTCAGACTTTGCTGAACGCAGTATAAAATGTGCCAGTTTCAAGCTCGAAAGAAGCTAAGGTTAAAGCTGAGTAAAACCTTTTTAGTACACTTGGTTCAGTCATTTATGCTAAAAACAAATAAATGGGATGTTTGCATACTGAACAACCGCATTGTTCCTTTTTGTTTCTTCCTTTTTAACTCAAGGGTGTATGAACGCTTTAAACATCTCATTGAATCCCGAAGTGACTTCGTGACAGAGAGATAGAATTTATGGATTAAACGAGACCTAACATATTACCGCCAATGGGAAATGAAGGAAAATTAAATTGTGACCTGCTGCCATCTGTGGGTTGACTACCCCTGTCTGTATGATGTGCGGTCAGCTGAATTTAAAGACCATAATAAACGCGTATCGACTTTCTGTCAAGACGATGGAACTGTTCAGGATCTTCTGTTCTCAGTTCCTGTATAAAATTTAAATAAGCGCCTTGGCCAATTCTTCTGGATATCCATGATTTTGTCCACATTCTCTGAATCATTCCTTTAGAACGTCACCGATTTCGCCGTCGTTAACAAAGGAATGAACTCCTCGTCTAACTCCATGTCAAAGTTTTCGAGTGGAGTGGCCATTTTGACGGTCATGGGATCGTTTGCACGCTTGCGCACTTGAAGGAAAGTGAAAGCTTGTTGATTTCTTCACCGCAGACGAGGAGGAAACGTCCACGCGTGGCCAAAATTATCCAACACGATAGATATCCGGCGCTCAGTCACGAATGACCAATAACTCTTGCAAAATTACCCGCAGACGGGAGTTGTCTGCTCACGCCAAGTGGCACGAATGAAAGTTGGCGAAGGTGATAGCTCTCGTTTGCGGTGGGCTTAAGCCTATCCACAATTAAAGCTGTCTAAAGGTACGTTCACACTATACAGCGAATTCGGATCGAGGTACGAACCGGATTTCGGACAGGTCAGCGTATTCGGTGTGTTGTGTTCACACTGCAACGAATAATCGGCCGATTCTATCAAGTCAGTTCATATCCACACGACAACAACACAACTCAACAACAGTTGGGAGCGGTTTGGAAGATGAGATTCGTTTGCTTGAATTTTTTAGGAAAAGAGACAACTGTTGTCATAATCCTTCAGAAATCATGCGAAAATGTATTTAACTCCATCTCTACACGAAACCGCTCGATAGTTTAATCTCCAAACCACTATGTAGGTCAGTGTATTTTTGATTGCCATGTTTTTCACAGGTCGATTCTGATTGGCCAAAGAGGAAAATCGTGGATGATTTTGATCCCGGGCCGAATTCGGATCAAGCTAGTGTGAACAAATGTACTGATAAACATTCAAGCCATTTTAGTACGGAAAACGAACCGAATTCGGGGTATAGTGTGAATATATTGTTATTTGTCAGTCATAAATAAAAATGTTCTACTATTATTCGGTTTACAGTTTTGCTCCGGCTTATACTTTTAAGTGGAATTACACTTATCTTCCAAATGATTTCTTATTATATTTAAAATTTAGTGACTGTTTTGAAGAAAATCTGTGATATTCTTTAGCGTCCAAGGATAATGTGCAATTATTTTTCAGAAATAGGGCAACCTCTACTCGATGCATCAACAATGTCTGCACAGTTGGAGATGTGATGACAAACTCTCAGTGTCTATATATTCACACAGTGCCAATAAAGGGCAATAAATCATGCCCAAATAGAACCCATAATATTCCCAAAATATCCAACATAAACCACGCAGGAGATTTATTGTCAGTAAACGCAGTAAATAACAGTATCACAGGGCATGCATTACAATAATGCAGGGGAGAATTTCAGTCTTATCGCGACAACTATATAGATGAAATAACCTTGTTTGCTGCATGAACAACCAAAAAACCCAAATATGTCAAATCTGATCATTATACTCATATTTTAGACACAAAGAGAATAAAAAGGACAGTTTTTTTATTTTGATTTGCAGCCAATACTAAATTTAAACATTGTTTGTTGTTGTTTTATAAATAAAACTCTGTTTTGCTATTTGTACATTCATCTGCAAAATTTACAAGAGTACAAATAATTTTACATTTAAACTTTTGTTTTAAAGGCGCACTTGCCGCGAAAATCCAGAAAACTGTTTACATTAAAAACAGTGGACGGTTTTCTGTATTTTTCCCAGACAGAAAAAGTTAGGAACTTTCTATTCCTACCAGAAATTCAAAGTTTTGACATCATTTAGTATTTTTAATTTGAAATTGAAAAACAGATTTTACAGGTACCCGCAATGTAAACAAACTTCGAACCTGTGTACAAGTGCCGTAATGGTTTGAGTCGTGTCGGCGATCTAACGACACAGTATAATTTTACGAACTTTATCTAAGAAATACATACTAAAGATCGAGTAAGAGGGACTTTAAAAGCCTGCCGAGTACAAACCACAGACAAAAACGCTTGAATGAGGGTAGTCCAGCACTTAAGTTAACCAACACTGATCGGTGTTGTTGTTGTAATCGAGCTTCGATTCTTCGTTTGTTTTTCACCCTCATTTATACATTCTAAACCTAATTGGACATGCTTTATGTGTGCTCTGTTTAATTTTAGTGGTTTTAGCTGTAGTAAGCTCGTGCAAATTGGTTTTCTTAACAAATGTCAAACAGGCTACGGCGGCAAGTGGGCCTTTAACTATTTAACTCTTCAAAATTAAAGCCCAGTAATAATTTTGGCTGTCTCCAATCCATGGTAAGTGTTGGTGACCTGAAATAATAAGAAAAAGTATATAAAATCATGAAATGTGTGTACAAACCAAGTGTTATAACTACCCGGACCTGTAAAAATTTGTCACAGGATAATCATATGCAGACAAATAAAGAATATGCTGTTTTAATGGGAAATAACGCAGAGGCCCGAGTTTTACACCCATAATGGGCATAATAATCTCTGACATTTTCCCTACTGATATAACTGACCTCTATCCTATGTTCCATGATATGAATACCTACCAAAATACCACCCCCCACCTCCAAATTCCAGCACAGGGAATGCATGATGAAGATAAAACCATTTTTGTGAGTCTAAATTCATTTCAATATACAAACACTGTTTTCAAGTAATAGAAACCAAACCAATAGAAAATGAAATAACTAAGCCCTGCATTACTTATTCACGTTTACTTCTATCCATGATAAAAATCGACTGCATCGGATCCAAATAAGCACTAAACATCCCAATGATCGAAGAAATTATAGAATATACAAAACTGAATTAAATAATTTAATTCGGATATCTAGAAAACACTATTTAGAACCGCATTTTAACAAATATAACCACGATATAAAAAAAACTGGTTATATAATTCAAACAAACTTACTGATTTATTTTCTGGTTTATGCATTTCGGGTGTCAAAATAGAGCTACATGTAGTCCATCACTAGTCCATCTTGGTATAATATTTAATGAGAGATTGAACTGAAAATCTCATATCGATTATGTTTGCACAAAAATATCCAGGAATAATGGAATAATTAACCATATAAAACATTTTATCAATAAAAAAAAACCTTATTTATATACTTAGCGCCATTAAAAACGCACGGTTGAATTTTATGTTTCTACCCCAGTAAGGCTATTGGCTATTTAACCTGTGGTGTTCCCGACGCGCCTGTCGTGAACATTACGCAACATTTCCTAATAACGTCCATTGAGTGTTTCGCCGTCACTGAGAATAGCTTTCAGGGCTCATTTGTCGTGGGTTCAACACTTTACACGAAGCTCAGCATAAAGACGAGAAAAAAAAATCAGAAAACGTTACCATGCCCCGACTTACGACATAACAAAGGGAACGTACCATTGGCATGTTACAGGCGGGTCTCAGTTGTGCTGCCGTAGGACGTCACATGCAGTGTCATCCCTCTACAATTAGTCGCCTCAGAATCAGGGAACATGAAACTGGCAATGTTGCCGACCGACCACGCCCTGGTCAGCCAAGAGTCACTACAGCCCGCCAGGATCGGTACATCGGTTTGTTGCACACACTTGACCGATTTCGCACCGCGACACAGACTGCTCGTGAGACAGTGGGAATTGGAAGGCCCAGGGTAAGCCTCAGCACCATCCGATGCCGTCTCCAACAGATACAGATGCATGCACGCATCCCCTACCGAGGGCCCATATTGACACCCGCCGCCAGCCAAAACCGTTAACGATGAGTTCGAAATCATTAGAGATGGCGTATCAATGATTAGAACTCTGTCCTTTTCTCTGACGAGTCTCGTATCTGCCTTGATCGTCCTGACCGACGTCAACGTGTGTGGCGCAGACGTGGTGAACGTTTCGCAAATGCATGTGTGAGGGAAGGAAATCGCTGGGGTGGATGTAGTGTTATGGTGTGGGGAGGCATCACTTCTCCCAGACGAACTCCCCTTGTCATTGTTGATGGCAACCTGAATGCTCAGGGTTACGTGGATAACATCCTTCGACCTGTGCTGCTTCCATTCCTCCAAGCCAATACTGGCGTCACGACGTTTCAGCAAGGCAATGCGCGCCCACACTCTGCAAGGTTGACACAAGACTTCTTGCAACAGAATAATGTGAACATCATGGAATGGCCAGCTTACTCCCCCGATCTATCGCCCATAGAGCATTTGTGGGATCAGCTTAAGAATGCCGTTGCACAACGTCAACCCAGGCCACGCAACCGACGTGAATTGATCCAGGTAGTGCAGGAAGAGTGTGACCGGATCCCACAGCACAGAATAGTCACACTCATCAGGTCCTTGTGTCGCAGATGTACTGCTTGCGTTGATGCCCGAGGTGGACATACCCATTATTGAATGATGACACCTTCCATTTCTGTATCAACGATTTGTTTGCAAGGAATAAAAGTCACCAGGGTTTCGCATATTGTCAATTCTTTGTCTCATTGTGACCAATGCCTTGTTCTTCAATTTAAGAGTACTTACAATATTTTACACTTTACATTTCTCAAAATATTTAAAATGCTTTGGGTCGTGCGTTTTTAATGGCGCTAAGTATATAACACATAGAGGTTAACTGACGAGCGCCCGTTTGTTGCGATGAATAGGCCTATCACTCGAGTCTATTAATTTTCAAAGTCACGAGCTTCTGGTGAGTGACTTTGGAAATTAATAGATGAGAGTGATATTCATTGTAACAAACCGACTCGAGTTGGTTAATCTTTTTCTCACAATACTCAAAAATACTACATTTTATTCTGAAATACAGCTCCACATCACATGCATGGTTCAATCCAGCCAACCTTTCTGGATTCTAATGAGGTCAGACCGCTTCGCCGCGTTGACATGGAGACTGTATTCATTACGCTGCACAAGAAAGGTCTCTAAAATCAAACAGTATTGTCGCTCACGCATTCTTAAAGGCCCACTTGCCGCCGTAGCCTGTTTAAATTTGCTAAGAAAATCAATTTACATGAGCTTACTACGACTAATACCACTAAACTTAAACATAGGACACATAAAACATGTCTAGTTAGCTTAAGACTGTAAAAATGGGGTGAAAAACAAACGAAGAATCGAAGCCTGATTACAACAACAACGATAAGTGTCGGTCAACTTTCGTGTTGGGTTACCCTCCTTTCAGGCCTTTTTATCCGTGGTTTACACTCAAACAATCATCAGCAGGGTTTTCCAGTCGCTGTTAACCGATCGTCAGTCTGTATTTCTCAGATAAATAGGCCTACGTAAAATTACACTGTGCCGTTAGTTCACTCACTCGACTGAAACATAAAATCGCCAATAGGGGGCAGATCGGTTTGTTTACGTTCCGGGTACGTAACAATTCTAATTTTCAAATTCAAATTAAAAATACAAACTGACGTCCAAACTTTTAAATTTTGGTAAAAATAGAAAGTTCTTAACTTATATTGTCTGGGAAAAATACAGAATACGGTCTTTCTTTTTTAATGTAAACAATATTCCTGATTTTCGCGGCAAGTGTGCCTTTAAGAATAAAGAGATAAAATATTTATCCTACAAATGAATAGCACTTCTTTGAATAAAACAAAAATAAACATATCAATAGTTCAATGTCTGCAATCCAATGGCGAAGTCAGGTTTTGCTGTGACCTCTACACCGACATTACTATAACTAGGTCAATGCATCTGGTTTGAGAAATCTGCGAGACGCCAGTAGTTTGTTTATGTCAAGAAGTATGTCATGTACGGTACATCAAAATGCTTTCCTTATATGGAAGCAGCTATGGCGAGACCGTGGGAAAATTTTATATAAATATAGTCCGCTGTATGTAAACCATAACATGATTGGCTACCGACTCGCACAGTTGTGAGTTATACTGCCAATCACTTGTAATCTAACAAGGATGTCTTCAAGTTATTACATAAAAGGAAAATGAACGTATTATCCCTACGCTGAGAATGCAAGCTTGTGTTTTGATTAGTTGAACTTGGAAAATCATGTTTGTTAACCAATCAGCAGTAAGTTGGGCCATAATTTCACTTGTTGATTAATTGGAATTGTATGAAATGTAAGAAAGATTCTGTGTTTTCTGAAAATTAAAGCTAATGAAAACACCAACAAATTTCATGAGTATGACTTTATTTGAAAACCACATATGGTAATACACATAGACCTACCGAGGTGAAATTACTATCGGGCGTGTCGGTAACGGTAACTCAGACTGCAGTTATAATTTAATACGGGGACAAATCTCAAATTCATTCCTCAATCAAAATCTTCATAGCCTTTTGCTTTTCTAAAACGATTATCAAATGCGATTTTCCCCAGACTTTGTGAGATTAGTCCAAATTCCTTTCCGATACGGTTGTAAAACCACAGCCTAGATCGAAAAAAAAGCAACAACAACAGCATCGATTAAAATGCGTCAAAATCGAAAATCGAAAACAAGCTAAAAGAAAATTGCGTTAATCGGCATATCTTAACAGAGTCATTTTTTATAACAAAATATATGGACGTATTTTCTCATTTCACGCCACAAACCGGTACATTGACAAACGAATGGACTGGCTTGCATGTTAGTCCCTTGTCACTGCGTGAGCTCCGGCGCTCTGAATATCGCATGTGGGTTGTGTATTGTGTGTTTAGGCACACAACACCAATTTACCAACTGTGGGTAGGCCATTATACTTTTTCTAGTCTGCGAAACGGATTATCCCCACATTCCCCATTTTAATTTCTATCATATGCTCTCTAGCTATTCGGCGATAATCCCCCCTGGCATCGCCGAAAGGGTCGAGCATTTACGGTATGACAAAAATAACACACTGCCTGAGAGGGAAAGTATGGGGGTTGTAGTGTGACAATACGCTTTAATTTTCCCTTATCTATACTATGGCAAAGCCTTGTGGGGTAATGCCTGCAGTCAGAAGAAAAAATCTATCTAAAAAACCAAAACCAAAAGTTTGTCGTTTTCTATTTCTATTAATGAAATAGCTAAGGAAATAAAACCAGATTCTTGGTACCGGTACAACAATGAATGGCTGGTACGAAGAGCATCTAATTGCAGGTTTTGTAGGGTAATTGTTTGGTAGTCAGTACAATTATTTTAAACTATATCAGCATAGTCAAAGATATGTAAAATAAAAGATTTATACAAAATCTCAAGAGCCTGTCTTGATATTTGGTACTTGAGACTACGTAGGCAATTAATTGGGCTCACCTTTTTCACGGAACCATTTATTTGTTCACCCCAGCGACAATTTGACTGAATATATGCTCCAAAGTGCTTGTGAGAGTTCACTTCCACTATTGCTGAACCATCCAGAAATATGTGTAGTTAACTTTACGATAAAGAGAATACTTTCTGTTACAGTCGGACTGAATTTAACCAGCCAATCGCCAACCGATTTGGATATTTTGTTTAGACCAACGTTAAGGCTGTCTGCACATAACGTAGGGTTCTCAACGGTTATATAAAGCGAGGTGTCGTCCACAAAGAGCCTGACATGGCAGTTGAGATCGAAAACAATATCATTGATATGTATTAAAAACATCAAAGGGCCTCATGTGGGGAATCTCATAAGGAACTCTTTTTTTAACTACATGTCTGTCAATATATTAATTTGTCTGGCGCGAGTTTCGTTTTGGTATTTTCCTAATGAATTATGATTTCGAACTTGATATAATATTGTAGTTACAGTAATTGGTGGGTACCGTGAATAGCTCAAATTTATGAACATGCTAGCTCTGAATGACGTCACTATTGTTGTCGTCGTTCATTTTTGCAAAGATCACGTTCACGGGATCCCCGCTCAGTTGCATTTTTTAGACCACCATGATCTCATGGTGATCTTATCAACTCGCTTTCCGTCCGTGGTTCGTCTTCCCGTGTCTGTAAACTTTTCGCGATTTTAAGAAAACTACTGGTCGGATCTTCATCAAATTCCAGACCGGTTCCCCCTATGGTCCAGTTGTGCTACAGCTATTTCTTTCGCTCATGTGCATATTAAAACGGCCGCTGGCGACCATTTTGTGATTTTTACCTACATAGTTTGTGATCGCGGAATCTAGAAAACCACCATATGGTCTAGCTTTGTGCAACATATATTTTTGGTTCGTTTTTTCATTTGAAATTGCCGCTAGGCGACCATTGAGTTTTTCTTCTTTTTATCCCTTTTCTTTCTTGTGATCGCGATTCCAAGAGAACTGCTGGTCGGATGTGCTTTAAATTTCCCACGCACGTTCCCCCTATGGTCTAGTCGTGCAACATCGATTTCTTTTACTCATTTGCTTAGTAAAATGGCCACTGACGACCATTTTGTGATTTTTACCACATAGTTTGTGATCGAGGAATGTAGAAGACCACTTTGCTGATCTTGATAAAATATCTTTGTGTTGGTTCCCCATATGGTCTAGTTGTGCAACACCTATTTTTGTCGGGTTTTTTTTCAGTTAAAATGGCCGCTAGACGATCACTTTGTTTTTCTTCTTTTTATCACTTTTCTCCTAAAGTAATGAACGGATCTTCGTAAAATTTTGTACGCAG
Source organism: Lepidochitona cinerea (assembly GCA_963971465.1). Classification (NCBI taxonomy): domain Eukaryota; kingdom Metazoa; phylum Mollusca; class Polyplacophora; order Chitonida; family Tonicellidae; genus Lepidochitona; species Lepidochitona cinerea. The sequence goes on from OZ020556.1 coordinate 46,172,990, forward strand.
GTTAACCCTATGGTCTCGTTGCGTTTTTAGTCGGTCAGTTTAACTATATAAGTGCTGTTCTTTTGTCAATCTGGGCTAACTTTGTCCTGTATTTTTGGTGTGCTGCTGTGGAGGTCGTATGTTGTTGCGGTGAGTTAAATTTGATTCATTCCGTAGTGGTTCTAATGTATTTAATGATAGTAAGGAAATAATGTTACTTGATATAAAGTTATCCTAACATTTTGATTCCTAATAATCGTCCGTCAATAAGTCATTATGTTATTCTTGGTAGGTTAGGCGTCATGGTGTCTTGAGTGATTTGGCCGGTGATTTCCCATATGTGTATGGATAGATTGGCTGAGGTTCTAGGCTCTCAGCTAATTAATGAATTGAATTGAATTGAATCTTTATTTCACCATCAAGTCTTGTATGTACATATATACATTAAATTTGAAAAGATGGCGGGAATAAAACCCCCGGGGGCTTGTTAAGTCCTTTTAATTCATATAATTTTATGGAGGAGGAAAATTAAACTGAATATTTAATCTATTTTCAGTAAGGTTAAATTTGGAAAAATGGTGAAAAGATCCAAAAAAGGAAGGAAACATAAATTGCATTTAACATATGTACATTGAAATCTCACATGACATAATTACTATATATGGTCCTATACAAGTCACATACACAATCATCCACATATATATATATATATACTATTACATAATTATACACAGGTGTAAGTATATATATCTATTAAATATGATTTATATTTATATGTTGAATATCAGTAAGAGTGAGAATGTTCCACGAGATGGGATTTAATCAAATGCTTGAAATGAGAAATTGACGAACATAATTTTAAGTTGAAGGGCAACGAATTCCAATAACTCACAGATTTAAATTTGGTTGAGTATAAAGAAAGGTTTGATTGAGAAGCAGGTGTCGCAAAATGTATATTTGAGCATCGTGTTGGGTAGGAATGGACCTCTGATTGTCGAGTGAAAAAGTGTCTGAAATGTTGTGGTAAAGTAAATGGCATGTGAGAAAGTTTATAGGCGAAAAGAATAAGAAGGTACTTGTTAAGGTTTTCAATTGATAAGATTTTGAATTCCAAAAACAGAGGAGCCGTATGGGCTAATTTAGGTTTGGATGCTATAATCCGAATAATGCGTTTTTGAAGAACAACCAGTTGACGAAGATGGGACTTAAAAGTATTATCCCAGACGATGTTACAGTATGATAAGTAAGAGTAGAATAGGGAAAGGTATAAAATATGTATAAAAATGTTGTTGATCATACCAACATTTCTAGAAAGTTTTGATGAGAGTTTTTGAATATGTGTTTGCCAATTAAGAGCATTATTAAAACATATTCTCAAAAACTTAAATTCGGTGACTTGTTTGATTTTTTGATCGGCTATTGACAATGAGAAGTTGGCATTATGACTCGATCTATTTGGACAAAAGAACATAAATTTGGTCTTGTTTATATTAAGGGATAACTTATTTGTTATTAGCCAATCATAAAGTTTGGGTAGTTCTGAGTTCATTATATCAACAGCAATGTCGGGTTGTTTGTGTGATATAGTAACACTGGTGTCATCGGCAAAAAGTATAAATTCTAGGAGACTGGAAGATGCGGTAATATCGTTAATATATAACAAAAATAAAATCGGTTCTAAAATCGACCCTTGAGGAACGCCATATTGAATTGGAAGTAATGTGGATCGTGTATTATTATATGATACACATTGAAAGCGCGTGGAAATATAGCTAGCAAATAATAAGTTTTTTTTACCGCGAAGTCCATATTATTCAAGTTTACGTAATAAAATTGCATGATCAACTGTATCAAAGGCCTTTGATAAGTCTAAAAATGTTGATATGCTAAATTGTTTTGATTCTTTAGCACGGATAAGGCTGTCATAAAAGAACTGAATGGCAGAAGCAGTTGAATGGTTTGAGCGGAAGCCAAATTGGTTAGGGTTGACTAGTGAATTCTCCTCTAGAAAATGTGAGAGGTGTGAGGCGATATATTTTTCAAAAATTTTACTAATGGACGGGAGAACAGATATTGGGCGGTAATTTTCGATTAAATTTGTATTGCCGGATTTATAAATTGGCGTTACCTTTGCTACTTTTAAGGCATCTGGGAAAATCCCTTCTTGTATTGAAAGGTTTAGAATGTGACACAAAGGAAGTGATATTATATGTGATACGGACTTTATAATGGACATGTGAATTCCGTCAACTCCAGAGGAGCCATTTTTTAAATTTTGTATGATAGTTTCAAGTTTATCAGGTGTACACATAGGAATTTCTAAGTCAACGTGAAAGGGGTCAGGAAGGTAAGTAGTGAAGTCATTTGGGGAAGTGGGAATTGTGGATGCAATGTTGGAAGCGACGGAGCAGAAATAATTATTCATATAAGTTGCAATGTCAGTAGGGGAGCTATTTTCAGAGTTATTGATCAGGAACGAGGTGGGGAGTTTAGAGCTTTTATTACGACCAGCTAGTGTGATAATTGTGTTCCAAGTATCCTTAATATTATTATTACAGGAATTAAATTTCTGCTCAAAATACTTCTCTTTAACAACCCTTAAAGTATGATTTAATTTGTTTCTATAGTGCTTGTACTTGGCCGTCGTAGTCGGTTTTTTGTCTTTAATATGTTGTCTGTATAGTCTGTTTTTTTCATGAATGGAGTTTAGCAGGGCAGATGTCACCCAAGGTTTAAGAAATTTATGGCGTACTGTTGAGATTTGAAGGGGAAAACACTTGTCGTAAAAAGGTTAAATTTTTCTTAAAAAGAGGGCCAGTGCGTCATTTGGGTCGCGAGCATCTTCGTCCTGTAGGAAACGTGTGTGGGATTCACTGGTGGAATTACAGAAGTGTTACATATATGGAAGATGGGAAAATAGTCAGATATGTCAGAAAAAAATATACCAGAAAGCAAATTGTCATTATGAAAGTTTGTGAAAATGTTATCTATGAGGGTAGCGGAGTTATGTCTGACTCTTTTCGGCTTCTTTATTTTTGGGAAAAAGTAGTATGAACGCAAGAGTCATAAAAAGTCGTTTGACGGTTTGTGTGTCTGTGTTTTGAATAAGTCGATATTAAAGTCTCCTAATAAAATACACTTTTTCTTTTCAGATTTGAGTTTGTTTAGTATGGTTGCCAAAGCCGCATTAAAGTTATCAACACTTTTGTCTGGTGGTCTGTAAAATAAACCAATTAAATATAGCACATTGTCATGGTTTACTTCCACAAATAAAGATTCATGTTGTTGGTCCGTGTCAGGAATGGAGAGATCGTTTCTTACTTTACAGTTATGAAGAGAATCGTGGATATATAGAACTAATCCACCCCCAGTTCGCGAGTCTCTGGATTTATAGAACGGTTGGTACCCAGGTATTGTAAATAAACATTCTGTAGAGGAGTCAAGCCAACTCTCAGATATACCTATAGCAGAAAATGGAAAGTTTAAACTGTTGATCATGGATATGATTTCGATAAAATGTTTTTTCAAACTTCTGGCGTTTATATGAAGTACAGAAAGTGAGCAGGACACTGGTAGGGAATTACTGTTAATCTTATTTTTGAACGTATCATTAAAGTAATAGTCTGAGGTATAATTACTGATATCGCTCCATTGTTCACATTCCTCTGATGTCTCTTCAATTAAGTAATTTTTATTGGAAGCCGAAAGGTTCAGATCGAGTGGGTTGAAGCACATATTCTCAAAGCCGGGCATTAGATATTCGTGATCAACTATTTCGTCATCATTCAAGAGTTCAAAATTATAAAATGGCAATTCACATAAAAGACTCATTTGGATGAAGTGGATTGCTAAATAGTAAAACAATATTGTTTTTCTCAATACCATCCCGTGGATAACATGGTAATATAAAGTATTCAAATATTATGTTTATAAAACAATGAGTAAGATTGTGTTCTATTGAAGTAGTGTAATTGTAATTTACTGAGATGAATTGAATTATGTCTGTGATCATGAAGTCATAAAATAAGCCTATATACAAAACAAAAGAATAATAAAAACAGAAAACTTTACACATAAGCTGGTCACCAAGAAGTGCTGCCATAGCTGACCTCCCTGGGTTCCTGGGCTCAGATAAGTGTGGTCGTGTGAGCGAGGAAGTATGTAAATATGTTTATTTCGGACAAGAAGAAATACTAGAACGCAAGAGCAAAAAAGTTGGTGCTTAAAAAGGATATAGAGAAAATTAAAAAAAATAAATAAAAAAGTAAGATATGATTCTATTAAGTTTTGTCTTTATTAAACAGCGGACTATAAACCTGGTTAGCTAGGTTACTAGCACTATGTATTTAAGCAATGTATAAATTGAACAAAAAAATGTGATTCTATATATAGTATATATGGTATACGGTGTGCTTCTGAATTAGGAGAGGGGTCGAAGAAGGTAGCTAATTAATATGCATGTTTATTAATTCACCGTGCAAGTTATTACTCGAATACGACCATCGCGGCCGGGTAATATCGGAAGACGAATCAAGTTCGTATTAGCCGTAGGGCTGTATTGGCCGAGTTCAAGTCATATAGGCCGAGTTCAAGTCATATAGGCCGAGTTCAAGTCATATTGGCCGAGTTCAAGTAATATTGGCCGAGTTCACGGAGTGCGGCTGAAAGACGCAATTAACATGTGACGTCTCAGAGTTTGACAGAAACAGACGACAAATGTGATATCAAAATGTCTACACCAGAGTGCGTTGTACAAGCTGTTATTGACAGGATATTTAAGTTACAAGAAAAACCTACTGTAAGTGAATCCAATTGCCGTTTAGTACAGCTCAAGAGGAAGAAACTTCTCTACTTATCCAGGAACAAAAACACGGAAAGAAAAACAAGGTCGGACGTCAAAGTGTTTAAGGCATCCAACAAACGAATGGAAATAACTTCCACAGTCTATTAATAAAAATATTATGAATCGAGTGTTTACGTATTGCCTTGGTATAGGCCTTCGGGTGGTTGCATTGACCCTCGGTCTGCGGCCTCGGGCCAATACGACCACCCTCAGGCCTATACCAAGGCAATACGAAAACACTCGATTAATAACATATAATACCTCATACAAAAACAGCGATCAAACACATGTATATTGGTTTGATACATGAAAATGCCAAGAAGCTAATATAATTATCATTGTTATATTATTAACTAGTGCTTCAGTATAACAGTTTCTTCAATCTGTTTTCCATTGACAAATAATTTTCCTTTAGAAAAACGGACTTTCTTTCCCTCATCGTAACATTTTTTCATATAGTCTTGGAAGGAAGTCTTTTTTTCTACGATCTTCAGGTATCAGATCTTCAGTAATAAAATAGGGTGTGTCTTTTAAGGCGGTTTTTGAAGTTATTAACACGTCTCTCCGCTGCGGTCTGTATAAAAATTTGGCTAGAATATGCCTACGATTGTCATCACGTTTCTGACCTACTCTGTGTGCATTTTCAATTGTTATATTCTCGAGTTTTAGGTCATTTTTAATAATTGTTTTAATTTTGTCCATATCATTTTCATTGAGCGACTCTTCAATACCTCCAAATCTCAGGTTGAATGATCTGCTGTACCGTTCTTGTTCATTGGCACGTTCCAGGAGCTTTTGGGTTTCCTCACGGACTTCATTACAAACATGGTTCAGATTTTTACATACTTTGCTGTGTTCAGTTTGTTTGGTTTTTAATTGTTCAAGTTCGAGGTTGGACGTTTCTAAGTATGTTGTCCTGTTTACGCTCTAATGTACATAATCTGTCAGAGAAATCTATTTGGCGTTTTTCTTGTCTATTTAGAGTGAGTTGAATATCACTGAATTAGTAAATTAACCGACACTGATTGACCCGGAAAAAATTCTGGGCCAGGGTGAGAATCGAACTCACGACTTAGGGTTACCGTCCCACCGCTCTACCAACTGAGCTACCCGGCCCTGCTGGGAACGGCTCGCTTGTTAGATTCTCTTATACACGGTAACCCTAAGTCGTGAGTTCGATTCTCACCCTGGCCCGGAATTTTTTCCGGGTCAATCAGTGTCGGTTAATTTACTAATTCAGTAATTTCCCTGATGATGGTTGAATATCACTGACTGACCTTTTCATGAAGTCCATGAATTCTGCCATTTTATCACCGTGGGGACTTTTTGCAGAGTCATGTTGTTCGTTTGGTTGTTGTTGGGTTTCACTCTGTCCCTGATCAGCTTTGTTTGACTTCGTATTCTTCTTGTATCAGGCATTATTTTATAATAAATAGTAACGACGATCCCTCAAACTCAATATTCAGAATAGCACTCACCGTTGAGTGCAATGGTGTCCATGCTTACAATGGTGATAGTTTGTACATTTCAATATAGACAATCTTACTGTCTAATTGGTGTTATATTTGGAACCTGTATTTGTATCTATATAGTTATGTCTAAATACCAATGATATTGAATTTATGCCTAAATACCAATGCTATTGATGATTTGTAATTGATGGAATTTGTCTGAATTATATGTGAATAGCGACCTCTTTGTAATATTGCTTTAAATGTATGTTTCAGGGGTTTTCTTGTATGTGATACCAAATATACGTTAAATCCAACGGTGCATTTGTTATTTAATTGTCGGCCGTCCACGACAGTTGTATGCTCGGTGGCTTTTTTTTTTAGGGATGACACCTCGTAACACACGTGCATTGTGATCTTCAGGTAAAACGAACCGAAAAAGCATCCCATCATTACTTTAGTAACTGTGCTTTGACGACGTGTTCTGCATATTAGTAACATGATCAGAAACCAAACTCTCTTGACCACTGGCTTTAAACCAGGTCTAGCAAGGATATCAAAAGAGAAAAAATATGGAAAATTATGATAATATATGCATTTAGCAATATTTGAATAGGGGGACGTTTTTTTTTTGCAGTTCAGTATATAATTGAAGCACCCGCAGAAACTGCGTCTTTTTTTGCATTACATATCATGTGGATTACCGGGCTAAGTAAAATATATAAACAAATATCGATCTAAATGAAATTAGCATTTAATATATTTAAAGTTATTTTTATTTTATTTTTTCGTGTCTAGGTCTCTAGTACTTTCGACGTCGTTTGTATTCAGCCCAGCAAACTACGGTGATTTACCATAGAAAAAGCGCAGACTGTCCGAGGCGTGTCAAAGCTGACCGGTAGCGAGCGAAGATAGCCCAAGGGTGTTCCGACTGGGTGTCTTTCTTTAATCAAAAATACCATGGGTGTATATGGTGACTGATTTGTGCTATTTCGCGTTCTCGCTGCGAGAATTCGGTAAACATACGAAATTTAACTAAAATCTCGCTGAGAGAATGCGAAAAAAATTAGTCAAAAGTGATTTTTGTGCCATTTCTTGTTTTCGAACAAGAACGAAGGCAATGGCGCTCTTTTTGTGCTACTGCTTTTTTGTGCCACTATAATCTCACCGCAAGAAAAAGAAAATGAAAGTAACTTTTTAGCGGCCTGCGCTCTTGTGCCTATACTGTCTACAATTCCGCCTGAACGGCCTGCTTTCGTTTTCGAAATACAGAATAACTTCAAAGATTCATGAAATAAGCTAAGGTAAGTTTTGAATTAGTTCATTCATCCGAGTAATATGAAATGCCATACAGCTCCTAGTCGTCAGCAGTGTTTTCACTCAAACGACCTATGTGGGATGGTTGCCAGTTACCAACGGAAGGTCGTGGGTTTCCTCCGGGCATGGAGCCCGGTTTCCTCCCACACTAAAACTGGCAACGCCGCCATATAAGTGAAATAATCTTGAGCGCGGCGTAAAACACCAATCAATCAATCAATCCTAGTCGTCAGTGATGGGAAGTTAATATGTTCGATGTAATCGGTTTATTATATTATTGACACAATACGCATGTCTGTATTTTTCTTGTTATGTTCTTGATATTTCTAAATCCCGCCGCGAGAATGAATGGCACAAAATGGGCACGTTTGACTAGTTTTTGCAGTCTCGGGGCAAGATTATATTTTTTAACGTGTTTTCGCATTCTCGCGGCGAGATTTTAGTTTTATTTTGTGTTTTCGTATACTTGCGGCGATATTTTAGTTTTATTTCGTATTCTCGTGTTTTCGCCTCCCAATTCTCGCAGCGGGAACGCGAAATGGCACAAATCAGCCACCATATGGGCGGTTGGGGGGTTTGGATTACGATCGGCTTCAAGAAATATTTTGGAGTGAAATGTTTATTTATCAATCAAAACCATCAAAGTTATTCATGATACTATAACTTTCTTGTTCCTGCAAATGCAGCTTGTATTTATCAAGTTGTGGGCCTCGGGGCTTATATCTGAAGATAAAAGAAGAAACGTTTTATGGCTACGTTTTGTGCAAAACCACATACAGAGATAGTATAGAATTTCCTTTTATAGTTGCACCAATCTGGCTTCACAGGGCCGATGTTTAAGAGACGCATGAAGATTTACAACATAAGCAAAGAGGTCAATCCAGCGCCTCGAAAGATCCGTGTGTAACCAGTAGAACGGGCGTTGTGGGACAGTGGTCACTTAAACCATACCCGTACACGTGGACACTGGCATTTCTAAATTTATCACTGATAGAACAGTAAATATGGTCTACAAGAGTGCTGGGGTGGATAACGCATATTTCATGTATTAAATTCAGCGTTGGATAACACATATTTCATGTATTAAATTCAGCGTTGGATAACGCATATTTCATGTATTAAATTCAGCGTTGGATAACGCATATTTCATGTATTAAATTCAGCGTTGGATAACGCATATTTCATGTATTAAATTCAGCGTTGGATAACGCATATTTCATGTATTAAATTCAGCGTTGGATAACACATATTTCATGTATTAAATTCAGCGTTGGATAACACATATTTCATGTATTAAATTCAGCGTTGGATAACGCATATTTCATGTATTAAATTCAGCGTTGGATAACGCATATTTCATGTATTAAATTCAGCGTTGGATAACACATATTTCATGTATTAAATTCAGCGTTGGATAACGCATATTTCATGTATTAAATTCAGCGTTGGTTAACGCATATTTCATGTATTAAATTCAGCGTTGGATAACACATATTTCATGTATTAAATTCAGCGTTGGATAACACATATTTCATGTATTAAATTCAGCGTTAGATAACACATATTTCATGTATTAAATTCAGCGTTGGATAACACATATTTCATGTATTAAATTCAGCGTTGGATAACACATATTTCATGTATTAAATTCAGCGTTGGATAACACATATTTCATGTATTAAATTCAGCGTTGGATAACGCATATTTCATGTATTAAATTCAGCGTTGGATAACGCATATTTCATGTATTAAATTCAGCGTTGGATAACGCATATTTCATGTATTAAGTTCAGGGTTTGATAACACATAGAAACAGCTCTGCCAATCAAAACTTGATAGAGTTCTAAAGTTAGTTTTTTTAACCAAGGGAAAGCACAAACACTTACGTCACTCTACATTCAACTGAGTTGTCCCGGTGTCCGAGTTTGGCTCCACCCTGTTTTTTCTCCAGGGAAAACACCCCGGCTTGATAGCCTCTTGAAATGGTTTTATTCGGTAAGCGTAGAAGAATGGATTGATGATAAAACTGGAATATGTAATCATTCGGCCCAAGTTTTGGAGCAACGACCAAACCATGTAGTCTTTCCGGATAAAACTGGCTGTGAAACTGATAAAAGGCGATAACAGAACGGTACATATTGACCATGTGCAGAGCTTGAGCAGGATTTTGGTCATTTTCACGTGAGCAGCTTTAGATGCAGTTTCCATTCGATTTCGACGAACATAAAGAATTATGGAAAGGTAAAAGCCAAGAGCCAAACAAAAGTACAAAAAACAAAATGCGCTCAAGGCAACCACAAACACGGTGAACATAGGATTGAAGTCTTTAAATGAGTTGCAGAAATTCATACAAGTCTGACATGTGTCCGTTCTATTGGTTATGTAGAAGAACACATAATAAACAAGAAAGTGCCCAAGAAAACCAAGTCCACTGTACAGAAAGCATAGTTTTTTACTGAACCATTTCTTGTAAATTGATATCGGTTTAGTAATCAGGACGAATCTCTCCAGACTTATAACAAACTGAGCGAACATAGAGATTGTATGGAAGAAGGCCATGGCGTAAACGAAAGCACGACATGCGAAGTAAGTCACCTTGATATACCAAAAGAAGGGTTCGGCGAGTAGAAATCGTACACACACAAGAAGATCTTGTAGAGATAAAATACAAATAAGAAGATTAGACACTGTCTGTAATTTCCTATTCGTCCAGTATGCCACGATGAAAACGCTATTGCCGATGACGCCAATGAAACAAATGAATCCCAAGACGAATGAGTAAACGAGTGGTTGTGACAATGTTTGGCTTGAAGATTCATTCACGAGATTGGAGAGATTACAGTCATCTCTTGAGATGTTGAAAAATGAACACATGATGAACTATCACACAGAGTGGACATCTTAAGCTACTTACAAAGACTTTTATAGTATTGCCACGCCCAAGGAATCGATGAGTAATAGCTTAAACCATGATATATTGGTGGATACCATAGAAAAGACTTTAGATCTTGTTGATGGCTTCGTAAACATCAATTGAACAAAAATGACCTACTCTTGTTTTTTTTAGAAAATATGCTGCATTACAACTTTTCTATTCTTCTTATTTCTTAGTCCTGGTGAGAGGATCTCTATTAACGCCTTAGACCTCCTATAACTTTCTGTATTGATAAGGTTACATACTATTTAGACCCAAAGAAAAATGGAATTTTCGGTTTTATGACTGCAAAGTTCAGCGAAAAGTATATAATAGTATATTGTGAGGCTACATACAGGGGCCTCTCGTTCGATTCCTGATCTCTTTTAACCTGTTAAACGATGAACTTTTTGCCCTGACGGACCCTAGGATGTAAGGTTGTTAAGACTCCACTTTTTGTAGTTATTTAGTCTGAGATTGTGTTAAATTACGACCAGTAATTGCACTTTCGTTATATAAGCTATCATAAATACCATAGGTTTAGTTTATTACATCAATTTATGGGGTATAAAGGTCTAAATGATATACCCCTTTTTAACACAATTATAGAAACTTGTCTCCATCGTTATTTTAGACAAGAAGATTTTCCATGTGCCCGTGTATTTTAGTGTTAATAAAAATATATACTAGTAATAGTAGCACTGGGTTATGCAGCTTAAATACATGTACATTCAACACTGATTGTATCTGAACTGAAGATGTTACTAAGGCCTATAATCTATATGCTGTATGATGAAACCATGTCTGTGTAAGTCATATTGACTTAAATAATGTCTATACATTATAGTAGCTCCAGTATGTAGCGTCAATGTTGTTTACTACAATTACCGCTATATAGATGTTATTTTCTGTTTACATGGACATCCTGACTACTGTCTCAAGTAAACAGTGAAAGTGATGGCAACATTGAGAGAGAATCTGGTCATATAAGTAGAGGAAGAGTAGCCTGAACAATCTGCCTCTATGGTGCTGACAATCTAACATACACATACACTCCCTGACGTTTATATCTCTATATTCTCTGTGATGAAATCATGTCTCTGAAGTTTTATTGACTTAAATAATGTCTGTATGTTATTTTCTGTGTTCATGTACATCCTGACTACTGTCTCAAGTAAACAGTGAAAGTGATGGCAACATTGAGAGAGAATCTGGTCATATAAGTAGAGGAAGAATAGCGTTTATTGATCAAACTCATCTTTTGTCTAAAATTGATGATTCTTTATTGGGTGTATAAATTTAACATTAACAATATGGATCAAGAGGAGATGAGAAGGGTTCTTTCAGAGATGTTCCACGAGGAGCCATCTATTATACAGAGGCTTATAGGAAAAGAGAGTTTCAGTGGAACCTTCACTAGACCTACCTGAGAATACAAACCTCCCCTCTTGTAAATATAGAATACTGATGTAAATAAGTTACTAGACCAACTATTCTAAAATTTTGTAAATCGCAGGAAGGCTTAATTTTGATATATATACTTTTTTTCCAGAATTTCTGTTTGGTTTGAATTGACCCTGAAGGGATGAGGGTTGTCAAGACATATAAGGATGACGTCTTGGCAAATGTAGCCGGCAAAGACCCTAACATATAGGGGTGACGTCCTGGCAAATGTAGCCGGCAAGGACCCTAACATATAGGGGTGACGTCCTGGCAGATGTAGCCGGCAGGGACCCTAACATATAGGGGTGACGTCCTGGCAAATGTAGCCGGCAAGGACTCTAACATATAGGGGTGACGTCCTGGCAAATGTAGCCGGCAAGGACCCTAACATATAGGGGTGACATCCTGGCAAATGTAGCCGGCAAGGACCCTAACATATAGGGATGACGTCCTGGCAAATGTAGCCGGCAAGGACCCTAACATATAGGGATGACGTCCTGGCAAATGTAGCCGGCAAGGACCCTAACATATAGGGGTGACGTCCTGGCAAATGTAGCCGGCAAGGACCCTAACATATAGGGATGACGTCCTGGCAAATGTAGCCGGCAAGGACCCTAACATATAGGGGTGACGTCCTGGCAAATGTAGCCAGCATAGACCCTAACATATAGGGGTGACGTCCTGGCAAATGTAGCCGACAAGGAGTCTAACATATAGGGGTGATGTCCTGGCAAATGTAGCCGGCAAGGACCCTAACATATAGGGGTGACATCCTGGCAAATGTAGCCGGCAAAGACCCTAACATATAGGGATGACGTCCTGGCAAATGTAGCCGGCAAGGACCCTAACATATAGGGATGACGTCCTGGCAAATGTAGCCGGCAAGGACCCTAACATATAGGGGTGACGTCCTGGCAAATGTAGCCGGCAAGGACCCTAACATATAGGGATGACGTCCTGGCAAATGTAGCCGGCAAGGACCCTAACATATAGGGGTGACGTCCTGGCAAATGTAGCCGGCAAGGACCCTAACATATAGGGGTGACGTCCTGGCAAATGTAGCCGGCAAAGACCCTAACATATAGGGATGACGTCCTGGCAAAGGTAGCCGGCAGGGACCCTAACATATAGGGATGACGTCCTGGCAAATGTAGCCGGCAAGGACTCTAACAGAGAAAAACGCCACACAGGTTTTCGGCATGTTCTATGGAAACATGGCAAATTGGGAGATGGTCATAGGATTATTATCCCGAGCTGTTGTGTTTGGGTATTATGGAATGCATATTAACACACCCGTGTTGTTTATGTACGATTGAGGGGGGGGACGCTCAATCCGCACAGCCTTCCACCAATAGGTCGTGGGTTCGAATCCCTCTCAGTCCCACAAAATTGGAAAATTTTCTGAATGTGTTTTCATTCGAACGACCTATGTGGGATGGTTTGCCAGTTACCACCGGAAGGTCGTGGGTTTCCTCCGGGCATATAACCCGATTTCCTGCCACAATAAAACTGGCAAAGCCGCCATATAAGTGAAATAATCTTGAGAGCGGCGTAAAACACCAAACAATCAATCAATCAATCCATTGTGACACATTGTATATTTTCCTCCGCTCGAACATTTTTAACTCCAGTTGAAATTGACTTTTCTACTCCTTCTCCTTCACCATGCACTTCCTCTGTGATAGCCACAGACCTAAGAACAGATTCCATAACAGAAGTCTCCGGGTAGATTTGGGGTCTGAAATAGAGAGAAATTCAGTTATTTCTAATTTCAAAGTTACAAATAGGCAACACAAATAAACATGTCATATTTACGATATTCACGAAAAAAGGAAACAAGTGTCACTTTTACACCAAACATCTCATTGGACATGTACATATGTAACAAAATAACAATGTTATATATTGTGACACTGGATAATGTGCATGTAGACTATTTACTCAATGGTTATATCTTCATCATCTATATCGCTGTCATCATTCTCTATAGCAGACTCAATAGTCAATAAAATAACCATTACATGTCGGTGAAGATACAGTTAGTGATTTTCCATTTTGAATAAGAATGTTTATTTCAATCTCAAATGAAAAATATAAACTTATGACAATTGCATCATCAGTTTATAATATTATTCCATAGATACTGCCAGAGAAGTGCAGATTTCTGTGAGGTTTATATTCTTTATGGCAGGTTGAAATTGTTTTCCGACATTTACTTAAATAGAAGGATCCGAATATGCTCTGTCATCTGACTTCGGTTTTTCTGGGAAACAAAATGTAACATTTATTACAAAATGTCCATGAGATTGTACACATCCGTTAATGTAGTGTATACTATACACAATAAACAAATCAATAGTAGAAAAGTCAGCACTTGATGAAAAGTGGCTGGGTGTACCAACTCAGCTTTGAGTCCTAAAAAGATAATTTAGCAAATGTAGCAATTCGCATCAAACAAGATCAACAGTTTTTAAATGCCGGCTAAAATATACATGTACCTGGTGTGCTCTTCCAGTGATGACGAAGCTGAAATAGCTGATAGTCCTGGTTCAGACAAAATCTGTGTCCCTTCTACATGGGCAGGGATTGAAACCATAATACCAGAAGGATTTGGCATTATATACTTAGCGCCATTAAAAACGCACGGTTGAATTTTATGTTTCTACCCCAGTCAGGCTATTGGCCATTTACGTTTCGCTGTTTATTGTTAGTTTGAGTTGAGTTGCAATAACTGAATAACCTGTGGTGTTCCCGACGCGCCTGTCGTGAACATTACGCAACATTTCCTAATAACGTCCATTGAGTGTTTCACCGTCACTGAGAACAGCGTTCAGGGCTCATTTGTCGTGGGTTCAACACTTAACACGAAGCTCAGTATAAAGACGAAAAAAATAATCAGAAAACGTTACCATGTCCCGACTTACGACACAACAAAGGGAACGTGCCATTGGCATGTTACAGGCGGGTCTCAGTTGTGCCGTCGTAGGACGTCACATGCAGTGTCATCCCTCCACAATTAGTCGCCTCAGAATCAGGGAACATGAAACTGGCAATGTTGCCGACCGACCACGCCCTGGTCAGCCAAGAGTCACTACAGCCCGCCAGGATCGGTACATCAGTTTGTTGCACACACGTGACCGATTTCGCACCGCGACACAGACTGCTCTTGAGACAGTGGGAATTGGAAGGCCCAGGGTAAGCCTCAGCACCATCCGACGCCGTCTCCAACAGATACAGATGCATGCATGCATCCCCTACCGAGGGCCCATATTGACACCCGCCGCACGCCAAAATCGTTTACGATGGGCTCGAAATCATCAGAGCCCACACTCTGCAAGGTTGACACAAGACTTCTTGCAACAGAATAATGTGAACATCATGGAATGGCCAGCTTACTCCCCCGATCTATCGCCCATAGAGCACTTGTGGTATCAGCTTAAGAATGCCGTTGCACAACGTCAACCCAGGCCACGCAACCGACGTGAATTGAGGTAGTGCAAGTAGAGTGGGACCGGATCCCACAGTACAGAATAGCCACACTCATCAGGTCCTTGCGTCGCAGATGTACTGCTTGCGTTGATGCCCTAGGTGGACATACCCATTATTGAATGATGAAACCTTCAATTTCTGTATCAACGATTTGTTTGCAAGGAATAAAAGTCACCAGGGTTTCACATATTGTCAATTCTTTGTCTCATTGTGACCAATGCCTTGTTCTTCAATTTAAGAGTACTTACAATATTTTACACTTTACATTTCTCAAAATATTTTACATTCTTTGGGTCGTGCGTTTTTAATGGCGCTAAGTATATTGGACGCATCATCCGCTAATGTAACTTTATATTTGTGACAGGTAAACTTATAGCCATGCCAAGATAAAATTTGTTGACGATATCATTTCTTGATCACACATAAATTAAGTTTAAATAGCGTCAGTTCCCATAGCCTGTTGTTACTGCTGTTCTAAAACTAAAGAAACAAAAATCTGTTACCAGTCGGCCTGTATACATTTATGTACATGTAGTATGGAGTCTACGATTGATTGATATATGTTTTATGCCTCACAAGATTATTTCACTTTTATGGCGGCGTTGTCAGGTCTAGGGTTGAGGGGGGGGGGGGGGGGGGGTCTTTGACTGGAGGAAATCCCCGACCTTCGGAGATTACCTGGCAACTCTGGGAAGAGTAAAGAATAGCCTGTATCGCGTGACGATGGGTCGCTCATTCATGGCATATATCTTTAACACTGGAACCCCCGTAGAACATATGGTTAGCCTACTGTTTGCCATTGAACAGACCTGTTTTAGTTTCTCAGCATTCTAATCAATAGAACGGTGGGTGTTTCCCATTGTCAGCATTCTAATTAATAGAACGGTGGGTGTTTCCCATTGTCAGCATTCTAATCAATAGAACGGCGGGTGTTTCCCATTGTCAGCATTCTAATCAATAGCTCGTCAAATTAAGAATAATAGTGTTCGGGTTGTCTTTGGTCTCAAGGGATATTTTATGTTCTTTCATAAGGGCGTTGAACTTTTTCTCGTGGAGGTTTGAAGTTAAGTTGTTTGCTCTGTTTACAAATTTTTCAGCATGGTGTTGAAGTGCTATTCCTTTGAGCCAAGTGGTTGAGGTTCTAAGTTCCGATTTACGAACAGGCAGTAGTTTCTTGTTCAAGGACACGGTTTTGAATTTATCGTTGATGGCATCTCTCAGAAGTCTACGGTGATAGGAGGATCGACGCTTGTGACGAAAGGATTTTAAGTTAGCCCACCTTAATTTGACGAGCGAGGAACTGACAACGGAAGAAGAGACAACACTACGTTTTGGACTAAAACATGCGTTAGCTGCTCGACCCAAGGAATCAGACGTAATCATAAGTGCTGAAATGTTTTGGGAAAGACTCAAACAACTCAACGTTCTTCCTTCTGGATACATAAAACAGGAGAGAGTTAAAAGCACCATCCGTGCCATGACATACAACCTTCTAGATTTTAATAGCAAAAGACTATCATTCGATCACAGCCGAATACGCCTACTCAAACAACTGAATCAACGATTTGCCATAATGAAACCTGACAAAGGTAATGGAATTGTTTTACTTAATAAGAAAGATTATGTTAATGGACATTCTGAATGACACAAACAAATTCCGGAAACTTAAAACTGATCCCACGTTAAGTCAACTTTCTTCCCTTCAAAGTTATTTACGAAAAATGAAAAACAGAGGTGAACTTAATGAGGACGAGTATAAAACTGTCAGACCTAAATCAACTAGACCTGCTCGCCTGCATGGATTTAAATAAAAAAACTGCATAAATGGCCTAATACGAGACAAAAGCTTGTGCCTGGCTAACAGTCACGTGTATAAAGGTAATTTAGGAGCAATTCGTTCCAGATTTCAATGAAATATTTGCATTTAACCTTTAAGTCAAGTTTCGTGGAATCGGCCCCTGGACTTGGAACGATGTCTCCTAAAAGAATGGGAACGCTCCCAACGTCATGAAATTCACGGTGGACATACCCGTTACTGACTTGACTTTGAGACGTGTGGTGTGACATTTCCAGTTTTTTTCTGTGATCAGTGCTCTAACGAAATGTTCATTTACCGACCACACCCATCTTTAAAGGCTTGCCATATTGATTAGGCCTATACTGATTTGATTGAAATTAATTTTGAATCAGAGGCTATGAAAAGATCTCTCACAATAATAACACAAAATTTAAACTTCTACATTGTTTAGTCTTTATTTTATGTCGTTGCAAACATGTGGTAGCGTTTCTTTTGGAAACCAGTGTATAAAAAGCAGTAGAATAACAAACATTTTAGCGATCTCAGATTCAGTGGTTCCTGGCATGTCCTGTTAAAAACATTAGGAGATAAGCAGAATGACATTTTTTAAACATAAGTAGCCTAATTAACTGTTCCATTTTCGAACTTCCTTTTATACATGGCGGCGTGAGCGCTTGTGCTTTCTCGGCACAGTCGACTGATTCTAGCTTAAGATGCCAGTTTAATGCCGGTAATGTGCTAACTTAAAACAAAAGAGAAGTAAGAAAAGGTGACAGAAAAGGACAGGACCGGATTCGGGATTCGAATCCCGAAGTTAGCGACGGTTTAGCCCCGGATTTGGGATTCGAACACGATTCAAAATTCGAACACGAAATAAAATTCGGGGTCTGGAAGAGAATTTGTTTCTTGGCTTGTCTAAGTCTATATGCTGCTTTATTCTTTTGTTTTTATACTACAGCACACTTACATAGAGAATCGAATCCCATATCTAGATACGGTATTCGAACAAAGCATCTCAAGGCAAGGCTCGGGATTGGGAATTTGAACCTGAAGTCAAGTTTGGGGTTTGGAAAAGTAAAACTATTGGTTGTTAAGACACTAGTTACTTCATTCTATCTACTTGCTTAAACTTAGCTTTGATGTCTTTGATGGATATAAAGGTATTTAAGTGACTTGCCCGCCCACTAGCGCATTTATAGACTTGTCTCCATCATTATTTAGGTCAATAAGATATACCCTGTACCATTGTGTTTTAACCTTAAAATTATTTATTGTGTTGAGTTAAAACACAATGGTACAGAAATACGAATCCCGGATGTGGGTACGGGATTCGGGATTCGAACTATAAATAATCTTCGGACAATTTTTGAGATTCAAAATTCGAACACTAAATAAAGTTCGGGGCCTGGAAGAGAAATTATCTTGGCTTGTGTAAGTATATATGCTGCGATCCCGTTTTTTCCATATATATGCTGCTTTATTCTTTTGTTTTTAAACTACAGCACACTGGCACAGAGAATCAAATTCCACAGGAAAGTAAGGGATTTGTGACTCGAATCCCGAATCCCGTATTTAGATTAGAACAAAACATCTCGAGACAAGACTCGGGATTTGGAATTCGAACCTGAAGTATAAAAGTTCTGGGTTTGGAAAAGTAACACTATTGGTTCATTCTGTTTTTTGTGTTGAGTTAAAACAATCTGATACAGAAAATCGAATCCAATATATAGGTACGGGTTTCAGGACTCGAATCCCGAAGTTAGCACCGGATTTGGATTCGAAAAAAACATCTTAAAACAAGGTTCGGGATTCAAATTTCGAACACCAAATAAAAAATGGGGTCTGGAAGAGAATTTTTTTTCTTGGCTTGTGTAAGGATATATGCCGCGTTATTCTTTTGTTTTTAAACTACAGCACACCTACATAGAGAATCGAATCCCGTATCTAGATACGGGATTCGGGATTCGAACAAAGCATCTCGGGATTTGGAATTCGAACCTGAAGTCAAGTTTGGAAAAGTAACACTATTGGTGGAAGCTGAAGTTAGCGCCGGATTTGGGTTTCGAATCCCGAAGTTGGCACCGGATTTGGGATTCGAATCCCGAAGTTGGCACCGGATTTGGGATTCGAATCCCGAAGTTAGCACCGGATTTGAAATTCGGAATCCCCAAGTTGGCACCGGATTTGGGATTCGAATCCCGAAGTTAGCACCGGATTTGAAATTCGGAATCCCGAAGTTTGCACCGGATTCGAGATCCCGTATGCAACATCGGGATTCGATTGTCTCCACATCAGATTGTTTTAAGTTATGAAAATAAATCGAACGAAGTAACTTTAGTCTAAACAACCGAAAATGTTACTTTTCCAAACCCAGAACTTATTTCATGTCGAATTCGAAATCCCAAGCCTTGTCTGGAGATATTTTGTCCGAATCCCGAATCTAGATAGAGTGTAATTGTTTAGCTATAGATATTGTTATCCATGATGTTAGACTATAACCATTGTAAATTTATATGGAACTAACAGTGACAGACCAAACGTCTTTGTTAATATTTTCAACATGGTTAAAGAATTTGGCAATGAATATGTAATTTTTCTGTGGAGATCTGGTGCTAGAACCTGAAAAAGATGTTGAAAATTATCTGCAAGTTAATAATTCTAACGCCAGAAAGGCTGGGTTAAATGTTATTGAAAAATACAGATTAATGGATCCTTAGGAAGATTTTGGGGTTTGTAGGTTTACTTGGTGGCAACGAATTCCATTTAAACAAGCTCGTCTTGTTTCCTGTTTTCTGGCTTTAATAGACAAGTAGATATCTTACAAAATATAAGCCAGACCATTCATGAATAACCCTGACTTGTAAATTCAATAAATTTGCAAAGAGGTAAGGGCACGTGGAAGTTTAATAATAGTTTATTAAAGGACCAAACATATGTAAATATTGTAAAAGAGGTTATCAGTAGAACCATAGAACAATATAGTGAAAAAGTTGATCCTCCAGAAAAAGAAAGCAAAAACTACCTTGTTATTGATGATCAGTTATTCTTCGAAACCTTACTCCTGCAAATTCGGGGTAAAACTATTGAATATCAAAGTCGTAAAAAAGGGAAGCTGCAGAACAAGAAAATAATTTGGAACAAGAAATTAACATTGTAGAAGAAGAAATAAAAAATGGTAGATTTGACCTGTTTTTCTTGAAGTTCCGCTATAGAGCCATGCAGCTTTAGTGTGATGAAGTTCCGCTATAGAGCCATGCAGTTTTAGTGTGATGAAGTTCCGCTATAGAGCCATGCAGTTTTAGTGTGATGAAGTTCCGCTGTAGAGCCATGCAGTTTTAGTGTGATGAAGTTCCGCTATAGAGCCATGCAGTTTTAGTGTGATGAAGTTCCGCTATAGAGCCATGCAGTTTTAGTGTGATGAAGTTCCGCTATAGAGCCATGCAGCTTTAGTGTGATGAAGTTCCGCTATAGAGCCATGCAGCTTTAGTGTGATGAAGTTCCGCTATAGAGCCATGCAGCTTTAGTGTGATGAAGTTCCGCTATAGAGCCATGCAGTTTTAGTGTGATGAAGTTCCGCTATAGAGCCATGCAGCTTTAGTGTGATGAAGTTCCGCTATAGAGCCATGCAGCTTTAGTGTGATGAAGTTCCGCTATAGAGCCATGCAGCTTTAGTGTGATGAAGTTCCGCTATAGAGCCATGCAGCTTTAGTGTGATGAAGTTCCGCTATAGAGCCATGCAGTTTTAGTGTGATGAAGTTCCGCTATAGAGCCATGCAGCTTTAGTGTGATGAAGTTCCGCTATAGAGCCATGCAGCTTTAGTGTGATGAAGTTCCGCTATAGAGCCATGCAGCTTTAGTGTGATGAAGTTCCGCTATAGAGCCATGCAGTTTTAGTGTGATGAAGTTCCGCTATAGAGCCATGCAGCTTTAGTGTGATGAAGTTCCGCTATAGAGCCATGCAGCTTTAGTGTGATGAAGTTCCGCTATAGAGCCATGCAGTTTTAGTGTGATGAAGTTCCGCTATAGAGCCATGCAGTTTTAGTGTGATGAAGTTCCGCTATAGAGCCATGCAGCTTTAGTGTGATGAAGTTCCGCTATAGAGCCATGCAGCTTTAGTGTGATGAAGTTCCGCTATAGAGCCATGCAGTTTTAGTGTGATGAAGTTCCGCTATAAGTTACGCAAAAACAAGGCTTGATAACTATTATTCCCAAGGGAGATAATCCCAGGCAATTTATCAAAAACTGGCGCCCAATAACACAGTTCGGGTTTCTGACTCCAAAATTACTTTTTTTATACTGATGGTCTAAAATACGGACGTCAGTATAAAGAAAATAGTAAATTTGAAGTCAGACTACCAATAACACTAATTAACCTTTCATATAAAATTACATTTACATGCATTGCTCCGAAAAACTAACCCTCTGTTGAATTAGTGATTAGTTATTCGAATCACCAAACCGCTGCCCAATAACTAACCCGCTGCTGAATTAGTTATTCGAATATCTAACCCGCAGCTGAAATAGTTATTAGTTATTCGAATAACAAACCCGTTGCTGAATTAGCTATTATTTATTCGAATAACTAACCCGCTTCTGAATTAGTTATTAGTTATTCGAATAACTAACCTGTTCCTGAATTAGTGATTAGTTATTCGAACTCGCTGCTGGATTAGTGATTGGTTATTAGCCGAAAAACTAACCCGCTGCTGAATTAGTTATTCCAATCACCAACCCGTTGCCGAATAACTAACACGCTGCTGAATTAGTTATTTGTTATTCGAATCACTAATAACTAACCCGCTCCGAATAACTAACCCTCTGTTGAATTAGTTATTAGTTATTGGAATAACTAACCCGCTGCTGTAAAAAAGCAATTGAGCAATAAGCCCCTTTCGGGTTTGGTGGAAGTCCCACGAGATCACGCGAGATCCGTGTTTAGGGGTATAACTTTCACCGATCGGCTGTCCGATTAACATTAGTGCTTATGGAGATCGGCTGTAACCCTGTTGTTTTTTCTGTGATTCTCAGCTTAAAATCTATACTTTTTACAAAAGTCTTTTTTTGAGACATATCAAGATATATAACAAAGCCATTAGATACTTCTTTTTGACAGACAAAAATATATTATTATTTCTAACACAAAAATAACACGTCGTAGTTGTGTTTTCACCGTTGGTTTTTGAAAACTTCGAAGCGTATCCACGCGATATAAATAACTGTATTGACAGCCAACTGACAAAAACGCAACTGATAGCTTCTAGTGTGTTTCACAAAAAAAAATGGATTAAAGGAATGATTTAGAAATAAAGAATCAAAGACAAAACCACACGATAACCGCCGATCACCATAGACGCTAATGTTAAATGAACGGCTAGTCAGTGAAAGTTATACCCCTAAACCCATTTCTCGCGTGATCTCGCGGGGTTTTAGCCAAACTCGAAAGAGGCTTATTACACTCTTCTGAGAAATTCATGTATTATTCGAATTGTCAAATAGCCAAATTTGATAAACGTCGGGAAATAAGTCATTAGTTAATAGTCTTTAATATTGTTTAATTATAACAACATACAGTTTTTTTAATGGATACAGATAAAATGAAAATCTATTTGCCCTCTCCTTTCTTTAGCTTTTGTTTCTGACTTCATTGTATAAGCATTAGTCTTATTTATTTTTGTTTTGTATCCTTTTGTCTTTGATGTTTTTGCCTCATACTCTTTTTTAATGTTAAAAATGTGTAGATTTATGTGACTACTTGTAATTAAAAAAATGAACAAGAGTCATCAGAAGATGCCGTATCTCCCCCCCCCCCGGTCCCGCATAAGATTTATTATATATTTCAAGTTATTATAAGATATCTATGCTATACTGTCAGAAAAGGGAAGTAACTCTGGAAATAATTAGACCAGCGCCATCAAAATAGGAAGTGCACATCCTTCCATGATATCCATCAGTCGACCAAATTTCGAAAAAATCTGATAAAAATCGTGGGAGGAGATGGATGACAACCACTAATTGTCGTCTTAAACTGTCAAAAAAGGGCAGTAACTCTAAAAATAATGAGAACAGCGGAGCCACAATAGGAGGTGCACATCCTCGAATGATATCCAGCATGTCTACCAAGGTTCGGAAAAAAATTATTAAAACTGTGGGAGGAGATGCGATGACAAGCACTAATTGTCTATGTCGTATTATACTGTCAGAAAAGGGCATTAACTCTAAAAATAATGAAACCAGCGCAACCAAAATATGAGGTGCACATCCTCGAATGATATCCAGCAAGTCCACCAAACTTCGAAAACATCTGATAAAAACCGTGGGAGGAGATGCGATGACAAGCACTAATTGTCTATATCGTCTTATACTGTCGGAAAAGGGCAGTAAATCTAAAAATAGTGAAACCAGCGGAACCAACATAGGAGGTGCACATCCTCGAATGATATCCAGTATGTCAACCAAGTTTTAAAAAAATCTGATATAAACTATGGGAGGAGATGCGATGACAAGAAATGATTACGGACAGACAGACAGACGGACAGACAAGCTGATCGCTATATCCCCCGCATTATATGCCGGGGGGGGGGGATAAAAAAAAAACATAACCATTTTTGGATAACATGTGCAAATGACATATATTTCTATATCGTTAAATGAATCTGATCCTCTACCTTTTAAAAGACAGTGTCTAAATTCCCAGGGTATGTTACGGGAATGGTCAGTATCAACCGCTAGACCTGCGGTAATTTTATAGCGAGAGTAAAGATCATTGTGAGTACTTTTGCCTATCGTCTCACTCCAGTTTGACTATATACATCATGTAACCTTTATTTTAAAACATTAGCGTATTTCTTAATTCTTAAGAAAAGACTGTCTGTACTTCTTAGTTAAAATCACCTAGCCATGTTATTCCCCTAATCTGTTTTATCTATACACAAGGAAAACGTTAAGCACCCCATGCTGAAATTAATTATTATAAGTCTGCATCAATGTTAACTGTAATGCCATTTAAGATGCTGATAAGAATGATGTTCTATTGAACGATTGTGGCAATTCATGTGACATGAAATGTTTGTTTTTTTTCGTGCAATTACGCAAATTCAGTATGCTTACCCTTAAATGTTTTGTACTTAAGGTCGGTTTTGTAGACCACGGACTCATCTTCTGTGAACTTGACACGAAGGGGGATATCAGAGGGGCAAAAATGGCAAATTGTCGGTGTGCACTGTGCAGGGATGTCGACAAAAATAACAGGCGTCAATTAAGCTACCATAATACAGATTGGTCAGAAAACACGGTGAAACTGGTGCTGTGAAGGACCGACCACGCTCACAGCGTGAAGATAGGATACTAATCCGACTGGTACGACGTCATCCATTTGCATTAAATCCATCTTTGAAGCGGCAATGACGTCTGTGCACAAGAAACGTGAAAAACTGATTGAAAGCCGCAGGCCTGAGGGCAAGGAGTCATCAAACGCCCCCTATTGTCAGATCGCCATCAACGGATACATTTGGCTTGGTGTTTAGCACGACGAGGTTGGAATTCTAGGACCTGGCGAAGAATCTATTGGTCGGACGAAAGTTATTTCTTGCTCAACGTCACGGATGGGCGAACGAGGGTTGGAGGCACAATAACACAGGGTATACACCCAATAACATCCATCCATATGTTCCTTATGAAGGGGGCTCTGTAATGGTTTGGGGGTGCATCTCTCACGACTGCAAACTGGACTTGGTCACTATACGAGGAAACCTCACAGGTGACCGGTACACAAGTAGTGTTATTCCGAAAAACGAAAACTTCATATTGACTCAATATTTCGACTTTTATTCAGTCATCATCAGGAGTGAGGTACATTAGGGAGGTCCTGCAGCCAAGTTGCCGGGCCTCATTTTGACCTGTACACATGGATGACAACGCCAGACCTCATCGTTCCTGGGCAGTAATAACCTACTTCCAAAAGGAAGCTGTAACAACTCTGCCTTGGCCCACAGTGAGTCAGGATTTGAATCCTTAAAGCGGGAAGGGCCATGGGGTTCAGTAAAGTTATAGGCTTTGTCCAAATCACAATCGTTCTAAGTGGTAAATGAGAGTTGTGGGCAAACTTAAATAATGACTCAATGTTTCATTGATTTAATTAAGTAATTAGACTAAAAATTAAACTTCCTTCGTGAAGTTCATCTGTCAATTATCGAAACGAATTTCTATAGTCTCCGCCTTGACATGCGCAGTAGAGTCTTCCGTCTGCTTGTCATAACAAAGTCACATGTTTGAAAGGAGATGTTTGGATACAAAGGAATATCAAAGCGTAAGTTGATTTTCACTTGATTTCTTGTTGTTTTGTCGAATAATCGGAATTATGCAACCAACGTAGATTTGTGACTGACTAATCTTTGGATGATTAAATGAAATACCAGCCTTGTAGTGCAAGCTGAGTGTGTACAAATCACAACAACAACGACACGTCGATCGAAATCGAGTGTCGCTGTTAATGTTATTTCACAGTGGTTTTAGCTTATTAAAAAAAAAGGCAATTTATATCTGTCCTGTACTTCCTTACTATTGGTGATTTTTTGTTTTATTTGAAGGTGAAATAAGAAGCCAATAGATCTTCCACAAACGTTCTAGTCTCTCGTCATCTCGATCTGTTTTTTTTCTACTCTTGGTCTAACTTCTAACAGTCTAACTTGTTCTGTGATTGACTGGCATTGTTGGATAGGTAGTGAATGTGGAATGCAAATGGGCAAGCATACGAATAGTAAGTACATATACAAGAGGCTTAATTTCGAAAATAGTATAGTAAGAAATAGTTTTGTATATTTACAAAAAACATCTATATATTTGAAGAATGGTATTTTACTTGTCAAGTCATTCCAATCCACCCCACTTTATTTGGTCTACTCTCCAATTAATCAAATGTCAAACTGTATGTAATACAGAGAACATTTTAAATGATATACCCCTCTCGCTCTGAAATAACATTGAGTGTGACATAGAAAACCATTCAGTATAATACTTGTAAAACTGCTCTAAATGCATCTTCACCAAGGTTTGATTTTCATCATCTAAGATAAAACTTTATAATTTATGTTATAAAAAATTCACTACATAATAATGACAGTGCACTGTTGTTTATTTTTTCAACAGTCTTGAACAACTTGACTGGAGGATAATTCAAAACTAATGCAAGGTTTTCAAAGATTTCCCTGTTGCTTCAAGAGCAAGATCAAAGGAAACAAAATTAAATGGAACCCAGTGTACAGATCTGATTATTTATTAACAACACAGACAATTCAGTAAAAGGAATGGGTGAGAAAAGAAAGCTCAATTTCTTATTTGGGCTTTTAGAAAGAGACTTTATAATACATTTGCTATGTACGTAACTTCGTTATGATAAGGCTCATCAATGATATGTGGTTTCAAACATAATAGACGAATCAAAAAGTTTGATTCCTGTCCATTTAAAAAAATATAATATACATTTATAACAAAAAAAAAGATTTTATCTTCATTTCTACTTTGTTTGATGTATTGATGGTTATATCACTAATATGACAGCCTTGCCAGGTTTAGTGTGAGAGGAAAATCCTGACCTTCGACAATTGCCTTCTACGTACGCCGATTGAGGAAAAATCTCACTCAGAAATATTTCAATTTTATTTGGTCAGAGTTTGACTCCAGCCTGCAACTCATGAATTGAATGTCTGAGTCACTGAGAAACCATCACTGAGCCAGCGAGGATAGATCGATGTTTTATGCTGCACAGAAAATTGTTTGACTTACAAGGCAGTGTTGCCAAGTTTAGTGCGGGAGGAACCTGGGCTCTGTCCGGAGGAAACCCCTGACCTTCGGAGAGTTCCTCGTAAGTTTTCCACATTGGTCGACAGGGTGAAAAACCCACAGAGATTTTTCAATTTTATTTGACCTGAGGCCGCGAGTAGACACATAGATGGAAGGCCTGAGTCAAACTGAGAATCCATCGCTCTGCCCACTGAGCCATTGAGGTCCTTTCTTTGTTTAATTGATTGGTGTTTTAAGTCACACTCAAGATTATTTCACTTATATAGTGGCGTTGTGACGGAAAGTGTTTGTCGGACTGAAAAACTATTACTTAGCAAATTGAGCCACAGAGACCCCTTCTTTCTTTGATTGATTGATGTTTACGCCACTCTGAATATTACTTGACTTATATGGCAGCATTGCCAAGTTTAGTGGAGGAGGAAACTGCCCAGAGCCCAGAGGAAACACCCGACCTTCGGTAAGTACCTAGTAACAAAGAGACTATCACTCTGCCAACTGAGCCGAGGTCCCTTCTTTCTTTGATTGATTGATATTTATGCCACACTGAATAGTATTTCCCTTATATGGTAGCATTGCCAAGTTTAGTGGAGGAGGAAACTGGGCTCTGACCAGAGGAAACACCCGACCCTTGGTAAGTACCTAGTAACAAAAAGACTATCACTCTGCCAACTGAGCCCAGGTCCCTTCTTTCTTTGATTGATTGATATTTATGCCACACTGAATAGTATTTCCCTTATATGGTAGCATTACCAAGTTTAGTGGAGGAGGAAACTGGGCTCTGACCAGAGGAAACACCCAACCATTGGTAAGTACCTAGTAACAAAGAGACTATCACTCTGCCAACTGAGCCGAATGCCTTTCTTTGCTTGAAGAAGGGAGATTGTGTGAAGTGATAGATTCTCACATCATCACCAGCTTTCCACAAGTGGGTCACAAGTTCGAATCCAATTCAGTCCAAATTGAATAGATTTTTAGGTACCTGCCAAGTGTGATTGTTGAGAAGATTGATTTATTTGTGTTTTGCTTCGCACTCAGGACTATTTCGTTTATAAGGTGGCCTACCTTCATGTAGGTTTATTGGAGAGGAAACCCCTTGACTCTCCACAGCAACATGACAACATAGCACATTGGGCCAGTAATCAAGTTGTAAACCAAGCCAGCATTTTTAAAAGAAAGTGGGAATTGAATCCAAAACCAATTGGTGGAATGGTTCCTAAGAACCTAAGCTAGGAATGGGAAAGCATCTTGATTCTGTATTTATTATGAGAGCCATAAAGCTGTCAAAGATAATTTTAGTTCAGATTATTTGCAGAAGATTTTCAAAATAAAACATATCCGACTAGATTATTTATCGTACAGGTTCTTTGTTAAGAACACAGTTTTATTCTGACAATTCCAGCATTTTAATGTGTATCACCAAAAAACAAATTCAATATGTGTACACTAAGCATATCCTTTTCCATAACTACCAGTCCACCAAATGTTGTTTTTGACATATTTTAAACATGTCTATATCCAGGTAGAAATCATGTTCAGTTAATGTCACTGAATTTAGTAGTCTAGTAGAGATGATTAGAAATTAAACATCATGACCAGTCAAAAATGATAATTTCAAAAACAAATCAATACTCCATCTCGCAAGGTTTCCCATTGCAACTAAAAAAAAGGTTGAAGTTGTAATGTCATTACGCTGGCACAGATTTAAATTAATAACTCCTCATTTCTGCCTCAGTCAATTTTTTAGCACTTCCCCAACAGAATCCAATCCATAGGCCTACAGCTCCATCTTTTGTTTTCATATCACTGCAAAATATAAAAAATAAGAATAATGATAAGTACTAAAACAAGGTTTTCTTAGTTACAGTGCTAAAATAAATATCAGATTTACTGGGTGTTTTATGTCATACACACAAAAATATCACTTTGGGAACTACTGTACGTTAGGAAGGAAACTCCCTTGTAAGACACTTGGTCACTTACAGTTAATATGTTTCGGTCAGGGGTTCATACATGTACTGTCTGTGGCCAGTTGATGACAAACTACTGGCAGTTCAAGGTTTAACTATAGTCTATATAGCGACAACTATACTATTACTACTATACTAGCTGCTGGGTACATTTATAGGCTACAGTTAGCCCCATGTGACTATTCTGCCATTCTGTTGTATACAACACTGACAGAATGGAAGGATAGTCACCTGGGGATAGGCTAAGGTGTTAACTCTGAACTGAAATAACCATACCATGAAAGTGACAAATTCACAAAACAGAGCTCCCAGTGATGACATTTGCAGCACATAGACTAATATCATACTGGCAGGCCAGTGAGTAAACGCAAGGTGGAAATATATATACGGTATGAAACTTTCCTGCAACCACAACAACATTGATTGTACTTGTAGTGTACAAGTACTACCACTCACTGTCACTGTCAGCTAGTTTGTCCGAATGAAATGTCAATAACAAATGATCTAACCAATACATCACCCTGCATGAAATTGAAAAGAAATAAAGTTAAGCTAAATTTTGTTTGTAACACGAGGCCTACAAAAAATTGTACAAAATGCAATGAAGATTTGACAGACCTGTAGGCTACTGAGTGAGAGGCACCGTTGTGTTGACGCCTGAGTGCAGCGAAGAAGGCAAGTCAGATTATCGCCCGATCCTCGTTGTTTCTCTCCTTTTCATATCCACTAATGTCAGAAAAGGTATTCCAAACTTCTTTCGGATGAAAGCTTTGTGCATATTACGGCCTCTGTTTTGTTTTCACCGTCATTAACACTCAACTTGTTCGAGTCATTCTCTCCAACTTTGCTCGGCATGCTTATGCCTTTTAACACTGTTTACAATGAAGTGCGCATGTGCATGTCAGTAACTTCGGGGAGGATCTGGGCTGTATTTCAAATATATTGTAATAATTGGTAGGGCCCCCTTTGAAAAATTAATTCGTACGGGAAAATCTACGTTAGGATTTTCATGAAATTTGGACAGAGGCATCTTCTAAGATTCGTCTTTCAGGGAAAAATAATACCATGTGTGGGAAAATTCGTTTTAGCCAACCTGGTGGCCCTTCCCGCTTTAAGAGCACATTTGGGATAGGATGAGCAGAAACATTCAAGCCCTAGAGTCTCTTGTACAAAATCTGCAGGAATTGGAAGCCGCATTACATCGGTATTGGCGGCAGTTATCCCTTCAACAGATCCGACTTCTCACTGGAGGGATGAGACGCAGGTTGGGAGCTGTAGTTCGGACTAATGGAGGCTATACGCGCTATTGACTTTTGCTCTAGGGCTGTGTTCTACACACCCAAAGTGACATTTTTTACTTCAATGTGTTCGCCCTGTAAAGCCAGATGGACTCTTACAAGCATCTCATTATTTTGTAAAAATACACTTTTGATTTGTCTAACGAGATCAACTTAAATAAACTTATTGCCATTAATGGTGATTTCTTAACGCCAGAATGTTGCCCTTTATGATCACAATCGTTTCTGCAATATCAGTTTGCCAACAATCTCCCTGCACCAATGATTGTATCGGTCGGTGCAGACTTTCCAGGGGTGGGGAGGGGGGGGGGGGTGCTTCATTTTTTTCTTTGTTTATATATGCATATGTAGTAATGATAAAAATATTATAAATCTGTAAGGGTCGTGCCTAATATTGTTATATAACTACTTAATCTATCTGCCCCTTGCCTGTATATAAACCAATGCTATTGTACCTCACTCCTGATGATGACTGAAAAAAAGTCAAAATATTGAGTGAGTATGAAGTTTTCGTTTTTTGGAGTAAAACTACTTGTGTACAGTGTTTAACATGCAGTGTATTCAACAAACCTTTGCCCTTAATAACCTAGGACTATAGGCAATTCACACATCAACTCTGAAACAACATATATGGGGTGCGCTCGAAACGCCAGTCCCGGACGTCCAGGGCACCCCTACAAGTTTCGAGTGCCCCAGTACAGCTGTCCAGAACGTGTTCTGGCTGTCCAATTCGCTGAGGTGGTGCAGAAGGAAACAAACATATCGGCAGTAGTTCACGTGGTATTTGATATGCATCGAATGCGGCCATTACTAGGAGATGGTGTAATTTCGATCCAGATCTGTTATGCACGCGCGCTTCAACTATCAATGGCGGCACGTTTTACAAAGTCAGAACCAAACCAGCCAATTAGACGTGTCCATTCCACGCATATAGTTCATTTGTTCGGACAAGCGATGCAACAAATGTAGGCCTACGCCTTTTTGATTTCACGACTTCCTATTCTCGTGCATTCGGAACGGCTTTTAACAGGGAACCGAAGGGACATGTCCAGGACTGGCGTTTCGAGCGCACCCCACGGAGATTTGAAACGGCTCTACTGATTATAAACGTTGGGGTTTTTGATATGGTAAGTTCAGTATGTAGCCCCATTATAGACTTGCTGGGAGACTTCAATCCTGGAATATACT
This sequence comes from Lepidochitona cinerea, assembly GCA_963971465.1. Classification (NCBI taxonomy): domain Eukaryota; kingdom Metazoa; phylum Mollusca; class Polyplacophora; order Chitonida; family Tonicellidae; genus Lepidochitona; species Lepidochitona cinerea. Next base: position 46,204,475 of record OZ020556.1, read on the forward strand.
ATCACATGGTCATTGGTAAGGGGCCTTAGGGATCAAGGGGTAAAGGGGTGACGTCCTATGACGTTTTGACAGCTAGAAACGCCATGATTGTCCTAAAATGACACACGTAACTGTCCTAAAGTTATATGTTCACTATTTAAAACCTTCCAAGGTCCAAAATAATATGAAATCTGATTGAGCACAACAAGAAATGATAATTTTGAAAAAAAAACAACCAATCTACAAGTAATAATAATAATATATTTATTCACCAAAATTTATATACAATCATGTAAAATTTGCCTCATCGGAATACATATTGGCGGGAATAAAGCCCCAATGGGGAGTGTTCTATCCCGTGTTAGTGAGGTTTGGTGGCATTTCTTTAAGAGTTAGCCTACGTAAATGAATTTAGATTTCTATTTTTTTTACAACATATTTACAAAGTGGTGAGGAGAGACCCGACTTGTGAATTTAATTTAGTTTTTATTATGGATTTGAATAAGGAGATGGAGATTATTTATTTTAAGGACTGCAGGTAGGGAGTTCCAGTGACGTGCACCAGCAACACGTAGGGTGTGACGTGACGAGTTTGTAGGGCAATATGGAATGTGCAAATTTACAGAATATTGTCTAGTGGGATATTGATGGATATCAGTTTTGCGAATATAGTAGCTAGCAAAGTTAACGGGAACGGATACTGATTAGTGAATAAACTTGTGAAAGGTAACGACAGAGAGGTAATTGTTTAGTTGAAATATTTTTAAAATTTGGAGATCTTGGAATATAGGATTAGTGTGCTCAAGTCTGTGAGTTCCAGAATGTTGGTCCTGGTCGTGGAAATGGTGTAACAGCTGCCCGCTACATCGATCAGGGGCCGAGACCCTTCATCGTGCCCCATTTTGCTCGTCATGGAAATCATGTCTACCAGCAGGACTACGCACGAGCCCATACTGTCAGATCAACAAGAGACTTCCTCCATCAAAGTCACATACAGACTCTTCAATGGCCTGGTCTCAGTCCAGACTTAAATCCGATTCACACACTTTATGGACTTCCAGATCGCACTGTGGCGCCACCTGTCCTCACGTTCACTTGAAATTCTCGAACATTTAACTGCCAATGATGATGATTGATTATGTCAAATTAGGAATCATTCTGTTGATAAGTGTGTTCTTTACATCTATTTGAAATACACTGATTAGCAATATCCAAAAAAAAGACTTTCTTGCGGTTCAGTATACATTTCTGTCATTTGACCAAGTTTCATCTATTTTTTGCAGATTCAATATCGCCCTTTTGAGTTCATTGGTTCTTCTAGATTTTGTGCAGAAGATAGGGCGTGATCCGAGACAGAAGGAAATGTCCCAAAATTCAACGCATTCTTTCGATAAGACCGGGAAAATGCAAGTTACAAGAAGCTGCTTTCTAAAGATACATTTGAATTACAATGCTACAGAGATTATGATAACATGTATGTCTTCTTAAGCCATAAACCGAACAGTTAAATCATAGAGATCCCCAGATAGGCCATTTTAGATAAATCATGTTCACCAATATACTAGCTTTTAATGAGTCAAAGAAAGCCCATACCTCCCAATACCTACACCGAAACTTCTACAAACTACAATGTTATTGTGAACAATTAAATTCCATATCATATTCCATTAGACGTTCCATAAATAACTCGATTTCTAATTATTTGCAATTATCTCAATCTTTGTCCAAGGAAGGAGGTTATTAAATGCGTCCATTTCCCTTCTTTAGGATTATTAATACATTTCCGGAGATTAGATTATTGAAATTGCTCAATTAGTATAGAGGAATATTCTCTAAGAGTTCCTTCTTAGAAAAGTGACAGTAAAATCACAAGAACTTCTATCACACAAAATTGAAATTAAGAGTTAGTATATCTCAAAAAGTACTAAAAAATACGCCATGCATTATACTGACTATTAGGCCTACTGCTTTAACAAATACGACTCTAGATAGGTTTTATATCACACGACAATATATCGGGTGGCTACTTAATTGAAACTTTATTTACTTATTAATTTTAAGGATATCATGATAAAATTTTGCACAGTATATTAGACACTAAAACAAGACACACACAGAACCAAATAAGAGGAGAGAGTTAGATAACATACACAATCATAAGAACTTATTATAACATGAAATCAAATTGTGAATCCCTGTAACTTTGAGAAAATGGATAATAGACATGACAATATAATTATATTCATTCAATTCGACAACTAACTACATTTAATTTATCTCAAAGAGAGTATTAGTTTTCTATCTTGATGGTAATTAGTCCGTCTCTTTATACTCCATATACTAAAACCTTTGAATGGCTGTACACGCTGTTGGCTTAATATATATCGAGGTTAAAAGTTAAATCTATCTGATTCAAAAATTAAATTTTGTACCAGTTAGTCTTAATAACCGTTATATATTAAAATACATAACTGAATGTGCAAATGAGTTGAAAATGTAAAGTGTACAAGTGTTTCTGTTTATGTAGTAATACAACGATAGTCTCACCTGATGATTATATAGGATATGCAAATGACCTGATTATCTAACTGCATTGAAATATTTAAATTGTGAACATGTATTGTGAGGTTATTATATGACTTCGCATCCTATTTGGATATTTATTGTACAAGTCGCCGTTGGGTTGAAAGTCGATATTGGACGAGACGCCAAAGCCCCCAACACAACCAGAAACTTGTCACCCACTCATAGAAAGGCAAGCAGGCGTAAGCAGCCAGTGTAGACGGGAGTATACCTAGACAGCCAGTACAGTAAATGACATCCTAGTGAGTAGTAGCCCAGTTCCACCCCCTGTTGAGTCGCAAGAATAGAGCAATGAAACGATTATTCTGGTGGACCTTTTCAAAGCTGGAGATCGATGCAATAAGACTATTTTGACTGCGACTTGTTTTGTGATTTGGTGATTATATATTTATACAAAAGAATTCAACACTCTAGGTCATTTGGTACAGGACCATTTTGAAATCATGCCCATTGAAAAAATCCCTTTTCTCACATTTGCTGCAAATACCAAACACGTTAGCGTTAGGTTTCAGAAAATTCTACTAAGGCCAAGCTCCTTTCTGTTGACAACCTAAGGAAATATCATGGGTTTTACTTTATTACAACAAATTATGATTGGGTATAAAGGTCTAAATGATATACTTCTTTTTAACACAACCAGATTGATTGATTGATTGTTCGCCGCGCTCAAAATTATTTCACTTATATGGCGGCGTTGCCAGTTTTATTGTGCTCTATACCCGGAGGAAATCCACGACCTTCCGGTGGTAACTGGCAACCATCCCACATAGGTCGCTTGAGTGAAAACCCAGTCCAATTTTTTTTCTTTCGACTGAGTGGAATTCGAACCCACGACCCATTGGCGTCCAACACTCTACCTACTGAGCCCCCAACACAACCAGAAACTTGTCATCAAAATTATTTTAGACAAGAAGGTTTTTCCTGTGCCAGTGTGTTTTATTGTTCATAAATATATAAAAGAACACAGATATTCTATCTGAACCCAAAGTGACTACACTAGTTTTCTCAATCTGGGCATAAATATTTATAGGATGACTGGATCGCCCGAAAAATGTTTGATGACAAAATAATTTGTTAATCTAGGATAATCGACCATTACCATACTAAGCATGGGTTAACTACACTTATCGATCATTACCATACTAAGCATGGGTTAACTACACTTATCGATCATTACCATACTAAGCATGGGTTAACTACACTTATCTTGTTTACAGTGTAAACTGATTCCTGTCACCAATTGACAAGTCAAAAGCTACCAACTTCACAGGAGTGTTGACTATGCCAGCAAAATCAGAAAATAACCAATGTTTCATAGACTCAATAAGCTGTCTAAATTATACTCACTGTTTAAAAGTTTAAACCAAAAGGTAATTGCTTTCAAATCGTAAAACGACAGTTAGACCATTTGAGATGTTGTATTGTTATAAGCGGGCATTTAAACATGTACGTTTTGAATATACGAGCCTAAAACGAAGAGTTGGTGTGCAAGTTGTTCAGATTTAACCCCCCAAAAATTGCTTTTTAAGAAAAAAAATAAATTACAAGTTTATAAGAATTTTCAACAGTAATTCTGTAAAATAAATTTGGTATGTATTTAATTCTACGAAAGCTTTTAGTCCAAAAACATCTGACAGTCCTGAGTGGGCAGAGAATGGGTAAAGAAAGTCAGTGTCAAGCGAGTACAGTCCTAGTAGTAAGGTTGATTGATTGATGTTTTATGCCTGACTGAAGATTATTTCACTTATATGGTGGCATTGGCCGTTTTAGTGGGGAAGAAAACCGGGCTCCTTGCCCGGAGGAACCCTCGGGACTTTCTGTGAATAACTGGCCACTATTCCACATATGGCGATCGAGTTAAAAATCCACTCAGAAATTGAAATTTGTTTATTTGGTATGAGTGGGATTTGAACCTGCCCTGCATCGATGGGAGGCCTATGTCGGACTGAGGGGCATTCACTCTAACCGACTGGGCCACCGAGGGCCCCGTGTGACAAGGAGAAAAGATTATAAGGCGAGACAGAGAGTCAATGAAGGCAGGCAAGTCCAAGCAGTTAGTGAAGGAAGACAGAGTGGAGGGATACACAGCCAGAGAGGCAGGAAAACCAGCTAGTGAAGAGAGTCAATGAAGGCAGGCAAGTCCAAGCAGTTAGTGAAGGAAGACAGAGTGGAGGGATACACAGCCAGAGAGGCAGGAAAACCAGCTAGTGAAGAGAGCCAATGTGGCAGGCAAGTCCAAGCAGTTAGTGAAGGAAGACAGAGTGGAGGGATACACAGCCAGAGAGGCAGGAAAACCAGCTAGTGAAGAGAGCCAATGTGGCAGGCAAGTCCAAGCAGTTAGTGAAGGAAGACAGAGTGGAGGGATACACAGCCAGAGAGGCAGGAAAACCAGCTAGTGAAGAGAGTCAATGAAGGCAGGCAAGTCCAAGCAGTTAGTGAAGGAAGACAGAGTGGAGGGATACACAGCCAGAGAGGCAGGAAAACCAGCTCGTGAAGAGAGCCAATGTGGCAGGTAAGTCCAAGCAGTTAGTGAAGGAAGACAGAGAGGCAGGAAAACCAGCTAGTGAAGAGAGCCAATGTGGCAGGCAAGTCCAAGCAGTTAGTGAAGGAAGACAGAGAGGCAGGAAAACCAGCTAGTGAAGAGAGCCAATGTGGCAGGCAAGTCCAAGCAGTTAGTGAAGGAAGACAGAGAGGCAGGAAAACCAGCTAGTGAAGAGAGTCAACGAAGGCAGGCAAGTCCAAGCAGTTAGTGAAGGAAGACAGAGTGGAGGGATACACAGCCAGAGAGGCAGGAAAACCAGCTAGTGAAGAGAGCCAATGTGGCAGGCAAGTCCAAGCAGTTAGTGAAGGAAGACAGAGAGGCAGGAAAACCAGCTCGTGAAGAGAGCCAATGTGGCAGGTAAGTCCAAGCAGTTAGTGAAGGAAGACAGAGAGGCAGGAAAACCAGCTAGTGAAGAGAGCCAATGTGGCAGGCAAGTCCAAGCAGTTAGTGAAGGAAGACAGAGAGGCAGGAAAACCAGCTAGTGAAGAGAGCCAATGTGGCAGGCAAGTCCAAGCAGTTAGTGAAGGAAGACAGAGAGGCAGGAAAACCAGCTAGTGAAGAGAGCCAATGTGGCAGGCAAGTCCAAGCAGTTAGTGAAGGAAGACAGAGAGGCAGGAAAACCAGCTAGTGAAGAGAGTCAATGTGGCAGGCAAGTCCAAGCAGTTAGTGAAGGAAGACAGAGAGGCAGGAAAACCAGCTAGTGAAGAGAGTCAATGTGGCAGGCAAGTCCAAGCAGTTAGTGAAGGAAGACAGAGAGGCAGGAAAACCAGCTAGTGAAGAGAGCCAATGTGGCAGGCAAGTCCAAGCAGTTAGTGAAGGAAGACAGAGAGGCAGGAAAACCAGCTAGTGAAGAGAGCCAATGTGGCAGGCAAGTCCAAGCAGTTAGTGAAGGAAGACAGAGAGGCAGGAAAACCAGCTAGTGAAGAGAGCCAATGTGGCAGGCAAGTCCAAGCAGTTAGTGAAGGAAGACAGAGAGGCAGGAAAACCAGCTAGTGAAGAGAGTCAATGTGGCAGGCAAGTCCAAGCAGTTAGTGAAGGAAGACAGAGAGGCAGGAAAACCAGCTAGTGAAGAGAGTCAATGTGGCAGGCAAGTCCAAGCAGTTAGTGAAGGAAGACAGAGAGGCAGGAAAACCAGCTAGTGAAGAGAGCCAATGTGGCAGGCAAGTCCAAGCAGTTAGTGAAGGAAGACAGAGAGGCAGGAAAACCAGCTAGTGAAGAGAGCCAATGTGGCAGGCAAGTCCAAGCAGTTAGTGAAGGAAGACAGAGAGGCAGGAAAACCAGCTAGTGAAGAGAGCCAATGTGGCAGGCAAGTCCAAGCAGTTAAAACCAGCTAGTAAAGAGAGCCAATGTGGCAGGCAAGTCCAAGCAGTTAAAACCAGCTAGTGAAGAGAGCCAATGTGGCAGGCAAGTCCAAGCAGTTAAAACCAGCTAGTGAAGAGAGCCAATGTGGCAGGCAAGTCCAAGCAGTTAAAACCAGCTAGTGAAGAGAGCCAATGTGGCAGGTAAGTCCAAGCAGCTAGTGAAGAGAGCCAATGTGGCAGGCAAATTTTGTGTCCTTTAACCTCAAGAATCATTTTTCTCATCTCCTTTTATGCTATTTTGAGTGATTATCGGGAATCAGAATAAAGATTCTGGTAGAAAAACAAGTCCTGACAGACATTTTTTTTTTTAGGTTAAGCCTATACATTTGCACAGGCGTTTATTGATTATTGTCACGATTTTACACTCATTGCCGCAAATGCACTAGCCCATGTGACCAGGTTGTACACGGCTTTGTTGTTTAACTAACATTTATACTAAGTTGCATTTTGTAACACAATGTTTAGTAACTCTCCAGATGCGAAATGATAGGCTTACTGTATGATATAACATTAACAATATTCAGTAGAAAGAACAATAATATATCTAAAGAAAGGCAGAAAAAGAAAAAGAAAAAAATAAGAACCCTTGACAAACATCCCTTTTCCTTCTAACACGCCAATTAACAGATCAACTCAGTCACAGTTTTGACCAATTAGCGCTGCCTGTATGCGTGGTTTGAAACGTCGTCTGCAACACCACGTGTAAAAAGCGTGTCTCTTAGGTGGATGATACATTGTTTCAAATCAATAATAACATTGTTTAGCCACAAGTTTACAGGTTTAAAAAAAAAGGGGAATAGAGAACCAACACAAATCACTACTACTATAAAATTAATACTTGATATAGACCTAAACTTATTATTAGTTCAAGATCAACGCTAGAAACCCTGAGTATTTTGTGAGCAAGATACATTGTCAACACCGACTGATAAAAATAGATTAAATAATCATGGAACTAATTCTTCTGATTTTTTTAGTAGTTATACTGTAAAATATCAAGAAAAGAATATTTTGACCCTGATACCAAAGACAAGAAGTGCACTTGTTTATAAAAAAATCCAAGAAAACCTGTGAAATGCACTTCTCGCTCCGCTACATAGCTAATGAAAATGTAATACTTAGCATACAGAATTACAAAATTAATCAATGTAGCACCCTGGTTAATGATGCAACCAAAAATAATGTCGTTATTTGACAACTTGATTTTAACATCACAAACATCATCCAGCCATTTCTCTACTAAGTACCAATAATTGGATAAATTGCCACATGTACAGAAATGATGAAATAAGTTATCACTTACTTTACATAAGTCACATAGGGAAGAGTCTACAATCTTGTATTTGCAGAGCAATTCTTTTGTAGGGTATATATTATGTAAAATCTTAAACTGCAATTGTAAAACTTTATTATCCGCCTTAGTTTGGTACAAAGACTTCCATACGTTTTATTGTGATATATCCAAATCAAAGTTTGGAATTACTTTTTGGGTGCAAAATTTCTTTTTTAAAATATCATAGAAAAATCTAGATTTCACTTTAGGGTTGCAAAGAGAAATCGCGTTTATTTTCGGGATTTCAAACACAGCATTCGGCCGTACATAAGTTCGCCGCCCAATCCGGCATTGACATGTAGCTACCGCTTTTTCAATCATATTCCAAACCAAATAATTTCTATAGTCAAGGGTTATGCCATATTTTTGACTAATCAACCGCAAGGACAATATATGACCTTCCTCGTCAAGAATATCCCTGACAAAAATAACCCCCTTATCTTTCCACCCTTGATTAAAAATGACTTTCTTTTATACAACAGTTTTCCATTATTCCAAATAATTGTATCTGACAAATCAGAATTTTCCCAATAAACATCTTTCCACGCAATCAGAATTTGCTTAAAAAAATCCGGTAGCTTAATACTTATCTTTGTTGGGTCATAGTTGCAATACAAGAGGAAACATAAATCTCCTATAGGGCGGAAAAGTTCCTTAGCAAACAAGGACCAAAAAGATTTATCTTCTCGAAAAAATCTATGAAGCCATGCTAACTGTAGTGTAGAGGCTATTCACTTTATGTCTAAGCGACTGCATTATAGAGAGTATAGTTGACCTCATTATGATCATGTAGATGTGTTCTGCTCAGTCAATATATTTGGTGATTATTAGAACATCTTCCCGTGTTTTTCCATGAACAAGGACACGACAAATGGCGACGAGAATGGTCCATGCGCCGAAATCAAGCCAAGATCAAACTAAAGCAGTGACAGTGAATGTATTTTATGCATTTTCCTTGTACTCTCCGCTAACCTTGGAAACAACAACAACATCACCATGGTAACTCAAAAAATCTTCGGTTAACAAGATATAAACATTGACTGTCCCTCTCAGAATGGCAACAAGTATACCTCCATTCCCTCGATTTTCTGTCTCATCTGACTTAAACACAGTCTCAACAAGATGGACAAAGTGGCTTCAACGATTTAAAACATTTTTAATAGCGCTAGCTGTCGATAACAATGACACATTACGTAAGCGTGCGTTGTTGCTGTACTATGCAGGCGAAGAGGTACAAGATATATTTGATACATTACCGAACACAGGATCAGATGATGATTTTGATACTGCTATTTCCAAGTTAACTGTATATTTTCAACCAAAAAAAAATACAGAATATGCCCGTTTTCAATTTAGAACAGCTGAGCAAGAACCTGATGAAAATTTGGATTCATTTCACACACGTTTAAGAACTCTCGCACTAAACTGTGAATTCTCTAGTATTGACAGTGAAGTGAAATCTCAAATAATACAAGAATGTTCATCATCTAAACTACGTCGACGTGGTCTTCAATCACCTGAGCTAACTTTAACAGACATTCTTAATACTGGAAGGTCTATGGAATGTGCAGAACAACAAGCAACAGACATAGAGAGGACAACTAAAGAACTGTCAAAGTTAAACTTACCACAACAAGTGAAATACAACAAATACACAAAACAACGGCCAAAACAAAACAAAAATCCACAAAAGTATCAACATAAAGATAAACAAGAAAGAAAAGGAAAAACAAATAACATTTGTCGAAATTGTGGAGGAAATTTCCCACATAAAAAAGGTAAAACTTCATGCCCTGCCTATGGAAAGCGTTGTGAAAATTGTTCAAAATTCAATCACTACACCCGCTATTGTCTATCTGGACGAACTGTCAAACATTTATCAGCTGACAAGAAAGAAAATTCGTCATCTGATGATGATTATATTTACAGTGTGGTTACAGCAAAACATCAACACCCGAAAGTCCAACTGATGATTGGTACGACGCCAATTTCTTTTCTTGTGGATACAGGGGCTACTGTCAACCTAATGGATGAAAAAGACTTTGCTAAAATAAAACACAAAGTAAATTTACAGCCATGTAGCTCAAAGGTCTTCTTATATGGATCATCAACGCCAATTGAAATCAAAGGTCAAATAACAGTTCAACTTACCTCAGCAACTACTGACCAAAAGGTTACATTTATTATTGTGCCTGGGTCAAGTGGATCATTACTCAGTTACAACACATCCTTGGAAATGAACTTACTGAAATTAATCTATGATGTCCAAGTCAACTCGTCTACTAAGCCTATCACTAATAACAGTGATGATAATCTCAACTCCATATTTACTGAATACAGTGACAGATTTGAAGGAATAGGAAAATTAACTCAAACTCAAATTCACCTTCACATAGATCCAGTAGTAACACCTGTGACTCAACCACATAGACGAATTCCTTTCCATCTCCGTAAAAAGGTAGAAGAGGAACTGGCAAATTTAGAGGCTCTCGATATAATTGAGAAAATCGACGGTCCGACGCCTTGGGTGTCACCAATTGTTGTTGCTCCTAAGCCCAAAGATTCCTCACAAGTTAGGATTTGTGTTGATATGAGATTACCGAACAAGGCTATCAAACGTGAAAGACACATAACGCCCACATTAGATGACATTGTTCACGATCTTAACGGTGCGAAAGTGTTTAGTAAGCTTGATCTAAATAAAGCCTATCACCAACTAGAACTTGCCCCAGAGTCAAGATATATCACAACCTTCACAACTCACGTTGGTTTACGACGTTATAAGAGACTAAGCTTTGGTTTGTGTTCTGCCTCTGAAGTATTTCAGAATACCATACGCCAAGTCTTAGAAAGCATTCCTGGAACTTTAAACTTAAGCGACGATATACTGGTCTATGGCGCCACACAAACTGAACACGATCAAAATCTACGTTTAACCCTTCAACGTCTACGAGAACGCAACATAACGTTAAACAAAGACAAGTGCAGATTTAACAAATCACAACTAGAATTCTACGGATTTATCTTTAATAAAGACGGGATATCCCCGGATCCAAAGAAAGTTGAATCTATCCAAAACCTTGCCGCTCCAGGCAACCCTTCAGAAGTAAAAATGTTTACTTGGTATGACGGGATATTGTTCAAGATTTATTCCGAATTACGCTACTATCACGGAACCAATCAGGAAGTTAACCAAGAAAGACGTAATTTGGGAATGGTCAGACGACCAAAAACAAGCATTCACAAACCTAAAAGATCAATTACGCAGCAACACAGTATTGTCTTATTTTGACCCATCTAAGCATACCGAACTTCACACAGATGCCAGTCCAGTAGGTATTGCAGCTATCCTCACTCAACGTAATAACTCAGATGAACAATCGAAAGTTATTTATTTTGCCTCACGTGCTCTAACGCCTGTAGAGCAAAGGTATTCTCAAATTGAGAGAGAAGGCCTAGGTATCGTATGGGCCTGCGAACATTTCAACTTGTATTTGGATGGTGCTCCCTTCACTATTGTGACTGATAACAAACCCCTTGAAATGATCCTGAACAATCCTAAATCAAGACCCCCAGCCAGAATTGAACGTTGAGCCATGCGCCTACAGCGTTACAACTTCCAAGTCATCCATAGAAAAGGTAAACTTAACCCAGCCGACTATTTAAGTCGCCATCCATCACTAACTTTGCCAACTTCCAGATCAGAAAAAGTGGCAGAAGAATATGTCAAATTCCTAACCAACAATGCTGTTCCAAAAGCTATGACAATTTTAGAAATACAGTCAGCAACTGAGCTAGATTCTACTCTTCAACAAGTCATGGACTGTGTTAAGACTGATAAATGGTATGAACACTTAACTAACAAAGAAGTTAACACTTTTCATAACATCAAAAATGAACTTTCAGTGAACTGTGAACATAACATTTTACTCAGAGGAAGTCGAATTGTTATCCCTCAATCCCTACGAAACAGAGCCGTAACTTTGGCCCATGAAGGACACCAAGGTATTGTGAAAACGAAGTGTTTACTTCGCGAAAAGGTATGGTTTCCACAGATTGATCGTCTTGTGGAAAATGAGGTAAAAAACTGTCTCCCTTGCCAAGCAGCTACAGACACTAAACAATCCCAGCCTTTGAAAATGACAGAACTTCCTCCAAGAGTTTGGTCCCACCTTTCTGCCGATTTCCTAGGACCATTGCCTTCATCTGACTATCTATTGGTAGTAATTGATGACTACAGTCGTTATCCAGTTGTCGAAATCGTAAAGTCAACCAGTCATTTAACCGTTATACCAGTCTTAGACAAAATTTTCTCAACTTTTGGTATACCTGACAAATTAAAAACAGACAATGGACCTCCATTCAACGGTCAACATCTCACCCAGTTTGCAAATTATCTCGGATTTCAACATCAACGGATTACACCTCTTTGGCCACAAGCAAATGGCGAGACAGAACGTAGTTGATCAAATTCCATGGAAACAAGCCCTGTATAAATATCTTCGAAATTACAGAGCAACACCTCATCCTAGTATCGGTAAATCACCTGGAGAACTCCTACTAGGTAGATCATTTAAAGTCAAACTACCTGAACTTTCTTCAACTATCTCATCAACAGATCAGCTTATCAGGAAGAGAGACAATTGTTCAAAGAACAAAATGAAGATCTACTCTGATAATCGGAAGAAAGCTAAACCATGTGATATTCAGGTTGGAGATTCAGTTATCGTATGTCAACCAAAAGCTAACAAACTGTCTACACCCTTTTGTGCTGTTCAATACAACGTGGTAGCAATTAAAGGTTCCATGATAACTGCCCGAAATGCTAAGCGTTGTATCACCAGAAATTCATCCCACTTTAAGAAAGTCCGTGTACCTGATGATTTTATCATTCCCAGGGGAGAAGAAGACTCCGACTCAGATGATTTATGTGACATTCCAATCAATCAAACCAATCAACATGTACCCGAACGTGTATATCGACGTAGATACCCGCAACGTCAGAGACGTGTGCCAACAAGGCTCATCACTGAACTTTAATCTTTAACTTCAGTTTTGATAAAGTTAATTGAACTTTTGAACCGTTTTGACACTTAATAAGAACATGATTTTTAAAGTGAAAACCACTGAACTTTATTTACGAACTTTTATCATTTAACGTTCTAATTGATTTTCTGAATTGAAAGTAAGCAACTGAACATTCATCTTTGTTTTGTTAAAGTTAATGTTTGACTTAAATGTTAAATGATCCTCACGTTCGTAATCAAGGAGGGGAGAGATGTAGTGTAGAGGCTATTCACTTTATGTCTAAGCGACTGCATTATAGAGAGTATAGTTGACCTCATTATGATCATGTAGATGTGTTCTGCTCAGTCAATATATTTGGTGATTATTAGAACATCTTCCCGTGTTTTTCCATGAACAAGGACACGACACTAACTTGAGGGACTTGTTCATTAGGTAAAAATCTATAACTCCAAGACCACCCCACTGTTTATCATTGATTATTGTGCTACGTTTCACTTTATCGTGCTTATAATTCCAAATGAAATTAAAAATGTCTTTGTTTACCTTTTGACAATAAGTATTATTGATAGGCAAAACACTAGCACAATATACTAGCCTTGAAATGCCCTCTGCCTTTGAAAGTAATGACTTTCCAAAAACTGTGAGGTTACGACCACTCCAAATTCTCAACCTCTTAGAGATTTTTAAAATGTTTGGATCAATATTTTCTTTTTGCAGCTTGTTCACTTCTTTAGATATGTTAATGCCAAGAAGTTTAACTTTATCTATATGCTGGATTTTATAAGGTATCTTTTCATTTACGTCAGACCCACATTTAGAATTAAGAGACATTAATTTAGTTTTATCTACATTAAGGCGTAGCCCACTTAGAACTTGTTGACTATTATACAGCCGAATCGCTCTCAACACTGACTCAAAGGATTTTAAAATAAGAGTAGTGTAAATACAGTATTTATTTTCAAATTTGAAAAAGGCGCCAATTGCGAGTTCCCTCCCTTTGCCAAGCGTGAACCAAGGAAGCATGTGTATTACCGGTTTGAGAGTCAGTGCGGAGTCTGATCACCGGTGGGTGTAGTTGTACACGTGTCTCGGGGTTATATATTTTACAAAGAAGCAAGGTGGTCAGTATTTTTTGTATAATATGTGTTTATATGTTATTTTCGTTTATCAAAAGATAAGAAAGAGGCATTTTATTGATCATTGTAAATTGTTTTTGTCAAAATCACTTGCCGAACGTAAGCAGTACGCTAAAGACAATAAGCTATGTTTTGCCTGTCTTAACCCGTATCACCGCTCTTCCCAGTGTAAACAACGCCGCAAATGTGCTAAATGTTCAAAGTTACACCCAACTGCATTGCACGGTGATGTAATACGTTTTGATGAAGTTGAGCCTACCAAACCCCTTAAGTCGGAACTGTCTTTAGATGTGCATTCTGGCGTTAGCCATCTCAACAAAACCGGTAAGTGTAGTAAGTGTTCGATGATCGTTCCAGTGTGGATATCGCACAAAGATTCGCCAGAAAATGAAAGACTAGTTTATGCGCTTCTCGATACGCAGTCAGATACGACTTTTGTGTTAGACAAGACTTGTCGCATGTTGAACGTTGCTGGGCCGGACGTGAAACTTTCACTTTCAACTATGACTTCTGCGGATCAATTGATCGATAGTCGGCGTATTTCCGGTTTAGTGGTTCGAGGTTACGCCAACAGCAAGTCTATCGATCTCCCAGTGACATATACAAGACATATACTGCCTGCGAATAAAAATCATATACCAACGCCAGACATCGCAAACCAATGGCCACATTTACGTAAGATAGCGTCGAAATTACTTCCCGTTCAAGATGTCGACGTCGCATTACTCATCGGTTATAACTGTCCGCGGGCTCTCGCCCCGAGAGACGTTATAACATCAGTTGGAGATCAGCCCTATGGTCAGTTAACAGATTTAGGATGGGGGATTGTTGGAATAGTGAACAACACTTCGCAGAATTATGAAGGTGATTTAATTGGCATAAGTCACAGGATTTTAGTTACAGAAAACTTGACAAATGTAGATGGCAATGGCATATTTACAACGCCTATCAAGGTAAAGGAAACGTTTACCCCGGACTGTCTGGTGCGCATGATGGAACTTGACTTCTCTGAAAGGTATACGGGCGATTCTGCTTATTCTGTAGAGGATCAACAGTTTCTTCATCATGTCAGTCGTGGAATTTGTCGGACAAGTGATGGTCATTACGAAATGCCCCTCCCGTTTAAAAAAAATGCCCCATTTCTTCCTAACAATAGTGCGGCTGCTTTACATCGCTTGTGGTCATTAAAACGAAAGTTATTAGCGGACGCCAGTTACAGAGCGGATTATGTCAACTTTATGTGTGGAGTTATTGCGGATGGTTATGCGGAACCTATCATTGACAAAGGTAAAAGCAATCATGTTTGGTATATGCCTCATCATGGGGTATACCACCCCAAAAAACCGAAGATTAAAGTAGTTTTTGATTGTAGTTTTAAATATAAAGGTATGTCCTTGAATGACGTGCTTTTGCACGGTCCGGATTTGACGAATTTCCTTACTGGAGTCCTTTGCAGATTTCGTTTGGAAAATGTTGCCATAACATGTGATATTAAGCAGATGTTTTTTCAGTTTAAGGTTCGAAAGGAAGATCGTGATTTTTTGCGATTTTGGTGGTGGCCTGAAGGAGACTTGAATCAAGATCCAATTACTTATCAAATGAAAGTTCACCTTTATGGGGCCGCATCATCTCCGTCCTGTGCAAACTTTGGGTTAAAACGGTGTGCGTCCGACAACGAAAGTCTATTTGGAAAGCACGCCAGTGATTTTCTCAAATACGATTTTTATGTAGATGATGGGTTAAAATCCGTTCCTACTGTTCAGGAGGCAATTTCTCTTATTGAAAGTAGTCGGGCGATGTGTGCCCGTGGTGGTTTATGTCTTCATAAATTTATGTCCAATTCAAAAGAGGTAATCGAATCGGTTCCTTCTTCTGATAAGTCTTCAGAGCTAAAAAACCTTGATCTAGACCAGAATTCAATGCCTACCGAGAGAGTTTTAGGAATACAGTGGAATACTCAAGAAGATGCGTTTACCTTTGATATTAGTCTCCCTGACCGACCATTCACTCGTAGAGGTGTACTCTCAATTGTCAGTTCCGTATTTGACCCTCTTGGGTTCCTTGCCCCAGTGGTGTTGGTTGGAAAACAACTTTTGCAAGAAATGTGTAAACAGAACGCTGAATGGGATGCCCCTCTGCCTGAACATATGATGACTTCCTGGAAATTCTGGAAAAATGGTCTCTGTTATCTAAAGAATCTAAGCATTTCACGTTGTTGCAAACCCTTTGACTTTGGCAAGGTTGCATCTATCGAACTGCATCATTTCTCGGATGCCAGTGACGTGGGCTATGGTCAGTGTTCCTATCTCCGACAGGTAAATGAATCTGGTAGAATTCACTGTAGTCTTGTAATGGCTAAGGCACGTGTTACACCCGTACGTCCAGTAACCATTCCCCGGCTCGAGCTTACTGCAGCTGTGATTTCCGTTAAGGTAAGTGAATTCCTTTCCCGAGAACTTAAGTTAGAGGACGTAAAACATTTTTTCTGGACAGACAGTCGAGTTGTTCTTGGTTACATATCGAATGAAAGCCGACGGTTTCACGTATTTGTCGCGAATCGGGTTCAGCGCATACGCGATTCGACCAACCCTGAACAATGGCATTATGTGTCTTCCAGTGATAACCCCGCGGATTTAGCGTCTAGAGGCTGTAATGCGGAGGAATTTTTAAAATCATCATTTTGGTTCTCCGGACCTACATTTCTGTTTAAACCTAACCTTCCTACATATACATGCACCAAGTTTAACGTTGATATCGATGATGTGGAAGTCCGAAAGACTACTTCTGCGGCTACACAATCCTCTATAGTCAATAAATTCGACACCAGTAGGTTTTCGTACTTTTCTGATTGGTTCCGTCTGAAGCGCGCGGTTGCGCTGTGTTTAAAGTTTTTAGACATTCTTCGGAAACCGCCAATTCTCAAGACACAGAGTACTCAAGTTGTCAGCGTAGAACAGCTACAGCGTGCGGAGACTGAAATCGTTCGTTTAGTACAACACGCGGCGTTTGAAGAAGAAATCCAGACTTTGGAATCAAATACTAACGTTCTGAGAAATAGTCGTTTGCGTCGCCTGGACCCCTTCCTGGATTCAAACGGTCTTTTGCGAGTTGGTGGACGTTTGACGCGCTCAAGTCTTCCCTATGAATCAAAGAATCCACGTATTTTGCCTAGGTATCATCATGTTAGTAATTTGCTCGTTCGTCATTTCCACGAAAGCAACGGTCACGGCGGGCGTGGCGTGACAACTAATGCAATACGCGAAAATGGATTCTGGATTGTGGGATGTAGCGGATTAGTGGCGAAATATCTTCACAAATGTGTAGTTTGTCGAAAACTTTATTCTGCACCGCAACAGCAGAAGATGGCAGATTTACCGGTAGACCGATTAGAACCCGCGCCTCCTTTCACTTATTGTGCAGCCGACCTTTTTGGACCGTTCTATATAAAAGAGGGTCGCAAGGAACTGAAGCGGTACGGCGTACTTTTCACATGTATGGTTTCACGCGCTGTTCATATTGAAACTGCTAATTCACTAGAAACATCTTCCTTTATCAACGCTTTGCGCAGATTTATTAGCCTACGTGGGCCGGTAAGACAGTTGCGTTCGGATTGCGGTACAAATTTTGTTGGCACAGAACGGGAGCTAACTGAAGCGTTTGCGGAAATTGACCAAATCAAAGTCGGTGAATATTTGCTTACCGAGTGTTGTGATTACATCTGCTTTAAGCGAAACGTTCCCAGTGCCAGTCATATGGGTGGTGTGTGGGAGAGACAGATACGGACTGTACGGCGAGTTTTAACGTCACTGTTACGTCAAGTAGGTATGCAGCTTGACGATGAGTGTTTGCGTACATTAATGCACGAGGCCGCAGCGTCTGTCAACAGTCGCCCATTGACTACAGAAAATCTTAATGATCCACAATCTCTAGAACCCCTAACACCTAACCATCTTTTAACTATGAAGTCAAAAATTGTTCTACCCCCACCAGGTCAGTTCCAGCGAGCAGACTTATATTCACGTAAGCGTTGGCGTCGCGTACAACATTGCGCCAACGAATTTTGGCATCGCTGGCGCAGAGAGTATTTGCAATCTCTCCAGCCAAGACAAAAGTGGTCTCGACAGATACGCGATTTCCAAGTTGGAGACATTGTTCTCCTTCAGGACGGCGATATTCCACGTAACCAATGGCGTCTTGCTCGCATCCAGGATGCATACGTTGACGAAGACGGGCTTGTACGAAAGGTTAAAATTGTTATCGGTTCTTCGCATTTAGATGCGAAGGGTAAACGCGTTGCGTCAGTTGTCAGTCTGGATAGGCCGATCCAAAAATTGGTTCTCGTTCTTGAAACTGAATAATATTAGTAAATAAGAATATTCTTATTTAGGGAGGTATGTAAATACAGTATTTATTTTCAAATTTGAAAAAGGCGCCAATTGCGAGTTCCCTCCCTTTGCCAAGCGTGAACCAAGGAAGCATGTGTATTACCGGTTTGAGAGTCAGTGCGGAGTCTGATCACCGGTGGGTGTAGTTGTACACGTGTCTCGGGGTTATATATTTTACAAAGAAGCAAGGTGGTCAGTATTTTTTGTATAATATGTGTTTATATGTTATTTTCGTTTATCAAAAATGCCAAAAACAAATTTTCTATTAATAACTTATTTTCTATTCTTTTCAGTTTACAATAATAAATGAAGTCATGTCATTGTCAAACCCTCGTTATGAGTCTTTGTATGCGTTGATGCGAAATTCTCCCCGGGACACCTTCCGCAGACCTTTACGGTTATAAGTAGAATCATCTGCGAAAAACACTCCTTTAATTTCTTCTCCTCCTAAATTAAGGCCGCATATATGTTTATCCTCTCTTATTGCAGTATTTATTAACTCTAAACAAAGAACAAAGATATAAGGCGATAAAGGACAACCCTGTTTTACACCTCGAAAATTATCAAACCACTGTGTTGATTGACCTTCATTAACTACACAGCTTGATGTATTCACATAGAGCAATGCAATCCACTTGGAAATGGAAGGACCAAAATTATACAGCTGTAAAACCTTAATCATAAAATTGTATTCCACTGAATCGTAAGCCTTTTCAATATCCAAAAACAAAAGCATTGCTTCACTTTCATAAGTCTCAATTAAGTCAAGAATAAACCTTATATTTTCTCCTATAAATCGTGATTTGATAAAACCCGTCTGCGTGTGATGTATTACATTTGGAAGTACAGTTTTTAACCTGTTTGCTATGGTCTTAGATAATATTTTATAATCGACGTTTAACAACGTTATTGGCCGCCAATTCTTTAGATGATTTAGGTTCTTGTCCTGTTTTTCTATTAGCGTAATAATGCCTCTCTTTTGTGATGTACTTAACTCTTGATTATTTACCGACTGCATTATGGAAGACAGATACAATTCTTTTATATCTGACCAAAAACATTTGTAAAATTCACCTGTTAGCCCGTCACAGCCAGGTGATTTACCCAACTGGAGTTGCTTAACAGATTCTTCCAGCTCTTTTTCAGTGATATCTAATTCCAAGGAATCTCTGTCGATATCTGTTAATTTATTAACTGAGACATTTTTAAACACTGTGTCGAATGATTCTTTAAAATTGAAATCAGGCGGCTGCTTAGTTTTATAAAGGTTTGAGTAAAATTTGAAAATTTCCTTATTCACTTCAGTAGCGCTGTCCTGTATTAAGTCTCCTGTGGATGTAATAACTTTATTAACTGTACGCTTTTGTGCTCTACTCTTTTCCAAATTAAAAAAATATTTAGTACTTTTTTCGCCATTTTCCATCCATCTAGTCCTAGATCTAACAGCTGCGCCGCGGGCTTTTCCTTCATATAAACTCTCCAACTCAGCTTGCAAATCATCATATTTATTACTAACCCCTATTTCCTCATTTTCTTCTATACTATGACTTAACACCGCTAGTTGCTTTAATATAAAATTTTCTCTTTTATTACGCTCCTATGCCTTTTCTTTTGAGTAATTAACACTGAAGTTCATTATCTTAAATTTAATCCATTCCCATCTATTAACAGGGTCCCAATCTTCACATTCTTTCTTTAATTCTTCAATGATACCTATAACACCTACAAAAGACATAAACATGTATGAACCAATAATGTGTAGTTACCTCCCCTTGTTCATCACAATCAGTCCTCCACCTGTATAATTCATTTTCTAAAATAAAAAAGAGCATTTTAATGCTGGTGTGTTCACATCATAGTTTGCAGGATAAAGGAATTCAAATGCATGTGGTGGAAAATATTTGGATCGTCCTACTACGTTGAGAATCAAAGTACCTAGGACAAGACGTTGAAGATGAGATTAAAAACATATGGGTAGGCTCTAACACAACGAACCATAAACGTGTGTTAATAAGGAACGAAATTCAAATAGACCCGATATACATTTTTTAGCGTACATATCTAAGATTGATATATTGAGAAATCTCCTAATTCGTACTTAGGATAGCTAATTTTGTTTCATGCAATTTTTTCTTTTATTAGGCAGCTCATACCACTTCACCAGTTGAATACAAATTGTAATATCAGTGTTTTGCAAGGACAACCCTCGCAATTCACCACAGCAATCGGCAATGCCGCAGAGAATGCCGTCGTAAAACTGCTTTTCCGCGGCAATCAAAAATGACGCAGACGAAGTCACTATACATTTTTTGTTTTGACCAAACTGTCCGCCAAGAACCGGGGATCGTTGCCTGTGATCGTTTAACCGCCGCTGTAGGAGATGTTTTCGACGAAGTCAGCGACTTACGCTTTATATTGACAACGCTGTGTACTTGAAAACGAGGCTCTCGTTCATGGATCTTCTGCTGTCTGAAATTACCGCTGGTGTCTTGTACTTTGTAGAATATGGCCTAGGCCGTGCGACAAAACGGACATTTGTTGTACTTATAGTAGGTAGTGTTACTGAAAACGAACTTGAATCTTTGACAGAAGCTGCTATAGGTTATACAAGTAGTTTATAAGGTACTGCAATACATGTGAACCGTGGGATACAAAAATAAGAACAAGAGACCAGTGAACTTATCTTAGCGACCACCATAAAACACTATCAGAAAGTGAGGCTGCTTGTAAACGGATCGCAAATTTGATATGTGAAATTTATTTCTTCATCTGGTGGCTGGCTGGACAAGAACAAAGTTTCAAATGAGCAAAAAAGTACATAGTAAGCAGCGAGGCCATAAGGTTAACCTGCGTACAAAGTTTTACGAAGGTCCTCTCATTACTTTAGGAGAAAAGTAACAAGCAGCCTCACTTTCTGATAGTGTTCGCCAAGATCAGTTCACTGATAAAAAGAAAAAGTAAATGGCCAGTGGGCGCCATTTTGAATATGCAAATAAACAGAAAAGTGCATAGTGCGCAACGAGACCATAGGGTTACAATGTTTCAATTGTTTTTACCAAAATCCTAAACTTTCATTGCTTTACTACAAAAGTGACAAAAAGAAGAAAAACAAAATGGTTGCCCAGCGGCCATTTTAATATGCAAATGAGCAAAAAAGTACAAAGTGCACCACAAGGCCATAGGGACATAGTTTTACGAAGATCCCCTCATTACTTTAGGAGAAAGGTGATAAAAAGAAGAAAAACAGAATGGTTGCCTAGCGGCCCTTTTAATATGCAAATTAGCCCAGAAAAATAGATGTTGCACAATTAGACCATATGAGGACCCAACACAAAAACATTTCATCAAGATCGGCCTGGTGGTTTTCTAGATTCCGCGATCACAAACTATGTAGGTAAAAATCACAAAATGGCCGCCAGCAGCCATTTTAATATGCAAATGAGCAAGCAAAATAGATGTTGCACAACTAGACCATAAGTGGAACATGTCAATGAAATTTGATGAAGATCCGACCAGTACGTCTCTTGAAATCGTGATCACAAGAAAAGTTTACAGACACCGGACGACGGACAAAATTCAATTTGATAAGACCACCATGAGATCATGGTGGTCTAAAAATGCCGCAGTGAATCTTTTTTTTTTGCAGCGGTAAAAATCTGAATTGCGAGGGTTGGAGGACAACATAAAATAGACTAATTGTTAAATGACATCATTAGATTATCTTGAGGATCAACATAACCAAAGCATTCTGCACAGAAAAGTATATCAGTGTTCAGTCATGCATATTCCTTACAAAGGGGTTATAATGAAGCGGTAATTTCATACAAGACCCATTTAATAACTCATTCCAGTGGGGTCATTAAGGTTCATATTGGATGGATTCATCAAACATTCCAACTACGTCAATAAAAAATAGATTTTCTTGAAGGACTACATCTATAAGCCTTAATTTATGTAGACAGGTTCATCCAACCTTTGACCTTTTATACAGTTCACAGCTTCCAGAATGATTTACTCTCAAAAACCAGATTTTCTTTTATAACGAAACAATTACATCTCCATATTTGGAAAGACATTTTCAGTCGTCTCAAGAATCCATACTTCTATAAAATAAAAAGGTAAAGTTTGAACAAGAAAATAAATAATTAAAAGAACATTTGATTTTTTGCGTCTCACTTAAAGTGCCTTTATAATGTAGAACAAATTACTACCTAAATGTAAAGATCGTGTTCTATATAAATTCATTTCGGAATAGCAAAAATCCGTTTTTAAAAAGATAGACAAATAACGTCACAACATCGTGTTAAAAACTTCGTTTGCACCTGTCTCCGATCGTTTCCGAGTCTGCTTGCCGAAACTTCCGGTAAATCCCAACACGAAAGCGTGACGTCACTTTATGAACGGTTGTTGTTGTTGTTGTAATGTACTAGGCGTACAGCATGGCAGATACCGAAAACAGTGGTAGCGATTTGTCTCTCTCCTGTGGCTCGTCGTCGTTTGAAGGCGACGATGATTTGGAGAGGGACGGTGGAGCGATAGGGGCACATGGTAACGACATATTACCAGTGCCATACCAATTTGAACCGTACAATAGTTCCGACGACAATGTAGTTCCTGAACCACCAGTACCGGCACTGCAGTGGCCCCAGACGAAAATTGCATGACGGACAATTCATGGTAATAATATAGTAAACAATTCAAAAGTGGACATTATTTAATAAAGTTCAGGTTGATAACTCAAGGCAGTTTGGCTTATTTGTGGTTATAATTATAATATGCTTCCTCAAGGTCGAATTTATGATAAAACGAAGTTAACTTAAAGTAGAAGTAACATGAAGTGCCTGAAATGTTTGGGTGTCCACCTGTCTCGGACAGGTAAATTGTTCAAGGGACAGGAAGAAAAAAATAACAGCTGTCGCCTGCGACAGGTAGAACTGTATAAAAGTTTATTGAATAAACGAGCTGTATACTAATAAGCTGGACACAATAAATCTTTACTGTGAGAAACAAATGTTCTGAAAATTACTAAGCAAGATGGACGAAGTATAAAAAAGTTTTGGCCCAAAATACTGAGAAAGAAGGCAGACTCGATTGAAATGAAAAATATCCTCAGTTTAGTTAAAATCCTATTGGTTCTAATGTTTTCGACAGCAACAGTTGAACGATGTTTCAGTTTGATGAAGTGGTTTAAATCAGATTGGCGGGCAAGTCTGAAAACAAGCACTCTTAATGACTTAATTATCTTAGCTATGAGTAAAGATTCTGTGAGCAGTTTTGACCCAGAACCAGCCATCAATCTCTGGTGGCTAGACAGTAAAAAAACGCGTAGATGTTTTGAAAGCTGGTTCTAGGTCAAAGCTGAGCACAGACTCCGGCTCATCTGATGAGAGGGTTGAAAATTCTGACAATAATTCTGATCAATCAGATTGATCATGTATATTGAAAAGGAATAAATACTTTTGTACGTCACTGCATATGCAGCATTTATGTTTAATACTAGGATCATCATCACTGGCTTGTCCAATAAAACCAAGAAAATACAAATAAGAAGACATACTATGTTTTAATCTTTTTTTATTTCCAATATGGTATCCAAGTAGAAAATGAATGGGACAGTTAAAAATAATATCTACCTGTCACATGGGACAGGTAGAAAAAAACGAAACATTTCATGCAGTGTTAAGTAATGGTAACACTAACAGTCACAGTAACTAGTTATGGTACTGTAGTATTTATACTACTACTACTATATAAGACTAGGCTTAGTACAACTATTTACTAGTAGTGCTGCCATTGGTACGTTGACTTGAGTGCAGTAGGCCGACTACTATTTCATTTGCACAGGCTTATACTGCCACTGGTACGGAACATTTTTCTATTATTTCATTTGCACAGGCTTATAGTTAAGTTATACCACGAATTATTACGTTTTCACAAATGTTCAGGTGTCAATGTGGAAACTGTCAACTTATGACAACAGCAAGAGAGTGTTTGTGCTGTTCAGAAATTGCAAAGGTCACCACTGTGAGAGACGAACACCCAGACTCCCAGTGTATATTAGACCACCCAGGGCCCTGTTTTACAAAGGTGGCGTAAGTTACGTCTGACGTAAATCAGTGTTAAAACTATAGTAACTTACACCCTAGACGCAACCAGTCCATGTTGTAGGCCTATGCGCAAATTTACGCCAGCTTTGTAAAACAGGGCCCAGGATTTCATCCAGTCTGTTTGGACATCCATGTCCTGAGGGTGGCCTATTACCAATACAGACAACAATTTGGAGAAAGGCCAGAGCAAAACAACGAGTAAGATCATTATTCTGCCATTCTCAAGATACAACCGACTTCTGAAAAGTGCACCCGTATATTTATCTTTTTTAAATTAATTGACTGGTGTGTAATGCTGACACGAGTATTCTGCCTTGCATAACCACATGTCCAGGAAAATAAATATTTATTTATTTGGCTTTCTAATCATAAAATAATAACTCTCACCTCTTAAAAGGTTTACCAAACACAGTTTTTGCAATCACTCATCAACATTTTCCAACAGGTTTTTCTGTGAAGTTCAGACACAAATTAATTTCTTTGATATTTGCAAGTAATAATCAGGAGAGACTCATTGTATTACCTAAGTAAACAGGATAGCGTGAAACATTTTCATACTTGTTCACAAATTAATTGCTACATGTAACAGCAAGTGGCCTGTATGGGTTCCACAGAGACAGTTTGTGGTCCTGGATAACATAATAACTACTCTTTTTAATACTTGACACAACCACATAAATTGTTCAGATTTGCGTAAAGCTATATACAATTTTTAATTTTCTGAAACAAACTGTCCAACTTCTGGTAATAGGGTTATAAAGTTATACATGCACAGTCCCTATTTTCTTCTATGCCAGGCGCCATCGTTATACGGCATACAGACACTTTGTCAGATGCATTTGGCAATTTGTAGACAAAGGGCGTACTTGATTCACCGCTCACAGCAGCTCTCAGCGTGCTACGTCGCACTAGATTGGACCCTCAGCATGCTCATAGCGTGCTGAGACTGCTCATAGCCAAAAGGTAGTGTGGCCTCAGCAGCTTGCTTCAGGTCACGTGATCAACCTAGCAACCGACCGCAAAATGAAATTTTGTTTGATACAAGTGTTGACTTTTGACAATTTTTTCACAAAAAAAAAGTAAAATCTTTTTTGAAAGTATGACTGATGTATTTCACTGTCTATTATTGAAGCTGTAAGATGTAAAAAAACTAAAGTTATTTCATCCACCATTTTAGAACGATTACAGCGCTGAAAGTTCACTTGTTTCGCACCCTGCTGACAGCAACTACCGCTGTGCTGTGAGCATGTCAATCAAGTACGACCAAAGAAGTGCGTGTAGTCATTCCATCTTGTGTAGTGTGTAGGATTCGAGCAGCATTTCCTGACGCAGCCGAAAACTACACTGGCTTTCAAGAATTAGAGGACTGATTGAATCTGCTCAGAAGGTTTTGAACAGCAGTTTCACGGTCAGGTCTGTTGTATTCACTACACAAAGGAGGTGGAACTTCTATCTCCAACCGGACTCCCCCTTCGTTCATATGAGAAACACTTGCCATCTTAAAAACAGTTTCCATCAAACTGTTGACATATTCTGAAAGATTTAAGCATATTAGTATTAGTCAGTTGTTAAGATATATATATATGTTGAGGATGTCACTGATCATAAAATTTAAATGCTAAGAAATTAAAGGGAATGTTAATTATCTCATTATCATTATCTCCACACTCCAATGTACATATATATTTTTAAATGGCAAATCCCAACCATAAGGTAACAGACTTGACAGAACACATGCACATGTTATAGGAACTGTAACTAAAAATGTAAGTACATGTAACTAAGTCTAAGCACAAATTAGCTTTAAAAGTACAGGAAAGAAATTATGAAACAAACAGCTATGTCGGCCTATTAACAGTAACATGAATACAAAAAAAAATTATTTCAAGTGTAGATTCTATTCAAAAGTATTGTAGTGGGCTGGGAAATACATTACGATTTTTAACCCCGAAATGATACCCCCAGGAAGGGATCAGGTCACTGATTTTCTGGAATATGAATTTGCCTTATTAATTGCCTTTTTATTTTACTAACCTCATCAGAGCTCACCACTTCTAATTCAAGGTCTTCTGTCTTGTTCATCTGTCTAGCCTGTTCTTTGTCGTATTCTGTTTAATCTGCATAAAAGTAAAACTATTACATTTAGTCAACTGATTAAATTTTTTTAAAAATTATTCTCGTTAAAATTAAAAACCGTCAACTTATTCAAATATTGTAACCGAAGCCTACAGCTAGTACTAGTATTTAACTACTACGGCAAACGACATGTACTATAATCTATAACTCCAGTGTTACCTGGTAATAAAAAAAATAATATCATTAAATTTATCACACGACTAAAATTATACATAAATCTTTCCCCGAGTTGTAATAAAATAATAATACAGTCTAACTCAACTGCTGTTACATTCAGCTCAGCCTCTGGTAGTTATAATTGATTTATAATGATCAATGATGATTGTACTTATTTTCAGAACTTAAAAGTTAAAGCAGTGATTTGTGCCATTGTGGCATAAGTAAACTTCAATAAATTATAGATTAAAAGTACAGTATTTTTAGTACACATCAATACAACTAAATTTACATGTCGACAGTGTAAGCTTATAATATACAGTCTACTAGTAAGACTACTACACAAGTACATATGTGACAATCACATGTCAACAACAAGGAAACATATTATTATTAATTCAACTTCAAGACTTACCCTTGCAGCTTCCCTTTTAGCATATCCAAGCCTAAGTTTTTGGAGAGGTGACCTCTGAGTCTGAGATGTGGCCGAATGGGAAGGGGACAACATGTCTAATCGCGGCATTTTACTGGGGTTTGAAAAAGTTGAAGATTTGTGACTGTCACTGTCAGACTCTGTGGCAACAGTTTGAAATTGAGTTACAGTACAGGCATGAATTGTAGGAACGGCATCGCAGTTCAGTATGGCATTTTGGGGGATTTTTTGGATGTGTTCGATTTCAAACCTGTGCCTAAATGGATAGCACTCAAGTGAAATGAACATATCGCCGAATATTCTGTAGGTCCATTCCAATGGCCGCGTTCGTTTTGACGAAATCTGTCCACTGTCTCCTTACTGACGGATCCTTCGGAAAAGAATGGACTGAAACTCCGTCGGCACTTGTTTTTCCACACCCAGCAGCTACACATCTCACCCCCATACCCCTACTGCTTCCCCCACGATCTCCTCAAGGCATACTTCTACTTTAGAACTTTCAAAATGTAATCAAGACTGCTGTCAGTTGTCTTCCAACGTGTAGGCAACAACAACAACACGCCCTGCGTTCATAAAATGACGTCACCTCCTCGCAGTCGGCCGGAAACTCCCGATTGAATCAACCACTCGACAGTACAGAACACACCTGAGTCGGCGTCTTCGTTAAAATGGCTTATTTTAAAATCATTTTTTTTAAATCACTTATTGGATTCATAATTATTTTAAATATTCATAAATAATGCTATTAAAATCTGCATTGTAAAGGCTCTTTAAGATCGGTTTATTGGGAACAGGCTCTCTGGTCAGAGGAAAACCTGGATATATGGCATATACCTCCCATGTTAAAACCCATACAAAACTTTTTCCCTTTTCTTTTTGTGATTATATATAAAATGAATGTGAATGGAGTAAGTTACTGGTTACCTCCCCTTATCCATTAACTGTATTCTATCAATTCTGTTCTGCAAGAAAACTGTTAGCTTTGGTTCAATCAGAATCCATTCTCCTTCGTCTACCAAATGTCATCACCTAAAAAAATATGAAAATATTGATTATTGTAAAAAAAAAATATTCTAACCATGCCATCAAACCCCCCCCCCCCCCCCAAATATCATCATTAATTCAATGTTCATGTCATTGTTGGCTGCTTAATTTCATAGACCCTGACAACATTTAACTAGGGCTCGGTTATCACAGAACTGAAATTACAAATCCAGTTTACTATGTATGGAGTCATCACTGGCCTAACATTCACCCAATAGATTTATAGGAAGGGGGTGTTAAGCCTAGCGCAAACGCGAGGCGCCGGCTGAGCTGCCGGTCACTCGTGGCTGGGAGCTAAGCTGTTTCCCCCGTGTGCGAGTAAATTTTGGTGAGATTTTCGCCTCTCGAGGCGGTGAGTAAAGCCTAGCGCAGACGAGAGGCGCCGGCTGAGCTACAAGGCACGCGTGGCCCAGGGAGCAGCTACAGATTTCAGCGCAGACGATGAGCTCTCGGCTGAGGCCAGTTCCTTGTCAACCAGGTTCACTGACCTGTACAAGTATCACTACCCGTGTTACGTAATATTCTAAGTGGTCACATGATTGAATAAGTACGCGCGATTGGACTATCGCTCCTCTCAGCTCAGCTGGCAGCTCACGTTGTGCGCACACGGTGAGATTCCTGCCACGAGAGGCAGAAAATATCAAACATGCTATACCCGGTATACCAAAGCCACATACATTACTGGCGTTGGAATGAGGAAAATCCATACAGTATGTTGCCTATACGAAACGAAATAGTGTTCAAAAAGTAAACAAAATTTAAATAACCGGAACGACCATTCATTCATTCTAAGCCAAAGTTAGTTCAAAACAATACTTTATCGTACATTCTCGAGACTAGAAGACTTAAAAAGCTTCTGAATTATACATCTTGAGAAAAATAGCCGATAATTACAACATTCTGTTTTTACGTCAAAATATCAACCTTTTGGCAGCTCATGCCCCTTTAAACTATCCAAGAAAACAGTCTCAGAATGTATAAATTAATTGGCTTCCAGTATTATTCTGGACCAAGTGTACTCAAAAAAGCATTGATATATATTATTATATATATTAAACACCAGGTACACATTTCTGATAAAAAAGAAACTCTTGAAAACAGACAAAAAATATGTGGACCCAAAACAAATTTGGTATGCGACACATCATCTACCTACATGTATCATCTTTTACAACAGCTACACACTTTCTCACATACATTACTGCCTTCCTATATGGGGAAACTGTTCCAAAACCTTGCTTGATAGAATTCATAAGTTGCAAAAAACTGCTGCCAGACTTACATGTATACTCAATACTTATACTGTTGGCCACCAGGGTGCATCTGGGGGTAAATTAATAGATACCAGTGAGCTTTTTCACTTGATTACACTTACAAAACTGTATTGGTGGCTTTTTGTATTGATGAGAATCTCCAAAAACGAGGTATAGCCCTACAAGTGACGAACAGCCCCACAGGTGATGTTGGGCCCAAGAGTGCATCTGGGGGTGAGTCGATGGACACCAATAAGCTATTTAGGTTGATAACACTTACAAAAGTGTATTGATGGCTTTTATTAGTGATGGGAATCTCTAAAACTGAGGTATAGCCCCTCAAGTGACGAACAGCCCCACAGGTGATGTTGGGCCTGAGAGTGAGAGTGCATCTGGAGGTAAGTTAATGTATAGGCCTACCAATAAGCTATTTAGGTTGAGAACACTTATAAAAGTGTATTGATGGCTTTTTTTAGTGATGAGAATCTCCCAAAGTGATGTATAGCCCCCCAATTGACGAACAGCCCCACAGGTGATGTTGGGCCCAAGAGTGCATAACTCCATAAGGTGGTATTACCTACCGAATAAACTTGTATGGATGGCGGACTACAATGTTATCGTCACGTGTCTCGGTTGACCTCGCGTTTTCTGTGACGTAAATTTTACGTGTCAAAACTGAAGCACAGCAAAACAATAATACGTCACTGATGGCGGGGAAGTTTGACAGTGGCGAGGACAAAAGTGAATTCAGGGGATGAATATTTTTTACTGAACAACCCTGCTCGTCATATCTGACACTGGTAGGTAGCTAGCCAAAACTTTGACCATACTCAATAGCTCTCGTTTTATGGTAAAACAATGGAGGCTATATATGGATTACAACTTCTGGTTTTATTGGGTTGCAACGTTTCGATGTATTGTAGTGTAGATACTAACATTCAAAGTAACATCTTTATCAAGCAAAGTGACACACTGACAGGTAAACCAAGACAAGTACAATAATATATACAGTGAGAAACAGCAGGGTTATAAACATTAAAATTAACAACTGGCTTCATGGTAAGGGGTGAATGGCCAATGGTTTTACAGTAATGGTCTCAAGGAGATAATTACACTAGCGGGGGGTATTGTTGATAATGTCATCATAAGCAGTAGGGATAAAACAGCCCTGGTCTCGGTTTAGTTCTGGTTTTGTTTTCCTTATTAGGATGGCTTCCATAAGTTTCCTGGTGGTGATGTTACTAATGTTTGTTTTAAGAATATTTGCATCTTGTTTTATGGTCAAAGATAGATCCCATTCTCGATTTCGGCATGACGTCACGATCCTGACAACAAGGCTCCCGAGGTGAAAACAATACCATAACGACGCCATTTTTAAGTACCCTGGCCAATAAACTATATGCTGTATTCGTTTTAGGTCAAATTTCCATTAAAATTGGTTGCTATACCCTCTATAACATAATGTTGTTGAATTTTCACATACGTCAGGCTTATTGCTGATTTTGAAGATTATTTGGGATACTAGTAATTGAGATTCAGCACAATCAAAATGAAATTTTTATTTGAAAAATAGGCAACGACCTATGGTATAGTTAATGAGGTTAAGATAATAATACATTTTCTGATCCCAATTGTAACAATTACTAAGATTATTTCATCAAATTATTTTTTCTAGGTGAACTTAGGTGTTGTAGACGCAGATCCTTCCTCCACCACTGGATGCATTAACATCATGAAACATCTCCACCAGTATGTGCCTGTCATAGATGATAAAGTGTCAGGAATATTGTGTAGTGGAGATGGCCTGAGTGTGGAGAGGATGAATGCAGCACACAGAGCCCGAGGAAATGCCGAGACCCAGTCATTTACGCCTGGAGGGACTTGTGGAATGCCCACAAGAATTTCACAAAGAGATACTCCTGATTCAGGTGTGTATGATAGTAGTGCATAGACATTCCTTGTGTGTGTGTGGGACGGGGGGGGGGGGTGAAAATCCTCCCCTAAAAAAAACTGATCACTATGCTTTTTCCTACGTTTGTGTCGATTAAAGGGTAGTTGTCTTACAAACACAGTTGCTGTATTAAAATCATTGCTGGAAGACATGCCATTGTCTCTGGAGTCAAAGTTTTAAATTTTTTTTGAACAGGTTATGTTTCTGAAAAATAAAAAAATTGTTTTCAAACACTATACTTTCCCCTATAAAAACTATTTCAGGACACAGTGAACCTGTTCTTTAATGGAAAGAGTGAAGCATCTATTGGAACCCTATCACACTTGAAAAACTTTTTCAAACACAAAAGTTGTGAAGGTTAATGTTCAACATGTATGGGATTTGCTGCTTGTAAGTATTCTGAATATTTTGTATCCAAATATGGATTTTCGTGAATAACACCCTTGACACTTTGTATATAAGAAATAATTGTGAACCACCGAACCCCCCCCCCCCACCACACACACGCACACACAAAAATTGTGCGTTGATTAATGTTAAACTCTTGTCAACCAAGGATTTTTTTCTCTTTACTAACGTCAAAATTCATTAGAGATTGTATTGCAGAACAATATTGTATGTTATTTTAAAAACACACCTGACCAAAGTTTTGTAAAACTGTTATTTTTCATTGCAGTTTTCCACCCAATCGTACGTTGTTCTCTTGGCTATGACAATGCTGGAAATGTCAAATATTGATGAACTACCAAGCTCCTGCCCAGTCCATGGAAATGCATATGACAAACACAAGTGGCTAGAAACCATTGCTGGGAAAATAGTTGATTTTTCTTGGCTGGCACCAGAGAAAAAAGATATTCAGCGCATTGCAGAATCAATCAAATTTGACAAAATGGACAAATCAGAAGTCTACCCTTTCTGTATATGCATGGAAGGTATGGATTCAACACAAAATGGACAACTTAATTCACTTTGGCTTATATTCTATACAAGCTTAATATCTTACTCTTCACATCGTTAAACATGTGGCAAAAGAGAAAACTAAATTTATTAAAAAAAACAGAACTTTTCAAACATTATTTTAAATAAAAGAAATCACTAAAACAAAGTACATGTTAAAGCCAATATCTAGAGCTTGAAAATTTCTATTTATTTAGCTTGCCTACAGGGCAAACAAATTTTGAAAATCCTATAGCCCACCAAAAATTCTAGAATAACCTATGAGTGTTTAATTTTTATACGCCCGGCTTGAAAAGCGGGCTGTATAATGGTATCATCTCCGTCCGTCCGGCTGTCCGGCGTCCGCTTTCCCCTTCCGCTCCATAACTTCCAAAGTTTTGATTCCAACTTGACAATTTTTTCTGAGTATATACCTTATGGGTAGAAGGTGTGTCGCGAACTATTTTTGACATCACTCGTTACATGATATGGCAGTTATATTGGATTATGTAATATTTACTTTTTCTCTCCATAACTTTAACAAATATGATCCGATGTTTTCCAATCTTTCATGTTACATACCATATTAACAGTCAGTGTGTAAAAAAATTGTTTATGATATCAACCATTGCAAATTGTTGGATTATGTATATTTCTTTTTAATCTTACTTTCATTTTCATGAAAATAACCTTTAAATTATAAAATGGCTTCTACTTGTCCGATTCTCATCAAAAAAGGATTTTTTCAAACTGCAATAATGTTTCTAAATTGATTAAAACTATTCTTAAATCAATATATAACGTTTTAATCAAATGAAAAATACATATAAGGATTAAAGTTTTATCTACAGACCAAGAGATAAGTATCCCAGCTTTGGTCTATTTACCTTGTCAACTTACAGTTAGCTCTCAGTCTCTCTTGAAAGATTTATGGCACTGTGTACCACATGGCCTCCATAAAACAGTGGGTGACATTAGCAATGGACCCATAGCCAAATCATTTGTAAATCCATTTGGTCTATGATAAAATTTGAAGTAATAACCTGTAGGTATATGGAGATTTAAAATATTGTCAAGATGTCTATGGTGAAAATTATGCCAATGTCAAACACTGATAAAATGAAATGTAGGCTTTGTAACATGCCCAACTGTTATATATTTTTTGTAGCTAAATAATGTAGATAAAAAATATTATGAGAAAAATTGTCAAATCTACTTGAATTGGTGTGAGCTGCGAAATTGCCAAAGTATTACATTTGCTTAAGTATGATTAGTAAATTATAAACTGCTTTTCTAAAAAATTGAAACATTTTAGTGCAACCTATATTGACAACAAACAATGTTTAACATCTTGATTTAACAGCAGCGAGAATTGATGACTTGTACCGTGTACAAATCTTGTTAATAATTGTTGATCCAAATAGCCCATTTTAAATTTGATACAGATGGATTTTAAAGGTTTTAGTGGTAAGATTTCATTTTGTTGACATAACATCACCTTTTACCAAGCTTCACATAATAAAACTGGCAACGCCGCCATATACATGTAAGTGAAATAATCTTGAGCGCGGTGTAAAACACCAAACAATCAATCAATCAATCATTTACCAAGCTTCAACCTCTTCCCTCTGAATTTTGAAAATAAAATTCAAATAAATATGGAAGGCTGCAGTTACTGTGCCTTTCCGGGCGTATTTTGGGTTTCCCGAAACTCTTGTTAGACATAACACATCCTACCTGATTTTCTTTTTACCCAGTAGATGACTTTATTATTTGAATTAATGTTTATTTAGCCTTACCTAACATGTGGTTGTATCGGAAGACATGTACACAATATTTTCCAGCACTGCATTTTCCAGTTGATAAGACATGGCGGCAGGTACGACGTGTTAGCTTCGCTCTGTACATAAATAGGCTCTTTGATCTAATAATTCTCAACTATGGCCACCAAAGGAGATAAGCCTAAACCAAGCAACAAACCGCCTTCCTCTGTGAAACTAAGAAGTTCCAAAGAAAGTTCTGTGGACGACACACACACCTTATCACCTAGTGGACAGCCAGCCGGTAATCAAGGAACAACAACAACAGCCCCAGGCAGTCATGGAGATCGTCAACAACAAGACTCGGCAATCATATCGGAGTTCAGGGAAGTAACTTTACAAATGAACGAAAAACTAAATTCTCGTATTTATGACGTTAAAGATATTAAACATCAAATTAGAGACGTTGCTGAAAGAGTTTCTATTATTGAGAAAGACTTGCCCAAATTTGAACAAAGCTTGACGTTTACATCAGACAAAATTAAAGACCTAGAAAGAACCATACCTAAAACAGAGGCAAAACTGAAATCATATATTAGTGATCTTGAAAAGAAATTACTCAGACTAGAGATTCATGATAGGAAAAATAACCTCTTGTTTTATGGTATTCCTGACAATGACAAACGAGATGAAAATACAGAATCTGTAATACGTAAATTTCTTGCAGAGGACATGGGACTTGATAGAAAATGGTGTGATAACTTTCTTATTGGAAACGTTCACCGCCTACCAAAGTTAAAAAATCCTAATGACTACAACCAAGACGCCCCTCCAAGTATTATCATGAGACTGGTTCATGCTAAGGACAAAGAAATTATCATGAAGAACACCTCAACACTACGTGGGAAGAAAATCAGCATAAGAACTGATCTGCCACCAGAAATGAAGAGAGAAAGGGGACGACTAGCTAGTATCGCATACCAAATCCAAACTTCACAGGGCAAACAAACAAGGATAAGAGTCCAGGATACTAAAGTTGTCTTAGAAACTAGAGCTGGAAGTGGTGTTGGCCCATGGCAAAGCTATGAAGAGTAATCAGCTAGGTATTTTATTTGTCACATAATTACATTACTCCCCAAATTGATGCTGATCAAATCTTCCCTCCTTTCTTTATACTCTTCCTCCTTAATCCTGTATTAATATATATTCTTTTCATTTAATTCTACAACCAGCTACCTCTTCTAGTTCCTTATGTAATACATTACATATCCATATCCACACAACCCAGATTATTCACTGACTTAGCCAGAACACCCTCATTAGCTCAGTGAAATCATCTGACCAAGTCTCACATAGAACATAGTTGTATGCAGATATTAACAGCTAGTTAATTCTTCCTTCCTTAGGACTGCATTGCATATTATAGCAACAGTTGCTTATCACATACATGTAACCTCCAGGCCAAGTAATCAGGAACCAAATGACATGTATATATAAATTTCTAGATTTTACTGTGTACTTGTCCATTTCATGTTTGTAACTGCATGTACATGTAGACTTACTTTCTATATATCAATTTCTAGATTTTACTGTGTACTTGTCCAATTCATGTTTGTAACTGCATGTACATGTAGACTTACTTTCTATATATCAATTTCTAGATTTTACTGTGTACTTGTCCAATTCATGTTTGTAACTGCATGTACATGTAGGCTTTCTATCTATATATTCTACCTTTTAACTCCACAACAATTTACAACCTATATATCATTTCTCTGTTATACTTTACACTTTTTGCTTTTACCCATTTATAGTTGTAAATTATGCAAGTTTACTGTTACTTCACATTGATACAATTCCAAATTCCAATATATGTTTTCAACTCTAAACTTTTTTAAAATTTTGTTTATTTTTTTATTTCTTTTACCATTTTAAATTCAAAACAGTATAGCTTTCTTTTTTCATTTTAGCCTCCTACAATGTTTAGCTCTAAAGTAACTGTAATAAAGCATTTATCTAAAATTATGTATAACACAACTAATTTTATGAATTACTACTTCTCAGGTAGCAGGTAACTAATGTAATACATTCAAAGGTATCTAGTTGATTATGTCCCTTTATTATAACATCTAGGTACTCTAATATATAGTTAGCCACAATCTCCTCTAATGTATGATCCCCCTGTATTATCAACCAATAAACTATTTAGGATATCACCAGTAATATCTCCACTAATGTATGACCCCCCCCCCCCTGTATTATCAACCAATAAACTATTTAGGATATCACCAGTAATATCTCCTCTAATGTATGACCCCCCTGTATTATCAACCAATAAACTATTTAGGATATCACCAGTAATATCTCCACTAATGTATGACCCCCCTGTATTATCAACCACTAAACTATTTAGGATATCACCAGTAATATCTCCACTAATGTATGATCCCCCTGTATTATCAACCAATAAACTATTTAGGATATCACCAGTAATATATCCAGTAATGATGATCCCCCTGTATTATCAACCACTAAACTATTTAGGATATCACCAGTAATATCTCCACTAATGTATGATCCCCCTGTATTATCAACCAATAAACTATTTAGGATATCACCAGTAATATCTCCAGTAATGTATGATCCCCCTGTATTATCAACCAATAAACTATTTAGGATATCACCAGTAATATCTCCAGTAATGTATGATCCCCCTGTATTATCAACCAATAAACTATTTAGGATATCACCAGTAATATCTCCTCTAATGTATGACCCCCCTGTATTATCAACCAATAAACTATTTAGGATATCACCAGTAATATCTCCAGTAATGTATGACCCCCCTGTATTATCAACCAATAAACTATTTAGGATATCACCAGTAATATCTCCACTAACATATGATCCCCCTGTATTATCAACCAATAAACTATTTAGGATATCACCAGTAATATCTCCACTAACATATGATCCCCCTGTATTATCAACCAATAAACTATTTAGGATATCACCAGTAATATATCCACTAACATATGATCCCCCTGTATTATCAACCAATAAACTATTTAGGATATCTTCAGTAATATCTTCACTAACATATGATCACCCTGTATTATCAACCAATAAACTATTTAGGATATCACCAGTAATATCTCCATTAACATATGACCCCCCTGTATTATCAACCAATAAACTATTTAGGATATCACCAGTAATATCTCCACTAACATATGATCCCCCTGTATTATCAACCAATAAACTATTTAGGATATCACCAGTAATATCTCCACTAACATATGATCCCCCTGTATTATCAACCAATAAACTATTTAGGATATCACCAGTAATATCTCCACTAATGTATGACCCCCCTGTATTTTCAACCAATAAACTATTTAGGATATCTTCAGTAATATCTCCACTAACATATGATCACCCTGTATTATCAACCAATAAACTATTTAGGATATCACCAGTAATATCTCCATTAACATATGACCCCCCTGTATTATCAACCAATAAACTATTTAGGATATCACCAGTAATATCTCCACTAACATAAGATCCCCCTGTATTATCAACCAATAAACTATTTAGGATATCACCAGTAATATCTCCACTAATGTATGACCCCCCTGTATTATCAACCAATAAACTATTTAGGATATCACCAGTAATATCTCCAGTAATGTATGACCCCACTGTATTATCATCCAATAAACTATTTAGGATATCACCAGTAATATCTCCACTTATGTATGACCCCCCCTGTATTATTAACCAATAAACTATTTAGGATATCACCAGTAATATCTCCACTAATGTATGACCCCCCTGTATTATCAACCAATAAACTATTTAGGATATCACCAGTAATATCTCCACTAATGTATGACCCCCCTGTATTATCATCCAATAAACTATTTAGGATATCACCAGTAATATCTCCACTAATGTATGACCCCCCTGTATTATCAACCAATAAACTATTTAGGATATCACCAGTATTATCTCTACTAATGTATGACCCCCCTGTATTATCAACCAATAAACTATTTAGGATATCACCAGTAATATCTCCACTAATGCATGACCCCCTTGTATTATCAACCAATAAACTATTTAGGATATATCACCAGTAATATCTCCTCTAATGTATGACCCCCCCTGTATTATCAACCAATAAACTATTTAGGGTATCACCAGTAATATCTCCACTAACGTATGATCCCCCTGTATTATCATCCAATGAACTATTTAGGATATCACCAGTAATATCTCCACTAATGTATGACCCCCCCTGTATTATCATCCAATAAACTATTTAGGATATCACCAGTAATATCTCCACTTATGTATGACCCCCCCCCTGTATTATTAGCCAATAAACTATTTAGGATATCACCAGTAATATCTCCACTAATGTATGACCCCCCTGTATTATCAACCAATAAACTATTTAGGATATCACCAGTATTATCTCTACTAATGTATGACCCCCCTGTATTATCAACCAATAAACTATTTAGGATATCACCAGTAATATCTCCACTAATGCATGACCCCCTTGTATTATCAACCAATAAACTATTTAGGATATATCACCAGTAATATCTCCTCTAATGTATGACCCCCCTGTATTATCAACCAATAAACTATTTAGGGTATCACCAGTAATATCTCCACTAACGTATGATCCCCCTGTATTATCAACCAATAAACTATTTAGGATATAACCAGTAATATCTCTACTAATGTATGACCCCCCTGTATTATCAACCAATAAACTATTTAGGATATCACCAGTAATATCTCCACTAACATATGATCCCCCTGTATTATCAACCAATAAACTATTTAGGATATCACCAGTAATATCTCCACTAATGTATGACCCCCCTGTATTATCAACCAATAAACTATTTAGGATATCACCAGTAATATCTCCACTAACATATGATCCCCCTGTATTATCAACCAATAAACTATTTAGGATATCACCAGTAATATCTCCACTAATGTATGACCCCCCTGTATTATCAACCAATAGACTATTTAGGATATATCACCAGTAATATCTCCTCTAATGTATGACCCCCCCTGTATTATCAACCAATAAACTATTTAGGATATCACCAGTAATATATCCACTAACATATGATCCCCCTGTATTATCAACTAATAAACTATTTATGATATCACCAGTAATATCTCCTCTAATGTATGACCCCCCCTGTATTATCAACCAATAAACTATTTAGGATATCACCAGTAATATCTCCATTAACATATGATCCCCCTGTATTATCAACCAATAAACTATTTAGGATATCACCAGTAATATCTCCTCTAATGTATGACCCCCCCTGTATTATCAACCAATAAACTATTTAGGATATCACCAGTAATATATCCACTAACATATGATCCCCCTGTATTATCAACTAATAAACTATTTATGATATCACCAGTAATATCTCCTCTAATGTATGATCACCCTGTATTATCAACCAATAAACTATTTAGGATATCACCAGTAATATCTCCATTAACATATGATCCCCCTGTATTATCAACCAATAAACTATTTAGGATATCACCAGTAATATCTCCACTAATGTATGACCCCCCCCCCCTGTATTATCAACCAATAAACTATTTAGGATATCACCAGTAATATCTCCACTAACATATGATCCCCCTGTATTATCAACCAATAAACTATTTAGGATATCACCAGTAATATCTCCTCTAATGTATGACCCCCCTGTATTATCAACCAATAAACTATTTAGGATATCACCAGTAATATCTCCACTAATGTATGACCCCCTGTATTATCAACCAATAAACTATTTAGGATATCACCAGTAATATCTCCACTAATGTATGACCCCCCTGTATTATCAACCAATAAACTATTTAGGATATATCACCAGTAATATCTCCTCTAATGTATGACCCCCCCCCTGTATTATCAACCAATATACTATTTAGGATATCACCAGTAATATCTCCACTAATGTATGATCCCCCTGTATTATCAAGCAATAAACTATTTAGGATATCACCAGTAATATCACCACTAATGTATGACCCCCCTGTATTATCAACCAATAAACTATTTAGGATATCACCAGTAATATCTCCACTAATGTATGATCCCCCTGTATTATCAACCAATAAACTATTTAGGATATCACCAGTAATATCTCCTCTAATGTATGACCCCCCTGTATTATCAACCAATAAACTATTTAGGATATCACCAGTAATATCTCTACTAATGTATGATCCCCCTATATTATCAACCAATAAACTATTTAGGATATCACCAGTAATATCTCCTCTAATGTATGACCCCCCTGTATTATCAACCAATAAACTATTTAGGATATCACCAGTAATATCTCCACTAATGTATGACCCCCCTGTATTATCAACCACTAAACTATTTAGGATATCACCAGTAATATCTCCACTAATGTATGATCCCCCTGTATTATCAACCAATAAACTATTTAGGATATCACCAGTAATATATCCAGTAATGATGATCCCCCTGTATTATCAACCACTAAACTATTTAGGATATCACCAGTAATATCTCCACTAATGTATGATCCCCCTGTATTATCAACCAATAAACTATTTAGGATATCACCAGTAATATCTCCAGTAATGTATGATCCCCCTGTATTATCAACCAATAAACTATTTAGGATATCACCAGTAATATCTCCAGTAATGTATGATCCCCCTGTATTATCAACCAATAAACTATTTAGGATATCACCAGTAATATCTCCTCTAATGTATGACCCCCCTGTATTATCAACCAATAAACTATTTAGGATATCACCAGTAATATCTCCAGTAATGTATGACCCCCCTGTATTATCAACCAATAAACTATTTACGATATCACCAGTAATATCTCCACTAACATATGATCCCCCTGTATTATCAACCAATAAACTATTTAGGATATCACCAGTAATATCTCCACTAACATATGATCCCCCTGTATTATCAACCAATAAACTATTTAGGATATCACCAGTAATATATCCACTAACATATGATCCCCCTGTATTATCAACCAATAAACTATTTAGGATATCTTCAGTAATATCTTCACTAACATATGATCACCCTGTATTATCAACCAATAAACTATTTAGGATATCACCAGTAATATCTCCATTAACATATGACCCCCCTGTATTATCAACCAATAAACTATTTAGGATATCACCAGTAATATCTCCACTAACATATGATCCCCCTGTATTATCAACCAATAAACTATTTAGGATATCACCAGTAATATCTCCACTAACATATGATCCCCCTGTATTATCAACCAATAAACTATTTAGGATATCACCAGTAATATCTCCACTAATGTATGACCCCCCTGTATTTTCAACCAATAAACTATTTAGGATATCTTCAGTAATATCTCCACTAACATATGATCACCCTGTATTATCAACCAATAAACTATTTAGGATATCACCAGTAATATCTCCATTAACATATGACCCCCCTGTATTATCAACCAATAAACTATTTAGGATATCACCAGTAATATCTCCACTAACATAAGATCCCCCTGTATTATCAACCAATAAACTATTTAGGATATCACCAGTAATATCTCCACTAATGTATGACCCCCCTGTATTATCAACCAATAAACTATTTAGGATATCACCAGTAATATCTCCAGTAATGTATGACCCCACTGTATTATCATCCAATAAACTATTTAGGATATCACCAGTAATATCTCCACTTATGTATGACCCCCCCTGTATTATTAACCAATAAACTATTTAGGATATCACCAGTAATATCTCCACTAATGTATGACCCCCCTGTATTATCAACCAATAAACTATTTAGGATATCACCAGTAATATCTCCACTAATGTATGACCCCCCTGTATTATCATCCAATAAACTATTTAGGATATCACCAGTAATATCTCCACTAATGTATGACCCCCCTGTATTATCAACCAATAAACTATTTAGGATATCACCAGTATTATCTCTACTAATGTATGACCCCCCTGTATTATCAACCAATAAACTATTTAGGATATCACCAGTAATATCTCCACTAATGCATGACCCCCTTGTATTATCAACCAATAAACTATTTAGGATATATCACCAGTAATATCTCCTCTAATGTATGACCCCCCCTGTATTATCAACCAATAAACTATTTAGGGTATCACCAGTAATATCTCCACTAACGTATGATCCCCCTGTATTATCATCCAATGAACTATTTAGGATATCACCAGTAATATCTCCACTAATGTATGACCCCCCCTGTATTATCATCCAATAAACTATTTAGGATATCACCAGTAATATCTCCACTTATGTATGACCCCCCCCCTGTATTATTAGCCAATAAACTATTTAGGATATCACCAGTAATATCTCCACTAATGTATGACCCCCCTGTATTATCAACCAATAAACTATTTAGGATATCACCAGTATTATCTCTACTAATGTATGACCCCCCTGTATTATCAACCAATAAACTATTTAGGATATCACCAGTAATATCTCCACTAATGCATGACCCCCTTGTATTATCAACCAATAAACTATTTAGGATATATCACCAGTAATATCTCCTCTAATGTATGACCCCCCTGTATTATCAACCAATAAACTATTTAGGGTATCACCAGTAATATCTCCACTAACGTATGATCCCCCTGTATTATCAACCAATAAACTATTTAGGATATAACCAGTAATATCTCTACTAATGTATGACCCCCCTGTATTATCAACCAATAAACTATTTAGGATATCACCAGTAATATCTCCACTAACATATGATCCCCCTGTATTATCAACCAATAAACTATTTAGGATATCACCAGTAATATCTCCACTAATGTATGACCCCCCTGTATTATCAACCAATAAACTATTTAGGATATCACCAGTAATATCTCCACTAACATATGATCCCCCTGTATTATCAACCAATAAACTATTTAGGATATCACCAGTAATATCTCCACTAATGTATGACCCCCCTGTATTATCAACCAATAGACTATTTAGGATATATCACCAGTAATATCTCCTCTAATGTATGACCCCCCCTGTATTATCAACCAATAAACTATTTAGGATATCACCAGTAATATATCCACTAACATATGATCCCCCTGTATTATCAACTAATAAACTATTTATGATATCACCAGTAATATCTCCTCTAATGTATGACCCCCCCTGTATTATCAACCAATAAACTATTTAGGATATCACCAGTAATATCTCCATTAACATATGATCCCCCTGTATTATCAACCAATAAACTATTTAGGATATCACCAGTAATATCTCCTCTAATGTATGACCCCCCCTGTATTATCAACCAATAAACTATTTAGGATATCACCAGTAATATATCCACTAACATATGATCCCCCTGTATTATCAACTAATAAACTATTTATGATATCA
This sequence comes from Lepidochitona cinerea, assembly GCA_963971465.1. Lineage (NCBI taxonomy): Eukaryota > Metazoa > Mollusca > Polyplacophora > Chitonida > Tonicellidae > Lepidochitona > Lepidochitona cinerea. The sequence goes on from OZ020556.1 coordinate 46,248,117, forward strand.
CCAGTAATATCTCCTCTAATGTATGATCACCCTGTATTATCAACCAATAAACTATTTAGGATATCACCAGTAATATCTCCATTAACATATGATCCCCCTGTATTATCAACCAATAAACTATTTAGGATATCACCAGTAATATCTCCACTAATGTATGACCCCCCTGTATTATCAACCAATAAACTATTTAGGATATCACCAGTAATATCTCCACTAACATATGACCCCCCTGTATTATCAACCAATAAACTATTTAGGATATATCACCAGTAATATCTCCTCTAATGTATGACCCCCCCCCCTGTATTATCAACCAATAAACTATTTAGGATATCACCAGTAATATCTCCACTAACATATGATCCCCCTGTATTATCAACCAATAAACTATTTAGGATATCACCAGTAATATCTCCTCTAATGTATGACCCCCCTGTATTATCAACCAATAAACTATTTAGGATATCACCAGTAATATCTCCACTAATGTATGACCCCCTGTATTATCAACCAATAAACTATTTAGGATATCACCAGTAATATCTCCACTAATGTATGACCCCCCTGTATTATCAACCAATAAACTATTTAGGATATATCACCAGTAATATCTCCTCTAATGTATGACCCCCCCCCTGTATTATCAACCAATATACTATTTAGGATATCACCAGTAATATCTCCACTAATGTATGATCCCCCTGTATTATCAAGCAATAAACTATTTAGGATATCACCAGTAATATCACCACTAATGTATGACCCCCCTGTATTATCAACCAATAAACTATTTAGGATATCACCAGTAATATCTCCACTAATGTATGATCCCCCTGTATTATCAACCAATAAACTATTTAGGATATCACCAGTAATATCTCCTCTAATGTATGACCCCCCTGTATTATCAACCAATAAACTATTTAGGATATCACCAGTAATATCTCTACTAATGTATGATCCCCCTATATTATCAACCAATAAACTATTTAGGATATCACCAGTAATATCTCCACTAATGTATGACCCCCCTGTATTATCAACCAATAAACTATTTAGGATATATCACCAGTAATATCTCCTCTAATGTATGACCCCCCCTGTATTATCAACCAATAAACTATTTAGGGTATCACCAGTAATATCTCCACTAACATATGATCCCCCTGTATTATCAACCAATAAACTATTTAGGATATCACCAGTAATATCTCCACTAACATATGATCCCCCTGTATTATCAACCAATAAACTATTTAGGATATCACCAGTAATATCTCCACTAATGTATGACCCCCCTGTATTATCAACCAATAAACTATTTAGGATATCACCAGTAATATCTCCACTAATGTATGACCCCCCTGTATTATCAACCAATAGACTATTTAGGATATATCACCAGTAATATCTCCTCTAATGTATGACCCCCCCTGTATTATCAACCAATAAACTATTTAGGATATCACCATAGCCGAGAAATCTTGGCTCTGCCGAATTTTTTTTTTCCGTGTTCGTCATAGCCAAGATCACTTGCATAGTAAAAAAAGGATATATGTTAAGGAGACCCGCCGAAAAAAGCGGCGGCGCAAATATCACAACAAATAAGCAAAGAATAAAATATTTACCACTGCATTCCGATAGTATAGACCACGAAGAAGGAGTTTGTCAAACTTATGCCGCTGTACAGTGGTAAACTTTCCCTCATGCAGTCAATATTTGTTTTGAAGTCCACTGGCTTTCAACCTGACGTAACCGCCATAGTAAAACATTTAAACGACCAGTTAAACTGTGCGGGGCGTCGTAGAAATACTTCAATCATATATCTTTAGTCACTTTACAGCGGCATAAGTTTGACAAACTCCTTCTTCGTGGTCTATGCTATCGGAATGCAGTGGTAAATATTTTATTCTTTGCTTATTTGTTGTGAAATTTGCGCCGCCGATTTTTTCGGCGGGTCTCCTTAACATATATTCTTTTTTTACTATGGAAGTGATCTTGGCTATGACGAACACGGAAAAAAAAAATTCGGCAGAGCCAAGATTTCTCCGCTAGATATCACCAGTAATATATCCACTAACATATGATCCCCCTGTATTATCAACCAATAAACTATTTAGGATATCACCAGTAATATCTCCTCTAATGTATGACCCCCCTGTATTATCAACCAATAAACTATTTAGGATATCACCAGTAATATCTCCACTAATGCATGACCCCCCTGTATTATCAACCAATAAACTATTTAGGATATATCACCAGTAATATCTCCTCTAATGTATGACCCCCCTGTATTATCAACCAATAAACTATTTAGGGTATCACCAGTAATATCTCCACTAACATATGATCCCCCTGTATTATCAACCAATAAACTATTTAGGATATCACCAGTAATATCTCCACTAACATATGATCCCCCTGTATTATCAACCAATAAACTATTTAGGATATCACCAGTAATATCTCCACTAATGTATGACCCCCCTGTATTATCAACCAATAAACTATTCAGGATATCACCAGTAATATCTCCACTAACATATGACCCCCCTGTATTATCAACCAATAAACTATTTAGGATATATCACCAGTAATATCTCCTCTAATGTATGACCCCCCCTGTATTATCAACTAATAAACTATTTAGGATATCACCAGTAATATCTCCACTAACATATGATCCCCCTGTATTATCAACCAATAAACTATTTAGGATATCACCAGTAATATCTCCTCTAATGTATGACCCCCCTGTATTATCAACCAATAAACTATTTAGGATATCACCAGTAATATCTCCACTAATGTATGACCCCCCTGTATTATCAACCAATAAACTATTTAGGATATCACCAGTAATATCTCCACTAATGTATGACCCCCCTGTATTATCAACCAATAAACTATTTAGGATATATCACCAGTAATATCTCCTCTAATGTATGACCCCCCCCCCCTGTATTATCAACCAATAAACTATTTAGGATATCACCAGTAATATCTCCACTAATGTATGATCCCCCTGTATTATCAAGCAATAAACTATTTAGGATATCACCAGTTATATCTCCACTAATGCATGACCCCCCTGTATTATCAACCAATAAACTATTTAGGATATCACCAGTAATATCTCCACTAATGTATGATCCCCCTATATTATCAACCAATAAACTATTTAGGATATCACCAGTAATATCTCCTCTAATGTATGACCCCCCTGTATTATCAACCAATAAACTATTTAGGATATCACCAGTAATATCTCCTCTAATGTATGACCCCCCTGTATTATCAACCAATAAACTATTTAGGATATCACCAGCAATATCTCCACTAATGTATTACCCCCTGTATTATCAACCAATAGACTATTTAGGATATATCACCAGTAATATCTCCTCTAATGTATGACCCCCCCCCCCCTGTATTATCAACCAATAAACTATTTAGGATATCACCAGTAATATATCCACTAACATATGATCCCCCTGTATTATCAACCAATAAACTATTTATGATATCACCAGTAATATCTCCACTAATGTATGACCCCCCTGTATTTTCAACCAATAAACTATTTAGGATATCTTCAGTAATATCTCCACTAACATATGATCACCCTGTATTATCAACCAATAAACTATTTAGGATATCACCAGTAATATCTCCATTAACATATAACCCCCCTGTATTATCAACCAATAAACTATTTAGGATATCACCAGTAATATCTCCACTAACATATGATCCCCCTGTATTATCAACCAATAAACTATTTAGGATATCACCAGTAATATCTCCACTAATGTATGACCCCCCTGTATTATCAACCAATAAACTATTTAGGATATCACCAGTACTATCTCCACTAATGTATGACCCCACTGTATTATCATTCAATAAACTATTTAGGATATCACCAGTAATATCACCACTTATGTATGACCCCCCTGTATTATTAACCAATAAACTATTTAGGATATCACCAGTAATATCTCCACTAATGTATGACCCCCCTGTATTATCAACCAATAAACTATTTAGGATATCACCAGTAATATCTCCACTAATGTATGACCCCCCTGTATTATCATCCAATAAACTATTTAGGATATCACCAGTAATATCTCTTTTTATGTATGACCCCCCCTGTATTATTAACCAATAAACTATTTAGGATATCACCAGTAATATCTCCACTAATGTATGACCCCCCTGTATTATCAACCAATAAACTATTTAGGATATCACCAGTATTATCTCTACTAATGTATGACCCCCCTGTATTTTCAACCAATAAACTATTTAGGATATCTTCAGTAATATCTCCACTAACATATGATCACCCTGTATAATCAACCAATAAACTATTTAGGATATCACCAGTAATATCTCCATTAACATATGACGCCCCTGTATTATCAACCAATAAACTATTTAGGATATCACCAGTAATATCTCCACTAACATATGATCCCCCTGTATTATCAACCAATAAACTATTTAGGATATCACCAGTAATATCTCAACTAATGTATGACCCCCCTGTATTATCAACCAATAAACTATTTAGGATATCACCAGTACTATCTCCACTAATGTATGACCCCACTGTATTATCATCCAGTAAACTATTTAGGATATCACCAGTAATATCTCCACTTATGTATGACCCCCCTGTATTATTAACCAATAAACTATTTAGGATATCACCAGTAATATCTCCACTAATGTATGACCCCCCTGTATTATCAACCAATAAACTATTTAGGATATCACCAGTAATATCTCCACTAATGTATGACCCCCCGGTATTATCATCCAATAAACTATTTAGGATATCACCAGTAATATCTCCACTTATGTATGACCCCCCCCCTGTATTATTAACCAATAAACTATTTAGGATATCACCAGTAATATCTCCACTAATGTATAACCCCCCTGTATTATCAACCAATAAACTATTTAGGATATCACCAGTATTATCTCTACTAATGTATGACCCCCCTGTATTATCAACCAATAAACTATTTAGGATATCACCAGTAATATCTCCACTAATGCATGACCCCCCTGTATTATCAACCAATAAACTATTTAGGATATATCACCAGTAATATCTCCTCTAATGTATGACCCCCCTGTATTATCAACCAATAAACTATTTAGGGTATCACCAGTAATATCTCCACTAACATATGATCCCCCTGTATTATCAACCAATAAACTATTTAGGATATAACCAGTAATATCTCTACTAATGTATGACCCCCTGTATTATCAACCAATAAACTATTTAGGATATCACCAGTATTATCTCCACTAACATATGATCCCCCTGTATTATCAACCAATAAACTATTTAGGATATCACCAGTAATATCTCCACTAATGTATGACCCCCCTGTATTATCAACCAATAGACTATTTAGGATATATCACCAGTAATATCTCCTCTAATGTATGACCCCCCCCCCTGTATTATCAACCAATAAACTATTTAGGATATCACCAGTAATATATCCACTAACATATGATCCCCCTGTATTATCAACTAATAAACTATTTATGATATCACCAGTAATATCTCCTCTAATGTATGACCCCCCTGTATTATCAACCAATAAACTATTTAGGATATCACCAGTAATATCTCCACTAATGTATGATCCCCCTGTATTATCAACCAATAAACTATTTAGGATATCACCAGTAATATCTCCACTAACATATGATCACCCTGTATTATCAACCAATAAACTATTTAGGATATCACCAGTAATATCTCCATTAACATATGACCCCCCTGTATTATCAACCAATAAACTATTTAGGATATCACCAGTAATATCTCCACTAATGTATGACCCCCCTGTATTATCAACCAATAAACTATTTAGGATATCACCAGTAATATCTCCACTAACATATGATCCCCCTGTATTATCAACCAATAAACTATTTAGGATATCACCAGTAATATCTCCACTAATGTATGACCCCCCTGTATTATCAACCAATAAACTATTCAGGATATCACCAGTAATATCTCCACTAACATATGACCCCCCTGTATTATCAACCAATAAACTATTTAGGATATATCACCAGTAATATCTCCTCTAATGTATGACCCCCCCTGTATTATTAACCAATAAACTATTTAGGATATCACCAGTAATATCTCCACTAATGTATGACCCCCCTGTATTATCAACCAATAAACTATTTAGGATATCACCAGTAATATCTCCACTAATGTATGACCCCCCTGTATTATCATCCAATAAACTATTTAAGATATCACCAGTAATATCTCCACTTATGTATGACCCCCCCCCTGTATTATTAACCAATAAACTATTTAGGATATCACCAGTAATATCTCCACTAATGTATGACCCCCCTGTATTATCAACCAATAAACTATTTAGGATATCACCAGTATTATCTCTACTAATGTATGACCCCCCTGTATTATCAACCAATAAACTATTTAGGATATCACCAGTAATATCTCCACTAATGCATGACCCCCCTGTATTATTAACCAATAAACTATTTAGGATATATCACCAGTAATATCTCCTCTAATGTATGACCCCCCTGCATTATCAACCAATAAACTATTTAGGGTATCACCAGTAATATCTCCACTAACATATGATCCCCCTGTATTATCAACCAATAAACTATTTAGGATATAACCAGTAATATCTCTACTAATGTATGACCCCCGTGTATTTTCAACCAATAAACTATTTAGGATATCTTCAGTAATATCTCCACTAACATATGATCACCCTGTATAATCAACCAATAAACTATTTAGGATATCACCAGTAATATCTCCATTAACATATGACGCCCCTGTATTATCAACCAATAAACTATTTAGGATATCACCAGTAATATCTCCACTAACATATGATCCCCCTGTATTATCAACCAATAAACTATTTAGGATATCACCAGTAATATCTCAACTAATGTATGACCCCCCTGTATTATCAACCAATAAACTATTTAGGATATCACCAGTACTATCTCCACTAATGTATGACCCCACTGTATTATCATCCAGTAAACTATTTAGGATATCACCAGTAATATCTCCACTTATGTATGACCCCCCTGTATTATTAACCAATAAACTATTTAGGATATCACCAGTAATATCTCCACTAATGTATGACCCCCCTGTATTATCAACCAATAAACTATTTAGGATATCACCAGTAATATCTCCACTAATGTATGACCCCCCTGTATTATCATCCAATAAACTATTTAGGATATCACCAGTAATATCTCCACTTATGTATGACCCCCCCCCTGTATTATTAACCAATAAACTATTTAGGATATCACCAGTAATATCTCCACTAATGTATGACCCCCCTGTATTATCAACCAATAAACTATTTAGGATATCACCAGTATTATCTCTACTAATGTATGACCCCCCTGTATTATCAACCAATAAACTATTTAGGATATCACCAGTAATATCTCCACTAATGCATGACCCCCCTGTATTATCAACCAATAAACTATTTAGGATATATCACCAGTAATATCTCCTCTAATGTATGACCCCCCTGTATTATCAACCAATAAACTATTTAGGGTATCACCAGTAATATCTCCACTAACATATGATCCCCCTGTATTATCAACCAATAAACTATTTAGGATATAACCAGTAATATCTCTACTAATGTATGACCCCCTGTATTATCAACCAATAAACTATTTAGGATATCACCAGTAATATCTCCACTAACATATGATCCCCCTGTATTATCAACCAATAAACTATTTAGGATATCACCAGTAATATCTCCACTAATGTATGACCCCCCTGTATTATCAACCAATAGACTATTTAGGATATATCACCAGTAATATCTCCTCTAATGTATGACCCCCCCCCCCCTGTATTATCAACCAATAAACTATTTAGGATATCACCAGTAATATATCCACTAACATATGATCCCCCTGTATTATCAACTAATAAACTATTTATGATATCACCAGTAATATCTCCTCTAATGTATGACCCCCCTGTATTATCAACCAATAAACTATTTAGGATATCACCAGTAATATCTCCACTAATGTATGATCCCCCTGTATTATCAACCAATAAACTATTTAGGATATCACCAGTAATATCTCCACTAACATATGATCACCCTGTATTATCAACCAATAAACTATTTAGGATATCACCAGTAATATCTCCATTAACATATGACCCCCCTGTATTATCAACCAATAAACTATTTAGGATATCACCAGTAATATCTCCACTAATGTATGACCCCCCTGTATTATCAACCAATAAACTATTTAGGATATCACCAGTAATATCTCCACTAACATATGATCCCCCTGTATTATCAACCAATAAACTATTTAGGATATAACCAGTAATATCTCTACTAATGTATGACCCCCTGTATTATCAACCAATAAACTATTTAGGATATCACCAGTAATATCTCCACTAATGTATGACCCCCCTGTATTATCAACCAATAAACTATTTAGGATATCACCAGTATTATCTCTACTAATGTATGACCCCCCTGTATTATCAACCAATAAACTATTTAGGATATCACCAGTAATATCTCCATTAATGCATGACCCCCCTGTATTATTAACCAATAAACTATTTAGGATATATCACCAGTAATATCTCCTCTAATGTATGACCCCCCTGCATTATCAACCAATAAACTATTTAGGGTATCACCAGTAATATCTCCACTAACATATGATCCCCCTGTATTATCAACCAATAAACTATTTAGGATATAACCAGTAATATCTCTACTAATGTATGACCCCCCTGTATTTTCAACCAATAAACTATTTAGGATATCTTCAGTAATATCTCCACTAACATATGATCACCCTGTATAATCAACCAATAAACTATTTAGGATATCACCAGTAATATCTCCATTAACATATGACGCCCCTGTATTATCAACCAATAAACTATTTAGGATATCACCAGTAATATCTCCACTAACATATGATCCCCCTGTATTATCAACCAATAAACTATTTAGGATATCACCAGTAATATCTCAACTAATGTATGACCCCCCTGTATTATCAACCAATAAACTATTTAGGATATCACCAGTACTATCTCCACTAATGTATGACCCCACTGTATTATCATCCAGTAAACTATTTAGGATATCACCAGTAATATCTCCACTTATGTATGACCCCCCTGTATTATTAACCAATAAACTATTTAGGATATCACCAGTAATATCTCCACTAATGTATGACCCCCCTGTATTATCAACCAATAAACTATTTAGGATATCACCAGTAATATCTCCACTAATGTATGACCCCCCTGTATTATCATCCAATAAACTATTTAGGATATCACCAGTAATATCTCCACTTATGTATGACCCCCCCCCCTGTATTATTAACCAATAAACTATTTAGGATATCACCAGTAATATCTCCACTAATGTATGACCCCCCTGTATTATCAACCAATAAACTATTTAGGATATCACCAGTATTATCTCTACTAATGTATGACCCCCCTGTATTATCAACCAATAAACTATTTAGGATATCACCAGTAATATCTCCACTAATGCATGACCCCCCTGTATTATCAACCAATAAACTATTTAGGATATATCACCAGTAATATCTCCTCTAATGTATGACCCCCCTGTATTATCAACCAATAAACTATTTAGGGTATCACCAGTAATATCTCCACTAACATATGATCCCCCTGTATTATCAACCAATAAACTATTTAGGATATAACCAGTAATATCTCTACTAATGTATGACCCCCTGTATTATCAACCAATAAACTATTTAGGATATCACCAGTAATATCTCCACTAACATATGATCCCCCTGTATTATCAACCAATAAACTATTTAGGATATCACCAGTAATATCTCCACTAATGTATGACCCCCCTGTATTATCAACCAATAGACTATTTAGGATATATCACCAGTAATATCTCCTCTAATGTATGACCCCCCCCCCTGTATTATCAACCAATAAACTATTTAGGATATCACCAGTAATATATCCACTAACATATGATCCCCCTGTATTATCAACTAATAAACTATTTATGATATCACCAGTAATATCTCCTCTAATGTATGACCCCCCTGTATTATCAACCAATAAACTATTTAGGATATCACCAGTAATATCTCCACTAATGTATGATCCCCCTGTATTATCAACCAATAAACTATTTAGGATATCACCAGTAATATCTCCACTAACATATGATCACCCTGTATTATCAACCAATAAACTATTTAGGATATCACCAGTAATATCTCCATTAACATATGACCCCCCTGTATTATCAACCAATAAACTATTTAGGATATCACCAGTAATATCTCCACTAATGTATGACCCCCCTGTATTATCAACCAATAAACTATTTAGGATATCACCAGTAATATCTCCACTAACATATGATCCCCCTGTATTATCAACCAATAAACTATTTAGGATATCACCAGTAATATCTCCACTAATGTATGACCCCCCTGTATTATCAACCAATAAACTATTCAGGATATCACCAGTAATATCTCCACTAACATATGACCCCCCTGTATTATCAACCAATAAACTATTTAGGATATATCACCAGTAATATCTCCTCTAATGTATGACCCCCCCTGTATTATTAACCAATAAACTATTTAGGATATCACCAGTAATATCTCCACTAATGTATGACCCCCCTGTATTATCAACCAATAAACTATTTAGGATATCACCAGTAATATCTCCACTAATGTATGACCCCCCTGTATTATCATCCAATAAACTATTTAGGATATCACCAGTAATATCTCCACTTATGTATGACCCCCCCCCCCTGTATTATTAACCAATAAACTATTTAGGATATCACCAGTAATATCTCCACTAATGTATGACCCCCCTGTATTATCAACCAATAAACTATTTAGGATATCACCAGTATTATCTCTACTAATGTATGACCCCCCTGTATTATCAACCAATAAACTATTTAGGATATCACCAGTAATATCTCCACTAATGCATGACCCCCCTGAATTATTAACCAATAAACTATTTAGGATATATCACCAGTAATATCTCCTCTAATGTATGACCCCCCTGCATTATCAACCAATAAACTATTTAGGGTATCACCAGTAATATCTCCACTAACATATGATCCCCCTGTATTATCAACCAATAAACTATTTAGGATATAACCAGTAATATCTCTACTAATGTATGACCCCTCTGTATTATCAACCAATAAACTATTTAGGATATCACCAGTAATATCTCCACTAACATATGATCCCCCTGTATTATCAACCAATAAACTATTTAGGATATCACCAGTAATATCTCCACTAATGTATGACCCCCCTGTATTATCAACCAATAAACTATTTAGGATATCACCAGTAATATCTCCACTAACATATGATCCACCTGTATTATCAACCAATAAACTATTTAGGATACCACCAGTAATATCTCCACTAATGTATGACCCCCCTGTATTATCAACCAATAGACTATTTAGGATATATCACCAGTAATATCTCCTCTAATGTATGACCCCCCCCCCTGTATTATCAACCAATAAACTATTTAGGATATCACCAGTAATATATCCACTAACATATGATCCCCCTGTATTATCAACTAATAAACTATTTATGATATAACCAGTAATATCTCCTCTAATGTATGACCCCCCCCCTGTATTATCAACCAATAAATTATTTAGGATATCACCTGTAATATCTCTACTAACATATGATCACCCTGTATTATCAACCAATAAACTATTTAGGATATCACCAGTAATATCTCCATTAACATATGATCCTCCTGTATTATCAACCAATAAACTATTTAGGATATCACCAGTAATATCTCCACTAATGTATGACCCCCCTGTATTATCAACCAATAAACTATTTAGGATATCACCAGTAATATCTCCACTAACATATGATCCCCCTGTATTATCAACCAATAAACTATTTAGGATATCACCAGTAATATCTCCACTAATGTATGACCCCCCTGTATTATCAACCAATAAACTATTCAGGATATCACCAGTTATATCTCCACTAACATATGACCCCCCTGTATTATCAACCAATAAACTATTTAGGATATATCACCAGTAATATCTCCTCTAATGTATGACCCCCCTGTATTATCAACCAATAAACTATTTAGGATATCACCAGTAATATCTCTACTAATGTATGATCCCCCTATATTATCAACCAATAAACTATTTAGGATATATCACCAGTAATATCTCCTCTAATGTATGACCCCCCCTGTATTATCAACCAATAAACTATTTAGGGTATCACCAGTAATATCGCCACTAACATATGATCCCCCTGTATTATCAACCAATAAACTATTTAGGATATCACCAGTAATATCTCCACTATTGTATGACCCCCCTGTATTATCAACCAATAAACTATTTAGGATATCACCAGTAATATCTCCACTAATGTATGACCCCCCTGTATTATCAACCAATATACTATTTAGGATATATCACCAGTAATATCTCCTCTAATGTAAGACCCCCCCCTGTATTATCAACCAATAAACTATTTAGGATATCACCAGTAATATATCCACTAACATATGATCCCCCTGTATTATCAACTAATAAACTATTTATGATATAACCAGTAATATCTCCTCTAATGTATGACCCCCCCCCCCCCTGTATTATCAACCAATAAATTATTTAGGATATCACCTGTAATATCTCCACTAACATATGATCACCCTGTATTATCAACTAATAAACTATTTATGATATAACCAGTAATATCTCCTCTAATGTATGACCCCCCCCCCTGTATTATCAACCAATAAATTATTTAGAATATCACCTGTAATATCTCCACTAACATATGATCACCCTGTATTATCAACCAATAAACTATTTAGGATATCACCAGTAATATCTCCATTAACATATGATCCCCCTGTATTATCAACCAATAAACTATTTAGGATATCACCAGTAATATCTCTACTAATGTATGACCCCCTGTATTATCAACCAATAAACTATTTAGGATATCACCAGTAATATCTCCACTAACATATGATCCCCCTGTATTATCAACCAATAAACTATTTAGGATATCACCAGTAATATCTCCACTAATGTATGACCCCCCTGTATTATCAACCAATAGACTATTTAGGATATATCACCAGTAATATCTCCTCTAATGTATGACCCCCCCCCCTGTATTATCAACCAATAAACTATTTAGGATATTACCAGTAATATATCCACTAACATATGATCCCCCTGTATTATCAACTAATAAACTATTTATGATATCACCAGTAATATCTCCTCTAATGTATGACCCCCCTGTATTATCAACCAATAAACTATTTAGGATATCACCAGTAATATCTCCACTAATGTATGATCCCCCTGTATTATCAACCAATAAACTATTTAGGATATCACCAGTAATATCTCCACTAACATATGATCACCCTGTATTATCAACCAATAAACTATTTAGGATATCACCAGTAATATCTCCATTAACATATGACCCCCCTGTATTATCAACCAATAAACTATTTAGGATATCACCAGTAATATCTCCACTAATGTATGACCCCCCTGTATTATCAACCAATAAACTATTTAGGATATCACCAGTAATATCTCCACTAACATATGATCCCCCTGTATTATCAACCAATAAACTATTTAGGATATCACCAGTAATATCTCCACTAATGTATGACCCCCCTGTATTATCAACCAATAAACTATTCAGGATATCACCAGTAATATCTCCACTAACATATGACCCCCCTGTATTATCAACCAATAAACTATTTAGGATATATCACCAGTAATATCTCCTCTAATGTATGACCCCCCCTGTATTATTAACCAATAAACTATTTAGGATATCACCAGTAATATCTCCACTAATGTATGACCCCCCTGTATTATCAACCAATAAACTATTTAGGATATCACCAGTAATATCTCCACTAATGTATGACCCCCCTGTATTATCATCCAATAAACTATTTAGGATATCACCAGTAATATCTCCACTTATGTATGACCCCCCCCCCCTGTATTATTAACCAATAAACTATTTAGGATATCACCAGTAATATCTCCACTAATGTATGACCCCCCTGTATTATCAACCAATAAACTATTTAGGATATCACCAGTATTATCTCTACTAATGTATGACCCCCCTGTATTATCAACCAATAAACTATTTAGGATATCACCAGTAATATCTCCACTAATGCATGACCCCCCTGTATTATTAACCAATAAACTATTTAGGATATATCACCAGTAATATCTCCTCTAATGTATGACCCCCCTGCATTATCAACCAATAAACTATTTAGGGTATCACCAGTAATATCTCCACTAACATATGATCCCCCTGTATTATCAACCAATAAACTATTTAGGATATAACCAGTAATATCTCTACTAATGTATGACCCCTCTGTATTATCAACCAATAAACTATTTAGGATATCACCAGTAATATCTCCACTAACATATGATCCCCCTGTATTATCAACCAATAAACTATTTAGGATATCACCAGTAATATCTCCACTAATGTATGACCCCCCTGTATTATCAACCAATAAACTATTTAGGATATCACCAGTAATATCTCCACTAACATATGATCCCCCTGTATTATCAACCAATAAACTATTTAGGATACCACCAGTAATATCTCCACTAATGTATGACCCCCCTGTATTATCAACCAATAGACTATTTAGGATATATCACCAGTAATATCTCCTCTAATGTATGACCCCCCCCCCTGTATTATCAACCAATAAACTATTTAGGATATCACCAGTAATATATCCACTAACATATGATCCCCCTGTATTATCAACTAATAAACTATTTATGATATAACCAGTAATATCTCCTGTAATGTATGACCCCCCCCCTGTATTATCAACCAATAAATTATTTAGGATATCACCTGTAATATCTCTACTAACATATGATCACCCTGTATTATCAACCAATAAACTATTTAGGATATCACCAGTAATATCTCCATTAACATATGATCCTCCTGTATTATCAACCAATAAACTATTTAGGATATCACCAGTAATATCTCCACTAATGTATGACCCCCCTGTATTATCAACCAATAAACTATTTAGGATATCACCAGTAATATCTCCACTAACATATGATCCCCCTGTATTATCAACCAATAAACTATTTAGGATATCACCAGTAATATCTCCACTAATGTATGACCCCCCTGTATTATCAACCAATAAACTATTCAGGATATCACCAGTTATATCTCCACTAACATATGACCCCCCTGTATTATCAACCAATAAACTATTTAGGATATATCACCAGTAATATCTCCTCTAATGTATGACCCCCCTGTATTATCAACCAATAAACTATTTAGGATATCACCAGTAATATCTCTACTAATGTATGATCCCCCTATATTATCAACCAATAAACTATTTAGGATATATCACCAGTAATATCTCCTCTAATGTATGACCCCCCCTGTATTATCAACCAATAAACTATTTAGGGTATCACCAGTAATATCGCCACTAACATATGATCCCCCTGTATTATCAACCAATAAACTATTTAGGATATCACCAGTAATATCTCCACTAATGTATGACCCCCCTGTATTATCAACCAATAAACTATTTAGGATATCACCAGTAATATCTCCACTAATGTATGACCCCCCTGTATTATCAACCAATATACTATTTAGGATATATCACCAGTAATATCTCCTCTAATGTAAGACCCCCCCCTGTATTATCAACCAATAAACTATTTAGGATATCACCAGTAATATATCCACTAACATATGATCCCCCTGTATTATCAACTAATAAACTATTTATGATATAACCAGTAATATCTCCTCTAATGTATGACCCCCCCCCCTGTATTATCAACCAATAAATTATTTAGGATATCACCTGTAATATCTCCACTAACATATGATCACCCTGTATTATCAACCAATAAACTATTTAGGATATCACCAGTAATATCTCCATTAACATATGATCCCCCTGTATTATCAACCAATAAACTATTTAGGATATCACCAGTAATATCTCCACTAATGTATGACCCCCCTGTATTATCAACCAATAAACTATTTAGGATATCACCAGTAATATCTCCACTAACATATGATCCCCCTGTATTATCAACCAATAAACTATTTAGGATATCACCAGTAATATCTCCACTAATGTATGACCCCCCTGTATTATCAACCAATAAACTATTCAGGATATCACCAGTTATATCTCCACTAACATATGACCCCCCTGTATTATCAACCAATAAACTATTTAGGATATATCACCAGTAATATCTCCTCTAATGTATGACCCCCCTGTATTATCAACCAATAAACTATTTAGGATATCACCAGTAATATCTCTACTAATGTATGATCCCCCTATATTATCAACCAATAAACTATTTAGGATATATCACCAGTAATATCTCCTCTAATGTATGACCCCCCCTGTATTATCAACCAATAAACTATTTAGGATATCACCAGTAATATCTCCACTAATGTATGACCCCCCTGTATTATCAACCAATAAACTATTTAGGATATCACCAGTAATATCTCCACTAACATATGATCCCCCTGTATTATCAACCAATAAACTATTTAGGATATCACCAGTAATATCTCCACTAATGTATGACCCCCCTGTATTATCAACCAATAGACTATTTAGGATATATCACCAGTAATATCTCCTCTAATGTATGACCCCCCCTGTATTATCAACCAATAAACTATTTAGGATATCACCAGTAATATATCCACTAACATATGATCCCCCTGTATTATCAACTAATAAACTATTTATGATATCACCAGTAATATCTCCTCTAATGTATGACCCCCCCTGTATTATCAACCAATAAACTATTTAGGATATCACCAGTAATATCTCCATTAACATATGATCCCCCTGTATTATCAACCAATAAACTATTTAGGATATCACCAGTAATATCTCCTCTAATGTATGACCCCCCCTGTATTATCAACCAATAAACTATTTAGGATATCACCAGTAATATATCCACTAACATATGATCCCCCTGTATTATCAACTAATAAACTATTTATGATATCACCAGTAATATCTCCTCTAATGTATGATCACCCTGTATTATCAACCAATAAACTATTTAGGATATCACCAGTAATATCTCCATTAACATATGATCCCCCTGTATTATCAACCAATAAACTATTTAGGATATCACCAGTAATATCTCCACTAATGTATGACCCCCCTGTATTATCAACCAATAAACTATTTAGGATATCACCAGTAATATCTCCACTAACATATGACCCCCCTGTATTATCAACCAATAAACTATTTAGGATATATCACCAGTAATATCTCCTCTAATGTATGACCCCCCCCCCTGTATTATCAACCAATAAACTATTTAGGATATCACCAGTAATATCTCCACTAACATATGATCCCCCTGTATTATCAACCAATAAACTATTTAGGATATCACCAGTAATATCTCCACTAATGTATGACCCCCCTGTATTATCAACCAATAAACTATTTAGGATATATCACCAGTAATATCTCCTCTAATGTATGACCCCCCCCCCTGTATTATCAACCAATATACTATTTAGGATATCACCAGTAATATCTCCACTAATGTATGATCCCCCTGTATTATCAAGCAATAAACTATTTAGGATATCACCAGTAATATCACCACTAATGTATGACCCCCCTGTATTATCAACCAATAAACTATTTAGGATATCACCAGTAATATCTCCACTAATGTATGATCCCCCTGTATTATCAACCAATAAACTATTTAGGATATCACCAGTAATATCTCCTCTAATGTATGACCCCCCTGTATTATCAACCAATAAACTATTTAGGATATCACCAGTAATATCTCTACTAATGTATGATCCCCCTATATTATCAACCAATAAACTATTTAGGATATCACCAGTAATATCTCCACTAATGTATGACCCCCCTGTATTATCAACCAATAAACTATTTAGGATATATCACCAGTAATATCTCCTCTAATGTATGACCCCCCCTGTATTATCAACCAATAAACTATTTAGGGTATCACCAGTAATATCTCCACTAACATATGATCCCCCTGTATTATCAACCAATAAACTATTTAGGATATCACCAGTAATATCTCCACTAACATATGATCCCCCTGTATTATCAACCAATAAACTATTTAGGATATCACCAGTAATATCTCCACTAATGTATGACCCCCCTGTATTATCAACCAATAAACTATTTAGGATATCACCAGTAATATCTCCACTAATGTATGACCCCCCTGTATTATCAACCAATAGACTATTTAGGATATATCACCAGTAATATCTCCTCTAATGTATGACCCCCCCTGTATTATCAACCAATAAACTATTTAGGATATCACCATAGCCGAGAAATCTTGGCTCTGCCGAATTTTTTTTTTCCGTGTTCGTCATAGCCAAGATCACTTGCATAGTAAAAAAAGGATATATGTTAAGGAGACCCGCCGAAAAAAGCGGCGGCGCAAATATCACAACAAATAAGCAAAGAATAAAATATTTACCACTGCATTCCGATAGTATAGACCACGAAGAAGGAGTTTGTCAAACTTATGCCGCTGTACAGTGGTAAACTTTCCCTCATGCAGTCAATATTTGTTTTGAAGTCCACTGGCTTTCAACCTGACGTAACCGCCATAGTAAAACATTTAAACGACCAGTTAAACTGTGCGGGGCGTCGTAGAAATACTTCAATCATATATCTTTAGTCACTTTACAGCGGCATAAGTTTGACAAACTCCTTCTTCGTGGTCTATGCTATCGGAATGCAGTGGTAAATATTTTATTCTTTGCTTATTTGTTGTGAAATTTGCGCCGCCGATTTTTTCGGCGGGTCTCCTTAACATATATTCTTTTTTTACTATGGAAGTGATCTTGGCTATGACGAACACGGAAAAAAAAAATTCGGCAGAGCCAAGATTTCTCCGCTAGATATCACCAGTAATATATCCACTAACATATGATCCCCCTGTATTATCAACCAATAAACTATTTAGGATATCACCAGTAATATCTCCTCTAATGTATGACCCCCCTGTATTATCAACCAATAAACTATTTAGGATATCACCAGTAATATCTCCACTAATGCATGACCCCCCTGTATTATCAACCAATAAACTATTTAGGATATATCACCAGTAATATCTCCTCTAATGTATGACCCCCCTGTATTATCAACCAATAAACTATTTAGGGTATCACCAGTAATATCTCCACTAACATATGATCCCCCTGTATTATCAACCAATAAACTATTTAGGATATCACCAGTAATATCTCCACTAACATATGATCCCGCTGTATTATCAACCAATAAACTATTTAGGATATCACCAGTAATATCTCCACTAATGTATGACCCCCCTGTATTATCAACCAATAAACTATTCAGGATATCACCAGTAATATCTCCACTAACATATGACCCCCCTGTATTATCAACCAATAAACTATTTAGGATATATCACCAGTAATATCTCCTCTAATGTATGACCCCCCCTGTATTATCAACTAATAAACTATTTAGGATATCACCAGTAATATCTCCACTAACATATGATCCCCCTGTATTATCAACCAATAAACTATTTAGGATATCACCAGTAATATCTCCTCTAATGTATGACCCCCCTGTATTATCAACCAATAAACTATTTAGGATATCACCAGTAATATCTCCACTAATGTATGACCCCCCTGTATTATCAACCAATAAACTATTTAGGATATCACCAGTAATATCTCCACTAATGTATGACCCCCCTGTATTATCAACCAATAAACTATTTAGGATATATCACCAGTAATATCTCCTCTAATGTATGACCCCCCCCCCCTGTATTATCAACCAATAAACTATTTAGGATATCACCAGTAATATCTCCACTAATGTATGATCCCCCTGTATTATCAAGCAATAAACTATTTAGGATATCACCAGTTATATCTCCACTAATGCATGACCCCCCTGTATTATCAACCAATAAACTATTTAGGATATCACCAGTAATATCTCCACTAATGTATGATCCCCCTATATTATCAACCAATAAACTATTTAGGATATCACCAGTAATATCTCCTCTAATGTATGACCCCCCTGTATTATCAACCAATAAACTATTTAGGATATCACCAGTAATATCTCCTCTAATGTATGACCCCCCTGTATTATCAACCAATAAACTATTTAGGATATCACCAGTAATATCTCCACTAATGTATTACCCCCTGTATTATCAACCAATAGACTATTTAGGATATATCACCAGTAATATCTCCTCTAATGTATGACCCCCCCCCCTGTATTATCAACCAATAAACTATTTAGGATATCACCAGTAATATATCCACTAACATATGATCCCCCTGTATTATCAACCAATAAACTATTTATGATATCACCAGTAATATCTCCACTAATGTATGACCCCCCTGTATTTTCAACCAATAAACTATTTAGGATATCTTCAGTAATATCTCCACTAACATATGATCACCCTGTATTATCAACCAATAAACTATTTAGGATATCACCAGTAATATCTCCATTAACATATAACCCCCCTGTATTATCAACCAATAAACTATTTAGGATATCACCAGTAATATCTCCACTAACATATGATCCCCCTGTATTATCAACCAATAAACTATTTAGGATATCACCAGTAATATCTCCACTAATGTATGACCCCCCTGTATTATCAACCAATAAACTATTTAGGATATCACCAGTACTATCTCCACTAATGTATGACCCCACTGTATTATCATTCAATAAACTATTTAGGATATCACCAGTAATATCACCACTTATGTATGACCCCCCTGTATTATTAACCAATAAACTATTTAGGATATCACCAGTAATATCTCCACTAATGTATGACCCCCCTGTATTATCAACCAATAAACTATTTAGGATATCACCAGTAATATCTCCACTAATGTATGACCCCCCTGTATTATCATCCAATAAACTATTTAGGATATCACCAGTAATATCTCTTTTTATGTATGACCCCCCCTGTATTATTAACCAATAAACTATTTAGGATATCACCAGTAATATCTCCACTAATGTATGACCCCCCTGTATTATCAACCAATAAACTATTTAGGATATCACCAGTATTATCTCTACTAATGTATGACCCCCCTGTATTTTCAACCAATAAACTATTTAGGATATCTTCAGTAATATCTCCACTAACATATGATCACCCTGTATAATCAACCAATAAACTATTTAGGATATCACCAGTAATATCTCCATTAACATATGACGCCCCTGTATTATCAACCAATAAACTATTTAGGATATCACCAGTAATATCTCCACTAACATATGATCCCCCTGTATTATCAACCAATAAACTATTTAGGATATCACCAGTAATATCTCAACTAATGTATGACCCCCCTGTATTATCAACCAATAAACTATTTAGGATATCACCAGTACTATCTCCACTAATGTATGACCCCACTGTATTATCATCCAGTAAACTATTTAGGATATCACCAGTAATATCTCCACTTATGTATGACCCCCCTGTATTATTAACCAATAAACTATTTAGGATATCACCAGTAATATCTCCACTAATGTATGACCCCCCTGTATTATCAACCAATAAACTATTTAGGATATCACCAGTAATATCTCCACTAATGTATGACCCCCCGGTATTATCATCCAATAAACTATTTAGGATATCACCAGTAATATCTCCACTTATGTATGACCCCCCCCCCCCCTGTATTATTAACCAATAAACTATTTAGGATATCACCAGTAATATCTCCACTAATGTATAACCCCCCTGTATTATCAACCAATAAACTATTTAGGATATCACCAGTATTATCTCTACTAATGTATGACCCCCCTGTATTATCAACCAATAAACTATTTAGGATATCACCAGTAATATCTCCACTAATGCATGACCCCCCTGTATTATCAACCAATAAACTATTTAGGATATATCACCAGTAATATCTCCTCTAATGTATGACCCCCCTGTATTATCAACCAATAAACTATTTAGGGTATCACCAGTAATATCTCCACTAACATATGATCCCCCTGTATTATCAACCAATAAACTATTTAGGATATAACCAGTAATATCTCTACTAATGTATGACCCCCTGTATTATCAACCAATAAACTATTTAGGATATCACCAGTAATATCTCCACTAACATATGATCCCCCTGTATTATCAACCAATAAACTATTTAGGATATCACCAGTAATATCTCCACTAATGTATGACCCCCCTGTATTATCAACCAATAGACTATTTAGGATATATCACCAGTAATATCTCCTCTAATGTATGACCCCCCCCCCTGTATTATCAACCAATAAACTATTTAGGATATCACCAGTAATATATCCACTAACATATGATCCCCCTGTATTATCAACTAATAAACTATTTATGATATCACCAGTAATATCTCCTCTAATGTATGACCCCCCTGTATTATCAACCAATAAACTATTTAGGATATCACCAGTAATATCTCCACTAATGTATGATCCCCCTGTATTATCAACCAATAAACTATTTAGGATATCACCAGTAATATCTCCACTAACATATGATCACCCTGTATTATCAACCAATAAACTATTTAGGATATCACCAGTAATATCTCCATTAACATATGACCCCCCTGTATTATCAACCAATAAACTATTTAGGATATCACCAGTAATATCTCCACTAATGTATGACCCCCCTGTATTATCAACCAATAAACTATTTAGGATATCACCAGTAATATCTCCACTAACATATGATCCCCCTGTATTATCAACCAATAAACTATTTAGGATATCACCAGTAATATCTCCACTAATGTATGACCCCCCTGTATTATCAACCAATAAACTATTCAGGATATCACCAGTAATATCTCCACTAACATATGACCCCCCTGTATTATCAACCAATAAACTATTTAGGATATATCACCAGTAATATCTCCTCTAATGTATGACCCCCCCTGTATTATTAACCAATAAACTATTTAGGATATCACCAGTAATATCTCCACTAATGTATGACCCCCCTGTATTATCAACCAATAAACTATTTAGGATATCACCAGTAATATCTCCACTAATGTATGACCCCCCTGTATTATCATCCAATAAACTATTTAAGATATCACCAGTAATATCTCCACTTATGTATGACCCCCCCCCCCTGTATTATTAACCAATAAACTATTTAGGATATCACCAGTAATATCTCCACTAATGTATGACCCCCCTGTATTATCAACCAATAAACTATTTAGGATATCACCAGTATTATCTCTACAAATGTATGACCCCCCTGTATTATCAACCAATAAACTATTTAGGATATCACCAGTAATATCTCCACTAATGCATGACCCCCCTGTATTATTAACCAATAAACTATTTAGGATATATCACCAGTAATATCTCCTCTAATGTATGACCCCCCTGCATTATCAACCAATAAACTATTTAGGGTATCACCAGTAATATCTCCACTAACATATGATCCCCCTGTATTATCAACCAATAAACTATTTAGGATATAACCAGTAATATCTCTACTAATGTATGACCCCCGTGTATTTTCAACCAATAAACTATTTAGGATATCTTCAGTAATATCTCCACTAACATATGATCACCCTGTATAATCAACCAATAAACTATTTAGGATATCACCAGTAATATCTCCATTAACATATGACGCCCCTGTATTATCAACCAATAAACTATTTAGGATATCACCAGTAATATCTCCACTAACATATGATCCCCCTGTATTATCAACCAATAAACTATTTAGGATATCACCAGTAATATCTCAACTAATGTATGACCCCCCTGTATTATCAACCAATAAACTATTTAGGATATCACCAGTACTATCTCCACTAATGTATGACCCCACTGTATTATCATCCAGTAAACTATTTAGGATATCACCAGTAATATCTCCACTTATGTATGACCCCCCTGTATTATTAACCAATAAACTATTTAGGATATCACCAGTAATATCTCCACTAATGTATGACCCCCCTGTATTATCAACCAATAAACTATTTAGGATATCACCAGTAATATCTCCACTAATGTATGACCCCCCTGTATTATCATCCAATAAACTATTTAGGATATCACCAGTAATATCTCCACTTATGTATGACCCCCCCCCTGTATTATTAACCAATAAACTATTTAGGATATCACCAGTAATATCTCCACTAATGTATGACCCCCCTGTATTATCAACCAATAAACTATTTAGGATATCACCAGTATTATCTCTACTAATGTATGACCCCCCTGTATTATCAACCAATAAACTATTTAGGATATCACCAGTAATATCTCCACTAATGCATGACCCCCCTGTATTATCAACCAATAAACTATTTAGGATATATCACCAGTAATATCTCCTCTAATGTATGACCCCCCTGTATTATCAACCAATAAACTATTTAGGGTATCACCAGTAATATCTCCACTAACATATGATCCCCCTGTATTATCAACCAATAAACTATTTAGGATATAACCAGTAATATCTCTACTAATGTATGACCCCCTGTATTATCAACCAATAAACTATTTAGGATATCACCAGTAATATCTCCACTAACATATGATCCCCCTGTATTATCAACCAATAAACTATTTAGGATATCACCAGTAATATCTCCACTAATGTATGACCCCCCTGTATTATCAACCAATAGACTATTTAGGATATATCACCAGTAATATCTCCTCTAATGTATGACCCCCCCCCCCCCTGTATTATCAACCAATAAACTATTTAGGATATCACCAGTAATATATCCACTAACATATGATCCCCCTGTATTATCAACTAATAAACTATTTATGATATCACCAGTAATATCTCCTCTAATGTATGACCCCCCTGTATTATCAACCAATAAACTATTTAGGATATCACCAGTAATATCTCCACTAATGTATGATCCCCCTGTATTATCAACCAATAAACTATTTAGGATATCACCAGTAATATCTCCACTAACATATGATCACCCTGTATTATCAACCAATAAACTATTTAGGATATCACCAGTAATATCTCCATTAACATATGACCCCCCTGTATTATCAACCAATAAACTATTTAGGATATCACCAGTAATATCTCCACTAATGTATGACCCCCCTGTATTATCAACCAATAAACTATTTAGGATATCACCAGTAATATCTCCACTAACATATGATCCCCCTGTATTATCAACCAATAAACTATTTAGGATATAACCAGTAATATCTCTACTAATGTATGACCCCCTGTATTATCAACCAATAAACTATTTAGGATATCACCAGTAATATCTCCACTAATGTATGACCCCCCTGTATTATCAACCAATAAACTATTTAGGATATCACCAGTATTATCTCTACTAATGTATGACCCCCCTGTATTATCAACCAATAAACTATTTAGGATATCACCAGTAATATCTCCATTAATGCATGACCCCCCTGTATTATTAACCAATAAACTATTTAGGATATATCACCAGTAATATCTCCTCTAATGTATGACCCCCCTGCATTATCAACCAATAAACTATTTAGGGTATCACCAGTAATATCTCCACTAACATATGATCCCCCTGTATTATCAACCAATAAACTATTTAGGATATAACCAGTAATATCTCTACTAATGTATGACCCCCCTGTATTTTCAACCAATAAACTATTTAGGATATCTTCAGTAATATCTCCACTAACATATGATCACCCTGTATAATCAACCAATAAACTATTTAGGATATCACCAGTAATATCTCCATTAACATATGACGCCCCTGTATTATCAACCAATAAACTATTTAGGATATCACCAGTAATATCTCCACTAACATATGATCCCCCTGTATTATCAACCAATAAACTATTTAGGATATCACCAGTAATATCTCAACTAATGTATGACCCCCCTGTATTATCAACCAATAAACTATTTAGGATATCACCAGTACTATCTCCACTAATGTATGACCCCACTGTATTATCATCCAGTAAACTATTTAGGATATCACCAGTAATATCTCCACTTATGTATGACCCCCCTGTATTATTAACCAATAAACTATTTAGGATATCACCAGTAATATCTCCACTAATGTATGACCCCCCTGTATTATCAACCAATAAACTATTTAGGATATCACCAGTAATATCTCCACTAATGTATGACCCCCCTGTATTATCATCCAATAAACTATTTAGGATATCACCAGTAATATCTCCACTTATGTATGACCCCCCCCCCCCTGTATTATTAACCAATAAACTATTTAGGATATCACCAGTAATATCTCCACTAATGTATGACCCCCCTGTATTATCAACCAATAAACTATTTAGGATATCACCAGTATTATCTCTACTAATGTATGACCCCCCTGTATTATCAACCAATAAACTATTTAGGATATCACCAGTAATATCTCCACTAATGCATGACCCCCCTGTATTATCAACCAATAAACTATTTAGGATATATCACCAGTAATATCTCCTCTAATGTATGACCCCCCTGTATTATCAACCAATAAACTATTTAGGGTATCACCAGTAATATCTCCACTAACATATGATCCCCCTGTATTATCAACCAATAAACTATTTAGGATATAACCAGTAATATCTCTACTAATGTATGACCCCCTGTATTATCAACCAATAAACTATTTAGGATATCACCAGTAATATCTCCACTAACATATGATCCCCCTGTATTATCAACCAATAAACTATTTAGGATATCACCAGTAATATCTCCACTAATGTATGACCCCCCTGTATTATCAACCAATAGACTATTTAGGATATATCACCAGTAATATCTCCTCTAATGTATGACCCCCCCCCCCCTGTATTATCAACCAATAAACTATTTAGGATATCACCAGTAATATATCCACTAACATATGATCCCCCTGTATTATCAACTAATAAACTATTTATGATATCACCAGTAATATCTCCTCTAATGTATGACCCCCCTGTATTATCAACCAATAAACTATTTAGGATATCACCAGTAATATCTCCACTAATGTATGATCCCCCTGTATTATCAACCAATAAACTATTTAGGATATCACCAGTAATATCTCCACTAACATATGATCACCCTGTATTATCAACCAATAAACTATTTAGGATATCACCAGTAATATCTCCATTAACATATGACCCCCCTGTATTATCAACCAATAAACTATTTAGGATATCACCAGTAATATCTCCACTAATGTATGACCCCCCTGTATTATCAACCAATAAACTATTTAGGATATCACCAGTAATATCTCCACTAACATATGATCCCCCTGTATTATCAACCAATAAACTATTTAGGATATCACCAGTAATATCTCCACTAATGTATGACCCCCCTGTATTATCAACCAATAAACTATTCAGGATATCACCAGTAATATCTCCACTAACATATGACCCCCCTGTATTATCAACCAATAAACTATTTAGGATATATCACCAGTAATATCTCCTCTAATGTATGACCCCCCCTGTATTATTAACCAATAAACTATTTAGGATATCACCAGTAATATCTCCACTAATGTATGACCCCCCTGTATTATCAACCAATAAACTATTTAGGATATCACCAGTAATATCTCCACTAATGTATGACCCCCCTGTATTATCATCCAATAAACTATTTAGGATATCACCAGTAATATCTCCACTTATGTATGACCCCCCCCCCCCTGTATTATTAACCAATAAACTATTTAGGATATCACCAGTAATATCTCCACTAATGTATGACCCCCCTGTATTATCAACCAATAAACTATTTAGGATATCACCAGTATTATCTCTACTAATGTATGACCCCCCTGTATTATCAACCAATAAACTATTTAGGATATCACCAGTAATATCTCCACTAATGCATGACCCCCCTGAATTATTAACCAATAAACTATTTAGGATATATCACCAGTAATATCTCCTCTAATGTATGACCCCCCTGCATTATCAACCAATAAACTATTTAGGGTATCACCAGTAATATCTCCACTAACATATGATCCCCCTGTATTATCAACCAATAAACTATTTAGGATATAACCAGTAATATCTCTACTAATGTATGACCCCTCTGTATTATCAACCAATAAACTATTTAGGATATCACCAGTAATATCTCCACTAACATATGATCCCCCTGTATTATCAACCAATAAACTATTTAGGATATCACCAGTAATATCTCCACTAATGTATGACCCCCCTGTATTATCAACCAATAAACTATTTAGGATATCACCAGTAATATCTCCACTAACATATGATCCCCCTGTATTATCAACCAATAAACTATTTAGGATACCACCAGTAATATCTCCACTAATGTATGACCCCCCTGTATTATCAACCAATAGACTATTTAGGATATATCACCAGTAATATCTCCTCTAATGTATGACCCCCCCCCCCCTGTATTATCAACCAATAAACTATTTAGGATATCACCAGTAATATATCCACTAACATATGATCCCCCTGTATTATCAACTAATAAACTATTTATGATATAACCAGTAATATCTCCTCTAATGTATGACCCCCCCCCCTGTATTATCAACCAATAAATTATTTAGGATATCACCTGTAATATCTCTACTAACATATGATCACCCTGTATTATCAACCAATAAACTATTTAGGATATCACCAGTAATATCTCCATTAACATATGATCCTCCTGTATTATCAACCAATAAACTATTTAGGATATCACCAGTAATATCTCCACTAATGTATGACCCCCCTGTATTATCAACCAATAAACTATTTAGGATATCACCAGTAATATCTCCACTAACATATGATCCCCCTGTATTATCAACCAATAAACTATTTAGGATATCACCAGTAATATCTCCACTAATGTATGACCCCCCTGTATTATCAACCAATAAACTATTCAGGATATCACCAGTTATATCTCCACTAACATATGACCCCCCTGTATTATCAACCAATAAACTATTTAGGATATATCACCAGTAATATCTCCTCTAATGTATGACCCCCCTGTATTATCAACCAATAAACTATTTAGGATATCACCAGTAATATCTCTACTAATGTATGATCCCCCTATATTATCAACCAATAAACTATTTAGGATATATCACCAGTAATATCTCCTCTAATGTATGACCCCCCCTGTATTATCAACCAATAAACTATTTAGGGTATCACCAGTAATATCGCCACTAACATATGATCCCCCTGTATTATCAACCAATAAACTATTTAGGATATCACCAGTAATATCTCCACTATTGTATGACCCCCCTGTATTATCAACCAATAAACTATTTAGGATATCACCAGTAATATCTCCACTAATGTATGACCCCCCTGTATTATCAACCAATATACTATTTAGGATATATCACCAGTAATATCTCCTCTAATGTAAGACCCCCCCCTGTATTATCAACCAATAAACTATTTAGGATATCACCAGTAATATATCCACTAACATATGATCCCCCTGTATTATCAACTAATAAACTATTTATGATATAACCAGTAATATCTCCTCTAATGTATGACCCCCCCCCCCCCTGTATTATCAACCAATAAATTATTTAGGATATCACCTGTAATATCTCCACTAACATATGATCACCCTGTATTATCAACTAATAAACTATTTATGATATAACCAGTAATATCTCCTCTAATGTATGACCCCCCCCCCCC
Source organism: Lepidochitona cinerea (assembly GCA_963971465.1). NCBI lineage: Eukaryota > Metazoa > Mollusca > Polyplacophora > Chitonida > Tonicellidae > Lepidochitona > Lepidochitona cinerea. Next base: position 46,278,277 of record OZ020556.1, read on the forward strand.
TGTATTATCAACCAATAAATTATTTAGAATATCACCTGTAATATCTCCACTAACATATGATCACCCTGTATTATCAACCAATAAACTATTTAGGATATCACCAGTAATATCTCCATTAACATATGATCCCCCTGTATTATCAACCAATAAACTATTTAGGATATCACCAGTAATATCTCTACTAATGTATGACCCCCTGTATTATCAACCAATAAACTATTTAGGATATCACCAGTAATATCTCCACTAACATATGATCCCCCTGTATTATCAACCAATAAACTATTTAGGATATCACCAGTAATATCTCCACTAATGTATGACCCCCCTGTATTATCAACCAATAGACTATTTAGGATATATCACCAGTAATATCTCCTCTAATGTATGACCCCCCCCCCTGTATTATCAACCAATAAACTATTTAGGATATCACCAGTAATATATCCACTAACATATGATCCCCCTGTATTATCAACTAATAAACTATTTATGATATCACCAGTAATATCTCCTCTAATGTATGACCCCCCTGTATTATCAACCAATAAACTATTTAGGATATCACCAGTAATATCTCCACTAATGTATGATCCCCCTGTATTATCAACCAATAAACTATTTAGGATATCACCAGTAATATCTCCACTAACATATGATCACCCTGTATTATCAACCAATAAACTATTTAGGATATCACCAGTAATATCTCCATTAACATATGACCCCCCTGTATTATCAACCAATAAACTATTTAGGATATCACCAGTAATATCTCCACTAATGTATGACCCCCCTGTATTATCAACCAATAAACTATTTAGGATATCACCAGTAATATCTCCACTAACATATGATCCCCCTGTATTATCAACCAATAAACTATTTAGGATATCACCAGTAATATCTCCACTAATGTATGACCCCCCTGTATTATCAACCAATAAACTATTCAGGATATCACCAGTAATATCTCCACTAACATATGACCCCCCTGTATTATCAACCAATAAACTATTTAGGATATATCACCAGTAATATCTCCTCTAATGTATGACCCCCCCTGTATTATTAACCAATAAACTATTTAGGATATCACCAGTAATATCTCCACTAATGTATGACCCCCCTGTATTATCAACCAATAAACTATTTAGGATATCACCAGTAATATCTCCACTAATGTATGACCCCCCTGTATTATCATCCAATAAACTATTTAGGATATCACCAGTAATATCTCCACTTATGTATGACCCCCCCCCCCTGTATTATTAACCAATAAACTATTTAGGATATCACCAGTAATATCTCCACTAATGTATGACCCCCCTGTATTATCAACCAATAAACTATTTAGGATATCACCAGTATTATCTCTACTAATGTATGACCCCCCTGTATTATCAACCAATAAACTATTTAGGATATCACCAGTAATATCTCCACTAATGCATGACCCCCCTGTATTATTAACCAATAAACTATTTAGGATATATCACCAGTAATATCTCCTCTAATGTATGACCCCCCTGCATTATCAACCAATAAACTATTTAGGGTATCACCAGTAATATCTCCACTAACATATGATCCCCCTGTATTATCAACCAATAAACTATTTAGGATATAACCAGTAATATCTCTACTAATGTATGACCCCTCTGTATTATCAACCAATAAACTATTTAGGATATCACCAGTAATATCTCCACTAACATATGATCCCCCTGTATTATCAACCAATAAACTATTTAGGATATCACCAGTAATATCTCCACTAATGTATGACCCCCCTGTATTATCAACCAATAAACTATTTAGGATATCACCAGTAATATCTCCACTAACATATGATCCCCCTGTATTATCAACCAATAAACTATTTAGGATACCACCAGTAATATCTCCACTAATGTATGACCCCCCTGTATTATCAACCAATAGACTATTTAGGATATATCACCAGTAATATCTCCTCTAATGTATGACCCCCCCCCCCTGTATTATCAACCAATAAACTATTTAGGATATCACCAGTAATATATCCACTAACATATGATCCCCCTGTATTATCAACTAATAAACTATTTATGATATAACCAGTAATATCTCCTCTAATGTATGACCCCCCCCCTGTATTATCAACCAATAAATTATTTAGGATATCACCTGTAATATCTCTACTAACATATGATCACCCTGTATTATCAACCAATAAACTATTTAGGATATCACCAGTAATATCTCCATTAACATATGATCCTCCTGTATTATCAACCAATAAACTATTTAGGATATCACCAGTAATATCTCCACTAATGTATGACCCCCCTGTATTATCAACCAATAAACTATTTAGGATATCACCAGTAATATCTCCACTAACATATGATCCCCCTGTATTATCAACCAATAAACTATTTAGGATATCACCAGTAATATCTCCACTAATGTATGACCCCCCTGTATTATCAACCAATAAACTATTCAGGATATCACCAGTTATATCTCCACTAACATATGACCCCCCTGTATTATCAACCAATAAACTATTTAGGATATATCACCAGTAATATCTCCTCTAATGTATGACCCCCCTGTATTATCAACCAATAAACTATTTAGGATATCACCAGTAATATCTCTACTAATGTATGATCCCCCTATATTATCAACCAATAAACTATTTAGGATATATCACCAGTAATATCTCCTCTAATGTATGACCCCCCCTGTATTATCAACCAATAAACTATTTAGGGTATCACCAGTAATATCGCCACTAACATATGATCCCCCTGTATTATCAACCAATAAACTATTTAGGATATCACCAGTAATATCTCCACTAATGTATGACCCCCCTGTATTATCAACCAATAAACTATTTAGGATATCACCAGTAATATCTCCACTAATGTATGACCCCCCTGTATTATCAACCAATATACTATTTAGGATATATCACCAGTAATATCTCCTCTAATGTAAGACCCCCCCCTGTATTATCAACCAATAAACTATTTAGGATATCACCAGTAATATATCCACTAACATATGATCCCCCTGTATTATCAACTAATAAACTATTTATGATATAACCAGTAATATCTCCTCTAATGTATGACCCCCCCCCCCCCTGTATTATCAACCAATAAATTATTTAGGATATCACCTGTAATATCTCCACTAACATATGATCACCCTGTATTATCAACCAATAAACTATTTAGGATATCACCAGTAATATCTCCATTAACATATGATCCCCCTGTATTATCAACCAATAAACTATTTAGGATATCACCAGTAATATCTCCACTAATGTATGACCCCCCTGTATTATCAACCAATAAACTATTTAGGATATCACCAGTAATATCTCCACTAACATATGATCCCCCTGTATTATCAACCAATAAACTATTTAGGATATCACCAGTAATATCTCCACTAATGTATGACCCCCCTGTATTATCAACCAATAAACTATTCAGGATATCACCAGTTATATCTCCACTAACATATGACCCCCCTGTATTATCAACCAATAAACTATTTAGGATATATCACCAGTAATATCTCCTCTAATGTATGACCCCCCTGTATTATCAACCAATAAACTATTTAGGATATCACCAGTAATATCTCTACTAATGTATGATCCCCCTATATTATCAACCAATAAACTATTTAGGATATATCACCAGTAATATCTCCTCTAATGTATGACCCCCCCTGTATTATCAACCAATAAACTATTTAGGGTATCACCAGTAATATCGCCACTAACATATGATCCCCCTGTATTATCAACCAATAAACTATTTAGGATATCACCAGTAATATCTCCACTAATGTATGACCCCCCTGTATTATCAACCAATAAACTATTTAGGATATCACCAGTAATATCTCCACTAATGTATGACCCCCCTGTATTATCAACCAATATACTATTTAGGATATATCACCAGTAATATCTCCTCTAATGTAAGACCCCCCCCTGTATTATCAACCAATAAACTATTTAGGATATCACCATAGCCGAGAAATCTTGGCTCTGCCGAATTTTTTTTTCCGTGTTCGTCATAGCCAAGATCACTTGCATAGTAAAAAAAGGATGTATGTTAAGGAGACCCGCCGAAAAAATCGGCGGCGCAAATATCACAACAAATAAGCAAAGAATAAAATATTTACCACTGCATTCCGATAGTATAGACCACGAAGAAGGAGTTTGTCAAACTTATGCCGCTGTAAAGTGGTAAACTTTCCCTCATGCAGTCAATATTTGTTTCGAAGTCCACTGGCTTTCAACCTGACGTAACCGCCATAGTAAAACATTTAAACGACCAGTTAAACTGTGCGGGGCGTCGTAGAAATACTTCAATCATATATCTTTAGTCACTTTACAGCGGCATAAGTTTGACAAACTCCTTCTTCGTGGTCTATGCTATCGGAATGCAGTGGTAAATATTTTATTCTTTGCTTATTTGTTGTGAAATTTGCGCCGCCGATTTTTTCGGCGGGTCTCCTTAACATATATCCTTTTTTTACTATGGAAGTGATCTTGGCTATGACGAACACGGAAAAAAAAAATTCGGCAGAGCCAAGATTTCTCGGCTAGATATCACCAGTAATATATCCACTAACATATGATCCCCCTGTATTATCAACCAATAAACTATTTAGGATATCACCAGTAATATCTCCTCTAATGTATGACCCCCCCTGTATTATCAACCAATAAACTATTTAGGATATCACCAGTAATATCTCCTCTAATGTATGATCCCCCTGTATTATCAACCAATAAACTATTTAGGATATCACCAGTAATATCTCCATTAATGTATGACCCCCCTGTATTATCAACCAATAAACTATTTAGGATATCACCAGTAACATCTCCTCTAATGTATGATCCCCCTGTATTATCAACCAATAAACTATTTAGGATATCACCAGTAATATCTCCACTAATGTATGACCCCCTGTATTATCAACCAATAAACTATTTAGGATATCACCAGTAACATCTCCACTAATGTATGACCCCCCTGTATTATCAACCAATAAACTATTTAGGATATATCACCAGTAATATCTCCAATAATGTATGACCCCCCTGTATTATCAACCAATAAACTATTTAGGATATCACCAGTAATATCTCCTCTAATGTATGATCCCCCTGTATTATCAACCAATAAACTATTTAGGATATTATGCGTACATGTACTGTAACAAGTATCAATTGAACTCACAGTTCTGTAACAATCATATAATACATTGTAGTAATCATTATATTCGTATTATTATGCAATTAATCCCTCGGCAAATAATAATACAGCATACATCAATAGCTAGGTTCACTAAACCCAGCCACTTATGATATCTATAATTCTATCTAATCACTGGTACATGTATACAGATAAATAACCACGTGGAAAGTTATAAATAACCTTTTAAACCGTAAAAAAAGTTCAGACCTTCCATCCACCTTCAACATCAATGGCAATGACATCAGTGATCCTAACAAAATCTCTAATGAATTTAATAAATATTTTACCACTGTAGCATCCGCCCTTGAAGAAAAGATTCCTCCCCCTTCACAGTCCGCTCTTAATTACCTCGGCCAACAGTGTGAAAATGTATTTAAATTCAAAACTATCACTCATAATGACGTCAATCAACTCCTCTCAAATCTAACACCCTCTTCAGCCGGCCCAGATAACTTACTACCATCTGTAATTAAAACCATAGCTAACCACATATCTGACCCCCTCTCATATATATTTAACCTTTCTTTCTCCTCCGGCAAGATACCCTCAGCCCTCAAAGTCGCTAAAGTTACTCCAATTTTCAAGTCTGGAGAATCTAACAACTTATCTAACTATAGGCCAATCTCTGTTTTACCATGCCTTAGTAAAATCCTCGAAAAATTAGCTTCACAAACTCTCCTAGACTTTCTTGATGAGAATCATTTAATTTCTGACAATCAATTTGGATTCCGTCCCAACCATTCCACCTCAGCCGCCGCTTATACTCTTTTTGACCATCTCATTAATGCTAAACAAGACAAAACTGACAGTGTTGTTACCTTCCTAGATTTTTCGAAGGCATTCGACACTGTCAATCACCAAATACTACTCTCTAAACTCGATCACTATGGTATCCGTGGGACCTCCAACATCTGGTTCAAAAGCTACCTATCTGACAGATCGCAACGTGTTTCTTTCAATGGGGCATTATCTACTGCATGCAATGTTGAATGTGGGGTGCCCCAGGGATCTGTCCTTGGTCCTATGCTTTTTCTGTTGTACATAAACGATATCAGCAAGGTAAGCACTCTTCTTAAATTAATCCTGTTCGCTGATGATACTAGTGTAATTTTTTCTCACAATGATATTAAACATGCCATAAACTCAATGTCAAACGAACTTGCCAAAATTACCGAATGGCTTATAGCAAACCGACTTTCCCTCAATATTTCTAAAACAAAATACCTAGTAATAAGACATCAATCTAAAAGTCTTCCCTCTGATTGTCCAACGGTTAAAATATCTGGTACTAATTTAGAGCAGGTCCACCACTTCAAATTCCTTGGCATAATCTTTAGCGATAAATTAAGCTGGAAAGAACATATAAGCTATATATGTAAAAAGGTTTCCAGAAATATCGGATTAATCAACTATATAAAACGGGCCTTAAACAAGAAAACACTGTTCATATTGTATTATTCATTAATCTACCCTTATTTACTATATGGTAACATTCTTTGGGGTAACACATACCCAACGCATCTATCATCACTTTTTCTTTTACAAAAACGAGCAATACGAACGATCACCCTGTCTGGCAAACTTGATCATACCTATCCACTTTTCACCAACTTGAATATTCTAACTCTCTCAGACATTAATTCTTACTCAACTCTTATCATTACCCATAAATTCTTCTATCATCCCCACCTGCTTCCTTCAGTGTTTCTCGAACTATTCAAAAAACAATCTGATATTCATAACTACACTACAAGAAATCAAATTCTGAATCTCAATAGACCATTCTCAGCCACAAACCTCTCTCTTTATACATTAAAATCCAAAGGCCCCAGGGAGTGGAATAGTCTTCCCCCAAACCTAAAAACCATTACTAGCCTGTCACTCTTCAAAATCCACATAAAGAAACGCCTCATAGAAAACCCATAATTCCATAGTTATTAATTTTTTGTTGAAATACTGGTGGGAGAAGAAAAAATGAAAATAAAAAATTTACCAAAAATGTGAAAAAACCAGCACTGCGCCAAAACCTTTCAGTATTACCATTATTTCTGGGATAGATCAAGCCCCATGGGGTTTTATTCCCGCCAGAATGTCACTTTTCTAATCACTTTCTTTACCTGCTTTGTTTAATTGTGTTGTATCGTAAACTTTTATGTACCCGTTTATTTCTGGTTAATAAATCAAATCAAACCAAATCAAACTTATGCAATTTACAATTCAAACTGTGTCCATTATACCTACATGTAATATTTAGTAGATTTGGCAATATACATTTTATACTCTCTGCCCTTGTACACCAACTAACGATACTGATTTAAATAGTTAAAGATGTGTTTAGAATCCACTAATCTATGTACTTTTAAATCCCAAATTGTGTTTGTCACTGATCACTTGGCTTGAATTATATTGTACATGTACGTAAACTGACCAGTGGCTGGGACTCTATGTGGGGCTGGTTTACTTGATTACCTCCCTTGTTCTATTTAATTCAGAGGCCTTTTTCTATCCTCAGTGGCCAATGTTTAGGTGTTGGAACACTTAAGAAACTATCCATTGAACTGTAATATTTGGAGATATGCTTAAAATGGTTTTTACTGACAAAATGTTGAGTTGATATCGCAAAGTAAATTAGATTCCGATTGAATCAATATTTAGATATTGAACTCTATCATTATTACCATATGTTACCTGTTTAGTCCACAACACCAAGTCTACCACTTATAACACTCCAAACAATTATTTCAACTTTTTAAGTTATAGTCAAAATAAATCAAATGGAAAACATCTGCTAAACAATATTATCACTTCATGACTTGATCTTCTCCATAATTTCAGTTTGGTCAAATAAAACAAATAGTTATTACTTTATAAAACATATCAAAGTTGAATCCGGTTTAATGGTCACGATTAATTCTGTATACCTTCCAAATAAATGATACAGTAATATAAAAGTTAAATAATAACAGTCTAATAATATTATTAACTGGGATCATAAAATGATAGTTAAATGTATTCAACAATGTTTTTAGACATTATTACCTCCCTTGTCCATTTTTAATATCTATGTATCCAACTGGAAATACCTCTAATCATGTATCAAACACCCTAGTGCCAGTATTAACTAAAACATACTTCATTTACCAATACTATCCCTAATCAATACAGTATTCAATCTAACTAAGATCAATGCATATATGAACTCATAACCATCTTGCCGTATGTCTTATCGGTTTTATATTAACATGAAAGCTCTCGTCTACAACTTACTACTCAATACTCATCTGTACTTATTTAACTACCCATTCTATAATGGCCAGCGACTTTATTCTGAGCCTGTTTTAAACACAGAATGTACCATAACATCCTTCTTGTATATATTTTTATGGCTCCGCAAAGCGAAAGCGGAGCCATTGTGTTTTCGGGTCTTGCGTCCGTCCGTTTGTTCGTTCGTCCGTCCGTCTTTCCATCCTTGTCCGTACAATAATTCATGAATGATTCATCCGATCAACTTCAAACTTGGGGTGTGCCTTGACATCGGGCAGAGGACGGTTGGGATTGATTTTCAGCAATGTGCGCAATCCAATATGGCCGCTATCCATCATTTTGGATTATGAGCATGATTTTCTTGTCCGGGCAATAACTTGTGGATGATTCATCCGATGAACTTCAAACTTGGGATGTGCCTTGACATCGGGCAGAGGACGGTTGGAATTGATTTTCAGCAATGTGCGCAATCCAATATGGCCGCTATCCATCATATTGGATTATGAGCATGATTTTCTTGTCCGGGCAATAACTTGTAAATGATTCACCCGATCAACTTCAAACTTGGGGTGTGCGTTGACATCGGGCAGAGGACGGTTGGGATTGATTTCAGCAATGTGCGCAATACAATATGGCCGCTATCCATCATATTGGATTATGAGCATGATTTTCTTGTCCGGGCAATAACTTGTGGATGATTCATCCGATCAACTTCAAACTTGGGGTGTGCCTTGACATCGGGCAGAGGACGGTTGGGATTGATTTTCAGCAATGTGCGCAATCGAATATGGCCGCTATCCATCATATTGGATTATGAGCATGATTTTCTTGTCCGGGCAATAACTTGTGGATGATTCATGCGATGAACTTTAAACTTGGGGTGTGCCTTAACATCGGTGATAGGATGGATGGGATTGATTTTCAGCAATGTGCGCAGTCCAATATGGCTGTTCGTCTGTTCGTCCGTCCGTCTTTCCATCCTTGTCCGTACAATAACTCATGAATGATTCATCCGATCAACTTCAAACTTGGGGTGTGCGTTGACATCTGGCAGAGGACGGTTGGGATTGATTTTCAGCAATTTGCGCAATCCAATATGGCCGCTATGCATCATATTGGATTATGAGCATGATTTTTTTGTCCGGGCAATAACTTGTGGATGATTCATCCGATCAACTTCAAACTTGGGGTGTGCGTTGACATCGGGCAGAGGACGGTTGGGATTGATTTCAGCAATGTGCGCAATACAATATGGCCGCTATCCATCATATTGGATTATGAGCTTGATTTTCTTGTCCGGGCAATAACTTGTGGATGATTCATCCGATGAACTTCAAACTTGGGGTGTGCGTTGACATCGGTGAGAGGACGGTTGGGATTGATTTTCAGCAATCTGCGTAATCCAATATCAAACCTGGGGTGTGCCTCGACATTGAGAAAAGGGCGATTCGGATCAATTTTCAGCCATGTGCCCAATACAATATGGCTGCCATGAAGCATATTAGATTATGAGCAATATTTTATCGGGAGTAAACTTATGATAAGGCATTATTTGTTATAAGTTTTCAGCCATCTTGATTTTTAAAGATGGCAGCCATCTTTTAAAATAATTAATGCCAAGAATATCATACATCATCTTTATTTTTTCATTTCTTCTTTATGTCACCTCTCAAACCACACTGCCAGTTCTAATACCCTTGTCAATCAGTTCCCCTCCTTCGCGGAGCCATCTCCAGTGATTGCGTGCAATCACTTAATCTCTTGTTATCTTTATTCTCCCTTTTGTACAAATCGTTATCATTTTTCAATACTTTTTTTGTGCCATCAATGCTGTTATCCAAACATAGAACTATCATTTATCTTAATGACTTATATCATTATGTTTCTTTCCTTTTATGATGGCTGATATCAATGAAACTGTTTCACTCTCAAGCACAACAACTTCCATTCTCCTCAGTAAACTCCATAGATGAATATCAACTACCTCCCCCTATCCACACCTCTTATTACAACCTCAACTCCATAGATAACATGTGTTTTAATCCCATCCAGTTAAATGATGCTGAATATATGCGAGCAGCAACAGACGACAACGAGTATGAACATCTCCATTGGTATAGCGTAAATCCCCACCAATCCCTATACTTTGCTAATTCGTCTTTTAAATCTGAACCACTTATATCCAGCACTGATTCATCTCACCAGCTATCTGTCTTCCATTTAAATGAACGTAGTATACGTCCCACAGGGCTCCATACTAGGTCCTATTCTTTTCCTCTTATATATTAATGACATTTCTAAAGTTTCTAACCTATTACATTTGACCCTCTTTGCTGACGATACAAGGTGCATTTATTCTGCTGATAGTTCAACAGAGGCTATAAATACAATGTCCGTTGAACTAAACAAACTACACACCTGGTTTTGCTCCAGTCGTCTATCATTAAATATATCTAAAACTAAATTTATTCTATTTGCACCTGTTCTGAGGAAAAAACATGAAAATGTACCACAATTAAAAATCTATGGACACGAAATAGAACAAGTAGACAATTACAAATTTTTAGGACTATACTTTAACGAAAAATTAACTTGGACCAACCATATTAAATATATCTGTAATAAATTATCTAGAAATATAGGTATTATAAATCATATTAATATTACTATTCATTAATTCATCCCTTTTTATCTTACGGAAATGCAATATGGGCGAACACATTTACTACACATTTTAAACCACTAATTATCCTACGAAAACGTGCAATCCGCTGTATCAATCTATCCTCACGTCTTGAACACACTAGTCCACTTTTTCATGCTCTTAAAATCCTCCCGCTCCAACAGCTGACCACATATTCCTTACTTCTCATAATTTTTTTTATTTCTCACAGCAAATCCCCCAAAGCTTCGAACACTACCTAGTTAAACAATCCCAAATTAATCAATACAGTACCAGGAACCAATCCCTAGATCTGCATCGTCCATTTTACAATAGTAACCTGTCCTTCCATTCCCTAAAATGTGCTTGTGCTCGAGAGTGGAACAAATGACCCCCAACTCTCCGCCAGTTTCAATCTCAGTCTTTATTCAAATCAAAAATCAAATCATATCTTCTACAAATATCTGCACTTCATTTAGGTAATTTATGTTATTCCAATATATACAGCATCTGTTTTCTAATCAGTCATTCTTCGTTATTTCATATCTCTTTATAATTATTAATTTTTTTTTTCTACCTATTTTTTTTTATACCTATAACTAATATCATCACCATCATTGTGATTACCATTATCGTTATGATTATGTACATTATTATATAATTTCACTATTCTTTGTCAATATTACTTTCCATTATTATTCGGGAATTTATTCCATTCATTATTATCTTGCTTTCCTCGTCTTTTACCATTCCATCAATTAAAATTAAAATCTGTAAAATGGGATAGAACAAGCTCTTCTGAGCTTTATTCCCGCCAATTTTCAATTATTCTAATCCTTTCTGTTTAAAAATCTTGTTTTCTCATTATTATTTATTGTATATATGTATACTTTATTGGTGAATAAACAAACTCAAACTCATGGAAAAAAAAACTGTTAAGATCATTTACTCTCATTTTGCTTAATCATCACAACAACAACAAAAATGTCAAAACCAGTTTTTGCAATCAAGTAGATGTTGCTGTTTAAATGGTAAAGTATCGAGTATTTCCTTTTCTTTAAAAGTACAAACTATGACCTTTATGCATTTGATAACCTCCAATTCTTATTGTATTGTATTTTTACAGATAAGGATGAACTTTTAATACAGTGCAGTTCTTCTGTCTGTGAAAGATCATGGTCTCACGCCAGCTGTTTGCAAATGACTAGTAAGTACACCTTTGACTGACTTAGAGTGTCATTAATGTAACTACAAAAGAGTGAAAAAGTAAACTTCCCATTGCAAACAATGAATGTCTATGTGCTAATATGTCCAGTCGCTCTACATGGATAAGTATTAGCTTCAACGATCACAATAAAGTATAACTGTTTACCTCCAACCTGTAGATAGTTTAACTACAAGCAAGTTAATATTTCGAACAAATGAATTTTGTACAAATAAAAATTTAAAAGGGGCAACCCTCTCCCTTGCCTCTAACGACATGAGATTTTTATGTTTTCATATATTGTAGCTTTGCCAAGAGAAGGTGAGGACTGGTATTGCAGCTTGGAATGTGAGCAAGATATGACATACATATATTGTATTTGTCAACAGGAAAAGGGTGGTAGAATGGTTCAGTGCTACATGGAGGAAAAGTACAAGGCACATGAATGGTATCACACAGACTGTGTTGGGTATCAGGAAACAGGTACTGTACATATTGACAAATAAATAGAATTCTCTAGTGACATAGGCAGATCTAGGGTTTTGTTTGAAGGGGGTCGGAAAAAAAGGGCACATACCTGTACTAAACTCATAAAGATAACTTTTGTGGGAATACGCCATGCACCCCCCCCCCTCGACATTTTAATTTGGATTTCCATGCTTTATATTTTTGTGAAGGTAAAGCTGAGGTTTGTAAAAGGCACTTTCTCATCTGCTCATGGGAGCCACACTATTACTTAGTCTTTCAAATGACACTTCAATTTTTTTTTAAAATTCTTTCGGACAGCTTCCACTCCTTCATATTTTTTAAATTACAGAAATATGGTACTGCTCAGACGAATGTGCATTTGGGTGTGAGAATAATGATTCCATGCTGAACTACACAAAAGCTCTTATGTGGGAGGGATTGAATTTACTGGCATGCAGAGATGCGGTCAGAGAAGGGAATGAAAAATGGACATGATCTCATTCTGGTCAAAGAAGCATTACAAATATTTCATTATTGGCCATCAATTGCTTGTAGGTAAATCAGTCATTCATGCATTCATTGTGATCTGTGATGTTTTTTTTTGCTACAGTTGTGGTGTTTTTATACCCCCGGCATATAATGCGGGGGGATATAGCGATCAGCTTGTCTGTCCGTCTGTCCGTAATCATTTCTTGTCATCGCATCTCCTCCCACAGTTTTTATAATTTTTTTCGAAACTTGGGGGTCATGCTGGATATCATTCGAGGATGTGCACCTCCTATTTTGGTTCCGCCAGTTTTATTATTTTTACAGTTACTGCCCTTTTCTGACAGTATAAGACGACAGTTAGTGGTTGTCATCGCATCTCCTCCCACGATTTTTATCAGATTTTTTCGAAATCTGGTCGACTTGCTGGATATCATTCGAGGATGTGCACTTTCTATTTTGGTTCCGCTGGTTTCATTATTTTTACATTTACTGCCCTTTTCCGACAGTATAAGATGACATAGACAATTAGTGCTTGTGATCGCATCTTCTCCCACGATTTTTATCAGATTTTTTCGAACCTTGATGGACTTGCTGGATATAATTCAAGGATGTGCACCTTCTATTTTGGCTGCGCTGGTTTGATTATTTTTAGAGTTACTGCCCTTTTCCGACAGTATAATACGACATAGACAATTAGTGCTTGTGATCGCATCTTCTCCCACGATTTTTATCAGATTTTTTCGAACCTTGATGGACTTGCTGGATATAATTCAAGGATGTGCACCTTCTATTTTGGCTGCGCTGGTTTGATTATTTTTAGAGTTACTGCCCTTTTCCGACAGAATAAGAAGACATAGACAATTGGTACTTGTCATCGTTTCTCCTGTCACAGTTTTTATTAGCCCGCCATCATTCTGATGGAGGGCTATTCAAATCGCTTTTCCGTTGTGGTGGGCGATTTTTTCTAACAACCATTTCCATGTCCCGTTCTCCGCATGCGTGGAGTTGTCCTGACCTATATAGAAATTAATAGGTCATCGCTACTCGATCTGAATGAATGTTTACAGTATTCTACATTGTTTTGACCGCAGTGGAAACGTGCTAATTCTGAAAAAAAAATGTTTATAGCCTCACCGGCCAATTCAACATATCTCAACTTCACAAACTGAGTTCATCTAAGCCAAACCAGGAAATTACCATTCTTATCCTCTTGATCTAGGCCTACTACTTGTACTAGTAGTAGTACTATACTTATAGTTAGTAGTAGTAGTATAAATACTACGGCTTGTACTTCGATCTCAAGTAGAGAATCGCAAATTGACCTTATTTGTTCTTGAAGCAATGAAGTGTTGAGAGGTAACTAACTAGCCCTAGAATCTATATTACTCCCAGCTAGAATGAATCAGCGTAGGCTATTTAGGAGTTATTTGAATTTTGTTCACATTTTTTTTTAAATAAGTTTTTTTTGTGTTTTTTAAAGTCCCCAGTGTATTTTGGTGTTTTTAATCAGATTCTGCAGACCCTGAAAACAAAAATTTGTATGCCTCACCCCAGAAATGTCTTTTTAAATTTTTCAACACCTTTTGTCATGTTTCCCGGAATGTGTTCCCTGTTACCTATGTATCCCTATACCTACATGTATGTATTGCAGTAGGCCTACCTGTGTATCCCCATACATGTGTATCTCCGTACCTATGTATCCCTGTACCTATGTATCCTGTTACCTTTGTATCCATGTACCTATGTATCCCAGCCCACACCTGTGTATCCCCATACTTGTGTATCTTCGTACCTATGTATCCCTGTACCTATGTATCCTGTTACCTTTGTATCCATGTACCTATGTATCCCAGCCCACACAGATGTATCCCGGTACCTTTGTATCCCCGTACCCATGTATCCCCATACCTATATCCCTGTGCCCATGTATCCCCGTGCCCAAGTATCCCCGTGCCCATGTATCTCGATACGTATGTGTCTCGGTACCCATGTACATGTATCCGGAACCCATGTATCCCCATACCAATGTATTCCTGTACCTTTGTATTCCCGTACCTATAAATGTGCCCCGGTACCAATGTATGCTCGTACCAATGTATGCCAATAGCAATGTATCCCTGTACCTATGTGTCCCTGTACCTATGTATCCTGGTACCCATGTGTCCCGGTACCTATACTTGTACATGTGTCCCGGCACCTATGTACATGTATCCCTGCACCTATGTGCATGTTTCCCGGTACCTATGTACATGTATCCCGGTACCTATACGTACATGTATCCCGGTACCTATGTACATGTATCCCGGTACCTATGTACATGTATCCCGGTACCTATGTACATGTATCCCGGTACCTATGTAAATGTATCCCGGTACCTATGTATATCGTCATGATCATAATAGGTATAATAAATAAATCGTCGTACCCATGTATCTCGATATTTATGTTTCCCGGTACCTATGTATCCTGGTACCCATATGTAAAGGTCTAAATGATATACCTCTTTTTGACACAATTAGAAACTTGTCTCCGTGGATCCCGGTACCTTATTTTAGACAAGAAGATTTTTCCTGTGTCCGTGTCTTTCAGTGTTCATAAATATATATATCCTGGTACCTATCCTGGTTTCACTATACCAATGTGCCCCGGTACATGCACCTATGTTTTTCTATACCTATGTGTCCAGATACCTATGTTTGTCTATACCTAGCTGTCCATGTACGTAGGTTACTCGATACTTATGTATCTTGGTATCTATGTTTCTCGGTACTTATGTTTCCCCTTACCTATGTATCCTGGTACTTTTGTTTCTGGATACTATGTATCTCGGTATGGTACCTACATGTATGTTTCTCGATACCTATTGTTCTTGGCGCATATGCTTCTCTGGATTAGGGCGTGTGGTTCCCATTTTAATGGTCCAAGAACTTGTGTCTGGACATACCTGGAAACAGACTAGGTACCAGGAAACAAAAGTAGGTTAGGTTTTGATTGATTACTGTTTATCACTGCTTGCAAAATTAATTTCACTTATATGGTGGCGTTGCCAGGTTTAGTGGGGGAGGAACCAGGCACTGAGAGACTATCATTCTGCCAACTTAACCACCAAATACATATATCGGTTACGGTGAAACATATATTTATGAACACTAAAACACAAGGGCACAGGGGAAATATTGTCCAAAATAACCATGGGGACAAGTTTCTAATCGTGTTTAAAGTGGGTATACTAGTCCTAAGAAGCACAGCAATGGGGATAGGTCTATGCTACATCATAAAGCTTATGCCACTAATTATGACCTAGACCTGGCCAATTAACTTGCAGTGAGTGAATGACTAACTCTGTTAACTTTTAGTTTTAATACGGTAACTGCCTATTTTAAATAATACGTTGACAACAAGAACAATAGTTATCTGGTTATACCGTAGCATATTAAATAGCCTAAACTTTGATCATACTCAATAGTATGGTCAAAGTTTTGGCTACATATTAAATAGACTAATTAGTAAGTCCGTATGTAGTATACCGGGCCTACCATATGTTGTATACAGTTATAAACTTATAGTTATATATATATTTATGAACACTAAAACACGCGGAAAATCTTGTGTAAAATAACAATATGAACACTAAAACACACGGGTACAGTGAAAATCTTTCCAAGGAGACAAGATTCTTAGTAATAGTAGGCCTATTTAAGCCTACGGCTACATGTAAATTGTAATCTGATAATATTATAAAAAGAAAAAAAATTGCTTCCTTTATTCACCATCAGACAATTAACATCAATTCATCGAACATAACCTACAAGCAAATTGTATCCAAATGGAAATAAATTGGCACCGAAAGAAAGACCGTAAATAATGTGTGTGTAATGCAATAGCCATGTGCCTTCGCCACTGTCTGTTTACTTCCTACTGGTTTAACGCGTGCGCAGAATGGAACATGGAAATGGTTGTTAGAAAAAATCGTCCACCTTCCGTCGTCAGTCGTCCGTGCGTTAACTTTTTGCTTGTTACCTTTATTCCAAGAAAACTACCAGTCCAATCTTAATCAAACTTAACATACATCATCACCTAATGGTCTAGTTGTGCACCGTACATTATCATCTCATTTGCATATTCTATATGGTCACCAGGGGGCGATATTGTTTTTTTTTGTTACCTTTATTCCAAGAAAACCACATCTCCGATTTTCACCAAACTTGGCTCACATTATCTCCATATAGTCTAGTTGTGCATCGTACATTTTCATCTCATTTGCATATTCAATATGGCCTCCAGGGGGCGATGTTGTTTTTCTTTGTTACCTTTATTCCAAGAAAACTACATGCCCATTCCTAATCAAACTTACCATACATCATCACCTTATGGTCTAGTTGTGCACCGTACATTTTCATCTCATTTGCATATTCAATATGGCCGCCAGGGGGCGATATAGTTTTTCTTTGTTACGTTTATTGCAAGAAAACTTTCGCTTGTTACCTTTATTTCAAGAAAAATATTAGTCCAATCTTAATCAAACTCAACATGCATCATCACCTTATGGTTTAGTTGTGCATCGTGCATTTTCATTTCATTTGCATATTCAATATGGCCGCCAGGGGGTGATATATATTTTTTTTGTTACCTTAATTCCAAGAAAACTACCAGTCTGATATTTACCAAACTTGGCTAACATTATCTCCCTATAGCTTTGTTTTGTACTGTACATTTTCAACTCATTTGCATATTCAATATGGCCGCCAGGGGGCGATGTTGTTTTTCTTTGTTACCTTTATTCCAATAAAAGTATCAGTCCAATCTTAATCAAACTCAACATACATCATCACCCGATGGTCAAGTTGTGCATCATACATTTTCACCTCATTTGCATATTCAATATGGCCGCCAGGGGGCGATGTTGTTTTTCTTTGTTACGTTTTTTGCAAGAAAACTTTCGCTGGTTATCTTAATCAAACTCAACATACATCATCACCGTATGGTTTAGTTGTACATCATACATTTTCATCTCATTTGCATATTCAATATGGCTGCCAGGGGTGATATATATTTTTTTTGTTACCTTAATTCCAAGAAAACTACCACTCTGATATTTACGAAACTTGGCTAACATTATCTCCCTATAGCTTTGTTGTGTACTGTACATTTTCAACTCATTTGCATATTCAATATGGCCGCCAGGGGGCGATGTTGTTTTTCTTTGTTACCTTTATTCCAATAAAACTATCAGTCCAATCTTAATCAAACTCAACATACATCACCTTATGGTTTAGTTGTACATCGTACATTTTCATCTCATTTGCATATTCAATATGGCCGCCAGGCGACGATATATATGTTTTTGTTACCTTAATTACAAGAAAACTACCAGTCTGATACTCACCAAACTTGGCTCACATTATCTCCCTATAGCTTTGTTGTGTACTGTACATTTTCATCTCATTTGCATATTCAATATGGCCGCCAGGAGGCGATGTTGTTTTCCTTTGTTACCTTTATTCCAATAAAACTGTCAGTCCAATCTTAATCAAACTCAACATACATCATCACCCTATGGTCTAGTTGTGCACCGTACATTTTCATCTCATTTGCATATTCAATATGGCTGCCAGGGGGCGATATATTTTTTTTGTTACTTTATTCCAAGAAAACTACCCGTCTGATTTTCACCAAACTTGACTCATATTATCTCCCTATAGCCTTGTTGTGTACTGTACATTTTCATCTGATTTGCATATTCAATATGGCCGCCAGGGGGCGATGTTGTTTTCTTTGTTACCTTTATTCCAAGAAAACTACCTGTCTGACATTAATCAAACTTAACATACATTATCACCCTATAGTCTAGTTATGCACTGTTCATTTCCATCTCATTGGCATATTCAATATGGCCGCCATATTGAATACTTTTATTCCAAGAAAACTACAATGTACCGGTCTGATTTTTACCAAACTTGGCCCACATTATCTGCCTATGATCTTGTTGTGCACCCTACATTTGCATCTCGTTTGCTTATTAAATATGGCCGCCAGGAAGCAATGTTGTTTTTAAACCAAATTTGAAAATGAAACTTATCATTATTCCAAGAAAACTACTGACCTGATCTTAGCCAAACATGAATAGACAACCTATGTGGGATGGTTGCCAGTTACCAACGGAAGGTCGTGGGTTTCCTCCGGGCATAGAGCCCGGTTTCCTCCCACAATAAAACTGGCAACGCCACCATATAAGTGAAATAATCTTGAGCGCAGCGTCAAACACCAAACAATCAATTAATCAATTTAATATGAATAGATGAACGCGGGCGTTAAGATCCCTTTAAGGGATCTCTTGTAATTTTTTTCTGAAACTTGGTGGACGTGCTGGATATCATTCGAGGATGTGCACCTCCTTTTTTAGTTGCGCTGATTTCATTATTTTTAGAGTTACTGCCCTTTTCCGACAGTATAAAACGACCTAGACAATAAGTGCTTGTCATCGCATCTCCTCCCACGATTTTTATCAGATTTTTTCGAAATTTGGTCGACTTGCTGGATATCATTCAAGGATGTGCACCTCCTATTTTAGTTGCGCTGGTTTCATTATTTTTAGCGTTATTGCCCTTTTCTGACAGTATAAGACGACCTAGACAATTGGTGCTTGTCATCGCTTCTCCTGTCACAGTTTTTATAATTTTTTTCTGAAACTTGGTGGACGTGCTGGATATTATTTAAGGATGTGCACCTCCTATTTTAGTTACGCTGGTTTCATTGTTTTTAGAGTTACTGCCCTTTACCGACAGTATAAAACGACCTAGACAATTAGTGCTTGTCATTGCATCTCCTCCCACGATTTTTATCAGATTTTTTCGAAATTTGGTCGACTTGCTGGATATCATTCAAGGATGTGCACCTCCTATTTTGGTTGCGCTGGTTTCAGTGTTTTTAGAGTTACTGCCCTTTTCCGACAGTATAAGACGACAAAGACAATTAGTGCTTGTCATCGCATCTCCTCTCACGATTTTTATTAGATTTTTTCGAAACTTAATGGACTTGCTGGATATAATTTGAGGATGTGCACCTTATATTTTGGTTCCGCCGGTTTCATTATTTTTAGAGTTACTGCCCTTTTCCGACAGTATAAAACGACCTAGACAATTAGTGCTTGTCATTGCATCTCCTCCCACGATTTTTATCAGATTTTTTCGAAATTTGGTCGACTTGCTGGATATCATTCAAGGATGTGCACCTCCTATTTTGGTTGCGCTGGTTTCAGTGTTTTTAGAGTTACTGCCCTTTTCCGACAGTATAAGACGACAAAGACAATTAGTGCTTGTCATCGCATCTCCTCTCACGATTTTTATTAGATTTTTTCGAAACTTGATGGACTTGCTGGATATAATTCGAGGATATGCACCTTCTATTTTGGTTCCGCCGGTTTCATTATTTTTAGAGTTACTGCCCTTTTCCGGCAGTATAAGTTGACATAGACAATTAGTGCTTGTGATCGCATCTCCTCCCACAGTTTTTATATGATTTTTTCGAAACTTAGTTGACTTGCTGGATATCATTCGAGGATAGGCCCCTCTTATTTTGGTTTCGCTGGTTTCATTATTTTTAGAGTTACTGCCCTTTTCCGGCAGTATAAGACGACATAGACAATTAGTCGTTGTTTTCGCATCTCTTCCCCTAGTGTTTATAAGATTTTTTTTTTAAATTTGTGAATATGCTGGATATCATGGAAGGATGTGCACCTCCTGTTTTGATGGCGCTGGTCTAATTATTTTCAGAGCTACTGCCCTTTTCCGACAGTATAGGAGGACGTAGACAATGGATGCTTGTCCTCGCATCTCCTCCCTCGGTTTTAAGTGGATTTTTTCGAAACTTAGTTGACATGCTGGACATTAATTGAGAAAGTGCACCTGCTATTTTGGCTGCGTTGTTTCATTTTTTTCAGAGTTACTGCCCTTTTCCAACAGCGAAGATATAGCGAAGATATCTTATAATTAAGAAATAATGGATTTATTCTCTGCGTATACGCTGTGATAACTGCAAGAAAAAAGGAAGTGTCCATTGTTTTTGGAGGAGGGCCGGAGGCCTGAGTTCAAAAAGTGTGGACACTTCCTTTTTTCTTGCAGTTATCACAGCGTATACGCAGAGAATCAATCCATTATTTCTATTCTAACACATAAAGTTCTATGTCAAGAAAAACTGAATTTTAGTAGTTTGCCTTATTTTCTAATTGGCAACCCCTACGTTAAAGCTTAATAGTTTTTCCCTGATTGCCTCGTGAACGAATCTATATCTAAAAAATGATAGGGGTGCTAGCTTCAAACAACTGTTTTATGTGTTACCATTTTTTAGTCTACTAAACAGACCTGATAACTTTTTAAAGGTATATCTACACTTTTAGCTGATGGAAGTTCACTTTCAAGTCTTCCCGTGGAGTATTAACATTGTCCTGCGTTTATAAGTTAGTGTTACAGACGAAATGTAAGGCAAGCACAGCAGCCTGACATCCCCACTCGCGTTTAAGTGATGACGTCATCCAGTGATGTCTTGTTCCATCACGTCACCAAAATTTAAAAATGATGACGTCGTTCAGTGTCAGGGCGTTTGACGTCACAATAAATTCGTTCTCTGCGTATATGCTAGTTTATACGCCAGCTTTGTCCTATCTCACAACATGTAGGGAAATCACACATGTGTTAGAATAACTTATACATGTAAATAATAAATCTTATGCGGGGCCAGGGGGATACGGCATCTTTTGATGACTCTTGTCTTTTTACCCAGTAGATGACTTTATTATTTGAATTAATGTTTATTTAGCCTTACCTAACATGTGATTGTATTGGAAGACATGTACACAATATTTTCCAGCACTGCATGGTCAAAAAAAACAACTGTTATGATCATTTACTCTCATTTTGCTTAATCATCACAAAAAAAATGTCAAAACCAGTTTTTGCAATCAAGTAGATGTTGCTGTTTAAATGGCGAAGTATTGAGTAATTCCTTTTCTTAAAAGTACAAACTATGACCTTTATACATTTGATAACCTCCAATTCTTATTGTAGATAAGGATGAACTTCTAATACAGTGCAGTTCTTCTGCCTGTAAAAGATCATGGTCTCACGCCAGCTGTTTGCAAATGACTAGTAAGTACACCTTTGACTGACTTAGAGTGTCATTAATGTAACTACAAAAGAGTGAAAAAGTAAACTTCCCATTGCAAACAATGAATGTCTATGTGCTAATATGTCCAGTCGCTCTACATGGATAAGTATTAGCTTCAACAATCCCAATAAAGTATAACTGTTTACCTCCAACCTGTAGATAGTTTAACTACAAGCAAGTTAATATTTCTAACAAATGAATTTTGTACAAATAAAAATTTAAAAGGGGCAACCCTCTCCCTTGCCTCTTACGACATGAGATTTTTATGTTTTCATATATTGTAGCTTTAACAAGAGAAGGTGAGGACTTGTATTGCAGCTTGGAATGTGAGCAAGATATGACATACATATATTGTATTTGTCAACAGAAAAAGGGTGGTAGAATGGTTCAGTGCCACATGGAGGAAAAGTGCAAGGCACATGAATGGTATCACACAGACTGTGTTGGGTATCAGGAAACAGGTACTGTACATATTGACAAATAAATAGAATTCTCTGGTGATATAGGCAGATCTAGGGTTTTGTTTTAAGGGGGTCGGAAAAAAAGGGCACATACCTGTACTAAACTCATAAAGATAACTTTTGTGGGAATATGCCATGCACCCCCCCCCCCTCGACATTTTAATTTGGATTTCCATGCTTTATATTTTTGTGAAGGTAAAGCTGAGGTTTGTAAAAGGCACTTTCTCGTCTGCTCATGGGAGCCACACTATTACTTAGTCTTTAAAATGACACTTCAATTTTTTTTTCAATTATTTTGTACAGCTTCCACTTCTTCATATTTATTTAAATTACAGAAATATGGTACTGCTCAGACGATTGTGCACTTGGGTGTGAGAATAATGATTCCATGCTGAACTACACAAAGGCTCTTATGTGGGAGGGATTGAATTTACTGGCATGCAGAGATGCGGTCAGAGAAGGGAATGGAAAATGGACATGATCTCATTCTGGTCAAAGAAGCATTACAAATATTTCATTATTGGCCATCAACTGCTTGCAGGTAAATCAGTCATTCATGCATTCATTGTGATCTGAAATGTTTTTTTTTTCCTACAGTTTTTATACCCCCGGCATATAATGCGGGGGGATATAGCGATCAGCTTGTCTGTCCATCTGTCTGTCTGTCCGTAATCATTTCTTGTCATCGCATCTCCTCCCACAGTTTTTATCGGATTTTTTTAAAACTTGGTTGACATACTGGATATCATTCGAGAATGTGCACCTCCTATTTTGGTTCCGCTGGTTTCATTATTAGCCCGCCATCATTCTGATGGAGGGCTATTCAAATCGCTTTTCCTTTGTCCGTCTGTTAACTTTTTGCTTGTTACCCTTATTTTAAGAAAACTACCAGTCCAATCTTAATCAAACTTAACATACATCATCACCTAATGGTCTAGTTGTGCACCATACATTTTCATCTCATTTGCTTATTCTATATGGCCACCAGGGGGCGATATTGTTTTTTTTTGTTACCTTTATTCCAAGAAAACTACATTTTCGATTTTCACCAAACTTGGCTCACATTATCTCCATATAGTCTAGTTGTGCATCGTACATTTTCATCTCATTTGCATATTCAATATGGCCACCAGGGGGCGATGTTGTTTTTATTTGTTACCTTTATTCCAAGAAAACTACCTGTCCAATCTTAATCAAACTCAACATACATCATCACCCTACGGTCTAGTTGTGCACCGTACATTTTCATCTCATTTGCTTATTCTATATGGCTACCAGGGGGCGATATTGTTATTTTTTTTACCTTTATTCCAAGAAAACTACATTTTCGATTTTCACTAAACTTGGCTCACATTATCTCCATATAGTCTAGTTGTGCATCGTACATTTTCATCTCATTTGCATATTCAATATGGCCACCAGGGGGCGATGTTGTTTTTATTTGTTACCTTTATTTCAAGAAAACTACCTGTCCAATCTTAATCAAACTCAACATACATCATCACCCTACGGTCTAGTTGTGCACCGTACATTTTCATCTCATTTGCATATTCAATATGGCCACCAGGGGGCGATGTTGTTTTTATTTGTTACCTTTATTCCAAGAAAACTACCAGTCCAATCTTAATCAAACTCAACATACATCATCACCCTACGATCTTGTTGTGCACCGTACATTTTCATCTCATTTGCATATTCTATATGGCCACCAGGGGGCGATATATTTTTTTTGTTACCTTTATTCCAAGAAAACTACGAGTCCGATTTTCACTAAACTTGGCTCACATTATCTCCATATAGTCTTGTTGTGCATCGTACATTTTCATCTCATTTGCATGTTCAATATGGCCGCCAGGGGGCGATGTTGTTTTTCTTTGTTACCTTTATTCCAATAAAAGTATCAGTCCAATCTTAATCAAACTCAACATACATCATCACCCGATAGTCAAGTTGTGCATCGTACATTTTCACCTCATTTGCATATTCAATATGGCCGCCACAGGGCGATGTTGTTTTTCTTTGTTACGTTTATTGCAAGAAAATTTTCGCTTGTTACCTTTATTTCAAGAAAACTATCAGTCCAATCTTAATCAAACTCAACATACATGATCACCTAATGGTTTAGTTGTACATCGTACATTTTCATCTCATTTGCATATTCAATATGGCTACCAGGGGTTGATATATATATTTTTTTTACCTTAATTCCAAGAAAACTACCAGTCTGATATTTACCAAACTTGACTAACATTATCTCCCTTTAGCTTTGTTGTGTACTGTACATTTTCAACTCATTTGCATATTCAATATGGCAGCCAGGGGGCGATGTTGTTTTTCTTTGTTACCTTTATTCCAATAAAACTATTAGTCCAATCTTATTCAAACTCAACATACATCATCACCCGATGGTCAAGTTGTGCATCGTACATTTTCACCTCATTTGCATATTCAATATGGCCGCCAGGAGGGCGATGTTGTTTTTCTTTGTTTCTTTTATTGCAAAAATTTTTTCGCTTTTTACAAGAAAACTATCAGTCCAATCTTAATCAAACTCAACATACATCATCATCTTATAGTTTAGTTGTGCATCGTACATTTTCACCTCATTTGCATATTCAATATGGCCACCAGGAGGGCGATGTTGTTTTTCTTTGTTTCTTTTATTGCAAAAATTTTTTCGCTTTTTACAAGAAAACTATCAGTCCAATCTTAATCAAACTCAACATACATCATCATCTTATAGTTTAGTTGTACATCGTAGATTTTCATCTCATTTGCATATTCAATATGGCTGCCAGGGGTTGATATATATATTTTTTGTTACCTTAATTCCAAGAAAACTACCAGTCTGATACTCACCAAACTTGGCTCACTTTATCTCCCTATAACTTGTTGTGTACTGTACATTTTCATCTCATTTGCATATTCAATATGGCCGCCAGGGGGGATGTTGTTTTCCTTTGTTACCTTTATTCCAATAAAACCGTCAGTCCAATCTTAATCAAACTCAACATACATCATCACCCTATGGTCTAGTTGTGCACCGTACATTTTCATCTCATTTGCATATTTAATATGGCTGCCAGGGGGTGATATATTTTTTTTTGTTACTTTATTCCAAGAAAACTACCCGTCTCATTTTCACCAAAGTTGACTCACATTATCTACCTATAGCCCATGTTGTGTACTGTACATTTTCATCTGATTTGCATATTCAATATGGTTGCCAGGGGACGATGTTGTTTTTCTTTGTTACCTTTATTCCAAGAAAACTACCCGTCTAACATTAATCAAACTTAACATACATTATCACCCTATGGTCTAGTTATGCACTATTCATTTCCATCTCATTTACATATTCAATATGGCCGCCATATTGAATACTTTTATTCCAAGAAAACTACAATGAACTGGTCTGATTTTGACCAAACTTGGCCCACATTATCTCCCTTTCAACTAGTTACGCACCCTACATTTTCATCTCGTTTGCTTATTAAATATGGCCGCCAGGAAGCAATGTAGTTTTTGAACCAAACTTGAAAATGAAACTAATTATTATTATTATTCCAAGAAAACTACTGACCTGATCTTAGCCAAACATGACACACATAGTTCCCCTAAGTTCCAGCTGTGCACCGTACATTATCATCTCATTAGCATATTGAAGATGGCTACCAGGTGGCAATGTTGTTTTCAACCAAACCTTCAAGGGGAGCTTCTTTGAGTGGCATTTAAAAGTTGGTGGTATAACAAAACAACGAGTTGCTTATGGATAAATTAAGAAGTTGTTATCCATAAGTAACTCGTTGTTTTGTTTCAAGGGGAGCTTACTTTGCAATTCACAATTTAATTTTCCTCAACAATAGTTACCTCCCTGGAATAAGATTTTTTATGTAGGCCCCAATTCCTATATCCAGTTATTGCTGTAACAATCTTTAATATGAATAGACGACCTATGTGGGATGGTTGTCAGTTACCAACGGAAGGTCGTGGGTTTCCTCCAGGCATAGAGCCCGGTTTCCTCCCACAATAAAACTGGCAATGCCGCCATATAAGTGAAATAATCTTGAGCACAGCGTAAAACACCAAACAATCAATCAATCAATTTAATATGAATAGATGAACGCGGGCGTTAAGATCCCTTCAAGGGATCTTGTTTTTAGAGTTACTGCCGTTTTCCGACAGTGTAAGACAATATAGACAATAAGTGCTTGTCATCGCATCTCCTCCCAGGGTTTTTATCAGATTTTTTCGAAATTCGGTGGACTTGCTGGATATCATTCGAGGATGTGCACCTCCTATTTTGGTTGCGCTGGTTTCATTATTTTTAGAGTTACTGCCCTTTTCCGACAGTATAAGATGACATAGACAATTAGTGGTTGTCATTGCATCTCCTCCCACAGTTTTTATATTTTTTTTTCGAAACTTGGTGGTCATGCTGGATATCATTCGAGGGTTAGGGTTAGGGTTAGGGTTAGGGTTAGGGTTTTAGGGTTAGGGTTAGGGTTAGGGTTAGGGTTAGGGTTAGGGTTAGGGTTAGGGTTAGGGTTAGGGTTAGGGTTAGGGTTAGGGTTAGGGTTAGGGTTAGGGTTAGGGTTAGGGTTAGGGTTAGGGTTAGGGTTAGGGTTAGGGTTAGGGTTAGGGTTAGGGTTAGGGTTAGGGTTAGGGTTAGGGTTAGGGTTAGGGTTAGGGTTAGGGTTAGGGTTAGGGTTAGGGTTAGGGTTAGGGTTAGGGTTAGGGTTAGGGTTTTAGGGTTTTAGGGTTTTAGGGTTTTAGGGTTTTAGGGTTTTAGGGTTAGGGTTAGGGTTAGGGTTAGGGTTAGGGTTAGGGTTAGGGTTAGGGTTAGGGTTAGGGTTAGGGTTAGGGTTAGGGTTAGGGTTAGGGTTAGGGTTAGGGTTAGGGTTAGGGTTAGGGTTAGGGTTAGGGTTAGGGTTAGGGTTAGGGTTAGGGTTAGGGTTAGGGTTAGGGTTAGGGTTAGGGTTAGGGTTAGGGTTAGGGTTAGGGTTAGGGTTAGGGTTAGGGTTAGGGTTAGGGTTAGGGTTAGGGTTAGGGTTAGGGTTAGGGTTAGGGTTAGGGTTAGGGTTAGGGTTAGGGTTAGGGTTAGGGTTAGGGTTAGGGTTAGGGTTAGGGTTAGGGTTAGGGTTAGGGTTAGGGTTAGGGTTAGGGTTAGGGTTAGGGTTAGGGTTAGGGTTAGGGTTAGGGTTAGGGTTAGGGTTAGGGTTAGGGTTAGGGTTAGGGTTAGGGTTAGGGTTAGGGTTAGGGTTAGGGTTAGGGTTAGGGTTAGGGTTAGGGTTAGGGTTAGGGTTAGGGTTAGGGTTAGGGTTAGGGTTAGGGTTAGGGTTAGGGTTAGGGTTAGGGTTAGGGTTAGGGTTAGGGTTAGGGTTAGGGTTAGGGTTAGGGTTAGGGTTAGGGTTAGGGTTAGGGTTAGGGTTAGGGTTAGGGTTAGGGTTAGGGTTAGGGTTAGGGTTAGGGTTAGGGTTAGGGTTAGGGTTAGGGTTAGGGTTAGGGTTAGGGTTAGGGTTAGGGTTAGGGTTAGGGTTAGGGTTAGGGTTAGGGTTAGGGTTAGGGTTAGGGTTAGGGTTAGGGTTAGGGTTAGGGTTAGGGTTAGGGTTAGGGTTAGGGTTAGGGTTAGGGTTAGGGTTAGGGTTAGGGTTAGGGTTAGGGTTAGGGTTAGGGTTAGGGTTAGGGTTAGGGTTAGGGTTAGGGTTAGGGTTAGGGTTAGGGTTAGGGTTAGGGTTAGGGTTAGGGTTAGGGTTAGGGTTAGGGTTAGGGTTAGGGTTAGGGTTAGGGTTAGGGTTAGGGTTAGGGTTAGGGTTAGGGTTAGGGTTAGGGTTAGGGTTAGGGTTAGGGTTAGGGTTAGGGTTAGGGTTAGGGTTAGGGTTAGGGTTAGGGTTAGGGTTAGGGTTAGGGTTAGGGTTAGGGTTAGGGTTAGGGTTAGGGTTAGGGTTAGGGTTAGGGTTAGGGTTAGGGTTAGGGTTAGGGTTAGGGTTAGGGTTAGGGTTAGGGTTAGGGTTAGGGTTAGGGTTAGGGTTAGGGTTAGGGTTAGGGTTAGGGTTAGGGTTAGGGTTAGGGTTAGGGTTAGGGTTAGGGTTAGGGTTAGGGTTAGGGTTAGGGTTAGGGTTAGGGTTAGGGTTAGGGTTAGGGTTAGGGTTAGGGTTAGGGTTAGGGTTAGGGTTAGGGTTAGGGTTAGGGTTAGGGTTAGGGTTAGGGTTAGGGTTAGGGTTAGGGTTAGGGTTAGGGTTAGGGTTAGGGTTAGGGTTAGGGTTAGGGTTAGGGTTAGGGTTAGGGTTAGGGTTAGGGTTAGGGTTAGGGTTAGGGTTAGGGTTAGGGTTAGGGTTAGGGTTAGGGTTAGGGTTAGGGTTAGGGTTAGGGTTAGGGTTAGGGTTAGGGTTAGGGTTAGGGTTAGGGTTAGGGTTAGGGTTAGGGTTAGGGTTAGGGTTAGGGTTAGGGTTAGGGTTAGGGTTAGGGTTAGGGTTAGGGTTAGGGTTAGGGTTAGGGTTAGGGTTAGGGTTAGGGTTAGGGTTAGGGTTAGGGTTAGGGTTAGGGTTAGGGTTAGGGTTAGGGTTAGGGTTAGGGTTAGGGTTAGGGTTAGGGTTAGGGTTAGGGTTAGGGTTAGGGTTAGGGTTAGGGTTAGGGTTAGGGTTAGGGTTAGGGTTAGGGTTAGGGTTAGGGTTAGGGTTAGGGTTAGGGTTAGGGTTAGGGTTAGGGTTAGGGTTAGGGTTAGGGTTAGGGTTAGGGTTAGGGTTAGGGTTAGGGTTAGGGTTAGGGTTAGGGTTAGGGTTAGGGTTAGGGTTAGGGTTAGGGTTAGGGTTAGGGTTAGGGTTAGGGTTAGGGTTAGGGTTAGGGTTAGGGTTAGGGTTAGGGTTAGGGTTAGGGTTAGGGTTAGGGTTAGGGTTAGGGTTAGGGTTAGGGTTAGGGTTAGGGTTAGGGTTAGGGTTAGGGTTAGGGTTAGGGTTAGGGTTAGGGTTAGGGTTAGGGTTAGGGTTAGGGTTAGGGTTAGGGTTAGGGTTAGGGTTAGGGTTAGGGTTAGGGTTAGGGTTAGGGTTAGGGTTAGGGTTAGGGTTAGGGTTAGGGTTAGGGTTAGGGTTAGGGTTAGGGTTAGGGTTAGGGTTAGGGTTAGGGTTAGGGTTAGGGTTAGGGTTAGGGTTAGGGTTAGGGTTAGGGTTAGGGTTAGGGTTAGGGTTAGGGTTAGGGTTAGGGTTAGGGTTAGGGTTAGGGTTAGGGTTAGGGTTAGGGTTAGGGTTAGGGTTAGGGTTAGGGTTAGGGTTAGGGTTAGGGTTAGGGTTAGGGTTAGGGTTAGGGTTAGGGTTAGGGTTAGGGTTAGGGTTAGGGTTAGGGTTAGGGTTAGGGTTAGGGTTAGGGTTAGGGTTAGGGTTAGGGTTAGGGTTAGGGTTAGGGTTAGGGTTAGGGTTAGGGTTAGGGTTAGGGTTAGGGTTAGGGTTAGGGTTAGGGTTAGGGTTAGGGTTAGGGTTAGGGTTAGGGTTAGGGTTAGGGTTAGGGTTAGGGTTAGGGTTAGGGTTAGGGTTAGGGTTAGGGTTAGGGTTAGGGTTAGGGTTAGGGTTAGGGTTAGGGTTAGGGTTAGGGTTAGGGTTAGGGTTAGGGTTAGGGTTAGGGTTAGGGTTAGGGTTAGGGTTAGGGTTAGGGTTAGGGTTAGGGTTAGGGTTAGGGTTAGGGTTAGGGTTAGGGTTAGGGTTAGGGTTAGGGTTAGGGTTAGGGTTAGGGTTAGGGTTAGGGTTAGGGTTAGGGTTAGGGTTAGGGTTAGGGTTAGGGTTAGGGTTAGGGTTAGGGTTAGGGTTAGGGTTAGGGTTAGGGTTAGGGTTAGGGTTAGGGTTAGGGTTAGGGTTAGGGTTAGGGTTAGGGTTAGGGTTAGGGTTAGGGTTAGGGTTAGGGTTAGGGTTAGGGTTAGGGTTAGGGTTAGGGTTAGGGTTAGGGTTAGGGTTAGGGTTAGGGTTAGGGTTAGGGTTAGGGTTAGGGTTAGGGTTAGGGTTAGGGTTAGGGTTAGGGTTAGGGTTAGGGTTAGGGTTAGGGTTAGGGTTAGGGTTAGGGTTAGGGTTAGGGTTAGGGTTAGGGTTAGGGTTAGGGTTAGGGTTAGGGTTAGGGTTAGGGTTAGGGTTAGGGTTAGGGTTAGGGTTAGGGTTAGGGTTAGGGTTAGGGTTAGGGTTAGGGTTAGGGTTAGGGTTAGGGTTAGGGTTAGGGTTAGGGTTAGGGTTAGGGTTAGGGTTAGGGTTAGGGTTAGGGTTAGGGTTAGGGTTAGGGTTAGGGTTAGGGTTAGGGTTAGGGTTAGGGTTAGGGTTAGGGTTAGGGTTAGGGTTAGGGTTAGGGTTAGGGTTAGGGTTAGGGTTAGGGTTAGGGTTAGGGTTAGGGTTAGGGTTAGGGTTAGGGTTAGGGTTAGGGTTAGGGTTAGGGTTAGGGTTAGGGTTAGGGTTAGGGTTAGGGTTAGGGTTAGGGTTAGGGTTAGGGTTAGGGTTAGGGTTAGGGTTAGGGTTAGGGTTAGGGTTAGGGTTAGGGTTAGGGTTAGGGTTAGGGTTAGGGTTAGGGTTAGGGTTAGGGTTAGGGTTAGGGTTAGGGTTAGGGTTAGGGTTAGGGTTAGGGTTAGGGTTAGGGTTAGGGTTAGGGTTAGGGTTAGGGTTAGGGTTAGGGTTAGGGTTAGGGTTAGGGTTAGGGTTAGGGTTAGGGTTAGGGTTAGGGTTAGGGTTAGGGTTAGGGTTAGGGTTAGGGTTAGGGTTAGGGTTAGGGTTAGGGTTAGGGTTAGGGTTAGGGTTAGGGTTAGGGTTAGGGTTAGGGTTAGGGTTAGGGTTAGGGTTAGGGTTAGGGTTAGGGTTAGGGTTAGGGTTAGGGTTAGGGTTAGGGTTAGGGTTAGGGTTAGGGTTAGGGTTAGGGTTAGGGTTAGGGTTAGGGTTAGGGTTAGGGTTAGGGTTAGGGTTAGGGTTAGGGTTAGGGTTAGGGTTAGGGTTAGGGTTAGGGTTAGGGTTAGGGTTAGGGTTAGGGTTAGGGTTAGGGTTAGGGTTAGGGTTAGGGTTAGGGTTAGGGTTAGGGTTAGGGTTAGGGTTAGGGTTAGGGTTAGGGTTAGGGTTAGGGTTAGGGTTAGGGTTAGGGTTAGGGTTAGGGTTAGGGTTAGGGTTAGGGTTAGGGTTAGGGTTAGGGTTAGGGTTAGGGTTAGGGTTAGGGTTAGGGTTAGGGTTAGGGTTAGGGTTAGGGTTAGGGTTAGGGTTAGGGTTAGGGTTAGGGTTAGGGTTAGGGTTAGGGTTAGGGTTAGGGTTAGGGTTAGGGTTAGGGTTAGGGTTAGGGTTAGGGTTAGGGTTAGGGTTAGGGTTAGGGTTAGGGTTAGGGTTAGGGTTAGGGTTAGGGTTAGGGTTAGGGTTAGGGTTAGGGTTAGGGTTAGGGTTAGGGTTAGGGTTAGGGTTAGGGTTAGGGTTAGGGTTAGGGTTAGGGTTAGGGTTAGGGTTAGGGTTAGGGTTAGGGTTAGGGTTAGGGTTAGGGTTAGGGTTAGGGTTAGGGTTAGGGTTAGGGTTAGGGTTAGGGTTAGGGTTAGGGTTAGGGTTAGGGTTAGGGTTAGGGTTAGGGTTAGGGTTAGGGTTAGGGTTAGGGTTAGGGTTAGGGTTAGGGTTAGGGTTAGGGTTAGGGTTAGGGTTAGGGTTAGGGTTAGGGTTAGGGTTAGGGTTAGGGTTAGGGTTAGGGTTAGGGTTAGGGTTAGGGTTAGGGTTAGGGTTAGGGTTAGGGTTAGGGTTAGGGTTAGGGTTAGGGTTAGGGTTAGGGTTAGGGTTAGGGTTAGGGTTAGGGTTAGGGTTAGGGTTAGGGTTAGGGTTAGGGTTAGGGTTAGGGTTAGGGTTAGGGTTAGGGTTAGGGTTAGGGTTAGGGTTAGGGTTAGGGTTAGGGTTAGGGTTAGGGTTAGGGTTAGGGTTAGGGTTAGGGTTAGGGTTAGGGTTAGGGTTAGGGTTAGGGTTAGGGTTAGGGTTAGGGTTAGGGTTAGGGTTAGGGTTAGGGTTAGGGTTAGGGTTAGGGTTAGGGTTAGGGTTAGGGTTAGGGTTAGGGTTAGGGTTAGGGTTAGGGTTAGGGTTAGGGTTAGGGTTAGGGTTAGGGTTAGGGTTAGGGTTAGGGTTAGGGTTAGGGTTAGGGTTAGGGTTAGGGTTAGGGTTAGGGTTAGGGTTAGGGTTAGGGTTAGGGTTAGGGTTAGGGTTAGGGTTAGGGTTAGGGTTAGGGTTAGGGTTAGGGTTAGGGTTAGGGTTAGGGTTAGGGTTAGGGTTAGGGTTAGGGTTAGGGTTAGGGTTAGGGTTAGGGTTAGGGTTAGGGTTAGGGTTAGGGTTAGGGTTAGGGTTAGGGTTAGGGTTAGGGTT
Source organism: Lepidochitona cinerea (assembly GCA_963971465.1). NCBI lineage: Eukaryota > Metazoa > Mollusca > Polyplacophora > Chitonida > Tonicellidae > Lepidochitona > Lepidochitona cinerea. Next base: position 46,311,609 of record OZ020556.1, read on the forward strand.
AGGGTTAGGGTTAGGGTTAGGGTTAGGGTTAGGGTTAGGGTTAGGGTTAGGGTTAGGGTTAGGGTTAGGGTTAGGGTTAGGGTTAGGGTTAGGGTTAGGGTTAGGGTTAGGGTTAGGGTTAGGGTTAGGGTTAGGGTTAGGGTTAGGGTTAGGGTTAGGGTTAGGGTTAGGGTTAGGGTTAGGGTTAGGGTTAGGGTTAGGGTTAGGGTTAGGGTTAGGGTTAGGGTTAGGGTTAGGGTTAGGGTTAGGGTTAGGGTTAGGGTTAGGGTTAGGGTTAGGGTTAGGGTTAGGGTTAGGGTTAGGGTTAGGGTTAGGGTTAGGGTTAGGGTTAGGGTTAGGGTTAGGGTTAGGGTTAGGGTTAGGGTTAGGGTTAGGGTTAGGGTTAGGGTTAGGGTTAGGGTTAGGGTTAGGGTTAGGGTTAGGGTTAGGGTTAGGGTTAGGGTTAGGGTTAGGGTTAGGGTTAGGGTTAGGGTTAGGGTTAGGGTTAGGGTTAGGGTTAGGGTTAGGGTTAGGGTTAGGGTTAGGGTTAGGGTTAGGGTTAGGGTTAGGGTTAGGGTTAGGGTTAGGGTTAGGGTTAGGGTTAGGGTTAGGGTTAGGGTTAGGGTTAGGGTTAGGGTTAGGGTTAGGGTTAGGGTTAGGGTTAGGGTTAGGGTTAGGGTTAGGGTTAGGGTTAGGGTTAGGGTTAGGGTTAGGGTTAGGGTTAGGGTTAGGGTTAGGGTTAGGGTTAGGGTTAGGGTTAGGGTTAGGGTTAGGGTTAGGGTTAGGGTTAGGGTTAGGGTTAGGGTTAGGGTTAGGGTTAGGGTTAGGGTTAGGGTTAGGGTTAGGGTTAGGGTTAGGGTTAGGGTTAGGGTTAGGGTTAGGGTTAGGGTTAGGGTTAGGGTTAGGGTTAGGGTTAGGGTTAGGGTTAGGGTTAGGGTTAGGGTTAGGGTTAGGGTTAGGGTTAGGGTTAGGGTTAGGGTTAGGGTTAGGGTTAGGGTTAGGGTTAGGGTTAGGGTTAGGGTTAGGGTTAGGGTTAGGGTTAGGGTTAGGGTTAGGGTTAGGGTTAGGGTTAGGGTTAGGGTTAGGGTTAGGGTTAGGGTTAGGGTTAGGGTTAGGGTTAGGGTTAGGGTTAGGGTTAGGGTTAGGGTTAGGGTTAGGGTTAGGGTTAGGGTTAGGGTTAGGGTTAGGGTTAGGGTTAGGGTTAGGGTTAGGGTTAGGGTTAGGGTTAGGGTTAGGGTTAGGGTTAGGGTTAGGGTTAGGGTTAGGGTTAGGGTTAGGGTTAGGGTTAGGGTTAGGGTTAGGGTTAGGGTTAGGGTTAGGGTTAGGGTTAGGGTTAGGGTTAGGGTTAGGGTTAGGGTTAGGGTTAGGGTTAGGGTTAGGGTTAGGGTTAGGGTTAGGGTTAGGGTTAGGGTTAGGGTTAGGGTTAGGGTTAGGGTTAGGGTTAGGGTTAGGGTTAGGGTTAGGGTTAGGGTTAGGGTTAGGGTTAGGGTTAGGGTTAGGGTTAGGGTTAGGGTTAGGGTTAGGGTTAGGGTTAGGGTTAGGGTTAGGGTTAGGGTTAGGGTTAGGGTTAGGGTTAGGGTTAGGGTTAGGGTTAGGGTTAGGGTTAGGGTTAGGGTTAGGGTTAGGGTTAGGGTTAGGGTTAGGGTTAGGGTTAGGGTTAGGGTTAGGGTTAGGGTTAGGGTTAGGGTTAGGGTTAGGGTTAGGGTTAGGGTTAGGGTTAGGGTTAGGGTTAGGGTTAGGGTTAGGGTTAGGGTTAGGGTTAGGGTTAGGGTTAGGGTTAGGGTTAGGGTTAGGGTTAGGGTTAGGGTTAGGGTTAGGGTTAGGGTTAGGGTTAGGGTTAGGGTTAGGGTTAGGGTTAGGGTTAGGGTTAGGGTTAGGGTTAGGGTTAGGGTTAGGGTTAGGGTTAGGGTTAGGGTTAGGGTTAGGGTTAGGGTTAGGGTTAGGGTTAGGGTTAGGGTTAGGGTTAGGGTTAGGGTTAGGGTTAGGGTTAGGGTTAGGGTTAGGGTTAGGGTTAGGGTTAGGGTTAGG